>JBANSL010000010.1:4075000-6528750 GCA_037127255.1 Persicaria tinctoria
AATTGACAAGTATATATTACTATTATGTGACCCAAATACTCTCATTTACAACCGAATTATTTCTCTATCATGTTATATATTCCATTTAAACAATAATTTATATTACTCGTATTAATTTATATAGTTTCAATATTGTAATTTTAATGGTTTATTTTCTCGGTAACTCTATATAACATGGAGTAATTGCTTTTGTTTGTTATAGGAAGCAAGTTTGAAAAACATATTTTATTTTATAATTTTAGTTTTTTCTTAGATATTTAAATATAATTATTTTATATTTTTATCCATTGCTATTATATTTTCTCAAATAAATTAAATTAATCTACATTATTCATTTGTCATATACTTAAATAATATTTACTCCTATTATTATATTTGTATAAAATATAAATAATATTATTTTATTATTTTAATTTTCTTATTTTATTTATACTCAATTAATTATTCAAATAAATTTCTTCAAATTTTAGTTCTAGCTATTTTTTATATTGTTTACTTATTATTTATTTGATTTACATTACTCAATTTATTAATCGGATAACTTACTTAAAATTTCATTAAAAATTAATATTTTTAAATAATAATTTTTTTACGTAGTATATCTTTGTAAATATATTTTTTTTATCTCCTTTTATAATTTGTGATGAATTAAAACTTTATGTATATACTACTAAAATATTTTTCAAAATAGTACTTTAATATTCTCATTTTCATTACTTAGACTTTTCTCTTCTAAAAAAATTTGATACTAAAACATTTTTTTAGAAATAGTAATAATCTTTTATTGTTTTTATTAATTAGACTTATTGTCTTCTAAATGTACATTAATACTTCAAAAAAGCTAACTTTACTAAAGAGAGAAGAGAAGAGAAAAGAAATAGAAAGTGAAAAAAAAAAAGTAATTTATATATATTTAAGATTAATATATTATATAGGATTTATAATAGTACTGTATAGATTAGAAAAACCGTTCGCCTCATTTAATCATTCACCATAGTTATTAGTTGCTTATGCTTTAATTTCTTAAACATCATGTATGCATATACACAAATCAGGCTGATGTCATCAAGCTCGGGTTTGTATTTGGGCCGGACCAAACACGTGGGCTGGCCCATGACACGGCCCATTTTCCTAATACGGCTTCTGTTGGGTGAACATGAAAATATCGTCCTGCATCGGGTACAGTTGACTGGGCGGGGCGGCGAAGCCGCCGTTGTTACTACTAATCGGAATGGGGGCATTGACGTAATTAAACTGGAAATCAAGGGCATTGTTGTTTTCGAGTACACTCCACTTAGGTTCGCTCTCCACCTCTCTCTCGCAAGTGAACTCCGGCGAGACCACGTGCTCCGAGCAGCTGGAGTCCGTGTGGAGGCGAGGGGCGGAATCCGCCGCCTCCAACTGCAGGTAATCGCTGAACTCCTCCTTATACGGCCGCGCTCCGGCGAAAACGCTCGGTTTCCTCTCGATTACTCCCTTCTTGTTGTATATGCGACAGAGCACCCAATCGTCCAACTGCAGAGGGAAAAAAATCGGTCGAATCACACGGTAACGTTGCAGGAGTTGATTGAAATGAGAAAGATTCGATTTTTAATTGGTTACCCTGAGCGCATTGGTTTTGTTGCGAGGAGAGCGGTCGACGTCGGCCAAGCGATACTCGTGCATAATCCAGTTGGTCTTCTCGCCCTTGGGTGCCTTACCGGCGTAGAAAACAAGCGCCTTTTTTATCGCCACGTGTTTCGGCCGGCCGATCGGCTTATCGGCGCCGGTCGCCTTCCAGTAGCCCGCACCGGCGGCTCGGTTCGGCCTGGAGCCGTTCGGATACTTCCGGTCTCTCGGCGTGAAAAAGTACCAGGCTTTCTCCCCGTGCGTCGCCAATTCTGCATCGCAAGTCAAAAATCAGTCAAACGATCAATAAAAAAGATTCAACCTTTTAACCTCAGATGCGTACGGGGGAGCTGCCAGGGGTCGAATCTGTAGATATCGATGTCTGCGATGATGGCGGGGGTCGGGAGGGGGAGGGAGGCGCATTTGCGGCAGAGGTAGTGGGTGACGAGCTCTTCATCGGTGGGGTGGAATCGGAAGCCCGGCGGGAGCTGCAAATCGGCTGTGGCGTCCATCTTCGTCTTTGATCTCTGATCAATTTGGGGATTCCAGGAAGAGGAAGAAGATCGAGAATATAAAGACGCGGGAAAGGGACACGTGGAGTCTGCAACAAAGGGAGGGATAAGTATGGAGAGTACAGGTGGTGACAGGCATATTTACAAGTGTGCGAGCGTAGCAGCACCGAACGGAGCTAGCTATTAAGGGTTAAGCGTGGGGAAAAAAACAGAGCTTTATCATTTCGAGATTGAGATGAGCAAACACTAGTTAGGTGTGTGATTTTGACTTTTTGAAGAATCACATTCACTGTGGTGACGTTTAAGAGATTGAAGGTGACGCGTCGTCCTTCAACAAACGTGGAGAAAAGCGAGGCAATTTAAGACTGCAGGGTTCCATCCACTCTGGCCATGGATATCCGAATTGGCAATCGGGTTATTCGGATTGGATTGGTTCGATTTTAGATTGGGTTAATTTTAGGTATTAAGGAGATTTTTTTTAAATTACGTAGAGATTTCGAGGTTATCTAATAATCCTTTATGGATCAAGAATGAGTCTGTAAAGCATTCGAACCAGTAGCGGAGCTAGGATTTATATCCGGGGGGTTTTTTTTGGTGTATAGTTATTAAGAAGATTTTTTCTAAGAAAATATTGAAATGACACTAAAATTGTGATTTTTTTAATTTAAATATAAATATGACATTTTTTTTAATGAAATAGTTGATAGAAACAAAAAAAATGGAGAGAGAAATTAAGAAGAATTAACAATATAGTAAAACATAAATATAACATTTTTAATGAAATAGTGGATAGAATATTTAATGATATAGTAAAACATAAATATGACTTTTTTTTAATGAAAAAACACTAAAATTGTGAATTTTTTAATTTAAATATAAATATGACATTTTTTTAATGAAATAGTTGATAGAAACAAAAAAATATAGAGAGAAATCAAGAATTAACAATATAGTAAAACATAAATATAACATTTTGTTTAATAAAATAGTTGATATAAACAACAAAATATAGATAGAAATCAAGAAGAATTATTTGAAATAGTAAAAGAACACATGAAGCATTTGGGGATTTGAACCCAAGATTTATTGATTCTGTTACCTTCCCTCCTTCCTTCCTTTACCACTTGAGCTAAACAACCCTCTTGTTTCAAATATCATTTAAAGATGTATATTTCCTTAAAAATACTAAATATATGCAAAAAAAAATTAATTTTTTTTTGTATTTTTTTTTCCGAGTCGGGGGTGCTCGAGCACCCCCAAACACCCCCTTGGCTCCGCCACTGATTCGAATCGAAGGAAGGAGCCAAGTGACAAGGTATAAAATAGGCCCAACTTATATCTTGGCATATCCATCGTAGCTCAAATGTCTTTAGTTAAAAAATAATTTATAACATTTTCAACTTTTCACTTTATTTTTATTTTAAAAGCATACATATGTACATATTCCGGTCCTGATCTTGGACCAAAAATCGGAATTGGGATTTTTATAGATCGGGGTCGGGCCGTAATATTTTAGTCCGAATAAGGATTGAAAATTCTAGTCCGATCCAAATTTTGTATAGCGCTAATTTTGAGTATTGAGTTAGCCGATTAGTGGAGTTGGGTTTAGGTCGAGTTAATATGGTTCGATTTATTTCGGATTTTAGATGTTGTATTTACAATTAGCAATTAAGGGTCAAGTTGGGTTTTGTTGTGAATTTCCACGAGTGAATATCATGAAAGAGAAAGAGATTAAACAATATGACACAAAAAATTTCCGTATTCTGGCAAGAACCGCGTAGAACACCATGCAGAGAATAAATTAAACCTCTATGCATCTAGGGTTTCTTATTATTGTGTTGCTTTTATGGATATACGGACACTTCATAATGCAACCCTACTCCCTCTATTTATAATAGAGTCTCTATAGGTAGAACCTACTATAGATAAACCTAGATATAAATCAAATCTACCTTATCTAGAACTTATTATAGATAAAATCATCTATAATAAACCACCTATATATAAAACCATACATAGATAAACCTATATATAAATCAAACCTACCTTATCTATAACCTATTATAGATAAAACCATCTATAATTGACTTGGGCCCCAATCCATGTCCTCTCGTGCTCCGCTCCATGGGGCTCCTCTCTTGGGTCCAAGTAGTGCTCCTTGAACTTCTTCCTGGTGGCATGCATCACCAATCCGGTACCCTCCACCATCTTCCATCTTGACAACCTTTGCAGTAGATACAACTTGTTGGACAAAGACTTTGATATATACCTCTTCTCCGATTAAACCCAAATCTTCTTCAAAGACTCTATATCAATCATGTGGTATATCACTTTATCCGTATGACAAAGTCGAATACCCGACGATGCCTTCTCTTGTATCTTCTCTCATTCATCATCTTTCAATGAAACAAGTTTCGTCTCTTTCATCTTCTTTAACATCCCCTTCCATGTCAGGAGACTCTTCACTCGCTATTGCCAAAGACTGAAATGGCACCAGGGGGTCTCGAATTCCGCACTGAATGTCATCGTCTAACCTGGCTCTGATACCAATTGTTGTGAATTTCCACGAGTGAATATCGTGAAAGAGATTGAACAATAAGATACAAAAGATTTTCGTGTTCTGGCAAGAACCGCGCAGAACACCCTGTAGATAATAAACCTCTCTGCAGCTAGAGTTTCTTATTATTGTGTTGCTTTTATGGATACACTGGCACTTCATAATTCAACCTTACTCCCTCTATTTATAATAGAGTCCCTATAGGTAGAAGCTCTTATAGATAAACCTAGATATAGATAAAACCTACCTTATCTAGAACCTATTATAGATAAAACCATCTATAATAAACCACCTATATATAAACCATATATAGATAAAACTTGTTATAGATAAATTGACTTGGGCCCCAATCCAATCTATATATCTGTCTAGGATGATTAATTGTCTCCTACAACAGGTTTGAATCGGGATGATTCGGGTTTCAGTTATTTATGGCTTTTGGTAACAATGGCGCCGTCACAACTTCGTTGTCCAACGTCTCTTTCGTCCTCCTCATCGTCTTCCTTTTCCTCAATCAAAATTCTTTTTCCTTCACTGTTCATCACAACTTCTCCTTTCGAATCTCCGTCCTCCTCCCCTATTCGGAGAAGAAGACCACCATTGTCCAAAGCCGTCACTTCCCTCATCGTCCATCATCATTGTCGATTGGTGGGATGCATGAAAGCTATGAGGAAAATCCAGATCTCGTAGGTTCAGTTTTTCGATTCGAATTTGGATTGTACTGTCTTTAGAAGGGAGGGCGAAAAACTGAACCAAAAAGTGTCGAATTCACCTCTGCTTCCACCATTGGAGACGAATGGGATTATACTCTTCTCATGCTCTCTCGTGATCTCTAATGGAAATTAGACGAAGGAGAGCCATCGTTAAACACCGCAGGCGAAAAGGAGATTCGGGCGTCTTCTTCCTCCTCTGTTTCCCCTTTCTCCTCTTTCCTTTTTTTTCCCCTCTTTCCTGGCTACCTACTGCACCGGTTATCAGGGAGTGGACTCCGATCTGATTTTCTGCAAATAAAATCCGGATCAGGTTAGCTTTGCAAACTTTTTCCAAAAGTGGATTAGTTTAGCAAATTGCCCTTGTTTTAATTTACCTATGATCTGGACAAATTAAATTTATAATAGTAAATTTAATCAATATTTACGCATTCTTAAATAGACACTACGTTTATATTAATCAATTATAAATGTTAATAGTTTGTATTCCCTATCAGGGTGTGTTTGGATTCTAATGCAACATATATAATTATAATTATTTTTGAAATAAGTGACTTTTTAAGTCAAACATGTACTCATAGAATAAAAACAATATAAAATATTAATTTTTTAATAATATTATTATTATTAAATATGAGATTATCAAAATAATTTTTTTTTAAAATTAATATTTTATATTATTTTTATCACCTTCAAATACATACATGAATATTATTTGAAAACGGTGGGAGTATCAAACAAATTGAGTGGAGTAAAGAAGGGTATAGGGACTAGGGAGGGTTAGAAGATCCCACTTGGGGCTTGCCGGTGAAAATCGTCTAGTCCAACACCGTAGTCCATTTTTATGGTCCCTTTAATTTCATTGGCCGATAAACATTAAAATTAATTATAAGGTACAAACACTTAAAAAGGAAAATCATTAGAAATTTCAATTTAGCCAATGAGATAATTTGGACTACGGTATGGACTACAATTGCGGACTAGACGATCCTCATTGGGGGCTTGGGGGTGGAGGCAGTGCGGATCCACTGTCCCGAACCCCTCATTTCTCCCTGTCCCTCCTTACAAAATCCTACCCTTGATTTCACATCCTTGATATAGGGAGAGTCCTCCCTCCCTCCTTACACATTATTAACCCTCCCTTCTTCCAAATTTTAATCATTTTTTTTTTATATAGGGGGTGCAGAGGTAAAGGCACGGATTGGGGGCAGGTGATCCCAACCGGGGTGGTGGAGTTCCAGTTTCATATTCTATTTGATTGTGAATGGGATCAGGTGTCTCAAATGGGACAACCCTTGTATTGGGCTCCCCTCACGCCAGAAAAAAAAATGATTAAAATTTGTAAAAAGAAAAAGAAAAATAGTAAAATGTGGAATTTTGTGAGACGGGATAGGGAGATAGGGAGGGTTTGGGGACAGTGGATCCCTTTAATTTCATTTTTATGGTCCCTTTAATTTCATTGGCCGATAAACATTAAAATAAATTATAAGGTACAAACACTTAAAAAAGAATATCATTAGAAATTTCAATTTAGCCAATGAGATAATTTGGACTACGGTATGAACTACAATTGCGGACTAGACGATCCTCATTGGGGGCTTGGGGGCTTGGGGGTGGGGGCAGTGCGGATCCACTGTCCCGAACCCCTCATTTCTCCCTGTCTCTCCTTACAAAATCCTACCCTTGATTTCACATCCTTGATATAGGGAGAGTCCTCCCTCCCTCCTTACACATTATTAACCCTCCCTCCTTCCAAATTTTAATCATTTTTTTTTATATAGGGGGTGCAGAGGTAAAGACACGGATTGGGGACAGGTGATCCCAACCGGGGTGGTGGAGTTCTAGTTTCATATTTTATTTGATTGTGATTGGGATCAACTGTCTCAAATGGGACAACCCTTGTATTGGGCTCCCCTCACACCAGAAAAAAAAAGATTAAAATTTGTAAAAAGAAAAAGAAAAATAGTAAAAGGTTGAATTTTGTGAGACGGGATAGGGAGATAGGGAGGGTTTGGAGACAGTGGATCCGCACTGATTTTGATTGTATTTGTCAACCCTGCGTCAAACGCAGGGGAGAGAGAGACCACGCGCAGATCCAGGGACAGTCTTGGCCGCCCAGATCCAGCCATGGCGCGTAGGATCCAAGCACAGCTCGTCATCCCATCCCCTCCGAAAGTTACTTTGGTGAGTTAATTGTTGTGTTTAAACCAAACCAAAACAAAACCCCTACCTTCGCTTAAGCGAGTGCCGTCATTCCTTTATTTATCTCACCGAGTAAGTGCCTTCCCTTCTTCGATCTGCACCACTGCACCAGCCACCACCGAACGACGGCCATTCCGATCACCAACGAGCACCGGTGTCGTCAGTCTTCCTTCTCCTCCTCTCTCCCTTACCTGCTTCCTCGTTAATCTCTATACTTCAATTTATTTTCAGATTTAGAGCAAATTTCTGAATCTTTGATTTAATGATAGGGTAAAATCCACTTATAGTCCCTGAACTTTGATCAAATGTTCAAACGAACCCCTGAATTTTATCTTTGTTCATTAAAGTCCCTGAACTTTGATACTTTGTACACATTTGGTCCATCTGTTAGTAAATTTGTAAAACATGTGTTAAATAATGATATAGAATCAATATATTTTGGTATATTAATGGAATAAGTTAGGTTATACATATGTAATTGCTTAGTATTTGTTTTATTAAAGTAAAAAAATTATATTATACTCCCTCCGTCCAAAAATACATGGACTTTTACTATTCATGCATGCTTTTTTAGGATTTAAAAACTATATAAAATATTAAATTTTTTTATTAATTTTTTAAATAATTACAAACTTATTATCAATAAGTTTGTAATTATTAAAAAAAATTTAATAAAAAAGTTAATATTTTATAGAGTTTTTACCTTCTTAAAAAAGCGTGCGTGAATAGTAAAGGCAATGTATTTTTGGACGGAGGTAGTATTAAAAATATATGTTTTTTTTAAAAAAAAATTTATAATAAAAAAACTTTCTATTTTCCAACTAAATGGTATAATTTTCTGTTGATATTTTATTTTAAAGTATTTTAATGACCGAAAATTTCTTATTTAATTAAAAAAATTAAAATGTGTTTTGTTAAAAAAAATAAACTCTACTTTTGCTGTAAAAAATCAATTCTATTTATGTTAACAAAATAAACTCTGTTTTTAATTAAATAAGGAAATTTTAGTCATTAAAATACTTTAAAATAAACTATTATTGGAAAATTATAACATTTGGTAAAAAAAATAGAAAGCGTTTTTGATAAAAATATATTTTAAAATATGCTTTGTTTTAAGAAAACTCTATTATATATGATGACTTTTGAGAAGAAAAAAACTTAATTTTTTACTTTAGTAAAACAAATACCGGACAATTACAATTGTATAACCTAACTCATGTAATTAATACAAAAATACATAAGTTCGGAGACTTCAATGAACAAAAATAAAATTCAGGGACACGTTTAAACATTTGGTCAAAGTTGAGGGACTATAGGTGGATTTTACCCTTTAATATGACAGGCCAACTCCGACTCTCGAAGCGCTCACAAAGTCACAAGTCACAAGCTTTCCGGCCACCTCTGAGCGTTGAGATTTCCGACCACCTGTAGGCGCCGGTTAATCTTCCTTCTCCCCTTCTTTCCCCATCTCACTTCCTCTCTGTATTTCCATTTATTTTTCAGATTTAGGGTCACTTTGATAATGAATCTGATTTTAATTTATATGAGATTACTACCCGTAGACTATATGAGATTTTAATTTATATGAGATTTTAATTTATATGGGATTTATTTTCAGATTTAAAGTGGATTTTGATTGACAATCTGTTTTCAACCTCTAGAAAACTAGAAAACCATACCAAAAGGGAAAAAAAAGAGAGACTGGATCTAGATTCAAGCTTTACACTGGTAAGTTTTGGTTTAGATTGTGAGAATTCAGTTCATTTGGTGTGGGTGTGAAAGATTCATGCTTTACACTTGTATTGTGAGAATTCAACTCATTTGGTGTTGGTGTGGGTGGTAGTGTTGGTGTGAAAGATTCATGCTTTACACTTGTATGTTTTGGTTTAGCTTTGTGAGAATTGAATTCATTTGGAGTTGGTGTGAAAGATTCAGGCTTTATACTTGTGTGTTTTGGTTTAGCTTGTGAGAATTCAATTCATTTGGTGTTGGTGTTGGTGTTGGTGTGAAAGATTCAAGCTTTACACTTGCATGTCTTGGCTTAGCTTGTTAGAATTCAATTCATCCCTCCCTCTTTGCTTCCTTGTAATTCTTTTGCTTCCTTTTTTTGTAATTGATATGCTCATTAATTAAGTGTAAGATTTGTTCTCTTCATAGCTTCCCATTTGATTTCACATCCTTGATATAATTTTCGTCTCCTCTGTTTTCTTACTATGTTGAATTCAGAAGAGCATATCATATGTGATATGTAGATCTAGTAATGGAGGAGGACAAAGCAGGGATACCATTGCCTCCGACTCCGAGGATTCTTCTCCCAGAGGTGTTGCTCCTAATCTTTGAAAAACTCCCCATCCGTTGCATCCTCCGATGCAAGGCGGTGAGCAAGGAATGGCATCGTCTCATCTCCGACCCCTTGTTCAAATCCACCTACATCACGAACAACCAGCCAGTAGCCCTTGTCCTTTTCCCACGCCCATACTCTCATCTCCCCCCCATGTCTTATGAGATGGACGACATGGGCGATGGTGAGCTTGTTGGACAACCGTGGTCTCTTCCTGGCGGCCTCTGCCAGGAAACATGTACTCTCATCGGATCTTACAACGGCCTTGTTGCACTGCACGAAGGAGGTTGGGAATTTCACTCCTTCTACCTCTTCAATCCGTGTACCAAGGAGGAGAAGCTGGTGCGTGTGCCAGCTACGGATGAACTCGACGAGGCATTGTCCTTTCGTCATGATCTCACTGGGCTTTGCCATGATCCCACAAGCGACGAGTACAAGCTTGTGGTTGCCCCAATGGATTTAGATCCTTTCCTTGTGGTGAGCTTCAAGAATGGTGATTGGAAGCTAATTAAGAAATCAGCACCCAACATAATCGAGGGACACTCAAACAAGATGTGTTGTGTAAAGTGTTATCTCGGGACGACCGCCCAAGGCACTCCACACTGGCTCGGCAACTGGATGGGTATACTCTGCTTTGATGGGTGTACCGAGGAGTTCAGAAGGGTGGATGGATTGCCTAAGGGTGGCTCTGAGTTTGCAACGAAACCGGCAGCCCCTTGTGGTTTGGGAGCTTTGGATGGGCAGCTCACGGTGGCCCTCGATGCCAGGGTGAAGGGAGACAAACAGCGGCGGGAGGTGTGGGTGTTGAAGGAGTATGGGAACGATGATTCATGGACGCTGTTGTTTGTGATGCGAGTCACGTGTTCCCTTTTCAGCATTGTGTCGTGGAGGAAGGATGAATGGGTAGCCTTCAGGGTTGAGGATGACCTCATTCGAGTAGGGGAACCCAAATTGAGGGGTTATGATTTTAGGTTGCAACGCTCCCAACCACTGCAATTCGGTAGGGACATATTATCAAAGTATCGCAGGAGCTTAACTTATTTGCCAAGCCTGTGTTCTCCCAACACTTAAAACTTGAATTTCTGATGTATGAACTAGAGGTGGCAATCGGGCGGGCGTGGGTCGGGTTCGGGTTCGATTAGTCGGGTGTCGAATCATTCGGGTTTTGGGTAATGTCTAATAATTTGGTCAATTTGTTGGGTTGGGTTCGGGTTTCGGTTGTCTTGGGTTTTCATTATTTCAATATTCATTTTAAAAAATTTACTAGATTGTATCTTAGAGTTCGGGTTATTTTGGGTTTAGATTATAACGGGCTCGAGTCTTAATAGGTTTCAGGTTAATCGGGTTCGGTTCATTCGGATTTTGGGTCCAAAATTGGACGGGTTGAGTCGATGTTCAGAACAATCGATTTTGAGTCGGGTTTTCGGGTTCGGGTCGGGTTTTGCCAGCTCTAATATGAACGGTTCACTACCTATATTATTTAATTTCTGGTGTATGAAAACACATCTGAATAGCAATCGAGTTTGTTTCATCTTCCTATATTACTTTCTCAAATTCTACAAAGGCAATCACCGAAGTAGAGAGAACTCAACAGATCGGTAATGACCTAATCGAACCAAAGGAATCTGAGACAGATAAAATAGAGGGCATTTTAGAATGTGCTTCCATGGCTTCGCCTCTTCTTCGTAGGATAATGGCGATCACTTCTTCTGTAGTCCTTCTTGAAGGCCCCAACACGAACCCTACGATTCCTTACCCGCAGCATTCTCTTTACATGGTGTCCTTTCCTTTGCTCTCTTGTCAGGTGACCGCAGGAAAGCACTCTTGATCTATGGTTCATGGACGAGCCTGCATCTATAACTTCCCCATGAAATCCTCGCCGCCTTCTATTGGTGTTTAGGAGCTTGAAGCAACAATGGCAGCCGTGCTTGCAAGTATAGAAGCAGGCAGCAAAGCACGCCCGCATGATTTTGAATGCGCAGCAGCCAATGCAATGGAAGATTCGTAATTTGTACGTCAGGTAGATGAACAAGAGAACTACATTCGTGTTCAGTCGAATCAAATCCTGAATTAGAAACAAAAACCCAAAACAACAAAGTACTACTTTGGCATTGTTAAACTCACCGATGTAGCCCGAGACGAGGATGAGACCCAGCTTGAGGAGGTTGGCAACGCAGAAGTTCTTGAAATAGCATAAAAGGTCCAATGTCGGTCCACAAACCGAGCTTTATATTTTGCGAGAGAACATTAGAATGCAAGATTTCGCTCCAAAATCAAACATGCTGAATCAAGGTAAAGGAGAAATTGTTCCTTTAATTACCTGCAAGATTTCCCAGATAGAAAATCGATGGGACCCTGGAGGAGGCTGCTGATAGATTTCCCAAATCCAGAGGCGAATGATTCGATAACGTTGCCCATCGTTGTTCTACCGGAGCCTCGTGCTGCAATCTCAGAAGTCAGAGAAATAAAACAAGGAATGGAAAGGATTAAACTACACAGCAAGATAGAACAATCGAGATAAATGGATTTTAAGATCTAAAATGGAGTGTGGAAGATGTGAATTTCACTCCAGAATTTGAGGAGAAAAGGGTTAAAGTGAACAGTTATCATAAATTTCTGGGGTTCAAAGCATGACAGTTAACAAGGTAACTGTCTTTAAACCAAATTTTATTTGCTGATTTTTTTTTTCTGGTCACATCATTAAGTGAAATATCAACCACTGGTTTAGTAAATGAATTTTCCATTTCAAACATAATCATGCAACTGCAAAGCTGCATTCATTGCTGAAAAGGATATACAACAAAATCAAGTTCAAATGGCAGATAATAAAACCATGAAATGAACAACAGCTGCCCCATCATTTCAGGTAGAGTCGGGGATTAGAATTTAGAACTGGCATCACTGCTAATCAGTTAACTTAATCCAATCTACTCTATCCTGAATTTCAGGATCCTCTCCTCTACTTCAGTCGATGTACTGCCAAAAATGGAGGGTGGGGGTTTGATAAAATGGGAATACAATGGCTGATTTTCAAGAGCCAAGAGTATCTCACACTTGCAAGAGTAGAAAATAATGTTCCTCTGTTGGAAGAAGATTGACGCGGAAGGAGTGTTTTCGGTCTTCTGATACTGAGGAAACCTGTAACGCATGGAATAAAGCAATGTAATGAGACGAAATTTTATTCAAATTTGCACAAATTCAAGCCAACTAGAAATATACTACTTTGAAATGTCAAGTTGCTTGTAAGGCTCCAATAAAACAACCGAAGGTGAGAAAATTGCAAATTCC
The DNA here is from genome assembly GCA_037127255.1 of Persicaria tinctoria. Lineage (NCBI taxonomy): Eukaryota > Viridiplantae > Streptophyta > Magnoliopsida > Caryophyllales > Polygonaceae > Persicaria > Persicaria tinctoria. The sequence goes on from JBANSL010000010.1 coordinate 4,088,219, forward strand.
CTGTGTTTATTTTGCGTCATTGGCGAAGTTGCCCGTATGTTTACTTTTCAATGTTAATCCTTTCAAGAAAATAAGAGAGAATGTAGTACATATGAGCATCTGCAGACTTCAGTTTTATTTCACCATTCATATATCGAACACTAATATACCAAAAAGATAAGTAGGCAAATATACCAAAATCCCTTTTTTATTTCATCATTCATATATCCAACACTAATGAAGTAAATATGAACATCTGCAGATTTCAGTTTTGAGGCATCAATAGATTTTTCTTGACCTACATCATTTCCAAGTATATACATGAAGTTGCTTGATACTCCCTCCGTCTCGAAATAGATGTCATTTTAGCTCTTTAGTTTTGTATCAAAATAGATGTCATTTTAGGTTTTCTAGGTAGGGAATAGTACTTCCTCCGTATCGCAAAACTTGTAGTTTTAGAGTAGTAAACTTGTATCAAAAAACTGTTGTTTTAGCTATAGTTATTATCTTTATAGGTAATGATTGCTCTTTTTATAGGTAATAATTAGTGCTTTTAGGTACTTTATCCTATAAAAGTAAAGAAAATATAGGTATTATTAATAAGTGTGCATAAAGCTAAAACTACAAGTTTTGCGATACGGAGGGAGTAATGATTTGTATTGATTTGTGTGTTGTTGACTTTTTTAAAGGTTTTGATTGGTTAAAAAATGTAGTGGGTAATAAAATTTATGAAAAAGTTAGTTGAAGGATGATGTTGATTGATGGGTGAGTGTTTTATTAAAACTTGTGCAAAATTCTAAAACGACTTAAATTTTGAGACGGAGGGAGTAATAAATAAGCACAAATGAATCTTAAATAAGGATATGTTGGTTACCTTAAGGCATTTTACGACTTTTTTTTCTTAGTCGTTTTCTTTTCTTCAGCAGTCAAAGTTTGGGATGAAATAAGGGCTTTTTGTGAAGGCAGTTCAGCAATGAACAACAGAGTTTGGGCCCAACCAGCGTATTTCCCATATCTTGTTACAAACGCCTCTGATACTCGACTGGATAGCTTTGTTGTCAGGTTGACCCCGGCTAGCTCAGGAATGAGGTATCTTGTAGCAATCTTGCATGAAAAAAAAAGGTTAGTGGGTTAGAGTCCAATAGAAGAATCTTCATAGCAATTACAAGAAACAAACAGAGAATCTACTGCAAACAGTATACTACATATTACAACTATTCATCATTTCATGATCAAACTCAGTCCTTAACTATAAGGTCCATAACTCATGTCACTGTCATGCAGTAAATCGCATAATATGACTACACTTATATCCACAGTACCACTTTAAAAAAAAAAAAAAATCAAAAGAAAAATTGGTCAAAGAGCTATATCTTATCTCTCTACATGAGGATCCAAATTTGTTAGCTGATATATCATATATCAACAGCAAAACAAATCAGCCTTAACCTCAGAAATACTATTGGCATGGAAATCAAATAAATGACTGCTTTACTACCGTTCCCTAGCAATTACAAACAGTCAAGGGAACACATAAAAGACCAGGGCAGTCCCAGCAATACATAATCTATAGCTTCTAAGGTATATAATGGAGTGTATACATAAGAAGCAAAAAAAAAACACCAAAACTTATATTCTACACATCAATCCCCTTGGGAAGAAGATGTAATCAATTTAATACACATCTAAGCCAATATGGTTCCTGATCCCACGGATTAGCACAAATCTGTTAAGGCTGATTTGAACATAAAGTTAAAAGTTTAAAGCACCTTCCAAACATGCGTATCAACAGGAATTGCATGATGCTGATCGAGGGAAAAGAGAGCTATACATGCTGCCACCTTCGGACCTACCCCCGGCAAAGTGCATAGAGCACTAATAACCTCTTCAAGATCCAACATACGAAGGGAAGAAAGCCACTCTTCACCTCCACCAGGTTTTGATTGCAATGCCTTCACAGTGCCAATTATATACTTTGCCCTATTAGAAACAAATAACAAACATATTCAAACAAGCACCAAAATAACAATCATTCAAAAATAGTGAAGGTTAAAAAATGACATACAAATGCAATCAAATATCAAAGATACTGACCTATAACCAAATCCAGCCTTTCTAAGTTCATCTTCAGTCAACAAACCCAACCTCTCCAAACAAGGAAACTCGTGAAATTCAAATCCCTCAATAGTTCCCAAATACGCCCCCAATGATGAAATGTAACCCACCATTTTAGTGATCCTAGAAATGTTGTTGTTAGAAGAACATAGAAACTGAATTAAACACTCAAGTGGGTCCTGCCTTAGAACCCTAGCACCTCCTCCTAACTGCCTAGCAAGATCCCCAAACCTCACATCGGAGGCAGAAAACCCCTCCCACATATCAGCCAAGCAAATACCCACATTGAGGAAATCAAGCAAGGCCAACTTGGCCTCATCCTCATGGCCCACATTGTGAAATTGGTAGGCCACGTCACCATCATCAAGGTGCTTGAGAGACACCAAGTGGGACTTCACCACACCAGTGTACTGAAGGTCACCTGTTTGCTTCCACCTGAACGTTTGACCGGTTGGGAAGGTGAGAGGGAGGAAGAGCTCCGATTTGCCCAATTTGAGAGGTACCCAGTTGGGTAATCGGGTTGGGCTAAGCGGGTATGGCTCGGAATTGAGGGTTTGGATTAGGGATTTCCTGGGTCTTTTGGAGGAGCCGGAAATTAGAGTTAGGGTTTTGGATTGGTGAGTGCCGTGATGGGTTCGTGAGATTGGAGGAGTTGCGGGTGGGATTGAATTTTGAAGAGATGAAGGAGAAGCAACTCTGATTGGACTCCTCCGCTTCATTACGGTGAAGATGAGATTACCGGAGCGTGAAAGACTGAATGGCATTCACGAAGTTTTGTACTCCGTATAAGTGTGCCACAAAATAAGGAAACAAAAAGGGCTGAATTAACGAAATGTAACTTCTTTTTATGCTGTCTTACCTTCAAGGAGTTCAAGGTAACCTAAACAAGTCTTACCTAAACAAAATCAGATGAGAACGAACTGCCCAGAAACTTGTTCTTCCCCTAATGATATACTGTCATATATATCCATCGTATCTAAATACTACTCCCTCCGTTAATTAAAACTTGACGTTTTACTATTCACGCACGCATTTTTAGGTGTTAAAAACTATATAAAATATTAACTTTTTTAATAATTTTTTTAAATAATATCATACTTATTACTATTAAGTATGAATTTATAAAAACAAATTTAAAAAAAAATTAATATTTTATATAGTTTTTATCGTTCTAAAAAAACGTGCATGAATAGTAAACGACAAGTTTTAATTAACAGAGGGAGTATAATACATTTCCAAATTTAAATATTTTTAATGTGTTGCATCTTTATCATTTTAATTAAACGGATTCAAGATCCGTCATTACAATTATAAAGAGTATTACAGATACATTTGTTGAAGGAAAATTTGAGATGTGCCATAGGTCGACTCCGTAGAGTTGTTTACCTAATACTTTAAGCAAATACCATCGATAATACACTTTGTCTAACCTATGTTCGTATGACCTAGATTAAGCATACTTGGTGTGTTTGGCAACACAAGCAATTTTTTATAGCTTTTTGTTTTTAATATTATATAGTTTTAAAGGAGATAAAACTAAAATTATATTTAATTAGCCTTTTAAAATTGAATTTTCAACTCCTATACCCAAACTTTCCAGAGCTTTTCTTTTATAAACACAAATCTATTAGTTTTATCAACTATCATATTAGCTAAAGTTACCAAACACATCATTAGCTTATCAATAGTTTAATTTAACATATATTTTACACAATTAACCATTCAGCTTCAACTACTCATTTAGCTCTGGTTACCAAACACACCCTAATTAGAAAAGAAAATCTCAAAATAAAATGAATGAACCCTAACAAAATTTTGAAAAATTGTTAAACTCGTAAATCTAATAAAAAAATTCTCAATAGATTGGAAAATCCATTTATAGTATATAGATTGTTTTACTTCCATTCATGTATTCACTAAAACCCTCTTATTTCCATTTACGCAAACTTTAATACACTATAAAATTTAAAATGAAGTTAAGAATTGCAGTACAAAACTACTATATATTGTTGATAGACCAGATAATTAGCCGCTATTCATTGTTCATTCTTCATACATACATGCAATGCAAATATGCAATAGTTAACTACTCCGTATAGTTCAATACCGTTTTACCAAATAGAATTAAATCCATTACCCCAAAATATTGAGAATTAAATTTCCTTTCCTTATTTGTCCTGTAATTAGTATTTACAGCCTCACAGGGCGAAGAAAAATTGAAGAAAAGGACCAATAATAATTAAAATTTACTTTTTTGCCCCAAACAAATACAGACTACAGTTGTCAATACTCAATTCAGCACGCCCGGAAAATCAAACCCTCAACCCCTTTCTCTCTCCTTATCAGGCGAATACCAGTGAGCAACTCCCCCATCTTCCTTCCTCTCCCCCACCCACATCTCTCTCTCTCTCTCTCTCTCAGCTCACTGCAAGCATCGTATAGCAGACCCCACTTTCTCGCTCTATTTTTTACAAGGGCTTTTGCAGCACCCTGCGAAATTTGCTGCAGCGATGCCCATTTCTTCATCCGGTAAAATCTCTGACACTTGACACTCTTTGCGCTCCAGCTTCATGGCTTTGTCTGAATTCCCGATTTTTACTTGCTGATATGCTCCCAATTTGAGAAATTGCTTACTATGGTGGACGAATTTCTGCGTTTTCGATCTGACGCAGATGTTCTTGTTTGGCAGATAATCGCGGAAAATGGAGGAAGAATCCCCGGGATTCCAGACCTACCAATTCGAAGCGGCAGCGGCCGCCGGAGGACGAAGACGAGGAGGAGGAGGAAGACAACGCCTTGTACGACGACGACGACGAAGATCTCCACCCTAACCCTAGGAAAAATCCGAACCCTAGTTCTAGACCATCTGGGCCGGGCGTCGGGCCTGGTTTTGCATCTGCTTCCACGCCCGCTCCTGAGGTGGAAGGCGCGGCCCGACTCGCGGACTTTCCGGTGGTGGTGCGGCGCGTTATGAACCGTCCGCACCCGTTTGTGGTGGCCGGTGGGGAGAGAGACAGGCTGAGCGGAGTCGTTTTGGAGAATGTGTCTCATGGCCAGCTCCAGGCGCTGTCTGCTGTGCCGGCGGAGAATGTGGCCTTGGCTATAGCCGGGGATCAGGAGAGCTTGGGGTTGTATGTAGTTACACCGCCTTCAGTTATGGAGGGAAGAGGTGTTGTCAAGAGGTTTTGGAATGGGAGGGTTCATGTTGTTCCTATGCACGCAGGTTTTGCCTTCTTTCTCTTGAAATTCCAATAATTCAGTGTGTAACTTTATTGTAGAATGTAGAGGATAAGCTAATTTTCGTTTGATGTTTTTTGTTTTATCCTCCATAGATCTCACATATGATTGCAGGGCTAATCGTGCTTTTGAGTAACTTTTTTTAATGGTTTTTAGAATACATTTGAAGGAACTTTATGTTGTGATTGATAAATCAAGTAGCTTTATATCAGTGAACTAGAGTGTTTCAGTTTAAATTACTGTCATATACTTGATTTGATATGTGTTGTTTATTTGTTTGTTCCACAAGATTTAGTTATGCCCATTGAACAATCAACCGTTTAAACTTCATTGTAGATCTTAACTACCATGCTCCTTATCCTTGATACGCCATGCACTAGAGAAAAATCAGAGTTTGTTAGCAGTTATGGTTGCTTCATTTAATGCAAATGTCAACATCAACTGCCTCTATCTGATGCAAATAAAGAGAGAAAGAAGCATTTTTTTGTCCTCATTTTCCCTGTACGGCTGTACCTGTTTGTATTCAGTTGTTTGCTTTGATAATTGTTTGACATCTTAACTTTTATTGATTATTGCCTTTATTGTGGGCAGACTGGTTTTGTCCAACAATAGTGCATAGATTGGAGAGGCAAGTGGTCCCACGTTTTTTCTCTGGCAAGTCAGTGGATCACACACCAGAAAAGTATATGGATTGTAGGAATCTGATTGTCGCCAAATACATGGAACATCCAGAGAAGAGATTATCCATAAGTGATTGCCATGGGATGGCTGTTGGCGTTGATATGGAAGATATGACTAGAATATTTCGATTTCTTGAACACTGGGGCCTAATCAATTACTGTGCTCCTGTGCCTGTTCAGGAGCCTTTGAACTTGGAATCATGTTTGAGGGAGGATATAAGTGGTGAGGTTAATGTTCCATCAGCTGCTTTGAAGTCCATTGACAGCTTGATCAAATTTGATAAGCCTAAGTGTAGGCTGAAGGCTGAAGATGTATACTCATCTTTAACATCAAAAGTTGATGATACCTTGGACTTGGAAAATAAAATTAGGGAAAAATTATCAGAGAACCGCTGCAATTCCTGTTCACAACCTTTGCTTCTGGTTTACTATCAGTCAATTAAGGAGGTAATTTCGCTGTATTTGCTTGTACTTCTACAATATAATGACTCTACACCATTTGTTGCCCTATCATTTACATGCACTGTCCATTTCTTGAAGATTGGTGATTCAAGCAAACTTTCTTTTCAGAAATTTACTTCTGCCGCTGCTGTTCTTATTGTCTGTTGGATTCTGTCTGATTTTCCGTAGTAGTTTGATATGATCTTTTTCTGTAGTTTATAGTAATTTATTAGTTTGAAGGTGAAAAATGAATAAGTTTGTCCTTAGCCAGGTCCTGGGGAGGGGTTTCTTGTTTTGACACTAGCTTTAGTGTGAAAATAATCTTTGTTTTGAGTTGATTTGTCTAGTCATTTGTAAGAACCTCTCCATCTTCCCTAAACCTTTTCGTTTTATGTGAACAGCCTGATATAATGCTATGTTCAGATTGCTATCACGAAGGTAGATTGGTCATTGGCCATTCAAGCATGGATTTCACAAAAGGAGATTCTGCCAAAGATCATACAGATCTTGATGTAGATAGCTGGAGTGATCAGGAGACCCTGATGCTCCTTGAAGCCGTGGAACTTTATAATGATAACTGGAATGATATAGCAGAGCATGTTGGGAGCAAGTCAAAAGCACAATGCATTCTTCACTTCCTTCGGTTGCCTGTTGAAGATGGTTTGTTGTCAAATTTAGATGTACCACAGAATCCTGAGGCGGCCAGTTTAAAAAATGAGGATATAAATGAAGTATCACATTTAAAGTCAAATGGGAACTCATCAGGTATACATCCTACTTAGTATTTATTTTTTCTTTGATTGTCTTGTATAACTTCACGTTCACACATGCTTTCCATCCTCCAGGCTCTTTGATCCAGGATTCTGTTTCAGACAGTAGACTTCCATTTTCAAATTCTGGAAATCCTGTTATGTCCCTGGTATGAGTGTGTATATAATCTCTTTCTCTCTCTTTTTTTTTTTTTTTTTTTTTTGTAAGTTTAAGACTTTTGTTTGAGCTATATGCACACAGTCACGCACTGGGTACTCGTTTTTCATTTTGTTGAGGTGTTTATGCCTGTTTTCTAAAGTTTACATGTGATTGGTGGATAACTTTCATAGGTAGCTTTCTTGGCTTCATCAGTAGGACCAAGAGTTGCTGCAGCTTGTGCACATGCATCATTGGCTGCATTGTCAGAGGATGATGGTTCATCCCCTTCACTAAGCGCTCTGCAGGCTGATGGATCAGTACGTGGTGATAGGTAAACCTCTTTTTTTTTTTTTGGCTGCTTGTCATTATTAGTGTATTTTCTTTCAGTGTTCTAAATTCAAATAGCTTTTGGTGTTACATGATTGGTATATTAAGTCAGAATTCTTTCCTTTCTGTGAAGTGAAATGAATGGGTAATGAGTAATGATTAGTGATGGAAACATGTGCTTTTCTGATTATATGAATCCAGAAATTTGCTTAAAATAAGATAAAAAATTCAATAAGAACTAGTTCATCTGATGAGCTCTTGGGAATCTTCTCTATGAATATTCGGTTCTGTGCTGCTTTCATGGATTGGCAAGGGAAAGTGGGATGCTATAAACATGGCAGGGTAGAGCTTTAGAGGTTTGAATGGAGCTGGAGAAATTATTAGTCAGGCTACTGGTTATTTTGTACCATTTAACAACGTTTCTTGCTATGTGTGTTCATTGGTTTTCTTGGGAGTTTTGGCTTTTGTCATTTTGGTTAGTTGAAGCAAATGTGATAGCTTCTTGCTAAGTGTTTTCATTCTGGTCATGTAGTCCCCTTTGAAATTTTGTAGGTTTGTACATCCTAGCCCCAGACCCTGATTGATTTTGGGAAATACTGGGATGATGATGTTGTTATTTATGCTATTTCTGACAACCTGTGGTATTGAATAATAATAAATTATCTAGTGGATTGTGCTTACCTATATTCGTATGCATCATTGGATATTCTCATTTATTCATGGATGTTTGTGCTTACTTTTTGTGATTCTCTTTCTGGGAGCTTTATGATGCAACTTTTGATGCCTTTTTTTTTGGTAAATTTTCAGCACTTGAAATTTTTCCATGTTTATTTTCTAGGACAATTCCAAATGACGGTCCTAATGGAGAATCTAGAGATTCAGGTCATTATAGAGGTATAAATGTGATAATATCTTTGCCTACCTACTTTATTTTCTCTCCTTGAAATGTTTCTAATTCATTATCAACCAATGCCACATCATGTAAGAGAGATATTCTAATGCATTTGTTTTGCCTGTTTAGATGAGAACATTAGTGCTCAATCTTCAAAGAGTCAAAATCATGCAGAAGTGAACACTTTATCCACCAAGAAAGTGGAATCTGCTGCTAAAGCTGGTCTGGCTGCAGCAGCTGTCAAGGCAAAACTGTTTGCGGACCATGAGGAACGGGAGATTCAAAGGCTGTCTGCCAATATTATAAATCATCAGGTAGTGAGCTTCTGCAGCCCATTTATTGCTTTTAAATGTGCCGCTTTTTGCGTCTTTCGTTTGAAATATGATTGGAAGAATGCAAAGGTTCGACAAATGTTGAAAACAATCTGAAATCAGGTCATCTGTGCTATTTTCTTACAGTTAATATAATCGATCCGTTGAATGATTCCCTGTGAAGTTATAATCTTTTAGGGCAAACCAGTATTTGCTTAGGAGGCCAAAATTGCTTATTTTAAGTGCTTGTGTAATTATCAATTAAAGGATGATGTCGACATTTTGTTACCACATCATTAGTATTCTGATCAGCCAGTACCATTATATCAACTTTTCAAATTCTGTTTAGGGTTGGGGGGGGGGGGGGGGGACACTTTGCCGTACAAACTTGCTTCAATGAAGTTTCACTGTATTGTATTTCTTGTTAACTGCGACGTATAAAAGATCAAGGGTGAAAAAGATACTCCCTCCGTATCGCAAAACTTGTAGTTTTAGCTTTATGCACACTTATTAATAATACCTATATTTTCTTTACTTTTATAGGATAAAGTACCTAAAAGCACTAATTATTACCTATAAAAAGAGCAATCATTACCTATAAAGATAATAACTATAGCTAAAACAACAAGTTTTTTGATACAAGTTTACTATAAAACTACAAGTTTTGCGATACGGAGGGAGTAAGAGATATGACCATAAATTACCATGTATTGCAATATTTGTGCATCTGAAGCTGTCCCTTTTCACGCCATTAGTTGGCCAGTCTATTGATGTTGATAGATAGCAGTGTGTGCATCTGCTGTTGTGGTTTTCTTAAGCTGGGGCTAGTCGTATCTAGCACTTATGTTGTTACTAATTTGAAAGCAAGATATGTTATCATTCGTGTGGTTTTCTGATGAAACGAGCAATTATTTAAATAAAATTGAGGCATTTATCATAACTCTGGATGAAACATTTTGATGACCCCTTGCTCAACTGCATTAATGTACAGTTGAAGAGATTAGAGCTGAAGCTGAAGCAGTTTGCTGAAGTGGAGACCCTCCTGATGAAAGAATGTGATCAAGTAGAGAAAGCAAGGCAGAGGTTTGCTGCAGAGCGGGCCCGTTTCTTAGGAATGCGGTTTGGGTCCCCTGGAGTGTCTTCACCAGTCAGCCTTCCCGGTGTTTCCCCTTCTATGGTGAATACTAGTACTATCACCAGCAACAGACCAACACAGATCATGTCACCATCTGCATCCTCCCAACCAAGCGTTTCTGGGTACAACCAAATGAATCATGCGAACATGCCTTTCATGCCACGTCAGCCCATGTTTCCTTATGGTGCCCGCCCCAATCTCTCAATGATGCAGCCTTCACCCTCATCACAGTCCCCGAGGGGCATGTTCAACCCACAAGGGAGTGGGCAGTCATCTGTTAGTCGCCCTGTGGCGAGGCCATTACCAGGGACAAGCTCTAGCCTTGGTTGAGAAACCGCTATTCCTGACAAGGTAGTCATTTGGTTTACATTTGAAGTAGATTGATCAAGGGATTCGTACACATTGATTTCTCCACACCAGTGGGGTCCTTAATTAGCAAAGAGTTCAAATTCCCTGAACCTTTCACCCCTAGGCACCTGGAAACCGAAAATCGGGAATAGGAAGAAAACTGAAATGATCAAGTAGAGTTCTACCATTTTCAGAAGCTGCAGAGAGCACAGACTTTAATTCGGGGTGCCTCTGGTGTGAAACAGGAGAGCATGATTAGGATCCTCCACCCTTAGACGAACCCGTTGTGAAAATTGGCGCCCAAAATCCCTCTTGGAATTGAGTTTTTAGCATTTGTCTTCATATTTTCCACTCCTGTTGCATGTTAGTATTGTGTTTTGAACATTGGACAGATTAGAAAGTTTAGCTAGTTAGGGTCTCTGATCAGATTCTTCCAAATTTATTCAGATTGTACAGAGAATCTAAAATGTTGAAAGAGATGGGAGAAATCAAAGATGGGTTGTCTGATTTAATATCATTTAAGCTTCAATTTCAGCATGTTCAGTTTCTGCATCTGGAACGTTATCTGCCTTTTGTTCTCTTGGTACCAAAGTAATGCATTGCAGTGTCATTCTGATAGATTGACAAAAAGTTGTGAGTTCCTTGAGCACTTCAAGAAAGGATACATAAATCTTCAGATTTATTGCAGGGTTCATCTGGTATACAACATTAGTAGTGCTGGATCAATTATCCCAGCGATTGAATGTTGACCAGATCTTCTCTGCGCGGAGGAAGCTGAGCAATCTCCCCAACTCATCTGCGAGCCCTTTCTCCATGCTGTTCGGAGGGCATTGTCAATGTCCTTACTGTGACGCAGATCCATTGGCGGAAAAACTGGATTCCGATGAACGCATTAGCAACCTTGGGTCGACTACTACGGATTAGCCACCCTACAAAGTTGTGCTAAATATTGATTCCAATTATACCAAAACCTAAGATGCATGAGACTATATGATATGCAAACAAGGAAGAACACAATCTTAGCATTTTCGCTTCTAATCGTAAATCAAAATGCGTCTGTGCCTTTCTGAAGAGCAACTATGGATTTGCCACCCTACAAAGGTTATGTTATAGGATTGTATTGAGGATGCCCGCCTTGCGAAAATAGCAGGGAAAAAAGATCTTGTCATATAACTGGAGAACTCATACAGCTGCTGGATGCAGTTAGTGACATAACCTCACTTTGTAACATGCCTGAAGAATTTTCTTATGAATGTTCAGCTAGATAATATGTTTTTCTTCCAGGTATTGACATTTTTAGCTTTACCTGGATCTTTTTATGCTCATCTCATCTATGTTATGGCAACAGTTTTAACAAGGTGATCCATGAATCAGTTTTAGATCTTTATCTCTACTAGCTATGCTCTTCATTGCACCTGGGTTGAGCAAATCCGTAATCGGATGGCATGTCAAAATCTCATTGATACGGTGAGATCAATCACCCTGTCTTTGAGCTGCAAAATCTGCAAATGAAAGCGACGGATGCTTCGTTCACCGCTCACTCGTTTCTGCCTTGTCTTGCTGGTATTGTTTCCCTTTCTCTCCCTTTCCCTTTCTGGCTGTTTGTTAGAAGGACACAAGGTACTGAGTGTTTCAGCTGCTATATATGACACTTACTGAATTGATATTTGCTCTCATCATTCAATCAATGACTGCAAATCTTGGTGTCTCCACAGGTAAATATAACTAACAAATGCATTTCTACAAGAAACTTTTGTTAACCAAAATTTGCAGTCTTAATTATTACATATGGCAATGAACTAATGATGCATAGCTCTTCCGATGATTTTCTCGTTCAATTTCATGGTGAAGGTAAACACTTAGCTGAGCTATGCAAGTCAGAGTACCCTCTTTTTATCAAGTACTGTCTTTGATTCTTGCTGAAATCGCAGTCATTGCTGCAGACATCACTGAAGGAAATAACCCTCATCCCTTATCTCACTTCCCTCCCCCAACATCAACTTTTTTTCGGTAATGAAATTTCAGCCAAATCCTCTTTGTATGGATATTGTCAAAGCTACCCGACTCCTGCCCTTTCTCCATGCTATTATGGACATTGACACCCGATTTGGCTTGGCTCAATGAAGGTCACAGCAGCGTCCTATCGGAATGTGAGGTAGATAATTGTTACGAAACACCAAGATTCTGATGAACACATTCACAACCTTGGGACATTACTGTGGGTGATCCACCCTACGAAATTGTGTTTTCGCAAGGCCCCATCTTACAAGAACTGCTGATAAACTTGAGAAGAGGAATGCGAGCAAATGGAAGCTCAAACGACAATATCATCTACAGCCACAACATTAGCATTCATCTAATATTGTGGTTGTAGAGGATATTGTCATTTGAGCTCCCATTTGCTCTCATTCCTCTTCTCAAGTTAAGCAGTTTTTTTTTTTTGCAAGATGGGGTCCATTTTTACAAGTTGCTCTTCAGAAATACATGCTTTGTAGGGTGGATCATCCATAGTAATATTATCTCCCCAAGGTTTGGATGTTTCCGCTTTCAGGTGTGCAGCGTATATCCTAGCAACTATCTACCTCACCTTCCGAAAGGACACCGCAGTGACCTTCATCGAGCCAGCCAAGTCAGATGCCAATGTCCAAAATAGGATGGAGAAAGGGCTGGAGGAGTCAGGTAGATTGCTCAACTTTGACCATATTCCACACAGAATTTGACCAATATTCCATTGCTAGAACAACTTCAGAAAGAATCCAAAGAGAGTACTTGATAAAAAGAGGGTACCCTCACTTGCATAGTTCAGCTAAGTGTTTCATCACAAGATCTATCTATTGTTAGTTCATTGCCATATAATAAGACTCCAAAATGTGGTTAATAGCTCAAGTTTCTTATAGGAAAAATGCATTTGTTAGTTAATATTTTCATGTGGAGACACCAAGATTAACTTGTAACTAGTGATTGAATGATCAAAGGCCAAATATCAGTCCAATAAGTATCACACATAGTAGCTGAAAAAAAAAGCAACATATATCAATGGAGTTGCAATGATATTCTTAAAATTCTTGAAAAAAATCATGTTAGAAGGAGAGACGATACTATACTCTTACCGTGTGTGCAGTGTGCTGCTCCAAATTTCTTGCAAATGCGCGCCTTTTTGTCCGCCTGTTGTTTCAATGGCTTCGATGATGACATCAAACAGCTGCAAACACAACGAGTTCATCAATGAAACACAAACTGATCTGAAATAGAATGATCAATCAAGCTGAGGAACGAAGCACTGAAAGAGTGCATCCATGGAGGAAACAGAGAGATAGCAAGAAGGAGAGAGAGAATATTTTCTGATTGATCACTAATTGGTTTGTTACAATGAGCAGCTGCTCTTTTATACTAGCTGACAAAAGTTGTTACCAAAGATATGATCAAGTGTGACGCAGCACACATGTAGAACATGAAATCAAGATCACAAAATGATCAATCATCACGAGATTCTTACCTGCAAGCATGTTATCGCCCTTCGTAGATCACCTTGTGAAACTGAACTCAAAGGAAGAAGTGCCTACAAATACACAAACACATTACGGAGGAAGAATAACTGAGGAGAGGAAGAAGGGGAAGCTTCCGTATTGTGTGTTATTCCTATGAAACAGGTCGCAAACCCGCAGCACGTACAGCAGATGCTTGTAACTAACTGACACACCTATAATTGCACGCAGCATGAATGAGTACCTCACATAGCAATCATGTCTTGATATATATGTAAGCAAGCGAGTATACGTTACTATCAAGTACATATCAAGCGAGTATACGTTACTATCAAGTACATATCAAATAAGGGAGTCTATATCCTTCAAATCCTCAACATCATTTATATTTGCAGTCCAAATAAGGGAGCAAATAAAGCATCAACTATACTATACTATTCAGTCAGTACCATACCAATAGACCCTATGATCATATGAGATGTTACAACCACAGTGAGTTTTGATTTGAGCTAGTTCCAAGCCCCAATTCAACTACATTGATAAGAAAATAGAAGATTCATCGCGAAAGAGATAAGAAAAGGAAGCATGAGAGCATATGATTTTGTTAATCCATGAACCATGGATCATGGTTTGACAGATTGTGATACGATTCGTGAAGAGGAGAAATGATGATAAGAGTGTTCTTCAGCAACTCTTTTGTCCTAACTATTTCATTCATGTTCACCAACTGCCTGTGTATGTACACATAAGTGTGAAGTCAAGTTTGTTACATGGGTCTTGATTCGCTACATGCATCTCTAGGAGAACTAACATGGTCACCTATTGCCCTTTATTATCATAAGCACATCCATCCTATGATCATAATGATCTAACATATTTTTGGATCCATGTTTATGTCTCTTGGGGTTAGCCGCAGGGGGAGAGGTAGACCTAAGAAATGCTGGATGGAGGTCATCCTTCATGACCTTAACCTTCTGAACCTTTCGGAAGATGTGGTTTTAGATAGGCACCAGTGGAGGAGATGTATACGAGCTGCCGATATCTAGTATTTTAGGCTTTGTTGCTGTGTCCTTTTGTCTATGCCTCCTGTTTACTGTCCTTCTATTTTCAGTAGCATTGGGTAGATTCTTTATGTTCTTCTATTTTCTGTAGCATTGTCTCGATTCTTTACTGGCCTTCTATTTTCAGTAGCACTGTTGTCCCTGTACCGTGATATTATGGGTCTTTTGGAAACACTCTCCCGACCTTGGTCGGGGTATGAGTCATGAGTGCGTACATCCTGACCCCCAGACCCCGCTTAATCGCGGGATTTACTAGGTTGTTGTTGTTGTTGTATGTTTATGTCTCTCCTCTTCGGCTTTCAGAGTTCCGTTTCCCACCCTGGTTGAAGACAATGGCACTCTATCTGATCAGAAATCAGAGGAATCAATGATGGATTGGCTGATTTGATATCATTTAAGCTTCAATTTCAGCATGTTCAATCTCATTATATGGACCATTATCTGCCTTTTGTTCTCTTGGTACCAAAGTAATGCATTGCAGCCGACGAGTCTAAACCCGCTTAGCTTCAAGTTTTGAGTTAGAAGTAACAGTTCTTAGTTCAGTTTACCAGTATGACAGTATGACAGATTGGAAAAAACTTGTGTTCCTTGAGCACTTCAAGAAAGGGTTACAGAAATCTTAAGCCTAATCTTAAGCCTTCATATTGATTTTTTTTTTCTTTTTCTGAAAGAGAGGCTTGAAATTAACAAGCATTTATTACAGAGTTATCAAACATCTCCAGGAAGATTAGGAAAATCCACACAATGCCAGACCAATTATTGTGGCAATGGAATGTCAGCCAGATCCTCTCTGTGCGGAATATGGTCGAAGTCGAGTGATCTACCTGACTCCTCCAGCCCTTTCTCCATGCTATTTTGGACAGTGGCATCTGACTTGGCTGGCTCGATGAAGGTCACTGCGGTGTCCTTTCGGAAGGTGAGGTAGATAACTGCTATGATGTAAACACCCATAAGAGGAAACACCAGGATTCCGATGAACACATTCGCAACCTTGGGGAGACTACTGTGGATTATCCACCCTACAAAGCCTGTGCTGAGGTAGTAAATATTGATTCCAATGATGCCAAACCCTAAGATCCATGAGACTATGATGATCTGCAAACAATCAAGAATACAATCTTAACATTTTTTTTTATTCTAATAGAAATCGAAATGCATTGGGGCCTTTCTGAAGAGCAACAACAACATTCCCAGCTTATCCCGCCTAAGCAGGGTCTGGGGGGCTAAGTTGTACGCACTCTTTCCCCGACCATGTCGAGAGAGTGTTTCCCAGTAGCCCAGACACTTACATAAACTCATAGCAAAACCAACGATAAAAGTATAACAAACGAATAAAGGAGATTAGGAAAAGGCATGGTATGAGCAACTTACATAAATGGAGTTTTTGTGAGGCCCCATCTTGCAAGAACTACTACTGAACTTGAGGAGAGGAATGAGAGCAAATGGAAGCTCGAACGACAATATCATCTACAACCAAAACATAAGCATTCATTAGATCTCGGAAATAGGCAAGTTCAGCTAGCATGTATAGCTTTGAAGAGTAGGCAATTAACTTACAGATGCAATGACGATGAGTCGGCCAGCACCAGCAGAACCACCTATGATTGAGACGACAAGGCTCGGTGTTATAGCGACCATCCTTGTCAAAAAGTTCCTCAACCATGTTTTCATTTTGAGGTCCAAGAAACCCTGCATAATGTACTGTCCGGAGTATGTCCCGGTGATAGTAGAGCTTTGACCGGAAGCTAACAATGCTATGGCATACAGGATTGATCCTGATTCCTTACCCAATACATTCTGTGTGATCATCAAAACATACACCATTTAGACTTACAAGCACTCAATCAGTAAGATATGTAATGGGAGATGGAGTGAGGTTTCTACCTTGAGGAGAAAAGCAGCTGAGTTGAGGGTAAGATCGCTGCATCTTTCGGCATCATCAGGCGAAAGGTTGCCTGAACAAACTGTGCCAGATACTGAAACAATCGCGATATTGATCAACAAGGCTATGAACAATGCAATGCCACTCTCCACCAGGAAGAACCTGCAAGCATCCTACAAAAAACACAACTCTTCGGATTAAGTTGAGAAGTGAATTTAGGGTTGTTATATGAGCTGAGTAGCTCGAGCTCGGCTCGGGCTTGACTTGATAAAAACTCGGCTCGAGCTCGTTCATTTTCTAAACAAGCTGAGTATGAGCACATTTTTAAGTTCGGTTCAATAAGCTTGAATTTTTTGAAATTTCAAAAATTTCCTTCAAGTTACTATGTTTTGAGCAAATAGAGTTGCTTAATGCTCGAAAAAAGATTGGATCGATCTCGTTCATTTCCTAAACAAGCAAAGTATGAACACATTTTTAACAACCAATATTTGGCTCGAATAACAGCCCTAAGTGAATTGGAAAGAACTGAAGTTTAGTTTAGGTTGGTGGACGACGAGCACTTACATTGATGCCGCGAACTGACTTTGGTACTTTCCGAGTTAGCACAAGAGCCGAGTGAAGAAACAAGTTGTGCCTAAGTAAGATTGTCAAAGAGAAAGCCATGGTAAGAACACAGATACATATGTTTGTTGCTTTTGAATTGAAGAAGTCGAAGATTGATCATTACGGCATGACAAGGGCACCAAGAAGGGCAATGGCATCACCAGTGGCACCTTGACCCGAAAGCTTCGGGATGAACATTCCCTCGAGTACGTCCTTAGCCGGTGGCTTTGCATACGCCATTTCGCCAAAGAAGCAACCGGCCATCACAAAAACCATAGATGCTATCAACATTTCCAGCTTCCTCACCTAAGAAAATAAATCAAACAACATATACAGTAAGTCAGTAAGTCAACGCTCCTCTTATTGCCAATTGGTTTTTTCAGATACAAGGATTCAAGGAGATTACCCCGTATCTCTGGAGTCCAAGCAAGAGGATAGTGCTAAAACCCGTGAGGAGCACACCTACCCAAACCGGAATGTGGAACAATATGTTCAATGCGAATGCTGTTCCGATCACTGCACTTGGAAAACGATGGATATGTTAACAAAAAACTCGAAGTTGGGGAGGGGAGTGCGAAAGGAGATGAGGAGTATTGCCTTCAGGGATATCCGCGGCAATGACCGCGATTTCAGCAAGAATCCAAAGACAGTACTTGATAAAAAGTGGGTACTCTGACTTGCATAACTCAGCTAAGTGTTTGCCTTCACCATGACATTGAACAAGAAAATCATTAGGAGAGCTATCCATTGGTTCTTTGGCAGATAAAATAAGACAGTACTGCAAATTTTAGTTATGTTTACCTGTGGAGACACCAAGATTTGCAGCCAGTGATTGAATGATGAGAGCAAATATCAGTCCAATAAGTATCACCCATAGCAACTGAAATAAAATCCAACTCAAAAAATTAATTCACTATTTTATCCAAAAAAATAAAGTATAGAAAAACTATTTGTCAGTGCACACTGTTCTAAAAAACTCTTCAAAGCCTGTCTAAGCCTTGCCTAAATCCTTGACCTCGTCTCGCTGTTAAGGACGTTGAAGTCACCATGACCTGCCTAGACCACAAAGACCTGTCATGAAATCTGCCTAGACCCTTCACCCTACCTTAATTACCACCGAGCACCTGTCAAGCGTTTTTAATGCTTGAATTATTTTTCTCAACTTCTTGATTCTATTTTTTCTAGTCTTGAAAGGTTATGCTAACTTTGACACCCATTCCCAAATTTGGAGTCATTTATTGCAATTTACAGTTTTAAAAAAGAGAGAGAAATTGTACTCCTAATGAAGCATTAATCCTGATTATTCATTACCTCGTATCGATGATTGGCTCCAGCTTGCAAGTCAGTTTCCACTGTCAACAAAGATTCAAAACAACAAAAGATATATATCACACACAACACAAAACAACAATAACAAAAATCAATGAGTCATGGTATATATTAGTACATCTGTTTTTGTATTTTTTTAATAAGTTAAAAACTATATATATAAAAAATAAATTTTAAATAATTTTGGTAATACAATTTCATACTTACAATTTCCAGGGTCAAGATAAGCGAGAGAGACAAGGAAACCCGGTCCCACAAAGGACAAGAACTTCTTCCATCCTGGCTCCTGTGTATGCACTTCAAGTTAACATCACAACACAACACAAACAACAACATGTATTCCGCGAGAAAGCATAATCTAAGGGGTCAGATGTACGCACCCTTTCCCTGAGTAATAGGGAAGGTGTTTTAGAAAGACGAAAATATGTGTGTGTATGAAGTACCTGATCATCAAGGTTAGGGGCCTTGTTAGAGTCGGAGAACTGATGATCTTCGATGTCCATGGAAGTAGCGGCGATGCGGTTGCTACCTCTTCCCCATGTTTGGAGGTGAGCTTCAGAGGTTTGGTTCTGAATTTGGCTACCCATATGGATCTCTTTGGCTTTGATCTGAATCAATCAGGTGCAGTTGTGTTTTCACTATTGACTGAGTTTTAGGTGCAAAGTGTTGGGTATATATATATATATATATATAGTGGTAAGGTGGCAGTTTTCGTTTGTACTGATCATCCAAGTGTGATGTAAGAGCATGCAACTTATAGGTGGTGTTGTCATCCTTCTTCAAAGTGGCATGAATCTCCCCTGAGTGCTCATTAAGATATATTTGAAATATTTATATATTTATTTACATTTTCTGCCAAATTTGCAGGGCAGGTATATGATATATCCTTTAGGATGGTTATGGAATTGTTTTTTCAAAACTACATATAATAGCCCAATGTTTAGAGAGTGTTGCATACATTAGGCGACATAGCTAGACTTGTCGATGATGAGATTTTCGATTATATAAGCTTTGACATGGCACGGTCGTGGTTGAGATCAACTTAGGCTCTGTTTGGCACAAGAAGTAGCTTTTCGGAGCTTGTGATTTTGACATAACTATAAGATTTTAGTTTAATTAGCTTTTGAAATTGTAGTTTTTCATCAACTCAAGCTTGTCGAAGCTTATGGTTTTTATTCACAAGTTTTCATCAGCTACCCTAACAGCTAGTTTTCGAAACATCATACTAGCTAGCTTATTAATCTATATATTTAACACAAATAATCATTTTGCGGAATTTCGTTATAAATTTCGAAGAATGGGTTTTTGTTTTGTTTTCGATGTGAAACTTCTAAATTATTTGTCGCTTTATTAACATCGATACAAAATGTGATCGATCGATATGCATTTCATGAAAAGAGATTAAATGAGTTTTATAACAAGTATTATTGTTTTAATTTGTTTACACTTTATTTGTTGGAAGAAAGAAAAATTAGTTTTTTCTTCTTTTTTTTTGTTCAATATAAAGTTGAGGAGTAGGTATATTTTTGTTCTTCCATGAGGAATTTTAATAATGGCTACAAATTCAACTCATATATATCATCTCTAGTGATCATAAATATCTTGAGGCTTAGGTTTAACTTTATCATATAATTTTGAGGCTATTTTGCATAATTTTGAAAGGGTTGTTTTTCACCGACACGTAAAGTTTGGGTTATTTCTCGTAATTTGTCATATATACATACACACGTTGCTATCATAAATATATAAATAAGGTGTTATCGTGTTGGAGGGGAGTACAAAAATGTCATGTGGCTTGAACCACGCCAAGATCTTATGAAGAATGACCAATCTTGGCCCTTGGGCGAGTTTGGATAATTTTTATTTAAGTCTACTTATTAATGTATTCATTTGGGCCTTTTTTATTTATTTATTTATTTTGGTCAATGCAATTTTTTTGTATACCTGATTTCATTTTATATGCAAAATTTTAATTACCCACGACTCTCTTTCAGGTCTTGAGATTCATCAAATTAAGTCGATTATAACACGGTATCAGAGATGGATATGTTGTACGTGTCTAATCAATTGAGATTAACATTCTCAATTGTTTTGAGATGAAATCCCAATAAACTTATATGTTTGGAATCGTTTCTTATATATGAACCGTCTTGATCCCAACAGACCCAACCACCTTTGATGGTTAATTATTATTATTATGAACATGTGTGTGCATATATGTATGTATCCTTATCTTGACAAAATAGTGCATATGGTTTGGCTATTTCTAATTAATTAATTAGGTTTGATCTAGGGTCACATCTACTACTTAGTTATCAAACTTCACATGAGATTGGAAAAATAAGGTAAATGTCTTGACAACAACGAGGTTACTCTGGTTACCTGTTTGGTTTGTTACTTGAAAGAAGCAGGTAATGATGTTTGGCTAGATTTTGCCTTGGACATCCACCCCGTTTTTAAATAAGTGATTTTTTCATGTCAAACGCGTATTTCTAACGCGTATTTCTATCTAGAAGAGTAAAAACTATATAAATTTTTGATTAATTTTTTTAATAATATTATACTTATTATTAATAAGTATGTGTTTATCAAGAAAAATTATTTTAAAAAATTAATATTTTATATTATTTTTATAAATTACCTTAAAATAAATAGTGAAAAACACTTATTTAAAAAACGGAGGGTGTAGTTAACAATTTTACAAACTCATAGGTTCGGATTAGGTACTGCAAACTGCAAAGGCCCTTTGATGGGGCAACTCTCCCAATTCAGTTTTTCCTTACATGTCACCATTGGATATATAAATCTTTATTTTTTTAAAAAATTATAATTCAAGTCAACTGTGCAAACTATTATCTACATCCATTTTACTAATAATTTTACAACGCTTTCAGCCCCTCGCCATTGGATATATAAATCTTTTATAAGGACCATGAAGTTTGTAAAACAATGTACAGAGACCTTCCAATAATATTCAAAAGTCATTTTTATTGATATATATACACACACAAAATAATTCATATATACATAATCCTTATAGTGTATCATGTTAAAACATTTGAGCCATTAAATTAAAAAAAAATCAACAATTGAAATTAAAAGTAACTTCTGATTATTCGGTAGTATTGGATGATTATTCGTTGAAATGAAATTATTCAATGATACTGGACCTACCGGTGATTATTCGTTAAAAGAAGATTTACAGTACTTTTTACAGACGAATAATTACGTATTGTAATAGATGAATAATCATGTGAAAACAGAAGAATAACCATGAGAAAACAAAAGAACAATTTATGCATGCACGTCACACGATAAGGCTTGCTGCTGTTGGGAAAAATACGCTCAACTTTCCCGAAAATCAGAATAATGAAAATGACAATGATAGAAATAACACACACAAGATGTTTCTAATCTGCCGCAAAACTTTAATAGAATGATCACCCGATTACAACTAAATTACTTGACACCCACACCCAAATCTACACTCTGGAATTTTACGCAGAAAATTCCCCCTGAAAGCTTCTCTCTGTTTAATGTTTTAAACTAAGCTTTTCTCTCTCTGTGTTTTTGGATTGGATTAATTTACAAATGAAAAACTTATTCATTTATATAGCCTTTCAATAGAGCAAATGATTGGTGCAAATTCCATCTTCAATATTTGCCTCCCGTTTCATTTCTCTATTATGCCTCCTACAAAATCTCATTCTCTTTCAATTATCAAAAATAGATTTCACTATTATTATAATTCCTAATATTAGAGAATTAACAATTCTCCAACAATCTCCCACTTGAAGACTGATTTCAATCTGTCTTCACACATATGGTCTTGTCATTCCTGCAGGCCAACTAAAGTTGAACACAACTTCAATTTGTCAATAGTCACCGTCTTTGTTAACATGTCTGCTGGATTCTTGCTGCCTTGGATCTTCTCTAGTTTTAATACTTCTTCTTCCAACAACGATCTGATGAAATGGTATCGAAGTCCAATGTGCTTGGTTCTAGAATGAAATGTCGAATTCTTTGCCAAGTGTATTGCACTCTGACTGTCACTGTACAAGATGTTATTCTCTTGCACGAATCCCAGCTCTGTTAACAAGCCTTGAAGCCATATCATCTCTTTACTAGCTTCAGTCACTGCTACATACTCAGCCTCTGTAGTTGATAAAGCAACAATCTTCTGCAGTTGTGACATCCAACTAACAGCTGTATTTCCGACAGTGAATATGTATCCGGTTGTGCTCTTCCGGTGATCGACTTCGCCTCCAAAGTCAGCATCTACATAGCCTTGTACTTTTAATTCACCATTACCAAAGTACAAACATTTTTCTGTCGTTCCTTGTAGGTACCTTAAAATCCATTTCACCGCTTCCCAGTGAATTTTCCCCGGATTTGACATAAACCTACTGACAGCTCCCACTGCTTGTCCAATATCTGGTCTTGTACAGACCATTGCATACATCAAACTCCCGATAGCCGAGGCATAAGGAATCTTAGCCATGAGAGCTCTTTCTTCTTCTGTTTTAGGAGATTGATCCTTGGATAAGCGAAAATGATTAGCCAAGGGTGTCCCAACTGGTTTTGCATTGCCCATGTTGAACCTTTGCAAGACACGTTTGATGTACTCTGACTGAGACAACTGCAATGTCCCTTTTTGTCTATCTCTTGTAATTTGCATTCCAAGAATCTTCTTTGCTGGACCCAAGTCCTTCATGTCAAACTCTTTTGATAACTGGTTCTTCAACCTTCTGATATCATTCATATCAGAACCTGCTACCAACATATCATCAACATATAAGAGTAAAATGATATAACTGGACTGATGTCTTTTGACGTAGCAACAGTGGTCGGCGTTACACTTCTGGAAACCTTCCTTGTGCATGAAGCCATCAAACTTTTTGTACCACTGCCTCGGAGCTTGCTTTAGGCCATACAAGCTCTTCTTGAGTCTGCACACCATCTTCTCTTTTCCCTTTTCTGAGAAACCTTCTGGTTGATGCATGTATATCTCCTCATCTAAGTCTCCGTGAAGAAATGCAGTCTTCACATCTAATTGTTCAAGATGGAGATCTTCAGCGGCAACAATACTCAACACTGATCTAATAGTAGTGTGCTTCACAACTGGGGCAAAAATATCTGTGTAGTCAACACCTTCTTTTTGCTGAAAGCCTTTGACTACTAGTCGAGCTTTGTACCTCTTAGAGCCATCATGCTCATCTTTTACCCGGTACAACCATCTATTGTGAAGTGCCTTCTTCCCTATGGGCAACTCAGCAAGTTCCCACGTTTGGTTAGAAACCAAAGACTGCATCTCATCTTTCATTGCAAGCTCCCACTGGCTTGCTTCACCGCTCTGGCAAGCTTCATCATAGCATTCGGGCTCCCCTCCATCAGTCAACAATAAATAATTCATATATCTCCTGTTAGGCACATGTGGCCGAGAAGACCTTCTCAATACAGGAGTTGGAGTAGAAGGTAGTGTCGTGTTAGTCTCTTGTGCACTACTTTCTCCAACATGCTCCTCTGACTGAGGATTTATTGCGACCGGTTCTGTCATAGAACAATCTGGAAGATAATCTGCATCTGCAAATACTGGGCCATTCTGCTTTGAATTAATGGCGTCACTTTTTGTCAAGTCCTTATACATGACTGACTCATTGAAAATCACATCTCTGCTACGGATAACCTTCTTCTTTTCATCATCCCAAATGCGATAGCCAAACTCATCCTCGCCATAGCCGATGAAAGTGCATTTCTTAGATTTCGGATCAAGCTTATTCCTGCCATGATCACTAATATGCACATATGCTACGCAACCAAAAACTTTTAAGTGCGAAAGTTTTATGTCTTTACTGCTCCATACCTCTTCTGGTATTTGGTAATCTAACGGAACCGAGGGACCTCGATTGATCAGGTAACATGCCGTATTGACTGCTTCTGCCCAGAACTGCTTCGGTAGACCTGACTGTATACGAATGCTTCTGGCTCTTTCTGTCAATGTTCGGTTCATACGCTCAGCTACACCGTTTTGCTGAGGTGTACCTGGAACCGTTCTCTCCATTCGGATCCCATACTCATAACAAAAGCTTTTGAACATGGTGTCTACATACTCGCCACCATTGTCGGTTCTAAGCCTTTTAACTTTCACACCTGTCTCATTTTCAACCATAGCTTTCCATCTTTTGAAAGCCTCAAAAACTTCAGACTTGTGTTTCAGAAAGTACACCCATACTTTCCGAGAGTAATCATCGATGAAAGTCACAAAATAGTGCTTTCCGCCAATGGATGCTGTAGTGGTTGGCCCCCAAACATCGGAGTGGACAAGCTCTAGCCGATTCTTCTTTGGAGATCTGCCATTTGTTTGAAAGCTTACCCTCTTCTGCTTTCCAAGTATGCAATCTTCACACATGCCCATTTCAACTGAGCGTAGACCTGGAAGCTTTCCCTTTGAATGCATGAGTTTCATCCCTTTCTCACTCATGTGGCCAAGTCTCTGGTGCCACATTTTGGAATCTTCATTTCCTGATGCAACTGCAATTGAGCAACGTGCCCCTGCTGTCATGTAAAGAGTACCACTCTTCTTTCCATGAACTATTGTCATTGCACCCCTTGAAATCTTCCATTTATCACCATTGAAAATTGTATCATAGCCTTCATCTGCCAACTGGCCTACTGATATCAAGTTCTTTCTTAGATCAGGAATGTGTCGAACGTCTTTTAGCTCCCATACAAAGCCATTCAACTTAATCTTCACTTCACCTTTACCGATAATTGCACAAGGTTGATCATCACCAAGATATACATTTCCAAGGTTCCCCGGGACATAGCTCTCAAAGAGCTCTTTCTTTGAGGTAGCATGAAATGATGCTCCAGAATCTAACACCCAAGATTCGTCCTTTCTCTCCAAGGAACATATCAATGCATCATCTGCTCTAGGATTAAAGCTAACATTTGCCTCCACCTTCGTCTCTTGTTTTTGTGGAGCGCTCTTGCATTGATTTTTGTAGTGCCCGGTACTCCCATAATTCCAACACTCGATGGTCTTCGAGCCAGAGGAACTGTTGGGATTCCTTGACCTCGACCTCTTGTCTTTTGGTCTGCCTTGATTGTTCGATCTTCCATGTCCATTTCCTCTGGTTGAATTTCTCCCTCTTGACTCTGTACGTAAAACTGAAGAGGTTGATGATTCACCCGACCCTCTCCGTCGGATCTCTTCACTGAGCACCAGATCACGAACATCATCAAACTTTAACTTATTGCTTCCCGTTGAGCTACTCACAGCCGTGACGGTAGCATTCCAACTATCTGGAAGAGAAGACAAAAGTATCAAGGCTCGTACTTCCTCATCAAATTCAATCCCAACTGAACTCAACTGGGTTGTGACTGTGTTGAGTTCATTGAGATGTTGAGCTACCGATGCGCCTTCTGTCATCCGCAAATTGAATAACCGCCTCATCAAATGAACTTTGTTAGAGGCAGATGGCTTCTCGTACATATTAGAAAGGGCTGACATAAGACCTGCCGTGGTAGTTTCCTTTGCTATGTTGAAGGCAACATTGCGTGATAACGTAAGTCGGATAACTCCAAGGGCTTGTCTATCCAGGAGATATCTTCATCCTTCATGCCCTCGGGCTTCTTTTCTGACAGAGGTTGATAAAGTTTTTTCTGGTACAAATAATCTTCGATTTGCATCTTCCAAAATCCGAAATCTGCACCATCGAACTTGTCTAGTTTCACCTTTCTATCTTCTGCGGCCATTGCTCCCACTCAAATCTGACTTTATGTGGATTGTTTATAATCTGGCTCTGATACCAATTGTTGGGAAAAATACGCTCAACTTTCCCGAAAATCAGAATAATGAGAATGACAATGATAGAAATAACACACACAAGATGTTTCTAATCTGCCGCAAAACTTTAATAGAATGATCACCCGATTACAACTAAATTACTTGACACCCACACCCAAATCTACACTCTGGAATTTTACGCAGAAAATTCCCCCTGAAAGCTTCTCTCTGTTTAATGCTTTAAACTAAGCTTTTCTCTCTCTGTGTTTTTGGATTGGATTAATTTACAAATGAAAAACTTATTCATTTATATAGCCTTTCAATAGAGCAAATGATTGGTGCAAATTCCATCTTCAATATTTGCCTCCCGTTTCATTTCTCTATTATGCCTCCTACAAAATCTCATTCTCTTTCAATTATCAAAAATAGATTTCACTATTATTATAATTCCTAATATTAGAGAATTAACAATTCTCCAACAGCTGCCACTTGTGTACGTACACCGGAACCAATCCCTATATACATATACACATCTTTATAAATAATAATAAAACGAAATAATAGTGAAACTTTTGATGTATGTACCTATATTCATCATACATTATCATAGCATAGCATAGCAAAAATGTTGACATATAGATTATTAATTAGTCTTTATATAAATAGCTTATAGCCGGCAACAACCTCTAACTAACTCTCCTGATCGATCAAGAACTCTTACTAATCAATACACCCAAAAAAATTCCCAAATTGATCATGATGATTTCATCTAGCTAGATATCACTACGTTTATAAAGTCAAGTTCAAGGCTGATGAACAAGTGAAAAGATATATAGCTAGATTAATGAGTATCTAAGGGATATATCTAATCAACTCAAAGAAAAAGACTACAAAGTACACCTTTTCTAGCTCCAATTGCAAAATCTTCAACTGTCATGACTTTTTTCTTGTACATTAATATTGCTGCTGCTATAATATGCATGTTACTAATTCATACTCCCTCCGTTCAACAAAACTTGTCGTTTACTATTCATGTACGCTTTTTTAGAATGATAAAAACTATATAAAATATTCATTTTTTTTAAAAAAAAATTTAACAAGTTTGTACTTATTAATAATAACTACGAAATTGTTAAAAAAAAATTATTTAAAAAGTCGATATTTTATACTACCTCCGTTGCAAAATATAGGGGCTTTTACTTTATGACACGTTTTTTAATGAGCGAAAAACTCCGTGAAATGTTAATTTTTTATTAAATTTTTTTACATAGTATTATAAATATTGTTAATATGTATAATACTATGTAAAAAAATTTAATAAAAATTTAATATTTCATAAAGTTTTTCGCTCATTAAAAAACGTGTCATAAAGTAAAAGCCCCTATATTTTGCAACGGAGGTAGTATAGTTTTTAGTTCCTAAAAAAGCGTGCATGAATAGTAAAACGTCAAGTTTTGTTGAACGGAGGGAGTATATATAGGGATGAAACTTCAAAAGAATATTCAATGTATAAAATTACAAGTGTTTAGTAAGTGAGCAAAAATCACTTGGTTGCTATTGAATTTGAACAGTCAAAGCATGACCACATACTTTTTGTTTGTCAAGTCCAAAAGATCATCAATTGCCGTTGGCTTAGGGTGTGTATGAGTGGTATTTTTAACTGTTAAAATTAAAGCATTTGTGGCTCGTTTATGGGTGTATGGAGCACCATAATAAACAAAAATGAGTTAAAAAACGTGTTTAAAAAAAAAGCGGAGGTTATTTTGGTGTTTATTTTGCAAAAGTACTGTTTTACTCATTTCCTTTTATCTTATTTAGTTTGAAAGTACCAAAACACCCCTAATAACAACCAAATAAACTCTACTTTTTACAAATAAACTGTTTTTCACCTCATACAGAGATTATCTTGTTGTTTAAATTTTTAATTATTTTTACCAACAATTTATAAATTTGACATTGTTTATAATTTTAGTCAGTTTATTAACCTCGTTCCTTAGTATATGTTGATGACATGATTTTGACTAGTAGTAATAGTTAAAAAAGAACAAAATCATCAGTTAATACTTCCTTTAGACGAAGAATTTACCTCCACCCTGAAAATCATACTCTCTCCATTAATTAAAATATGTCGTTTTAGACATTTGCACATTTTTAACAAATCAAATAAAAGCAAACAAAAATACACTTATATCCATAATTATTACTTTACTTTTTTTCACTTTATTGAAAACTACAACTAATAAACATCTAATCATTACAAGGATAATTTTGAAAATTAAACACCAAAATACCTAAAACGACATGTTTTTTCTTAACAAGATTTTACTCCTAAAAAGACATTTTTTTTTAACGGAGGGAGTATCATTTACTGTTCACACAGATTTTTTTCTAGGATTAGCTCGATATTTCCTGGGGATGGAGATATTCCATTGTTGATGGCATTTATTGAAATCAACACTTGAACTAGGGGAAGTATATTGTAGATCTACTCATAGATGTTGGGTTGTTGGATTGTAGGCCTGGATCATTTCCTATGCAACGTGGGTTGAACTTGCACATTGATGAAGGGATTGTGTTGGAGGATCCTGAAAGGTACATATCACAAGCCAATTTCTTTCTTGCCCACTCCTTCCTCACATATGCAAGCAACTTTGTACGTACTTGCTCGGGTACCTTAATGGGACAGTTACTATCGTCTCTTTCACTCTAGTAACACAGTGTTGAGATGTGAATGAGACCACAAAGTGTCCCACATCGGAAAGTTGAACATATCAAACCCTAGTATATTAGTCGGTGGGCTACTCCTTCTATTACCAATTGGTTTTAGAATGGAACCTCACTCTGCTTATATGCTAGGCTACTAGCGCATGTGCGCCCGGGATTTTGTGCTTACTCTTGTAGACCTATCACATGATATATAATATATATTGTGTCTACCTTGGTCACTCAATATATATTTTAATGGAAGACGAAGAAATAGAAAACATATTCCAAGTCTTCGGCTGAAAGCAAATACAGAAGTATGTCTGCAACTGTTAATGAGTTGGTGTGGCTCGAAGGATTGCTCACCGACTTCAAGGCAGCTCAACACGTACAATCCTGTGTTTTACGAATTAAAGAACAAAGCACCTACGAACTGATTGTCACGTTCTCACTGGATCTCCAGCTAGCAGATCACATATGTGATGACCAAACCTTTAGGTCACATATGCTACTCTCTCAAGCTCACCCTAGCTTGTGTTTGACACCCCAAGCCCATCTCGGGGGAGGATATTGAGATATACCATTCATAGTACATTAGCATGCATATAGCATAGATAGAATTGATCATCAACATCCGCTAGAGTAGGTAGTGTTGTAGATTAGTGAATGTACGTATAATTAGCTTAGCTTGCAACAACCTCTAACTAACTAACTCTCTAGATCCAAGAACTCTACTAATGATGATTTCATACTCGTCGAACAACCTAACTTTAATTTATTTTTGGTTGGTGAAAACATAAAAACCCTGCAAATTAAATATCATCAGCTGTCCATAAGATTGGAATTTGGAAATGCACGTACATACCTTTCAGCTTCAGCTGCACTGATTGGTCATTACAACTCACAAGTAGAAGTACCACGTTCGCTGCCAATTGGATCGGATCTGATATGGATGAGTCGGATTCAGTATCTGAGTTCGGCTTATTTTTTTGGGTCGGGTCATTACAAATTCAAGTTCATTTAAGGGTTCATTTAGCAATTAGCATCATCATGAGTTTTCAGTTCCTTCAAGTTATGAAAGGATATAGTAACAAGTTTTTTTCAAGCAAACCAAAAACTGTACCAATTCAAACAAACCCTCATAATCAAGTTGTAGATGTAGTGGCGATCTAGCAATTTTCCTAGGAGGGGTTAAAAAAAATTCATGATATTTTATATATATATTAGAAAAAGATTTAAATTTGTGATCTAAATACTCATTTTTAGTAGAAAAACAAAAATTATATATATAAAAAAAAGACATTTTTAGTAGAAAAAAACTTACTGTTATCTATTATCTATTAATATATATGTACGTCTGTTGATATGTTCAACTGTACAAGCGATGGGGTCACGCTCACAATTAAAGTTGAATTATATAAACAAAAAATTATATAAACAAAAAAAAAGTGAGGCTAAAGGGGTTTTTAAACCTATGACTAATATCATGAATTATATAAACAAAAATTGAATTATATATATTAGAAAAATAACTAAGTCAAAACTTACTGTTATCTATTATAGTAGAAAAAAAATTATATAAACAAAAAAAAAGTGAGGCTAAAGGGGTTTTTAAACCTATGACTAATAAATAACTAAGTCAAAACGTACTGTTATCTATTATCTATTAATATTACTAATTCTGCTAGCATTTTGCTGACGTGTCACGCTCACAATTAAAGTTGAATTTTTTATTCAAATGAGCTTTTCTTATTGGTCAATATTATTATGGAAACTTTAAAATATTTGTTTCCTATTTTAAATATGATTTGAATCCGTTCCTTTTTTTTTTATTTTCGGTTATATTGTCGTAAATATTGAGACATGTTTCCATTTTTTTTCCGATTGCAATATATCTATCTATCTATCTATCTATCTATCTATTAATATTACTAATTCTGCTAGCATTTTGCTGACGTGTCACTCTGTAAATTATAGTTGAATTTTTTAATCAAAAGTTTCATTTCTTATTAATCGATGTTATTAAAGGAAGTTTAAATATTTATTTCCTATATTATATTCATCACAATCGTATTAAAAATATCTAGACAATTAATTCAAATGTCAAAATAAAAATCTATTAATTAATAATAATAATAATACTAATTCTGCTAGCATTTTGTTGACATGTCACGCCCATAATTAAACTTAATTTTTTTATTCAAATAGTATTTTCTTATTGGTCAATATTATTGCTGAAATTTTAAAATACATGTTTCATATTTTGAACATATTTGTTTCCTATTTTTATACTAATCAAAAGTTTCTTTTCTTATTAATCGATATTAACAAGGGATGTTTTTTTCTTACAATTTACTTATTTTTGAAAAGTTTTTTTCTTATAATTGTAACGGCCCAGAATTATGATTTCCGGGTTACGTTTCAAGGGATGAAAACCCTTGTTCGGATCTTGCAATCCAGGTACGGGTCGAGGTTTCAAACTCATTTCAAAGGTCAATAATAAAGAGGGATTTCAAACCCTAAAGTATCGTAGGGTCGTTGGGTACCCTTAACCTGTCCTAAGACTATGTCGCGGAAACCATTTCAAATGGAAGTAAAGCGGAAATAAGGTACAGATACAAGTGCCACGGCAAAGCCGGGTCAAAACGGAGTCAAAAGTATGAATACAAACAATATAATCAGAGTCTGGTGAAGTCTATAACTCCAGCGCTCACTCTCCGCCACCAAAATGACCCGCGCAATAAGCAAACAACACCGATAGGATGAACATAAATAATTCCTAAAAAAATTGATTTGGAGCGGGATCAGATTGATGCCCACTTAACTCTGCATCCCAACCATAAGCACACATATACGCTATACCTAATAAAGATGCTCTAATGCAGTACGAGATTCAAACACACTAGCATGCTCCTAGTTCATAATAATGTGCAGAAATACTGTAAAGGGCCCAAGACAATGCCAAGTGGCATATCCCTCTCCTACCTCCACCCCTTCCGACAGGCGGAGACTGGCCAGCTCGTGAATGCATTCATTCATAATAGGGCGGCACGCATGCCTAACCCGCTCCACAATAAAGCCCGCAGGCATATCATAATATAAGGAAGTACTCGATTGACTCAGGGTACCCGATTAGGCTGGGCTACCCTATGACCCTAGCAAAGACTCTAGGACTATCACAGATAACGGCCGTTCTGTTTACATACGCATAGAGAAATAGAATGCTCAACGATCGATGCAACCTAGCATGGTACTACATGGCATGCTGATCATGAATGCAAGCACCTAGTATATCATGCACCTAAAGCAGGGAATAGCTCTATTCAATCTGAGTAAGCTCCGAAGAGACTTACCTGAAGATGCAGAACAGCAGGATAATACAAGCAAGGGCCCAAATGCAAGTCCAAAGCAATCCAAACGCAATACACACCTATTATCAAGCCACTTCCGTAAGCTACCAGACTAACATTCACACACACGAAACCCAAGTTCTCAACATCCTTAAAACCAATCGACGGTAAAATCATTTTTCCAAAACCTTTCCGATATGATCGACATCAACCAAAACCATTTAATCAAAATCATTGATAAATCTCACCAACAATATTTCTCAACTCTTAAATCCCAAATTAGGTCAACTCATATTCAAAATAATTTCTTAACTCTTACTTGGCCAAATTCCGACATTTAACATTTAAATCCTCAACAAATTCTCAAAATCATATTATTAACACAATACCGGCATGTTTATTTTCAAAATCATTACATAAATAAATTCTGACACTTAGTCACAAAATAATTCTATTTTCACAACTATATTTATAAATTACAACTCATAATTCATTTCAAATTCTCTAAAATAACATATTTAAATCATCACTTAAAACATATTCCAATAGTGTCTCTTTGAAACTATTTTATAATATATATACTCCAACTATTTAATAATTAAATATTAAGTCCGAAAATCCCCAAAATAAATCTTGTAGTATTAATACACATTTTATAACACGATCCATGACCAAATTAGGTCCAAATGAAGGAATAGGCCCAAATCCCCCTTTATTTTCGGATCCAGACCAATCAGCCCAGCCCAGCCCAGCTCTCTTTTAATGAAGTGAACCGAACCGGAAAAATTAGGCCGAACCGGCCGGTTCACCAAAAAGAAAAAGAGAGACCCGGTTCAATTGAACCCTCCTCCCCAAATCAATGGATAGAGAAATTTCTGACGGAAACAGACGGGAGAAGGAGGCGGGAGCTTCTCGCCGGCGACGGTGCCCAGCTCCGACCACGAAGACGGCACCCACACACACACACAGACAGGAATGAAAAGGAGGAGGAAGGAAGGAGGAAGAAGCTCACCGAGGGCGCTCGAAAACGTCGCCGGAAAGAGCTCGCCGGAGTTCGATTGGTGCTCGGTTTGGCTCGTCGGAGGCGGGATTCAACGATTCTAGGCCTAGGACAGAAAGAAAAGGTGTAAAGGTGGGTGCTTTACAGGATTTCGAAGCAAAGGAAGAAGAAGGGGAGCCGTACCGGGCCTTATGCGCGACAACAGGGGGGGGAGAGGAGGTCCATGGCGGCTCCTGGGCGGCGCTGGGCTGCGCCTGGGCGGTTTCCGGGCATCTTCGGATGTTGTGGAAGTGTCGGAGATGGATCGATCACCGGATTTGCAGCTCGAATTGAGAAAGGCAGAGGAATGCGGAAGGAGAGGAGGAGGAATAGGGCTCGGCGGCGGCTCCGGGGGCTCCTGCTGATGGCTCGATCTCGCACTCCGCCTTCAGAGGGAGGTATCGGGGCTGCTGGCGGCTGACTGGCTCGTGACAGAAACGGAGGGAGAGTAAGGAGGAGCGGCGGTGGTGTTCCTTGGAGATCCAAACAGGGCAATGGAAAATGTGGACTTTGGGGCTACTGGCAACAGGGGAAATGAGGAGTGTTTTGTGGTTTGTGAAAGGGGGTTTATGAAAACAAATGAAATTAAAAAGGGGAGGTATGCTTCAGATTTCAACAGTTGTCTTTGGTCAAATTTACAGGTGGTGTGTTGTTTGTTTTCCCAAAAGGAGGGGAATAGAGAAGAGAGAAAAGGAAAGGGGAGGATAAGATTTACCCCAAATGGAGGGAGATGAGTTGGATCAATTGTAGAGATCTAGGTAAGGGTTGGTGATATGAGACGGAAAGAATTTTCGAATCCCGATGTGAAAGACGGATTCAATCGTTAACGTTAAAAAATTGGGCCGGAATCCGCTTGAAGAATTTTAAAATACGATTTTTAAGGTGAAGATGGGGGATTTTCAAATACCCGATTATTATTATTTTTTATTTTTTTATTTTTTTTTCCGACTTAAATCCATTTTATATTATTTGTTGAAATTTATTATTTAAAAATCCAGGCCTTTACATCATCCACCTCTAAAAACAAGTCTCGTCCCCGAGACTAAAACCAAAATAAAGTAGGGGATGACGTTTGAAATTAATGAGTCCTAGGACCATGTCCAAGAATCTTGTAATCATCTCGGTTGCGTCTTCCAGGATTCTCACAACATTCTAGTCACGGTCGTGACATCTCCAATTGGCCTTGACAAGTATGCGATAAGCGCCCCTATCACATCCCCGCTTCGACTTTTCGGAAGTACCACAACTCGATCTCTACAATATCATCACTAGGTCTTAGCAAACACCCTATAGGCGCCCCCATAAAGTGCATGTATCCACTTCGTGAAGTATCATAGAGTTGCCCGGGTTTGAAAAGTTTCTAAAGGAATTCCGCAATCGAGAATAAAGATTAGCCTCAAAATCGTTGAAATTCTCGGTATCGTTCATTCTTTTACAATCCAAGTTGGTCCTTTTTCAAAACCATTCAAAATCTTCAAATCCAACATCTAATCAAGCAACCTTACACCAAAACAAGTAAAATCTTTTTGATCAAAATTTCGTCAAAATCCTCCAAAACCAAATCAGTTTCCCGCATAACAAACAATCAAATTCAGAAGCTGGGAGGTGGATTCATCAACCTCTAAGGGCTAATCCCATATTCTCTTCCTAGTTTCCAAATCAAATCAATCTATCAGTCTCAAATCAAGCAAGATTCACAAGCCATAAGCAATGCATAACTACATAACCAATCCATCCTCAACGAGTACATCATACGACAAGTCTCAACCATGTACCCACACAGTGCCACAAGGTCACATCAAGCATCCCCAAATCACACTAAAGGTTATAATGTGCATCTCAGCAACATATCAAAATCACAACAACGTCTCGACATCACACCATAGATCATAAAAGGTATCTCACTATCGCATATCAACACCGCAATCATAGTAGGGTCAGTCACAACAAGGGATCTCATTTAACTCACAAATTCACATTATCACCCTATCCAATTTCTATCCAGCATTATCATGACAGATTTATCACATCAAACATTTGTATTTGCAAGGTTAGCCACAACGGAATGTCATCATAAGTCAATGAAACAAAACTAGTTATAACCACATCAATACAAACAAGGTCATGCTAATAAGATTTAACAAAAAGGGAAGATCAAGCAGTATATCAACATCAAAATGTCAACATGCTCTCCAGATATCATCTCAACTCGTCACAACACCATATAACGATCATTTGGTCATTAGGTAGACATGCACTATTACCTCATATATATACAAGTCATATTCATGCTCTAAGTCATGTTCATCATTTAATATATCAATAATCATGCTTGCCAACCATATAATAACACAATATTATCTCATGTATCATATAACAACACATCCTATCATGCTTCTAAAACAACATATCAGGATAGCAAAACATCACTATATCATGATAGCACCTGTCACTTTCATCTAGATTTCAATATTGCTTATTAACATGTGATATCATTCTTTTTCAGATTCACCAGGGTTGTTATCTAACATCATGCCAACACATTTTAATAGATCACATAAGCAAGAAAACCTTCACATCATCACCACTCAAAATAAAACAAAATCCCCACTCGCCCATCTCCACTCTCAAGTCAAGACTAATCCTCTTCTAGACTCGCCAACACTAACCCCGACAAAATCCCCTAAAGAAATCCCAATTCACCTCGATGCTCAAATCTCACCCTCATCCCACCAAACTCTCACACACAACATCCACCTCTAAGAATCAAACTCCTATCTCTAACATCACACCCAAGCACCCTCTAATACCATGTCCTCAATATTTACGAGCCCTTCCCTATACTTCTCGTACTACCCGAAGCATTACCAACATCACCTAGAAGCTCATCATAACCACCAACATTGCCTCTCATAAATCCTAAAGCTCTCTCAGTCTTACCTAAGCCAACATCCATTTCTCGCGATTCACCTCCTAATACCATTGATCATCCCAACTACCCAAGGTTCTTTCACCACTCTTCTACCACGCTACCAACGACCTCACCCACAGGTTCAAAGAAGAAGCAATCATGGACATTATTACACATAAGATCACATCATATCAACTAGCATTTATATCCATAGCATCATTAGTTCATCAATAAGCATTGTAATTACGTTGACAAATCTCAATTTACCGTTATGCTCAATCATCATTACAAATCATCATATATGCACATAATCAAGTCAAGCTAGCAAGTTTCATCATAACCTTATCTAATAGACAGTTCAGGTTTCTCATCATTTGCAGTTCACATTTTATAGGTAACGAACTTAGATCATGCTTAGCAACTCAAGCATCAACGCATCAAGACATCACGTACATTAGAACTGTAAGGCACCGAATCATATCATCGTAAACAACAGACAATCAGACAACAATTATTACCAAGTCGGCACATCAACACATAAATGTCACCATCAAAGCAGTGCAACATGGTTACCAACATATTCAGGAAACGAAGGACATTCTCGCTCGCAAGTCATATCGCACTCAGTAACCGCAATCCTCGATATGTGCTTGTTCTGCCGAGATCATTGATCCTAAGGCCCGTGGGTTATGGGCCCACGCTTCTGCTGCATCGCTCTATCGTTATCCCACCTTCCATTTTCTTTCCCATGCGGTCGCTCATCCAAGTATCGCAGAGGAGTCTAAGTTAGTAGAGAAAGGGGAGTGACATGACAGGGAAGGGGAAACCCAATGTTCACTTCGGAACCAAACATAGACCGAGGCTAAAGGACGACAAGACTAGAGACAAGACTTTGACCCGAGAATGACAACGATTGCCCCTATGAAAATCTATGAGGTTACAATTTGTGACAAGCATAATGGATTCATCATGGAGCACATTAGTCATATTAATCCACACTAACATGTACCTATCGCAAGGAGAATGACATGCATATTCATTCCAAAGGCACAATCGATTCCTACACTGATGCTTGTGAGACAACTAGCAGTCTATTATTCCATGGAAGCAGAGATGCCTAGCAACTTCAAGCAAAATATGCGGAACCAGTAATGATCATGCAAGATTCGAAGTCATGTAGGATTTAATGAGGATAACAAGTATCATGTATATGAACGATGGACAAACATGGTATACTCATCAACAATTGAGTTCAAATATAGCATAACGAGGTATATCATAACAATCCGACGAAGCGTCATACGAGCACACATAAAAGTAGCATAGTAACTATCACATCTGACAACAATGATCATATAGTAGGTTAAGAACAACATGTAATCATACGACGAGATACATTTAGAAAGCATAGGTCCTGAACAGTACTAGCATTACATGACAAGGCATGGGCATAGTCAAGAGTCATTTAAAAGAGTTAAACATAATGTTCATAAAGCATGAGGCATCATTACCTAGAGTAACCAAGAGGAGATCACCAGTGACAGATTAAAAGCATGCTAGGAACAGTTGCCACAGTGCACATAAAACGGTATTACAACTATCACATTATGGGACAAGCATGTTCACGTAATAGAATAAGTATGGTAAATCATCATTTAGCGAGTCTTATCGGGGAGCATACAGCCATACATGATACTACTAGCACATATTAAAACATGACTACAACCAAGGTAATTTGAATAGATTCATTCTAACATTCATGCGTCATGTGTATGCGAAATTACGATGTAACGTGGTGTGTGACCATGTGAGGTGCCAAAGCATACATTAATGCAAGCATGAGAAGATGGCACAGAATAATAGAGAAATACCATCAAGCGATAACAGGTAAACATGCTAGGATTAACCATCACGGGAAGCAAGTCGATCATCATGTTCAACATTAATCTAATCAGGATGGGCAAAACATTTTAAGAGGATAGGAAGAGGAAAGAATCACACTATCAGGGACCTAACTCAAGGAAGAATCAACAATATTGTAGGCAAGGTATGAATTCGTACAAGTCATAACCAAGGATCCTAAATGATGCTAATGGCACAACATGACATTTGATACATACATGCACTTGATTGACTAACACAACGATGTGTAAGAAATCACGTTAACATGGTCCATCGATATAGAAGCATGAGAGGAATCTAGCAATGCATTTACCCAAATATCGCTCCAAATAGCAGGATCACAATCAAAACTACTAATTTAGCCAACAAGCCATGGGTACATCAACCATTCATGCTGAGGAGATCATCCTATGACATTCATACAAAGGCAGTTCATCACACTACCATGTACCTAATTCGGGGAAAGCTACATTCATATAGACTCACATCATGCCATTCATGTTTCTAAACAATCAGTAGTATGATCATTACAACAGGTCAATTAGACACGCGAAACCAAACATAATCATGACAGAAGGCGAGATGCAACACAAGACTTAAACAATGTGACTAGCATGGATACAGAATGTTATACAATCACAAATTTACATTAAGGATCATCACAATAACATGTACTGGAAATTACGCATCATATAAGGCATGTTGACATCAAGTTGTAGCACGTATCAATTAAGGAACTTGCTTCATCAAGGCATCAAAATTCAAGATCACACTATCATGCACCTAACCCAGGCAAAACAACAAGTATATAGGTTCATATCATGTGGTTCATGTTTCCAATCCATCATACGATCAATAGGCCAAGGAAACATGATATAACAACATATAATCATGATAGAAGGCAAGGCATAACATGGACAGCTTCTTACTAATGATCATTTACAAGGTATATGCGGGAGATTACAAAATCATGTCACTCAACACAGAATCAGTTAGTGACACTCATAATGACCTCCTTGGAGTCTTCCAGATCCATCTGTAAAGAACAAGCTAATATTTCGCCTACCCATTTCCAACTACATCCAATAGGGATGGTCTAACGTCTTTCTACCCACTCAATCCCCTCTTTAGTCGGTTTTCCATATTTTATGATAAGCCAAGTTCATTACTTAGTCCAGTTTCGGTTAGACAGCTTAAGTTCATTTTGCCCTTTTTAAAATCCCTTCAAATCCTTTTGAAATTCATGGGCGTTTTTCCAAAACATACACTCGACCCTTGCGTACCCAAATTGCACAACCTCAGCTCTGATACCATCTTTGTAACGGCCCAGAATTATGATTTCCGGGTTACGTTTCAAGGGATGAAAACCCTTGTTCGGATCTTGCAATCCAGGTACGGGTCGAGGTTTCAAACTCATTTCAAAGGTCAATAATAAAGAGGGATTTCAAACCCTAAAGTATCGTAGGGTCGTTGGGTACCCTTAACCTGTCCTAAGACTATGTCGCGGAAACCATTTCAAATGGAAGTAAAGCGGAAATAAGGTACAGATACAAGTGCCACGGCAAAGCCGGGTCAAAACGGAGTCAAAAGTATGAATACAAACAATATAATCAGAGTCTGGTGAAGTCTATAACTCCAGCGCTCACTCTCCGCCACCAAAATGACCCGCGCAATAAGCAAACAACACCGATAGGATGAACATAAATAATTCCTAAAAAAATTGATTTGGAGCGGGATCAGATTGATGCCCACTTAACTCTGCATCCCAACCATAAGCACACATATACGCTATACCTAATAAAGATGCTCTAATGCAGTACGAGATTCAAACACACTAGCATGCTCCTAGTTCATAATAATGTGCAGAAATACTGTAAAGGGCCCAAGACAATGCCAAGTGGCATATCCCTCTCCTACCTCCACCCCTTCCGACAGGCGGAGACTGGCCAGCTCGTGAATGCATTCATTCATAATAGGGCGGCACGCATGCCTAACCCGCTCCACAATAAAGCCCGCAGGCATATCATAATATAAGGAAGTACTCGATTGACTCAGGGTACCCGATTAGGCTGGGCTACCCTATGACCCTAGCAAAGACTCTAGGACTATCACAGATAACGGCCGTTCTGTTTACATACGCATAGAGAAATAGAATGCTCAACGATCGATGCAACCTAGCATGGTACTACATGGCATGCTGATCATGAATGCAAGCACCTAGTATATCATGCACCTAAAGCAGGGAATAGCTCTATTCAATCTGAGTAAGCTCCGAAGAGACTTACCTGAAGATGCAGAACAGCAGGATAATACAAGCAAGGGCCCAAATGCAAGTCCAAAGCAATCCAAACGCAATACACACCTATTATCAAGCCACTTCCGTAAGCTACCAGACTAACATTCACACACACGAAACCCAAGTTCTCAACATCCTTAAAACCAATCGACGGTAAAATCATTTTTCCAAAACCTTTCCGATATGATCGACATCAACCAAAACCATTTAATCAAAATCATTGATAAATCTCACCAACAATATTTCTCAACTCTTAAATCCCAAATTAGGTCAACTCATATTCAAAATAATTTCTTAACTCTTACTTGGCCAAATTCCGACATTTAACATTTAAATCCTCAACAAATTCTCAAAATCATATTATTAACACAATACCGGCATGTTTATTTTCAAAATCATTACATAAATAAATTCTGACACTTAGTCACAAAATAATTCTATTTTCACAACTATATTTATAAATTACAACTCATAATTCATTTCAAATTCTCTAAAATAACATATTTAAATCATCACTTAAAACATATTCCAATAGTGTCTCTTTGAAACTATTTTATAATATATATACTCCAACTATTTAATAATTAAATATTAAGTCCGAAAATCCCCAAAATAAATCTTGTAGTATTAATACACATTTTATAACACGATCCATGACCAAATTAGGTCCAAATGAAGGAATAGGCCCAAATCCCCCTTTATTTTCGGATCCAGACCAATCAGCCCAGCCCAGCCCAGCTCTCTTTTAATGAAGTGAACCGAACCGGAAAAATTAGGCCGAACCGGCCGGTTCACCAAAAAGAAAAAGAGAGACCCGGTTCAATTGAACCCTCCTCCCCAAATCAATGGATAGAGAAATTTCTGACGGAAACAGACGGGAGAAGGAGGCGGGAGCTTCTCGCCGGCGACGGTGCCCAGCTCCGACCACGAAGACGGCACCCACACACACACACAGACAGGAATGAAAAGGAGGAGGAAGGAAGGAGGAAGAAGCTCACCGAGGGCGCTCGAAAACGTCGCCGGAAAGAGCTCGCCGGAGTTCGATTGGTGCTCGGTTTGGCTCGTCGGAGGCGGGATTCAACGATTCTAGGCCTAGGACAGAAAGAAAAGGTGTAAAGGTGGGTGCTTTACAGGATTTCGAAGCAAAGGAAGAAGAAGGGGAGCCGTACCGGGCCTTATGCGCGACAACAGGGGGGGGAGAGGAGGTCCATGGCGGCTCCTGGGCGGCGCTGGGCTGCGCCTGGGCGGTTTCCGGGCATCTTCGGATGTTGTGGAAGTGTCGGAGATGGATCGATCACCGGATTTGCAGCTCGAATTGAGAAAGGCAGAGGAATGCGGAAGGAGAGGAGGAGGAATAGGGCTCGGCGGCGGCTCCGGGGGCTCCTGCTGATGGCTCGATCTCGCACTCCGCCTTCAGAGGGAGGTATCGGGGCTGCTGGCGGCTGACTGGCTCGTGACAGAAACGGAGGGAGAGTAAGGAGGAGCGGCGGTGGTGTTCCTTGGAGATCCAAACAGGGCAATGGAAAATGTGGACTTTGGGGCTACTGGCAACAGGGGAAATGAGGAGTGTTTTGTGGTTTGTGAAAGGGGGTTTATGAAAACAAATGAAATTAAAAAGGGGAGGTATGCTTCAGATTTGAACAGTTGTCTTTGGTCAAATTTACAGGTGGTGTGTTGTTTGTTTTCCCAAAAGGAGGGGAATAGAGAAGAGAGAAAAGGAAAGGGGAGGATAAGATTTACCCCAAATGGAGGGAGATGAGTTGGATCAATTGTAGAGATCTAGGTAAGGGTTGGTGATATGAGACGGAAAGAATTTTCGAATCCCGATGTGAAAGACGGATTCAATCGTTAACGTTAAAAAATTGGGCCGGAATCCGCTTGAAGAATTTTAAAATACGATTTTTAAGGTGAAGATGGGGGATTTTCAAATACCCGATTATTATTATTTTTTATTTTTTTATTTTTTTTTCCGACTTAAATCCATTTTATATTATTTGTTGAAATTTATTATTTAAAAATCCAGGCCTTTACAATAATTTACTTATTTTAGACATCTTAAATGACTATCGAAAAATAAATAATATTTTAAGACTTACAAGCATTACTAATGATTATTTTACATCTTAGATGAGGCTTCTTAGATCACTTTTCTACCTTTTAGGATCTTTTTATTTTTACCATCTTACCTTTATTTTCACTATTAATTTCCCTCTCTTTCTAGCCATCTTTCTAATGAAAATAATGAATAAGTTATGTATATCTACATAACTTCAAAAGTATTCGCACAATCATGTGCTTATGACAATAATTATATACGGAGTATTTATTTCAATTATATTAGGTGGTGTGTTTGAGTATTATTACTACTTTACCTTATTAAATCATTTTAAAATTTTGTATTGTATCTCTTTCCAACTAATTTATAAATTACAAAAAAAAAACTTTATACGTACATATTTTTGTTATAAACAAGTATATATTAATATAATACTATTATAGATATAGATATATAAAATGATGTTCAAATTAAAATGGATCAAACTCCCGTGCCTTCAAGGCACGGGTATTACACTAGTAATTATGTAATCCTTTTCCCCTCTTTTATCTCTAAAATTACCTAAAAAAAAAATCTATGTTTTTCATCCTGTTAGATCCGCCAGTTTATAGATGCATATGCTAGCTGAATTACCTTCGGATGTACTGTGTACGTAGCTGCAGATCGAGTGATCGATCGACTATCGTTGGTCGTCGTACAGATTTATGATGCCGCGACAGAGAAAGTACGAACTTGCAAAATTACTGTTGCCTGAACTTGAATGGATGCAACCAATCCACTTCTCTATGACTCTATGATCGATCATATGGGGGTTAGTTAATGGAACAAATGTACGTACCCATTGAAATCATTATTGCAAACCTATATCCTGTTACATTCATTGCGATGCCATGTTCTTCAATCAAT
Organism: Persicaria tinctoria; assembly: GCA_037127255.1. NCBI lineage: Eukaryota > Viridiplantae > Streptophyta > Magnoliopsida > Caryophyllales > Polygonaceae > Persicaria > Persicaria tinctoria. The sequence continues at coordinate 4,131,905 of JBANSL010000010.1, forward strand.
CATCAAGGAAATCGATCAAATTAGCGTCGCCCCACTGAAATCAATGAACCCGAAACCAACTTGTATGTACAATGTACATTCCCCTACTCAACGATCGAGGAACGTCTAAGTTCCTTTGTCATTCACGATTGTCGTGGTACAGGTGATCATAGAGTCATAGCGAAAACATTACATCGCATTCGCATGAGACGTCTCATCAACTACGTACATAGGCTTCCGGTCTGTAATGGATCACCATGAACGATAGCTGGGTACTGACACAACATGATGATCATATCTACATCTGGATCGAGTATTTAAGGGATTGACTCTCCTATTCACAAGCAATTCCGTATTTCTAAGGAGAGTTGAACTACAAACCTTGGTAGTAATTGGTGTTCTAGTTGAGGCTAAGCATTTGTTGATCCTCTTTTGTTGATTGTTTTACTTCAAATCTCTCTCCCTCTCTACAAGATTGATTTGTATTTATTTGGAGTTTCGTCGATCATTTCATATCTACCGTGAGAAATCCATATATACATGTATACTTGTTTGATATGAAAATCCCCTACTCGGCAAGATGTGCATGAATCAAGTCGATAGGATCATGCCCGAGGCCAAGAAGGCATTCGCATTGAACATATTGTTCCACGTTTCGGTTAGGGTAGGTGTGAATGTGTGATCCTCACGGGTTTTAGCACTATCCTCTTGCTTCATCTAATGATAATTCTAAATAGTGATCGATGGCATCCAACCTCTCAATCTCCTTCATTTTGATTCTCATACATTCTTGTTCTCTTTTCTTACTTATTGTCTGTCTATATGGCCGCTCTGAGAAGAATGTGGCGGCCTCAAGCTGTCAAGCAGCCCGCTAGCGGCTACTATGACAAGGCTAAGTCGACAAAGATCAAGGTATATAATAGGGATCTTTAGGATTCTCGTCTCAAGTGAGATAGGATTAGTCTCCCTGTGCATTGAGCCCAAGAAAGCAAAGGGAAGCTAATCCTAGCGCACTTGAAACGAGAATCGTAAAGATCCCTATGACCTTGATCTTTGTCGACTTAGCCTTGTCATAGAAGCCTCCGCTAGCGACTGCTTGACAGCTTGAGGCCACCACCTCCTCTTCGTACATTAAGAGCGTTGACTGGATTAAATACGGTAACAGATTCTTTTATTTAATATCATAACGGTTTCTTTTATTTAATACTCGACTAGTATAAATAAGAGGAGCTAGATAGATTCCGATTGAGGAAGGAGAATGACTGACTTGAGCGTCGGAGGGTCCTCCGGGGGAGACGAGCCCCGCTCCGACCTCGTTTGTTCTTGTTTTGCTGGCTACGGTTCGAATGGAGTTGATCAATGAAATCGATCTCCTTCAACAACGATGATGATGCAGATTTCATGCATTACAATAACGACTTATAATTAACAAGTAACACTAACACATTATGGGTTCAGAGGCGTATCTGAGGGGGCTGAAGCTCTCTAGCCCGGAAGAAAAAATGAGGAAACCGTACCAATTAAGTGATCGAGTTCTAGATGCATATGCTAGCGGAATCACCTCCAATGTACTTACGTCGTAGCTATAGATCATATGATGCCGCGACAAAGAATGAAAGAAGTAGTACATAGCCTGATCGATGAACTCGTAGGATTCCAAAATTTGGCCTGGACTTGAGTTGATGCAACAAAACCACTTCTCTACGATCGATCATGTGGGTTAGTTAATGTAACAATGTACCCTTGGAAGTCATTATTGCTTTATACCTATCTCCTGATGCATTGCCATGTTCTTCAATCAATCATCAAGCAAAATCAGGTAGCGTCGCCCCACTGAAATCAATCCGAAGGCGAAACCAACTTGTATGTACAATGTACATTAGCGCCTAGCACAATCGTCGTGTTACATCGCATAGATCGACAGGCCATCAACTATAGTCCTTGGGAAGGATGTTTGCCATTCTGGGGTTCAAACCGAGGACCTATGTGTACTACACACAAACCCTTTTCAGTGAGTCATTAATGTCTTGTTAGACTCATCACACGTACGTATAATTTTAAGCGATTGGATAGGTTTGTGTGTGGGCTGTTGAGAGTTTGGGCCTATTGGTCCAACATGTTCTCAGCCCAATAAGTCTAAGGTAACTGTAAAGGATTATCGTTGTGTGAACTGTAACTGTGAAGAGATAGAGATTAGAGAGAGTATTCCACTGCGTGCAAAAAGTTGATGATTTATTTGTTTTTATATTTTATGTTTTTTTTATTAAACAAATTATATTATGATTGGTGAAGATCGAATTATTTTTGCTTGTTTCTTAGCGCTTTTTTCTGTTCTTATTTGTTTAGGCGATTCACGTCCGTCGATTTGTCGGACTCTCGAAAAACAGATTTGTCTGGCCATGGCGGAGCTCTCTCTAATCCAAACCCAAATTCGGAGAGAGACTAAGAGAGATTCATGGCTTGTTTTTGTTTTTGTTTTTGTTTTTTTGTTTTTCTAACCTTAGTGGCTGGTGTTCTAGTTGAGACTTATAAGCATATTCTTATTTTCCTCTTTGGTTTGCTTTACTTTAATTAGTCAATCGAATCCGTAACTCGTTTCATATAACATTACACAAGTTTGTTTTGCACTTATTTGGAGTTTCGTCATTTAATGTTTAACATAAGAAATCCATATATACACATATACTAGTTCGATTCGATCTAACAATAATGGCGCCATGGTTGAACCGGTTTTTGAATTGAAGCCTTTAAAAGTGCTGACAAGTTGGTGGATGGGTTGGATGGAAGCTAAGTGATCTTTAGAAACCTAAACATCAATCAATCAACACAACCAAACATTCTAAATTTTACCAATAAAGATCAATATATATATATATATATATATATACTACCTAAAATATATATAGAGATCTTGTTTAATCATGTTTCATTACATGATTAACAGGAAATTAAACCGCCTTAATCGATTGCAAAGACTACATACAAGCATGATCCAACCACTTCAAGGGGGATGATACACACAAAGCCAAAACATTACAAAATGATCATTCATTCATTCCCCTCTTATAAGACTATATAAGGTTTGAAATGTATTGCACTCTAATTATCTAATCACATAGGCATTTAAAACAGCCCGAGCCCGACCCACTCCGGATCACGACCCGGCAGTTGACACGACGACGACCTACGGGACGAGAAGGAGTTTTGGGTCGACGAGGAGCACCGGGGCAACGGGTCACGATCGGGCTCGTGGTCGGGGCTTGCCTTGTGAGCCACCTTCTTCTTCCTGCCCCACTTCCGCCTAAACAAAGGCGAAAGGAGGCAGCCCGCGGAGACCACCAAGGGATGGGCCAAGGCAGCGGGCGCCCTCGGCTTAGGGTCGAGCCGATGGCGGTCCGATCGCAAGCTCGTCGTCGATCGGAAAGACTGGCTCCCGATGTCCGCGGAAGGGGGCGGGGCGAGGCGGCGAGGGGTGGTGGGCAATGAACGGGTGTGATCGACACCTGATGGGTCATCGCGGGGCGATTTCGGGACACCGGGCTTCACCTCCCACTTGAATGGCACGGTGCCGGCCTTCTTGAAGGAGTCATCTCCTCCTCCCATGTTAATCACACAAAGGAAAGGGGTTTTTTGTTAGTGTTGGTTTAGGCCTATGTTGTAAGTCTATCTTGTTATATGCCTCACATTGAAGCTTATATTTTGGTGGTGTGGGGAAAATGGGTCACGTTGAAGCGTACAACATTATGAAACTGATAGGTAACGAAGGCGAAATTAGTGGCGTGGGAGTGGGGTTATGTGGGCCCTAGACAAAGAGAGGAAACTACTTGCCAAACCTGCTGATGTGGAATTATTTTTATTATTATAGACATTGTTGACTTGTTATATGCATAAATTTAGTTATGTAATGTACAACAGTACAAACATGAGTTAAAACACCTTTTCTACTCCCAATTAGAGCTAGCAATCGAGCTGTTTTGGTCGGGTATATCCATTCGGGGTTTGGTCATATATCGAGTATAGTATATGTTTGGTTGGATTTCGGGTTGGCTTGGGTTTAGGTTAGGTCAAATCGGATTACATTTAATTTTATTATAAAATGATGATTATTTTTGGTTTACTTAATTATTGACTATTAAAATTCGTTTATTTAGGTATATTAAGTATCATTATATATATATATAATTCATGCTATCTGGGTGTTTAAAAATAAGAAAATTATAGTAATTATAAGGATGAGTCGAGTCTTGTTCAAGTCAGGTCAAGAACGATTCAAGTAAAGGTCGGATCGGATTTGTCAATGTTCGTGTATTCGTGCGTATCAAAATGAGTCGGGTTCAGGTTGTGAATAACACTAGATTTTCGAGTTTCGGTAGGATTTGAATTCAAGTGGATCGAGTTATTGAGTCAGGTCAGATTTTAGCAACTCTACTCCCATTTATCTAACTATCCAATTTACAAATTGCCTAAACAGCTAAACTCATCAATGATCAACCCAAACTAAAATAACTTCATTTTTGTTCATTTTGTGATTTCAACTAAAGAACTGATTTTGATGGAATCCAGACCCTCTAAAGTCCACACATATAGATCAACGCGTAGGAGCACTAAAATATAGACTAAAATGAAACATGATTAGAACCCACAATTTAATTTGGTTTAGTAGGTAAGCCCTAGTGTGACTTGACTCTTAAAGAGAAGAGACAAACGATGGTCATGTAAATACAAAATTTAATGCCATGAAATTTCGGATGCTAGTAGAAAATACCCACCAATAGGAGATCGACACGTGTCGGGAATCTAGAAGAGCATAAAAATCAGCACTTCAGACGTGAGAGGCACAAACACTCAATAAGACTTGCCTTTTGGACATCTCCTGGACGGCTACACTATTACCTGGTTGACTTGGTAAAACACAGCTAACAGAAAGCCACACTGGCTACCAAACAGCCAGAAAGGGAAAGGGAAAGGGAAAGGGAAAGAGGAAACCATACCAGCAACAGCAAGGCGGAAACGAGTGAGCTATGCTTCGCTTTCGTTTGCAGATTTTGCAGCTCAAAGATAGGGTGGTTGATCTCACCCGAATCAGGTCCATGCCATTCCCACTGTATCAATGAGATTGTGACATGCCATCCCGTTGCGGATTTGCTCAATCCAATGCAAGTAGATATCTAAAACTGATTCATGGACCACTTGCTAAAACTGTTGCCATAACATAGATGAGAGGCGCATGAAAAGATCCAAGTAAAACTAAAAATGTCATACCAGGAAAAAAAAATACAAATAAATTATCTAGCTGAAACATTCATGCCCTTCCATTACCCTAGGGTGTTTCATAACCTATCTCCTCCCTGGGTATTTAAGTGTAAGAAAATTCTTCGGGCATGTTAAAAAGCGAGCGGATTATGTCACTAACTGCATCCAGAAGCTGCAAATACTCGTCTGCACCGTCCACAAGGCACTGCAAAATAAGAAATAAACCAGTGTCTGACTGAGTTCTCTAATTCTATGACTGATCCTTTTTTCCCAGGGGTATCATCGGGCACAAAATTGGGTTGAAAACTTCAATAGAATTCTATAGTATAAAGAATTTTGCAAGTCTTTTATTATGGAACTTGAAAAGAAATATATGTTAGGCACGTTGGCTAGTAATTGGCACGTTTCATGCATTACCAAAAGGTTTATATGGGTCATAAGAGATCAACAAGCAGATTTACCTTGTCTGTTGCTCCAAATTTCTTGCAAATGCGCGCCTTTTGTTCATCTGTTATATCATTGGCCTTAACAATGACATCAAACATCTGCAAAATCAATAAGCTCATGCCCCACATGGACAAATGAATACATCAATACAGAAATCTTGTCAGATTGTACAAATACAAACCTGCGAAAGCATCAGAGAGACGGGATGTCCTTCTGCAATGATATTGTCCACCTCTTTGTTAGCCACATCAAAGTTACCACTCTTGCAAGCAGCAAAGAGGGCCTGGACAACCTCCTGTGGAATGACCTGGTTGTTGAAATTCCAAGTGTTAGTGAAGGAAAGGGTTCCAATTTCTCAACATCCAGAAATGGAATACAAGAAACATGTACATGATGGAAGCACTATAAGGTCATCAATGAAACATTATAACTCTAAAATGTTAGAATTTTCCACTATTTGCAAAATGTATGAAATAATAGAATGTGTCAGTCGAATTTCATTTAGCAATCTGGTTAGCCTTAACATGGAAAATAGTCCCAACCACCCACTCATTCCCTCACAAGGTTCTTGCTAAAGAAAGCTTGAGTGGGGAGGCACGTGTTCTAAACGATGGAAAGTCATGATTTATGTTCAACTGACCCCTGATACACGGATCAAGTCCTTAGATGACAATGATGACCCGTACAGCCGAGCAGCTCCCTGTCACAGGACAAAGCACAGAGGTTATAGTCATTTCAGAGTAGGAACTCTCTGGAATTGTACTACAAACATCAAGCGCATATCATATGTGTGCACTCTGTGCACATGACTACTGCAGTAAATGTGCACAAGCACCATAATTCACAAGTGTTCAATTAATAAGTGAGTTTAGAATCCTAATGAGCAATGGAGAAGGTAGCCTCATCCTAGGAAACAAGCGCCATAATTCATGCTCTTGTGTATTAGAGCATGGGATAGTCCAATAACTAATTCTTACCTGTAAGTATGTTATTGCCTTTCGAAGATCACCTTGTGAAATGGAACTCAAAGAAGAAAGAGCCTACAAATACAAAAACACCTGAATTTTGTAAGAAGCCATTTTCAATTGTCACCCATAAAAGCTTATATAAAAGTTCCAAATCTAAAATAAGAATCCAACAAAGATTTCATATTCACCTCTGGATCCAGATGGAGTCCTTCTTCATTGCATATATGCAATATACGGTTGCTCATAACTTCTTCTGGAAGGGGTTTAAACCTAAACTTAGCACATCTTGAAGCAAGTGGCTCTATAATCCTGCAATGAACATTCAAAGCAATCATGTATAAAATTTTCTCATTTACAATCGGTTGATAAGTAAGCGAGCAAGTGAGTGAGTATCAATATCAATTACATATCAAATAAGGGAGACTATATCCTTTAAATCCTCAGCATCACTTGTATTTGCAGTTAAATTAGGGAGCAAATAAAGCATCAACTTGACTATAAAGTAGACAATAAAGAACCATTTCCATCCATCAGAAAGAGAGAAAGGATGGAAAAATAATGAACTTGCATGGCTGAAATCCATAAAAAGTTATCAGATACCCATCACTCCATGATAGAAGTGAACAAACTAGAATTAGATTACCAACAACTTGTAAAAACCTTCTTTTTTTCCCCCTTCAAAGGAGAGGATAAGACTGATTATCCTGAACTTTGATTAGACAATACTATATTATGAAGTAATATGAGTAGCAAACTCCCACCTGCTGATATAATTACAGATGAAGAAAAATCTTGTGACCTTTGAGTAAGTCTCCATTGTACGTCGCAAAGCATTCTGCACATCAAGGCGTGTTCATGCAAGCCACATATTTCAATTTTCACAAAGTCAATGTTTCTTTTGGCTAAAAAATTTATGGTAGACAAAGAACATGCCTGAGCGTCTTCAGTCATTGAGTCTGCCTCGTCAAGAATAATTATCTTATAAGGTGGGCAAGGATAACCACTGGCATACATGTAGAAAATGTGAACAGGCAGCAATTTTGATACAAGGACATCAAAGCATAAGATAAAGTAAGCAATTAAGTACCCTTGTCGTTGTGCAGAACCTACAGCAACAGCTGCAAAATCCTTAATTTTTGTCCGAACAACATTGATTCCACGTTCATCACTAGCATTCAACTCTAGGACCCTTGACTTGTATAGATCAGGCCTGTGACAAATAACAAGCTCACAAACATCCTATGGTCTCATAAGCCAACAGAACATCTTTACAATTTCACAAGCATAATATGTGATTTATGCATCCATAGGATAAACATGTAATGATGATTGAATAACAAACCACAATAGCATATAGTACCAAGCCAAAAAGGATTCCAGATACACATGAATGAAATTTCTATTATCGCTCAGTAAATAGTCAGCATATATAAACCGCATATGAAATGTTACAACCACAGTGAGTTAAAATTTGAACCAATTACAAGTCCCAATTCAACTAAATTGCGTAGATCCAATGCTTCACATCACTGTGAATTACTCCCAATCAAGATAGTGGATACAATAAAAAGGACTAGAAGGTAGAAAGAAGTGAAAGAGAAGTATGAACAGCAACTGACCCAAAAAGCTGATGTGCAATTGCAAGCGCCGTGGTAGTTTTTCCAGTTCCGGGAGGGCCATAAAACAACATATGTGGGCACTAAAAACACACAGCAAGGGCTTTAAAGCTCAATTTTGTGACATTCCACCATCAACTGAAAACAAAAAACACCCTGGATTCGATAAACATAACATCGGAAATAAATGGGGGGTAGGCATACGCTGGAGGTTTCGAGAGTATTGGTGAGAACGCGAATGACTTCGTCCTGGTGAGCTACATCTTTCACTTTCTTCGGTCGACTGTAAGATTTCCCATCAGAAAATCAAGAACAAACATGAAAAAAATATTCTAGGGCAAACAAAAAGCAGCGAATTTGGGGGGAATAGATTTTTCAAATAAGAAGAAAAATTGAAATCGAGAATGGAGGATTCATCGGAAAAGAGATGAGAAAGAGAAGCTTGAGAGGAAAAAAGAAATAAATGCATACTATTTTTCGACCCATGGTTGAGAGCTCTGCACTAGTGGCGCCATCTCTGTGTCTCCTCTTCGGCTTTCCGATTTCGCTTTCCCGCCCCGGTTGAAGACTCTGGCACTCTGAAACTATAGGCAAAGCGATTTGGGGCCGTAATGTGTGCATATTGTGGGCCTTAAATGGGTCATCGTAGGCAGGCCCAGCCCAACTTCTATGTTATTCAAAAATCACAGTTTTTGATTCTGAACTTTCACAAACCCTATCTATCCCCTATTCAGAAATTGCACTCCAATTTCAAAATCCAACATTCTAACTTCTAAGTATTTCAAATTGAATGGAAAATCTAATTCATAATGCATAAACTTTGACATAGGAAAGTGGGAATTTGAGAAGAAAAAAATCGAACAGATGTTGATAGGGTTTTTATTCCTTGAATTGGTAAATAAAGAGCGGTCATTCAGAGTTCGAACCGGGGATTCATGGGTACTACCCACAAGTCCTTTTCGATTGAGCCATTCCGGAATGGTTTATAGGGTTTTGATTCCAAATATGAATGGGAAACTGAAAATTGCAAAAATTGGGAGTCGAACTCGAAATTTGTCAACTTCAACACAGTCTACACGACTATCTTGTTACCAAATGAGCTACCGGATCAAACAATATTAATTTATCTTACCGAAAAATTAATTTATTATAAAACAACACTTGAATTTTCTATTTTATTTTTTTTATTTTCCAAGGATGTGTTTTAACACTCCCAGCTCCGCCACTGTGTAACAAGTCTAGCCACCTTAGTTCAACAACTTGGTTTAAACTATTTGTTGGTGAAAACATAAAAGCATGGCAAATATCATCAATTTATGCAACCAATGACCAATCCACCTCTTTGTGATCCTATGGGCTCGTTAATTTTACAATGTGCATTTGGAAATCATCGATGGCACCGCACACCCATATATTGATGCAAACAATTACTAATGATCATACGAGTTAGTTAATGTAACAACCACGTCCTCTGGATTTCAAAAAAAAAAAAAAAAACCTCGTCCTCTGAAATTAATGAAACTGAAACCGACTTGTATGTATAAATGTATAATGAAATTCCCCTACTCAACTAGGAAGATCCATGTGCCTATGCACAATGTTGGCCCTAATTTCATTACCAACAAAAAATGTTGGCCCAAATTTCAAAATATTTTTTACTATCTATGTCTCAAAATATAGGTCATTTGGTTTTTTAACACGTTTTTTAATAAGCTAAAAAATATGATATTAATTTTTTAAAAAATTAATATATACTCCGTATATATTAATAAACTATAATATTATTTTTAAAATGTAATAAAAGAGTTAACATTTCATATAGTTTTTTTTATCTCCTTAAAAAAAATATGTCAAAAATCAAATAACCAATATTTTGAGACAAATGGAATAATTAAAAAAAATGAATGCAAACAACATTGAAAAAATCAACACTTTGAAACATCTTGCTCCATAGCCGTTGCAGTATGTAAACACTTCCCCAATAGGGGGCATGTTTGTGCAATGTGCCATGCAACTGTTTTCAAATCTTACTTACAAATTACTCCGTGCAACACAAATAAAAAAAGACAAGCCACATACAGTAACGTTCGAATTCAAAATTTAAATTTAAACACAAAGCCGCTAATCTCACCGCGCTGTGACCCTTTTCCACCGAACCGCAACTCCCCAAGTCCCAACGAACAACCCGCAAGCGGACAACCCCTCCCTTGAAAAACGTTGACTTGGTACTGTCATCCTCACTGTGTCACCCACAAAACTCCCAATTCAAATACGCTAAATAAAAACAAAAAAAGGAAATTAGGGTAAATATTGTGATGCGTCGGATTATAGTGTACGCTCCTCCCCACCAAAACAATATAACCGTGCAGAGATCAACGGTCCAGATTTAATCTGTTAATTCAAAAGACCCAACACCCGCGCCTCAAAAGCTTCATATAAGGAAAAAACAGATTTCTAACGGCGAGCGAGTTAACTATCCAGAGGCGCCATTAGAATAAATTCAACCAGCATTGGGATCGATTCGCAAACCCTAACCTACGAATTCAGCCCTCAATCAAACCTAATCCATTTTCCTTTGCGATTTCTGTTGATCGCTGGGTGATAATCTTTGAAATTCTGTACTCTGTTCTTCGGATTTTGTCGCAATTCGTTGAGTCGGAGGGGTGCAATCTCGTTTTTGAGGGCTAGGGTTAGGGTTTTAGGTGCTCTCAAGAGAATGTCGACGCAGAAGAGAACGGGGTGGTCGTCTAGCGTCGCTGCGAAGAGGCAGGTGGCGTCATCGGAGAATCCCGCCGGAAAGACGGCCTCTGGAGTGCCGATCGCTGCGAAGAAGCGGCCGCCGCTTGGAAATTTGACTAATCAGCGGCGTGGTTCGTTTGGAACCACTTCTTCTTCCTTGGTAATTACATGATCAGTTCTTGTGATTAGTCTTTCGTTCTTGTTGATAGCCCCTTTCAAATTTCAATTTCTTGTGCATTAATTGATGAATAGGCACCTTCAGCTCCTACGAGAATTGTAAAGACTAAGAAGGTTTCTTCCACAAGCATTTCTGGGAATGCAAAATCGAATGGCCCTGTTCTGCGGAGTTCGTCCCTACCAAAGAGCCATGAAAACCAACCTGCACTTGCGGTCACTCCTGATACATGCGTTCCTATGGATATATGTTCACTGCCATCACCATCTGATGGACTCTCCATCTCAATCGACGAGTCTGTATCATCGACTAGTGCCTCTTTGAGGAGTCTTGAAGTTGAATACTTGGATGAGCAACTTGGTACTACAGGTTAACTGGGCTTGATTGCTGTTTCTGATTAATTGGTTGCTTTTGACTATGGCTAGTTACTAAAGTTCTTGCTTTTTTTTTTTTCCTTTTCTGCAGAGAATTTGTGCAAGAGGGAGGCACTGACAGAAATTGAGACAGTCCATGAAGTTGTTAATCTTGATGATGATTTGAACGATCCTCAACTGTGTGCAACCTATGCCTGTGATATCTACAAGCACTTGCGCTCATCTGAGGTAACTGTTGTCTTTCCTGTCTTACTTCTTTGATTGAAATATTTGGTGCATTGTAATTTGATTTGCAATTACAGCTTGTGAGAAAATTGGAAGCAATTTTTAAGCAATGGTATAGTAATCAATCAGTGATCTTCTTTGAACAACTGAAAATTCCACTTGAATGCAATTTAGGGTTGGGGCCGATTAAATTGTACAATCAAACATTTGTCTCACTTACAATTGGGGTTTGATGCAGACAAAGAAAAGACCATCAATAGATTTCATGGAGAAAATTCAGGAAGATATCAATTCCAGCATGCGCTCCATACTTGTTGACTGGCTTGTGGAGGTAATAATCTCTTGATGTGTGAGCCTGTGAGGGATAATGTTGATAATAGTACAATCAAAACATCTTGGAATGCAAAATTGACTGGTTTTCTGATCTGCTGTAATACAATTGCAGGTTGCTGAAGAATACAGGCTTGTTCCAGACACGTTATACTTGGCGGTGAACTACATAGATCGGTATCTTTCCGGCAACTCTGTCAACAGACAACGATTGCAATTGCTAGGCATCGCGTGCATGATGATTGCGGCGTATGTTATTACAGCTCGAATCCTTCCTTTAATGCTTTTCTAGTAGATTATATGTATCTGTAAATAACACGAATGATGCCATCAACTCTCAGGAAATACGAAGAGATCTGTGCACCTCAGGTGGAAGAGTATTGCTATATCACTGATAACACATATGTGAAGGAGGAGGTGCTACAAATGGAATCAGCAGTTTTGAACTACTTGAAGTTTGAGATGACTGCACCAACAACCAAATGCTTCCTAAGGCGCTTTGTCCGCGCTGCTCAAGCCTGCAGCGAAGTACGCAAAACTCTCTCCAAGCTACTTTATTCCAAGTATTGAGCTTCCTTTACTGATGCACTGTTTTCCCTTTTACAGGAGTCTCCATTGCAACTCGAGTGCTTGGCCAACTACATTGCAGAATTATCATTGCTGGAGTACCATATGCTTCGGTACTCCCCATCAATTACCGCAGCATCAGCGATATTTTTGGCCAAATTCATGCTTGCCCCTTCAAAAAGACCTTGGGTATGTTCATCAATTGATGGCTTCGCGTGCTAAGTAACTCAGTCACACTGATGGTTGTTTACTGGTTTTCATTGTGCAGGATTCCACATTGCAACATTACACACTTTATGAACCCTTGGCCCTACAAGAATGCATCCGAGATCTTCATAAGCTGTGCTTGAGTGCTCATAGCTCCACTCTGCCCGCGATCAAGGAGAAATACAGCCAGCATAAGGTGAATTCTCCAATCCTTTTCTTGACTACTGTTTTATTGGAAGTGTGAAAATAACTCATAGCTGACACTCGTTTTCTCTTTCGGTTGTGACTAAACAGTACAAATGCGTGGCGAAGAAGTGCTGCCCACCAACAATACCGCAAGAGCACTTCCACAGACTGCAATGCAACAAGTAGAAGCCCGTCTCATTAGCTAGCAAGTTAGTATTAGTCCTTCGAGTTCGAGAGCCTCCTCCCGAGCTCCTTCTCCTCCCGAGAACCGCCTCTCGAAATCAATCTGTATTGTTGTTGTCATTTTTGTGACCAACAGTCACTAACACAATGAAGAACAATTCTTAGAAGGCTAATTGTCATTAGCTAGCAAGTTGTGATATGTGGATATTTTGGTCATGTGACCTTTGTGGTCATGGGTGGGTGAGATAAAAGTGTGGAGAGAAAAGGGTCACTCAACGATTAGCGTAACCTGGGCAATGTGGCCCATGGCCCCGTGGCCCATATAACAAGGAAACGCAAATGAGTTGTTTGGCCCTAAGTCCTTAGCACCAAGCCACAAACGTTACCTGAATCTCAATTCGATTCTACGATTCCAATGATTTCTTCATCTCAATGGAAAGAAAAGAGATACTCATTTTAAATATACGCTTTTTAATAAGCTAAAATTATATAAAATGATTACATGTCTCTTGTAAGATCCTCATAATTGTAAGTTCAATTCTTACAATCTTTACCACTTATAAAATGGCTATTGTAAGATCATATTTGTATGACACTAGTAAAAAAAAATGCCCAAAACTTTTCTTTTACAGTTAGTACTAAACTACTAATGCATCTTTTTACATATCATTTTTAATTTTAATTAGAGCATCTTTAATAATATCTCTATAATTACTCTACTCATATTACAGAAAAGTAAAATTCAATCCTACAAATAAAATAAATAAAAATTCTCAATGGATTTTGTAATTTGGAGATTTCAATATAATTTCTCAAATCTTTCTGGCTATTAAACAATGGAGATTATTGGAAATTTGGATATTTTGTTTTTGTCTCTCATTCTATTTGAGAGAAAACTTTAAAGAATATGTTAGGACAAATCACCTAAAATCTCCTCTAAAATGGAGGTGTTAGAGGTGCTCTAACTATGGACTCAATACCAAATATTTATAACAATTTTCCACTTTAAACATAAAAAACACAATTTATTTTATTAGTTTGTCACCATATACATTAAGTTACAACAATCCTGCAATGAAGCGGGATATGGGGAGTCGGGAGATACAAAGAGAGTGTTTATAAAAGACTCTAATAATGAAGGCGTTGGAGCAATTAACATGCAAGACAAACTAAAATACAAAGAAAGGTCGACAAACCGATCAAATAAACTAAGGAAGCATAGTGAAAACCAAGCAACCAAACAATAGGACATGCACAAGATACAAACACAAAACTAAATATTATCAACTCGAATTCTACAACACCAATAATCCTGATCCATGATCATATTTTCTATAAGAGTCAGAAATGAGAAGTTTTGTATTAGAATCTAACCCTTGTTAAAAATTGCATAATATATAATGTCAAAACTGGAATACATTGAAGGCGCCATCAGAATCATGGCTTACTTTGATAAATGACATATAGTATGTATGAAAGTTGGTACTGATTGATGATGAAATCAGATCATTTTAACTAATTAATTAATACCTTGTTTGATGGATTTCAAAGAGCCAAGTGGCGTTTGAAGCATTTCAGTGGGGGGAAACAGGTAATGTTTGGTATAATATATATAAAATAAAATAAAAATCTTTACTTTGTTATTCTTAATTCAATTTTGAAAGAACTAACTAAATAAAACCTACCAATATGTAAATATCAACATTGGTCCCCAATGATTGTAACCACTTTAATTGCCAAAAAAAAATAAAAATCTCTAGCTACTTCCAGAAACCAACAATACCAAACTCATAATAAAAAATATCAGATTAATTTAACTACCAGTAATAAATCTGAATAAAACCAAAAATAAAAAGGTAGAGAAAAAAGGAAGAAAGAAACATGTAGCTGTTGTAGGGATATATACGTACAAAAGTTTTGCAAATTGTACAGATTCTCCCTTATCTTTGATTGTATGCATTTAACTTACTTGTCATATGAAAATATATACCATTCCATTGATTCATATGATAGGTTGAATTGTTGCATTTTGCTTCTTTGATAAATTTTGAGGTGAAAAAAACGTCTTAGAAAATAATTTTACAAGACAAAATAATACCACATAAAATATGTTTTTTTTGGTCCAAATCTCAATGATAACTTATATATTAAAATAAGGTTAAAAAATTGTATTTATATTAGAGGGAGATTAAAAAAATGGTTTTTCTATCTTATGCTCTTAGGGTATAGGATAAGAATCTAAATTGGAAAATATTCCCTACTAAAAAAGTAAGCGACCGTAATACTCTAATTAAAAAAAAGGCTAAGCTAATTAGATTTTAAAAAAAAATAATCTAAATTTAGAGTCTTATCCAATGACATAGGATAGAAAAATCGCTTCTTCTATATATAACGACCCTTTAGAATATGTTAGTGTTTTAAACTAAGTTAGGCAAAGGTAAACGCAAAGAATAAAAGTTGAGGAAATCCTCAGACTACACAGATTGTGCGAGATGAAAATCATCCCAGAAGGGAGTATTTTCAATACGTATACAATATACTTCCTTTATTGATCGAAAAATCTAAGACACACTAGTACAGCTTGTATCATTAGTTCTCGTTAGCCACCAATAAAATGCAAGCACATCTGTTACACACATTCAAATGAGACTAATCTTTGATTGTATGCAGGATGTCAAGAATGTGATTTGCGAAACGGATTCTATGGACGCCATCAACATGTTGAAGAATGGGGTGCCCCCGTCGCACCCGAGTGCCAGCCTGGTCGTTTGCTGCCAAGGCTTCCTAAGTAGGAGCTGGACCGTCAAGCTCCGTCATATTCGCCAGGAAGGAAACCAACTGGCGGAGTTCCTCGCGAGTTTTGCTCTTTCTTTTCCGTTGGGACTCAATTTTCTTAGTTCTACTCTGGTGGGAGCCCTTTGTATCTTACAGTGTGATGCTCGAGGGATTTCTACCCCCTTTGAGTGTCCTTAAACTGCTTTCTCGGTAGCACCACGGGTTTGAGGGCCCTTTCCCTCGTTTTATTACCAAAAAAAAAAAAAAAAAAGTGAGACTAGCCTAAATATGCACACAACTATTCTTCTTCTTCTTCTTCTAGGCACGACTTCACTAGCAATAAAATACATAGGTAATTTATATACTCTAATACACAAGCCTACAAACTAAACTCAAAAGAAAACTCAAATATCTTCTTTCAGTTGTCAAGATCTCCTCCTTCCTTTTTGGATAGATCTTCGACACATCTCTTGTAAGATTCGATCTCATTTCTTCTTTCTTTGTTAGATAGGGTCCTGTGACCCTCAACAATTGGCTCAACTTAAATTCGCAATGTTTATGCGCGTGCAGAAGTACTAAAAAAACTCATCAAGTACAAACACAATTTGTCCTTAACAATTAGAGAACAATTGAGGTCATAACGACCCTTCAACATCTTATTCAATCATGCATTTATATTATTTAATTATAATGTTGCAAGTAACTAGCTAATTGGTCAAAAAAGTGTTTTTTTTTTTAATCAGGGGAAAAAAAACAGAATCATATATGCTGCAAATGTGGTTTGTATTGATTCGTTTACAGCGATTATAGGCGTCTAGTGGCCACGTAAATACCTACTTACTTTGCAACTCCTTTTTAGTAATCTACCAAACTAGATTTATTGAATACAATCTTGCTAATTTGCTATACCTATAACTTTCATTATTTAAAATATCTGATGAAATGGTTTAATCTTAAATACAACTTAAATCAATAATTCAATTTGGTACACCACATTCAAATTTTCGTCTTGTATAAAAAAATAATTCAATTTGGTACGTACACTCGATCGATCTTAAATATGCTATTTTTAAAACTTAATTCATTTAATCAATAATATATTAACTTTTTTATTTCATAGGTAGACACTTAGGCCATTACAATACGGGGAAAGGGAGATTCGAACTCGTGACCTATTGATCACTACATGTCACTCTTAACAACTAAGCTAGCAAGACTTGACCAATAATATATTAACTGATAAGTAAGCAAGTGCATGAAATGAAACTCTAATAATTCAAGGTTATATGATAAAGTTTAGCCTAATTTAGATTTGACTAACTTCCATAATGAAAACAAACTATAAATGTAGTGTGAAAAAGTCTATTTTTGGTGGAAAGGAGAGTAGATATTTACATTAATGTTGATATATAATCTTTATTTGCATTTGTGGGTTTTGCAAGGAAAGAAAAAGAAAGCAAAGAGATAAGAGAGAAAGAGATGGAATATGATACTCATAGGAATGGATGTACATGTATGAATGTAGACCAAATTTAGGTGGTCTTTGAAATACATAACATAAATTTATAATATGCCTTTATATGGGTCACTACTATAGCTAGTCCATATTTGTAGAGCATATCATATGCTTCAAGGAAACTTAATTGAATTGAATTGATTCCTTGCGTTCTCCAATTTCATGGATGGACCATAATTCCAAGAATCTATTGAACTTTGTCATTGATCCTTATGTTTTTCGCTACCAACTGGTATTTACGTCTTACTATGTGCCTTCGTTTAATAGAAATCTGGTTTCAGCTTTTGACACGAACGCTTTTTAAAGAAGTTTCTTAAATTTTATTGCTTATATATTACAATTCTCGCTCGTGTTAAATCAATTTGGCTTTGATATATATATGATTAAATTTTTTAATAGAGATTCAATAATAAGTAATAACTTGGTGCATACGAGCGATGATGGATCATATATATATATGATTTTTTTTTTAACACAAACACTTTTTAAAGAAGTTTCTTAAATTTTATTGCATATAAATTACAGATCTTTCATTGAATTAATGATTGATAACTCGGTGCAGATGAGCGACGATGAATCAGAAATGATGTTATGAGATTTCTCTTCAAAGATGTAAAGCCGAAATTCTTATAAAACTAATGTGAAAACCTCATATACTCAAAAATATAAAAAACAATGAATGATGAATATTGTAGATGAATAGTTAATGAAAGAGTTAATGAGATCAGAGGGTTAGTTAAATAAGTGCATGCATGCAGCAATGCATCAACTCCCACCTACCTTCATTCAAATTTTCAATTGTTCTTTTTTATGTTTGCTTTAGAAAGATCATTTTATGATGAATTCAAATATATATGCAAAAACAAGTGTTAATGTTTGAGTAATTTATTATTCTAAAATTGGCACAATTTAATTATTACCACAAATTAATCTTGATTATATGATCCCATGAAGCTTAAGAGCAAGCCCAACAGTATCTCTAAAATAGAAAAAAGTGAAAGTTTTAGAGAAAAAATGCATTTTTCCACCCCAACAGCTTTTGTAAACTCATTTGTAAAATAGAGAAATTGAAGGAGAGAGGAAAAAAATCTCTAAATTTGGAGGAAGAGAAATAATCTCTACTCCCTCTGTTAATTAAAACTTGCCGTTTACTATTCATGCACGCTTTTTTAGAACGATAAAAACTATATAAAATATTAAGTTTTTTTTACATTTGTTTTTATAAATTCATACTTAATAGTAATAAGTATGATATTATTTAAAAAAATTATTATAAAAGTTAATATTTTATAGAGTTTTTAACACCTAAAAATGCGTGCGTGAATAGTAAAACGTCAAGTTTTAATTAACGGAGGGAGTATAATTTAATGTTTCACTCCTTTCTATATATAATTTAATGCTTATCCTTCACTTTGGCACCCTATTCTATATGAAACATCCCTTCTATCATTTTTTAACCTTGAATTATCTATATATTATATATTTCTGTATTGATTATAGTGTATAATAAATGCAAAATTCTGTAAAATAGAGAAGCTGTTGGAGTTGAGGTAGATTTTTTTTAGAGATTTTGACATTTTGATCTCTATTTTAGATATTTTTTACAATAGCTGTTGGGGTTGCTCTAATAGTGCATTTCCACTCAAACTTTCTAACTCGTCAATAAATCATTGTATAGAAATTTTGAAATTTTCTCTCCATTCACATATATTCCTAATTATTAGTAATGTGTATATTTATTTTTAAAAAATTAATTAAAAATTGATATTTTCTAAAGTATTTATCTTTTTAAAAAGCCTGCTAAAAAAATTAAAAACCTATATTTTAAAACAAAGAGAGTAAAAATTTATTTATTTCGTTTCTTGTAC
Organism: Persicaria tinctoria; assembly: GCA_037127255.1. NCBI lineage: Eukaryota > Viridiplantae > Streptophyta > Magnoliopsida > Caryophyllales > Polygonaceae > Persicaria > Persicaria tinctoria. Next base: position 4,151,313 of record JBANSL010000010.1, read on the forward strand.
AGATTCAATCGATTGCACAACGTTTTCAATTTTTCAAACATCAAATCACTAGTCGCAAATTGTTTATCTTGACATGAGTTTGAACCTGTCTTATGACTTGCAGTTTCACCTTCTGATTTGAGTGCTTTACCCGCCAGTACTTGACTCGTAGAGGATTGATTAATCGATAACCTCAAAACCTTCACGCCATTTAATATAAAATAAAAATAAAATAAAATAAAAGGTGTTGGGCCGTACGTGGTAATCCAAATCCAATAGTAGGGGTGCCGCAAGGCTTGGAGGGGGGGAGGCCATTTAATCGTTGAAAAAGAGGGGAGTGTGTTATGTGTAGTGTGCAGACTGCAGCAATCTGATTATTCAAAAAAAAAAAAAAAAAGACTGCAGCAATCTGCAATGTGCATAGCATACACACATGCGTATAGGCTGACGTGTCCGACGTTTCTCCCATTGTATCTCCATTCTCGATTCACCTCTGCACCCTTTATTTTTATAATTTATACTTATTCGACTAAACCTTACCCACAATTCAATAAATTGCACCTATAATTATTGATTTAGATTTTAGTGAGTTACGAGATGAAGCTTGGAGATGTTTTTTGTCTTCAACATTGCCGACCATTAATTAATCATTCCATTCGATCAACTTTAGATTTCATACTGTATTACATTAGAAAATTTTGTCAATTTTATATTTTTTTATTAAACTTTTTTTTATATATAAATTATCTATTATTATATTATTATTATCAAACCCTACTACAAGAAATTAGTGGGCAACCGAGATACAATCTGAGCTCCCACCCACTTAGCAATAGCAAAACTAAGTCTAGTAAAAATATAGGCTGCAGCACGGGCTCCGGCATCCTGAGACACCGAGAATTTCTGGATCCGCTTCAGCAAAGAAACAACATATGTATCCAACTCCCCCAACGAAGAGAAAGAGAAGGGTGAGAAACCATAACCAGCCGCCGTGCACAAATCTCGATACTTGACACACTTACGTTGAGCAGCATCAACCACAACACGACCAGGAACAAAGTTAGACATCCCTGACTGAGTCAAAGGGGAGGACCCTGTCAGATCAACACACACGTCTCGCCCCCTGTCCCAAGAATAAAGAAGCAAATATGCCGGCCGCATGGACTTATCATGCCCATCAACCAAACCGATATCAACCTCCTTAACGACAGAAATCCCGAACCTGTAGCAGATATCCAATAAGGTGTCGCGCACGAGGTTGTGGCAATGTTTAATGCCCACAATACCCGCGCAAGACACATCATGATCACCATATACGTTACCATCAAAGGTCCGAGAGCAAGCGGGACAAAGCCTAGACACCGTGAACAACGAAACACCCAGTCGATAGCTAAGCACACTACGATATGTCCTTCCATTCATAGTCTGCCCCAACCCAGAAGTAGGAACTGCACGCAACCAGTTAGAGGAGTGAGCACCCTGCTGAGACTTCCATAATGCCGCCTGTCGCGGAGTCAAGGAGAAAACAGAGTCCGATTCAGCAGCAACCTTTGCGAAATATATATCTGCCAATTTCTTCATGAGTTTAAGGGCAACGATTTCACTAGGGCCGCGTAGAAGATCAGAACCCGTGGTTTCATTAAAAACGCGCAAAGCATCATCAAAAGTAGGGCCAGCAACCATGATACCAGAAGCACGTAAGAGCTTAGCCTGCAACTCAGCAGACTGTAAACGGGACGCCAAAAAAGCATAATGTAAAATATCCCCAGCAGCATACACTCCGAGCCCACCAAAATGAAAAGGGAAGGTGGCAAGCCGCCACTGCCAATCTTCAAACCCAGGCCCAGACGCAGTGACAATACGTTCCAGGCTAGAACGCAGTGCCACATCAAATGAAAGTTGGGCTGACCCAAAGACACGCGGGGAACAAGTACGCAAAGCAAAGTAAAGTTTAGAAATACCCGTACAAGCCCGAAGCAGTAGTAACTCACACTGTGGGGCATCAATCATCGCAACAGAATCCATAAGCTCTATGGTTCTAGTCACTCTCTTCTCCACAAGGTCGCTGCCGAAAGTAGGGCATACACTGACATGCCCACCCAAAACTTTGACACCGCGCGAAGACCGAGCAATAGGGGGGGGGGGAACACGAGGAAGACGACTCCTAGGGTCTTCTGTAGGCCAAAAAACATTGGTCTTATCCACATTAAGATGAAGGCCAAAGCGGTGACCATCCTCTATAATCAGATCCAAGACCTTCCCTACAACCAAAGCGGGGACTTATTGTTTGTGACTTTTTTTTTATTTCCAAATTGTTTATTAATTGACTCAGTATATATTTAGTAAAGTGATAAAAGATTTGTAATAATTATCAAAAAAATAAGTGAATTGATATTTTTTTCTTTCTTAAAAGTACTATAATTATTGTTGATCGGGAGAGTAATATTTTCTTAAAAGTTTTATTGAATGCCAAAACATCATATTTTATTTCAATCATGGTATAACCGGAAAAATCGACACAATAATTATTGATAAAAATCGACCGTTAAAATATAATAACACCCATATTGCTACACAAACAAACAAAGGTCGAGTTCGAGTAAAATATGTTGGGAGCACCTGGTTCAATCCCTGCTTCCGCCCTCTCACTCAAGTGTGCTAATCGATCTACTCATAAAAATATAGCTTATTTTTATAAGTTAGATCACGGTCTGGAGTTTATCATACAATGTTGATTTTTCTGATTATTGCCCTCATTAAAAAGGAAAAAAGAAAAAGAAAAAGAAAAAGAAAAGGACATCATAAAATAATAAATGGATCCCTATCAAATGTACACAAGAAACTATTATGTGTGGCTGTCACCCTTATATATAAGCTAACCTATACTTCAATTTTCCTCACACCCTTCAAACAAATCACACAAATTACTTGTCTCTCTCTCTATCTCTCACTCAAATTCAAAGCAAGAGAGATTCAAGAAAATGGCTGCAGAAAAATCCAGGCCCTCCAGCCTCGCAATCAACTCCCTCGCCCGCACCTCCTCCGACCTCTTCGACGACGACGGCCGCCCCAAGCGGTCCGGTAAACACCCAACCGGACCCCTCAAGCCTCTCAATTTTGCCCTTTTCCCCTCTTTCTTTGGAACTCAAATTGAATTGACTTATTTGTAGGGAGTGTATGGACGGCGAGCGCCCACATCATAACGGCGGTGATCGGCTCCGGCGTGCTGTCGCTGGCATGGGCGGTGGCCCAGCTGGGATGGGTGGCCGGCCCTGTGGTCATGCTCCTCTTCGCCTTCGTCACCTACTTCACCTCCTCCCTCCTCGCCGACTGCTACCGCTCCGGCGACCCCGTCTCCGGCAAGCGCAACTACACTTACATGGACGCCGTTCGCTCCAACCTCGGTATCCCCGTTTGACTAATTTCACTGCCCTCCAATTTAATGATATCATTCAATTCACTCCTATTAATTCAATGAATCAAAATTAAAGATCAATTAATCAATTTATGCATGCTATGTTATTGGCATTTAATTTGTATTAATCAATTTATTATTTATTAAATAATAAAAAAAATCACTTTAATTTATTTATAAATTAAAATAATAAAAAGCTGTGTTACAAGGGATTTTGTATTGGAATTTTACAGGAGGGATGCAGGTGAAGTTATGTGGGTGCATCCAATACATTAACCTCTTTGGTGTAGCAATTGGATACACCATTGCAGCCTCCATTAGCATGCGGTGAGCGTGGTATACTGAGCTTGTTACCGTTGTAGTTTTGAGAATTTTTAATTATTAATTAAATTGGGTAATTTTTTTTATGTATGATGGGAAAACAGGGCAATAAGCAAGGCCAATTGCTACCATTATAGGGGCAAGAAGCACAATTGTAACACATCAAGCAACCCATACATGATCATCTTCGGGATCGTCGAGATCTTCTTCTCCCAGATTCCCGATTTCGATCAGATTTCGTGGCTATCGATTGTCGCCGCGGTCATGTCTTTCACTTACTCCTCCGTCGGCCTTGGCCTCGGAATCGCTCAAGTTGTTGGTATAGTAGCCTCTTCACTAAGTGTTATGTCAAAGTTTGAATGTGAGGCAATTGTGTTTATTACTAACCCCTCTCTTGATTGCCATGATCATCAGAAAATGGAACGATCGGAGGAAGCATGACCGGAGTTAGTATCGGAGCTGTCGACGCTGGCGGTAAAACCGTTACTGAAGTGAAAAAGATTTGGGACAGTTTTCAAGCTCTTGGCGACATCGCCTTTGCTTATTCTTACTCCATGATCCTTATTGAAATCCAGGTACTTCACCAGACAGATTACTCGTTGTATTGTCAATTGGTTTTACGATGAAACTTCACTGACAGTAATTCAAATGGAAATTTCCTTGGCAGGACACCCTCAAATCGCCACCGAAGGAGTCCAAGACGATGAAGAGGGCAACCGTTATAAGTGTATTAGTCACGACCGTGTTCTACACCCTATGTGGTTGCGCAGGCTACGCTGCATTCGGGGACCAAGCGCCCACAAACCTCCTAACCGGATTCGGGTTCTATGAGCCATTTTGGCTCCTTGACATAGCAAACGCGGCCATAGTGATCCACTTGGTGGGAGCCTACCAAGTCTACTGCCAGCCCCTTTTCGCCTTTGTCGAAAAGAACGCGTCACAAATGTTCCCAGATAGCGAATTCATCACCAAAGAGGTCACTCTGCCAATCCCGGGCAAGAAGTCCTACAAGCTCAACCTCTTCCGGTTGGTGTGGAGGACGATCTTCGTGATCGCCACCACCGTGATCTCGATGCTCTTACCCTTCTTCAACGACGTCGTTGGGCTTCTTGGCGCGTTAGGGTTTTGGCCATTGACGGTTTACTACCCCGTGGAGATGTACATTAGGCAAAAGAGGATCCCGAAATGGACGACGAAGTGGGTGTGCCTGCAAATTCTAAGCCTCGCTTGCCTTGTTATTAGTATTGCCGCGGCTGCAGGGTCCATAGCCGGGATTCTCGGTGATCTTAGCACCTACAAGCCCTTCTCTGGGCAATGATCAGATCATTGCCCAGAGTAGGGCAATGGAACCTAGCACCGATTAATTAAGTTTTAATGTTGTCATTATCTACCTTAATTACATATGTGTGTGTAATTTCAAAGAAGAAATTAACAAGAGGTATGGTAATACCCACCAAGGCACCAATTTCCATTGTATAGTGTAGCCAATTTTGGCGGTTTGTAATACAAGTTGCAACAAAATTCCGTGTCGAATAGATTCAATAATTTAGCGTGATGGATTGATTTTTTTTTTTTTTTTTTTAATGACGAGAAACCAATCTTTGAAAGATGGCTAATCCCGAGCACGTGATCTGGTTCGATCGGCAAGAGTCACACACCAGGTAAACCGACTTGCGTCGATTGACTCGATCCACTAATAGAGAGCAAGACAACCTTGAAAATGAAAGGGGTGGAACCGACTTGCGTCGATTGACTCGATCCACTGATAGAGAGTAAGACAACCTTGAAAATGAAAGGGGTGGAAGCCTGGAAGGCAAGGATCGAATTCGAAACCTCATTCCTCCCTCTTACTCCACACCACCTGGTTACCCCGATGGATTGATGATTGATGGTTCATGTGAAGATTATTTGACCTCATGTGACTTGGTTGTTTTTTTTAATGACGAGAAACTCATATTTGAAAGATGACAAATTTCGGGCACGTGATCGATCTGGTTGGCAAGAGTCACGCACCAGGTAAACCGACTTATGTCAATCCGAGCTCGATCCACTAGTAGGGAGTAAGACAAACCTAGAAAAGAATTGAAGCTATAGAATGTAAAACAAACACAAACACAAAGGGGTCAGGTCCTTCTTCCTGTCTCTTGTTCCACACCACTGGGCCACTCCGATTAGGACGATGGATTGATTGTTGATGTGAAGAATATTTGTATGAGTGCAAGAAAAATTGAAGCTATAGAATGTAAAACAAACACAAAGGGGTTGGGCGTTTGTCATATCAAAATTGGTGTCCACTGGTTTTGTTGGTAAGTCAATAGACGGAATTTTGGTATCTTGTAAAGTCGAAAATGAAGTGCACCGATTGATAATGACAAATTTTAATTTAACTTTGATACAAAATTGGAGGAGTAAAAATTTATGTTCACGCACATGTCATCATCCGTGTGTGCCTACGTATTTAATAGAAAGAGTGACGATATATTTCCTTAATTACATAACAAAAATATGTTATTTTAGAGACGCTGTGCTGGCTCGTTGCCTCCCCGTATTCTTGATATTCGCAACTCATTCTTAGGTTTTCCTTGATTTATAATTGGTCCGTTTGATTTTGATTAAGTTCAATTGTGTTAGAAGTAACACAAGGGGCCATGAGGTTAAACCTTATTGTTTACCTTTTTCAATACTTTTTATTCCTATTATAAATGTCAAATTTTATAGTTTTCTTTTAATATTTTCGTAAAATTATTTGTTATGCTACATGTGTATTTTTTTAAAATTCTTCTATTTTTTATTCTTATGAATTTTTTTTATTATCAATATATTTAAACCACAATTTATGAGTTTTTTTGTCACACTTTTCAGTTCTATCAATATATTGTTTTCCATTTACAAAAAACATATTTTAAAAAATATATATAATTTTCTTTCAGTATTTTTTTTAAAAATATTCATCATGCTACATATATATATGAAAAAAAGTATTAAATTTTATTATATAAATTTTTATAATAAAATATTATATTTATACCACAATTTATGGTTTCTTTCAATATATATATTTATAAAATTTTCGTTATTATATATACTGAGAGAGAGAGAAAATTCGAAATAAAAATTCCGCTCCCCTTCTAGAAAGGCGTAGCTTATTCCGAATATAAAAAAAGGAAGCAATTAATTTTAAGCTAGTGAAATGTCATTGTAAAGCTAACATATTGACTTTAAGAGATGATATTTCGAATTATTAGCCAAAATGATAAAGAAATAAATAAAATTCTCAAACTAGCTTAGGAGAAAAGTTTTACATAAATGGTCATAGTTTATAGGCGAGACATAAGTGTGTTAATAAGACAAGTGGATTGAAATTAAGCATGGTTTAACTTATCATTTATGTTTTTTTTTTTCAAATACAGTATGTAATAATAATAATTTAAAAAAAAGTTAAAAACCGATGTTTCAGCCCCATTTTATTTGTGTGACCACTTGTAGATTTATTGGTTGTTATTGGCACTAGTACGAATATACATTCGCCCTTTATTATTGTTATATAATATTTTAAAGTCTCATTTATTATATTTATTATTGATATTCGATATCTCGATATCAAAAATCAAATACCGATATTAGAATATAGATAGCATCCTTATTTAATATGATACAAAAAATACTATTTTCTTTAAAAAGTATAGATTTTTTTAACAAATAAAAAAATTCAGTAAAATATTAATTTTTAAAAATAATTTCACACTAAAAATAAATTTATAATATAAAATAATAATATTTTTACAAAAAATTTAATCTCTTAAAAAATGTATAAAATTTAAAATAAACAATATTTTTGAACTTAAACTATTTTCATTGTAGTATATCGATATCAAGTGATATTTGATATACTGATATACCCAGTGGCGGATCTAGGGGAGTTCAGGCTAGCTTGAAGCCCCCTAGGCTGGATAACAATGTAGGAAAAAAAAAATTACGAGATTTTTTTGGTAATTTTTATTAATTTTTTAGATAAAACGGTGTAAGAAAAGTAATAAATCACTTAGTCAACTTCACTTAGTTGGAAGCAAGGGGTGTTTATTACCTAAAAGCCATGAGTTCAAATCTCATTCGCTTCACTTTTTTTTTATCCTTATAAAAAAATTCTCTCTTTTTTTAATAATTTTTATTTTTCTTTAATTTTTTTTATAAAAATATCTATTTAAATCATAAATTTAATTTTTTTCTAATATAGTTAAACAAACAAAAAAAATTGTTATATAAATGTAAAAAAATAAAATTTAGCCCCAACTTAAAAAAAAATCTGGATTTGCCACTGGATATACAAGTCACAAAGTAAGGTCTAAAACAAAAAAGGTCGATCGGAATCGGATCATAGATGGGCGTTCTTAATTTGAAGACCTCGAGAAATAATTTAGCGTGTTTGTCAAAATCTGGTTTAAACTATGTAGGTGGAATTGCGTAAAATGATATTTGCCGTAAAATGTGGAGATTGAAATCACAGTTAATTAGTGATTTATAATTAATCGCCCGAGTTTGAAATTGACTAGTTCCTAGTCCGACAGTGATCGATCGCGCGACGAACAGCGGCGGTTTTCCGCGAGGGCTCGAGGAATTGAACAAAATTGACTAGTAATTAATGGAGATTGGAGGCGAGTCAAGCTGAGTCAACCCAGAACGAGGAGACGAGACGAGGAAGAGGACAATGGCATTCCTGTAAATAGTGGACCGACAGAGGTCCAGTTAGCGAAGAAGGCCATAGTTGACTTTGACTATTGTTTGATTGATGGGACGGGCCCCACTTTTACCGCAATGGTTGACTACCCGGACTCCTAACCGTTGAAACGAAGGGAACGGTGTCGTCACCGCTGGATGTGTTTGGGGCCCACCTTTTTTCAACCCCACGAGCCTCTCCTTTGAAATCCCGTTTTTATTTATTAAATACGCCGTAATAGCTTACGTCGTTACGTTGATTTTGGTCACAGGTAGTTAAGTTGCATTCACGAACAAAATGGTTACGTCTTCGGTCGGGTGAAAGAGTAGCTGATGGAATAGCTAAACATAGATTTGATAAACGCGGGTGTAGAACGGGCCGGACGTTTTTCTAAATTTACTCCCGGAGTTGCGGTTATGGGTTGGGGTATGTCCGTTTCATGGGCTGTTATGTCAAAACTCGTTCGATGTTGTGGGCACGGGCGGTCCACAGGTATACCGTATACGTAACATAATAATACATAATGAATAATGATTTCATATGATTAATAATGTGAACTAAAAACAATTATATGACTAAATTAGTACTTCCTCCGTTCAAATATGTAAGATCATTTGCTTTTCGGCACGTAGTTTAAAGAGCTAAATACTATATAAAATATTGATTTTTTTAAAATTATTTTTTTACATTTTAATACTTATTAATAAAAAGTGTTATATTGTAAAAAAATAATTTTAAAAAAATTAATATTTTATATAGTATTTAGCTCCTTAACCTACGTGTCAAAAAGTAAAAGATCTTATATTTTCGAACGGAGGGAGTAATATACATTATACAATTATTTGTATAAAGAGGGTCACGGGTTGTAATGTACACTAATTTTGAAAGTTGTATTTAGAATAACATAGTAATATAATATATTTATTTATTAGTATGTATTTATTTTTTTAAAATCTCATTGCAGGCGCAGGTTGGACTTAGCGATCATCTTGGGCTTAACTTGTTGTCCATATCCGCCCGCATAAAAGTGTTTGCCAAGATCTATTCAAACTAATTTTTTTTATTTGTGTTAAATATATATTAATAAGTTAGTAGTAAGATGTTTGAAAAACCTAACGGTGAGAATAACTAATGAAAACATATGAATAAAAAAAATCAAAAGTTTCAAAAAGTTTGGAAGAGTAACTATTGAAAAGTTGTAATTTCAAAAGTCAAGTAAATTAAAAACTCATATTTATTTCGTTTAAAACTATATAATATCAATATTAAAAGCTCTGAAAAACTACTTATTGTGTTAAACAGAACGTTTGATAGAAATACAGTTTCATTTTTTAAATGATTTTTTATATTCATTTTTAACTTAGTTTTTAGACTATCTCGTGTTCTCAATATTCAAATTTCTCTTTTCTTTTTCATTTGATTTGTGTGAATTTTTTTTATGACCATCAATCCGTTCAGCTTTAGTCTCAATTTCTCGATTTATCAAACATAGGTGTTTAGTAATTTGAATGTTTTAACTTATACGGAGTATATAAAAAAAATATTTGCAATATTGATTGAGATTTAAGTTTCTACCTAATATAAGCTCCAAGTCAAATATTTGACATAGTTAATCCGGGTTAGAGTAGTTTTCCCCAAAATTAATTAATCAAGGTACGTTGAATACATAAAGTAATTAATTAATTGAATTAAATTAGAAAGACGTCATATGTAATGACAAAGGAATAGGTCGGCATACTAGCTAGTTTACACTCATTTTACGGGTGTGATTAATTAATTAATGTATACAACAAAACAATATCTCATGTATATGATAAGATGGAGTATACTATATATATATATATATATATATATATATATATATATATATATGATTCCTTTCGATTACTAACGTATAAGGCAAACTTTCTTTTATTATAATGCTAATGAGGGCGGTACACTCATCATTATATGTGCTCATTAAAGGTAATTAATTATTTGATAAATTTGTCACATCTGAAAAAATCCGAACTTTACAGACCATACATGTGCATTTATGTATTGAATTATTTAACGAGCATATATATATTTGTAGGGTTTGGGGAATCATAAGAATGGTCCCAATAATAATCCATATAAGAACAAGTTGGGGATGTCGATCGCCAAAGTAAGTGTAAGTTGAGATGATTAAATGCTTATTTTGGTTGTATGCGCCCACGCCGATTATGACCTCCCTAAAACATACGTGCTTTAGTTTGGCAAAATTTCACTTCTTTTTTGAATTGAAACACCTATCAAAGTCCGACTCGAACCGATGACTGAGAGTTGTGTTCACAGACGCACGTGCGCTAGTAGCCTAGCACACAATCCGAGTGAGGTTCTATTCTAAAACCAATTGACAATAAAAGGAGTAGTCCACCGACTCTTATACTAGGGCTTGTTACGTTCAACTTTCGATGTGGGACACTTTAGATCTCATTCACATCTCAACGCGCCCCTGCAAGTGCAACTAGGAATGACCATCTAGTTGACACTTGGACATTCCTAGTTGACACTTGGACCACTCGTAACCCAGACCAGGATCGAAAGACTGGCCGTTAGGCTAACCGCTCTGATACCATATCAAAGTCCGACTCGGACCGATGACTGGAGGTCGTGTGCACAGACGCACATGTGCTAGTAGCCTAACACACAAGCCGATTGAGGTTCCATTCTAAAACCAATTGGCAATAGAAGGAGTAGCCCACCAACTCATATATTAGGGCTTGTTATGTTCAACTTTCGATGGGGGACACTTTAGGTCTCATTCACATATCAACAACTCCAAAAGAAGCGGAATTTTTTGGTTAAAAAATGGACACTAAAAACAAACTTCATTATAATGTGTCACCTTGATAATGCGATTTAAAAATAAATTAAATAAACTCAACACAAATTTCATAATATTTTATTTGTCCCTCAAATTACAAAGAACTTGCTCAGTGTTTCTCAGCTAACCTGTGACAATGATGTTTATATGCTCTTTTATCATAATGGGTGTGTTGTGAAGGATTTGCAGGGTCAGACTCTCCTAAAAGAAACTGCTGAGAATGGCTTATATCGTCTTTGTGTCCCCCAGCCGCAGCCTCATCCATCTTCCCTCACACCTTCTCGTGTCTTCCTTGGCGAGCGTCATCGTCTCGGACATCCCCATGAGTTGTCTCTTAAGTGTTTTCTAAGTTTCGATTACCTGTTTCATCAAATAATTTATCTTCTATTTGTGAGTCATGTCAGTTGGGTAAGAGTCATCATCTTCCTTTATCACATGTTCATCGGTCTAGTTCAAACCCTTTTGATTTAGTCTATTCAGATGTTTAATCGAGGTCCAGCACCATTGTCATCCATTAATGCAAATCGATATTTTGTTATTTTTGTTGATGATTGCACTAAATTTGTTTGGATATATTTTCTGTCTCAAAAGTCTCAAGTTCTTTCCACCTTTCAAATGTTTCAGAACTTGGTTGAAATACAAGTCTCCACTAAAATCAAACAACTTCAATCTGACTGGGTGATGAGTATCGCAATGTCTCTAGTTATCTCCAAGCACAGAGCATTCTCCATCGCGTTTCATGTCCTCATACTCAATCTCCAATTGGTGCAGCTGAACGTCGTCATCGCACCATTGTCGAAAAAGGTCTGCCCCTTCTTGCTCATGCTAAGATGCCCACTAGTCATTGGGAACATGCATTTCATACCTATGTCTTTCTTCATAATCAGACTCTCACTGTCGTTCTCAACGACAAATCTCCTTATGAATGTTTGTATGAGAAGAGTCATGACTATGGTTTTCTCATGTCTTTTGGGTGTTTGTGTTATCCCTTCACACGACCTTACAATGCCAACAAACTTGAGGATCGTTCTGTTCCTTGTGTCCTTGTTGGCTATAGTTCCAAACACAAGGAATATATGTGCTTCCATGTCCCAACTCGTCGCATCTACATAGCTCGTCATCTCATATTTGACGAAACCATCTTCCCCTATCCCTCTCATTTCTTGTCTCCTACTTAGGACAGCGACTCCCCTACCTCCCATACTCCTCTTTCTGCTCTACAGCAGGCCGCTTCTATCTTTCCTATGGATACTTCACCCTCAGCGGTTGATCACAACTCTACTCCTGCAGCCCCGACATCACCCATGCCCTCCCTTGAGCCCACCTTGACACCGGTTCCATCGGTTCCTTCCACGACATCCTCATCACCTTTGGGGGCTTCCGACTCTCTGGCTTCTTCAGAATCCTCAGGTATGTCTCCTACTACCTCTTCACCATCCCAATCCTCGCCTCCACCATCACCCCCTCAACTCACTCAGCAGAGCACGAGGCAACGCCAACCATTCGTCCGCCTAAAATTTTTTGTCTATGGTAAGCCCAAGGCTCTCACCACCACCAAACACCCACTCCCTCCCTCTACAAATCTTTATCCTGAACCCAAAACATTTAGTCAAGCTTCTAAACTTCCTAAATGGCAAAGTGCAATGTAGGTTGAATACGATGCTCTAATTCGCAATGGGACTTGGGACATTGTCCCGTGTCCTCCTCAGACTAACATTGTTAGTTGTAAGTGGGTTTACAGGATAAAACACAATGCAGATGGATCAACAGAGCGTTACAAAGCTCGCCTAGTTGCAAATGGGTTCAATCAAAAGGAAGGGGTTGATTACTTTCACACCTTCAGTCTTGTCATCAAGCCCACTACCATTCGTGTCATTCTCAACTTGGCTCTCACTCACCGGTGGCCGATTCATCAGGTAGACATTAATAACGCCTTTCTCAATGGCGACTTATTAGAACAGGCTAGGTCTTCATGGATCAACCTCCTGGGTTCATTGATCGCTCTCGGTCAACCCATGTATATCGTCTCAAAAAGGCGCTTTATGGTCTCAAACAGGCACCCCGAGCTTGGTTTACCATGCTCTAACTCTTCCTCCTACACAATGGATTCTCTGCCTGCAAGTCCGATTCATCCCTTTTTTTTTGTCGTGCTCGTGGCTTTAATCTTCCTGTTCTTGTTTATGTTGATGATCTTATCATCACCAGTTCCTCTTTCTGTGGCTATTGATCGGTTTGTGCACCTTCTCAATGCCAAGTTTACACTTCGGGACTTAGGTGCTCTTCATTATTTTCTTGGTATTGAACTCTTGCAGTAGGATGGGTTGATTCTGCTCACTCAGCAGAAATACATCAGAGATTTACTTCATCGGAGCTCAATGTCTGATGCTCGCCCCATTGCCTCTCCGGCTGAACCAGGTTCTCGCCTCATTCAGAATGGAGATCCGCTCCCTGATCCGCATGAGTACAGAAGCATAGTTGGTGCTCTGTAATATGTTACCATCACTCGTCCGGAGATAGCTTATGCGGTAAACATGGTCTATCAATTCATGCACAATCCTTCTGACATTCATTGACCGGTTGTCAAATGAATCCTGCGTTATTTGAAGGGCACTATCTCTCATGGTCGGTCTTCGTTTCAAGCCTGCTGCGGACACACGGTTGGTTGCTTTAATCGATGTTGGTTGGGTCTCTGACATGGACGACTGCCGATCTCAACATGGCTTCGCTATTTACTATGGTGGCAATCTCGTTAGTTGATCCTTTAGGAAGTGGTTGCTCGCTCTAGTATAGAAGCAGAATACCGTGCTATTGCATTCACTACTGTTGAGCTCTTCTGGCTCCATCAACTCTTGGTCAAATTGCAGGCTCCGAATGATGGCTCTCCGATTGTCCTTTGTGACAATCTTAGTGCCACATATATGTTCGCCAATCCTATTCTACATCAAGGTCTAAGGTCTAAGCTAAAGCAAATTCGCGTTGATTATTTCTTTGTTAGAGAAGAGGCTGGTGATCTTGTTGTTTGTCACATTCGTGCTTTGGATCAAGTTGCCGATATCTTCACCAAAATCCTAGGCAGTGGTCGGTTTGCTACATTGCGTGACAAGCTTTATGTGTGTTCTCCACCATGAGCTTACGGGAGAGTATATTAGGATAAGAATCAGTTATTATTGGATAGATTTTGTATATTGTGTAATCTTTATCTTTGGAAAATACTTTTTTCTCCGAGTTATGTAATTGTATATATGATTCTATGATCAATCAAACTCAAGCTTTTCACATATTTCTACAATCTCTATATACTTCGGGTCCGGATTTTACGAGCTTTAAGGCAAAAATAGATTAAAAAAATCACATTACACTTTTAGACACGTTTATAATTTAATATATGGATAATGTGGAGGTACACTTTTGTAATTAATTAAATAATTAATTTGGTAGATTGAAATGCATATATAGAAAGGCAGGATATTAGATGGAGGTGGCGAATGGGAGCATACAATACCCACCTCGATCAGCTCTAGCGACTTGGATTATGGATGTCTATCCACCCATTATTCTATTTTATATCTTTCATGCTAAATGATATCATATCCTAATTATTGATTTTCAGTTTTGTTTAATGAATGATGAAAAAAGTGGGAATAAATGTTCTAGTTTATTTACAATTAAGAGCACGTGGTTTTTTGTTCATAAAACTTAGGCATATATTAATTACAATATTTTTAAATAAATATTTATAAATAAGTGTTTATCAATTAAAAATAAATATTTACTTAGTGTTAAAGAATAATATATCGCGAACGCCACTTTATAACACGGAGTATAAATTGAAGATTCCTTCTGATGGGGGTGGCTGAGTGGCTCAATGTTAAGAAAAGAGTGGTGTTAATGGCATGTCTTGATTTCGATCTCTTTCTCCGCCCTTCTCTTGAGTAAAAAATTAAGGGTCGTCTTGCTTTTTAGTATTGGATCTAGTTGGTCAGTTTTTCTGGTATGCTGTTCTTGTTGACTGTTTTACGTGTTTTAGATTTACCATCAAAGTGGATTATTCTCGTTATAAAATAAATAAATAAATTAAAATTAAAAGGCATGCATGGAAAAAGACTAGATCATCATCGATAATATATTTAATTTTATACTATAATATATATTGATACGTTATAATATCAAAATTACACTTTTTAGTGAGTGTTGATTAATAAAATGGTAATTATATATTAATTCCCTATTGCACAATTTGGTTTAAATTGGTGCCGATATGGGATATCCCATTCACAATGTGGTTACTTTTTGGATGCTTAGATTCTATATATATAGAGAGAAAATAGATCATATGAGAACAATTCTTATTGTGTAACATGAGAACAAATCCCAATCGTTGATTTAGAGATATTGGATGGCTGAGATTAATCTCAAATATTTATTAATTGAAAATGAAAATGGAAAATCACCCCCACCAATTCCAATCCGGCGCGTGTACATCACCCATCTCAACCCTAATCAATTTCCCCAGACTGTATAAAATCAAAACGCATCTTCTCTCCAATGCAGAGGCGAAAGGCGATCAGGAGATGCCGGCTCCATGGCGGTTGCGATGGTGGATGGTGGATGAGATGGTGATGGGCTGATGCGATGGTGGATGGCGGATGCGATGGAGATCGGGAGATGATGAAGGCGGTTAGCAAAGGCGGCGGCGAAGGAGATGAAGGAGCGGGCGATGGTGACGGCGATGGCGGTGCGGATGGCGAAGGCGGAACCGATGGCGATGGAGATCCTGCTCAGGGAGGCCGGATCTGGGCGAGGTGGCGATCGACGGTGGTCGGAAGCGGCCGGATCTGGAGAGCAAAGGAGTGGCGGCAGGGGATGCGTAAGTTCTGCGAGGAGAGGAAGGAGAGGATGAGGGCTGCGGTGGGGGTTCGTGGGTGCACCGGTGGGTGGATCTGGGCAGGAGGTCGCCGGCGATGGTGCTGCAGGTGGTGGTGGCGGCTGGTTCTGGGTGCTGATCTAGGATCTCCGGCTCCGGCTACCTCCTCCTGACATCTCTCAACGCCTCCCCCATCTCCACGCCCACTCTCTCGCCTCCAACGCCGACCTCGCCCTCCAATTGAACTCCTATTCCGCTACTCGCGAACAAGTTGTTTTGCGACTGGATCAAGTGATTCATTAATTTAATTCCCGACCTAGCAATTTTTGCTTTGCGACTGGATTTTCACTATTCTGAGAGCTTTAATTTTGCGCATTGGAAATGAATATTTGCACATTCAAATACTGGTGAAGGTTGTTTATGGCTTGATTTTGCGGCTCCCGTTTATGGAATTTTGCTTGGCCTGATTTGATCGAATTTGTGTCCTTTATGCATCGATTATTTTGATTGTGGTGGTGGTGAATATAAAAATTTCAATGATACTGTAATTTAGATTTATTCATTTGTATGTATAACTTTATTCATATGTATATAGGATAATTTGGTGGAATTTGTTTATGGGTGAATTTAAATATGTCAAGTATCAAGTGATATTATCGAATAATCAAGTGATACTATCGAATAATAAAGCGATATCATCGAATAATCCATCGATACCATCAAATAACCGACCGATACCATCGAATAATCAACCGATAATCACTCATATATGACTGAATAATCATCTATATATCACCGAATAATCATTCATAGACGAGCGAATAATCAATCATTTATAAAGATTTACAAAAAAAAGCTATATACCATCGCATAATCTGTCGATACCATTGCATAATCAGACGATACGATTGAATAATCTAGATATATTGTCGAATAATTTGAAGAGAGTGCACCACACACGCGCCCATTCAGCAAGTGGGCAAAAAAAACGACGTGGGTCCCACTGTTTTTTAATTTAAAAAAAGCTAAAATTGTCTATTAATCTCAGCCTTCCATTTCATTCAATCAACGGTCCAGATGTATTCTCATGTTACACAATAAGGGATGAGTACCCATGAACCACCCTATATATATATATATATATATATATATATATATATATATATATATATATATATATATATATATATATATGGGAGATATCTAATGAGAAGTGACATTTCGTTGAGAAGATGAGAAGTAGGCTTTATACCCCTTAGATTAAAATGATTTTTTTTATATGGATATAGAGGACATATCTAAAAAGAAATATATCCATGTTTTAAAAAAAAAAAATATTTTTACGCTATTTATCTGGATGGTGATTTTATCAATCATGTTATCATTAAAACGGTAGACGAATTAATCTTTCTATAGTTAGTGGCATAAATGGATGTGATTCCAACTTAATCAAATCAAGAATATCGTAGCTAGGCACTCCATTCATACATTTACTTAAACAACGATAATTTCATACCAATTTGACCGGTGCTGGATTGCCATCATTTTTTTAAAGAAAGTAAATAAAAAGAACATTTTTTCCTCCAAAGTGGCCAGTTTGTTGATTAACAAAGTCAAATAAAAGAAAATGGGAAAAGATAAAAATATCTCACATATCTAGTTTAGATGATTAGTATAATTAAGTGGATAGTTTAAGAAAAATAAAGAATGTAAAATCATGTATGTAATTATACTCTGCTATACAAAAAAAAAAACATATACTAGCTTGTGTACTCAATCATCTCCAAGGTTTTTTCATAATTTATTTATTATAGAGAGCACCAACATATTTTCTAATTTAGAGATTTTAATATAACTTTCTAAATACCTCTATAAAATTGTAAAGAATGTTACAAGTTTAGAGACTTTATCTTTTATATATCAAGTTCTCTACTTTAGAAACTCTATTGAAGCCACTATTAGAAAAACGCTATATAGCATCGAAGTGTTTGGCTACCAATTATTTCGAGGGTACCATCGTAGTCAATACTCTCGAATTTGGACTTGAAAAAATATTTGGAGCCTAAATACCATTGATATAAAATCAAGGCTATTTTTCCATGCTATATAACCACGAATGTATATTTCGAGGGCGCCGTCGAGGGTACATTAGCCTCGAAATAAAATTCGAGGGCACTTTTTTGAAGCTATTGCCAAGCGGTGTTAGTCATGAAGTTGTTAGAGGGTACACTCGAGGCTAATTTTGAGGGCATATGGGATCGAATATTTTTCGGAGGGTAGAGTTGAGGGTGTAACAACTTAATACTTACGAGGCTAATTTCGAGGGTAAGTTTGATCCTAAATAGTTACGATTTTTTTGGGGGCTAACAATGTGGCTAAATAACCTCAAATTATATATTCGAGGGTATATTGGTTGGCATATAACCTCGAAACGATTGAATTTTCTTTGAGGGCAAGATCGAGAGCAAAGCTGTTTCCCGTACTTAATGCATTAAATACTTCAACTACTTATTTTGCTTTATCAACTAAAACGTACGGGGTTCATCAATTTTCACTCTCGTACACTTTTCTTTCTCTCATGCACAACTTTCAAATATCTCTACCTACCTTTGTGTTTTCTTAGATTCGATCAAGAGTTTTGTAGTATTTAATTTTCATTTCTTTGTAAGTATGATCCTTTTGATACTTATTTTCTTATTTTTATACAAGTTACATGGTGGGAAACACAAGAAAATCTATATGATTTGGAAAATGTGAGAGAGATAGCTGAAAATGTAGTCATATAGTATGCAAATATTAACCCCGGACATGCCCTCAAGTTCATAAGTTCGAGGTTAACTATTATGATCAATTACCCTCTTCAATACTCTCGGATTATTATTTTCGAGGGTAATCGAGTACATGAACTCGTCCTCAATAGCAACAATATTATGATTTTGAGGGAAAATTTGATGCTACATATGACCTCCAAATTATCCTTTCGAGGCCCGAAAAATCCGAAAAGGCTAATAGATATTTGCTTGCAACCCTTTGATTGATGAGCTCCTATTGTTGTGGAATAAAGGCGTCATACATATGATGCCTATGCAAAGGAAAAGTTTAGGATGCATGTAGTTCTTTTATGGACAGTGAATTGATTGACTTTCCAGCATATGAGATGTTGTCAGGTGGTACTGCTAGAAAATTTGCATGCATTTATCGTATGGAACTCATACAAGCCTTTCAACTAGAATATGGACGAAAGGTTTCATGGCTTGGTTGTCACAG
The DNA here is from genome assembly GCA_037127255.1 of Persicaria tinctoria. Lineage (NCBI taxonomy): Eukaryota > Viridiplantae > Streptophyta > Magnoliopsida > Caryophyllales > Polygonaceae > Persicaria > Persicaria tinctoria. Next base: position 4,170,721 of record JBANSL010000010.1, read on the forward strand.
ATATTTCTAAAAGACAGCATACCACACATGTCCTTATTGTCGCAGATGTTTCTCTGATGACTTCCCCACTTGGCAAACACATGTGGGTTTCACTGAGCCATCTACATTAATTTTGTAAATATCCCCTTCTGGTTTAATCCACCTAGCCTTGTTTCTCTTTTTGTTTGATTTGCTAGGTAGAGATTTTCATTCACCTGTTTTCCAATTCTGAATATCAATCGCCAAATTTTGGACTAGGTTCGAAATCTGTGGCGGATTTTTCTTCTTGAATATGAGTTCATTTATGATATTCTCACTGTTCTAAAAATCGCGCCTCAGCGCCGCCTTGGCACCGCCCAGGAGCTAGCTAGGCGGTGCCGAGGCGGCAAGGCACCTAGGAATTTTTATGTCTATGCGGTCTCTATTCTTCCATTTACTAATGGAATTCATAAATACTAATGGAATTAAAAAACACAGTTCTTTATTCTTCCATTTACTAATGGAATTCATAAATACTTTTCCCTTGTTTTAGATATAGGATTTTTCATATGTTGAGATATATCTTTAGCAAGATTATGTTTCACATTTGCTGAGAATTGAATTGAACTTTTATTGTAATTTATCGTTAATCCCGATATATTCGAGAAATTGTTTATTCGAAATATGAATAGTATTCGGTTCCACTCTTAAAATAATAATGTCAAACCAAATTTTATGTTCTGAATAATAAGAATCAAATAATAAGATACTCCATCTGTTAATTAAAACTTGACGTTTACTATTCATGTACGCTTTTTTAAAATGTTGAAAACTATATAAAATATTACAGTAATATTTTTTTAAATTTGTTTTTTTAAATTTATACTTAATTATTATAAGTATGAAATTATGTAAATTTTTTTAAAAAAAAGTTAATATATTATATAGTTTTTAACGCCTAAAAACGCATGCGTGAATAGTAAATCGTCAAGTTTTAATTAACGGAGGGAGTATATAATAATAATAATAATAATAATAATAATAATAATAATAATAATAATAATAATAATAATAATAATAATAATAATAATAATAATAATCTTTTAAATTATTTTATTTCAAAATTGTATCCATATATTCATTTACTTAACTTAAAATCGAAATACCAAAAAATAATTTTGGGCATTTGACGAGAATGATAATTTTGAGCTTGAAAATGAGGAAGAAGAAGATTTTCCTACCGAGTCTGATACAGAAGTAGAGTATGTGGATGACATTCACGGATTTGATAATGATGATGATACATTCGATTAAAGTAAGTCAATTTTGTTAAGGTATTATTAATTTACATATTTCAGTTTTTGGGTATCTATTTCTCTTTTTGTTACATAGTTTTGATACACAACTATAGCAATAGCTTAAGAGAAGTGACAATCCAAGTAAATCGTGAAATTAACTAAGAATAACATAAGAAGTCGATCACTGATCTTTTAGTAAAATAAAATAATAAATTCAGAAATTAGAAAAAAAATGAAGGATACATTGAGGACATATTCTGATATTCCTCTATCTACCAAAGGTAAACATATGCATTAAAGAAATTAATCACCCCCCTTCATCTTTAAGTTCTGTCAAAGATGCTTCCTAAAATTATTCATCTTTTAGCTCATTGAAGGGATCTCCTAAAAATTGAAGCTTAAGTTATCTTTGTTGGAATTATGATGTGGATTCTTGCTATTGGGAGTTGTTTTATTTTTACTTTCCCTTCACTAGCTTGAATGGTAGATTTAATGTTTGGTTTCGTGTGATTTTTCTTGTTTGGGGATAGTTACTGGCTAATTAATAAGTAAAAAGATAGATGATCTTGAGCTTTGTTGAACTTGGCTTGTAGATAGGAATTGTTTAAATGGAAGGTGTTTGTTGCCTAATCCAATAGTAGTTCGTAGCCTGAATATGGTCTTGTGTTTTATTTGTTAAGGGTTTTTTTTTTTTTTTGAATTTTTGGATATGGAGTCCAAGTAAAGATTTGTTTGGGAGCTGTTTTATTTCTTTCTTTTTGATTTGGGATCTGTTGTATTTCTTTCTTTCTTCTTTAGTCTAATTAATGGGAGCTATTTGGGAGCTGTTTTATTTCCTTATTTCTTTTTGATTTGGTTGTTGTTTTATTTATTTCTTTCTTCTATAGATTAATTCGTAGTAGTAACATTTTTTTCCTTGTACTAAATTTTTTCCCACTCAAACAATTATTTCAGCTTTGTAATGTTCTCTCCAATCTTTTCCTCTTCTCTTTGTATTTGGATTTTGGTTGATTTCAATTTTTGAGAACTTTTCTGTTGGTTTGCTTGAACTATCTAGCAAAGTAGTATTATGATTGTCTAACCATTTGTGTGCAATTGTTGTTTCTGTTTGTGTAATTGTGCTTCTATACTCGTGTATTTCAGCTGTATTTATCTATAATTGTGTTACTAATTTTATCTGGTGTGTTTTTTTCTTCATGTTTGCTTAATCTGAATTTTAGTTAAGATTCATTTGTTCCTTTTAAATATATTATCTAAATTAGTTAGGATTCAATTTTTGTTAGGATTTAGCTGTAATTTTAGCTGTAATTGTGCCTCATTGTGCTCCAGTACTCATGTATTTCATTGTAGTTGTGTTACTTCTTTTATCTGTTGTGTTTTTTTCTTCATGTCAGTTTAATTTGGTGTGAATTTTAGTTTGTTTTTGTATGTATGCTTCTGTACTTGTGTATGCTTTTGTTTTTAGGAACATTATGCCTCACACTTACATGTTTGTAGGAACATTATGCTGCCTTGTGGAAAAGGATAACGAGATGAGATACAAGAGCTACGAAGTACCGTTGTTGAACTTGTAAAGAACCAACAAGAATTCGAGTCCACCATTATTCGTCTCCTTCAAGTAGGTCAAGCTTCGTCGTCTCCTTCCGGTCTTCCATACTCTAACCCTTAATTTGTAGGTAGCATGGGTGTGTTGGATATATAGTATAAAACTTTGGTATGCAAATATTTTGGACCTGTTTAGATGGTTTGGTGGGAATAACTTAGAGGTTTAGTACCTTTAGTGGTATGAGGACATGTTTATGTTTGTGGTTATGGTTGAACTAGTATTTTGTGCATGATTTAATAATAAAATTTATGTTTCTCAAACATTTGATGTTTGTATTTGTTTATTGTGTTATGTAAAGTAAAATCTATGTTTTATGTATCCATAAATTAAAGAATAAAAAAGAATTTGATGCTAATGAATTTAACCTCAAATTTGGCAACAAAATTTATAAAGTTTATAAAATTTAACCTGAAATTTAGGAACTAAAATATTAAATTTAACCACTAAATTGACTATAAAATGAGTTAATAAAATGCCCTCAAAAACATAGTACCCTTGAAAATACCCTAGAATTTAACCCCAAAATGCATTTCGAGGTGTTGAGGAGGGAGGTTAAATGTGGCCTCGAATATTAACCTGAGAATACTTTTTCGAGGGTATGATAGCCTTCAAATATTTTGGTGGTTATTTTCATGGTTAAATTGGAGGTTATTTTACTCTCATATTTGCACTTTAATTATTTTGAGGTTATGAATCAATATTATTTAGCCTCGAAGTTTGTACCCTCGAAAATACCTACCACTTTCACTTGAAGGCAATTTTAAGGTTAAATAGCACTAAATTTAGCTTCGAAATAGTTCGATACTAATGATCTCGAAATTACCCTTGAAATTATTTGGAGGTTATCTTACTCTCGAAAAAATAAATTCGACGTTAATATTCGAGGCCACATTTAACCTCCCTCCTCTACGCCTCGAAATTTGTCTTGTGGTCGAATTCGAGGGTATTTTCGAGAGTAACATGTTTTCGAGGTTAATGTCAAAGTTATGTTCAAGGTTAGTTTCGAGAGTATAAGAGCGTTTTCTAGTAGAGAGCAAAACAACTAAAACCTTATTAAATTAATTTAAAGAATTTTTACAATTTAGATGAGATACTCTTAGATGGACACATGTATAACAGTATAAGTAGTCAATAAATTCAAATTGACGGACTAATTATAAATAAGGCATTCATATATTTTTAAAGAACCTTCTTTCTTTTTAAATAAATATTTGTATATATATATATAGCATCAGTTTGCTTTACCCATAACAAGGCCAAAGTCTAACCTCGTTTTATTTGCTTTTGGAAAAAAGGACACATCTTGTCTTTTTTACACTTAACTAAAGGTTTTTTTGGGCCCTATGAATGATTAGTACTTATAAGGAATGACTGAAATGAAAGAGCACTCACTAGTTGACTAAACATTTCTCTAGTTTTTTCTTCTTGCTAAATTTAAGTGACTTGAATTAATTTTTAGCCCCGTTTGGTATCCATATCCTGATATATGTATAGGTATAAAAATCATTCATATCTATACTCATATTCGGTATACATGTATATGGATATCAAATTGATATATCCATCTATGTGTAAAAATCTCCAACTTCATATACCCAAAAAATTAGAATATGGGTTCTTTTATCATAGCATCCCTTATTCTTCTTTTTTGCTCTTCTACTGCTCCCGCTTCCCTTCTTCGCTCTTCTACATGGTCGGAATTGCAACCTAACTGGAGAGAAGAACCGAAGATTGTCCCCACTATTTGTCTCGAGAGCAAAGAAGAACTGGAGAGAAGAACGACGTAGCAAAGAACCACATCGTTGAAGAGAAGAACTAGAGATTCGAGAAACAAAGACGGATTGAGCCCAGGAGGAATTGTTAGGCATGTCGACCTCGAGATATAGGGATCTTCGCCGGCGACATAAGCTTGTACCTTACACCGTCGCCGCAACAATTTTTCGATCCGACTCTTCTGACCTTAAATTAAATAAGGGATACAGTTACCGAAGGTCTGCTATAAGTGGGAGATTTGCGGGGAGGAGGAAGAAATTGAGGTGAAGAAAGTTGTGTTGCGGGGAAGGAGAAAAAGAGGAATCATGGGAAGGGTTTAGGGTCGGAGAAACGGAAAAAGTCTAAATTGCCCCCACTAACCCACCTAAGATGACAAAAATGACCTCCATACTATTCCGCCACGTGTCCTCCCTCTTCATCATAAATCCTTCTACCCCAACCGCCGCATCCTCCCCCATCTACATCACCTCCGCCGGAGCATTGCAACGACGAATCAACCGAAATCCAAGAGGGGGAAAAAGGACTTCAGTGCGCTAATTCGCGAAACAAACACGCAATTGGCTAAATCGGATTGAATATCGGTGCTATTGAAGCAAAATCGAAAAAAAGGAAGAGAACAGAAAGAAAAAGCGGTGACGCCATGGAAATGCAGGGTGGTAGCCATCACCGTGATGTCGACGGATTCAGAGGAAGGAAATCGCCGATCGCTCAGCGGAGGGGGCGGTGGGCGGTGGCAGACGGTGGCGGTGCGGCGACGGTGGCAGCCGGTGGCAAAGGGGTGGCGGTGAGTTGCATATCGATTCACCAGAATATGGGGGATTTAAATCAAAGTGCATATATGGGGGATTTGAGAGGGCAAAAAAGGCCATCCACCCTCCCCCATCCAGCAAACCTTCTATAAGGAGGATCGAAAATCCATCCAATTTCATCCCCCAAATCCCCGTTTTTCCATCCCATGAATCCCACAAAGTCAGGCAGCCAAGCAACGGGGCGTACTTCCCAATGCAAATTTCCCATCTTATACCCTCCATAAACACTACACTCAAACACACCCTTAGTGAGATCGATTTCATCAGTCCAAATTTAAAATTATTCATTAATAATTTAAGATGTTTGATTATTTTTAAATGTGTTTGAGTATTATATTTTTTAAAAAAATAAAATAAAATTTGTAAATAAAAACCTAAATATAGTTACAGATTTTCTAATTTATATCCCAAAAGGCATAATTAAGCATATAAAAAATAATAAATTACATTTATTTAGATATTACCTCAAAGTGATTACCTATGCATTTCTTTTCAAACTAAAATAATTAATACTACATCCGTTAATTAAACTATGTTCTAATATTCATACACACTTTTTTAGTTTTTCAAAACTATATAAAATACTAACTTTTTAAATATCTTATAAAAACAATTTCTTACTTATTAGTATTAAGTACGAATTTTTTTAAAAAAATATATAAAAAATTGATATTTTATATAGTTTTTATCATTTTTAAAAAACATGTATTGTAAACATAGTTATTAAAAAATATTAAACCAATGTCATATGGACAATGTTAGAAAGATCATAATGATATAGTTAAGGGAGGATTATCCATTTATCCCTGAAAGTGTTTGGCCTAAACAGAGTAGGGCCCACCTGGTAATAATACCAAGTTTGATATCTAGACATCAAGTGAGATATCAAACAAAGATATCACATATTGTTTGATATATGGAGATACTAAATATTAGATATCGATATCTAGTTATAGATACGAAACACTAAATATCAGATATTAGGAGTTCATATCCGATGTATCATATCTTAGATATCCAAACGGCCTTTATTTCCTCATTACTCTAATCCTATCGACACATAAACAGGATTCTTTGAGATATTTCGGTGTCAAAATGAAATATTATATAAATATATATGTCACATTCAAGAAAATAATTCCTTTACACCCCTTAAACTTTTGGATGGTATTTATTTTATCATAACCAAAAAGAGATTAAAGGTTTTTTACTGCACCAAAATGGTTGTATACGTGGCAACTGATCGACTTGAAAAGGTGAATGAGGTACACGTGTACTTGCCACCTGGCAGTCTGGCACTACCGTCTCTTGGCGCGTCCAAGCTGTTTCCCACACCACGAGTGCGTATTTTTATTATCCACCAAGTTACTTCATTATCTGAAACATTTTCTTATTATAAAATAAATTTAAAATTTATATTTAAGTTGTAAATGTCTAATTATATTATATTTCTATTTTTTATTATAAATAATAATTTAAAAATACTGTAACTAATATTTAAAAATAATTACACTTTTAATTTAAATATTTTTTAATACTGTATATCACTTTATATGAAGAAAAGAAATATACGTAGTATGTTATTGGTAATATAGATATAAATTTTTTTTTTTTTATAATTATTTTTTACTATCAAGAAATATTTCAAATAATTAAGTATAATACCAATGGATACCTAACCGCCTGATGGGTAATATGAGATCAAATGTATGCATATACATATAATATTAAATATTTTTTCCTATGGTTAACCATTGATAATTTAAGATATAGTAAATAATTATTGATATTTTTTAGGGTTTACGTTTTTTCATAACAAAAGAATGATTATACTACAAGTGTATATATTGTGTATGTGTATCATCTCACCACCACCATATTCACAAAAATGACACGTGATGCATTTGACTTTAGTCAACGCAGCAACTCCCATCGTTCAATGAATTTTCCAGGAAAAAAAATGTGATATATATATAATATGGTCCACTTTGCAAAGATAAAACGTTATCCAAAAAAATTGAACTCAAAAGTTTCGGATGGAGTCAGCGATAGACATTTATCACGAGCCTGAATTAGGTTCGATCTTTGTGGATTGAGGGAGACTTTACACTCAATGCCATCAACTCGATAACAAAATCTAGACGGAGATGATGAAATTTGAGTGCACATACATGCATATTCTATACAAGAACTCAATTAATTTTTAGTGGAGTAGCATTTATATAGCCATATAGGTCAAGTGTACCTTAAATATAATCATCATCATTAGTTACTAATCACAATCAAGTGAGCCTAACCTCCATAGTAGCCTTTATATTAATTAAGGTGTAGACCTCTCTTATACTATTCCTCTATTTTTTCATGATGGTTTATCTGTTATTACATGACCATTTGTCTATAATTACGTAATTATTTGTCTGCACAAATAGTGTAAAAATATAAATTTTATTCTCACGAATAATCGATCAATATCACCGAATTTCATTCTAACGAATAATCTCCCAGTACCAACGAATAACCAGAAGTTACTTTTAATCTCACCCGTTGATCTTCTTAATTCAATGATCTAGATTTGTTAACATGATACACAATACGGACTGTGTACATATAATTTATTGTATATATATATATACTTCGTTCATAAAAGTATCAAAATATTTGATGTTTGATTTTTTAATATTTTTTTTTAAAGATTAAAAAAAATATAAATTATTTATTTATGTTTAAATAATTAATTTTATAATATTAAGAATGAAATTAAATAAATATAAAAGTGTTTTTTATATAGTTTTTATCACAGGTGTTTCAAAATTAAAATAGTTGATATTTTAAAATAATAATATAATAAATATTAATTCGTTCCATTGAGAATGTTATATAGATATTTGAATCCTTAGCTTCGTTCTTCGCCGTTGTCCGTAACTGTTGTGAGTAGTTCTTCTTATATCTTTCTTGGTGCATATAGAGTTATTTTTGTTTGTTTCTTAGCGCCGTTTTCTGTCTAGTACAAATTAGATACAAATCCTCAACAAACCAAATTTAACCCCAACCTTTTATTTAATTAAATTTGATACAAATCAAAACTCCGACCCAAATTTTCAACTCCTTCTAGATCCCGTCTAGATTTCACTTCTCTCCTTGAATTTTAAAAATTCCCCGAACCAAAATCGCAGCCGTCCAAGTCATTTAGGCTAAATCATACTTCTGCTCTAGCTTGCATGCAAGCCGTCGAATTATGGGGTTTTCTAGATGTTTTATCTCTAAATTTATGTACTTGTAATCTTAGATTTTTTTTTCTTTTGACTGGCTTTCTTTTGACTGAACGAGTATTTTTTTTAAAAAAAAATAATAATTGAATTCTCATTCAAAGAGAAAGTTACCTTATTGACTACTACCTCCGATCCAAAAATGTTGTCGTTTGACTTTTTAACACGTATTTTAAGGAGCTAAAAACTATATAAATATCAACTTTTTTAAAATTATTTTTTTACAACTTAATAATTTTTGGTAATAAGTATTATATTATATATATAAAAAAAATAAAGTTAAGATATTATATAGTTTTTAGCTCCTTAAAATACGTGCTAAAAAGTCAAACGACATCATTTTTTGATCAGAGGGAGAATAATCTCTTATCTCTCCTAGTTTTCTTGATGACCTCTCTTTTTTCCCTCACTCACAGGACAGAAAGCCAAAAACAAGAGAATCGATACCCCAAACTCCAAAAGTATCAATCTTTGCACTTGCAGGCCCATCCATCGATCATATTCATTCTCATAAATATTAAAGGCAAACAACTTCAATAATTAAGCATATTTATTATCTTAAGTTCTTAACAATTAGGAGACTAGCTACCATCTTCCACATGAAGGAATATTTTGACTCGTTTTTAAGTAATTCTATTTTAGTTTGTGTATATACTCCCTCCATCTTGTAAAACTTATGATAAAAATTATATAAGATATCAAGGATTTTAGTAATTTTAAAAAATAATTTCATAGTACTTACTACAATTATCTATAAAATTATGAAAAAAAAATATTATAAAAAAAAATATTTTATAGAGTTTTGAGTTTGTTAAAAAATGTGTCAAAAAAGTAAAACAACAAATATTTTGAGACAGAGGGAGTATAATATATATTAGTTGAAATTCATTTTTTTTTAATAAATAAAATTAATTAAATTAAGGAACCCTATTCGTTCAACATACAAGGCTGCACATGAGAATTTGCAAATGAAAGGTTCTCCTTAAAAGAAAGGATTTCCTTATAATATTTCAAATATTCTTAATTTATATAATTTGTTTATTTATTTTCCCTTTTTAGTTGTTTTTTAAAATAAAAGAGATATTGTCCATCAAAAAATATCTTTACGTTTTAAATAAAAAAAAGTTATTGTTAGATAAAAAATTATCCAAGTGTGTCAAATAATCATCCGTCCCTCCATTTTAAAAAATAATAAAAATTATATAAAATAATAATTACATTAAATTAATAAAAAAAAAATATTTTATAATAATTTTTATTATTTAAAAAAAAGGTGACCGAATGATAAGTTCGTCTCAAATAAAATAAAATAAAATAGTGTGAATTGAACTTATATCTATCTGGTTTGAGGCTACAACGTAACCAACAAAGAAAATCAAAATATTTTCAAACCAAACAAAATAATTGAAGATTATGAAGGGAATAAAAAGGTCAACAACATGTATATTGTATAGTGTATGGGTCAACAAGGGTAGGTCATGACCGATGAGTCCAATTATTAAACAAGTCGGTCTACAGACTAATTTTCAGGATCTTTTTGGTTTTTACACTGCTTGCTACTTGTTGGCGATTGATTGTCAAAAAGAAACAAGAAGGAAATAGGTGTACAACTATTTGATTAATCTGTTGCCTTTTTCTGCTTTCTAGACTTGTGTTCTAACTATTTTTTTTTGGGGGGAATTAATCATTTATTTCAAATCTATATATTTAAAAAAGAGTATTTGATTAGTCCAAATCTTAATTAAACGCTTAAATGTTACAAAATGATGTTTGACTTTTTCAAATATTTTTTAAAAAATAAAAATATTATTTTATTTTATTTTACATATATAATTCTATACTTATCACTTATATATTGTAGAAAAAATTAATATTATATGAAATTTTAACTTCCTTAAAAACATGCATAATAGTACAAATAAAATATTTTAAATCAAAGGGAGTATTATTCAAGGCAATTCTTACTCATATACCAAAAATGAAATGATTAGAGTTGTATTTTTTTCAAAGGAAATTAAATATCGTTTGAAAAGGAAAAGTGACACCCATTAGAGCATCCGCATCCCTCGAACCCATTAGAGTTTCTTAACTCCAATTTTTATCTTTCTCTCTCTTCATCATTCTTTAAACAACTCATTTTACATTTCCACCCACATCCCTTGAACCCATTAGAGTTTCTTAATTAACTCCCAATTCATGTGTGTCTCCCAATTTTTGTGGGTGTGGTCCCCAATTTCTTCCTTTTGATGGGTGTTTAAGGGTTCTTTAGCAAAGAACATGTCTTGTCATTCTTAGTTTCATTTTTTACAATATCAAATAAAATAATATTAAGTTTCTTAAATTTGGGTTAAAGAACCCCCATTGCACATGCTCTTAGAAAACTCAAATTTGTTTAGAAAAATATTTTATACTATTTAATTTGTTTTTAGAATTAATGTATTGAAATCAAAGTTTTCTTATGTTTTTTTTTTCAAATGTCCATCTAAGAAAAATCTTATTTAGAAAGTGAAATATTTGGGTATGGCGTTGAATTCTTTGTAGTTGGGCGCCTATTAACTAATGTGAATGCCTCAACTCCCAACCATGGTTGGGCGGCTTGCTACCCTACTCTACTAGTGCCTCTGATTTTTTTTAAAAAAAATACAGTAGTACTACCTCCGTTCGGGAAAACTTGACACTTTACTATTCATGTACGCTTTTTTAGGAGATAAAAACTATATAAAATATCTATTTTTTTTAATAATTTTTTTTACAACTTCGTTGTTATTATTAATAAGTACAAACTTGTTAAAAAAAAATTATAAAAAAATGAATATTTTATATAGTTTTTATCGTTCTAAAAAAGTGTGTATGAATAGTAAACGACAAGTTTTGCCGAACGGATGGAGTATATATTTTGGAAAGGTAAAATGGACCTTTTTTCTTATCATATTTTTACTTTCGGAAAATCATACTATATGTATATATGACAATACTCTTATCACCAAGTTTAAAATATATTATCTGTATTTTTTTGATCTGATGATCCTTTTTTCTCATTTACTCTATTCTATTTTTTTCCCTTCATATAATTAATCATATACACATCTTATTGGTATTTGGTAGGTGGAAGTTTCCCTTATTATATTTTTGTATTTGTACAACAAGTTTTGCTTTTCCCTTTTATCATTTTGGAAACTCTATAAATACCAAACCTCCTTACCGTTTCCTTCAAACTCAAACACAATTCAAATATTTAAACTTAAGGATACAATTTTTTTTTGTTTGTTTGTATACTTTACAAGATGGGAGACACCAACACTTCTAGCTCAAGCCACCACCACCATTTGCACACCAATCAAGTCCTCTCCATCGACGTCTTGCCGGAGTCCGGCTCCAAGTTCTTCGACGACGATGGCCGCATCAAACGGACCGGTAACCATTCCTAACAAACACAACCAAAAAATCACCAAGAAAATATATATATATATTTTTTAAAAATGTACCATTTACCTCATGTGTGATGATCCTCGAATTCTTACCTTATATATAAAAAAAAAAAAGAGCAACTACTTACCTATATATCTAATGTGTATTTAGGTACTGTGTGGACTGCAAGCGCCCACATCATCACAGCCGTGATCGGCTCGGGGGTGCTGTCGCTGGCCTGGGCGGTGGCCCAGCTCGGCTGGGTGGCCGGCCCCGTCGTCATGTTCCTCTTCTCCTTTGTAACTTACTACACTTCCTCCCTCCTCACCGACTGCTATCGCTCCGGTGACCCTGTCACCGGCAAGAGGAACTACACCTACATGGATGCTGTCCAAGCCAATCTCGGTAAGCCTTTAGTTGGACATTACACACTGGTTTCCGTCATCTCTCACATAATCGATGTGGGATATTGATCAAGTTGCTCTGTGATTTACAGGCGGGATGCAGGTGAAGATTTGCGGGTGGATTCAGTATGTTAACCTGTATGGTGTAGCCATTGGTTACACCATTGCTGCCTCTATCAGCATGATGTAAGATTGAGATTCAATTTGGGGAAAGTGAACCAAATTTTTTTGTTACTTTTTTTTTTGTGAAATTGAATATTTGATTTTTGTATTTGCAGGGCGATAAAGAGATCAGATTGCTTCCATTCGAGTGGAGGGAAGGACCCTTGTCACATATCAGCTACACCATACATGGTTTGTTTCGGGATAGCAGAGGTGATCTTGTCGCAGATCCCCGATTTCGATCAGATTTCATGGCTCTCCATTGTGGCTGCTGTTATGTCTTTTACTTACTCCACTATCGGCCTTGGACTTGGCATCGGAAAAGTTGCAGGTACTTCTAATTCTGTCTCACATCAATTATAGTATTATACGAGTCTTGTTCAAAGAGGTTCAGAGTGATTTATAAGTGATTTGTCTCATCCTCCAGAGAACAAGAAGGTGGGAGGAAGCATGACTGGGGTCAGCATTGGATCAACTGTGACACAAACAGAGAAGATATGGAGAACCTTCCAGGCACTCGGCGACATCGCCTTCGCATACTCCTACTCGATGATCCTCATCGAAATCCAGGACACCGTAAAGTCTCCGCCATCAGAGGCTAAGACACTGAAGAAGGCAACACTGATAAGTGTATCAGTCACAACACTCTTCTACATGCTGTGTGGCTGCATGGGCTACGCCGCCTTCGGAGACTCAGCACCGGGGAACCTCCTGACAGGGTTCGGATTCTACAACCCGTACTGGCTTCTCGACATAGCCAATGCAGCGATTGTGGTCCACTTGATCGGAGCCTATCAGGTCTACTGTCAGCCATTATTCGCATTCATCGAGAAGGCCGCGGCTAAGAGGTTCCCGGACTGCCAATTCATCACAAAAGACATCAAGGTTCCGATCCCGGGCTATAAGGCCTACAACCTCAACCTCTTCAGGCTGATTTGGAGGACGATTTTCGTGATCACAACTACTGTTATATCCATGCTCTTGCCCTTCTTCAACGACGTCGTTGGCTTGCTCGGGGCTCTCGGGTTTTGGCCCTTGACGGTTTACTACCCTGTGGAGATGTACATTAGCCAAAAGAGAATACCAAAGTGGAGCAACAAGTGGTTGGGTCTTCAGATCCTTAGTGTTGCTTGCCTTATCATCTCCATTGCTGCCGCGGTTGGCTCGGTTGCTGGTGTGGTTGAGGATCTTAAGAGTTATACACCCTTTGGCTCCTTTTACTGATAAGGTTGAGATACAAATGTTTTTGATTTTTGATCCATTTCACTATAACATATGGAAAGGAGTCAAGCAATGAAGTGAAGTGAGATGTTTTACATAACCACAAAGTCTTTGTAACTATGAATGAGAGCTATCCAAGAACATATACATAACATACCACTTGAGCTTGCAAAGCAATTTTGTGACAAGTTTAAAAATTATTGCACAATTTTTAAGGAAACAGACAGATATACCCTCATTTACTGCACTGATTTTTTACTTTATCGAAAACTACAACTAATAATTATAAGGGCATTTTTGTAATGTAAATACATGTTTTGCTGAACTGATGGAGTAATAAAATAGATTGAAAGCGTTGGGTGCAGCAGACTGAATCTCCACACGCACCTTAATGTGACATTTTTATCCGCTGACAAAACACTGTGAAACAACATACTCCCTCTGTTTCAAAATAAAAGTCGCTTGACTTTTTGCACGTTGTTTAAAGAGGTAAAAACTCTATAAGATATTATTTTTTTAATCAAATTTTTTCCTTAAATTGATACTTATTACTAATAATTATCATTTTATGAAAAAATTTTGATTAAAAAAATAATATTTTATAGACTTTTTACCTTCTCAAAAAGCGTGCAAAAAGTCAAGCGACTTTTATTTTGAAACGGAGGGAGTATTTTAAGACAAAACTGAAATTGTTCACAGACAAAAATATCACATCAGAAGGTGTGAAATGGGAGATTACAATTAGAACAGGCAACATATCTTGTTTTTTACTGTCATTTTCCATTGCAGTAAAAGAAAGAGATGGATCATTTGAGGGCCAAAAACATTTACTGCCAAACACAAGGAGTGGTGACAGTTCTTCTTGATTCTGATCTGACAGGCAATGAAGGCAAAGTAGTATATTGGATAGCCTGACAGCTATGAAGCAATCAGTGCAAATGCAAGATCCACAGACTCTATTATCTGTTGGGATTTTATGGGCCATTTTAAATTCTTTTTCTTGGCTATTTTGTCTATAGGAAGTGTAAAAAAATAGTGCAATTTGTGAAGGAAGATTCAGAATTTGGGGACTATTTTGGAATCTCATTGCCCACATGATTTCCTTAAGGACCACAAAGACTGTCACATTAGAAGTTTAGAACTAACTGATGTACTGATTTGTATAAAGAGAATCTGATGAAGGAAACTAGAGAACAAGCTACAAAAGGACAAAGATTTTATCAGGACAAGAACATTTGATTCAGAAATCAACAGCTGAATCTAAATTACCCGTCCAAGAGATTTGCAATAGCGTGCACGAGTTTTCGTTGAAATTTCGTCGCCCATTAATGTATGTTGCTGGCCACTATGATATTTGATTTTATAGATACATGACATAGGGAGACTTTTGTGCACAGATGTTAGTATTATACCTTTATCCAAAAAGGCTAAAATTCCCTAAGTTAGGCAAGAAACTAGAGCAACTATAGTACTTGTTTTTTCCAATCAAGATAATATTCAATGAGCCACAAATGTAGCAATGGTAGACGTCGTGACGTGGGAGATGGAGATGAAGTTAAGTGATGGAGATGGTCACAGTCACAGACCAAAGGTGTGGCTGGGGGAGGGCTTATCCTTTACCCAAACATGATGGGTATGTGCATTTGAAGTGAGCTTGTTAGGTGCAGCCTAAGAAATAAGGGGATATGGAGAACCAAACACTTCAATCAGTTCTGAATGATCATTCATATCAGTATATATGTATGATCAGTTTCAGTTTCATACACTGGCAAGTTACAATAACTCTGTATCTCCAAGTCCTCCAACTGGTACACAGACATTCAATAGGCTAAAGGGAAGGTTATATGGCCAAAATTTATTTTATTTCTTCACTTTATTTTACCTTTTTACAAATAAGGTCTGATTTATTTCCTTTCAGTTCTCTACTCTTATAAGTTATAACAAACATGACCGAACTAAGGTTAGAGTTAATGAGCTATTTGGTATCATATGCACCGATATGTACATGTGAGTACCCAAAGAGATTTACACTGAGGTTGTGCAAAAATGTACTTGGGTTTTCATTGGGCTTTGGGATTGGGCCTGTTTATTGGGCTTTAGGCCTGTGTTTGCATTACTTTGTTGGCTTGAATTGAAAAGGTGGGTCAATTTGGCCAAGTCTGTGACCACATTTCTCAGTGAGTTTGGTATGCATTTTGTTTGCATCCTTCAAAGTTATTGTCATCCTTGGATGATTTTTTGAAGCCATTTTGGTGTCTATTTGTAAAATCCATTTACATTCTTCAATATGTGGCAAATTCTTTATACCTTGTTTAAGATAAGATTGTATGGACTACAATTTTGGTTGTGAATTCAGTGTGCAAACTCGGGTGATGCTGATGGCGATCATAGCCGTCAACAAAGCCCTAATATGCGCTTACTGCATCGGTTTCGTGCATAAGCTCTTTGAGCTGCAAAAGATCTTCCTAGACTCGCCTCTCTATGAAACCAAACTTGTTTTTTAAGAAAGACGTCTCCGGATTCGGTGTAGGGTAAGCAACGCCTGCTTTTTGATTGATGGAAACACAAATGGGTTTGGTTCAAAATGATCAAGGACTAGAAGAATTGCATCACATTCTAATGTAGTCGATTTGATGTCAAAAACAAATCGTGGCTGCTAGTTTCTAAAGCAGTAGTACAGCATCAACACTGTCATAATCTGGAAATTGGGGCTTCATGTAGAGTAATAAAGTATGGTTTGGTTTTAGGGTGAGTAACGATAACACTCCTAGGGTGGTTTTTTATTTTTTATTTTTTTTTTATTAGGAAAGAATTCGGGTGGGCAAGCCCTACCCGGCGGCATCCTTGCGGATGAGGTCAAGTAGACCAGAGTTATTTTGAATATCGACTCCTTGGGCAGAGCGGCAAAGGTGTGCAACCTTATCCGCCACTCTATTGCCCATACGAGGTACGTGAAAGTACTCTACTTCTTTCACTGTCGATAGCAAGACTTGAACGTCTGAGAGGATTAGCTCGATCTCCCAAGGGCATTTAGCTTTCTTGTTCAGGTAGTCTATGATAATTTTACAATCACCTTCGACTTTGATTCTTTCTATGCTGAGTTGTATTACTTTTTGGACCCCCATTTTTAGTGCAAGAGCCTCTGCTGTTTCCCAAGAATTTGGTAATGAATGGAAACCGGATGACCTTCTCAATCTCTGATAATGATACCAAAAGTACTATCTCCACTCCTAGGGTGGTTTTGTTAGTTACTAGCAAAGCGGTAGGAATTTATTTGGTAAAAAAAAAAACTTTATAGCCCAACCAGGTCAAATATGATGGGGCCATAAAGTCCCCTTTTAAAAATTTAAATAAAAAATTCTCCGTAGCTTAATAGCCACGATTTGTATTTCAACCTCCGGAATATTAGACCTGCAATCTTATAAGGGTCATAGGCTAATATTTCGGGCGTGTCACAATGAAATATGGGGAGTAGATAGGGTTGTGCATAACTAGGTATTCAACCCGATACGACACAGTATATCGGATACACAAAACCGATAACACTGAAAAAGTCTATCTAAACACGACATGATAAGTACAGGGTATCAGTCACAGGAATACAAAACGATGAGACAAACCGCCTGCGGTGCCCGTATAGTACCAAGTATTGTTAAGTCTTTTGATTATTGCATATGTTATATATAACATGAAAATGCAGATAGCACATTAAAAAGTGAGATTTGTAATGAGGTATTATAGTTTTTTTTTTTTAATTATTATTAGATATGAATTCGAGTTCAGATACATCTAAAACTCGAAGGCCGGCAGACGGAAAAACCGTCTGCAACCTAGACCATACTGGACGTGGACGAAGACGATGGACGAAGTCAAGCCCCACCCTAAAGCAGAACTATAGTCCAGCGATGTATCAGAATCCGATCGTCCTATGTGTAGTGAGGACAAAACTCCAAAAAAACAAAGAACCCGAGTAGTGAAGCTGTCGGGTGTAGTTTATCTAAAAGAGTATTAAAATATTATTTGAATCTATTTTTGGTATTGAATAAGCATTATAAAACATTAAAACCTAATTCATTAATATTATTTTAATCTATTTTTGGTATTGAATAAGCAAGATAAAACCAAATTCATTTGTGAAGTCTTATATAATGAGTTTTTTGGAAACCAGTAACCACATCAAACTGATCAAAGTGATCAAACATCATTTCACGCTCTTACTGTAGAGGATTTGGATTGAGATATATTGGGGTAGGGTTCGGATTTGTCGATCGAAGGATCGGACATTTTGGATAGGAATCTGCGTCACCAACAGATTCAAAACCCTCGCCGAAACGCCTGAATTAGAGCCTCCCTTTCATTCCATTCTCCCTGAAAGCGGAACACAAATCATGTCCCGTCTTGCCAACAAAGGTGATCGAGATCAGAGTGGTAATAGCAGCAAGTCTGTGAAGCAAAAGATACAAGGTTTGTCGATGACTGAATTTTTCACTCCAGAGCAAGTTAGGGCTCATTTAACAAGTCTTGGGCGGTGTCTTCATCAGGTAAAATTGATGCAATTTTTTTTTAAAATTTTTTTGTGCATATTTCAAGTTCAACTGATTCGATGAGGATGTGATGGTTTGGTTCATAAGGTTAAGCTGGAATTTTGTTGAACTGCAAAAGTCATACTAAGACATCACTTCACCATGGTCATGAATCTATTCACTCCAATTTGATATTTTTTGAAGCACACAGTCAATATTTTTGTTTTCATGAATTGCAGTTTATTACCAAGACAATGCCAGTGAAACATAGATGAAACTTTCATTGAAATTGTTCTGCAAGTGTAGAAATCCAGAACTAACTTAAGCTCGGTTTATTCATAGCAGGGTGAAACAAAAGCATTTATCTATGAAACAGTGGGGCATTTTAAGCGTGAAAAATGCTGTCAATTATGCGCGGCTGAGAAGCTGACTTTTAAATCACCGCCGCTTTATTGTTCAAGACATGGCCTCCGAATTGAGCATAATGCCACGTATTATTCCTTTGAAGCGGGTAATGTTAAGGATTACAGAACCTTTGAAGCGGGTAATGCTAAGGATTACTTCTGTGTTCCATGCTATGATAAAGCTCTCGGGGATACAATTATGGTGGAGGGGGTTGCTGTTCCAAAGGCTAGACTCAAGAAGAAAAAGAATAATGATCAGACTGAAGAATTGGTAGGCTTTACCATTACTGCAGCTTATTGGTTGCTGCATACAGTTATGTTTAGATGCTGACTATTTTTATGGGATTTGGCAGTGGGTTCAATGTGATAAATGCAAAGCTTGGCAACATCAAATTTGTGCATTATTTGATGGTTGCAGAAGTAAAGATTGTAATGGTCGGCAAGCTGAGTACACCTGCCCTTTTTGCTATATTAAAGAAATCGAAAAGGGGGAGCGTGCACCGTTGCCACAGAGTGCTCTTCTTGGAGCAAAAGATTTGCCAAGGACTATACTAAGTGACCATATCGAGGATCGCTTGTTTAGAAGTCTAAAACATGAAAGACAGGAGAGGGCAACAGTCCAAGGGAAGTGTTATGATGAGGTATTTAATCCAGCCGAGCTGACATTCTCTGTATTCTGCACACATTAAGTCTTTTTATATATATAGATGTTGAATGACCTTCCAGTTCTGCTTCAGTGATGGGTTGTGTTTGATGCATATGATATGTTTTGTGCTGTTCTGGAAATGGAATAAGTTTTCCTATTGACATTCTGCACTGGTGAAAAAACCACACACATTGGATAGAGACTATAATTGTATGCCTTTTTAGTTGTATGGCTTTATTTTGTATGCCATTTGTTAGTTAATCATCATTCATCATGTCATGCCATTTTGTGGTCCATATGTTTGTTGAAAACATCTTTTTTTTTTGGTGATCAGTATC
This sequence comes from Persicaria tinctoria, assembly GCA_037127255.1. Lineage (NCBI taxonomy): Eukaryota > Viridiplantae > Streptophyta > Magnoliopsida > Caryophyllales > Polygonaceae > Persicaria > Persicaria tinctoria. The sequence goes on from JBANSL010000010.1 coordinate 4,190,537, forward strand.
TCAATTTTCGTTCCAAATTCCTTTTCTCAAATATGATTGATGACCGTAACTCAGTTGGGGATTATCCGAGGAATTTTTATTTGCAGGTTCCTGGAGTCGAAGAAATTATTGTCAGAGTTGTGTCTTCAGCTGATGAGAAGCTAAAAGTGAACCCTCGCTTGCACAAACTTTTTCGAGACGATAATTACCCCACCGAGCTCCTGTATAAATCAAAGGTAAGTGAACATTATGGGTTTGACTTCTTTTTATGATAAACATTTCTTGCATTTTAGGGTTCAATAAAATAATCTTAAATGTCTTTGGAACATACATGGGCTTTACTCTGATACAAACATAATTTATTTGCTCTATCAGGCGATCTTGTTGTTCCAAAAAATTGATGGAGTTGATGTATGCTTATTTGGCATGGATGTTCAAGAATTTGGATCAGAGTGCCAACCCCCAAATCAGCGCCGTGTTAATCTATCATGCTTCGATTCAGTGAAATACTTTAGGCCAGAAATCAAAGCAGTGACTGGAGAAGCTCTCCGTACTTTTGTTTATCATGAAATATTGGTAAGTTTTAGTTTTGCAATTGTAAATATTTTGCTGCATTGCCTGGGCAATCCCAGTTAACCTTGTCTTCATTTATCAAGGGTTGAATTGTTATTGTTTCTTAACTCTGTACTATGATTTTTGACTACCCTTTTCCAAGCACATAATGGGATGGTGAAAGTTAAGTTTTATGATAACACTCCAAAATCCTATTGAAATGTGCAGCAAATATTTTTTCTAAACGATATTTTTCTTCTTTCTGAATTGATTTAAAAGCAATTCCGATGCATAACATAGGATAATCATTTATGATTGCAATTACATGTTCCAGATAATAGGTAGTGAGACAATTTTGCCGAACTTTGCTGTCATTCACTGGAAGCTGTTGTATGCAGAAAAGAGGGAAGTTAGCTGCAGATGCAGTTACTGACATCTAAACTGTTGATACATATGAATTCAAATTTGCTTGATAAAACTAGTTTATGTGATGAGGATACTGATCTGAACTGATGATACTTGTCAAAGAAGATACTGTAACTGCTATTGTTAAGTATATGGCTGGAGTACTGATTTTAAAAAAAAAATAAGTACATGTATTGTGAAAATCATTGATTTCCATTTTGATTTTTTTGTTATTAAGCATTGCACAATTATACACTAAAAATTTAGACGCCCCTGGATATACACAATTATATTGCAATAAAATTCATTGATATTTAGATGCTTTTGTAGCTTTTATATTCTCTTTGTAATATGTTTCTCTATCCAGATTGGATATCTCGAGTATTGCAAGAAACGGGGGTTTACTAGCTGTTACATTTGGGCATGCCCTCCACTCAAGGGTGAAGATTATATGTTTTACTGCCATCCTGAGTTGCAGAACGCACCCAAATCTGATAGGTTGAGGGACTGGTGAGTCTCATAACTATTTTGACTGGCTCAAATATTCTTCCTTTATTGGATATATTTAAGTAAACATTGGTGGCTTATTTTTCAGGCTTTTGGCTATGCTTAAGAAGGCTTCAGAAGAACACATCGTGGTGGAAATCACTAATTTTTACGACCATTTTTTTGTATCAGCTGGTGAATGCAAGGCTAAAGTTACTGCAGCTAGGCTGCCCTATTTTTATGGAGATTACTGGCCTGCTGCTGTCGAAGAAATAATCAAGCATCTCAATCAAGAGGAAGTTGGCAGGAAAGATCTTCTCTTGATGCACAAAGTAATTCTTTTGTTTCATGGTTTTTTCTTTCTCATACCTTCCTTTTAAGATGTTTTATTGCAACATCCATTTTCTTCCTTTTAAGATGGCTTGTAAAAAGCAGTGATCAAAATGGGTTTGCATTTACTTTTCTATTCTTGCTGGACATCTACAATTGGAAGCTTGGTGAATTTTCTTATTCTTACTGTCAACTGTCTTGTGTTTTTCGCCAGCTAGGAGACAAGGTAATGCCTATGAAGGACGACTTTATTATGGTTCACTTGCAGCCTTCTTGTTCTCACTGTTGCACCCTAATGGTATCTGGAAATTGCTGGTCTTGCAAGCAGTGCAAAAATTTTCAGATTTGTGATGAGTAAGTATTCTGGCTATAATCTCCACTTTATGTTGTGCTTGCCTTGTGGATTTAGTTTGTATGCATGGTTGAGTAGTGATCTTAACTTTTCTAGTTTACATGGTAAGTTAAAATTAAGGAAGATTTGAAAAAAACTCGGCTTTAATATGAAAGTGTTTTATGACAGTAGATATCATGCTTCACTCAACAGTTAGTATTCTTAACCTTTCTAGTGATGAGAACAAAGATAAAGCAACCCCGACAAGCCTCAGAAGTCGAATAAATAAATATCCGGCATAATGAAGATATGAACATTTTCCCTATAGCTATAGTGAAAGATTGAGGGTAAAGGGAATCTTTTCTATGCCACTGTATTTTCTTCATCTTGGTGTTTTGAAAAAGAATTCACATTAAACAATGTTTGATGATTAGTTTAGGATGAGTTTTAAAGGTCAATTCCTTCGCTCCAGGTGTTATGAAGCTGAACAAAAACTTGTTGAGGAAGAGAGACATCCGACTGGCAATAAAGATATGCACACACTTTTTCCAGTGAGTAGAACACATTTATTATCATAGTTTTTTAATGGTAGAGATGGAACTTCGATACACTTTAGTTTAAGAATTCTAGGGGAGCTTCTTGCTAACTGGTAAGATTGCTAATGGTGCAGACTGAAATCACTGGTGTACCAAACGACACCAAGGATGAAGATGACATTGTTCCGAATGAAATTTTTGATAACAGACAAGCATTTCTTAGTATTTGCCAAGGACATCACCATCAGTATGATACCCTACGCCGTGCCAAGCACTCATCTATGATGGTGCTTTACCATCTTCACAATCCCGCATTTGTGATGACTTGCTACAAATGCCATCTTGACATTGGTCGAGGCTTCCGTTGTGAAATGCCCCTATTTTATGCGTGTAAATCTTGTTGTAAGGATTCCGGAATAGACCATCCCCACGAGTTGGCTGAACGTGATACACAGCTACGAGTTGTACAGGTGAGATATATACGTATAACAATTTATAGAGTAACTGAATCTTCTAATCAATGTCTATCCTTTGTCTTCAGCTACATAAAATGCTTGATGCTCTAGTGCATACATCAGAATGCCGTTCACCACAGTGCGAGTACCCAGATTGTCGAAGGTTGAAGGGGATTTTCCGCCATGGAATTCAGTGCAAGGTCGGCGCTTCAGGAGGATGTTTACCTTGCAGAAAGCTGTGGAGTCTCTTGCAACATCATGCTCTAGTATGTGACAAGTCCGAATGCAAATCACCCTGTTGCAGGTCTTCGTTCAACTCAACTGCAGATTTGTGTATCCCTCCAATCAGTTAGCTTTAAACACTGGGATAAATTTTTATCTGTATTTTTATTCTATTTTTTGCAGATATTTGAAACAGCATTTAAGGAGGTTGCAGCGCCATTCCGAGTTCTTTAGGAGGGCAGCTGTGATGGAGATGATGAAGCAACAAGCTGATGATGCAACGAGCTGCACCATGTACAAAGAGAAGGAGAAGAATTTAAAAGATGAAGCCATAGAAGTGAAGGAAGAGAGGAAGAGGAAGAGAGAACAGTAGAATTTGGAAGAGGATTTGCAGAAAAGGACAGTAGAACAGTCGATGGCTTAACACCATCGACTCTCTTAAAGCCTGGATTGGCAGTAGATCCATTCAGATCATAGCAAAAAATAATTGAATTGACATCTTTTTATTAACAAGAGGTTTAAAGTGACATCGCTTGTAAGAGAGCAAAACATAAATGATTTATATCGTTACTATCATTCTATGTAATCAATAACAATAATAATAGGTAAAATGAGCATGGGATAATTTTTTTTTTCTAGTATTAAAATGGTAAAAATTAAATTTTATAAGCTTTAAATTAAACACATGTCACGTGTTAGTCTCTGCAATGAAGATCACATATTACACATTGCCAAATTATTTTAGATCAAGATTATTGATAAAAAAATTTCAAAAAATAATACTAGCAATTTTCTGTTTCATATATATATATATATATATATATATATATATATATATATATATATATAGAGAGAGAGAGAGAGAGAGAGAGAGAGAGAGAGAATAGATCATATGAGAACAAGCCTTATTGAGTAAAATGAGAACAGATCTAGGCCTTTGATTGATGAAAAATGGTTGTTTGTTTGTTGTCTGAAAATCATTTATCGAACTGAATTTTGGTTCTAAATGTCTAATTGATATGGCAGGGAGCATCACCCCTCTCTTTTTATTTAGATGGCACGTGACGAGGTAAATAACCTCCTTTTTTATTTGTTTGATTGCACATTTTTTCCTTCTTTATTAATCTTGGCTCTCTTTAGGATGTTGTTGCTTGGGTGCGTGCATTCACACACCCGGGAACTAGGAGGATCGATCTCTTATCTGCATCCGGACTTGTCGCTGGGGTATCGTTTGAACATCATGCTACAGGTGGTCCTGCACATGTCGTTGAGCTTCTGGTAGAGAGCTCTTAAGTTTCATTTTTATTGATTTTTTTCATTGTCTGTACAATAGAGAGCTCGTGCAGGGCCCTCACATGATCGCGAGTATAACCGGCTCCTACCTAGTAGGAATACTTACTCATGAGACCGTAATGTGCCTCATACTAGTGAGGCCCGATGGCACGACAATTGCTGGTATGCCACGTACTATGGTTGCTCTATAGGGGGTTTGTATGGTTTTGATTGCTATGTCGATGGATTTTCAACTTCATGATTGATAATTTTAGGCATTCGCACGAGGCTCGTATTTCTAAATTTTCGATCACTCTGAAACAAACTAGTCTGATTGTAATCAATCCCTCCAAAATAAACTAAAAACAACTAACTCACCTTAACATATTTATTGGTTGGCTTTTTCTTTTATGATGCATAATTGATCATCTAACTTACCGACATCAGAAGGAGTATCCCATTCACTTATGTACAAGGCTTGAACTCACTATATAATCAATGTGGAATATTATCTCATATTGCCAACAATAACATATACCGACATCAAGGATTCTAACTCAACAAGTGTGACTATTGTTATTGACATATACCACTTTGTTAATCACTCCGAAACAAAACGAGAATGTCTGCTTCTTATGTAATATATATAGATAAGATTCACACACCCAGGATACAGGAGGATCGATATCATGTCTGCCTCCGGACTCGTCGTTGGGGTATCACTTGTGCCTCATGATCCTGATGCACCTCTCATTGAGATCTAGGTAGAGAGCTCTTTTTAAGTTTCATTTTTATTGATTTTTTCGTTGAAAAGTACAATACAAAGCTTGTTTTAAGTTTCATGGTTGGACATTGTTGCTATTGAGTGAAGGGTGCTCACCGGATAGCGAGTATGAGCGGCTCCTACATATAGGAGGGACAGATATTCAGGATGTCTCGATGTGCGTAATGCTGTTGATGCTTGATGACACGACAGTGGCTGGTATGCCATAGACTATGGTGTCTCTGGAGGGAGTTTACGTGGTTATGACTGTCACGCCTATAGATTTCGATCTTGATGATTGACTATAGAGGTAACCATTGCACTCATTTATTGAGTTTTCAATCATATAAATCAATCATATAAATACATTTATTTTGTGTGTGTGTGTGTGTGTGTGTGTGTGTGTGTGTTTGTCTAGTTTTATCCGTGTCTGCAGCTACTCTTTAGCTTACACACCAGCCTGTATTGCTTGGAGCCCTCCACCTGCTGCATCCACCCACTAGTTGCACAGATGCTATTAATGTTCTTGATACAGTCTCTAGAGAGGGTATTATGGAGAACCAAAATTCTGGTTCGTTGTTGTGTTTTCTTTTCTCAAATTCTAACAAGCTAATCTAGCTGTCATTGAATTTTTTTTATGTATTGTTTGCAGCCACTGAATGTCAAGCTGTATAACTTATTGATTTTTTATGTATTTTTTTGCGGCCACTGAATTCCACAGGTTACAGGGAGCTGACTTCTGAGGGACTGATATTCTCGCAGCATACGCCTTGTGTGTTGTTGAACTTTGCTGATGACTAGGTTGTCTCCTTTTTGAACTTTTGCTGTTGTTGAACTGTATATGACTAACCCCGCTTCGATACACACATTGATGAGCAGGCCTTCAATCTGATGGTTACAAACTGGAGTGCATGTTGAAAAATCTTATTCTCTCAGCCGATCGATCTAGAAGTTAATAGAGCTTCATTTGCATTTTTGTTACAGAATTGCTGTCAAAATTGTGGGACCAAATTGGGCTCTTATTCAGCATCATTTGCTACTTTCAAAGCATTTTCAATTTCAATCAGGGCTCAACCAAGTTAAAAGCCAGTAGAAATACGTAATCAATAGGACGAAAATGGAAAATAGGAGAAAATAACGAGTTGAAAACGTAAAGAGGTGAAATGAATGGATGAAAAGGTAATGAAACTTAAAGAATGGGCCAAAAAAAACCTACTCCCTCCTTGAACTGGTAAATAAAGAGCGGTCATCCGGGATTCAAATCGGGGGCCTTTGGATACTACTTACTCCCTCCGTTCACAAATACAACGCTCTCATGGGACGAACAATATTTATGAAAAATTGGATAGAGCAATGGTAAGTCATAACCTCCGGATTTTGCCGGATTTGCACACAAAAAATCATGTTTTCATAAAATCTGATCATGCACAAATCACATTAGACTTAATGGACAATTAAAAACCAAAACTACAACCCTTCAAATTTGAAATGACTTGGACTACAAGAGCTGACTATGAAATGGGTGCAAGGAATGTCTGGAGAACAAATATTCTAGGGTCGCACATGTACAAACTAACAAAGAAACTGCAAGAAGTAAAAAAAAAAGAGCAAACTTTGGAGTAAGGTTACATTTGGTAACATATTCCGTCAAATAAACCAACTAGAAACCGAATTAGAAGAACTACAAACTAAAATATGCAATAATTATGATGCCACTTTAGACACCAAAATAAGAAGGTTATCCATCAAACATTCCTCACTTCTGAAGTTCTAGCATAAATACTGGGGGCAGAGAGTGAAAAGAAACCATATAAAATCAAACGACGTCAACACAAAATACTTCCATAAAATTGCAACAGGGCGATGGAACAGGAACATAATAAAATCAATCCAAACAACATCGGGTGTATCCATAACAAATGAAAAAGAAATTCGGGATATAATTAAAAATGACTTTGCCAAAGCGATACTCCCAACAACCCAGGCCACAATTTTCTAGTAATCTACTCAATAACATTGGTAGAGAGATCACAACGGAGGACAACGATTGGTTAACAAGACCAATCTCAAACTCAGAAGTTAAAAACGTTGTCTTTAGCATGGCAAACGATAGCTTTAATAGCTTTAGTGGAAGAATTCTTAAGCAAACAAACCACACCTTCATAGCTTTAATACCAAAATGTGATAACCCGACTACAACATCCCACTATAGGCCAATAAGTCTTTGCTCAACAACGTACAAGATCATCTCTAAAATTCTAGCCTTTAGATTAAAGAAAATCATCCCTAAAATAATTAACCCACTCAAAAGTGCAGGTCAATACAAGATAACATATTAATAGCAAATGCAATTTTTCAATCATTCTCAAAGAAAAAAAGAAAGTCTGGGTGAATAGCAGTGAAACTATATATGGAATAAGCCTTTGATCTGGTGGACTGGGATTTCCTTCTTTCGGTCCTAGACAAATTTGGCTTCTCTGATCGATTTTCTGGATGGATTAAAGAGTGCATAACAACAGTAACGTACTCGGTCCTGGTTAACAACGAACCAACTGATCTATTTGCACCGCAACGGGGCCTTCGTCAGGGAGACCCTTTATCCCCCTATATGTTCCTCCTCGTATCTGAGATCCTAGCTAGGGGTCTACAACAGGAATCTGCCAAACCCCAGAGTCATCTAGGAATCAAAATTTCGCGTGCTGGAATCAAAATCCCCTTCCTTGCATTCGATGGTGATATAGTCATCTTTGCCTCGGCTACAAACACAACCTGTAACCAAATAAACAACATTCTAACAGAATACTCATCTATTTCAAGACAACGAGTGAACATACATAAATCAAATTTCCAAACATCTGCCAACATTGCCACTAGTCAGAAGAACCTTATCCGCAATGAATTACAAATTGCCTACACAGCAAGTCTGGGAACCTATCTTGGATGTCCCATAATAAATGGACGAACAACAAAAGAAGACTTTACAGAACTCATTATCAACACAAAAACGCAACTAAATCGATGGAAAGCTAATGACCTACCCCAAGTCGGGAGATGCACACTCATTAAATCCACACTATCAGCAAAACCACTCCACATAATGCAATGCTTCATGCTCCCTAGGGCTATCCACACAGAACTTGACAAAAGAAGACTTTACAGAACTCATTATCAACACAAAAACGCAACTAAATCGATGGAAAGCTAATGACCTACCCCAAGTCGGGAGATGCACACTCATTAAATCCACACTATCAGCAAAACCACTCCACATAATGCAATGCTTCATGCTCCCTAGGGCTATCCACACAGAACTTGACAAAATAAATAGAAACTTCCTATGGAATAAGGGACCAAAGCATAAACCGCTCATTAGTTGGTTTGACATCTGTAAGACCAAAGAGGATGGAGGTCTTGGTCTCCGCAAATCAGAAGATATGAACAAGGCACTACAGCTCAAATTACTATGGAAAATCCTTGCAGAACCAAACAACCCATGTGTAACAATAATTAAAGAAAAATACCTAAAACAACAAGACATCCTACACTACTCTAGAAGTGGGAACTCGTCCTGGCAATGGTCACAACTTACTAAGTTGCTACCATTATTTAAAGATGGCTTACGCTGGTCGATTGGTAACGGGAATGATATAAAATTTTGGATTGACCACTGGTTTGGGAATGGTCCTCTTATCGACTTGGCCTCTTCAATCCAGCCGATAAACATAAACATTAGAGTTTCAGAACTTCTAAAACCAGATAAATCCTGGGATCAAGAGAAATTATATGACACTACTCATGGTATACTGCCTAATGAAATAAAAGACTCCTTAGGGCAAACACTACACCTAAAAATATTTACCTAGATAGATTATATTGGAAATGGAGCAAGAATGGTTGTTTTTTCACCAAGTCAGCCATTGATATGATAAACTATATGAAACATCACCAACGTTCCGATGTCAGATGGATAAGATATCTTGACGCATTGCCAAAAGTAAAAGTTTTTCTCTAGAAAATCACCAAAAATGGGGTACTCACCGTAGTTAAGCTCGCTTCCCGCCGGTTGAGTATACCAACAAACTACCCACCGCAGTTAAGCTCGATTTTTTGGGTTCGGGTTCAAAAAAATTTCGGGTTAAATTTTTTTAGTCTTGACTCAAAAAATTTCAGATGTTCGGATCGGATTTTCCAGCCGGGTTGTGTTTTGATAGTCTAATCACAACTCACAAGTACCAATATTCCTTGTCCACGGAGCTTTCCAAATTGAATATTAGCTCATTAGCTAGGAATAGGATTTATAGTTTTTTTTTTGGGGGGGGGAATAATTCGAGGCCGGACAGGCCCAGACCTCGAGAGGCCGACTTTAAACATACAATATAGAAAAAGAAATACAACATACAACAACTACATAATACAACAAAAGAACTACAAGAAACAAACCCGGAAAACCCCAAACCCTAAGCACACAAATGGACACAGCAACGAGAAGATGAAGACCCGACGTGGCGAAGTAGACAGCGAGCGCATGGGACATCACAACTGACACGATGTCTCGCCGCCGAAAAGACGGAAAGCAGCAATCCACGTAGGGCAAAGACGACACCTGGGGAAGTGTGGATCACACGACTTTCCCTTCACCTAGATGAAGGATCTTCGGAGACCACGAACACCACCAACACAATCACTTCGATCAACCAGGGCCGCAAAACTGCTCCTCAACCGAAACTAACCACGAACCCACAAACAGAACTCCAACCATCTCGAGAAAATGAAGCACGACCGCGAGAGTGCAAAGAGCGCAAGAGTAATTCAGAATTTATTTATAGTTAATTATTGCAATTTAATTAAGGTGGAGCATTAATCAAACGAAACCAATACATTTTTCCTTTTTTCTCTCTTTTTTTTTGGCCGTGGCTTGGCGTGCAAGGCCAAGCTTGCACCTTGCACACCAAGCAAAAGGTTTGGCAGCAATCGAGGACAGGCCGAGAAGCGGCGACGACCCAGCCTGAACAAGAAGGTTATTGGTAACGGGGCGGCAACGCCAAGACCCGATGATCGAGACCAAGAACGGAGTCACGGCCGTGGCATAGCCAAAGGGAGGAGACGGGGTGGCCGGGGTGAGGGCGAGCCGGTGATTTGAAGGGATGGACACAGGGTTACTAGACCTGGGTTAAGGTGGCCGTAGCCAAGGTATTGGTGGCCGAAACCGAAATATTTCAAGACGAGGTAACGATCGGTGGCTCCCGAAGGAGATGTAGGGCTCCCGGAGGAGAGTTCGAAGCTCTCACAGGAGAGCGTTTCCATGTATCACTTGTATGGTTGAAAGCAATGTTGAGAACGATATGTATTAACATATAAAAAACCATTTGTTGTTATGTTTTTTCCAGATTCGAACTCGCACCAACAGGAGCAAGAAGAAACTGCGAAACACCTTTCTAGGCAGCAGCCCCCGACGGCAAGGAGCAGCACCCGCCACCCGGAGGCGCCGACGACGGAGGGGAACGAAACAAGCATCCAGCCCAACGAGTCGTTGGGCTGTTCCTGAACTTGTTAATTGAGGGGGCGAAAAAGTACGATAAAAAAATATTGTATGTAAAATTAAACCCTAATTTTTCTTTTCCGAAAAATCATCAATATTATGTATCCTGAACTTGCATGATTTATTTCATGGTTTTCAAATATTTCAATATAACCTCCTAATTTGAAGTTATCGAATATAGTTATATTATTAAGATATGAAATTAATAAATGATAATTACAATAAAAATATATCGGTTTGGTAAATGATGTAGGAAATATTGTAATTCAGTGCTGAAATTTGAAACGCTTATAACTTTTTGCTAAGATATCGGATTTAAGCTTATAATATATCAAATCGAATCTATCGACGAGAAGAATATGTATGTTAAATTTCATTTTCGATTGGGGGGGCGACTGCCACCACTGGCCCTAAAGAGGATCCGCCTCTGCCAACGACGACCCACACGCTGAACACCACGGGCGATAAACAGGGGCGGCCCCAGGGTGGGGCGGGTGTACGCGGCCGCCCCACCTTTCGACCCACACGCCCCGGGGTTTGGAAAAAAAAATAAAAAATTGTTTATATATATGGCAGTGTTGTAATAATTAAAACTAGGATTAATATAGAATCAATAAGTCCACTTTGCTTAGTTGGTTGGTGGGAAGTAAGGAAAGTAAAATGAGACTAAAGGTTGTCGGTTCAATTCCCACTAGCCTCTGTTTTTTTTTTTTAAATTTCACCTCTCCAAAAAATGTTTTTTTATTATTTGTTCAACTTACACCTTACTTTCTATATTTCTACTTTCTACCCCTTATTTAAGTATATTCTCACTTTCCGACTTCCCTATTATATACAAATTGTCTAGCTATAACTAATTAAACCCCATAAAATTGGTGAAATTAGCCTCCTTTTGTTTTTTTTTTTAAAAAATCGCCTCCCTCAAAAAAACTTTTTATTCTTTTTTCAACTTGCACCCACTCTCTATCTTCCTACCCCCTTATTTAATTATATTCTCACTTCCCGAGCTCCATATTATATACAAATTATCTAGCTATAAACTAATTAAACCCCATAAAATTGGTGAAAATAGGATTTGATTATGAAAATAAATTTTGTGAAATTTTCATTAGAATTTGTGATTTTGAGAATAAATTTTGTGTTTTAATTATTGTGTATGTGATTTTGAGAATGAAATTTATGAATTGAATTTGGGGTTTGTGAATTGAATGTGTGAAGCTTTATGCAATATTTGTATTTTCGTACCCTACATATATATTCAAATCACAATTTCTATCATGTGTTTGAGAACCAAAAGATATTATAAAGTTGATGAGTTTACAATTCTAGCTAATATGCAAAAGCCTTGAATTTAGCATGATTGAATTTCGATAAGTTTACACTCCTAAATATGACAAATGCCTTAATTTCCAACGAATGATGAGAAACCACTACTATAGCAACCAAACAAATGTAAGTCTACTTTTCTACAATCCACTGCTAAGTTGGAAGTCGTAGCTTAGATAAAGGAGTTTATTCAACGCCAATATCGCAGTACACACTAGAAATTTCGCCCCACCTTTCGGAGGATCCTACGGCCGCCACTGGCGATAAACCCAAGTAAGGCGCGGACGAAGACCCAGAGAGGGCGAAGGACCCCAATAGAAAGCTGAAGCCAGTTGCACAAAGCCGAGAACCCGCGCGCAACCGGCGACCAGACCAAAAGTAGAGGATGAAGATGAGATTTGGGAGAGGGGAACACATTTAGGGACGTTACACAAGCCACCCCAAAACGAGTCCGAAAACAAACCGAAGGCAAGTCATCCGATCACCACCGGCCAAGAACGGTAGCGGGAAGGAGTGAGGATGTCGAAATTGGAGCTAGAGGAGGAGGATCTACAAAGAATTGGGAGAAGACGATACAAATTGGGGGCGCGTGGCCCCGAAGGGCCGGCGCGTTCTGTTTGCCCCAGAGAGGGTGATGTGATTATTTTAAAATATTTATTACTGTACTGTACGTAGTATTAGATTATTTTGAAAAGAAATCTTGTGAACGAAAAAGGTCAGATTTGTTTTTGTTGGTTCGAATAATGATACAACGGTCCTAGTCCTAGCTACTACATGCTACATACTTCAAATTAGGCAAGTAATTAACGTGTTAATTCGGATAAAAAAAAAATTAACACGTTAATAAAAGGAAAGTATGAGTTCATCTCAAATCGGGATAATATAAAAGGAAAGTATTGAGTTCATCCCAACAGAAATTAGGGTTTAGAACTTCAGATCTCTGTCAATACTCAATAGGAAGTCCTTGCGCTCCAAGCTCTCCCATCCCTCTCGATCTCTATACACTTCATTGCGCCCCAAGCTCTCCCATCGCTCTCGATCTCTATATACTTCCGTTATCTCAGTTTCTCCTTCCCCTTCATGTATCATCGATCGATCTCGATCGATCGAGTTGATCCCTTGATCCCCTGTCTTCGTTCCTCCTTCCCTCACGCAAAACCCTAACACCGTTCAATCGGCGTCGACTTCTACTTTCAGCGGCGTTTGTCGACGACCATAGCCCCGTTCACTTCCAACGCAAAATCCAAACGTTTAGAGGTAAATCTGTTTCCTATTTATCAATCTTGAGTATTGTTTATTTTGAACCCGAATAAAGACATTGTGTTTTTTAGGGTTTAAGATTCGTGCTAATTTTTTCAATGATTGGGAGCATTAAAGTAGCTTTTCCTGGTCGCTAGGTATTTGTGTTGTTATGTAATTTGAATGGAAAAGCTTGTAGCGGAAATCCTGAAGGGGTGGAAATCTTTAGAAGTAACTAGATTTTCAGATTTTGAATTTGAGAGATAGATCATCCTGCATATGATCATTCAAGTTATTTATGTTTGTGGCTTTACAATGCGAAATACCGTCTATGACTGAAAACTTTAAACAGCAGCAAGCGAAAAGCCTGTATTATTGTACCCTTGAGGCCTCAATGGTCTGCTTATCAATTTTCTTCCCTGTTTTTTTTAATTGATCCATATCCTGACAAGGGAAACTTTAAATTAGAACTCTTCTGATTTTTCTATCCCTCCAATCTGATTAAAATAGCAATGATCTCTCATGCTTGTATATGCGCTGTTATACAGAAATGGACAGAAATATGCTGATGGTCAAACTACGTTAGCTTGTACATTGATTCCTCAACCAAATTCAACAAATCAAGATTCCCTTGAAGAGGATATCTTTGGAAGGTTTGCTTTCTTTATATGTCTTTCATGATAACAAGATCATGTCACTTGTGATGGAATCATGGAACTTCTGTGATTCTATCTTTTATGTATCATTTTCAAGCTCTAATATATCATTGCTTTCTATTAAGTAATAACAAGGACAATCTTTTCCCCTGACAGCATTCTGTTATGTGGTCTTAGAGTGAGTGAAACTGATGGAGATCTTGAGGTAACTCTCATTTATTCATATTTGGAAGTTGCATGAAATGAGTATCTACATCATGTAGGTTTTAGTGCATCACAAAAGTGTCAATAAACATCATGCATTTTTTTATATGCATGTTGAGGAAAGTCTTAATGATTTCCACTAATTGCATATTTGTACGTGGTTGAGCTGCTAGTGTTTTGGCCCATCTTCTGGTGAATAATGTTTCCTGCAAGGACAGAGTATGTAATCTTGGTCACTTCCTTTCCTTCATTGGTTATTTTTGTTGACAACCTTTGGAATTGACATTATAGGATTCTTGTCAACCTTTCAGTTGTTGTCTTAAACTTCACAAAACCTTCTAACTTCTCAAGTGCCCCATGTTTCAATTGAACAAGCTGTAGCTTGTGTCTTGCCTTGGGCTCTATCTCTGTATATCTGTTAGAGATTTCTTGCTTTTCTCTACCTATGCCTGGCTTTGTTTTAACTTGTTGATACATTGAGCAGATAATATCATCATTCGGAGATGCATCCATGCTCAACTTGATTGTCACTATGATATATACTTTACTGCAGTGAAATGAGATGTCATCTTAAATCTTAATGTTTGCTTATTTTGAAACCCCAAAGGGATTGCAATTATTCAAGTTTCATCACTTTTTGAATGTACTTTATTTTGCAACTTTGTTTGTCATCACCTAATGAATCTATAGTTTTAAAGGGAGTATTCAATACATTCCATAATTTTGGCTGACTTCTTATGACTTGCATAAAGTATTATTTAGTCTTAGAATGTTGTTGTGGGGTGATGAATTCTGCTTGCAGATATTTGTGGTGAATTGGATGTTGAATGCGATTTTAAATACTCTGTTCTTTGGGGCTACTGGGTCTTGGCAAACTGGGCTACTCTTTAGGCTTTATCATTTAGTATAAGCATGTTTATCACACATGAGAATATGAGATTATATGGATCTCATCTACTTAAAAAATGGAATGTATTGAATACTCCCTGCAAACATAAGATTATATGGATCTCATAATCTTCATTGTTCCTTGCAAAAAAAAAAATCTTTGAAACATAGAGTTTAATTAGCTCCATGGTGTTTTTTTTTTGCAGGTAATTAAGTTGATTGACAGGGATCCTCTTAGAACAATAGAAAAAAAAAGAGACAGGTACTTTGTTGATTTTCATTGGTAATTTGTTGTTTTGCTGTGAAGATTTAGCCAAATATCTAGTTTAGCTCTTTCTTTCCAAAATTTGTTTAGTGTGCAATTTCAGTTGATTTTCATTGGTAATTTGTTGTTTTGCTGGGAAGCTTTAGCCATATATCTACCACTAATCCTCTTAGAACAACATAAAGAAAGAGACAGGTACTTATTTAAGGTATGTAGGATATACTGTATATGCAATGGGTTCCCAAGAGGGAGACCCCATGAATCACTTGCACAAACTCATGTCATCTGCACACTTATGGAAGCAAGTCAATAGACAAACTCTGTAATTCACAAACAAGAATAAAATTTCAATGTCCCAGTTGAAACAAATGAGAATGTCCCTGTCCCTTAGAGGAAAGTTCAAATGCCTCAACTAGAATGGCTATTCTCTGTCTTGGAAATGGAAAAGCAAAGGAGTGTCACCTTGTCCCGAAAAGTAATGTTCAAATGCCTCGAAATGAGAATAACTATTCTATGTCCCGAAAAAGAAAATGGAACAAATGCCTCTAAGTGAGAAGTTCAAATGCCTCTGACCCAAAAAAGGAAAAGAAAAGGAGTGTTTCCTTGTCCCGAAAAGTAATGTTCAAATGCCTTGAAATGAGAATAGTTATTCTATGTCCCGGAAAAGAAAATGGAACAAATGCCTCAACTAGAATGACTATTCTCTCTCCTGATGAAGGAAAAGAAAAGGAGTATCTCCTTGTCCCGAAAAGTAATGTTCAAATGCCTCGAATTGAGAATAATTATTCTATGCCTTGGAAAAGAAAATGGAGCAAATGTCTCAACTAGAATGACTATTCTCTGTCCCGAAAAAGGAAAAGAAAAAGGAGTGTCTCCTTGTCCCGAAAAGTAATGTTCAAATGCCTCGAATTGAGAATAGTTATTCTATGCTTCGGAAAAGAAAATGGAGCAAATGCCTTGATATCTGTCCCGAAAAAGGAAAAGGAAATGAGAGCCTCCTTGTCCCGAAAAGTAATGTTCAAATGCCTCGTAATGAGAATAGCTATTCTATGCCTCCAAAAAGGAAACTGAACAAATGCCTTGAAACGAGATAACAATAGCTATTTTTATGAATATTCAGTGTCCCATACTTATGAATATTCAGTGTCCCATTTGAAACAAATCGGAATGGCCTTGTTCCTTAAAGGAAAGTTCAAAAGCCTTGAGATAACAGTAGCTATTTTATGTCCCATAAAAGGAAAAGGAAATGAGTGTTTTATTGTCCTGAAAAGTGATATTCAAATGTATCGGAATCGAGAATAGCTATTCTCAAGGAAAAGGTACTTGTTTAAGGTATGGTATGTATCACATACTATATGTGCAGTGAGATCCCCAAGAGGGATACCCTATTGCAGATCTGCACACTTATGTAATGAAATTTTGATGTCCCAACTGAAACAAATCGAAATGTCCTTGTCCCTTAGAGGAAAGTTCTATGTCTCAACTAGAATGACTATTCTCTGTCCCGAAAAAGGAGAAAGAAAGGAGTGTCTCCTTGTCCTGAAAAGCAATGTTCAAATGTCTCGAAATGAGAATAGCTATTCCATGCCCCGGAAAAGAACATGGAACAAATCCCCCAAAATGAGAATATCTATTCTCTGTCCTGAAAAAGGAATAGAAAATTGAGGAAATTTGTTGGCAATTCCTTTGGAATGAGTCAAGTGTGCAGATTACGAGTGTGCAGATCTGCACACTCGTAATCTATTCTCTGGTGAATTGCTCAGTTTCTAGATTCAGATTATCCACTTAACTCTTGTTATTATTTGGAAAATTGAGGAAATTTGTTGGCAATTCCTTTGGAATGAGTCAAGTGGAAATGATAGTGTCGGTAAGTTCCTAATTCAACGGACCATTACCTTGCCTATGGTGGAAAGAGGGTTGTGACATAAAGGAGGTGTTAGCTTGGAACAGGACTTACTTTTGTAAGCTTGATTTGTCAAGTTCCAAGTCTGGAAGGGATAATATGTCATTTGCTAGCTACTAAAGCTGCCCCTTTGGGTTGAGGAAGCTTTAATGGAAAGGTTGCCAGTGTACCGGTGAAGTTTGATAACTTGGTTGGTCACTAAGGGTTGGTTATATACTCGGGCTAAGCTGCAAAAAATTGAATGGTTCTAATAAAAGCGGAAATGAAGAGACAGGTGCTTGTTTACTGTCTTTATGACATACAATATGTGCAAAAAAATTTCTTTTTTTTTTGCTGTAGTAGCTTTGCAGATGTTGAAGCATGTTTTTGATGTTGATGTTGTTGATCAAAAGTAGAAGCTTTGCAGAAGCTGAAGCATGTTTAAATGCCTCGAAACCATAATAGCTATTCTTTGTTCCAAAGAAGGAAAAGGTACTTGTTTAAGGTATGTAGCATATACTCTGTGAAGTGCGATCCCCGAGAAGGAGACCCCATTAAACATCTGCACACACTCATGTCATCTGCATACTTATGGAAGTAAATCAAAAGATAGACTTTGATGTTCTGAACGAAAATGAATTGTCAGTGTCCCATTTGAAACAAATCGGAATGTCCTTGTCCCTTGAAGGAAAGTTCAAATGCCTTGGATGAGATTGGCTATTTTATGTCCCGAGAAAGGAAAAGGAAATGAGTGTTTCCTTGTCTCGAAAGTGATGCTCAAATGTCTCGAAACAAGAATAGTTATTCTTTGTCCCAAAAAAGGAAAATGAAATGAGTGTTGAAAAGTAATTTGTAAATGAGAATAACTATTCTATGTCCCGAAAAAAGGTGTCTTTCAAAACGAGAATAGTCTATGTCCCAAAAAAAGAATTGGATTAGGCAAACATCTTGGCATGTGGGGTGAACTGGTGAATGAAACTCACTAGCTGGAATTGGATTACTAAGAACCATCTGTCACCAAAAACTTGGTAAGATGGTAGAGGTCGGCCGGTCGGCCCTGTTGCAGACTGCCCTAGACACATTGAAGCTCTATTGCCTTCAAATGATTGGCAATGTATGACTATTGATTGTCTGCTCTTACATGTATGACTATTGCCTTCTAATACTTTTGGATGTGTCTTCCTTTGGAATTTGTTGCTTTGAAGTTTTAGCCAAATATCTACAACAAATTCTCTCTGCTAGCCTTTTATTATGACATTGTCATTTGAAGGGGATCACCATCTTTCTAAGAACAGCTGAAAGAAAGAGACAGGTATTTGTTTAAGCTCTTCGTCATATATATTATCTGCAGTGGGATCCCTAAGAGAGAAGCCCCAAGATATCTGCATACTCTTGCGGAATGTGGTCCATACGCATAAGATTTAAAGTTCACAAACTTCCATCAAAATAATTACTTTGCAATGAGCTGAATGGAAATATGATACTGGAAGGAGGATTTTGATGGATTGCTAATTTTTGGATACAGATTATCCATTTACCTCTTGTTTTCATTCGGAAAATTGAGGGACTTCATAGGCAATTAATTACTTTGCAATGAGATGAATGGAAATATGATACTGGAAGGAGGATTTTAGCATAAAGAAGGTGCTAGCTTCGAACAAAGCTTACTCCTTTAAGCTTGCTACTGATGTCAAGTTCTGAGTTTGCTACCTAATAATGATAGTGTCAGGAAGTTTCTAGTTCAATGGACCATTTGGTAGGTACTAAAGTTGTCACTTTGGGTTGAGGAAGCTTTTATGGAAAGGGTGCCAGTGTACCAATGAAGTTTTATAACTTGGTTGGCCACTAATACAACAGAAATAAAGAGACGGATACTTGTTTATGGTCTTTATGACATTCAATATATGATGTCGGATCCCCAAAAGGAAGGCTACATTACACATCTGCACCCCTTGTGTGGAATTAGTCAATACACGTACACTGTGAAGTTCACAAACTTTCCTCCAAACGGGAATGAAATTTCTCAGTCCCAAATGTCACGAAACGAAATGTCCTTGTTCTGAAAGGAAAGTTCAGATGCCTTGATGAGAATCAAATGCTTTTGTCCCGAAAAAGGAAAAGGAAATAAGTGTGTCCTTTTCCAAAAAACGAAAGTTCAAATGCCTCGGCAATAAATGATAATTTCTTAGTTTGAAATATAGAAATGGAAATGTCTGGTCCCGGAAAGAAAAGATCGTTTCCCGAAATTGGAAGTTAGTTCTATGCTTGAAATGAAAAGTTCAAGTGATTCGAAATGAGAGTTGTATGTCTCTATCCCATGATAGTCAACAAGGGGAGGGTGGTTCTTTATGGCAATCTTGCTCACTATCACGTCTTACTGCAACAGCTTTTGGGAGCCATAAGTGATGCTACTCATGCCCTTCAAGAGACAGGTACTTGGTTGGCCACTAAAAGTAGGTTTACGACCAGCTTTCTAATGACAAAGGAAATCAAGAGACAGGTACTTGTTTAAGGTCTTTATGAGATACACTATATGCTGTCGGAACGAGGATTGTATGTCCTTGTCCCGGAAATGGAAAATGAAATGTTCTAATCAACTTTAGTTGCAAACTCAGTATGCAAACCTTATTTTCTAAGCAAAAGTCTTGGCATGTGGGTGGACTAAGAACCATCTGTCACAAAAAAAAACTGTCCAAGAGTCACTGAAGCTTTGTTGCCTGGTCTTCAGATGATTGGCAATTTATGGCTATTGATTGTCTGATCTTAAAAGCCATCTTTTTAACCAGATAAAAGAACAAATCGATGAGTTTTGAGTTGTAGGCAGAAATTTTAAAATGGGGAAAGAGCATGCCAAAAGAGGATCTCCATATCAAACAACCTGATGCATTGGTTGTCAAGCTTGAAGGCAATTCACTGTGTTATGCTGGAAACATATCTAAGGTTGTTCCTAAGTATTCAGAAGCTTTATCTCTATGTCCCATGAGAATTTCTTGGTCCCAAAGTATAGAAACAAAAATGCCTTGGTCCAAAAAGAAAAGATTATGCCCCAAAGTTGAACATAGCTCTGCTCTAAAAAAATCTAAATTCAAATTCCTCGAAACGAGAATAACTATTCTACCCTGGACAAGGGAAAGGAAAGGAGTAAAGTTCTCTATCTCGGAAAAAGGAAAAGGAGATGAGTGTGTCCTTGTCCTAAAATGGAAGGTTCAAATGCCTTAAAATGAGAATAGCTATTCTCCATCCTGAAAATAGAGAAGGAAATTAATGTGTTCTTGTCCCAGAAAGTAATTGAGACTTTCATTGGGAAATTGTTGATTTCTTGGTCCAAAATATGGAAACAAAAAAAACTTAGAGAAGTTGTCTCTGTGATAAAATGTTCAAATTAGTCTCGGTCTGGAAAAAAGGATATAAAGAAATGGGTGTGCCCTTTGTTTCATGGGAAATTTCTGATTACTTTCATTGGTAATTTGTTATTTAGCCTTTTTATTACAACAGTCTGATTTGAATGGGAATCACCAGCTATCTAAGAACAACGGAAAGAAACAGACGTGCACTTGTTTAAGCTCGTTATCATACACAATATCTGCACTGGGAAGGTGGTCAATATGCATAAGATTCGAGTTCACAAACTTCCCTCGAAATAAGTATGAAATGAGTGTGTCCTTGTCCCCCAAAAGAAAATTCTCCTGAAAACGTCTGTCCTTGAAAATTTCTTGGTCCCGAAATATGATAAGGAAATGTCCTGTCGTGAAAGCTTTCCTGTGCCAGAAGGTCCAACTCATTAAAGCTGTTTTTGGTGGATTGCTCAATTTCTGGATTTAGGTTGTTGTCATTTGGAAAATTTTGTCAGCAAGTTTCTATGGTGGAAGGAGTATTTGTGGCATAAAGGAGGTGCTAACTTGGATAAAGCAAGGTAAAAGGGCCAGGATTTCTGAATTATAACTGTCTTACAAGTTTGCTACTGATACAGTTTGATTTGTCATGTGCCGAGGTACTAAAGGTCAGTTATATACTCGGGCTAAGCAACAAAATTTTGAAATATTGAATAAAAGCGGAAATGAAGAGACGGGTACTTGTTTAATGCCTTTATGGCATACAATATATGTTGTCAGATCCCCAAGAGGGAGGCTCCATTATACATCTGCACACTGTGTTTTGCCGGATATAAGTATTCCTCGAGAAATGAGCTCTTTGCCGGATAAATGTATCTTTTTCATGTTCTTTCACTGTAACTTTCAAATGAAAAGCTTTGTTTTCACTAACCACTCAATGGTGCTTTGGCTTTACCGTATATATACTGTCTATAAATCTTATCCTAACTCGACTCTTTTCGGGAAAAGTCTATATGCTTTTCAAAACTTGATTTGCCTCACTGTTGGCACACTGGAAGTTTGGTGATAAATTTGCCTCAGGTTGGATTTTTTCGTCCCTTTCAATAAATGCTGCTTTTTGACAAATTCAATTCTCTTTTTGAGCAAATGCTATTTACCTCAATTACCCAAATATGTTTTGTTCTCAAGCTTGGATCAACAACTGTACTAATACGGTGATACTTAAATTTTACATGATGCACGAAATGATTCCTTAATTTTCCCATTGCTCTTTTACTAAACTGTAGTTTTAATTTTGGCTGCAGCAGCTTTGCAAGCTGAAGCATGTTTTTGACATTGATGTTTTTTTATCTGTCATGTGGGCATCTAAGTAAGATCTTGGTTTATAAATGTTGTGACATATGGTACCCATCTCTTATTTTGAAGCCTTTTCATCCTGATGCGGATGTTATTTGAACAACTTTTGCTTGGTGTTTGGCTAATCCCTCTTTTATCCTACTATCTGCATTCCTCTACAGTATGAGTGCTATCAGATTGAAAAATACTTTTTTTTTGCCAAAGTGGATGGAAAGAGTGTTATTGAAAAATTCCTTCAACATTTAAAAGCTATAATAACTAGAAGCCATGGAGAAGTGATTTTTTTGTACAAGTTTGTTGGTTACAGTGACGTCTTTTATCCTTGAATTATGTTAAGAAATTTGGTGATTTTGCAAAACTTGGGACACTCTGAAATTTATTTTTAAAAATGGGCGTCTGAGTGTGAGTGATATGTTATTTTTCACTGGTTGCATTCCATTTATAAAGGTTGATACATTTAGTTGACCTTAATTTTTGTTGTTGCAAAACTCCCTTCAAGCTATCCTATTCATTATCTTTTGTCATTCTTTTGTTTTATACAGTACCAAAAAATGTTATGGCTGCATTTTTTATTTAAAAAAAATATTTCTCAACCATCTCAAGTGGAATTGTGGGGAAATCTGTTGATATTCTAGCTGCCTTCACGAGAATCTCGCATTGAAGGGTGTTCTTGGCCGCTGACCTAGGACAAATTTAGCACTTTGCACTTGCAACATGACAGGTGCATTTTTCTGAACTTGTTTTCACAAGGACAAGTGCATTTTTCTGAACTTTTTTTCATAAACCCATCATAATCAACTATTGTTGTGAACATTGTAGTCAGAACATGGCCACCTATGGAATTCTCCAACGTCACCCGCTTATTGAAATAAAAAGTTGATATAGGCTAACTTTTTTGTTCCTGTGTGATTCCTAGGGAAGGACAGTGTCCTTGACTAAAAATTGTCTTTTATTCTGGAATTATGTTAAGAAATTTGGTGATTTTGCAAAACTTGGAACACTTTGAAATTTATTTTTAAAAATGGCTTTCTAGGTGTGAGTGACCTGCTATTTTTCAATGGCTGCATTAATTCCATTTAGTTGACCTTATTTTCAATGGCTCCCTTCAAATGGGTTTCTAGGTGTGAGTGACCTTCAAAGTTGACAGTAGCTAACTTTTCTTGTTCCTGTGTGAATCCTGGGTATGGATATAGACCTGTATTAAGTCAATTGATTTAGTGTAGTTTTAAGGATTGTTCCATCTTTATTATGTTGATGCCATAAATATCTTGCTCTTTGGTGAGATCGTTGCATATTCGGAATCAGTCACTTGCAAACACAATCTGAAAATGAGCACTTGTCCAATTCCTTGCATTGAATAATTTGAAACCATATATATATAGTTCTGTTCATCTGTAGTATATTTCATCACTCCTGATCGATGTAGCTATTAGTGAAAGGGTATTTGTAGGTCTTTCCCCTGGCTGGTTGTGGGTCTTCTATGATGACCCTCTCCATTCTTCTTACATGCTGACAAATGATGATTTATTTCTGATCTATGTACGTATACTTATCGGATAATTACATTACATATCAGCTCCGTGGGGAAATCATCCTATTACTAATGATAACCTTTACAAGTAAAAATGGTTGTTATAAGTTAATTAGCTATTAGGTTTCCTACTTTGGTGTAATTTTTAGTTCTGAGTTTGCTGCAGTCCCTTTTACTCGTCTTGTTTGGTTCAGCTTCGAGTTTAAGTTTGGATCAAGGTTTTCCCCCCCAAAACTAAATGCTGTGGAAACTACTTTTGCTGATGGTTTAAAGCAAAAAATCGAGCCTGAACCAAACAAGCCCCGTCTTTTGCAAGGGCTTTGAATGTTCCTGCAGGGAATGATATAAATTGAACTCCGAAAAATAGTTTAACTAAAGTGATATGATCTCAATTGCTGTCATGTTGCCTCGTCGTTGATTTTACTAACTAAAATCATTAGATGTTTCCTAATAGAAGTGATCTGATCTCAATTGCTGTCATGCTTATTGCCTTAACAAGTGAATACCAATGCTGATGTAGTGATGTGTGGCGGTGACAAATATTATATGGTTACTACAATCCCCTTTTTCAAAGTAGAAAATACTTTTCAAATCTAGGTCCGATCTCATATAAATTACCATCCTAATTTATCGTTTGTGGATAGATTAAAAGAGTAAATTCTTATTTGATACTAAAAATTACATAGAATTTTATAAAACTATTTTTCCGAAAACCGCAAAAAGTTTTGTCATAACACTCTTAAAAAGTCTAATAAATCTCCTAATTTCTTAGAAAGGCAAGATTCAAGATTACATCTTAATATCCATCCGATGTACCATGTATTTATTTTACAGGCTTAAGTTAATACTACATCCGTCCAAAAATACATGGGCTTTACTATTCACGCACGTTAATTTTTTTTAACAATTACATCCGTCCAAAAATATGGAGGGAGTAGTTTTTAACTCTTAAAACAATGTGCGTAAATTACATAGAATTGTATTGTTTTTACTCCAAAAACCAATGTGGGAAAATTATTCTAACACGTGCAACCCAATTAGTCGGATTGACACTTGACTTTTTTTTCTTGTTTTTTACGGCCTTTAATTTGCTTGGACGTGTTTTTGTTTTTATGATAGGTTTAGACATCCAGTCTAATTTAGCCTTATCAGAAGTTCTACATGATTGATCAAGAATTGAAGCAAACGGATGGATGGCTTGAGGTAGACAAACGCCAGAACGCGGGAAGCAAAGATAACATTTTTCATAGATCTGAAAATGTGAATAACAGATGTATTTATACTAAGATAATGGGCTTGGCCCAATCGTCAAACCCTGGCCCACTGCAACCATAAGTCCAATGAAATTAACAGGCCCAAATTTTAACATGTTGCAAGCAATCTTGTGATCATTGAGATACCTTAAAACAAAGCAAACAATAAGATACTAATACTAAGGCATAGTAATTACATTGAAACTATATTATATTAAGAATAAGATATTCCTTAATTGGACATATAAAAAAACATAAATATAAAATAAAGTCATTGAAACTATATTATATAACAAAGATATATAATTAAGTTCTCTGCATGATTCATCCAATTATTCACCTAGCAATACCAAAACATGAATGGAAGAACATGGCAAAACTGCACACACATACTCCAATCCAGAGGCACAACGACATTTTTAGGTTGAAGATGACCTTACTTTACCCATTTTATATTTTTACCTAAACTTATTGTTATTACATTTTAACCCCAAATATTTATTTTAGGAAGTAAATTACAAACTA
Organism: Persicaria tinctoria; assembly: GCA_037127255.1. Classification (NCBI taxonomy): domain Eukaryota; kingdom Viridiplantae; phylum Streptophyta; class Magnoliopsida; order Caryophyllales; family Polygonaceae; genus Persicaria; species Persicaria tinctoria. Next base: position 4,215,864 of record JBANSL010000010.1, read on the forward strand.
GGTTCGGGTTTCCTTATTGGGGACTCCAGCTTGTAACCATCAGAATTCAGATTGAAGGTCTACTCATCAATGTGTGTCACAAAGCGGGGGATCATATAACTGTGAAATGTGAATTCGGAACTATGGAAACAGACATTTAGATCTCGAGTGTGCAATGTCTGGATGGCTAGTGTAGGAGACTAGGAGAGTGTGGTGATGATGGGCTTAAAGCCCACTCGGAAATAAGAGACTTGAGCCCAAAGCCCAATCCGAGTGTAAATACTAATAAAGGGGTTTAGTAGTTAGTTAGTAGGTTGTTAGAGTTGAGTAAGGTTGTTAGCAGTAATTGTAGTATAAATACTCTTGGTGTAGATCGTTCTTGATTCGTTCAATACAATATCAAAAATTCCCCAAAATTCTATAGCTAGGCACAAGGCCATTTTCGGTAATGACTAATGAGATGAGCAGACTTGAGGAGTGTGCAACATCTATTGTTTTGGTTTGTAAGAATGGTTCTGTAATGGTTCAACTGGAAAGGGACTTGCGAGTAGTATCAAAAGGTCCCCGATTCAAAGCCCAGATGACCGCTCTTTATTTACCAATTCAAGGTTCACTCTAATGTCTATCCAATGTAAGTTTTGAGAGAAAATGGTGCAAGGCTTTAGGTGTAAGACTCTAATGTCTATCCAATGTAAGTCTTGAGAGAAAATGGTGCAAGGCTTTATAGGTGTAGAGTGGATAGCATATTGAGGAGTGAGAGTATTTGAAACCTTTTTTTTAGGGGTCGGACCGTTGGGCAATTTGTAGAGGGTAGGCAGGAACGAAGCCAAAAAGTTTTGAGCGGGGGGTCACCATAGTAGTCGGCAACAAGATCGAGAAAAAAATCGTAAAACACAACGTTTTCGATAGTACAAACTAGTGTCAATCTATGGTTTCGAAAATACTATAAATATCGAATAAAAAAAATACTATAAATATATAAAACGAAAATAAGGATAAAAAAAAATAACGATATAAAATGCAATAAATAAATATTGTATTATTAACATGTAATAGTGTATAACTAGATATAAAAAATTTAAACTTATGTAACTTCTTACCATATTCTCAAAATAAGTAATATAACCTATGGTTTCGAAGTTCTCAAGATGAATTATAATATGTGAATGTCAATTTAAGTAAAATATTAAATTATTATAGTATATTGAAATAAAACTAAAGTGATTAATACTGCTATAATTTTGAAACATTCATAACTTTTTACTCAGATGTCGGATTAGAGCGTATTATATATCAAAACGAAGCTATTGGCGAGGAGAATACACCTAGGTAATTTTTCGGATGAGGGGAGGGTCATGTGACCACCTAGGACCCCCCTAGGCCATAGCCCCGCCTCTGGGTAGGGGTGGTATTCGAGCCGAACGAACCGAGTTTGGCATGTTCAACCTTGGTTCATTTGTTAAACGAGCTCGAGTCGAGCCGAGCCTAATTTTTAAACGAGCTTTTTATTTTGTTCAAGCTTGACTTGTTTAGGAAATGAACGAGCTCAAGCCGAGTTTTTTCGAACTTTAAATAGTTCTACTTGGTTATAACATGTTAATTAACTAAAATGAAATTTTAGAAATTCCATAGAATTCGAGCTTTATTCGAACGAGTCGAGCTTTCAACTGAGCTTAAAATTTTGTTCAAACTCGGCTTGTTTAAATAAGTGAGCAAGCTTGAGTCGAGTTTTTTCGAACCGAGTTCGAGCCGTTTAGTTCATATAACAACCTTAATTAATGGATATTGATTTTTCTCATATATCCCGGTCCACTAACCTGCCCTCAGAAGTAAATGGATATTAATTAATGGATAAATTTACTTTTATAGCCTTAAAAAATACAAGATTTCTTTTCCACTCAGAAGTAAATGTCTTCTTAAGGTTTGAAATGTTATTATGTGAGTATGTATTGGTTTTTATTTTTATTTCTTAATACAACAAGGCTAGACAGTATGGTTTAAATTGTTCTACAAAAAAAGTATGGTTTAAATTTGTTTTTATTATGTCCTAAGATACATTTTGAGCTTCTTTCTTATTAAAATATTTATGTATAGGTGGATTACTATTTTTGAATTTAATCTATCACAATTTTATTTCCATTTTAGGAGTAAATTTTTTAATGTGGTTTTATTTTAAATTTGAAAAGTTAATGTAAACATATGCATAAAATTGTCCGTCAATATATATTTCACCAAATCCATGTACCCAACAACCTGCAAATATATGATGGGTGGATTGGATATGAATGAAAGGGTTGGTGGATGGTGCACGAATCATATCGTATGTAACAAAATCTTTAACGAAACAGGTGGCGGTCTGGAATAGGTATATCCATCCATAACCTCCATTTTTATATATGTAAAGCTGGGGCATCCAGGTTAAGTGACTAGTATCTCAAGAAAGATGCGATACATATACATTTGGTGTATGAGAGCTCTCCATCGTTACTTTGTAAACTATAAAAATTAGCCCTAATTTTTTTCTTCAACTCTCTACTGTACCCTAAATTATAAAATATTGAAACGAGACGACCTATTAGGGTCGTTAAGGTACTATACCGTCTATACGTATAACATGCATATGTACGTGTGGGAAACACGTGCGAGAGTTGGATGACATTCTCTAAGTTCATTTGAATCATTTCCATTGTTCAGAAAGAGGCATCCCAAATTCAGTTTCTTGTCTGAGATATATCCCAATTCTTACCTTGTTTTAAAAACATTATCATACACACAACTCAGAAGCATTTTCATGTTTGAGCCTTTTTTTTTTTTGGAATTAAGTATACCTGTCAAAACACAATCCGACCCGGTGATCCGACCGGCCCGAAAAATTTCAGACCCAAATTTTTTTTCGATCCGAACCCGAAAAACCCGAATTTTTTCGGGTAATCTGGGTTTCGACCCGCAAATTTTGACCCGATGACCCGGTTGATTTATAATTATATATAATTAATTTTTTTTATATATAATTAAAATTTATCACAAAATTATCAAATAGTGATTTTTTTAATTTAAAAAAAAAAATTGACAAACCCGAAATTGACCCGAAATGACCCAAAATCCGAGTTCGAGTCAACCCGAAAATCCGGAACCCGTTTTACCCAAAACCCGAAGTGACCCGACCCAAATGATCCGTTTGACAGGTCTAGAATTAAGGTAATGATTTGGAAGGTATTGAGCTAAGCTAATCACTGGTCAATAGCATCCTTTCGGTGTTCATTGTTCAATTCCAGATTATCGCTACGTCTTCCGCCAGGAGAAAGTGGGCCAGAAAAGCAATCTGATCAGTCGCATTATTTGTCAAGTCACCTCCTAAACGTGTTGAAAGTGTGCTAAGATATCTGAGCCCACCATCTCTATTTTCCAGTGGCAATCCCAAATACCTATAACACAACCTCACGCAAAGCCAGGGCTTCTGCAAGAAGAGATGAAATCACCTCTCCCAACATAGCGCCCTAGTGGAACATCTTTCCGAAGGAGTCTCTAATAAGGAAACCCGAAACTATTGGGTAATTTACTTTCTAAAATAAATATTTGGCGTTAAAATGTAATAACAACAAGTTTATGTAAAAATATAAAATGGGTAAAGTAAGCTATTTGGTAATTTACTTTCTAAAATAAATATTGCTAGGTGAATAATTGGATAAATCATGTGGGTGAACTTAATTATGTATCTTTGTTTGCATCTAACACCATTTTCATTTTCCTAATTGATATGGAGTATAGTAGTTAACTCTCAATATTAATCTCACTCTATTCTATCTCCTTATTTGATTTGATTTACAAATTTATATTCTTAATATAATATAGTTTCAATGACTTTATTTTTATATATATATATATATATATATATATATATATATTTATATGTCCAATTACTTCATTATAGTATCTTATTGTTTACTTGCGTCATTTGCGTGTGTTTGAATTTTACTTGTAATTACTCAGGTATGCCATTGTAGTATCTTTATTGTTTGCTTTGTTTTAGGGTATCTCAATGAGCACATGATTGCTTGCAACATGTTAAATTTTGGGTCTGTTAATTTCATTGGACTTATGGTTGAAGTGGGCCAGTGTTTGACGATTGGGCCAAGCCCATTATCTTAGTATAAACACATCTGTTATTCACATTTTCAGATCTATGAAAAATGTTATCTTTGCTTCCCGCATTCTGGCGTTCGTCTACCTCAAGCCATCCATCCGTTTGCTTCAATTCTTGATCAATCATGTGGAACTTTTGTTTTAATCTGGTATTAGAGTAGGTTCGAGTTGAGTCGATTTTCCTAACTTTGGATAAGGTTAAATTAGACTGGATGTCGAAACCTATCGTAAATACAAAACACGTCCAAGCAAATTAAAGGCCGTAAGAAAAAAGAAAAAATAAGAAGAAGTTAAGTGTCAATCCGATTAATTGGGTTGCACGTGTTAGAATAATTTTCCCACATTGGTTTGTGGAGAAAAAACACTACAAAATACTGGACAAAGAGAGGGGGAAACCATAAGTTTAAGCCTACAAAATAAATACATGGTACGGTGGATGGATATTAAGATGTAACCTTGACTTCCTAAGAAATTAGGAGATTTTTATGGATGGATTTGCTTGTATAGTTGTGGAGATTTGTTTTTAACTTACAGCGGCCCACACTTACAAATTAGGGCTTGCTTGACACAAGTTTATTGGAATTTTTTATTGGAATTTTTCAAAGAGTTGTGAAAAAGCATTTTGTGATTTTTGAAAAAATAGTTTTACAAAACTCTATATAATTTGTCATGCCGGCGGGGTGAAATGTTACTTGATTATCCAATATCCATAACTGCATCAGTATGTTCAACAACAACAACAACAACAACAACAAGCCCAGTATGTCCCGCTTAGAGCATGGTCTGAGGGTCGAATTGTACGCACCCTTGCCCCGACTAGGTCGAGAGGGTGTTTCCTAGTGACCCAAATAACAAGACAACAAGGAAATATGATAACACGTCTCCAACAAACCGTAAATCAAAAAATAAAAGAAAGAAAACGGTGAGAAGAATGCACATAAGAAAGTTGTGCTAGAAGGGAAGGGAGACATGATGCGATAAACGCTGCACCCGACTAGTGTTCTTCAACCCGGATAGCACTCTTCCAATGCATCCTATCGCGTGTCATCTCCTCAGTAAGTCCCAGCGCGGTCAGGTCATGTCTAATCATTTCACCACAACTCTTCTTTGGACGCCCTCTGCCCCGACGAATGTCTTCGATAGCCAAGTTGTCACATCTTCGCACCGGCGCACTTGGATCTCTCCTCTGCATCAGTATGTTTGTTTTCATGAATTGCAGTTTATTACCAAGACATATGCCATTGAAAGTTAGATGAAACTTTCATTGAAATTTTTTTGGAAGTGTAGAAATCCATAACTAACTTAAGCTCGATTTATTCATAGCATGGTAAAAAAAAGGCAGTAATCGATCAAGCAGTGGAGAATTCTATGCGTGAAAAATTATGTCAATTATGCGCGGGTGAGAAGTTGACTTTTGAATCACCGTCGCTTTATTGTTCAGGGCATGGCCTCCGCATTGAGCATAATGCTATGTATTATTCCTTTGTAGCGGGTAATGCTAGATATTACTTCTGTGTTCCATGTTATGATAAAGCTCTCGGAGATACAATTATGATTGAGTTGGTTGCTTTTCCAAAGGTTAGACTCGAGAAGAAAAAGAATGATGATCGGATTGAAGAATTGGCAGGCTTTACCATTACTGTAGCTTATTGGTTACTGCATACAGTTATGTTTAGATGCTGACTATTTTTATGGAATTTGGCAATGGTTTCAATGTGATAAATGCAAAGCTTGACAACATCAAATTTGTGCATTATTTGATGGTTGCAGAAGTAAAGGTGGGCAAGTTGAGTGCACATGCCATTTTTGTTATATATATTAAAGAAATCGAGAAGGGGGAGCGTGCACCGCTGCCACATAGTGCTCTTCTTGGAGCAAAAGATTTGCCAAGGACTATAATAAGTGATCATATCGAGGATCGATTGTTTAGAAGTCTAAAACATGAAAGACTGGAGAGGGCAAGATTCCAAGGGAAATGTTATGAGGAGGTATTTAATCTAGCCGAGCTGACATTCTCTATATTCTACACACATTAAGTTTTTTTTTTTAAAATGTTGAATGACCTTTTAGTTCTGCATCAGTGATAGGTTGTTTGATGTGTATGGTATGTTTTGTGCTGTTTTGGTTATGCAACAAGTTTTTATTAGGTGTACAACCTTTGCAATGCTCCCAGATTTTTCTTCGTAGGCTTCACTCACACTGAATTTTCCACCCTTGCCCTAGTTTGCAAGAGTAATTTAGCTCTGTTTCATTGATTATTCTAATGGAAAATACAAGTTGAAATATATACCCGGTACATTTAGGAAACAGACAAATATTCACACCTACATGAACCTTCCTAGTGCCTTCCTAATCCTTCTTGGGCTTGTGTTGATTTGGTGTTGGGTTCCTCTGTAGAGGTTTTGATAGCTGTTGTTGTAAGACTCGGGGTCTTAAGAGGCGCCAGCCCATGCCACTTAGCTCTTTCAGGTTCGTTGTCCTCACTTGGAGCCGGAAAAGAAAGAGCTTTTGTAACATGGATAGAAATTGAATCACTTATAAATCACTCCGAACATTCTTATGATATCCGACGTTGGATGGGGGTGTTACAACTATTGGGTTGGCGTTAGTAGTGTACCGACTTGTTTCTAGATTTTCAATTTCGATTACTTATATAATTGTTTGTTTGATGTCTTGAAATCGTTTATTGGACTGGATTTTAGTTCTAAATTTCTAATTGATATGGTAGGGAGCATCACCACTCCCTTTGTTATTAAGGTGACACATGGTGAGGTAATTAAATAACCTCATTTTTCTTTGTTTTCAGTGCGCATTTTTTCCTGCTTGATCCTAGCTCTCTTTAGGATGTTGTTGTTCGGGCGCGTGCATTCACACACCTGGGAAATAGGAGGATCGATATCTTGACTGCATCCGGACTTTTCGCTGGGGTATCGTTTGAGCATCATTATACTGGTAGCCTTGCACATGTCGTTGAGTTCTTGGTAGAGAGCTCTTTTTAAGTTTCATTTTTATTGATTTTTTCATTGAAAAGTACAATAAAGAGCTCTTTTTAAGTTTAATGGTTGGACATTATTGTTATTGAGTGCATGATCCTCATGTGATCGCGAGTATTACCGGCTACTACCTAGTAGGGATACTTACTAAAGAGATTGCGATGTGCGTCATACTAGCGAGGCTCGATGGCCCGATAGTTGCTAGTACGCCACGTACTATGGTTGCTCTAAAGGGGATTTATGTGGTTCTGACTGCTATGCCGATGGGATTTTCAGCTTAATGATTGAATATGGAGGTAACCATTACACTCATTTATTGAGTTTTCAATTATAAATATAGTTTGACAAGTGTCTTGAGTGGGGAAATAGAGGTTGATACGTTTCTATTGATAAATCACTCCGAATATTTTTATGATATCCGATGTTGGACGGGGTGTTACAACTATTGGGTTGGCGTTAGTAGTGTGCCGACTTGTTTCCTGATTTTGAATTTTGATCACTTATATAATTGTTTGTTTGGTGTCTGGAAATCGTTTATCGGGCTGGATTTTGGTTCTAAATTTCTAATTGATATGGTAGGGAGCATCACCACTCCCTTTGTTATTGAGGTGGCACATGAAGAGGTAATTAAATAACCTCATTTTTCTTTGTTTCCGTGTACATTTTTTCCTGCTTAATCCTAGCTCTCTTTAGGATGTTGTTGCTCGGGCGTGTGCATTCACACACCCGGGAAATAGGAGGATCGATATCTTGACTGCATCCGGACTTGTCGCTGGGGTATCGTTTGAGCATCATTATACTGGTAGTCTTGCACATGTCGTTGAACTCTTGGTAGAGAGCTCTTTTTAAGTTTCATTTTTATTGAAAAGCACAGTAGATAGCTCTTTTTAAGTTTCATGATTGGACATTATTGTTATTGAGTGCATGATCCTCATGTGATCACGAGTATTACCAGCTCCTACCTAGTAGGGATACTTACTTAAGAGATTGCGATGTGCGTCATATTGGTAAAACTCGATGGCCCGATAGTTGCTGGTACGCCACGTACTATGGTTGCTCTATAGGGGGTTTATGTGGTTCTGACTGCTATGCCGATGAGATTTTCAGCTTCATGATTGAATATGGAGGTAACCATTACACTTATTTATTGAGTTTTCAATTATAAATATAGTTTGAAAAATGTCTTGAGTGGGGAAATGGAGGTTGATACTTTTCTATTGAGTTTTCTATCACAAATACATTTTTGGTTGGCTTTCTTTTACAATGTCCACCTTCTTAAACAGAAGGCTTGAACTCACTATATAATCAATGTGGGATACTATCTTATATTTTCAACAATAACATATACCGACATCAAGTATTCTAACTCAACAAGTGTGATTATTGTTATTGACATATACCACTTTGTTAATCACTCTGAAATAAAACGAGAATGTCGGGATCTTAAGTAATATATATATATAGATTTTGACTATAATAGGATAATCAATGTGACCTTATAAGCAACAAACACATGTTAATATTATACTATATGGTTTCGACTATGAATATCTAATCCAACACAGTAGAAGATATAACAATTATCAAGAAATATATCAATTCGTACAGACATATAGGATTAACTATTATATGTGGGAATTTAGGATTAAATTTTAATTCTATAAAAACTTTGGTCAACAGAGTCTAAAGTCGATCTAAACTTTAACTATAAAAGAATAATGCGTTAAAAATAAAATCAAAGATGCTTTAAATCTTTTAAACCACGCCATATCCCTCGACCTTATACTATAAAATTATTTTACCAATCATGGGATCACCCTGGAACAAAACGAGAATGTCAGCATCTTTAATTTTATATATTTTGGTTTTTATTTGTATTTTATTTTTAAAATGATGAAGGTAGACACTCTCATTGTATAAGTAATAACAATTTGCACCATCCTCTTACCCACACATGTGTTGATGCGAGTGGATGAGATTGTGCTTAATAGGCTGAGATAGATGGAGAATTGGATTCACAGAGTTGAGGGTTGGAATGTCTATTTTCACCCATAACTTGTCACATTTGTTGTGAGAGTACATACTTTTAATGTATGCTTATTGCTATTGTGTCTTCTTCTAGGTTGCTATTATAGTTGATAATGCAGCTTAATGTCTGAATTATGGTAGACATTCCATCTTTATAATATTGTATTTTTTATAATATTATGATATTTATTTATTTATTTTCTTGATACGAGTGAACAAAATCATATTCACATGAAAAAAAACGCATTCGAACAAAATCATATTCCATCTTATAATTGAGAGAGTTAAGTTTCATGCCCAAACGAATCCCTTAAATCTCATCCATATGGAAAAAAAAGCTCATTCGAACAAAATCACATTTCACAGTGTGGGTAAGTATTCATGTTTTGACACAGATTGTTGATTGTTGAGGTTTGACCATGGCCACCCCAAAGAGTGTTGTCGTGTTGACATAATGACATGTGTACTAGGCAATGAGTGAATTTACTTTAACCATTATATAATTCTTGGTGTATTATTTAATTATTTCAAACATAAAATTAATATTAAAAATAAAATAATATTTATGTTATCTACAATTATATATGTTTATAAACTTTTACAATAAAAAATCATATTTTAAAAAATATAAATAATTAAAAGGTTGAGTAATTTAGAAATTTTTTTTTTTTTTTTTTCTAAAACATCAACTTTCATGATAAAAGTTTTAAAATGTGTCAATATATATGTGTATAGAACAACAACTAACCAAATAGAAAATGAACAATTTATCCCATGATGGAATTGACCTTAATTCACAAAAATCTTGCGCCAAACCCAATATAAGCAATGTAAAGTTGTATGCTTCCAAGTTCCAACACATATATACGTACAAAGAACTGATCGATCAAATACAATCAACTAAAAAAATTGTTGAACAAAACACAACCACAAAACACTAATTAACTTGTACGAAGCTAACAACTACACAAAATCCTTCTAGGCTGTAATTATTTTCTTGATGAATTTCATCCTCATGACTATAGTAATTATTTTCTATAATATTGTGTGGCTTGTGAATGATTTGTGGTCAGTGGATTGGCAGGCCCGGCCCAAGGTGGCTCATGTGGGTCGACCCATATTTTTGGGCCCCATAATATTGGGCTGGCTTGGTATATATAAATATATATATATATATATATTTAGCTTTTTCTTTTAATTTTTTAACCTTGGTTGCTCCAAGCAAGGATGACAAGATGTTATAGAAGACTTGCTTCAAAAAATATTACAAGGATGATATATTTCAAGTAAATTATTCTTTGTTTGAATCAAGTTTTTGATATATCATATGTAAGAATTAAAATTATTATAATATATAAGACAACTTATATATTTTTGTATTATATTTTTGTTATTAATAGGGTACGTCTACTTTTTACTATAGACTAGGGCCTCTACCATCGTAGGACCAGCCTTAATTGGTAAGTGGTCTTGGTGTACTTATCTCCATGCTGTTGTTATTTCTACTGTTGTTTTGAGACAAGATTCCCAAGGTAGCATCGAGTTGATACTATAGTGATCAAATTGAGTTTCATTTTGTACACAACCAAACTAATTAGATGTCTCTAAACATCAAATGATAGTGTTCATTCTTTGAGAGAAGATACATTTTGAGCTTCTTTCTTATTAAAATATTTTATGTATAGGTGGCTTACTATTTTTGAATTTAATATATCACAAATTTATTTCTTTTTTTAGGAGTAAATTTTTTAATATGGTTTTATTTCAATTTTGAAAAGTTATCATCAATATATATTTCACCAAATCCACGTATCCAACCACCCGCAAATGATGGGTGCATTGAATATGATTGAAAGGGTTGGTGGATGGTGCACGAATCATATCGTATGTAACAAAATCCTTAACGAAATAGGTATATTCATCCATAACCTCCATTTTTATATATGTGAAGTTGGGGCATCCAGGTTAAGTGACTAGTACCTCAAGAAAGATGATACATATACATAATTTGGTGTATGAGAGCTCTCCATCATTACTTTGTAAACTATAAAAATTAGCCCTAAATTTTTCTTTAACTCTTTACTATACCCTAAATTATAAAAAAGGAAACGAGACGGCCTATTAGGGTCGTTAATGTACTATACGTATAACATGCATATGTGTTTCTACCCAAAAAAAATAACATGCATATGTGTACGTGTGGGAAACACGTGCGAGAGTTGGATGGCAACGTGCATGGAGTGTTTCTTCCACGTGGCACGTGTGTGCTCTACATGCACGGCGTGCTCCTCCCTTCAGCTTACCCTTTTGACGTGCAACAAGTGAATCCAATTCACCTCTCACAAAGTTAACCCACTTTGCTACCTACCTAGTTTTTGTTGTTTGGATATGGGTTTGTCTCGCATTAAAAAATATATAAGTTTGATATGTTATTTTTTATATTGTCAATTGGTTTTGAGATGAAACATCGTTAGATTTATGTGCTGTTTATATCTCTTGTACGTGAGCCCACACACGGCCTTCCTCCAGCCCAACCAACTTTAACATTTGTTGAAACCATGTATCCAATCTTGCGATATGTCAAAATTTCTTTTAAATTTAAACAATCTTTGGTTAAGTAATACGAAATGGAAGTAGCTAGTGTTGAGTTTATTTTATTTTAGGTTATAATGTCGTGATCTATATTTTATCACATTTTAAAGTTATTATGTAAGTAGGATCGGATTTTCACCCTCTTTTAGCTAGATTTGTCTCCCAAATCGACATGGATTTTATTCCTAATAAGTCTCGAGTTGATATTTAAAAAAAAATGACGGTATATTATATATAAGATAAAAATAACTCTTATTTACGAAATTGTTTAATTTTGAACTTGAACTTTTAATTGGTATATTAATTTCATTGATTAATTATTTTGCCACGCAATTCAAGGGATGGTTGGGTCGCAAAATTAACACAAACTACCTCCGATTCAAAATATATGCCGTTTGACTTTTCAACACGTATTTTAAGAAGGTAAAAGTTATATAAAATATCAAATTTTTTAAAATTATTTGTTTACAACTTAATATTTATTGATAATATGTATTAAATTGTAAAAAAATTAATAATAAAAAAGTTAATATATTATATAGTTTTTAGCTCTTTAAAATACGTGTTAAAAACTGAAACGACATGTATTTTGGATCGGATGGAGTAATTTAAATCGGAAAATATTTAGGGTTGCCAAGGGGGAAACCCTAGCAAATTAATATGAATGGCTGAGAATTAACTGAAAAAAGAAAAGAAATTGAAGCTCCTATATAATATATCACTAATTAAAAGCATATATCTTTGCTTGATTCTTGACATCGATCGATCGATTCGTGCTTCCATCTTCCCTCAATTCCGGTATAAATAAATGTGTTTGTGCATTCATGAATTTACCACACCTCGATCGATATCATCATTCCCTCTTTTCGATATATCAATGGCATCCGCCTTCTACTTCCCAATCGTTGTTGCTGCTGTCTTCGAAGCCAAAGCTTCAAAGAATCAATGGAGAGAAGCTGGAAATGGCGACGGTGATGACGACGACGATGATCATGATGTGGCACCAGCAGCCTGATCAGGTACTTGATCATGCTGCTGGTGCCTCGGTCTTGGATACCTAACTAGTCTCTATGTCTTGTTAAGTGGTGCACGCTTTATATACATATATACAATACAATAAGATTGATGAGGCCATCAAGTGTCGTAGCTTAATAATATATGGTCATGAATCATATTATATAGATAATTTATATACTATACTATTATATATACTCCGTATGTTATATATTTGTATAAGGAATTGAATGCTTTAATTTCTCGATCTTTAAATTCTACATTCAAATGGTATGTTATCGATATCTCGATTGATCTTGTGGATTTGACTAACTAACCAGTCGGAAAACGTACCGTATGTTAAAGGGAGTGTACATTTAGAAATATTAGTGTTACCGCAAAACCTTGACATGCTATTTATTAGAGTTAATGAATGGTAAGGAGTGTTGTGCCTTAATTGAGGGTTTGCTTATACGTGTTGTAATGAGAATGATATATAACAGAGAAGAAGGACATAGGGATTTGCATGGTTCGGCAACTGTGTTACCTAGCTACGTCCATAGGCAGAGAATCGGTTTTGTATATTAGAGGAGACAAAACAGATTAGGGTTATAAGGGGTCGGCATTTTATGAGTATACGTAGAGTAATTAGAATCACGAAACCCTAAAAAGACAATGGATCGTAAGTCCAAAACAGATAAACGATAATGCTTCAAGACATATTAACAATATGAAGTGGCGATAAACAAAGAACACGACAATTAAAGAACTTGAATATTGATATTGAAATATGGTTAATTACATACTCGATTCAACACCAAAACAAACAAGTTGGCTCATGCGAAGAGATTGACACACTTTTCTACTAACTAGTGAGTGGCAAGAATTTGATTTCCACTCCTACACTTTAGAGTTTAGAGGCTGGTGTTATCGCCCTAAGGTCGAAGAGAAAGAAACTATGCTTTCATGGACTCCTACACTTTAGAGGCTGTTGTTATGACGCTAAGGTCGGATAGAAATAAACTATGCTTTCATGGTGATTTGTGAGGGAGGTTTGAGTAGAGGTGGCAATCGGACGGGGCGGACCGGGTTCGGGTTTGGTTAGTCCGGTTTCTAGTCCTTTGGGTTTCGGGTAATGTCTAATAATTTGATCATTGGGTTGGGTCGGTTTCGGCCTTTCGGGTTTTGGTTATATCAGGTTTCGATTATTTCGGGTTTTGGTTGTCTCGGGTTTCAGTTATTTCGGATTTGGATTGTCTAAAGTTTTTATTATTTCAAATTTTCAATATTCATTTTAAAAAAATTACTAGAATGCATCTTGAAGTTTGGGTTATTTCGGGTTTCGATTATAACGGGTTCGGGTCTTAATGGATTTCAGTTGAATCGAGTTCGGTTCATTCGGATTTGGGTGAGTTTCGGTTATCAGTTATTCGAATTTCGGGTCCAAAATGGACCTCTTAGTCTTTAGGTGTCGCCCCCTACTTGTTCATTCGCAATAATTACTGCTACAATTCAAGAAAATAGTTGATGTTGAAGCTTCAAATTGATCGTCGTGTTTTGGATGGGAGCTCTACCTACTCTCACATGGAACCGGGGGTGCAAGCTCTAGGATAGCTCCGAAGGCAAGGATTTTAGAGCTAGGTAAGTGAATTAGTTAGCTCTCTCTGGCTCTAGATTTTGTTGATCCCCTATATAGCCTCTCCTGATCGAATGAGCCAACGTCGTCTAATCAAGCGAAGAGCGTGGTTAAGGTGTGCAAGTGGGCCGAAGCTGGCCCAGTACACTTACAATCACATGTCCAAACCCAAAGTTAAAATTACACGTATGCATACTAGAACGTACAATCGTACATGTATAAGTGAAGGTCCGACTAGGCCTGTCCACGGATCGGACCCGGTGGGTCACGGGTTGGGAAATCAGGACCCAAACCCGCAGGATAGGCGGGTTAGGTGACCCGGTGGGTCAATGGGTCGATCCGTTTTTTAAAAAATTTGATTTTTTTTTAAAATTTTACCCAAAAGCAGTCATTTTCAAAAAAATAAAAATTTAAAATTTATCGACCCGGCGAATTAATTTCACAAAATCCTCAACCCGAACCCGTAACCCGCCATGATCCTTGACCCATCTGACTCGGACCTGCCGGATCCATGACCCACTGGGTCACCAATCCGCCAAACCCGTCAAGTCACGGGATGACCCGTGACCGGTGGACAGGCCTAAGTCCGACCGTTTAATTAGGGGTACGGTGTATTTTAAGACTTTGCTTTACCACCATTCCTACACCATTACATATTTACATGTTTTTTTTGTTTTTTTTTTTTATTAGGAAAAGATTCGGGTGAGCACGCTCTACCCGAAAGCATCCTTACGGATGAGGTCTGTAAGACCGAAATTGTGACAAATATCAATACCCCTGACAGAGTGGCTAAGGTGTGCAACTTTATCAGCCACTCTATTGCCAAGACGGGGTAAATGAATGAAAGAAATTTCTTTCATACTCGACAGAAGAATTTGTACGTCAGACAAGATGAGTTCGATTTCCCAATTACATATTTACATGTGTTCACGTGCTCTCCATTTATCCAATCCATTCATCTATCTACTTTATATATATAATTAGAAAATATATATATGAATTGAACACCACACTTCCTCTTCCAATTATAATGAGATGTTTCGAGTTATTAACTCACCACACTTCCTCAATTGATACTCCAATTACCCTCGATGGTAATATTGTGAAATTATTCCAACGGGTCGCGTGAAGATTAAGTCAAGAATTAAAAATCGAGTTAATTGGCATTAGAATTAATCAAGTTGGTAAGGGTGTAAGTTTAACACCTAAGGTGAGGCAAATATGTGTCGGGTTACATTGATTTTTTTTTTTAAGGATTATAAAGCCGGGATCCACCAACTTAACAAAAAAAACTTAAGTTATTATGTAGAGTTTCACCCTTAACTTCCTTATAACCCATCATTTTTACTCTTTTATAATCAACTAGTATAGTTCCCGCGCCATGACGCGATTTTTAAAAAATAAATTGATATTATAGCATTTAATAAAATATTATTTAAATATTTTGAAGTAAACATATAAAAACAAACTCACAAAAGTAAGATATAATAAGCTCAATCAAGATGGACTCCATTGTGATAGTATCGAATATTTGCAAATAGACATAGGTTTATATTAATTTAATATTTTGAATTAAACTCAATGATTATTTTAAAGATGAAAATCAATTGGGAAAATTAAAAGGGGGAGAAAAATGATTAGTTAAAAATAAGAGAATTAAAGTAAAAAGAAGAAAAAAGGATAATTAAATTAAATGAAAATTAAAATTAAAGAGAAAAATAGGATTGGTCAAAATTCCTAAAATCACTCCATGTGTGACACGTCAGCCTAAACTCTTCTAAATTAAGAGTTTATATAGATATAGATGTGGGAGGGACACTCCCATACCAAACCTCTCAACAAATATTTATATAGTTTTTTCCTTATCCTCCTATATTTTGTTAAACGAAATGATCGATGAGTATATATGTTTTTATGCTTTATCCTTTTTATTTTTATATATTTAAAAGTCTTTTTCTAATTTGATTTATAATTTAGAATAATTAAATAGGCGTAATATGAGTGTAACATATCCTAGAAGATTCATAAATATATCAAATTTCCTTACCTTATACTGTAGTATATTCTTTTGAAAATTGTTTTTCTAACTACCAAACTCCAAATGGTTCAACACTAAACAAATTTTTTAGTACGGAGTAGAATCATGAATTTTTTTAATAGAATAACAATTTAAGAAATTGTCAGTCATTATTAGTTTGCTAGCTTTACCATCATATGCTAATAATTGTCATAAATTATGGAGTACTACATTATTTTAAAAAATAAATGTATAAAGGACGTACTATTATTTTTCTTCTAACCTTTTGCCTTATAAAATTATTCCTTGTTTTAACTTACACATGGTTCATTTTTGTGACAGCGCAGGCCACATGATCACTTCCCAAAATTAAATATTAAATAATTACTAATTAAAATTCAAGTAAAACTTAATTTAATGCACAAATTAAAATAAACTCTTAAAGTATAAATTAACTAATTACTGGGAGACATTACACAGACCATGCACGCTGACGGTACCCTCTGTTTAACTTCACGCTATCTAAATATAGATTGTGTGTTTTATGGATCAATGGATTAATTAATATGTTATCAGAGACATTAGAAAAATTAGTCAAAATTAAGTTATCTAAATACAGGCATCCTAGACTAGTTTTCGAATATGAAGTGGAACGATATTAATTAAAATATAAATATCCATATTAAATAATTAACTATTTGGGGAAGGTTTCAACGTCTGTATTAATTTCCAAGCCATCAATGGATTGTTTGAACAAAAAGACTTAGGGGGGATGAATTGCTTCACCTCTTCATAGAAATGGGTCCAATTTCAAATTATTTATAACCGCAATGTTATACAATTACTCTATATATGTTGATATTTTGTATTTTTTAGATTTAAAATAAAATATACTAAAAAGTTAGACAATATCTATTATTGAGCAGAAAGAGTATAAAGTGGATAAATGAGTAAAGGGGACTACTATATGTACGATCAAAATATTGTTAATTGCATAGTCATAACTAGATCCAAGCAAACGCGGGTACGGGCCGGGTTTGAGACAGGCTTTGTCCCAAATTTGATCCCGGTGTTGCGGGCACGGGTCGGACTAAGCCCGTTTAACGGGTGAAAAATGTTGTCTGAGCCCGTCTGTTATATATTGCGGACACAGGTCGGACTAAGCCCGCTTAACGGGTGAAAAATGTTGTCCGAGCCCGCCCGTCATTGCGGGCATGGGCGGCCCGTAGGTACCCACCAAATTACACCCTTGAGTGGTTGTTTAAGGAGCTGTTAATTTTTTTTTTTATCATAAGGAATTGAGTTTCTGTTAGTGTAAAGTGTTACACGTTAATACTTTATTACAATAAACAAAAGAAGAAGAAGAAAAATGGCTGTGTGCACAACAAGTCTTATAGTCTTACACTTGTACACTGTAACTGCCGACTGAGCTTTGGGGATTAACAATTGCCGATCTATTGGGTGTAATGTATAGATATATTTATTATTATTTTTTTCTTATAATTAATAATTTATATTATATATATTATTTATATATTTTAATATATATAAAAATAGCGGGTAGCTGTTTTTTTTGTTGTAAATATCAAACTGAAACCGAAAGTTTGATTACTATCCCATAGCAATTCAACGGCCTGCCGTTATCCGGCCACGTGGAAGGTAAGCTAGTCAAATTTCAATGGTAAAACCTCCATAACACGGTTGCTTTGGAATATCACAAATAACCCCCAACCCTCACTTTATTAACACAAGCAATTGATTAAGGACTATCACACATATCAAAGTAATAATACCAACTATCGGTTAGTCTATCGAGACAGATTTAAGCTAGCTTTTCAGAATATTAAATTTTAATATTATATAGTTTTAATTAAATAAAATAAATTTATGATTTTAGTTTAATTAATTTTTTAAGTTGAAACTTTTCAACAACTAATTATCAATATTTTCTAAAATATTTAGGTTTTTATTCACAAGTTATCATCGACTATATTAGGTAAGATTACAAATATATAGTACCATAATAAGCATAACCATAAAAGAAACCCATATAAGTTTGAGGGATTTTGTTCAAATGGACCTTTAAGCATATTTGGTTAGCTAGATAGGCACATTAATTGTTTTTTAGCATGCTTAGCCCATTAATTATTTTTTTAGCTTGCTTAGCCCTCTTAAACGGTCAATGGTCAACCGTTGACCGGTCAACCCATTTTGATGCCAACTTTTTTTTTTTTTTTTGATGCCAACTTTTTTTTTTTTTAGTGGTGCCATATTTTACCGTTTTGATGCCAAAATTTTATGGTGACAATTTTATATAATTGATGGCATAAGAGCTTAAAACGTGGAATCAAAATATTGTCACTTTTCTAATGAAATGATTGGATGACTTTTTTTTAATGCCATTTTTTTAAAACATTGATGACATTTTTTGTGATGTCATATTTTACCGTTTTGATGCCAAAATTTTATTACATTTTATTTTCACTCTGATGCCACTTTTCTAATTAAATTATTGGATGACACTTTTTTTAAACTTTGATGACATTTTTTGTTACTCTAATGTCACGTTGACCATTGATGCCATTTTGAAAAATTTGTATCACATTAAAGAAAAAAATGTCATCAAAAATACCACTTTGAAAAAATATCATCAAAAATATGGCATCACGGTAAAAAAAATATTATCAAAAAATTGACATAAAAAAGTGGCATCAAAGTGAAAATAAAATATAGTAAAATTTTGGCATCAAAACGGTAAAAATATGGCATCACTAAAAAAAAAAAAAGTTGGCATAAAAAAAAAAAAAAGTTGGCATCAAAATGGGTTGGTCAACGTTCACCGGTCAATGGTCAAACGGTTGACCATTGACCAACCCACCCTATTGGGAAGGGGACTAGGGCAAAACTAATTAAATTGATTTAGGGGCTAGGTGACTAATTGAATATTCAAAAAAGTCCTTCTACCAAAATCACCCTATAAGTTTACTAATTTTATGGTTATTTTCATACATATTAATTGTCTTAAAAAAGATTGGATCATCATCTTGAAAAGGGTGTAGCACCACACCCATCAATTTATGTTCCGTCGTATCGACTCAAAAATAGGGTGACAATTATTGTACTATCATATACTCGATCCGTATAAATATATGTAAGTTTACTAATGAGTGGGTATAATTAAGTGGCTTTGCTTAACCCATAAACCATGCCTCTAATTCAGTGCAATTACAGTTACGTTACAGTCAAAATTCAACTCTTCTTCTCTATTACAAAAATCAAACCCTTTACAAAGTCAAATAGGTTCAAATTTTGCAATGCCAACATCAAATTAAAAGTCAACCCATCACACATTTCAGATGGAAAAAGATTCAAAGGAAAAAGAAGACAAAATGAGTCCAATGGCATGGAGAAAACCGCCTCCTAAATTTCGATGGATCCACCCTAATTAATGAACTAAGATAGTACAATTAGTTTCGTCATAATTAGAGTTGGGAAGGACGATCAATTAACATTGGATACCAAAGGATATAGGAAATCAAATCCCGCTTAAAGCTAAAGCCTTATAAAGCATTTTACAATACAAACACCCCCAACTAGGAATCATAAATATTCAACTACAAATAGAAAGGGACTCCTTAATTATCATCAACAATCTTAAATCACCTACTAAATGCCCGTGAAAAAACAAAATGATCATTTCAAACATCAAAAATGTTATTATCAAGAGTGAGAGAGACTTTCTTCTCTCACATTCCCCGTGATGACAATATATATAGTACCTAATAAGGTTGCACATCTTTGCCGTTCGACCTGATACCTTGATATCAACAACAATTCAGGTCTTCTTAACCTCATCCGTAAGGATGTTTTTGGATAGGGACATACCCGAACTATTTACCCAATAAAAAAAATGGTTTATTTTTAATTAATTCTAATGTATGTTCATTAGTATGAAAAAAATGGTTGGGATATTATGGATATTTTTGCCCATTTAAAACATTTTCTTAATAAAACTTTGTACTAATAGTTACTTAAATAAGCAAGTGGTTAAAGAAGGACAGATGCCACATAGATTACAGGATTATATCTTACATGATTAAATCAAAACTTTAAGGTGAGCCATAAAATCATGACTGATATAATTGTCTTTCCCACCACCACCCAATAATAATTCATGCTATATTATCGATCAACACATATAGGTCATAATTTAGCTCATCAAATGCAATTTTAAAATAACAATGACTCAGATTTACGATTTAGATCTGTCTTTTTAGAAAAGAACCAAAATACCATTACCAAATTATGGTGTCTTATTTCCCCATTTGATCCGATCTCCAGCCAATTCAAAGCAATTGTCATGATATATCCCCTAATTGCACATAATTATATATTAATTTCACTAATTTAATCCATTACCCATCTGTTTCTTACAAACGGGAACCCGCAGCCACAATGAACTCGTAAGCTAATTTGACTAGAAAGGATTTTGAAATCTTCCACGATTACGAACACCAAGTGATGGCCGTTGCATCACCAAGTGAACGACGCCCTCAAGCCACCAGGCGCGACCACTTTAGACCATGAGGGATTCGAAATATTTATAATAGTATATTTGATAGATGATAAAAACTATATAAAATATTATTTTTTATATATATAATTTTATAGTATAGTTTTTTATTAAAATAAAGAAAAAGAAAGTAGCCTCCCAAATGGATCTTGACGTATACTGATTCAGAGTGGCTGCTTTAACACCCAAATTATTTTACTTTTGGCCTTTAATTTTAGCGGGAAAAAAAACTGCATTATAAATACCGTTAACCACCACTTGTTCATCATACCCAAAACAAGCTATCAAGAGCAAATAAAGAAGGAAAAAGGGTCAAAGCTCCTTCAATTTCATCTCCTCTTCTTCAGACACGTTGACTATGGCAATCCCTGTGATTGATTTCTCCAAGCTCAGTGGTGAAGACAGGGCCCAAACCCTCGCCGAGATCCACACTTGTTGCGAACAATGGGGATTTTTTCAGGTATATTGTCTATTTTGATGACACTACTTGATCACTTGAAAACACTCTCTCAACCTATAGTCGAGTAAAGGGTCTGAACATAGTTGAGATTGATCTTCTCACTTTTTTTTTCTTATGGGTTCAGCTGGTAAACCATGGAATTTCGGAGGAGCTTCTAGAGAAGGTGAAGAAGGTGTGTTCTGACTGCTACAAGATGGAGAGGGAGGAAGCGTTCAAGAACTCGAAGCCGGTGAAGATGTTGGAGGAGATAATGGAGAAAAGCAGCCATGAGAAGGTGGAAGGGATTGATTGGGAGGATGTTTTCTTGCTCTTGGATGACAATGAATGGCCTTCCCTTACTCCTGGATTCAAGTAAGCCCCTAGCTCTTTCCGAAAACCCTCTCAGTTCTTTTCGTATATGCTACACATCCCGTGATTTACCTCTTTCACACGACCAGGGAAACAATGGGAGAGTACAGAAGGGAGATCAGGGACCTAGCCAAGAAGGTAATGGAAGTGATGGATGAGAACTTGGGGCTACCCAAGGGCTACATCAATAGCGCCTTCAACGGAGGGAACAACAAGGAGGAAACCGCCTTCTTCGGGACCAAGGTGAGCCACTACCCGCCATGCCCACAACCGGAGCGAGTCACATCCCTCCGGGCCCACACAGACGCTGGCGGCGTAGTCCTGCTCTTCCAAGATGACCAGGTGAGTGGCCTCCAAATCCTCAAGGATGGGGAGTGGATTGATGTGCAGCCTGTTCGGAACTCGATCGTGATCAACACGGGTGATCAGATCGAGGTCCTAAGCAACGGGAGGTACAAGAGCGTCTGGCACAGGGTCTTCGCTACCCCAGACGGGAACAGAAGGTCGATTGCGTCTTTCTACAACCCTTCCCTTAAGGCCACCATAGCGCCTGCTCCACAGCTTGTCGAGCAGGCGGATATGGAAGCCGAAAACACATACCCAAAGTTCTTGTTTGGGGACTACATGTCTGTGTATCAAGATCAGAAGTTCCTCCCTAAAGAGCCAAGGTTTGATGCAGTGAGGGCCATGTGATTGTACATGAATCATCCAAAAGAGCTATATTTCATAATGTATTTGTTAATTGTTGTGTTACTTTTTTGTGTTCTTATATTTTGAGCAGTTAAAGATTGTTTTGGACTTGGATTTGTAAGTGTAATTTTTACAACCTTTGTAATGGAAATCTTTTCTCTCTATCTTTTTGGTATCTATATGGCTCTAAGCCATGGTTAATGAAAATCAGTCCCCGGCTTGATCCGATTTACATACTGAATGGAGGTTGCGGTGTTGATCCATTCGAGTTCGTTCCAATTGAGACAACAGATCAAGCTGTGGAACCAATCCCCAGCTTGATGCCTTGATCCAAAGCTATAGAATTGATAGATAAGATTAGACAATTTAGACCTCTCAAAACAAAATCCCACCCGGTTAACCCGATCCGAACACCCGGAAAATTTCCGCCCCGAACCCGGAAATATTTTCCGACCCAAAAAACCGGAAATTGTTCGGGTAATCTGGGTTTCGACCCGGTGACCCGATTGACCCGGTAATTTTGACCCGATTTACCCAATTGACCCGGTTAATTTATAATTATATATGATTAAATTTTTTTTATATATAATTAAAATTTATCGAAAAATTATCAAATCATGATTTTTTTAATTTAAAAAGGAAAAAATTGACAAACCCGAAATCGACCCGAAACCCGAGTTCAAGTCAACCCGAAAATACCCGAAATCCGTTTTACCCGAGATCCGAGGTGACCCGACCCGATTGACCCGGTCTAGATAAAGAGTCATAGACAGGCGAAATAATTTGGGTCGATTGGGCCGGCCCATACAAATTAGGAGCCCTAAGCTACTTCCCTGACCCTTCACTCTCCCTCCTTGTTCATCAGACCTTCACTCCGTAGCCCGCAGTATCTCACTCTCTCTACCTATCTTGTTAAAATTTTGAAGCTTTATTCATCGTCTCCTTCCTCCGTCGGCCCTGTAAGTTGTATCTATCTTTCTATTCATGCATCTACTAGGTATGGAATTTCTTTGATTTTGTGTGCTTTAAGATTGAAACTTTAATTATGGACTACAATAGAATCTCTGATCTTCCGTATCAAATCGGAGGTTGAAGACAAACAATCGGCTGCCTGAGACTCCAATTTTAATCAGACTCCATGCATCTTTCTCGCCCTCTCTAAATCTCGTTGCTTTGCTTTTAATCAGACTCCAATTTTTCTGATAATCTATCAGTTTGAAATTCTCGAAATTTTGATTTCCTTGGTGAAATACACGCTGAAACACCCCTGGCTTTCTAGGTTGAGTTTGAATTTGATTTCTACGGTTGTATTTTGGGTGAAGGCACTTGCTGGACTTGAATTTGAAAGGGCAGTGAACTTCAAGTCATGATGCCATTGATAATAGGGTAAAATGCAGAGAACCACTCCTTATATCAATAATTACTGAAAATCAGCTTTTCTGAAAGCGGTTGGATGGAAACTTGAATTGTAGTGATCGATTGCTAACAGATGGAAACTTTAATTTGCAGATGGAAAGTTGGAAGGACAAGGAAATTGGTAAATATGAAAGGCAGTTAGGGGAAGATGAATTTGTTGAGATACTTACATGGATGTCAGCAAAACAAGTGATGAAATTCTACTCCCTCTCGAAAACCATATATAGCCTGCTTTCAAAGCCCTCATTTGTGAGAAAGCAGTGTATTCGCTCTTCCGATGGGGGTGTGTTCCTCCAAGAATATAGTTGCGTGAAATCCGACAAGCTTGAGTTCCACACCCTCCCTGCAGCAGCGTCGTCGTCTGTTGGCATCCCTAACGAGTCGCTCTCCTTTATTGTCGGAACTGGTTGCATTTTGGCTTCTAGTGAGGGCCTACTCCTCCTCTACGCGATCGGATTAGATAAGACAGTAACAAATTTGTTCATATGTAATCCTGCCACAAGGAGATGTGTTCCCCTTGCTAACCCTGAGTGGCTAAGATCAAGAAAATGTATCTACTATGGAGGGCGACCGGCGCTTGAGTGTCATCCAAGAAATCTCAACACTTGCAGCAACAGCAAGGATCATCTTACTCACAGTTATGGGGCGGATTATACCATTATATTTCCGGTATGGAAGCTCGACGATTCAGGTAATTTCGAGCTCGCAGTGTATAGTAATGGAAAGTGGCAGGAGGGAATGTGTGATTTGACGATAAAGGGGCGATTACTTCGGACAGATATGCCATTGTGCCTCTTCAAAGGAGGCCTTGTTGTACATTATCTCAATTTAAGGTACGCTGAAATGTGTTTAGAGTTCGGGGTTGGGTGTTGGGTCCTTTCGACTTGTTCGGGAAAAGAGTGCTTACATCTTGGCTCTCAGACCCCACTTAATCACGGAATATAATGGGTTTGTTGTTTTTATTGTTTTTGCGGGACATTGATTGATGCAGTTTGTTTGATGTGTGCGACAATGCAGAGCAAGGATGATCGGGGTTCAAAGGGTGGAGGAACCTTACATTGCAGCTTATGATGTGGGTAGGAAAGCATTTTCGAGAAATTTCAAGCTACCAGAAGGGGCATGGGAGGATGAAAGGTACCATTTGCATTTTGATCTGAAATTGTTCAAGTGGAGATCAAGAAGTGATGATGAAGAAACTATAGGTCTTGTGAGGAACTATAGGAGGAAAGACAACAAATACATATTTATGGTGTGGGTGTTGGAGGACTATGAGAGTGGGTCATGGAGAAGGGTGATCCAAAAGACGACAGTCGAGATGGGGGTGACTGAGGAGGACGACATTATGAGCTCCTGCATCCTTTGTAGGAACGCAATGGGCGGCATGGGTCTGGTGTTTGCAACGGGAACCAGAGTTTATGTGTACCAATTGGACGGTCCCCACTTTATGTGTACCAATTGGACGGTCCCCACTCTGCGCGGCTCGAGGTGGTGGCGGAGCATGCTGGTTATGGGTTGAGGGATTTGACGTTTATGCCCTACGCTAACACTCTTCGCCCTGTTTGTGCCAACGAGACCCAACTAGTTACACATTTTGATCAATTTATTCATTAATTAGTCGTTGTTCTTTGATGAATATATGCATGTACAGATACAATTTACTGTCATGAAAGTATTAGGAGTAATACAAATATCAGTTTGCCATTTCTTTGATGAATATATGCATGTACAGATACAATTTACTGTCATGAAAGTATTAGGAGTAATACAAATATCAGTTTGCCATTTCTTTGATGAATATATGTATGTACAGATACAATTTACATACCGAATGGAGGTTGCGGTGTTGTACACTTGAAGAGATCCGCCTGCGAATTTCAAAGGGCTTTTTGATCTATTCGTTCGTTCCAATTGAGACAACGGTTTGACAGTAGGTAAAGGATGCTGACTCGTGAATATCCGAACTGAGTCTCCTTGTGAAAGCTGCTGCCTTCGCTTCCCATTGAATGACACCCACACATTGCTCCGTGCATCTTCTGGTATCTGCTTCACAAGAATAATGTAAACAAGGAGTGACCATGAGCATTAGTACAAGTTTGCTTTGGATGAAAACGCAGTGTAAAATGTCGGTACCTTCAACTCCAAACTTGCGGAATCTGGGAGTATCACCGGTCTGAACGAGAGAACTGTTGCAAGGAACATTGGGATGAACCTGCAATCCACATTCTTTGTTACAATTTTGTTCTTTTCCTCCAAATTATCCCATAAATTCTTCCAA
Organism: Persicaria tinctoria; assembly: GCA_037127255.1. Lineage (NCBI taxonomy): Eukaryota > Viridiplantae > Streptophyta > Magnoliopsida > Caryophyllales > Polygonaceae > Persicaria > Persicaria tinctoria. The sequence continues at coordinate 4,242,007 of JBANSL010000010.1, forward strand.
GTTCAACCTTTTCGTGAAATAGATGCTCAAACCAAATCCTATGAAATCTCAGTTCAAATTAACGAATTCATTATTTTATTTTATTTTTACCATAGAGGCATTTTGACAAACACCTTGTGAGCAATAAAAGAAACCGGCCATGTGAGATACGGGAGCAATGGAACGGGGCAACAAATCCAATTGCAGGGTAGGAGGGAAAGAAAATGAATACAAAAAACAAGTTAATTTGAGATCAAGATAAAAACAAACAAGATATGGTCATAATTGATAACAGTACTAATTGTCGTCGGCGATCGACGGATTCAATCAATGAGGAAGAATTAGGAGTGAAATCCAGAACTACGGACAGATATTGAGAAGAAAAGATGAGCGACAGAGATCAGATCTGAACGCGGAAGAAGAAAAAATGTCGCAATCCCCCAAAGATATCCTTGAAAATCAAAACTTAACAAAAAGAGGTTGAGCAGTGTTATCGGTAGGCTTCAATCCAAAGCCTCCCCAGGCTCGCAATACAAAAGATGCTGCAGTGGAGTCCATGACAGAATTTGGTGAGATTTCTCGGGGCTGAAGGTGATCGATTCTGTGCCACTGACCGGCTGAGAACTACCCTCGCAATACAAAAGATTGTGTGCGGGAACACTAGTATTTTGATAGGATATATAAATCACCATTAAATCTTAATGTATTGAGTGTTATCACAATCACAAAACTACCCTTTTAAGGGTTGAAGTTTGATATTTTTGTGAAAACTCAAAAAGTTAAAGAGTGATTTTACATGAATTGAATTTTAATTAGATTGTTTTTAAGTTCAATTTGTTTAGACAAGAATCAATTTAGATTATAATTTGTGGATTTGAGAATCAATTTGAGTAAATTTCGATTAGGGTTTGTGATTTTGCTAATAAATTTGTGGATTTAAGTAGCAACTTGATGTAAATTTGTGGATTCGAGAATCAATTTGTAGATTAGGAGTAGGGTGTTTTAAGTAGAATTTTATATATTGATAGAGTTGGTTTGAATGATTTGTTAGATTTAGGAAATAACATTAGTTATGAATATTTGGTTCATATGGACAAAAATCTTGTTTAATGAGAAGCATCGATCATATCGTCCATTGTAATTTTCAGCCCCCCCTTTAAGAAAAATTCTGGATCCGCCACTGATCACATACTCCCAAGGCATTCAATCCGCCACATGTCCCCATCTCATTCATCTCTTCTAAGTTCTATCCCAACCCCTCAAATTTGTTGTATAATGAATGTTTTATTTTTCCCACCCAAACCTGACTTCAAAATAGTGCTACTCATAAAGCATAAGGGATGATTTATAAATCATAAATTTGAAAGCCAAACGGAGCCTATAAGAAAACCACATCAACTTTAAATCTTACTTACACAACAAAAGATAATACTCAATGATCTGGAATTTTACTTAGTCTCATACTCTCATGCAATCAGCCAAATGATTAACAATTTTTAGCCCTAACCATAGTCTCATCGATAATAGCTATTCTCAGTGAGATAAGTGATAAAGCAAACAGAAAAGATTTCAAACACCCGCAATGTGGCAATTCAATTCAAGATAACCATAGTCTCATGTAGCTGGACCCCGGTAAGTGCCGGTGATGCAGGTGACACCGGGAAAATAGGCCTCGAGGGGGATGGTTTGAAACACCTCAAACCCGGCATCATCAAGAAGGTTGCGGAGCACGGCAAGCTGGGTGCACTGCCAAAGTCTAGATCGATATATTTAGGAGAAGAATTTATGGACTTATGGATTGAATTCGGCAAAAATATACTTACCGTAGTCATAAGGACGAAATGTCCACCATATTCCAAGTATTGCGCATTATCAGTGGCGGAGTGAAAGTCGTTGATTCACCTCGCCAAAAATAAATCACAAACGAACAAACTAGTATAGTATGCAAGTAAGGGGTCGAACCCTAGAGAATCAAGTATTTCTAAATATTGTGTATTTATCAATATAAAAAGAAAAGATTTTTATGAATGAAAATAAAAGAAAATAATATTGACAAAAGCAAATAAAGGATAGAAGAAAGCGTTTCCACCTACAAGTTCTCGACTTTGGTTGGTTTTATTGATCATCGAATCCTTTTCAAGCTATTATCGTTTCCTACGAATTCCTCTCGTCTTGGTTTAAGTAGATTAAAAGTCCTACGAGTCCAATTAATCCCTTACACCTCAATGCAATCTTAACACGGTCAAGATTTAACAAAGAGATAGCAAATAGTCCCAATAACTTGAGCATATAAATAACACCAATTAAACACGGTAAATCAATGTTTAAGATATATGTCAACTCCCTACATAATCATGTTTCAAACACGGAATCCACATTCTTATGCGTGCTACTACGGAAATAACACAAATACGAAAGTATTAAATCCTAGCATGAAATCAATATTATCAAGGTAGCTAATCAAGATAACACCAATAACATAATCAATATCACACAAAGAAGTTGAAAGAATTATAGAGGAAAAATAACTTATATTAGAAACTCACAAACCACCAACCAAGTCTCGAAAGTGTAGGCGGAAACTACAAAATTAGCCAAACACGGCTTACCTAAACTTTCTTCTCTTTTATGGTGATTTCTCTACTTGAAAACTTAATTAAACTAACCCTAGAACATCCTATTTATAAGCCTAATGTCTTCCATAAAAGGTAGATAAAAGATAGATAAAAGATAGAAATTTCCTAAACAACTAGATAAAAGATAGAACTTTCCTAAATTAATTCAGCGTCGGATTCCGCTGGCAGCGAGAAATTTCCGCTGGCAGCGAATGGCCTTGATTGAGCTTCTGTTGGATTTCCGCTACCACCTCGCTAGCACACTCGCTGGCAGCGACTTTCATGCCTTAGAATCTTCTCGAGCTTCTCCATGGTCCCTTCCTTCCGCTTCCGCGAGTACCTGATTCCGCTGCCGCGAGCTGGGGCTTCCGCTGCCGCGAGAGCTCAAACTCGCTGGGGCGAGTTCTCCCTTCCGCAGTCGCGAGTGGCCGAAGATTCGTCGTCCTGGTGATTTTCGCTGGCAGCGGATATTTCCGCGGCAGCGGACGTCTCGCTGCAGCGAGTGATGCCGCTACCAGCGGATGGTGTTGGCTTGCTCGCTTGCTCAGCTTCCTCTCTCTTCCCGCGGGCTCTCTCTCGCTGGCTTGCTGGGCTCCAGGCTTCTGGTTCCACTTGCTGGCAGCGACTGATCATTCGCTGGCAGCGACTGATGCCCAGAAGCTCGATTCTTCATTGTTCTTCCCTCTTTCTTTCTCTTCTCCTTTCTTTCTCTTCTTAGCTTGATTTCTTGACTTCACTTGGCCATGTTTAACAGCTTTCCCTTGCTTTCCACCATGTCGGATCTACGATTCTGCACAATTCAACCGAAATAGCGTAGATTCCGAACTTTTCCACAAAAAGAGTTTTATCTAAATTAACACTAAAACATGCATATTCTACAATGTAAATGCAACTAAATTATCCTATAATGCCCATTAGAAATGTGCATTATCAAACTCCCCCACACTTAACCTTTTGCTTGTCCTCAAGCAATGCAAAATAAAGAAGAGCAAAACCATCATCCCATACATATAATCTTCAAGCACTAACCTTGTCAAAAGCAACATCAAAGTGGAGGAGCCATGAACATGAAAGCTAACATCCTAGCAAGTATATGAACGATTCAAAATAAGGCACATATCATCCAACCTCACCGGGATTATGTGTTTGCTCTCACTCTCATTGTGTTTAGGCTTAATAATATATCTCTCGACTTAATCCAAAATGCAAAGAGCTACATAGAAATTGACACATATATCACATATTCTCCACCGCGGATGCCATCACTCACAAGCAACATCAAGAGGTCTTTTATCAAGGTTGTAATGGGGCTTGGTAAGGAATCAAGGGCAAGGAGAATTTATGGTCATGTGGTGCTAAAAATCCGGGAATCAAGATCCTAGATAATCAAACATTAAACATCCATTCTCTCAAAAACATCATCTTAAACTTAAGCTCTCACAACAACTTTACAAAAGACATTCATTTTTCAACCAAAGATATTTTCCAACTCTCACATTCATAATGAAAATAAAAGGCTCAAACTCATGTTTTTTTTTTTCTTCTTCTTTTTTTCAATTCATTCATTTTTTTCTTCTTTTAGAGCCAAAACAATAATGCACAATGTGAGGAATAAAACTAAAATTACATACTCATCCAAACTTGTAACTTTCTCAACAAAAATCTCTTTTCCACTCAACTAGATCAATCATTCACCAATTCTAATCCTAATTCCCGGATGGGGTAAGGCTTATCATCGGCTAGGATAAATTTTGTGGAGCTTCAAAGAATAGGCTAAGGCTCAAATTTGCTACAAGCAAAGGACACATATGTAGGGTGGATATGGATAATAATATGGCTAAGAAAATCATGCCTCTATCATTTGAAACTCATAAGCAATAGACATATAAATTCGGCCTCAAATATAGATAACAATGTCAATCTCAAGAGGTAAGTGCATAAGGAGAGTATAATGTCACACAAGAAAGCAAAAGGGAATAAATATGATGAAAATCCCTTATAAGGCCAAAATTTCTCACTAGGACAAGTTTTGTTGGATTTCAATGATGCCAATAAGAATCATACTTGCTCAATTAAACTAACAAGTCATGCTCCAATGAAAATCAACACAAGTAGGTGACAAGATTAGCCAATTCAAACATATCATGGGATTTAAAGGTTAAGCTCAAAAACTCAAATAAAATAAAGGACAATTAAGGCAAGATGGGTATTTGAATAATACATGAATGCAATGCATGATATTTTTGGGTTTTTGAATATATTTTTTTAATGCAATATAAATGCTAGAAATAAACATGATATGCATGTGAAAATTTTAAATATGACCTAACTAATGCAATATGTACACTAAACCCCTCCCCCACACTTGAATATTTCATTGTCCCTAATGAAATAAAGGCAACAAAAATTAAACAATTGAAATAGGTGAGGGAGAAGGAAACTCACGAACTCAATGTGGTGGTGGAAATTGGGTGTGCCACCCAAAGGGTGCCCAAGCGTTGAATTGGGCCATGATCTCCTCGTGATTCTTTCGTTGTTGCTCCATGAGGGTGTTATGGTTCTCCACAATTTGTCGGTCCGTGGCATCTTGACGCTCGGTGATTTGACGGAAGGCACTCTCAAAATAGCCATGAGAGGGAAATCCATCATAAGACTCGCCATGGTATCCGCCATGTGAAGAACTAGCTCCCCCGCCATAAGACATTTGTGGATGGAATGTCTCCACTTGCATTACCGGCTCATACTCCATCTCCGTCGGTTCTTCATAAGGCTCCTCATTAGCATCTCCTTCGTTGGCGTTCGGAGGTGGGCCAAATGGTGGAGCGTCGGATGGAATATATAAATCGGCGGGGGACGGACCGGTGGGAAGTGGACGAGGGAGGACCAAAGTGTGGGACTTGTTGACCCCGGCATACCAAATGAATCTCCCCGCATAATCACCTTCCCTCACGATGTTAGCCTTCTTTAGCGAAGCCAAATTGAGCCTATAGTTGTCCGAACAAGGGACATAGGCATTCAAATCAATGTCGAGCTCCAAAGCAAGCAAAGTAATTAAGCCTCCAAAGCCAATCTTCACCTCTTCCTTTCTTGAATGTTTCTTTGTAGCCTCGCCACAAGCGGCAAAGAATAGCTCTACCCAATCCGGCGTCTCATGTGCTTCGGGCAATAAGCAAGTCATCCAAGCCCAACTTCCCTTGGAAACCTTGTTGATCTCGGCATGCCCGAAAAAAGTGTTGTTCAAGACCTTGTGGCAAAGTCTAAGAGAAGGGTGGACGATGCTATAATTGTAGTCATTGTCGGAGGTCATGACCTTTTGTGTGACTTCAAACCATCGTTGTTGAGGGGTGGAGCGACGAGGCAATTCAGACCAATGGGCGGAGGGATTGCCCGTGATCCCAAACACATTCTTCAATTCTTCAAAAGTCATAGTTTGATTTGCCCCACCCAATCGAAAAGTAAAACTATCCTCACTAGCCATTGCAAAGGTAGCCAGAAACTCTCTAACCAAATCCGGATAAGTACGGACACACTTGTCTACCAAGCCATCAATATCCCCAATCCCCATAAATGTCCGCACACTCTCCTCAAGTCCCAATAATCTCAATGTGGGGATATCAAAAAATTTCGTCGAAACATACCGACGAGCATCAAGATCATCCCACCTAGTCCTTTGAGCTCTAGTCAATCCTCTAGGCCTAACCATTGGTGGAGAAGCCATAATAATTAAAATCAAAGGATGAAGATCGAGAACTCACAAACAAAACGACTCACTGCAGGATTCTCGCTGGCAGCGAGTGGTGTCCCGCTGGCAGCGACTTGAGTGAGGCCGGAGGAGCTGCGATATGGGTGTGACTCGCTGGCAGCGAAGTCTACTCGCTGGTAGCGAACAGGATGACACCGACGGGCTCCGGTGCTGCTGCGGAATGGATGACACTCGCTGGTAGCGACTGGTGCTCGCTGGCAGCGACGGAGATGAACTTGGGCTCGGTGGCTGCTGCTTCGCTGGTGGCGGCTACCATTCCGCGGGAGCGAGTCGGAGCTTCCGAAACTCCGGCGTCGTTGTCCGGACGGCGGAATTCAAAAATTTCTTCACGAAAGTTGCCCAACTCGACCCGATCTACTCAATGGCGGAAGAAGAAAAGGGATTTGGGTGATTTTGTGGTTATGTGGTGGTTGATGGGTGGTCGGAATGTGGAAAACGTGGTGTGGTTGCGTAGATCGGCTCGTCGGGAGTCGGAATCCGGTGCCGGAATTGGTTTTTGGGGTGGTGGAGATGATGAAGTGGCTATGGAGGTGGGAAGCTTGGAGGTTCTTCAATGGAGGTTGAATGGGGTTTTGTAGAGAGGAGGAAGAAGATGAATAAAAAAAAAGGGTAAAAAGGAAAGTGGTTAAAAGGTAAGTGGGTAAAAAGGGGTGAATGGAGTTTCTAAAAATAATTTATTCTTTTTTTTTTTTTTTTTTTGGAAATCTGGGTGGCTTCGGGATATGGCATAGCTCGCTGCCAGCGGGTCTGGGTTCGCTGGCAGCGAATGGGGCCGCTGTGCTCGGAAGCTCCATGGTTGGTGCTGGTTTCTCTCGCTGTCAGCGACAATTTCGCTGTCAGCGAAAACAGCCCAGTACATCCTTTTTCCGACTTCTCTCTTGTCCCTACGAGGTTAGCTCCAAACTACTCCGAAAAAAATCTATCTAATGTGATAAGGAAGTCTCATTTATTAAATGACAAAACTAATTAACTAACTAGGAATTGAAAAAAAACTAATTTAGGAAAACTTACCTCGGGTTGCCTCCCGAGAAGCGTCCTTGTTTATCGTCATAGACTCGACGGTTTATTCATCCATGTGTTCAAGACTCACTCGGACATCGCCAAAGCTCTCTTTAGCAAATCAAACTCCGATGCACACCATCTAGGTAGGCGAGCACCACATATGAAGAAGCCGAAGTCAAAAGATGTGATGTTGAAGAAGGTCTCCAACTCTTCATATGCTCGAGCGTGACTTCCCGCCGAGGGTATGTAGTACCACCAACACAGTTCCGTTGGTGGTTTGTCGAAGTAATGCTCCCAAGGATCTACATATTCACCAAAATCCACAAAAGTGTCAAAAATATCATTACCTTTCTCAAAAGCCACAGAAATCGGCTCGGGACTTGGTTCCTCAATAGGTGCGTTGGGGATGATTTCTATTGTTGGAGTAGGTGCCAAAATACATGGTTCCTCATGCGTGCACTCACGAGACTCCATGTCAAGGGGCATCGGGCTCTCTTCTCCATCTTCGAATGAACCATGGGTACTTGCGTCTTGGCTTTCCTCATGTATCACGCCCGCCATTGGTTTGAAAGGTAAGGGTGTGGATGCCAACATGTATTCTTCTTCCACCTTTGCCATGTCACCCATACAAAGGAAAATATCCCACAATTCCGGCCAATCCAAACCATAAAAGCCTTCGTTTTTCAAAGATTGGGCGAATTCTCGTATCTCGGGAAGCATGCCATCTTGAACGCAAAGTACTTGTTCTTTCAAATCATCTTGGATACCCCGTGAAGCACGGTCGTCCACTAAATCTTGCACTCTTGCGAGGTAATGGTGAAAGTATTCTCCTTGGTATTGCCATAACTTCAACTCCATTGCCAACAATTAGTAACGAGGTGTCGTGAACCGTAAGATAGGTCCACGACGGGGATATCTATATATACAAATATTAATAAATACACAAAACAAGAGAAATAAACTTGATTCCCCGGCAACGGCGCCAATTTTGGCGGAGTGAAAGTCGTTGATTCACCTCGCCAAAAATAAATCCCAAACGAACAAACTAGTATAGTATGCAAGTAAGGGGTCGAACCCTAGAGAATCAAGTATTTCTAAATATTGTGTATTTATCAATATAAAAAGAAAAGATTTTTATGAATGAAAATAAAAGAAAATAATATTGACAAAAGCAAATAAAGGATAGAAGAAAGCGTTTCCACCTACAAGTTCTCGACTTTGGTTGGTTTTATTGATCATCGAATCCTTTTCAAGCTATTATCGTTTCCTACGAATTCCTCTCGTCTTGGTTTAAGTAGATTAAAAGTCCTACGAGTCCAATTAATCCCTTACACCTCAATGCAATCTTAACACGGTCAAGATTTAACAAAGAGATAGCAAATAGTCCCAATAACTTGAGCATATAAATAACACCAATTAAACACGGTAAATCAATGTTTAAGATATATGTCAACTCCCTACATAATCATGTTTCAAACACGGAATCCACATTCTTATGCGTGCTACTACGGAAATAACACAAATACGAAAGTATTAAATCCTAGCATGAAATCAATATTATCAAGGTAGCTAATCAAGATAACACCAATAACATAATCAATATCACACAAAGAAGTTGAAAGAATTATAGAGGAAAAATAACTTATATTAGAAACTCACAAACCACCAACCAAGTCTCGAAAGTGTAGGCGGAAACTACAAAATTAGCCAAACACGGCTTACCTAAACTTTCTTCTCTTTTATGGTGATTTCTCTACTTGAAAACTTAATTAAACTAACCCTAGAACATCCTATTTATAAGCCTAATGTCTTCCATAAAAGGTAGATAAAAGATAGATAAAAGATAGAAATTTCCTAAACAACTAGATAAAAGATAGAACTTTCCTAAATTAATTCAGCGTCGGATTCCGCTGGCAGCGAGAAATTTCCGCTGGCAGCGAATGGCCTTGATTGAGCTTCTGTTGGATTTCCGCTACCACCTCGCTAGCACACTCGCTGGCAGCGACTTTCATGCCTTAGAATCTTCTCGAGCTTCTCCATGGTCCCTTCCTTCCGCTTCCGCGAGTACCTGATTCCGCTGCCGCGAGCTGGGGCTTCCGCTGCCGCGAGAGCTCAAACTCGCTGGGGCGAGTTCTCCCTTCCGCAGTCGCGAGTGGCCGAAGATTCGTCGTCCTGGTGATTTTCGCTGGCAGCGGATATTTCCGCGGCAGCGGACGTCTCGCTGCAGCGAGTGATGCCGCTACCAGCGGATGGTGTTGGCTTGCTCGCTTGCTCAGCTTCCTCTCGCTGGCTCTCTCTTCCCGCGGGCTCTCTCTCGCTGGCTTGCTGGGCTCCAGGCTTCTGGTTCCACTTGCTGGCAGCGACTGATCATTCGCTGGCAGCGACTGATGCCCAGAAGCTCGATTCTTCATTGTTCTTCCCTCTTTCTTTCTCTTCTCCTTTCTTTCTCTTCTTAGCTTGATTTCTTGACTTCACTTGGCCATGTTTAACAGCTTTCCCTTGCTTTCCACCATGTCGGATCTACGATTCTGCACAATTCAACCGAAATAGCGTAGATTCCGAACTTTTCCACAAAAAGAGTTTTATCTAAATTAACACTAAAACATGCATATTCTACAATGTAAATGCAAATAAATTATCCTATAATGCCCATTAGAAATGTGCATTATCAATCAGCCATAATAGCGGGCTGGAAGAAAACATAACAGAAGTCACACTCTGTTTGGCAAGTGGGTATTTTAGGGAAGGGAAGGGAATGAAAATTGAGAAAGAGAAGGGAAATTCCACCCTTTTACTGGGTTGTGAAATCTCATCAAATAGGGTAGTTATTCAAGTTTAAAATCCCTTCCATTCCTCCCAATTGTCCATCCAAACACTCAATTCATTTCCCCTTCTATTCACTCTCTAAAAATCTCATCAAATTCTATCATCCAAACAGAGGGTCAATATCATATAAACGACAATTATCAAAGCACATTTAGGCTGCACTAGGAAACATGGTAGTAATCCTCTAATCCAAACATGGTGCATTGCATATATAAGAAACACATGACAAATGCTATAGTAAGCTATGGTAGTAATCCTCTATTTCCAAGCATGTTAATTAAGCTAAGGTCATCTCCTCTATAGACTGTAGGATAATTAGATGCGCAGCGGAAGGGTCGAAAACTATTTTCTAACATCTAATTCGGGATCTCATGCATGAATTGATATGAACAATATAGAGGGGAAAAGTCGTACCTTTCTTGTGCGGAACCTTGATTCGAAATCACCTTTGGAGAAAAGAGCCTCAAGCGCGACTCCTCTACTTGGTCCACACGAGTACGGGATTGGATCTCCTTGTCTCCGTTTGCTAGAACGAATGATCGAAGGATTGCAACTCACACCCTACGGGTTAGGGAGGCTAGCGATTTGTGGTGGGAGGAGATTTTGGAGACACGTATAATCCAAAATCAAGTTAAGACTTATTCTCAATAAGTCTCCTTATATATTGTAGAAACTAGGTCAACTTATTCCTAATAAGTCACCTTTATCTTTTATCTTCTATCCACAAACTATATCAACAATAATAACTTATTATTATTATTAATCAATTATCCAATTCCTAATACTCTTTGTGTGTGACCTTATAGGACCTGAATAAAATAGCAATAGATTAAATATAATTTAATCTATAAATTATAGTTGGCTTCTAGCAAAGCACTATAATTACCTAAATTATTCAGATTATAAATCTCCATTTTAATCCTATTATATCATTAGTATTTCACACATCAATTAAAGGACACCAATTCCTTCAATCTCCCACTTGTCCTTAAGTGGATGTGCGGTTTCAATTCCTTTGTCACTTAATGTTCAATTTGACGATATGATAGCATCTCATGTTATCCATATCAATTCAAATTATTTCTCGATCCCGAGCTTGAGCTGTCAAATAAACAAATGATTACGTATTAATCCATTTGAGCATGGCCATGCATTTTACAGTTCTTACTCTTCGAGTGGCCAGAACATTATTCCTACTCAGATATCCTAATATCCAGAATAGGAGGACTTCTCCAATCTTGCGTGACTATAGCTCCCACTTAAATTTTAGCAACCCCAATCACTGCCTTTATGACTGCCTTTTACGGATCAGCGGTTGACAGTGTCAAAGGCTGCCAATCATCAAGTGAGAGGGATATCACACTCATGTCTGAGGAACCTACTAATAATATTTTAACCTTTAATTCTTCAACTTATTTGAAAAATCTTAAGGCAGGTCTGCCTAACAAGTATCCACCATACTTGTCTATACAATTGATTAGACATCTCTATGTCCCTATAGCCCGTGAAACTTGGCGCTATCAATCAACTTGCATAATAGTCTATATTAAATCATTTATGTCCCATTTAATGATTAAGACTATGGCAAAGCATAATTCATAATATCAGTTCACTTAATAGGGTCTCAACCACCACGACTTTCGCAGCGATCCTATTTGATAATCACAAATTATTAGGACATTTTATTCAATTCTAAACCATAATTGAATAATAGTGAAATTTTATTTCAAACAAACATGATGAAAATATGTTTCAACAATCTTGATCAATATCTAATGCGTTAAACATATAAATCAAATCCATTCACCAATGGACTTGAGTCCCTTAGCTCTAGTGTGACTATCATGCTTGGGCTTGGGAAGAGGTTTAGTCAACGGATCTGTTATGTTGTTATCCGTGTGTATCTTGCATAGTCTCACGTCACCTCTTTGGACATAGTCTCGTATGACGTGATACTTCCTGAGCACGTGCCTGGATTTGGAATTGGAGCTTGGTTCTTTGGATTAAGCAATGGCACCATTGTTGTCACAATAAATGTCAATGGCTTCAACCCCTTTGGGAACCACACCAAGCTCGGCTAAAAACTTCCTTATCCAGATAGCTTCCTTAGCAGCATCCACTGTAGCGATGTACTCAGCCTCTGTTGTAGAATCAGCTACTGTGTCTTGCTTTGAGCTCTTCCAGCTCACAGCTCCTCCATTAAGAATAAAAACGTATCCGGATTGGGATCGGAAGTCGTCTCTATCTGTCTGGAAGCTGGCATCAGTGTATCCTTGAACGATCAACTCATCATGACCACCATACACCAAGAAATCATCCTTAGTTCTTCTCAAGTACTTGAGGATGTTCTTAGCTGCACTCCAGTGTGCTTCACCTGGACTCGATTGGTATCTGCTGCACACACTTAAGGCGAATGCAACGTCTGGGCGAGTACATATCATGGCATACATAATGGATCTTATTGCTGATGCATAAGGGATCCGACTCATTCTATCCAGCTCAGCAGGTGTTACTGGACACTGCTTCTTGCTTAGATATAGACCATGTTGCATGGGCAAAAATCCCTTTTTGGAATCTTTCATTTTGAACCTGTCTAGAACCTTATCTATATAAGTTCCCTGACTTAGTCCAATGAGTCTCTTGGATCTATCCCTATAGATCTTGATGCCTAAAATGTACTCTGCCTCTCCAAGGTCTTTCATTGAGAAATGCTTCTTGAGCCAGTCTTTTACAGACTCAAGCATTTGAATGTCATTCCCAATGAGTAGTATGTCATCCACATACAAAACCAAGAATACAACTTTGCTCCCACTAAACTTTTTGTAAACACAAGGTTCTTCTTCACATCTGATGAATTCAAACTGTTTGATCACTTCATCAAATCGAAGGTTCCAACTCCTTGATGCTTGCTTAAGTCCATAAATGGATTTCTTAAGTTTGCATACCTTCCTAGGATTTTGTGGATCCTCAAAACCTTCAGGCTGTGTCATGTACACATCCTCTTCTAAGTATCCATTTAGAAACGCGGTCTTGACATCCATTTGCCAGATCTCATAATCATAATGAGCTGCAATTGCTAGGAGTATCCGGATGGATCTAATCATAACGACTGGTGAGAAAGTTTCATCATAGTCAATACCATGAACCTGTTTAAACCCTTTCGCAACCAGTCTTGCTTTGAATAGATTTACCTTTCCATTCTTGTCTGTTTTGAGTTTGTAAACCCATTTGCACCCAATGGGTACTATCCCATCTGGTGGATCTATCAAGTCCCATACTTGATTCTCAAACATAGAATCCATTTCGGATACCATGGCATCATGCCACTTCTTGGAGTCTGGACTCATCAAAGCTTGCTTATATGTAGTGGGTTCATCGCTTTCTAACAACAAAATGTCTAGACTTGTATTCAATATGAATTCAGCAAATCTATTTGGTAGCGATCTTGCCCTTTCTGATCTACGCGTGGATTGAGCAACTAGAGGTTCCACCACAACATTTTGTGGGTTATTGGGAATGGGGTCTTGCACCTCCAATTCCACCTCCTCCATTGTATGAGTTTGAGTTCCATCTTCTTCTGGAATTAGGTCCTCAAAGCTCACAACCTCAGTCATGGAGTGATCCATGTCTTCTTGCTGCTCGGTTTGTTGCTTCTCTCGAACCTCTTCGAGATCAACATTTCTCCCACTTGACTTTTTGGAAACAAACTCTTTTTCCAAAAAGACACTATCCCTGGCAACAAACACTTTGTGCTCGGTGGGATTGTAGAAGTAGTACCCTTTAGTTTCCTTAGGGTACCCTACAAAGAAGCACTTATCTGATTTGGGTGCGAGCTTATCTGCTAGTAAACATTTTACGTATGCTTCGCATCCCCAAACCTTGAGAAAATACAAACTTGGAACTCTTCCAGTCCATAACTCATATGGTGTCTTTTCTACAGCCTTAGATGGAGTCCTGTTTAGTGTGAACATTGCGGTTGTGAGAGCATACCCCCAGAAAGATATTGGAAGATTAGCAAAACTCATCATTGATCGAACCATGTCCAACCGGGTCCTATTTCTCCTTTCAGATACACCGTTCATTTGGGGTGTTCCGGGTGGAGTTCGTTGTGATAATATCCCACAACTTTTCAAATGATGATCAAACTCTTGACTCAAATATTCACCACCACGATCAGATCGGAGTGCCTTAATTTTCTTGTCAAGCTGGTTTTCAACTTCATTCTGAAATTCTTTGAACTTTTCAAATGATTCAGACTTATGCTTCATTAAGTAGATATAGCCATATCTACTCAAGTCATCAGTAAAAGTTATGAAGTATCTATACCCACCTCTAGCTTCTGTACTCATAGGTCCACATACATCAGTATGTATTAGTGCCAAGAGCTCAGTTGCCCTTTCACTTACCCCAGTAAAAGGTGACCTTGTCATTTTTCCCATTAGACATGACTCACATGTGTCAAATGATTCACAATCAATTGATGTCAAAAGTCCATCTTTATGGAGCTTCTTCATGCGATTTAAGCCTATGTGACACAATCGACAATGCCATAGGTAGGTGTTATCACCTGCGTCTGATTTTTGCCTTTTGGTACTTACGTTATAAATGCCAGATGTTTGATCCAAAATGTAGAGTCCATTACTCAACACAAAATCGGCATAAAAAATGTTATCTTTGAAAATAGACAAGCGTTGATCTTTGCAAGAATAATTGTAGCTTTCTAAATCCAAAACAGAAGCCGCAATAAGGTTTCTAGTAATAGACGGAACAAAATAACAATTATTAAGTTCTAAAACTAAACCAGAAGGTAAAGGTAGACTATAATCTCCAACAGCAAGTGCAGCAGCCTTTGCTCCAGTTCCAGTTCGAAGATCTACCTCTCCCTTGGCCAAGCTTCTACGTCTTTTTAGCCCCTGCACATTCGTAATAATGTGAGAACCTGCACAGCCTGAGTCGAATACCCAGCTAGAAGCATTAGCCGATAGGACTTCTATAACACGCGTACCTGAATTGGAACTCACAGTTCCATTCTTCTTATCCTCCAGATACTTTGGGCAATTTCTCTTCCAGTGACCCTTGGTATGGCAGTAGAAACAATCATGGTCAGCAGCTACTTTAGCTTTCTCAGAAGTGTTCTTGGGTTGGGTAACTGGTTTACCCTTCCCTTTAGCATTCTTCTGCTGCCCAGATGCCCCTTTCTTGAACCCTTTTCCCTTTTGGACCATCAAGATCTCCTTCTTGTTGCCCATAGTTAGATTTTGCTCAGCGGTCTTAAGCATCCCATGCAACTCTTCAAGCGTTTTTGCAGCTCCGTTCATATTGAAGTTTAGCTTGAACTGAGTAAATCCATCATGTAGAGAATGAAGTATGATGTCTGTAGCCAACTCTTGGCTATAGGGGTGGCCAAGTCTCTCCATGTTTTCAAAATGACCAATCATTTCAAAGACATGAGGACCAACTGGCTTGCCTTTCTCAAGTTTGCAATCAAGTATTGCCTTATGAGTCTCATACCTCTCCATCCTCGCTTGTTCCTGAAACATAACTTTCAAGGTGCGAATGATGGTGCAAGCATCCATCTTTTCGAACCTCTTTTGAAGGCTCGACTCCATAGAAGCCAGCATAAGACATGTGACAATCACTGACTTATCTCTGATTTGTTTTTCCTGATCCTTCTCAGCTTGAGTAGAGGCATCAGTCAATTTTGGGATTGGGGTGTCAAGTACACTCTCTTTTCCTTCAGACCTGAGAACAATTCTCAGATTTCTTTCCCAATCGAGGAAATTATTGCCGTTCAACTTATTCTTCTCAAGAATTGAACGCAAATTGATGATGGTTGGGTTATCGTTTCTGTTCATGATATCTACAACATAGAACATGCAAAATATGAATCATGTTTGTCATGCAAAAAGCTTAAAATTTAAACATGCTTTAAATGTAAATAAGCTAATGCCATTTTATCCATAAAATAAATTTCCCTTTGAATAAAATGATTCCAAGATCCTATTACAGATAAGACATTAGCGTGCTTTGGCACTACCCTAACTCTTATGTGACAAGGTAAGTAACTTTTACTAGTTATAACATTTATAACTCTTGGTTGATAGATCACATCTTATGTAAATCTATCCCATGCCTCAAAATCCAAAACTTTGTCTTTTGGTCTTTTGTTGAGTAGAACCAATTCAAGGCTATAAATCCCTTATATAGATTTACCCGTACTATCCCAAGGTCAAAGCATGGACACCTTGCTTTGGCAAAAACTTATCCATCAAATTCCAAGGGCCTCATAGGTTATGAATTGGAAAGGCATACTCTCAATTTTCTTTTAAGGGAACTAGGTTTGTCATGCAAGTCTAATTATCAAGTGAACAAACAATATAATCAAACATGCAAGCATAAACCAAACACATGCACAAAAATAAATTGTGATCCTAGTATGGCCCCTAATGAAAAGAAAACCAAAAAGATAAATCTTCAAGGTTATTCTAGCTTCTTGGATCCTCATCCTTGATTCTCCTTTTGGATCTCCATCCTAGAATCGCCTTTTGGATCTCCATCCTTGAATCTTGTAACATCTTCTTTTGTACAATGTATAAATAAATTTACTTTCAAAAATTAAATTACAAAAATACATAACGATACGCAGATCGTGTACAAAAATACATAACGATACGCAGATCGTATTTATATGCTACTTGGGCCATACTAGTCACCGCATGCAATAATATCAAATATTAAATAAATATTAATCACAATTAATATAACATCAAAATATTAATCAAATTAATATAAACAAGAAATAGAATATTAATCATATTAATAAACTATTTAACTCAAATCAATTAAATTATCTAATAAAATAACTAATTTAATATTCTTGATATTTAATTCAAATTTAGCAATCATATATATGGAATAAATTTTAGGGTAACTATTACCTTGTATAATTGGATAGAATATTTTTATTAGGGATAAGATATCTACCATATCTAATTAAGGTAATTTAAGATTTTACACTAAAATCATAAATATCTTCCATAACCCTAATTCCACCCCCATCCACTCCCACTCAAATTTTGTAACAATTACAAACTTTGACAATCGTAGGATTAAGATGGTAAATTTTCATGAAACTTAAACTTTTGACAAATTAATATTTGAATCAAATTCACATAAAATTTATCAAGTTTATGCATCAAAATCATAAAATTCTCAATTTCATAAATTTAAATCAACTTGTACTTTTACAAAATCAAATATTTCATAGTTTATACAAAAAATCATATCTTTCGTATAAATTGTACAAATTAATTTCACCGATCGATTTCAAAACCAACTGTTTTCGAGAAGAATTTTTTTTTTTTTCTAAAATTGAACAATGGTCGTACTGTGTAAGTCAACCTTTGACCGATCGATTTCAAATTGAACAATGATCGTACGTGAAATCGGTGATTGAAAAAATCAACCTTTGACTTAGTAATTAAACAACTCGGTTAATTAAGAAACAATTTTCTAAAATTGAACAATGGTCGTCCTGTGTAAGTCGACGGCATGATCGATTAAGCGGTTTAAAAACAATAATTGTGAACCGATTTCACGTACGAAGATCTATATCCAATCGATCAAAATAATAATTTTAATCATACAAATTATTCCATATATCAAATATATTCCTAAATTGAATCAAAACTAACAAGAAAATCAATTGATCATATCAATTTATGCAAGAGGCTCTGATACCACTGAAGGAAAATTAGATGCGCAGCGGAAGGAAAGAAAACTATTTTCTAACATCTAATTCGGGATCTCATGCATGAATTGATATGAACAATATAGAGGGGAAAAGTCGTACCTTTCTTGTGCGGAACCTTGATTCGAAATCACCTTTGGAGAAAAGAGCCTCAAGCGCGACTCCTCTACTTGGTCCACACGAGTACGGGATTGGATCTCCTTGTCTCCGTTTGCTAGAACGAATGATCGAAGGATTGCAACTCACACCCTACGGGTTAGGGAGGCTAGCGATTTGTGGTGGGAGGAGATTTTGGAGACACGTATAATCCAAAATCAAGTTAAGACTTATTCTCAATAAGTCTCCTTATATATTGTAGAAACTAGGTCAACTTATTCCTAATAAGTCACCTTTATCTTTTATCTTCTATCCACAAACTATATCAACAATAATAACTTATTATTATTATTAATCAATTATCCAATTCCTAATACTCTTTGTGTGTGACCTTATAGGACCTGAATAAAATAGCAATAGATTAAATATAATTTAATCTATAAATTATAGTTGGCTTCTAGCAAAGCACTATAATTACCTAAATTATTCAGATTATAAATCTCCATTTTAATCCTATTATATCATTAGTATTTCACACATCAATTAAAGGACACCAATTCTTTCATAGACTGCACCCATATAAACCCAAATGCTTTGAATACTGCCCCGATGACGCTGATCATGAAACAAATGACAAAAATCAGCTTCCAATACGGATTCACAATCTGATTTTAGTATTAAGTGGTTTGGAAGTAAGGAGCATGTACCTTCCAAAATAGAGTCTTATCTCCAAGGAAGATAACACCCATTATATTTGTGAAGGGCAAATAAAACACCCATTATATGACAACAATGCAATCCCCAAAGGTGAAAATAATATATGGATTGAATTGGATATGAAAACGGGCCCTTTCTAAACCGGGAGAAAGAGCTCATTTTGTTTTGGATGAAAAGATTGGCAGTCTATGCAGATCATGCGGTTTCGTACGAGAGGAGATCAAACATGTTATACCATCATTCCATTGTCATTGCTATAAATGCGGTACCGTTGCCAAAATGGTTCCCGGCCTTAACGACAACTTAGTCTTCCTGGAGCTGCTGAAGCTGCAAAAGAAGCTCCTTTAGGACCTCAAGGATAGGACCTCAAGGCTAATAATGGACCTCAAGGATAGGCCCGCATTGCTAATGGAAACATTGAAAGCGACTTTTGCCACGGCCCGGATCTGAGTCCATCCAAGGCTAATGGACCTCAAGTAGATGGACCTCAAGGATAGGAGCTCGGGCTTTGTCGAAGAGTTCGAGAGTGGAAAATTGAACATTGATGATGGTGCAAAGGTGATATTCGTGATCCGCCTCATTGAGATGAGCTTGCCTTTGGAGGAGAAAGTCCTTGTGTTCTGCAAACACCTTCTACCTCTCAACTCCGTAAAAGCACTACTTGAATCCAAGTTCAAGTGGAGGGAAGGGTGTGATATCCTCGTAATGTCCGGTCGGCAGGACATGAAAACACGAAAGACAAAAATGGGCCCTTTCTTATATATGCAGTGCGCCATGTTTGGAAATAGAGGATTACTACCATGCTTCCTAGAGTGCAGCCTAAATGTGCATCCAACTGTTTGGAAATAGAGGATTACTACCATGTTAACAAGTAAACTAAAGCAGGAATACAAAAGAGTTTAGGACAAACCTCCAGAGGGTTGTCAACATTACAATAGAGGACATCAACCATGTTCATTAACATTCGGTATCCCATTGCAGGTCCATCATCCAGGATTGGCATGACATTACCACAAGTCGTTTGAATAGGTCTAAGCCGAGCCTTATTGTTCTCGTTGACCACTGTCTCTACCACACGGACCATCCTCGGATGAACGAGGTTAGCCAACCGGTGAAGGCTTGGGAGGTCTACCCCAGCCCCTAGGTAGAGAACAGTGGATGTAGTCGGGATGTCAAGTCCATGTGACATGGCAGCTGACAGCTTGTTTGTTTATATCTTTGTGACTTTCTCTTTAAACTTGTACATTTTTTGCTTCAAGCTTTACGGAGTAGTACGGAGTAGTACACAACTTTTTCGTACTTGGTTATCTTCAATTCAGAAATCGTCGGCATCACCATCACCATCTTAATGATTCGCCTATTTTGGAAATGTCAACGAAATATTACAAGGTGATCCATACCGAGTATATGATTTATAACAAGTACAACGTAGTACATAACTAGTACAGAGTAACATATATATAAACAAGCACATATAAGGAAAACAATGTATTTCTCAATAAAACTCGAAGCAAATATCCATGTCAAAGCTACTTAGATGAATGCTAAAAGTCCAAATTGCATGAAAGTGAAATGATAGCGTTGAATTTGATCCAAAGTAGAAGCAAAAATTAACAGGACAATGCAAATCAAAATCCAAAGCATCACGACAATCAAATCCAAAGTAGCACGACAATAAACATACTCGTGTAGGGTTGGAGGGGATGGTTTGTGTAAGACTCGGGGGTGTTATAGTTTGGAGAGAGCTCTTGTGATATGGGTAGGCCTTATTATATCTGATGTGGGACGGGGGTGTTACAATTTGAAGCACCTAAAACCCGACATTATCCAGGAGGCTGCGAAACACGACAAGTTGGGTGCACTGCCAAAGTGTAGATTGATTTAGGAGAAGAAATCATACACAGTTTATGGATTTATGGATTGAATTCGGCAAAAAATATAATTACCGTGGTCAGAAGGATGAAATGTCCACCATCATTTAGGTATTCCACAATCCGCATTATCAGCCGTAATAGTGTGCTGGAAGAAAACACAACAACAGTGAGCAATATCTATTTCAATATACAAAAGACAATTATAGAAGCACATGAACAATATCAAAATGTGCAATTCAGAAATCGTCGGCATCATCATCTTTTTTAAGTATCTAACTAGAAATATGAGCAGTGAGCATTGCCCAAGTCCTACATGGTTTTTGTGACAACTGGTCTAGTACAATATATGCCTTCACTTAATGGGACAAGGTAATGTTTTTTAATACTTGGTGAATAAAAGCTCAGATGGGAAGCTTCATGATTAGGAAGTATAAAACCTTAAACTAGCTAAAAATGAGTGCATTAATACATAACAATTTGACATGACAATGACATAAAAGTTTATACAAAAATGATTTGTAAACTAAAGCAGTAATATAAAAGAGTTTAGGACAAACCTCTAGAGGGTTGTCAACGTCACAATAAAGGACATCAGCCATGCTCATAAACATTCAGTATCCCATGGCGGGTCCATTATCCACTATTGACATGACATTACCACAAGCTGTTTCAACAGCAATAAGCCGATCATAATTGTTCTGGCTAACAACTGTTTCTACCACATGTACCTTCTTCGGATAAACGAGGTTGGCTAACTGGTGAATGCTTGAGAGGTCTACCACAACCCATATATACCAAACAGTGGATGCATAATCCTAAACTGAAACAAACCAACATATAATGATAATGTAAGTGAAGTAAAATAAACAAACCAACAAATAAAGTAAAGTAAAATAGCTACCATCGGGATGTTAATTCCATTTGCCATAGCAACTCAAGCTTGTTCGATACAGGGGTATTAACAATGTCCTGCATAGATTGAGTAAATAAAAAACGGAGTAATCTAACATCAAACAGGTAAAGGATACAGTAACCATTGTAAGTAGTGCATTTGTAATTAGGCCCCAAGTGTCAACATTTATCGATTGAAATAGTTTAGTGCAGGCCGTTTTACTCGGAGGAAAAGATTTCCTACATTGTATTGCCTTGCTTGAGGACAAATTTGACAAACTACATGTAAGTTGTTTTTGGCAGATGGTATAACAGAAGATAAATGTTTGATTTGATCAAATGGTAAATGTCCTAAACGATAATGTCGCAACAATGTTTCATAATTTTATGAAAAAGATCTAGTTGAAGACACACAAGATTCACTCAGTAGAAAAGATTTCCTACATTGCATTGCCTTGCTTGAGGACAAATTTGACAAACTACATGTAAGCTGTTTTTGGCAGATGGTATAACAGAAGATAAATGTTTGATTTGATCAAATGGTAAATGTCCTAAACGACAATGTCGCAACAATGTTTCATAATTTTATGAAAAAGATCTAGTTGAAGACACACAAGATTCACTCAGTAGAAAAATAAACAAATTAACTTATTAAGTGTGTGAAGCATAACTCTATCTTCTGCTATACCATTTGCCAAAAACAGTTTGCATGTAGTTTGTCAAATTTGTCCTAAAGCAAGGCAATGTTGGAAATATTTTCCTCTAAGTAAAACTGTCTCCACTAAACCGTTTCAATTGATACATGTGGACACTTGGGGCCTTACAATGGTTACTAAATCCTTTTCCCATTCGATGTTAATCCTCTTGGATCGAACAGGTTATCAGCTGTTATGGCAAATGGAATTGACGATGGTAGCTATTTTACTTTATGTTATTTACTGGTTTTACATGCAATAGCCTCACTCTATATTTTTACATGCAATTTACTATTTAATTTTATATTTTACCCATATACTTCATAACGCTTTTTTATTTCCATATTATACCCCTATAATTTATTTATACATATAATTTGCCATTTGATTTTACTTTTGCCCATAAATTTTGTTAAAAGACATCACTTTTTTTTTCCATATTTTACAATTGTAATTTATCTAGGGTATTTGTAAAGTAGAACAAAAAAAAAACAAAAAAGATTGCAAGAATGTAAGCAAGTGGCCTTTTTGGTGCAATTCTCTCTTCTTCTTTTTTCTTTTTTTAACGTGTAATTTACCATTTACTTTTAGGTTTACCCATAACCTTTGCGAAAATGATTTACTTTTTTAATTTCATATTATGTCCCTATAAAAAAAATGAGAAAATTTGCGCCGAAGGCGCAAATTTTAGCCCAATTAGCGAAATATACACGTTTTTGTAAAAATTAGCGAACTATACATTAAACCCTAATTCTCACCCAGCTTTTCTGTGAATTCATTTCATCCCCTTCGTTCGCCCCTCCCTCACTTCTGAAATTCCCAATCTCTCTCTCATCGCTCCGATTCTCTCAGCCTCCATGTCGCCCCCACACCTCTCATCCCGATTCGCTCAGCCTCCGATTCGCTCGCCGCGCTCCGCCGAGTTTTCTGATCTCGCATCAGCTTCGCTCTTTTCCAAGGTCGACGCCGGATGTCATGGTTGAGGAGCCTTCATCTTCCTCCTCCGCCTCTGTCAGCGCCCGTTGAGCCAGATCTGGCCGGATATCTTCCTCCTCCCATCCTCCTCTTCCACCCCTGATCCTCCATTGCTAACAGCCAGATCTGGATTGAGGAGAATCGTCGAGATTGAATGCTGACAGGGGAGGGGTTTGGTGTGAAGTCGAAGAGATCTGAGGAGTTAGGGCGGCGCCGTTCAAGTAGGATGCGGTGGAGATGGGGCTGCTTGCGCGTCCGGAGGCGTCGTCGTTGCAGACGCTGCGGCACAAAACCGCTTCAATGCGGGACTCGCTGCAGACGAACCAGACAATTTCCGACAAGATCGTCTCCATCTTGGGCTCCTTCGACCACTGTCTTTCCTCCCTTGACTCTGCTATGCGCCCAACGCTGATTTTCAGAAGGTATTGATGCTGACCTGCTGCTGCTAAGTGCTATTACTACTGTGTTGTTGTGTTGCTGTGTTGTTGTGCTACTGTGTTTTCGTGTCAGCATTAGATGTGAATCCTTTATAGCCATTGTGTTCCTTTACCCTCCCTGAATGTCAGAAAATGCGGCAACTGTTATTGCTACTCTAGGTTCATCAATAGGTATAAAATGGCGAGTGAGTGAATGAATTGTTCAAGAAACGTGGATAGTGATCTAACCCAGGGATGATTTTGACTGAAGATGACAGGCTCTGAAGTTGAAAATTCCACCAGAAGTTTATTGCTAATTTTCTATGGTTAAAATTCAATGTAAGTTTACATATATACCATTTTTTATTTTGCTGGTGTTCTGAAATTATTTTTGAAAAAAAATTCATATCTGTTGCATATATTTAGATGATAATGAAGCATACAATTTAATATCATATGTGCACACTCAATATATATATCAAAATAGATAATAAATTGCTACATTTATATATGTCTTGAGTGGTGGAGTTTGCTTGCTGTTTTTAGTGCTGACATCGTTTTTAGTTTGATATTATACATGTAGGTATATATGTATGCTTGAGTCCTTAAAAATTGGGTTATTTTTTAATGCTGACATAGTTTTTATGCGTATTTTTTAGTGCTGACATCGTTTTTAGTTGGCTATTATATATGTAGGTATATATGTATGCTTGACTCCTTAAAAATTGGTTTATTTCTTAGTGCTGACATCGTTTTAATGCCTATTTTTTAGTGCTGACATCGTTTTCATGCATATTTTTGTGTAGGTATATATTTGCTGACATCGTTTTTGCAATATAAGAGATGGATGAGGAAAGAGGACAGCATCGTCGGCGTCGACAAATTCTTTGTTTTAATTATTTACCGTTATTCTTTGTTTCTCACTACAAAAAATAAAATAAAATATTCGTTTTTCTTTTTTTTTGTAGAACACTCCTTTGTCTCTTTGTTCTCCCCCTTTTATATTTTTAATGACTTAATACGTCAAATATATTGATCTTCGATATCATCATTGTCGGCGTTAGCATCCTCGTAGAGGGTGTGAGCAATGCTGACGTCAGCATTTCCGACATCCTTGTCGTCGGCGTCAGCATTCTCGTAGACGGCGTCAGCATTGCTGATGTCAACAATCCCGTCGTCGGCGTCAGCATTGACGCGTGAAACAAAAAAACTTCCTTGTAAATGGTGTCAGCATTGATGCGCGAAAAAAAAAAAAAAAACTTCCTTGTAAACGGTGTCAGCATTGCTGACGTCAACATTCCCGACGTCGGCGTCAGCATTGGCGCGCGAAAAAAAAAAACACATCCTTGTAAACGGTGTCAGCATTGCTGACGTCAGCATTTCCGACGATGACGTCAGCACTGACGGAAAAAAAAAACCATCCTTGTAAACGGTGTCAGCATTGCTGACGTCAGCATTTCCGACGATGACGTCAGCACTGACGCGCGAAAAAAAAAAAAAAAAAAAAAAAAAAAAAAACTGGCGGGGGGGCACACGGGGGAAGGGGGGCAAATTGGGATGTATAGTTTGGCAAAATTTCCAAAATCTTGTATATTTGGCTAATTTGGCCTTTATATTTGTATATTTGGCAAATCCTCCCAAAAAAATTTACAGTACAATTTACCATTCACTTTTACAATACTCCTAGACTTTGTAAAAATACATGAATGTCACTCACTTTTTTTTTTTTATTTTCAAATTATTCCCCTATAATTATTTATGTTTGCATATTTTATTCATACTAAATGCACTTGAAATGCCGAAAACAAAATTTAAAAACTCGAACATTCGGTTGGAAATATGATGCCAACTATTAACCATACACATGTACGAATATGTATTGTAAGGGTGTGTTTGGATTGCAATTATATTATGTTTATAACGCAAATAGATAAAGTGGTGTTTGCTTAACATAATTTTTAAGGTATTTAAATTAAGGGTGTGTTTGGATTCCACAATGTATTAATTGTAATACAATTATGTAATCTCGGTTTATGTGAATATTTGATTAAGTTATTGTTTTACCTCAATATTTACGAGATTTTTCTTTGTACAACCAAATGCTCACATAAAAAGAGAAAAAATAATTGTATTATAATTAAAATACAATGGAATCCAAACACACCTTAAGCAACACAATGATAATTAGATTAACCGCTACATTGCTACACATGAATAATTGGACATACAAGGGTCACTGTGACAAACAATCGGCCCGAATCTAGAAAAACACATTCACAAACTCAAAACAATTCAGACAAAGGCTATCGATCAAACTCAATGAAATCAAGCCAGAAAAAGTAAGAACTTGAGGTCAGTTGCTATTCTACAAGCAGCTGAGAAAGAACCCTTTTAAGGTCTCATATTCGAATCTTACGGTGACCATTAAAAAACTTATATCTCCTTAGTAATAACAACGCTTTGATACATTCGGATTTACCCTCACGCCTCAATGGAGTAAGACCGCTTAGATTTAGGCCCTAGATGAAATTTTGACTTTAAAGAGCCAAGGCTTGATGCAAGTGAAGGCTATCTATGTGATTGTACATGAATCCAAAATGTTAGAATACTTATAAATCAAGGTGGCTCATTTGTCTAGATTTAATTGAGTATCTAGTCCATATATATTATGTTGTTCGATTTAACATAAAAATCAAAACGTGATGGATCGTTTTCGGTTAAAGAATTAAATTCAGAGTAAATATGTACTCCCTCGTTTCTTAGGCTGTGTTTTCCACAATTCTTTATTTAAGGGACGGAGGAGATCTCCACCCCCTCCACCTCCTCTACCTACCCCCTCCCACCCCCTTCCACCTCCTCCACCTCCTAAAAAATGGCTGAGGAAAACAGGGCCTTACCCAACCTACTAAGTAGATGGCTTTCTTTTACAGAGTATTAAATTAATTAAAATGGAATATATGTATATATATGTTGGACGGTTATGTATGTGGTGTGCATAGCAATTCTCGTCTCCCTAAATATCAGTAAGAAAAGAGAAGGCTAAGGGGCGAGAAATTAATGAATGGCGCTGATTTCTCTACGAAGGCACTAATGGATTAAGGGATTAAGGTTGGTTTTCGATATAGAATTAGAGTTTGAATTGTATGAAATCTAGATCCTATTTTGGTTGATTTCATGATTGAAATCGAATAGATATCTTACACAAAAGAGCTATATTTCATTCAAAAGAACCAAGGTCTCTTTTCATCCAAAAGAGCCAGGTTTGATGATGCACATGCAGTGAAGGCCATGTGGTTTTAAAGATTGTTTTGGAGAGTGTTCTTCTCTCTCTCTTTGGGGAGTCACACATACTTGGATTTACAGGGCTATAAGCCATGGTTAATGAAATTGGATCCACTAGTTGCCCGACGAATCTCGTAGGAGTTAGCCTTGATGGATCAATGATTCCCTCTTTGGGTAAATGACTAAGAAGTAAGAGCCACCATCCTGGAGACTCGAGCTAGTGACCTCAAGGAAAACCTTTGGATTTTCAAGGGTCTTTTACCAGTTGAGTTATCCGAAGATGGTTAATTTTGTTGTCATGAAACAATAAGGAGTAATACAATGGAGGGGTATTTGTTATATTCCTATATCAGTTTGCTATTTCTTTGATGAATATATGTATGTACAGATACAATTTACATACCGAATGGAGGTTGCGGTGTTGTACACTTGAAGAGATCCGCCCGCGAACTTCAAAGGGCTTTTTGATCCATTCGTTCGTTCCAATTGAGACAACGGATCAAGCTGTGGAACCAATCCCCGGTTTGATCCGCCTTGTTGACTGTAGGGAGAGGATGCTGACTCATGAATATCCGAACTGAGTCTCCTCGCGAGAGCTGCTGCCTTCGCTTCCCATCGAATGACACCCACGCATTGCTCCGTGCATCCTCTGGTATCTGCTTCACAAGAATAATGTAAACAAGGAGTGTCCATGAGCATTAGTACAAGTTTGCTTTGGATGAAAACGCAGTGTAAAATGTCGGTACCTTCAACTCCAAACTCGCGGAATCTGGAAGTATCACTGGTCTGAATGAGAGAGAATGCGGGCAGATTGGTGTAAACAAGATGCAAGGAACATTCGGATGAACCTGCAATCCACAATTCCACATTCTTTGTTACAATTATGTTCTTTTCCGAAGTTAAAGTGTATGAGCTGATCCATGGAAGCATACCATGGAGCCTCCTGCGGATGTAGAATACGCTGTACTCCCAGTCGGTGTGGCTATTATGACTCCGTCACCTTGCACCTGGAGTTATGTTTCATGAAACAAACATAAATGCCTCATAGATACTGCCATGCCAAGCTCAAACAGTTGGACTTAAAGTAAAAGTACCAAATGTAGCTCACCTTGGTTATAAGGCGGTCATGCTCGTAGCATTCAATCTTAGATAGATACGGGTTGGAACCACGATCAACCACCACCTCGTTCAAGACATCAAAGACCTTACCGGGCATTGCTTTCCCATCCCTAAAAATTTCACATCTGAGGCGCATCCTGAGAGTTATGTATACACCTTCCCTGGTGTTGTTTCCATGAATAACTTTCCTAAGATCCTCCTTGAACTCTTCAAACTGTAGGAAACAAGGGAGATAGAAAGGATGCGGTTTATGAAAGTAAATAAAGGTTCAAAAGAGTACACAGATGAGCATGAACATCCATCCGAAAGCATACCAAATGTGATGTGAGAAAGCCAAGAGAGCCGAGGTTGAATGACACAACTGGCGGAACTGCACCCTTGAATAAATTTGAAGCGTGAAGTATCACTCCGTCTCCTCCCAAACACGCCACAAAATCAACCTTTTCGTGCAGATCGCTGGAGATAAGACATTCTCTAGTTCAGCAATAGTGAAGTAACAATAAAGAGTAAAGAGGTTATTGCAGGTAAAAGTGTAACATTACCTTGTATCCTGAGAATAAAATGTCTGAACAAAACCAAATCCCGGTATTCTTGCAAACATATCATGCACTTCTGGTTCTACAAGAATGTTCATTTTCTCTTCATGATACAAAAAAGAAGCAACCTGCAACAACACCGCAAAAATGATCAGAAACGAGTCTATAAGATCATAAATGGAAGACTAAATATGCAGGAATCACCTTCATCATCATACCTCCTTAGCCTCTTCAACGAGCTCCTTGCCGAGCTTCTTTAACAAGAGGACGGTCTTTGGTGTAGACTTCCACAACAGCATCTGCTGCTGTGTGCTAGGATGACTGAATGCCAACGAGGATTCAGTTACCTTTTCTCGGTTACAAGAGAACCCATCTGTTCGAACTAAGAACATCTCCGCTTTCTTTCTTGATTGAATCCTCACAACACCAGTTGAAGAAGCACACATGTCTCCTCCAAGTAGTCCCAATCCATCCTCTGGAATAACCAGCAATTTCCCATTTGTTGTTCTACCCTGTTTAGAAACACCAGATGTCCCATTTTTACCCATACTACCATTATCCAGAAGAGTTGATCCGTTGTTTCTCGTCTCTCTGAAGTTATCAACAACACCCTGGGGAGTAG
The DNA here is from genome assembly GCA_037127255.1 of Persicaria tinctoria. NCBI lineage: Eukaryota > Viridiplantae > Streptophyta > Magnoliopsida > Caryophyllales > Polygonaceae > Persicaria > Persicaria tinctoria. Next base: position 4,271,165 of record JBANSL010000010.1, read on the forward strand.
TATCAGGGTTCAAAGATGCTCTTTGAGGCTCCTTTGTCAGATTTTGACTCGAAGACGGCCCATTAGAAGTTCTCTCTTCCATGAGTCCGGGTCCGGGTGTATTGACCATTTCGCTTCTTCGCCCTTCACTTGAAACAGACAACAACAGCGGCCTCTTCTCATGATTGAATAACGAAAGCGGTGAGATAGTTCTCCTCTTGAAAAACCTTGACATTGTTTTCCTAGAGAAGGCGTTTTTAGGTGGAAGTTGAGCCTTCAAGGGACTGAAGTGCACTCGTTGAACAGGTTGAATGTCATCACTCACTTCATCTAACGACACCATCTGACCATTAATGGAGCTACTACACGTCCCATTTGCTCTTCGATCAAGTGTGTCAACAGAAGTGGAAACTTGATCATGTGATTCATCTTCCTCTTTTAACAGTTGATCCTTCCTTCCATTTGAAGATGTATTTGAAGATAAAGATCCATTCGAGACTTGGGGCAAGTATCCGTTGGAATTAATGCCTGGAGCTACTTGCTGTTCAAGCCGAGATATGTACTGTCTCCATCTAGAAATCATAGCTGAAGTTCTCCAGACTCCTTCCCGGCTATGAAGATAAATAGGCCTCTTGTTCTTATCAGCGACCAAAGATGCAAACTTCTCAATCTGCTCTCTTGACGGTGCCATCCCAATCTCAACTGGAAGCTTGATCAACTCAACTTTCCCAGACTCAATAGCATGTGTCAAGGCGGCGTCATAGAAACCATCTTTCACAGTCTCACCCCGAAGATCAACAATAGTTTTAAAACCATTGTCCACTAACCACTTCAAACCTTCTTCTGTTAGTTGTCCACCTTTGCAGAAAGCAACCTCGGAATCTCCTGATCTTACATCCTCTTTAGAAGTAGATGAATAAACCGGAGCCCAGTTCGCAAACAACGCCTGCTGAGGAGAACCATACCCCCTAGAGAAGCCCAAATCATAGCAAACATTTTTCAACCGCTGCAACTTCCTCCATATCTCACAGCTTCTATCATCACCAGGTAATAAAATATTCTCAAGGGCAACATGTAAGCTCTCACAGCACCTTTTGATCTCACCCCTGAAGATTGCAAGTGGCGGAAGCTTGTCATCTAACGCACTCAGCTTAGAGGTACGTGCAGACGCCATAATAGACGATCTTCCAGAAAGAACATCTTGCCTTCCTTTGTTTAAAAGCGAAACCATACAGCCTAGCACTGACACAATCTTGTCTTCCAGCAACGGTTTCTCCAATGAAGAGGAATCATATGAAACCATACACTCTCCACTCACGGGATCACACAACGTATCCATCAACACGCTATGCAGATTCTCAGCAGCGCGGAATATTCTACAGTATGCCTCTACCTCTGCAATATCCCCGGGAATAGGACCAATCCAACGCAATTCAGATACATCATGGGATTCCAAGGTCTATAAACAGAGAACGAATCATGAGCCAGTACACAGTAAATGAAGCAAGCTAACAAAAGCTATTGCTGGATTGTTCAAGCACTGAGATAAAGCTAAATTAACCATATCATAATGATCTCCAATTCAGTATTAACTGAACAAATGAAAATGAATGGAGAACAACAAATCAAAGGACCGGGAAGTAAAGATAAAGCACCTGAGAATCGAAGCCGAGATTGAGAGAAAGAGGGTTGGAGAGTTCAGCAGCAAGTACAAACTTAAGGCGGGGTTGCCCTGATCGCCCTCTCCCTTGCAGGACCAGCCCCACTCCATGGGAGAAAAACTTGTGGTTCAGAGTAGTCAGAAAGGGGCGGGAATGAGTAAATTTGGAGAACCCAGAAGGACAAATATGGAAACAAGTGTTTCCGGTCGCCGGCGAAGAGTGATGATTCATGTCGATCACCGCCGGTGACAATCAACATAACCCATAACACAGGAAAAAAAAATGTGCCCTGATAGTGATTTGGTAATCGCTATTGGGGTTTTCTTCAATAATAACAAATGCAGCAAATTGGGATTGGATTGCCAACTGTGGGAGGATTTGTAAATGAGTTGTCGACAGTGAATAGGTAGAAGATGAGATGAAGCACAAAGATGGTGTGTGGGTGCCCCAATTGGGTAGGAAGGGGGTGGATGTGGTGCCCTTGCTTCAGGTTGTCCAATTCCATTTACAAAAAAATATCGGTTCTTTATCCAAAGGAACATAAATCCATATATGTGTTTTGGATGTATGTATGTTATTCAATTGGCGGTTTTCGCCTTATTCTTTGTTTTAATTTGATTCTGAATTCCTTTTTTTTATGTGACGTGCATAAAATTGAAATGCGGTACTTATACTGATTATGTTTTCTTTTACTGTTGCTTGGTTAGAGGAAAATTATGAAAGTGATATTTGTGTTGCCATTTTTTGCGAATTTCATGTCTTTATCTAAATTTTATTTTCATCTTAAATGACATATTTATGAAAACCATCTTCATGACAATTAATCAAATCAACTGTTGTCTTAACCTCTCAATTTACCAAACATGTGTTACTATTTGATATTTCGAAATTTTATCTTATTAAATAAAAATGAAAAATCATCAATGGTTATCCTTAATGGTGGCCACCCCCATTCCTATTTTAGGCTTAATCATTAAACTACCATTTATAACATAATGTTAGTATTAAGGGTACCTCAAGATGAATTCTTTACTGTTTTAATGGAAGCTTTACAAATGAAAGAAATAGCAAAGGTCAGAAAGCCTGACCTAAATAACAGATGTGGATATGCCATGGCCAAACCAATTCATCAACCACTGTCACTGAAATAGCATGACAGATAAGAAGATATAAGAAACTCAGTTCAGGAGCCTTGAATGAATTAGAAATTAGAAATTGCACATTTTGCACTTGCAGTTGCATCTCTACATTGCCTCTATTTAATATAGACATCAAGTTAAATAACCAAGTAAGCGCAAAAAAGATTGAAGAGGAGGGAAAAGGAACTATGACAAAAAGGACCCAAAAAAAAGTAGCTGAGGAATGAAAAATCCAACTGCACTCTATGTCTGTATCCACAAGACCACAGGTTCTTGACGCTGAGCCCTTGAACTGGTATTATGTGAGCTGTTGGAAACTTGGAAGAACAGGTGACTGAAAACTCGGGTTTTGGGTGGCACCGATCACCTGAGATTCTGCAGATTGCTGCTTATGGGACTTTTGTCTGGGCTCGCCGTGTAGGGGTAGCTTCTCTGGTCGAGGATGAACTTCGTGCAGGTCCGTCTCTGGCTTTCTCTTGACTTTCTTCTTCACCAGCGTGCCATCGGCTGCCCTGATTTCAACATATGTACTTCTAGATGACCCCTTTACTTTCTCATGCTTTGGCTGCTCAAAGTTTCGAGCATTCACTGGGTGAGCAGGCAAAGCAAGGGTCAAGGTCGCTGGATTTGTACTTGTGGTGGTGCTTGTGGCAGGACCAGATGCAGACTCGTTTTTTGAGTTTTCGACATGGCTACCAAAATCAGTACGCACTTTGTCCTGCGCATTCTGTGGCTGCAAAGCAGGGACGGAATTAGCCTGAACAGTCATTTCCACTTTTGTAGCCACCAACTTCTTGCTTTTGATTATTTCCTGCTCCTACAACATATAATAAATACAGCAATACCAGAATCTCAGCTGAGTAATTCAAGGTGATATCTCGAAGATCATCCAATATCTAAATGCGAGTAGAAAATTTTACTCAACCTTATTTCTATCATGAAGAGTCCTCCGCCTTTCTTTTGAACGGCAAATTGCAAGCTTAATACCATGGTTGTCCACCACTCCTTTGGGCCATAGAGCCGCAAGCTAAAATATAAATTGAAAACATCATGGACTTGAAAAATCTTTTTCTTTAAAAACCCAACAGTTATAATAGTAGCTGATTTAAGGTACCACTTGTGATTCAGACTGATATTTACATAGGATGCATATTCAACAAAAGTTAATGGTCAAACATGTCGTCTCTTTATAAGAGTTGGAAAAGAAGATAAAGCGAACCTCAGCATACAATTTTCTCACTTGTGGAGCCACATCTTCATCAAGCCCCTGGTAATATTAAACATGAAGTATCAGTTGATATGAGAAGTAAATAGAGCCCCCTCCGCCACAAAAATAGGACAGAGAGTATGCATGAGAAAGTGAAGGGAAATCAGAACAGTACATCAACAAAAATGTCATAGAGATCACAAATCTTGTCTTCTAGTGCAGGATCTATAGTATATTTCACTTTCGTCACTCCTTTGTCTTCAAGCTTGGATCCTTGAAAATCATCTGAACTTCCACTTTGCTGCTCAACTGCCTGCAAAATAATGTAACAGAAATATATCAGATGGTATGGCTAAAGGAAATTTATGATAAGTAATAGCTAACATTGCTAAGGCACACTATCCAGATCAGCAGCCATAAATTGGTTATAACAACATAAAAGAAATAATCAATGAAAATGCTTTAATATAGAAATGGCTTGATAACTGGTGATGGGTGTTGTTTGTACAGTAAAATACTTTCAAACAAAGTAAACCCATTAAAAGTACTGCTTACAATGCCATAAGACAACAATTGATAAGATTAAGCATCAATTAAACACAATGTGAAAACAAAAAGAGCAGGAAAAAGCAACAGCTCTCTTACCTTACTGATCAATGAAGGGGCTATTGTTTTGATCATTTCAACAATCTCCCTCTTTGTCCGCTGAAACTTCTCATCTTTCTCTTGGTTCACTGAACTACTCATCATTTTTAAGTTTCTCTGTCAAAATCAGGAGCATGTACAAAGTTAATTTATACGAAATAGTTACTAACTGAATAAAGGTACAGCTTCAAAAATACATGATGAAAATATCCATCAATATATGATGAAAATATCCACAGAAACAGACTGACGGTTGTTCATAATGTAATAAATAAGATACGATCCACCACAAGCAAAATTAAGAATTAGAATAATCCGCAAGAACATAACACTATCACACTTAAGTCAATTGGTTTAGTACCTTAAGTGTTCTCACATTTACTAGATGCCCAACAATACTCATTAGACGGCTCAACAGCTCTTTCGATACCTTGCCATGGCTCACTTGCTGCAGACATGTAAAAAAAAAGAGTAAGTGCCTCGACATCCAATCCAGTAAGTTTATAACTTACATCATCTGACATACAGAAATCCAAATGAATGGAATTTCACTGAAAAAAATTGGTGGAAGTAATTGCTTCACATACAGCCACTCTAGCAACTTTAGCAAGCTGTTGCTTTATTTCTTGAGACAATCTCCTTTTGACTGACTGTGAGGTAGCATCAGCATCTTGAAGGTCCAAAACTGGTGGCCTAGCTGCAAGTTTATGGAAAAATGATTGGCCTGCTTTGAGGATTTTGTGCCGTTCAACTTTCTTTCAAGTTTCAAGTGGAAGCAAGGACTATAAAATGCTTACATTCTGCAACCATCTTCTCCAACTCCCTAATGGCCCTGTCAAGCACATTACTTTTAGGCTTATAACTAGAGCCTTCCTTCCTGTGGAATAGGGATGTTTTCTGCATAACATCAAAATCATTATCACAACATATCCGATATTTCAGTTTCTCCATGTGAAGTATACAGTATCGCTAGATTGTATAATAAGCACGTTGAACTTTCATCCTGTGCATATAATATAGATCAAATGAATCTGGCTCAAAAGGTAAGAGTGAACCCAGATGGATGGTCAAGGCAGATATTTCATTTGCTTCCTCCTTTTTATCACAGGTGATTATACTACTCAAATTCTATAAAGGTTTACATGACTAAATGCAGCGCTTTGCATAGGACAACTGCAGATCATTGGCATTAGTGGCTGAACATGATTCTCACCATTGGATGCTTGTTAGGAGCAACATTAAGGTCGATTAGCTCACGATTGCCATTCTGTTCTCTGTGCTGGAAGGGAATTTCTGTCTGTTCTGTATTGCTTGCTTTTCCCGTTTGAGGTTTGAAATGGCCAGACCCACTTTTTTCCGGATATCTTACATGGCCAGAATCTGAAAATATATGCGTTTTCTTCAACTTGATAAGAACTTTACTAGTACCGTCATTGAAAACTTTCAAAGATATAACAGCATACAAGGAAAGCTTACCATCTACACGGATTTTCTGAGGATCGTTTCTGGAAGGACTCGCAGATGTAGGAAAAAAACTGTTCTCCACTGATGGTGCTATTTTGCTAGCTGTTTTCTTACCAGTTTTCATGTGATTGTGTGTAGCATGACCAAGATTGCTTTCTCCGATAGCTTTTACAATTTCTTTCCTCCTCCTTTTCTTTGGTTGCTGATTAGGAGACGAGGAAGGCTCCCTGTGCGACAAGAGATAATACCAGTAAATTTCCAACATATTATCGAAAAATATGGAAATCAAAATAGCATTAATGGGTTAACAAATAGAATTATCTCAAAAGTGGCAACTTAGGATAATAATCTCAACTCAACACCAAAGAAACTAGTTAAGATGCCCGTTATTTTGAACCTTTCCACCTAAAGCCACTTACGAATCAAACACTTAAACAGAAGCAGTTATTTGTGCAGATTTTGAGCAAATTAGCCACCCAACTTTGCCCATTTTAGTATAACATGTAAACCTTTAGCCTAAAAAATCAAAACTTACAATTATTTCTATGGTAAACGATACATCTCTTTTTTACTAAAATGCATCCCTCTTCTTTCTCTACGAAGAAATATCATAATTCAGCCAGATACCTTTTTTGGCTGCTATTTATCCACTTACAGTAAATGCTTTGGGATCTGTGTACTTCCTCTCTCCACTGAAGTACCCTCAACTCCCTCAAGTTAAGAAGGGAACACCTGAAGCTCAAATGCTTAATCCTCTAACCATTCTAGCATGAAACTCTTGTGAAACTCCCTGATCTATCAGATTTTTTTTTTTTAAAAAAAAAGAAGCTCTCAGCAGTTAGCTACAAATTAAGGAGTCCTAAATTCAAAATGCATGCTAATGAGACAACAAGGTGAATGCATCGGATGCACTAATTGATACCATCACAAGGCCCTTTCAATCCTTGCAGGGCTCAACCTGATACTCAAGACTGCCACAATACCAAAATTTCATTCCTTTATAACAGGCAAGTCAGATAAGTGTAAACAAACAGCACACACAAGACCTGAGTCAGAAAGGTACTAAGAACTAGCCATTGAAGAGCAGTCAGATTATCCAGAAGCTAAACAGAATAACAACTCACACGCTTTCCAGCTTCCCCCTGTTCACAAAAAAACCATCGTACTTCGTCTTAGCCTTGTCAACTTCAAAATACTCATCCTGGATAACAACAAACATGAAAACCACAACAAAATTTCATAAGGACAAAATTCAAAAGAAAATCCTCTATTAGAAGCTCAAAATGGATACACTTTCACCTCAGAGGACCATAAAACATAAACATAGAACCAGATTTAGTCATAAAAAGAGCACAAACCAGCTCCCTATCATCAATAAAAGAGTCTTCTGTATCATAGTCATCGTCATCTGGAATGTCGTCAAGTTCTTCGCCATCACTACTATCCTTTCCCTATTGCAGAAACCTAGCAGGTTAGAATGCACATGAAATAGCAACTAATTGGATAATTTGGATTGGAAATTCTCCATGACATGTAGTAATTGTACCATATAAAGCCGTTCAATCTTCTCAATAACAGAATTGAAACGATTCGGAGCTGCTGCATCCATCGCCTCATTCGAAGCAGGTTGTCCCTGAATACGAAACATTGATCATCGCACCAAACCGGATGCAGCAAATTGACGAAGAACAAGAGCAACAAACTCACCGGAGCAAGTCGCGACTCAAGAGCAAGGTGAACGGCGGCGGTAGGAGGCTCGGGAGCCGAAGCAGCGGGGGCACTGGACTTAGGAACGTCCTTGAGAAGCTTCTTCCAGGAAACAATGGTGGTCTCGGCAGGGCAGAGCTCGACAGTGAACCTGGTGCGATCGCCGAGCATCTCGCACGAAGACTCGGCCCTGAACGACGAAGACGAGTCGCCGCCGGCGCCGAAACCACTCCCTCCCTCCATCGAAGAGATCTCGAGAGGACGAACTACAAGGCTGCGAAGATGGCGCGGGAACCGAAGCGTGTCGAGGACAGAGGAATTTTTTTGCTTGTTAATTTTGAATTTTAACAGCGAGGTGGAGGAGTAGCCATGGTAGACAATCAAAATCCCCCGCGCCTGTGGCAGCGCCGCGCCATTTGCGAGCTCTTCACAACTTCAAAATTGCAAATTGGCTGTTTTTGCAATTTTTGGGGGTCAATTTTGGGGGGGAGGGATTAGGGGAGATTAGGGTTTGGGGAAAGGGAGATTTACCCAAAATTGGGGGTATGGATTTGGGGGAGATTGTGGGAAAGGTGTGTAAATGGGAAGTTTTGAGTGGGTATTGGGTAATGCAATTGTTATATGCGGATTGCGGATGCTCTCTTCACTAGTTGTGTACTTTGTGTTGTGTTGCTTTGCGTTTGTCATGTAACGTGTTTTGCCGTTGCTTTTGCATTTGCCCGGTCACCCGCGTAGTACTACTCCTATCACCAATATAATATTTTTTTATTTTCCGGCATCCATTTAATTATTTAAATAAGCTAAAAATTATATAAAATATTATTATTTTTATTACCTTAATACAATCTGAGAAAATTTTTTATTAAGAGATTAAATATTTAAGAGATTTTGTTCAAATGGGTCTTTAAGCATATTTGGTTAGCTAGATAGCCCCTTAATTGTTTTTTTAGCATGCTTAGCCCTTTAATTGTTTTTTTAGCTTGCTTAGCCCTCTTGACCGGTCAACCCATTTTGATGCCAAATTTTTTTATTTTTTTTTTTGATGCCAACTTTTTTTTTTTTTAGTGATGCCATATTTTACCGTTTTGATGCCAAAATTTTATGGTGACAATTTTATATAATTGATGGCATAAGAGCTTAAAACGTGGAAACAAAATATTGTCACCTTATTGTCACTTTTCTAATGAAATGATTGGATGATTTTTTTTTAATGCCACTTTTTTAAAACATTGATGACATTTTTTGTGATGTCATATTTTACCGTTTTGATGCCAAAATTTTATTACATTTTATTTTCACTCTGATGCCACTTTTCTAATTAAATTATTGGATGACACTTTTTTTAAACTTTGATGACATTTTTTGTTTACTCTAATGTCACGTTGACCATTGATGCCATTTTGAAAAATTTGTATCACATTAAAGAAAAAAATGTCATCAAAAATACTACTTTGAAAAAAGATCATAAAAAATATGGCATCAAGGTAAAAAAATATTATCAAAAAATTGACATAAAAAAGTGGCATCAAAGTGAAAATAAAATATAGTAAAATTTTGGCATCAAAAAAAAAAATTGGCATCAAAAAAAAAAAAAGTTGGCATCAAAATGGGTTGGTCAACGTTGACCGGTCAATGGTTGACCATTGACCAACCCACCCCATTGGGAAGGGGGCTATGGTAAAACTAATTAAATTGATTTATGGGCTAGGTGACTAATTGAATATTTAAAAAATGCCTAGTACCAAAATCACCCAATATTTAATATATTTTTTAGTTTATTGAAATACGTGTCAAATCTAAAACATCTAATATTATTAATCGGATGGAGTATTAAGGTGTGTTTGGATTCTTTTGAATTTTAATTATAATGCAATTATTTTACCTCGTTTTATGTGAACGTTTGTTTGCAAAAATAAAAATCTCGAAAAAATTGAGGTAAAACCGTAATTTAACCAAATAATCACATAAATCGAGATAAAATATCTGCATAATAATTAATACATTGTGGAATCATAAAATACCATAATTTAAACACCTTAATTGTATTAACCAAACGACACCTTATCATTTTGCATTATAAACATAATGCATTTGGAATCCAAACACACCCTTATTATTATCAGTTTGTCCAAATTATTAGCGTAAAGTATTTTTATTGAGAAACTAAAAACATTAAAAGAAAATAGTTGAACACTAAAAAAATAATATTTAAATTAGGTTAAGAAATCCGTTATAATTATTTGTTTGGCATGCTTTTTTTTTGATCTTAGTCCAGTTCGATCGACTCAGTCGCTCTACATCTGGATCGGGTACTGTAGGCCCATTAAGGGGTTGACCCTCCCACTCACAAACGTCTCCATGTTTCCACGGGGATTCGAACTTCGAACCTCGAGGCATGGGATGTAGCCCCATAACCACTACACCAACTTGTGATTAGTTGGCATGCTTTTTTTTACAACTAGAAAATTTTTAAATTTGAGTCACATCTTATCAAATCATGTTTTTAGATTTATTCATAAAGACAGTACAGTATATAATTAGGAGCTTATGTTTTCTATATAAACCATTGTGTTATACTAAAACTTTTTACAAATTACAGTAACAATGTACTCCGTATTATTTCAGTAAATAAAACATGATTGAAGGAATGGATGAACCATTCCGGAATTGCTCACTTGTAAGGACTTGCGGCCGTGCGGGTAGTACCCAAAGGAATGGAGAGAGCATATGTGGATATGGGCTGAAATAAATAACTGGGCTGACACTGTTTTCAAATGGCTGCTGGTCCAACTTCCAAGTATACCCACTTTCTTCATTGGTGTGGGCTTTGCTTAACTTGTTTCTGGGCCACTTAATTACAAACTTTCTGAAAATTATACTCCGTAGTATAAATATTTTTTTAAAAATATTTGCATTATACATTAACATTACATCATTAATCTTGCATTTGAGTGGGTGACTTGCCCTCATATTTTTCGCGATATCACCTAAGTGGCAGGTAAGGTGGTGCACCTTTGACATTCTATGGACTATGAGCCGATCACGTCTCATCCGAATTCCCTTTCCCTCGTCCGGAAAGACACCATTAAATGGATGGTTAACAAGGTTGACACCATCCAAAACTTTGACTTGTATAAAAAAAAATCCTTCATTTGAATTGCATAGTTGACTGTATGATTCATCTAGAATAAGATATGTCTGCCAGAGTGCCAGGCCAATGATGTTCCCTTTAATTTCAAACTTCAGTTTCTCATATATGTCTATGGGTACATTTTGGGTCCAATTGTTAAGTTATAGGCCACAAGGGTGGCAATATTAGGTAATAGGTCATTTTTTCCAATTTTACCCTTGCCCCTATTTCCCCCAAATTTCACGTTCGCCGGTTTCTCTAAAATCAATCGAGCAACCATCTACGTCTCCGGTGGCTGTCGGTCGGTCCTTGGTCGTCGCTCGAGGCTCCACCACTCCCACCAGTGCTCCGTCGGCCCCAACCAGTGCTCCGACCAATCGCCGATGTTCGTCCTCCGGCATCCGCCGCCATCGCTTGACCTCCTCTCCGTTCGACCCTAAATCGAAGCCTTCTACCCGCTCAATCACGTTCTACATCTCTCAAGGATGGTTTTCGTGCAAAAACCCCTCTAAAATTTATACAAAATCGCTAACCGCCATTGTTGGACACCTTGGAGCTTCGTGAAACACCCGCTTAGCAGCCCCTGTTCAAGCATTCATCGCGTTTTGTAAGATCATCCTTCGACAAAATAAACACAACGAGACTGAAGTAGAGATTGCACTCGTCAGTTTGATAGGTCATACGGGTCAAACGGAGCTCTGTGTAAGGAGAACGAGGCGTCGGAAGATCGGCGAAAATCACTGTTAAGCTGCGTGAGAAGCTGTCGAGATGGGGAAGAAGAAGACTAATTACGAAAAACCTCCCAGAATTTCTATTTTTATAAAATATGCCCCTGTATTAATTTCTAAAATTTCAGAAATAATCCCGCAATTATAGAAGTTGTTCTAACTCGCATAATCTCCGTTAAAAAATTAAAAATGTAACTATAGACACTGTAACCACTATAAAAACACGGTCAAATACACTGTAATCAAAAGGAAAACCCTATAGACGATGTAACCAAAATAAAAACAGTTTTATAGACATTGTTTCCACTGAAAAAAGGTTCATAAACACTGTAATCAAAAGAAAATCCTAGGAAAATAGAAGCACAAACCCTATAAGGGCTAATGAGAAGCCAAAATACATGTGGTGACAGTTGTTCTCTAATTTCTAATTTCTAGTTTTTTAGATTTTTTTAAATTAGTGTCACCAGAATAAAAATAAATAAAAATGTAACTACTATTGTAATCACTATAAAAAAACCAGTGTCATAGCCACTGTCACCACTATAAAAACCAAGTCATAGACACTGTAATCAAAAGAAAAACCATAGGACAACGGAAGCACAAACCCTATAGGGGCTAATGAGAAACCAAAATACATGTGGTGACAGTTCTCCTATAACATATGAATGGTTAAGAGGGTCATAGATGCTGTAAGCAAAAGAAAAATAGGATCATAGACACTGTAACCACTATAAAAACACGGTCAAATACACTGTAATCAAAAGGAAAACCCTATAGACGATGTAACCAAAATAAAACAGCTTTATAGACATTGTCTCCACTATGAAAAAAGGTTCATAAACACTGTAATCAAAAGAAAATCATAGGAAAAGGGAAGCACAAACCCTATAAGGGCTAATGAGAAGCCAAAATACATGTGGTGACAGTTCTCCTCTATATATGAATGGTTAAGAGGATCATAAACATTGTAAGCAAAATAAAAATAAGGTCATAGACACTGTAACCACTATTAAAATAGGGTCATAGACATTGTAATCATAAGGAAAAACCTATAAACGTTGTAGCCAATATAAAACAGCTTTATAGACATTGTCACCACTATGAAAAAAGGTTCATAGACACTGTAATCAAAGGACAACCCTTGAAAAAGGGAAGCACAAACCATATATGGGCTAATGAGAAGTCAATATTCATGTGGTGACAGTTCTCCTCTAATATATGAATGGGTAAGAGAGCCATAGACGCTGTAATCAAAATCAAAACAGATTCGTAGACACTGTAACCAAAGAAAAAAACCCTAGGATGAGGAAGCACAAACCCTATAGAGGCTAATAAGAAGCCAAAAATATAAGTGGTGACAATTCTTCTCTAATATATGAATGGGTAAGAGCCTAAGAGGGTCATAGACGATGTAACCAAAATAAAATCAAGGTCATAGACACTGTCACCACTATGAAAAAGGGTCATAGACACTGTAATCAAAGGGAAATCATATGATAAGGGAAGGACAACCACTATAGGGCCTAATGAGAAGCCAAAATAAATGTGGTTACAATTCTCCTCTAATATATGAATGGGTAAGAGGGTCGTAGACACTGTAATCAAAATAAAAACAGTGTCATAACCACTGTCACCACTATAAAAACAAAGCAATAGACATTGTAATCAAAGGAAAATCCTAGGAAAAGGGAAGCATAAACCCTAAGGGGCTAATGAGAAGCCAAAAGAACATGTGATGTACAATATGGTTTAGGGTTTAGGATTTAGGGTTTAGGGCCCTTGCGGCGCCCGCCGCACGGACCGCCAGCGCGCAGCGCGTTTTGGAGAAAAACCCTAGTTTCTATTATGTTGTTTTGAGGCCGACTTGGATGTTATTATTAGGCACTTTTATGTTATTTTTCATTACTTTTCATTCGATTCTTTGAAACATTAGACACTTTAGAGATTTTGAGCTATGTCTTCCATGAGGAACTAAACTCATCTATTCTGCCTGCAATTTGAAGCTTTATTTGGATTGATTGTGAGTTTCTAATTCTCGTTCCTTGTTTCCTATATTTGAATGCTTCAACTTCCTTGTGCTTAATTAATTATTGATTTGTTCTATCTTGTCTGGCCAACTTGTTAGATCAATTCAATCGCTAAGGTTTTGTAGATTCCTGATTGTGAACCTTAACCTAAGTGGCAAACTTGTTCCTTTAGGGCTGATTGAACTAACTGAATGAGTAGGAAGTTGAATGTGTTGTTAAATCCTTCTTTAGGGACTGCAAATACCTTGGCTAATCTCTGAACTTAAAGCTATCAATTGGGTTAAATCCTTCTTTAGGGACTGTTCGATTGATAAGGGTTTCTAGGACTGATTGGACTAGTAACTATATTAGGTCGGGACAAGGGCATTCATAGGAAACATAATAGGACGAGAAGAAGTTACAAGGATCGCTTCAATCCAATAAAGTGGAAAATTGTAGGTGCAATTACTTCTCTTATCTGTCTAAAAACAAATTCACTTACTCTGCGTTCGTTACTTTGCTTAAAAACTTTCACACTAAAACCCCCCTTTGGTTACTTAATCGGCATTAAAATCATACTTGAGTTATAAATTTCCCTATGGATCGACCTCTTGCTTATTGCTATACTTGCTTTAGGTTTGAGTTTTCTTTGGCGGAATCAACGACAGGTTTCCCCTCCGTCAAATTTGGCGCCGTTGCCGGGGACTTTTATTAAATTCTTGTGTGTTTTAGTGTTGATCTTGGTGTGGACCATCTTATATGGTCCAGACCCGTGCTACTAATCCATCTTTGTTACCTTTTGATTCAGAGATTGAAAGGACCCTTGCCGCTCTAAGGCGAGAAGTTCGTGATCGCTTTCGCGAACTCCCTTTTGATCAAGAAGAGCCGACAACAGAGATGGCTGAAGATGCGAACCGCACTCTTAAGGAGCTTTCTGCTCCTGATCTGGCACAGCAACCCCTGGCAATCCAATTCCCTGCGCTAGCAGAAGGAGTCAAATTTGAGCTTAAGTCTGGGGTAATTCATCTTTTACCCAAGTTCCATGGGTTGAGTGGGGAGGACCCCCACAAGCCTCTGTCTGAATTCCATAGGGTGGTAGTTGGGATGAAACCTGAGGACGTCACTGCAGAGCAAAACAAATTGAGAGCTTTTCCCTTCTCTTTGAAGGATGATGCAAATGAATGGTTCTTCTATCTACCACCTGGATCTATTACCACTTGGGCTGAGATGAAGAGAGTTTTCCTAGAGATGTACTTCCCTGCAACAAAGCTCAATGCTTTGAAAAGATCAATCAGCAGCATTGAGCAGTACGCGACAGAGTCTATACATGAGTATTTTGAGCGCTTCAAGAAACTCTGCGCCAGCTGCCCATGCCATGGGTACTCTCAAAAGGATCTGGTTCTCTTTCTATTTAATGGGTTGACTGATATAGAGCGGAAAACAGTGAATTCTGCTTGTGGAGGTAACATGCTGAACAAGACGCCTACCGTAGCTTGGGAGGTGTTTAAGGAGCTATCTGAGGGCTCCAGACAGTTCAACAAAAGTCCTCGTGCTAGGGGCGTACTCGCTGTTGATGCTCCTGTGGCTGCACTTCAGACGGATATGGCAGAGGTGAATGAGATGATGAAACAATTGGTCCTTGATAGAAATCCTCAACAATTGAAGGCATGTGGTCTTTGCAATCAATTTACTCATCCTATGGACATGTGCCCGCTCCTACAAGATCCTAATGTTGATTTGAATGCCATTGGGAATTTCGCTCAACAAAGGCCTAGACAAGGCAATTATGGAAATCCTGGGTATTTCAACAACAATAATTACAATAGGGGCTATCAGCAAGGCTATGGGAACTATCAAGTCTCTTTCAATTAGCAAGGGGGGCAACAGGAAAGGCCTCAACAACAATATGAACCTCGACAGGGAGGTCAGCAGCAATCAAATAAGGATAATGAGGGTTCATTGCAGAAACTGACAGAGCGGATGGCGAACCTAGAAAAGCAGCAATCCGATCGGATGACAAATCTTGAGAATCAAATGAGTCAGCTCATTCAAATCTTAAGTGCTAAAGATGCAAATAATTCTGGTAAGCTTCCGTCACAGACCATTGAGAATCCGACAAAGGAGAATGTCAGTGCTGTAACCCTTAGGAGTGGCAAGGAACTGGTTGTCACAAATCAAAAGGACGATGAGGAGATAATGGACGAGGAAATAGAAATTATTGAAGACGAAAACGGCCAAACAGTAGTGCGGCGCCCGCGGCAACCATGCGGCGCCCGCCGCAGCACCCCTGCGGTGCCCGCCGCCAGAGAGGGATTTCACGCGGCGCCCGCCGCAGGTGAAACCCAGCGAGTTGCGGCGCCCGCCGCACCCTCAGCTGCGCCCGCCGCAACGGTGCCCGCCGCCGATTCTCCTTCTGGTACTGTTTCTCCCTTACCTTTTTCCTCCTCTCTCCCTCTTTCTCCTCCTCCTTCTTCTTCTTCTTCTCTTTCTTCTCCTTCTTCTTCTTCTTCTTCTACTCCCTCTTCTCCTTTACCTATGGAAACTCCAAAGCCCATTCCGCCTTTCCCGGAAGCTTTGAAGGATACAAGAAGATATGAGAATGACAAGGAAATCTTCGAGACATTGAGTAAGTGTGAGGTAAATATTCCTTTGCTTAATTTGATCAAAAGCATTCCTAGATATGCTAAATTTTTGAAGGAACTTTGCACTATCAAGCGGAACCAGAAGCTAAAAGGTAAGCAAAAGGTGAAGGTAAGCGAACATGTCACTGCTGTATTCCAAAAACGTATGCCTGAGAAGTGTAGTGATCCTGGTATGTTTGTTATTCCTTGTGTGATAGGTGATACTAAATTTGACAAAGCCATGTTAGATTTAGGAGCATCTATTAATGTTTTACCTTCTAATGTTTATCATGCTTTGGGATAGGGACCTCTGAATGATACTCGGGTAGTAATTCAACTTGCTGATCGATCTACTATCTACTCGAAAGGGATTGTTGAAGATGTCTTGGTTATGGTTGACAACTTGATATTCCCTGTTGATTTCTTTGTGATTGACATGGGTCCTGGTAACAATGAAGGCCCTATTCTGTTGGGCAGACCTTTTCTGAAAACTGCTAGGACCAAGATAGATGTCTATTCAGGATCTCTTACTATGGAATTTGATGGTCAAAAAGTTGAATATAATATTTATGATTCCATGAAATTCCCGTCTGATGATCCTTCTCTGTGCTTTATGGATGTTATTGATACTATGGCACATGATTGTTTTGATTTGGAATGTGTTGATGAGATGGAAGTTGCTTTACATGCTCCTATAGATGAAATTGCCAGAGATTATGTATTGTCATCTGACTTACAGGAGGCTATAGTAGCTTTGGACCATCGATCTCCCACGTATGTACCACCAAGGGGAGACCGCATCGAGCTGACCATTCCTACTGAAAAGCTTCTTCCATCTATTATCCAAGCGCCTGATGTTGAATTGAAACAACTTCCTAATCACCTTAAATATGCTTTTCTTGGTGAAAATGATACTCTACCTGTCGTTATTTCTAACAAATTGACATTTGGACAGGAGGAGCGATTGGTGACTGTTCTAAAGGAGAACAAGGAGGCGTTAGGATGGACGATAGCAGATATTAAGGGCATCAGCCCTACCCTCTGCATGCATAGGATACTATTAGAGGATGATGCCAAGCCATCTAGACAACCTCAGCGGAGACTCAACCCGCCAATGATGGAAGTGGTAAAGAAGGAGGTGCTGAAGCTCCTTCAGGCAGGTATGATTTTTCCCATATCAGATAGCAAATGGGTGAGTCCTACTCAGGTTGTCCCAAAGAAGGGAGGAATTACTGTTGTTGAGAATCAGGATGGTGAATTGGTCCCTAGCAGGGTTCAAACTGGATGGAGAGTCTGTATTGATTATAGAAAACTGAATGCAGTTACTCGCAAGGACCATTTCCCCCTTCCCTTTATTGATCAGATGCTTGAGCGCCTTGCCGGCCGCTCCTTTTATTGCTTTTTAGATGGCTACTCAGGATATTTTCAGGTACCAATAGCACCAGAGGATCAAGAAAAAACGACTTTTACATGCCCTTTTGGCACTTTTGCATATCGCAGAATGCCTTTTGGGCTATGTAACGCACCTGGGACTTTCCAACGGTGTATGGTAAGCATATTTTCTGAGTATGTGGAGCGATTTATTGAAGTATTTATGGATGACTTCACTGTGAATGGAGATGATTTTGATACTTGCTTGCATCATTTGTCACTTGTGCTTAAGCGGTGTGTAGACACCAATTTAGTCCTAAACTCTGAAAAGTGTCATTTTATGGTTGAGCAAGGAATTGTTTTGGGTCATATTGTATCTAGCAGGGGTCTTGAGGTAGACAAGGCTAAGATTGATGTTATTCAGTCTCTACCTTACGGTCCTTACCCCACCAATGTGCGTGAGATTCGCTCCTTTTTAGGCCATGCAGGGTTTTATCGCAGGTTTATTAAGGATTTTTCTAAGATTTCTGCACCTCTTTGTGATTTATTGAAAAAGGAAGTAGCTTTTGAGTTTGATGACAGGTGTAGAGCATCCTTTGATGAGCTTAAAGGTCGCCTAACTAGCGCTCCTATAATTCAAGCACCCATATGGTCTCAACCTTTTGAGATTATGTGTGACGCTAGCGATTATGCTGTGGGGGCTGTTTTGGGGCAAAAGGAAGGAAGGAGCTCTCATGTCATCTACTATGCCTCCATGACTCTGAATGGAGCACAAAGGAACTACTCAACCACTGAGAAAGAGCTCCTGGCTGTGGTCTTTGCACTGGAGAAGTTTCGCTCCTATCTCCTAGGAGCCAAGGTAATTGTCTTCACTGATCACGCTGCTCTTCGCTATTTATTAACTAAGAAAGAAGCGAAACCAAGATTGATTCGTTGGATTTTACTTTTTAGTGAATTTGACATTGAAATCAAAGATAAGAAAGGTGCAGAAAACTTAGTAGCGGATCACCTCAGCAGACTTGTCCAAGGAGAGGACAAGCCGGAAGATCAAAGACCCATTCACGGTGAGTTCCCTGACGATACATTATTTTACTTGACTCACACATCGTCGTTGCAGCTGCAGGAACAAACAAGGACGGAAGATGCGGCGGCCGCACTTCCTTGCGGCGCCCGCCGCAGAGCAGTGCGGCGCCCACAACACCTCTGCGGCGCCCGCCGCACGCTTTTCGAATCACCGTTTCACCTTCTTCTCTCCCAGCTGACGAGGGAAGCTCCAATATTCCTGAACTTTTGATGGGTGTCCATACTCCTCGACCTTGGTTTGCCAATATGGTGAATTTCTTGGTCACGGGGGAATTTCCACCAAACTTTACAAAAGCTCAGAAGGACAAGATTCGACATGACTCTCGCTTCTACGTTTGGGATGACCCCTACCTTTGGAAACATTGTGCTGATCAGGTAATTAGGAGGTGTTTACCGGACAATGAGGTACAATCCGTCCTTACTTTTTGTCATGCTCATGAATGTGGAGGCCACTTTGGTCCTCAAAAGACTGCTAGGAAAGTGTTAGAAGCAGGTTTCTTTTGGCCTCACTTGTTTAGGGATGCTAATGCTTTTTGTAAATCTTGCGATAGATACCAAAGGATTGGGAACATATCAGCTAGAAATGAAATGCCACAAACTAAGATTATATTCTGTGAAATTTTTGATGTTTGGGGTATTGATTTTATGGGTCCCTTTCCTAGTTCTTTTGGGAATATCTATATTTTGCTTGCGGTGGACTATGTCTCCAAGTGGGTGGAGGCAAAGGCCACCAGAACTGATGATTCTAAGATAGTTGCAGAATTCCTAAAAGACACAATATTCGCAAGATTTGGGGTACCTAAAGCTCTAGTAAGCGACAGGGGGACACATTTTTGCAATAGGACCATACACCATCTCAAAGATATTCCCTCATGGAGCAATTGAGCTCTATGACCCCAAGTCTCATGAGCTCTTTAAGATCAACGGTCATAGAGTTAAACCATATCTTGAGAACATTCCGCTGAACGAAGAAGAGGAGTTGGTGCTTGCTGAACCAACCAACTAGGCCACTCAAGGGCCATTATATCGAGTCAACGACTTGAAACAAAGGCGCTGCTCGGGAGGCAACCCGAGGTAAGTTTTTCTTTCTCATCCTTATTATTTCTTAAGTAGTTTTCATTAGTAACTATTTTAGGAGTAGTTAACATAGGTAGTTAAATAAAAATAAAATAAAACCAAAAAAAAAAAAAAACCGCGTACAGGCCACCCCACTTGCGGCGGCCGCAGCAACGCCTGCGGCGCCCGCCGCCAGAGACGAATTTCACGCGGCGCCCGCCGCAGGTGAAGCCCAACTAGTAAGCGGCGCCCGCAGCAACTCTGCGGCGCCCGCCGCAACGGTACCCGTGACCATTTTTTTTTTTTTAAAAAAAAAATAAATAAAAAAAAAAAATTAATTAAATTCCACATAAAGTCACGGGAACCCTACCTCACCTTTCTCTTTCCTCTTTGCTCTTTCCACTGCCGCCATACACCCTCCATTGTCATCTTCCCCAACCCCTTCTTCAACCTCCAAACTCTCCATAACCAACCACAAGCCCTCTATTTCTCTCCACCATCACCGGATCTAGCACCCAACATTCCTCTTTCCATCACATCCATCTTCTAGAAGCCGGATCCAACCCGACAGCCGCAACTGCCCATCGCCGGATCGGAGAAGCTGCGCCCGCCGCCACCACGCTGCGTCCGCCGCCACTGTACTCCGCCGGATCTAGCGCCGAAATCAGCCCCTAATCTCCTAGATCTTCAAGTTTCCCATCCTTTAAACTCTCAAGGTATGATTTTCTTCCCTTTTCTCCCCGAATTTCAGATTTTACATGTGTTTGGAAATTAGGTAGAGATTGGATCTTGGAGTTGTTCATTGTTTAAAGGTGGAAATTTGTGTTTTACATGTGTGTGGGATATTATTATGGTTGTTTGAGGGTTGAAATTTGTGAGAGCATGAAATTTGGAGCTGATTTTTCATTGCTAATGGGGCTGATTTTTGGGTATTAATATTCAAGTTAGAGCTTTGGTGTGAATTGGAAATTTGAGGTGTGATTGTTGATATATTGTGAAGTATTCTTGAGTTGGGGCTTAAATTTAGATTCTTGATTCCTTGTGGTGTGCTTAGTTGTGTGTGTTATTGATTGGCTTGGGTTGTGTTTGAGTTGTGCTTGTTTGTGTTGAATTCTGAATCTGTTTGGGTTGTCGATATATATTGATGGAATTTGTTACCGATGGTGCGCCGACTAAGGAATGCATCCGATGAACAGAGGAGAATTTTTAAGAATTTCGATGCTCGACGCTTCGTTCAGACGAAGTTCTTTCACACCCCAGCCCTGCAGACGCTGGGGATGTTAGATGTTACCCACCGGATGCTCACCCATGGCGGGTTGGGGGATTTCTAAATCGTGGTGCCCCGACATATCCCGAGCTAGCATGGGAATTTCTGGCTACATTTGAGAGGGTGGACGATTCGAGGATTCGGTTCAACTTGTTGGACCAACCTCATGTTTGCACACTTGACAACCTCCGACAGCAGTTTGGGATATCACAGGCGCCCACCCCAAATTGGTCGTCCATGACGACTGAGCAGCAACACCATGACTTGTGGTTCAAAGCAACTGGAGCCGTTTTTGATAGCCACAAGGGGGAGTATAACTTCAGTTTTGTACACCCCTGCTTCCGTCTGGTGCACAAGGTCTTGGCCATGTCCTTTAGCGGCCGAGGCGACGTGAACAAGGTATATGCTGCTGATTTGGCCTGGTTATGGAGCTTTGCTCCCCAGTCTCGTGGTACACCAGACTGGGTTGAGATATTTATAGAGGCCTGTCTGAGGATCCAGGGGACGAAGTCCGGCAGATTTGGCTTGGGAGGCATGATCAGCCTCATAGCCTACCAATACTTATCCTATCCAAGCAAATCAAGTCATTATTTACATGACTCATATGAGTTAGAATGGAAAAATTTAAGAAAGATGGGTATATATATATATATATATATATATAGAGAGAGAGAGAGTACAGTTCACGTATAACTTGAAAGGCCTCTTTTGTTGCGTATGGCAGCCCTGTCAATGGATCCTGGTATCTACATTGAAATAAATTGCGCAATTGAGTCGGTTCACTCGACTAATAATAAAGCTATGTTTCCATAATGGAGAAGCAAAATCAATCAAAACAGCCAAACAATTTCACAATGGCTAGACCATAAGCATATCAAGTCTAAGCATACCTAGATTACGGAATAATTCATTAATACTCAGCATCTATAATAGTATCTTATTTCATTTCTTCAAAAATAAACCAGAAAAAATATCCAGTTCTTGGATAAAATACCTAAACGATGAAACCGTAACTTTTTATGAACAATAACAATCAACAGCCGACAAGGCCAAACGCTGCTATGAAATATTCCAACATGTAATTATGAAAATTCACAACCAACACTCCTACGAATAACAAGTAGGGGATATGTATCCACAGCTAGCATACAAGGAATTCCATGAAGAAATTTGGTATAATGATACTATGCTCATAACAAATAACTATAAGCATAGGTTCTTACTTTGCAGAAAATCCAGTAACCGCACACACAAGGGTCTGAAAGATGAATAGAGTCAATTAACAAAGAGCATCTTCAGGGAAATAGTTGTCAAGCATGGCATCTATAACATAGATGCAACTTACAAGGAATTGCTTTTGCTGAAATTTCAGAGTCAAATGTCAGTCCTTTACTGAGTTCTATATACGAACGGCCTGAAAGACCCACTCTTGTCAGCACTGAAAGTCTAAACCTAAGTAAAAAGGTTAACATAGCGTGTGGCATAGTAATAAGATTATGAGTAAGCAATGTGATCTATACAAACCATTCCAGAATACTTACCATTTTTAGAATAATATCTTAATTGTGGTCCCTTGTATCTTCCTTATGCACAATTGCTCTCTTTTTAACTTCTTCTTCCCTTGCTAATACACGCTCTAAGTTCCTAAAGTAAGAACCTATGCTTATAGTTATTTGTTATGAGCATAGTATCATTATACCAAGTTTCTTCATGGAATTCCTTGTATGCTAGCTGTGGATACATATCCCCTACTTGTTATTCGTAGGAGTGTTGGTTGTGAATTTTCATAATTACATGTTGGAATATTTCATAGCAGCGTTTGGCCTTGTCGGCTGTTGATTGTTATTGTTCATAAAAAGTTACGGTTTCATCGTTTAGGTATTTTATCCAAGAACTGGATATTTTTTCTGGTTTATTTTTGAAGAAATGAAATAAGATACTATTATAGATGCTGAGTATTAATGAATTATTCCGTAATCTAGGTATGCTTAGACTTGATATGCTTATGGTCTAGCCATTGTGAAATTGTTTGGCTGTTTTGATTGATTTTGCTTCTCCATTATGGAAACATAGCTTTATTATTAGTCGAGTGAACCGACTCAATTGCGCAATTTATTTCAATGTAGATACCAGGATCCATTGACAGGGCTGCCATACGCAACAAAAGAGGCCTTTCAAGTTATACGTGAACTGTACTCTCTCTCTCTCTCTATACCCATCTTTCTTAAATTTTTCCATTCTAACTCATATGAGTAATGTAAATAATGACTTGATTTGCTTGGATAAGATAAGACAGATGCATACCGACGGTGGATTAATTCATTACAATGTACAGATGGGTGGGAAATTAGCCAATGTTAGTGATAGCATCCTTGTAATGTATTTTTGCACAAAACACGTGATGACACTCCGTGCTTTATACATACATGAAGCTCATGTCGTTTATGTTGCTTCATCGTGTTGCAGTTATTCCAGGGAGAAAAGCAGTGGTAGAAAAACAATGGATATGGGGAATTCATCAGATGAGATCTGCGGGCAAGGGTTTTGGGCAAGGAGGAAGCGATCAGTTGGGACGAATCAATACAAGACCCACACGTATTGAGTGCTCATCTCGTTTTCGCCCAGTACTAACCGTTGATAGTGACCTTTCAGAAAGCAGCTGTAATATGCGGTATTATGTATTGTCATTTGTCATTGAAGGCTGAAGATGTTTTGCTGTATCCCCTTGAAAAGAGCTTCTTCTTACCTAAGCCTCCAACTCTTATCCTTCATGATGAGGTACATTTTTGTGGCCTGCAAAAGATTTTTCCTTGTATGTCTGATATATTGAAAATGTCAAAATCTGCTCTCAGCTCCCTCTTTGTTGACTAAATATTTTTTGGCTTCCAGATTGAATACGTGGAGTTTCAAAGGCACGCTGTTGGTGGTTCAAATATGCATTACTTTGATCTTCTCGTCAGAGAAATGAGTATCGTGGTCTCTTTGACTTCATCAGGTGTGTATGACTCCTTATTTTTACTGGTAATGGTTAGCAGCATATCCAATTTCTTACTCGAACCATCTGATTCTATGCAGCAACAAGCACCTAAGAATCATGAATTTAGGAGATATGCATGGAGCTGCAGAAGGTGTTGCTGCTGTTCTTCAGAATGAAGAAGATGATGCTGTTGATCCTCATCTTGAGCGAATCAGGAATGAAGCTGGAGGGGATGACAGTGAAGAGGTGCAAACCCCTGCTTTGATGTTGCTTTGGGTTTCAGTAGTTAGCTAAGCCTGCGAAGTCTGCAATTCTAATGTATTATGGGTATAGGCCTATGGTTACAGCTTTGGCTCACCTTTTTAACTCAGTTCTCATCAGAGAGCCTCTATTAACTGCGGATGGAAGTTCAATTCCTTGTCAGGATGTATTTACGCATCATCCAATGAAGGACTATCACCTCAACCCTTGTCAAGTGTGCTCATATAGGATGTATAGTTGGATTGTGATGCCCCTGTAGGAAGAGATCTGCAATGGTGTTATAGTCGACAAGGCAACCTCCCTCCATTTGGGACATCATCAAAGAAAAATTAACAACTTCCTATTCCACAAAGCAAGTACAAAACACGATACCAAGAAGTACTCTATTTTAGTCGCAAAATCATGTAAATTTCTTTCCTGAATGATTAGAGCAACACCATTAGCAATTAGAAAAGCAAATAAGAAATAAATACCATTAGTTCCAGGGGCAAATGAATGGCCCATCTTAGTTTTGTTTCATTTTGTACATGCATCAAACCGAACAATGTGGCAAAATATATTCAAGAAGATGTATAACTATTTCACTTTAGTTTTTTAGTACTTGCTCTATCACCTATTAAACCTCCTATGTTTAAACAATTATGTTCATTCTCTCTCTATCTCTCTTATTGTGGACTTGTGGGTCTCAGTCTTCCACATTGTCACACCTTCATGGTGGTTAAAAAAGGCAAGTTGAATAGGTAAAAGACTCAACTTTATCATACTGCTATAGATAATGTTAGGTATCTTATATTGTGAGTGGTCTGGCTACTTTAGTGCAATGCCATGCGAGCCTATATGATAACTCATACCTGGTTTTCAGGCCTTTTTTGAAGTGGAAACAAACAACTAAATATAAATATTACTTGATGATGAAAGAGCCCTATATGAAATTTCATATCAATAGTTCCATCTGAAGTATTAAACACCAGGGAATTACATTAGAAGGAATTTTAGATGAAAATTACCAAAGTAAAAAATAGTGAAACTGAAATTGATGATGAAATCAAATATCACACAAAAGACAAGATTCAGAAATGCACTCAATCAAGGCAAAATCAAGGGCAATACATGCGTAAGAATCCACCCGCAAAGGATTAGCCAGATTATTCTCAACCTACAATCTAGAACAATACAAGCATCAAATACATACTAAAAGTCACTTGCATATAAGCATCCATCAGCTCATTAGGCAATGCAAAATAGACTCTGATTGCAACCTTTCTACATCTGATAATTAAAAGAATAATATCATGTTTACTGCTGACTGAATCAATGATAGATAATTGCAGATTGGCAGAGTAAAGAATTTTGATCACTATAGACATGCAAAAGATAGCAAGTTCTTAAGGTCATGTAGTCTCATAAAACCAAAAACCACCAAATAGAAAATTAGTAACAATGAAGTTAAATTATTGAATTAAGGACATGTTTATACAAGCTCCAAATAAGAACACTTTTGACTTGTTTAAGTTTCTTACCACTCTTATGCCGATAGACTGAATGTTGTATGAAACATGTTCCAAGTAAAGAGTAAAATGTACAAGATCACACAACCATTTCAATCATCTGTATATAGCCCGTTGCTTTCTATTAGAACATCAAGGGTTTTATAGTAAGGATTGCCCAAGTCGTTCACTTGCAGGAAAAGAAACTATCATATTAGAAAGCATGTCATATAATCATACATCATATATTGTATAAATTTAAAAAAATCCAAACAATCAGGAAAACAAAACAAAATTAATGTGCTTGAAAAACACGAGGAGTCCAAAATCAAGGCATTTGATTTTCATTGTATTGGTAATTGATAGCAGGTCACAACCAAATTAAGAGCGCTTTTTTTTTTTATCATATACATGTATAAATTAAGAGTGGTTTTCTAATATTTTCTATTTCCGAGACAGTAGACAATGACAAGGAGATGATTCTCAAAATTCCAAATTAAAAAAATCACCCCAAAAAGCACATTACCGAAGAAGCAAACATTATAGCTAGTGGTGGACAAGACTGCAGATTCTAGAAATAAAATTAAGATAGAGAGGCCCGATATCCTACACCACACCATGGGCAATGCAAGAGCAACAAAATCCTCCTTTAAGTCGCAAAATGAGCTGCATCATATGAACTCTGGTGGGCGACTCAACAAAACAGTAGAAAAATGTAGTTGAAACCTGCTTATTTACTGTAAGTATATATTATTAAAAGGCAGTCAAGAGGAAGACCAAAGAAAGTGTCATATTCCAAAACACAAACCTACAGAACTTCATAAGAGAGACACTTAAGTTAACCATGCTATAAACCGAAAGTCCCCCAACAGGAGCTGATGCAATTTCATCATAGGGTTCTTAGCAGAATTTAAGCAACACCCGCAAGTAAAAAAAAAATGACAGTAATGCATTTGTGCATCCGTAACAAAAGATAGTACGAATGCGCTTACACAATCGAGCATGATGCCATTCTGGTCAGCTGCCCTCCCAAAATCCAGTGCCTTCTGGCCAGTAACGAGTTCAAGGAGCAAGATTCCGAACCCAAAGACGTCAGTTTTCTCTGATGACTGGCCTGTCGATGGGTACTCTGGCGCAATGTGTGACTCTGCCACGAACTACAGCGATCACAGGGACTCGGCTAACCCGAAATCACCAACAACAGCCTCAAAGTCCTCGTCAAGGAGAATGTTCGCTGCTTTCACGTCACAATGGATGATTTTCGGGTCAGACTGCTCGTGCAAATACACCAGCCCCCTTGCTGTGCCTAATGCAATCCTCTTCCTCCTAGAACAATCCAAAACCGGCCTACCGTTAATGGTATCTGCAAGAAAGAAATATCATCAGATCAGCTCGGTAAAAAACCATGATTGCTTAAATTTTGGGAGTATCTTAAGAGTTAAATGATACCTTTTAATCTAGATGCAACACTCCCATTTGGCATAAAGGGATAAACAAGAAGCTGTTCGTTCTCAGCCACACAGAATCCATACAAGCGGAGAAGATTCCTGTGAACCGCTAAACGATTGTCTCTACTTCGGCCTGAAACTGTGTTATGATTGCTGTGTACAGAAAGAAGACATTCCAAAAAACCGAACGAAGAAATTCATCATTATCCTCACAAGTCTAGATGGCATTCATAATGCGCCTAATATGTTAAAATCTCCTAGGTTCAGTGTTGTAAGTTTTATTTACACTGCCAGATAATTCATAGAATAGGCAAGATATAAAAATAAATCGAAAAAAAATTCATGACAATGTATCATCAACTAACCATTGACATCAAAGAAGACCTGGTGGTGACGTGGCCTTCATAGAGGCATCACCCATCTTGGGTTTTATTGAGAGTTCTCCTTTACCGCACTCCGATAACTTATCAAAGTAAGGAGAATCATTGTGGTTTCCTTTGGCAAACATGAAATACCTACAAAATCCCGAAATTCGAAAACACGAATGACCTGCAAAATCCAAAAATACGAATTCAAGTAGATCAGCACATCAGAGAGAGGGATTAAAAATAAAATTCCAACTGAAATTGCAGAACAGCAACCATCAATTACGAATCCAGGAATACAACAACTAAAGGATATGGAAAAAATCATAATCAAAGGAAAAAACTGAAAACTGGCGCGAAAGAGAAACCTCGAGATATTCAAGAAGACGACTGGAATAAAGAGGGAAGAAAAAATGCAATTCCAATTGAACCACATCTTTGCAAAAATCAATTGTACCTAAACTCAAAGAAAGGAGCCCCTAAACTCATCAATAAGTTGAATAGCAACGAAGAATAGATAGAGGATAACCCTGAATTTTTAAAGGCGTTGATTCTCAATTAATATTTGAAGCCAACCCTGAATTTCAAGATCTCAAAACTAAAAGACATCAATATAAAGCTACTAAACGATGTGCAATATTAGTCAATCCTCAATCCCAAGGTCGTAATCCTCAGTCTGAAGAGTATAACCCTCAATTCGAAACCCCCAACTATTAGGTTGAAGGCCATAACCCTGAATTTAAGAACCCGATCCTCAATTTAAAGTATATTATATCAAAAGTGTAAAACCCCACCCATCAATTACAGAAAATGCGTTATTGTTGGAACAAAATTCCACAAAAGAGATTTATGAGCTTGCAGCACTTTACTACTGCAGTAGCAGCACAATCAATCATCCTATAAGTGAAAATCCATTTCTGTAAACAGTTTTTGGTCTGATTATTGAGGTGCTCACTTGGATTTACAAGGCGATTATGCCAGCCGTCTACATGAGAGATAACTTCAATAGACAATTCTTATATGATATTGGACGAGGGTTTGATACCAATCACTGATGGTTTCCAAACAGGTTCTCTTGCAAAAATAATAGCTCTCTTGTAAAATAAGTCAACTCAAGACTGAAGAGCATTAATCACACATCCATGATATACCCAACTTCACAAATCAACAGTGTGAAACCAGAAAAGAGCCATCAACCTGTAATATGCAAGTCCAGCCCGATCACGTAACAACCAACTGGAAGATTATACTGACAGACTAAGCACAGACCAAATAAGATATTTCACAATCAAGCAAAGCCTCACAAAAAGGCAAAGCCTATGCGTCTTAAGATAAACAAGTTTTCATGATAAAAAAAAAAACAAATAACATGAACAGTTGAATTTAATACTATGACGCATATTTTAATTTATTAAATCACCAACTAATGTCACCTAGAAATGCATAAGCTTAAAACACATAAACACTATATGATGAGTTAAAAAGTGTCACATATGTGAGTGTGTAACAAAACATTGATCAAAATATAATGGAGAAATAGTTAGATAAAGAATGAGTAAGTAAAGCATCATAGGTAGAGACCCAAAAACAGATGATTCAAATTAGACCAAAAGGAGAAGAGAGGGCTTTCGTACAAGAAGTGCAGTTTTGAAAGCTTGCCCATTGTATCTGGAATAGGACCATCTAGGTTGTTCAGGTAGAGATCCAAGCTCACAAAGTTTGTCAAATTCCCTAGCTCAGGTGGTACTTTCCCACTTATATTATTGATATAAAGTTCCCTGCAAAATAAATATAAGACAAGAAGAACTTCAATAAGATGACTGCCAAAAACATCATACAGAAAATAGCTAAAAAAATCAGGATAGCTAAAATAAAAACACAATAACCAAGTCATAATCAATATTCCAGGGTGAAAGATAAGAGTGGAAAGTTAGCAGTTCCATGTGATCAATAGCCCCCCAAAAAGCTATGGGGCTTTAAGGAAATGGTGGGATCTCAAACTCTTCATGCACGAAAATCCATATCCAAATCCATAATTCTCTTTATTCCAAAAATGTAAAAATCATCTTCTAGCCCTATGGAGGAAAGGAAGAACCAGACAGAAAAATAAAAAAGAAAAAGTCCAACTTACTTAGCTTACCACAAAGATTTGCATTGCCAACGTTCATTTTGTGCAGATGCTCTTATTTCCTATGTGTTGCTATAGGAATCCAAAGGTTCTCAACTCTCACGTCTTTGTTGTTTAACAGTTTAATATCTTGATTGAAGAAATATGCAAGCATAGTTGGGTTTCTTTAGTGGCTTTACTGGTTTGGCAAATAAATCAGCTGTGTGGCATAGGAGATAACTCGAATACTTGGTTCATGTCTTAATCATGGAAAGAATATGAAGGCGGTCAATTCTCATGTCCTTGTTGTTAGCAACTTATTATCTTAATTGTTTCAGCATGGATGGATGGGTCCTAATATGATTGTGATTGTTAAAAAAAAAAATGGACTGCTTACAGGACATGAGAATTGACCGCCTTCATATTCTTTCCATGATTAAGACATGAACCAAGTATTCGAGTTATCTCCTATTGATTGCAGAGTCAGTTACACACAAACTATAAATAGCTTCAGTCATATTCCTACAATATCATGTTTCTATAAATCCAAAAGGATGAATACATGGAGAAAACAAGATAATCAATAATTTCTTGACTTAGATTGCGTCTTCTTCATCAGATAATCCGCCAAAACGGCACCAGCCTCTACTATTCTCATGTGAGGCTTAATCTCAATCTTAACTACCTCATCCAACACAACTCCCAATCTCTCCATCTCCTCCACGTTACAGATAGCCGGAATGACCTCAGCCCAAGTATCGACGTGGGGCGCTTCCCTGTGTTTCAAGAGACCTCCCAACACTCCACAGGCTTCCTCCACCTTGCCCGCGTTGCACAGCCCCTTGATCACAGAATGGACAACCGCAAAATGCGGAGAGAAGCCCTTAGCCATCATTTCCTCTATATACTTGCACGCTTCGTCGTACATCCCTTGATCACTTAGCCCGCCAACCAAAGTCCTATAGGACACCAAATTTGGTAAGCATCCATTCTTATACATATCATTCATGACTTTGATGGCGTCAATCGGACGCCCTTCCCTACACAGACCCAAAATAAGTGTGTTGTAGTGGACAATGTTGGGGTTGCACCCCTTTACTTTCATCCTACAAAGCAGCTTATAGGCCTCTTTGAGCTGCTTCTTCCTGCACAAGCTGTTCAACAAGGTAGTGTAACTCAACGTATCCGGCACGAACCCCTTGTTCAACATGTCCTCTAGCAAGTCCACTGCTTTGTTCACCTGACTTTTCCTACACAATGCCTGCACTCAAGCAACCAGCAATCCAAATCAATCACCAAATCGACATCCGAAATCATGCGAAAATCAAATAATCACAGTTGATATAGCCCTGCCTGCATCAGTATCCGATACGATTCGACATCAGGCATGATATCTCTCTTGAACATTTGACCGAACAGCTTGTAGGCAACACTGAGCTCATCGTTATAGCAGAAAGCACGCATCATGACGTTGTAAGATCTCACATTGGGAGATACCCCGTACTTGTGGGCGGCCCTGAAGAGGTCGAACGCCGGCCGGAGGAAGCCGCGGCGGCCGACGAGCATCTGAAGGACTCGATTGAGATGCTTGGGGGTGGGCTTACAATCGAACTCTGCTATCGAATAGAAGGTCTTGATTGCCTTTTCGGGCATCTGCGCATCGCTGTAAATTCGAATGATCCTCGAAAACAATCCAGGGGCGACTGGACACCGGCGCTGTTTGAGGCGAACCAGAAGATCCTCCATGAGGGAGAAGTGATGGGAGCAACCAAGCTTGAGGATCAGGGTGTGGTAGGTGGCGTAGGAGTGGCGGAAATCGGGCTGCCGAGAAGCCAAATCGAAGATCTCCATGGCCAAAAGTGGGTCATTTTGGGAAGCAATTAGCTTTTGTATTCGAGAGGGGGAGGCGATTTTGGCGGTGGACAGAAATTCCAATTCCCTATCGTGGTGTTGAATTCCATTCCGGTCTCGGCGTTGGGAGGGAGAGGAATGAAATTGGGAAGTTAGGGTTCGTGGGCGGAGCTTGGAGACGACATTGACGATGGATTGAAGAGATTTCAAGGGTGGGGGCATAGCTTTGCAGATTCAGCTACCGCGATTCAGTGCACTGGTCGCCCTTTGCAGTTTGCACGGTGGATTGCCTTGCACTTTGCCGTCAATACTCCTCCTCGGATGTTAAGGGTGTGTTTGGATTCCATTGTATTTTAATTATAATGCAATTATTTTACCTCGTTTTATGTGAGCGTTTGGTTATAAAAATAAGAATCTCGTAAAAATCGAGGTAAAACCGTAATTTAAGAAAATAATCACATAAATCGAGATAAAATAATTGCATTATAATTAATACATCGTGGAATCCAAAAATATCATAATTTAAACACCTTAAAAATTATATTAACCAAATAACGCCTTATCATTTTGCATTATAAACATACTGCCTTTGGAATCCAAACACACCCTAAATACAATACATTTGACTTTGGTGCACATAGGCCTCACCAGTCTCCGACGCCACCTTCCTTAGGATCGTCGGTAAGGATCTTTTTTCATCTCTTCTCTTCGATATTCTTCTACACAATGAGTGTGGCCATGTGCTTTGTCGTCCAATGTCGCGTCCTACCAATTTTAAGCGGTCCTTTCCCCCTTAGCAGGTATTAGGTCTCGGTGGTTTTCTTCGTCTTCCCTGCCCAAACCTCACTTATGAAATTTCCCAGGTCTAGGGTTTCGTTGTTGTTTCAATTCATGTTTTGCTTCTTCTTCTCTCCAGGTGGTCGACTAGGCTTAGAATTTTGGGTTCAGGGTTCGAATTAGGCTTGGCAGATGATGAATTGTGGTCGTCGACTGGGTTGGGAACACCTCTCGATCAGGTTTCACCGTCTTTGTTGCTATGGTCGATTGGGTTGGGCATGTCAGGTTTAGCCGTTTAGGGTTCGGTTCTGGTTGTTGACTGTGCTGATTCCAATCGATTCCAATCCATCCCAAACGATCCAGCCATGGCGGAACAGGTAAACATCCACTAATTCCAATCGATTTCTTTTTTCCTTTTTTTTTTTGGAATTTCCGGTACACTCTGATCACTTAAGCTTCTGTATTGGTTTAATTTCAGACCGAGAAGTCGTTTCTGAAACTGCCCAACATTTTTCTGGCGTGAGTTACTGTAGATTTGATGAACCCGCATTTGAGTTTTATTTATGTGAACACATTTGTCAGTTCTTTTGGGGAACATGTTTCTTTTGGGGATTAATTGAATTTATGTGAACACATTTGTCAGTTCGAAGAAAACTGCAATGGGAAGAGACCGGGGAAAGGAGGAAACAGGTCCTGGAAGAACATTGGATTGGGATTCAAGACACCTAAAGAGGCGATCGAATAGAAGGTCTTCATCTTTTCCTCTCTGTTTGGTTTGATGATTTGATTCATGTACCTTAGCAATTAGAGATTGGAAATGCAAGTAGGATTCCTGTAGCTTAGAAAATAGAGATTGGAAATGCAATTAGAGAGGCAATGTCCATTGGGCGAATATCAGTGTATTTGGAAATGCAATTAAGGTTTCCTGTACCTCTTCAACCTTGTAGTTTTGCATTTGAATGTGTACACAATTTGTAAAACAATGGCGGGAATATTGCTATTAGTACCACATCCAAATTTCAATCAAAGCATTTCTTAGAAATTTTGAAATTCAAGCTAACTTGCTGCTCACTGCAGTGGTTCTCTTAGTTTGGTCTTTGATCATGTGGTCTGTCATTCAATGCAAGTTAGTTTTTAGATTTTATAAAACAAATGTTTCCCTTTTATTTGCCTCATAAAACTTTGCAATAGTAACTTTTCATGCATTTCCTATCTCATTTAATTTAACACATTAAACTAATGGATACCACCCATGTTAGAGTTTTTAATTTGTTAATGGAAATAACCTGTAACAATATTTGAAGTTATACTCACGCGGTAGGTGTCATTTGTTTAACTAGCTAATTTTGGCTGAACTGTGTAGGGTGGTTCTGATCAATCTCCTAACCATCTAAGCAGGCATTCATCAAGCAAAAAACAGTCTTACTAGAAATCAGTTGCTTAATGCAGTTGTTTCTACAAGAGTACGCAAGGATCGGATGAAGCTGTCATTTGATGTTGTTTGTATCCTGACTTATATGGGCTATGTGGTTTTCCATGAAACTTCTAACAGGAAAGGGAATCACGCTTATCTGGTATTATTTCTCGTCTGATTCTTATATTTATGTAACTTGTTTAACATAATTTTGTTATGTTTCCAACTCATTCCATCGTTTTTGTTGTTATAATAGGATTTCTATGTTAGGCATAAAGACGGTACCCCCATTAGCTTAAAAACAGAAGAGGAACGCATCTTACAGTGTTCAAATGCTTCAATTGCAAGGAGAACATCTCTGGTACTTTAGAGTTTTATTCAATCCGTTTGTTTCCTCGAATGAATACGCATTACATCGATGCAGTTCCTAAGATTTTAATTCGCAATTGGTATGATTAACAGGGTGTGAGGCTAGAACTATCCACCAAGGATCAGCCATACCTACTGGCTGAAGTGACCAGGACGTTTCGCAAGAATGGCCTGAGTGTAACAAAGGCAGAGATATTGACAAGTGGGGATTTGGCCGCACACCTTCTATGTGACGGATTTCAGAGGGCTTCCTCCCGGAGTCCCGGATAACAAGAGTACAAGACCATTGACAGTGTCAGGGAGAGGATCGGTTCAAGTAGCTTAAAAGTGAAGGAACTGCCCTTAACTAACCAGCAGAAGGCTAAAGAAGGGGCAAACATCCTCGGGGCCATCTTGGTATCGCTTGGAAGCATTGTAAGTAAGAATCTATCTAATTCGGGTTGGATCAGGTCAGACTCTTCAATAGCTGGTGGTGTGACGGATTTTAACCATTGAGAATTAAGGTAGCAGCAAACTCAATTGTGTCAAGTGTATGAGGGTGAAAAAGAGGGCAACGAAATGAAAAGAGCAGATGAACGAACTTGTTTGTCTGCTACGCCAAAGCGAAGCACGAAGAAAGGAAGCCGGGAAGGAGTTGAAAATGAGGGAGCACGATGTTGCTATGCCTCTTCCCACATCACCTTGCTTCAAGTTTTCACTTACGATTCAGCATGGCATACGATTTTAGAATGTGTATAAAGATGCTTAAGTCATAGAACTGATCAAATCCAGGTTGAGGTCAGATATTTTTTGGCCTTTGCATACATTTTATTTCTGCATTTGTAGCCCACGCAATTACACAAAATAGATTGCCGAATATACCGAAGGTCACCTCTACGGCCGCCTCCGCCACCTCCCTCCCGCAACCAGTCTCCGACGCCACCTTCCTTAGGATCGCCGGTAAGGATCTTTTTCATCTCTTCTCTTTGATATTCTTCTGCACTATGAGTCTGGCCATGTGCTTTGTCGTCCAGTGTCCCGTCCTACCAATTTTAAGTGGTCCTTTCCCCCTTAGCAGGTATTAGGTCTCGGTGGTTTTCTTCGTCTTCCCTGCCAAAACCTCACTTATGAAATTTTCCAGGTCTAGGGTTTCGTTGTTGTTTCAATTCCTGTTTTGCTTCTTCTATAAACCTATTCGAATTCCTGTGATAGTTTACAAATTGCCGATACCTTGGGTTTCGTTTGTTGCTTTCAGTTAGAATTTAGGGTTCTTTTGGTTAATTCCTTTCCACTTGCCGTTACTGTTAACCCTAGCTCGGCTATTTTGAGATTTTTTGAAATTGCTATTAATTGTTGCTTTTTTTTGGGTTGTTCAGATCCCGAATGATGATACTGGCCATTTACCTCCTTGGGCTGATTTACAGGTTATCGTTATCTTTTACTCGATATTGTAGATTTTGTTGAAGTTAGTTATTCATTTGTGTGCTTTGACAGCCTTTAGCTATGGCTTTTGATAGTTGATACTGCTACTTGTATTGGCAAATGTGTGTGATTGTTTCTTCGAAGTAACCTGTAACCTTAGCTTACCTTTTGGTTACATATTCCATTTTGATCTGTTGTTCCTCCTTATTCGAATGTTATCCGATCCATCTTATACATAATCTCAACAAGTAAATTTGGGCTTACCGTAATTTCTTGGATCTATGGAATAAAAAAAAAAATGCTTCTTGATGAAAATAACGGCATGTATGAGAGATATATATGCTGCTCTTAATTTGTACTTTAGAACCAAGGAGGAGAGGAGGTTGTTTCTACCGTCATTTATTCTTTGGGGAAAAAATGCTCTTTTGAAGCATGAGATTATTAGTCATGCAGTTTTCACTTAAAATTTAAAATCTCAACTTGTGATTGTCCATCTATGTAAGTATACAGATTGTTTGCCTCCAATTTATAGATAACTAATAACTAGAGGATATTCCTTATCATCAGACAGTTACATCTCACGGATTGCTGCATCTGACTCCAAGAACAGTAGCGTCGTTATTCGTTTTCGCTTGCCGTGGTTTTCCAAGATAAGTCTGAGGTACCCCTTTTAATCCTTGCTTCCTTTCAATTGGTTGATGAATTTATTTGTGAATTTGCCACTGGATAGTTGGCTCATTTGATTCTGTAGTTATTTCAATATTTTGTTTCTGCCTGAATATTTGTAGCTTTCTCTCTTTTAGGTAATGAAATTTATGATAAGCCAATTACCTCTAACTCTTGCATCTTTATTAGTGTGTTTTCTTACCTTTTGCCATGGTGGTCACTTAATTTGTGGAGTTTGATCGCGTCAAGACAGAGGTTTTAAAGAAAAAAAATATGTCATTCTTTGTCCTTTAAGAAGAGGCCTTGTTATCTCCTTCATTATAATTTATCGATAAAATTATTTGGACTAAAGATAGATGTGTTTTCTGTTCACTTCTTTTAATGATTTTGATTTTATTTTTGTAAATAAAGGAAAGAAAAAAAGAACTTGGTGGCTTACAAAGTTTTAAGTGGTATAGCAAATAAATCGGCTATGCAGAATAGCACCGTTCATTTTGTGCAGATGCTCTTATTTCCTATGTGTTGCTATAGGAATCCAAAGGTTCTCAACTCTCACGTCTTTGTTGTTTAACAGTTTAATATCTTGATTGAAGAAATATGCAAGCATAGTTGGGTTTCTTTAGTGGCTTTACTGGTTTGGCAAATAAATCAGCTGTGTGGCGTAGGAGATAACTCGAATACTTGGTTCATGTCTTAATCATGGAAAGAATATGAAGGCGGTCAATTCTCATGTCCTTGTTGTTAGCAACTTATTATCTTAATTGTTTCAGCATGGATGGATGGGTTCCTAATATGATTGTGATTGTTAAAAAAAAAAATGGACTGCTTACAGGAAAATTGGTTTTCTTCTCATATATTGAATATAATTCAAACTGAAGAGAAAAGAACTGATGCTATGAAACTGAGGATTATTTATAATTTAGTTGTATTTGTATTATAGCAAAAAAGGCACATCATAGGCAAGATGTTGTATAGGGTTCTATTTGATATAGAAATTGGTGCATACTGATTGTGTTGTGCTTCTACATTTCAAAATTTTTTATGTCATGCTTTTCAAATTTCAGTTATTGGCAATGGGAATGGAACAAATGGGCAGGCGGGTCTTTCCAGGTGCACAATTATTGATTTATACACCCGGAATCATTTTCTTATAATGTGGATCCTCACAAATAGGATAATCAGTTTGAAAATATTGCATATAGTGAACTACATTGAATTTATTTCCAATTTGTTTGATGCCTTTAAGTTTTGTTTGTCAACAGAGTGTCCTCAATGTCATCAAGTTCAAGAATGGCAAGAATAGCTTCTCCAGGAAACATGCTCAGCATATCTTCAAATTCACTTGTTGCAATGGCTTAATAACTTTCAGAAGCTGAGGAACGAGAGTGTGTCTTTAGTGGTCGTGGGTGCTGGAGCCAGTTAAGGTCAATGAGAGATGCCAGGAGCTTGCTGCAGTATATGTTTAATTCTCTTGCAGAAGCAAGGCAGCTGAACAATACATGCCTGATCTTGTTTTCTCCCATTTCAAGATGGATACATGGTGGCTTGGAATAGGGACCTACATGTATCCATCATCTACTTTGCTTGGCCCAAAATAGGATTTATGTGTCGAGTATTCACTACTAATTTTTTAAGGCCCAGTATTTTGCCCTGTTAACATTTTGCCCTCTGTATACGAACAAAATCCATCCAAAAATGAATTTGGAAGGTCTGCATTTGGTGGGTAACCTTAATTATGATTCAAATCACATAATAGAGTCAATAAACTGTACCTTGTGGGTAAGGTTCATGAATTATGCTTTCCAACTTGCTTGTTTTTCAAAACTCTACTTTTTGGTTGTTCTGATATCTTATTCATTCCGGTTTTGTGAATCTGTGTGGTCTTGATCAGCTTGTAGTTTGTACCAGGAATGGGTACCAGGGAAGCGTCAAGTGCAAGCACAAGGCCAGGGGCTTAATTGCTGAGACACATTTTGCTCCGATCATCCTCCGTTTGAAGTAATTTTTAATCTCACTTTTTCTCTTCCAAAGTGCTACCAATTATGGATTTATGCAGGATTCTGCAGTGCAGTTCGTGCTATTGCCTTTTTTTTTACGACTTCTTGAAATGTAGAGATATATGGATTGACTAAAAAGGCGGGTGTAATCAAGATGCCTGTAGATATTCATAATTGCTTAGAATGCCCTATGTATTAATTTTAGATGACATTTTGCCTTCATACTTTTAGAAAACCATGTCTTCGCAGATGTTCTTCCATCTCTGTATAGGTAAAAAAATTGATCTGTTGTTATGTCTTTGTTACTACTCTTTCGATTCATAAGGAAGATCTTGGCTCAACAATGAACTTATCTGCTGTTCCTCTTTGACATTCCTATTTTATTTAAGGTTGAATTTACAGGGCGAAGCTTTGATAATGCCTGGAAGGTATAAATCAGATTCTATACACAAATAGCTTGGATAATTCCTGGAAGGTATAAAGCTTCTCTTTCGATTAATGGTTATCTGATATTTTTTTAACATTTATTCAACCTTCTCGCAGGTAACAAACTGAGCTCAAGGGTTATTTGGATTTCGTATTGGACGAATAGCTAAGAACGCAATGTAATGAACTGCTGACCTTTCACATGCAACCTGACATGTACGATTCGCCAAGCAGTTCAGAGTAGAGTAATGGATCCACTAATGCAAGTGAGCAAATGGAACAAACTCAACCAGAGGTCTACACATTACATCACAATGTTGAAGGAGGGCTGCAAGCAATCCAGGCAAATGATGAGAATACGCACTGTACTTTAGACAGCAAGATTCTTGCCAGGGAAGCCACCAATCAAGGTTATTAAACTTCATCTTATTGAATTTGCTATGTGATGACCTTTCTTGTTCCCAAAACCGCTTTTATAATTTCTGAAAGTGAAAGGAATCAATTCAGGATGTGTTGAAGGAGAGATGGATGAAGGTGTTTCAGCCTTGTTAATAACAGAGTTTAGCTATCCTCTTCAAATAACTCCACTATTCAGATCCTTTGCGGATGCAGTCCCCAGTCCACAATTTTCAGAAAGCGTAAGCTAGCTATCCTCTCTTACTTTCATCCTTATCTACATATCATTCAAAGCACCACAAATAATGTGTATTTCTAGGCAAATACTCTTGTTAATCACATAATTCCATCTCCCCATCTCCTTATGATCACTGGTTTTCCCATTTCAGGAGAGGCATTTCCTACTGAGATTTCCGTTTCCTATTTTAACCCTGAAAGTTTGCATTTGAAAATATTTATTTTTTTCTTTGGTGGGGCGTTTCGGTACTTTCATCTAATTCCTAAACCCTTCCCTCCTCTCTACTCTCCCTATCCACCTCTCTCTCCTTCTCCGAAGGTCACCTCTACGGCCGGCCGCCTCCGCCACCTCCCTCACCAGTCTCCGACGCCACCTTCCTTAGGATCGTCGGTAAGGATCTTTTTTCATCTCTTCTCTTCGATATTCTTCTACACAATGAGTGTGGCCATGTGCTTTGTCGTCCAATGTCGCGTCCTACCAATTTTAAGCGGTCCTTTCCCCCTTAGCAGGTATTAGGTCTCGGTGGTTTTCTTCGTCTTCCCTGCCCAAACCTCACTTATGAAATTTCCCAGGTCTAGGGTTTCGTTGTTGTTTCAATTCATGTTTTGCTTCTTCTTCTCTCCAGGTGGTCAATTTAAAAATACAAAACAGACGAGAAATGAAATTTCGATTTTGCTTCGATCTAGTCCGAGTAAAACTTCACCTTTCCGCCACTCTCAAGTCAAAACCAGAGAACTATCGCCCTGATTTGTAATTATATAACTTAAGAGGACCTCCTCTGCAATTTCCCCCAAAATAAAAATCTAAACCCAACCTCATATATGCTCACTCTCTTTCTCTCCTCCTCCTAATTCCCAACCTCAATCCAACTCTTCTCTAACCCTCGATTTGATTCGGATTATAAATCCCTCTGTCTATCTATCCATCTACCTATGTCGTCATCGATGGAGATGATCGAGCACGTCGTGATGTTCAACATCGGCGACAAGGCGGACCCGGTCAAAGTCAACGCGTGGGTGGAGGGGCTCAACTCCCTCGCCTCCCTATCGGAGGTGATTTATCTCACCGCCGGGCCCATCCTCCGGCCACGCGTCTTCCCGGAGGACCTCTCCTTCACCCACCTCCTGCACGCGCGCTACCCTTCCCTCTCCCACCTCCGCTCCTACGCCGCCCACCCCGACCACGTCCGCGTCGTCACGGAGCTCGGCGTCCCGATCACCACCGACCTCATCGCGCTCGACTGGGCCTGGCCCGCCGGGCCCAAGACCCCCCTCCCGGGCCGCGCGTGCAGGTTCACGTTCTTCAAGATCGAGGACGGCGACAAGAAGCGCGCGCTCCTCGAGGGGCTGAGGAAGATCAAGGAGAGCCCCGACGCGAGCTTCGAGGATATGACGTTCGGCGAGGAGGTCTCCGTCGGTCGGGCCAAAGGGTTCTTGGTGGCCGCCGTCGCCGTCTTCCCCAACTTGAATGAATTGGATGCGTGTGAGGACTATGAGGACTCCGTGAAGTCGCTTGTTGATAAGCTCAAAGGTGCCGTCGCCGGCGTTATCTCCGTCGACTATGTAGTCCCACGTTCCGCCACCGCCACCGGCACCGCCGTTTGATCTGATCCATATACTTTCCGATTTTTTATTTTTATTTTGGGTAATGGTGGGCCCTGGCGAGATGAATTTTATGATGATTTTTTTTATTTTTTTATTTTTTTTTATTTTTTTTTTATTTTTTTTTGATTAGGTAAGAATTCGAAGGTCAGACAGGCCTGACTCATCGAGAGGCCGACCGAGGTCGGCAGACGGTGAACCGTCTAACAAAGCAACCTAAAACAGAAATACAAATAACAAGCGTACTGAAACAAACAGAAATAAACTCTACAACAAATGATCCAAGAAAGACCAAACACCCGAAAAGCTGAGGAAGTCACCGAAGAACGCAGCCAAGCACCACCAAACAGTAGCACCGCGGGCCAGTAGTACAGCAGGACTCTATCTCCTGTGGGTAGTGCAGACGAACTCCAAGGAAACTCTATCCCGGATACGGAGTCGCCCTGAGCGCACCACCTCGACCCCAGCCAGACCCGACTACAGACTCCAAGCCCCCCAACCAAGCAGAAGATCTCCTAGAAACCATCGGAAGCAGAGCCGCAAACTGCTCGAAACAAAACGCCAATAAGCTTTCACCTGCAAAAATATCAACAAGCCCTTGCGGGATTTACTCAAAACCCTTAGGGAAAACCCTATCGGGTAAGCATGTCAACACCCTTTCGGGATTTGGACTACCCTTTCGGGTAGATTTACGCATTTTTTTTTTTTTTTTTTTTATAAAATATGTCCACAAACTTGGGCCCGAAGGACCCGAACTTGGGCCCGAAGGAGAGTAACGGGTCGGGTGCAAAGGGCCACCGGGCCCAAGGCCACCCAATTTCCACCATCAACACAGAATCAAACAGGGGACAAGCCATCCGATCGGAAACGACGCCAGTTGCTGCCGGCCAAAGGAGACCACCAGCGACGGCGACAGACCGCTCGACAGGAGGATGACCGGCCCAGCCACACCGCGGCGAGGAAGGAGAGCCCACACGAAAAACGATCCCGAACACCCAGTGGACAGGAGGAAGAGAGAAAGACACGATAGATCAATTAAAACT
Source organism: Persicaria tinctoria (assembly GCA_037127255.1). Lineage (NCBI taxonomy): Eukaryota > Viridiplantae > Streptophyta > Magnoliopsida > Caryophyllales > Polygonaceae > Persicaria > Persicaria tinctoria. The sequence continues at coordinate 4,313,053 of JBANSL010000010.1, forward strand.
CTCAAAACTCAGGGAATCTCACAGGGGAGGGAGTATAAGAAATAAGCCCCAAATCAATTGAAGCACAAAAAGAAAATTACCCAAGCAATTGATGGAAAGAGAGGGCAGAGGCCCTAGATACACAAAGAAGGGATTCTCAATTCTAGAGAGAGAGGCTCTAGGTTTTCCTCCTTTTTATGGTCCTGATGATTTTTTTTTTTAGACAATAGTGGAAAATAAGTTATTTTACCAAAAAGAATAAAATAGTGGAAAATAAGTGATGTTTCTCCAATGTTGCAAATTTTAGGGGTGAATGAATTTTATGATGATTTTTGTACGTGTGTCCGAGTTGATTGTAAAATTAATTTGCATCAATTTATGGCAAGTTTTTTAATGAAATTTTAAATAAGTTTAAATTTTCAGTGAATTATATATTTTTAATTTTTTTACGGGAATTCTGTTGTATTCCTGGTCAGCGGTGTACCGATTTATTGTATTTCTGTATATTTTGATAGTTTTTCGTCTGTCGATTTATTAACTATCGAGATTCAGATATATCTGATCGGTTCAGAATGCAAACCGGTTTGTTGTATTTCTGTATGTTTTGATAGTTTTTTGTCTATCGATTTATTAATTATCGAGATTCAGATATATCTGATCGGTTCAAAATGCAAACCGATTTATTGTATTTCTGTATGTTTTGATAGTTTTTCGTCTGTCGGTTTATTAACTATCGAGATTCACATATATCTGATCGGTTCAGAATGCAAACCGATTTATTGTATTTCTGTATATTTTGATAGTTTTTCGTCTGTTAATTTATTAACTATCGAGATTAAGATATATCTGATCGGTTCAGAATGCAAACCGATTTATTGTATTTCTGTATGTTTTGATAGTTTTCGTCTGTCGATTTATTAACTATCGAGATTCATATATATCTGATCGGTTCAGAATGCAGAAACTCGAGATTTGAAGGATTTGGGAGGATGTGGATGAGATATGAAGGACCCAGCTTGAAGGCTGGCAGAATGTAGGATACAGCTTGCTCCCTTCTGCCTCCATTCGCCCAATCATTGTCGGACTCCACTCGGATTCGGAGAGAGAGAGAGAGTGCTCTTTAGGTGTGTGTAAGGTTCGAAATATCACGTATCGTGGTCGTATCGGTTATGAGTAAAAATGATATATCGGGAATATATCGAGTATATATCGAAATATATCGGATTTATCGGTTTCACTAATTTTTAACTATAAGTACTATATTTATACTTAAAAATGTAAAAATATACTTGAAAAAAATAATATTTAAATTGCAAAATTACCAAATAAACTTGATAAAATAAAAACAATTTCATTCATAAAGGCTAAAGTTAACTTATCAAAGTTGGCAGTTCTAAATATCCCCGATATATCGCCGATATTAGCCCGATATATCGCCGATATTGACCCGATATATCGGTGTTGACCCGATATATGGCGTTGACTGATATTTTTCACCCGATATACCGATATCGTAGCGGATTTTAAATATCGTTGATATATCCGATATTTAGAACACTTGGTGTGTGTAGGGCCTGGGTGAGAGAGATGAGCGGGAGAGAGAGTGCTCATGTGTGTGTGTGGGGCCTGGGGTGAGAGTGCCGTGAGAAGTGTGAGAGAGTGAAAGTGGGCAATTTAGATCCCCTATAACACTTTTTTTTTTTTTTTTTTATTAGGTAAAAATTCGAGCTCAGACAAGCCTGAAGCTCGAGAGGCCGACGAATCGGCAGACGGACTAACCGTCAACATACAACCCTAAGCAACACAAATCAACAAGGAAGAAAGAAAAACCCCAACAACCCATAAAAGACGTTGGTTAGCGGAAGAGTCGATGAAGATCCAAGACGAGCCACGAATGCCGAGAACACGGGCGAGTGCGATGACTCGCACGGCATCTCGACGACGAGAAGGCGGAGAACAGTAACCCACCACCGGAAAGGGCGAATCCTGGGGATGTGCGAACCACCGACATTGCCCCCACCTAAATGAGGGATCTTCGAAGACCACGAACACAGCCACGATCCTCTCGATCATACAGGACGCCCGATACTGCAACCCAACTCGAAACTAAACGCAACCACACCAAGGCAGCAACTTGAAGCCAAATGACGAAGCAAAATACGGGCCAAAACAAGGAAGATCAATCCGCCGACGAAAATTTGTGAGCAGAAATCCCAGGACTAGTATAAAGTCCGAGGAGATTTATTATTACTAATTAATATTAATATTTTTCAAGCCCTTTTGGGATTTATTCAACCCTTTCGGGATTTTAGGCAAATCCTTTCGGGAATATATTAAACCCTTTCGGAATTGGTTCAAAGAAGACTTGGTTTTAGGCGTTTCAATAATAAAAATATAATTGAAAACTCACTTAATAAATAGCAAATGCAATTGCTACTTTGCTTTAAAAGTCCTCAAAACTCACGAGTCATGACTAACCGGATCATCTCAAGTGCCGAATCAAACGAAGCTAATAACTTTACTTAAAAAATCAAATAGTGAAGCAAATAACTTCATTATATAAAAAAAAAACACATCTCAGCCAGGATCCAACCCCTTTATCACAAAAGTCCATTTGAATCAATAACCTTTCAGAAAACTAAACATAAAGCCCCAAAATCCCGACAAATCTGAGTCGAATCAGGCCTGTAAAAGTACTCGACTTCTCCGTAATTGATAAAGGAGACTAACGTATAACTATCAAAAATCTAAATCCTACGGAATGAGGACAGAGGGAAAACCTAGGAGTCGAACGAACCGGGAGAACCAACTCCCAAATCTGGAACCTGGGGGGTAATTTCAGCAGAGATCGATGATTGAGACTAAAACCAAATGAATCCAACATGAAAGTTCACAAACATATTTTGAATTAGAACATGCAATCCTCCAAAAAAAGTAACAATAGGACTAAAATTAGGCAAATCAAAAAGTAAGAGACGATGACATGCATACAATTCAAACAACCCAAGGTTCTAAATAAATTATTCAAAGTGATTTATGATCATTTCAAAACACAATGCATATCTCAAACTAATAGCCAGGCAAAGATATATCAGGCTCAGTTTACTATCCAGATCAGCACATCTAAGCCATTTCCAAATTTCAACAGTACTGCCAGCCCATAGTAAATGAGTTTCCTTACCTAACATCAAAGGAAGTAAGACTAAGATGATGATGATGATGATGATGAACATAACATGAAAGCACATCTATCATCCATGTATGAATGAATGATCACAAATAATTATCAAGGAGAACCAGTGTATTAAAGAACTGTACAAAACAAATAAACAAACAAAGCACATAATCTAAAATTAAGAAAATGAAATTAACATCTATGGCCGAGAATTTCTAATCTCTCCACACACAAAGTATCACACGAAAATGAAGAAGGGGACAAAACACATTGAACCTAAGTAAGTTTCCTAGATCTGCAACCCTCGTCCTCAAATACGGGGTGCTAATTTAGCAATCTGAATAACACGGGATTCGAATTCAATTAGTAAATCATTTCACCTCGGAATCAACTTTCCCAATTTAGAGCAAATATGCAAAACCTAAAGAGAAATTGAAAAGATGGAATCAAAGATTGGATATTAATTGTTTAATAACTTGATCAATTCTAAATTCCCTAAAAACATATTGTTTTTCATAAGCTTAGATTAGAGTTATCTAAAAAACTGACAAGTAGTATCTACGGATACATATCTAGAGGAGATCGTGCATGTCAAAATAGGTAATCATGCCTCAAACAATAAGATATTAAAATTTCAAAATTTAACTAAACCAAAACAGTTGGTGTCAATAAGAAATATATATAACTATGACAATAGAGCTGAAACATTTTTGGGTCAGTGTAGTTTATATAATGAAAAGGGATGAGGGATAAGAGATTAAGAGCTTAGTCACGGACACTTGAAAATGATCTATTCATAAGATCAAACAGACCAAACAAACCCATGAGCATGACACATCAAACAGACCCATATTTAAACTTCAGAAATATATAATGATAATATTAGCAGGCTCATTATTAACTATGCAAACTCCACTTGAGCATTACCTCCATGACAAGCGAATTATACATCTCCAAATCAACTTTGAGGTTGCTCTCATCTTTCATTGTATACACTGAACTCCTGAACACAAGGAATCCCACCATAGCCACATTCAATATCACATTTGAGATTTTCACTTCTCAAAGCATAGTAATGCAATAAAAATGAGGTTTTATTACCAGCGTATCCATTTATTCATACTCCAAAATCAGTCTCATAACAGCAAGCCGCAACCACTGGAAACCTAAATTGTTTTCTGCCATCCAAACAAAATGGTTTGTTTAGCATTCATATCGAACTCTCTTGCAGAGTCACCATCTGCAAACCTAAATTGTTTTGTCATTAAGAAAACCAATTAATTCAATGCACTTAGATCCTAGATGATTCATATATATGCAGTAATGCACTTTTCATTCAGCAAGCATATCCTGGGCCTAAAACGAGAATAAAATTGGAGCAATGCAAATTATTTATACCTCTCCTTTTTATTATTCTTGTTTAAAACAAGGCTTTCAAGCTCTAGTAAACCAATCCCTAAAAGAAGGGATGGCCAAGGAAGGACAATAAGGTAGAACCATAGAAAGCCAAAACTACCAGCCATTACCTGAAATCCTTGTATCAATTTCATTGCTATTATGTTGGGCCAATAATCTTGGTGTCCATCCACAAGAATCTAAGAGGAGAACAACTTTATCAGTTGAAACAAGAAACTTCTCCAGGTCATCAGGCATGTCAAGTGTTGTAAGAAGGAACGCCATCAGGCATCAGGGACATCAAGGTGAAGATAGAATCCTGTCAACCTCCCAATGCCCTTCTTTTCCATTATTAATCAACTAATTACTCCTATAGACATGGTCAATACCCATCAGTTAACAAAGTATTAGAAAAGAATCATCAAAAAATCCAACAAGCAGTAAAGCACCTCATGTGGATTCCCATAATTTCATATGTGGTGAGGCCACCTCCACACCAAAGAGTGAGTCATCGTGCTCAAATTGTGAATAGCACAGAAAGTTTGAGCAACAGGCTTTACGCCCTTTATTACAAGTTGGCAAGTTGCCTAATAACAGTTTCTCCCATAAACATGGAGAAAAGTAAAGAATATGTGGACCCCCCTAATAAAAGGTACATTTGCACTCAACTGTCAAACTGGTGAATTTTGGCAGATTGTCCATGACTGGTGTAGATGTAGAGCAATAAATGAATTACTAATCAATCAAAGAAATAATAACTGAGGAAGCTAAGTGAGGAAACCAAAACATTGCATACGCATTGAAAATAAAGTCACAAAGTATTAGATAATCTCAATTAGAAAGCATTTATTTTACAGAGAGTATAAATTGAATTATACAATGTTTTTCAAAAGCAAGCGCAAGTAGACAATCATCTATCAAAACAATCTACAAGTCAACTTTTTTTTTTTCCTACTCAGATTTTGTAGAGATTCTATCAATTCATATAGCAGTCTAACCGCTGCAAGAGCAACTGAAAGAGATAGAGAGGCTACAATATAAAATTACCTGCACGACAGCCTTCTCTCCGTCAACTTCAAGGACTTGACCTTGGCGAGTAGTTCCATCTCCTAGATGGATATTCACAATCTCCTGATATTTTGGATTCTAACTCATGCAAAGGGAATTGGATCAATTGGACTACTGCAAACGAAATATCTAAATTTAGAAATCGTAAAATTACGGAAGCGGAAAACCTGTTACTAAAAACCTAAACCATCAAATTCCCCAAAAATCCAAAGTTGTTGAATAATATTTCATAAATCAAGGATGATTAATAACTAAGTTGATCAGTGGCCGGTTATGATACGCCAAAATGCTTCCATGAACAAATGCCAAAAAAATTATATAAACAGACATAATTGAAGAATTCGACAGGTTACCTTTATACCTGCGATTTGAATCCTAGAACGAACCAAATCATCTGTTGGAGTATGCTCAACAAAGAACTGCTGGAGAAGGTTAGAGATCAGATGGCTTAGACCACTGACAAAGAGAGACCCTGAACCTGAGGCTCAGCACACACGAACCAAGGCCTGGAGAAGGATGGAGATGGAGAACGCCTGGAGAAGGAGAGAGATGGAGAACTCGCGCATGATGACTTGTCAGTTCCATGATGCTTTGGTAAATGAGATGCATTCTGTGACTTCAAAAGCGAACTAATAACAGCAACAAGTGACTCGAGTGTTCGATTTGCTGTAAACATTCTGTATGAAAAATGCTAAGTCCAGATCAGATAAAAGCAAGATTAATCTTGAAAGACAATTAATTAGCCAATAAGCACACATCCTCCTGCAACCCTCTTAACTATTTACCGATTTAGCACTAAAAATTCCAGATTAAATGAAGATTTAATTGACCCATTGTTGGAATTATACCTTCCAAGGGCATTGTTTAATCACCAAACAGATAATTAACCCCCCACTGGAACTACATTAAATCCATCCTCAATTAGGATTAATGATCAAATTTACCCAGGATCCCCTCTTCCATTAATCACCCTTAGCACTAAAATTGCAAATCAATGAAGATTCCATTGACCAGTTGTTGCAATCATACCTTCAAAGCACTTGCAAATTTTGCAATCACGGAACCCACCACAGGAACTACTTTAAAAAACCCTTCTCACATCAGCAAAAACCATAATAGATGCCCAAGAAACTGCAAGTGTTGGAATAATAAAACTGGAATTGCATAGTAAATGAAGATTTCAAATGAACTGGAACCATATCAATCTACTTATCTATAGTCAAAGCTTCTATTCAATCACATTATAACAACAAAAAAGGAAAGTTGATGTGCTGATATATGTTGATAGAGATTTAGAAAAATAAAAGTGTCAAGTTCAGTGTAGATCTTGGCCAAATCAAAGCACAAACGCAAAAGGAAATTATCAATTTGACAGCGAAAGAGCAACGAACTGTAAATTCCAGCAACGAACTGTAAATTCCAGCATAAAATATCAAGTTATTTGGACGTATAGAAGCAGTCACCTATTTCACCTTGCTGTTCTCGGGGCTATCACTTCCATGAACCACATTCCTGCAAGAAGAAAGCTAAGTCATAAATCACAACAAAATAGTCTACGGTTTCGATCATCTCCATAGCAGCTGTGATTTAATGTGAAACCGAATTAAATACGTATGTTAACGAGGGACAAACCTTCTTGTTGTTAAAACAAGGTCTCATGTGGTTGTTCTTGACTCGGCATAGAGGGGATAGGTTGACTCAATTAATTTATTAAGGAACAGCTCAAACTCCTTCCCATGCCTGATGCCTATAAATAAGAAACCCAAAAATCTTCCTTTTAGATAATATGTCATTGGAAGAAACCAAGGTAGTTACCTAATAGTCACCTCTAACATCATGGTTATTGTGAGTAGGTGTGCTGAAGGAGATGATGGAGCCAGAGGACATGTATGTGCCCTCGTCAGAAGGGACTGCAATATCTTCACCAACTCAAAAACCAAACCCCCGTAAGCCTCTGAAATCTAATCATGGTTTGCTTTTCATGAAGATTAGAGTTGACTGTCTTGTCAATTTTGATGCCCATGCCTTATTGAGTATAAAATTTTGGCGGCAGAGTGAAACTCATTTGATCCTGGTACCATATACAAAAGAGTTTGGGATTCCTTGTCTTATAGAAAAACAAAGAAAGTTGTGTTTCGGAGGAAGAATTAGAGTTTTGTGGTTGCTGTGGGGTCGTGGATAAGTTCTGATAGTCTACTATATGAGCCTTTTCTTATTCTCGGTTTGCTGAGGTTGAGTGATATAACTCTCTCTTTGATGCTGTTGTAAAACTTCATCAAATAGGCTTCAGCTGGCCAAGTCCCTCGTATGCCCCCCTTCTGACCATCAACAGATCTTCCAAAAGAAGTAAATATGCAACTGCATTTGCAAAGGGAGGTGGTGAAATGGAGCCAACTTGAGTAAGTTCGTCAGTTTATTTTCATTACCATTTACCACAACTTAGTGTGCAACAGCCCTTTGGATTCATCCTTGAAGTGATAGAGATCAACAACTTTGCTAGCCTGCATTCTTTATTTGATTTTGCAGCGTTGCATTATACTTGACATTGAAGGAACTGCTACTCCCATCTCTTTCGTTACTGATGTCCTTTTTCCATATGCTCGCGATAATGTTGGGAGGAATTTGAATGCAACATATGATACTCCTGAAACCCAAGATGACATCAAGCTATTGCGAGCTCAAGTGAGTACCATTGGATCTGATTTGGTGGTTATTCTGCTATTTGCCTTCTGATAAGTGATAACTAACTACTTACTATGATTAGTTTCACATCTCAATGGAATCCTTCCTGTTGATTACACATGCTTCTATCTCGGTTCCTTCACAAGGAATTGTCAATGAACAAGATAACAAGAACAACTTGGGTACCGTTTTGAAAAATTCAAATGCCATTGTTTGTTTCTGGATGTTTTTTGTAGTTTGATTGTGGTGCTTGTGAGTTATGATTTAAGTTTCTCCTCTTAAGAGTTCATTTGGGAAAATGTGTTGAATACTTGCAAGGAGTATATACAGAGGTTGTTTGTTTCAATAAGGTACTTATTTGTGCTGATAAGGAGCTAATGTATAAGCTCCGGGTACCAAAAGAACTGTTAAATTGTTATGTATTATTTGAGGATTTTGCATTATTTATTCTTCTTTTTATGAAGCATTTGTTCCTCCTTTGTTTACAAGTAAAAAGTAAATTACTTCTCTGTGCATCAATTTTCTTCATGTTGTATTGTGGTGGGTTTGATGCATTTGTTGGACAATGGGTGTTTCTTGGTGAACATTGGTTGGGAAGATACAACTGCCTTTTCCATCAGTTTAAAATCTTTGATTGTCGTTCTTGCAGATTGAGGATAATTTGGAGAAAGGTGTAGCTGGTGCTGTTCCAGTTCCTCCTGAAAGTGAGGGGAAAGAGGTTGTTGTTGATGCGTTGGTTACAAATGTAGAAGCTATGATAAGAGCTAACAGGAAAATCACTTTGAAACAGCTGCAAGTAAGTTATATATGATCAAGTTTCAAGACTAGATGTGCTTGTTTCTGAATCAAATCGTTGGCTGACTAATGTTAAATTCCATTCACTGTATCACATCACTTACCAAGGAAAATTGTATGCAGGGTCATATATGGGGAACTGGATTCCAAATCAGTGAACTAGAAGGAATAGTTTATGTCGATGTTCCAAATGCCCTCGAGAGGTGGCATGCTTCAGGCATTAAGGTTCTTTGTTCTACCTATAAATTTATTTCTCTTTCTTCAACTGCAGCTTGATCAATTGTGCATATTTACCAACATGATACAAACAACACCCTTCATTGTTGGCACTGCTTAAGCATACTGAAAATGGTATCACCTATCTTTATATTTTTATTCAAGATATATTTGATTTTATGCTTTGGTTCATGAATATGTATAATGCTACTTTACTACCAATATCTACTTGGTGGTGTTTTGACTTTGATTGCCCCTTGACAAGGAGATGCTTAATAAATCAAAAATAGCGGTTGACAAGAGTTGGCCAATAGTTAAGACATAAGAGAACGTGGTTAGTTTCTTGCTGGTGTTCGTTAAACATTCAAGTTGTTTGAGTCTGAAGACAATGGTTTTGTAGTTACACTGTGTCTTGACTTTTGAGGAATGACGAAGTGGGAATGACTCAAGGCTTTATGAACAAACTCTTCTCTGTTTTTTTTTTAGATTTACATTTACTCGAGCGGGCGCAGGCGGGCTCAGAGACAAATTTTCGGGAATACCAATTTCGGTGACTTGAGAAAGTCTCTATCTGGGTTCTTTGATACAAACGTTGGGTGAGTACTGAGTATCTACTGAAGACTAAATTCTAATTAATAACATGTAAAATTCCTTATTGTTTCTCTTCCTACAAAAATAAAAGGGAAATACGTACCTATGTCGAAATCGTTAGGTCGGTTGGGGTGGTTCTCCTTCGGAGTTACTTTTCTTGACAGATGTCTACCAAGAAGCTACAGCTGCTAAGGCAGCAGGTAATCGTCTTCTTTTTAGATTATGCTTTAAAAATCGCTAAAAACATGACCAGATCAAGTTGAATGACCTATCATGTTGTTCCTGCCTTGTACGTTCTACATAAGTAATCAAATATGAGTATTAGACACGAGATTATATGGGAAGTTGATTAAACATTCAAGTTGTTCCCGCCCATCAACCAAGAGATTCATTGATTTTTTATGTGAGCTTTTGCACCAGTTATGTTTTAATGCACCCATATGGCAAGAATATGGTTGGTATTTCAAAAGCTGGCAGGAGAGCTCAACACAAGTGTTTATCATCTTCAATTAGTAGATGAATGCTCAAATAAATAGTGAACTGTTATTGCTTCATTTTTTTTTGTACACATTGGAGTTATTTTTGCTTTTACAGTAATAGCCAACAAATGTCTTCTATTACTTGTTTTGATGTATGTTGTAGAATACTTGTATTTGCTTTCATGTTGGGTTGATGATATGACAATTGATCCTTGCAAGTTTGACATTTGAAGGCTATGCTTATTTTTCCAACTTACTGTAAATGAGACTGCTGACATAATTGATTCCTTCCCGGCTTCCTTTCTTCGTGCTTCGCTTTGGCGTAGCAGACAAACAAGTTCGTTCATCTGCTCTTTTCATTTCGTTGCCCTCTTTTTCACCCTCATACACTTGACACAATTGAGTTTGCTGCTACCTTAATTCTCAATGGTTAAAATCCGTCACACCACCAGCTATTGAAGAGTCTGACCTGATCCAACCCGAATTAGATAGATTCTTACTTACAATGCTTCCAAGCGATACCAAGATGGCCCCGAGGATGTTTGCCCCTTCTTTAGCCTTCTGCTGGTTAGTTAAGGGCAGTTCCTTCACTTTTAAGCTACTTGAACCGATCCTCTCCCTGACACTGTCAATGGTCTTGTACTCTTGTTATCCGGGACTCCGGGAGGAAGCCCTCTGAAATCCGTCACATAGAAGGTGTGCGGCCAAATCCCCACTTGTCAATATCTCTGCCTTTGTTACACTCAGGCCATTCTTGCGAAACGTCCTGGTCACTTCAGCCAGTAGGTATGGCTGATCCTTGGTGGATAGTTCTAGCCTCACACCCTGTTAATCATACCAATTGCGAATTAAAATCTTAGGAACTGCATCGATGTAATGCGTATTCATTCGAGGAAACAAACGGATTGAATAAAACTCTAAAGTACCAGAGATGTTCTCCTTGCAATTGAAGCATTTGAACACTGTAAGATGCGTTCCTCTTCTGTTTTTAAGCTAATGGGGGTACCGTCTTTATGCCTAACATAGAAATCCTATTATAACAACAAAAACGATGGAATGAGTTGGAAACATAACAAAATTATGTTAAACAAGTTACATAAATATAAGAATCAGACGAGAAATAATACCAGATAAGCGTGATTCCCTTTCCTGTTAGAAGTTTCATGGAAAACCACATAGCCCATATAAGTCAGGATACAAACAACATCAAATGACAGCTTCATCCGATCCTTGCGTACTCTTGTAGAAACAACTGCATTAAGCAACTGATTTCTAGTAAGACTGTTTTTTGCTTGATGAATGCCTGCTTAGATGGTTAGGAGATTGATCAGAACCACCCTACACAGTTCAGCCAAAATTAGCTAGTTAAACAAATGACACCTACCGCGTGAGTATAACTTCAAATATTGTTACAGGTTATTTCCATTAACAAATTAAAAACTCTAACATGGGTGGTATCCATTAGTTTAATGTGTTAAATTAAATGAGATAGGAAATGCATGAAAAGTTACTATTGCAAAGTTTTATGAGGCAAATAAAAGGGAAACATTTGTTTTATAAAATCTAAAAACTAACTTGCATTGAATGACAGACCACATGATCAAAGACCAAACTAAGAGAACCACTGCAGTGAGCAGCAAGTTAGCTTGAATTTCAAAATTTCTAAGAAATGCTTTAATTGAAATTTGGATGTGGTACTAATAGCAATATTCCCGCCATTGTTTTACAAATTGTGTACACATTCAAATGCAAAACTACAAGGTTGAAGAGGTACAGGAAACCTTAATTGCATTTCCAAATACACTGATATTCGCCCAATGGACATTGCCTCTCTAATTGCATTTCCAATCTCTATTCTCTAAGCTACAGGAATCCTACTTGCATTTCCAATCTCTAATTGCTAAGGTACATGAATCAAATCATCAAACCAAACAGAGAGGAAAAGATGAAGACCTTCTATTCGATCGCCTCTTTAGGTGTCTTGAATCCCAATCCAATGTTCTTCCAGGACCTGTTTCCTCCTTTCCCCGGTCTCTTCCCATTGCAGTTTTCTTCGAACTGACAAATGTGTTCACATAAATTCAATTAATCCCCAAAAGAACTGACAAATGTGTTCACATAAATAAAACTCAAATGCGGGTTCATCAAATCTACAGTAACTCACGCCAGAAAAATGTTGGGCAGTTTCAGAAACGACTTCTCGGTCTGAAATTAAACCAATACAGAAGCTTAAGTGATCAGAGTGTACCGGAAATTCCAAAAAAAAAAGGAAAAAAGAAATCGATTGGAATTAGTGGATGTTTACCTGTTCCGCCATGGCTGGATCGTTTGGGATGGATTGGAATCGATTGGAATCAGCACAGTCAACAACCAGAACCGAACCCTAAACGGCTAAACCTGACATGCCCAACCCAATCGACCATAGCAACAAAGACGGTGAAACCTGATCGAGAGGTGTTCCCAACCCAGTCGACGACCACAATTCATCATCTGCCAAGCCTAATTCGAACCCTGAACCCAAAATTCTAAGCCTAGTCGACCACCTGGAGAGAAGAAGAAGCAAAACATGAATTGAAACAACAACGAAACCCTAGACCTGGGAAATTTCATAAGTGAGGTTTGGGCAGGGAAGACGAAGAAAACCACCGAGACCTAATACCTGCTAAGGGGGAAAGGACCGCTTAAAATTGGTAGGACGCGACATTGGACGACAAAGCACATGGCCACACTCATTGTGTAGAAGAATATCGAAGAGAAGAGATGAAAAAAGATCCTTACCGACGATCCTAAGGAAGGTGGCGTCGGAGACTGGTGAGGGAGGTGGCGGAGGCGGCCGGCCGTAGAGGTGACCTTCGGAGAAGGAGAGAGAGGTGGATAGGGAGAGTAGAGAGGAGGGAAGGGTTTAGGAATTAGATGAAAGTACCGAAACGCCCCACCAAAGAAAAAAATAAATATTTTCAAATGCAAACTTTCAGGGTTAAAATAGGAAACGGAAATCTCAGTAGGAAATGCCTCTCCTGAAATGGGAAAACCAGTGATCATAAGGAGATGGGGAGATGGAATTATGTGATTAACAAGAGTATTTGCCTAGAAATACACATTATTTGTGGTGCTTTGAATGATATGTAGATAAGGATGAAAGTAAGAGAGGATAGCTTAGCTTACGCTTTCTGAAAATTGTGGACTGGGGACTGCATCCGCAAAGGATCTGAATAGTGGAGTTATTTGAAGAGGATAGCTAAACTCTGTTATTAACAAGGCTGAAACACCTTCATCCATCTCTCCTTCAACACATCCTGAATTGATTCCTTTCACTTTCAGAAATTATAAAAGCGGTTTTGGGAACAAGAAAGGTCATCACATAGCAAATTCAATAAGATGAAGTTTAATAACCTTGATTGGTGGCTTCCCTGGCAAGAATCTTGCTGTCTAAAGTACAGTGCGTATTCTCATCATTTGCCTGGATTGCTTGCAGCCCTCCTTCAACATTGTGATGTAATGTGTAGACCTCTGGTTGAGTTTGTTCCATTTGCTCACTTGCATTAGTGGATCCATTACTCTACTCTGAACTGCTTGGCGAATCGTACATGTCAGGTTGCATGTGAAAGGTCAGCAGTTCATTACATTGCGTTCTTAGCTATTCGTCCAATACGAAATCCAAATAACCCTTGAGCTCAGTTTGTTACCTGCGAGAAGGTTGAATAAATGTTAAAAAAATATCAGATAACCATTAATCGAAAGAGAAGCTTTATACCTTCCAGGAATTATCCAAGCTATTTGTGTATAGAATCTGATTTATACCTTCCAGGCATTATCAAAGCTTCGCCCTGTAAATTCAACCTTAAATAAAATAGGAATGTCAAAGAGGAACAGCAGATAAGTTCATTGTTGAGCCAAGATCTTCCTTATGAATCGAAAGAGTAGTAACAAAGACATAACAACAGATCAATTTTTTTACCTATACAGAGATGGAAGAACATCTGCGAAGACATGGTTTTCTAAAAGTATGAAGGCAAAATGTCATCTAAAATTAATACATAGGGCATTCTAAGCAATTATGAATATCTACAGGCATCTTGATTACACCCGCCTTTTTAGTCAATCCATATATCTCTACATTTCAAGAAGTCGTAAAAAAAAAGGCAATAGCACGAACTGCACTGCAGAATCCTGCATAAATCCATAATTGGTAGCACTTTGGAAGAGAAAAAGTGAGATTAAAAATTACTTCAAACGGAGGATGATCGGAGCAAAATGTGTCTCAGCAATTAAGCCCCTGGCCTTGTGCTTGCACTTGACGCTTCCCTGGTACCCATTCCTGGTACAAACTACAAGCTGATCAAGACCACACAGATTCACAAAACCGGAATGAATAAGATATCAGAACAACCAAAAAGTAGAGTTTTGAAAAACAAGCAAGTTGGAAAGCATAATTCATGAACCTTACCCACAAGGTACAGTTTATTGACTCTATTATGTGATTTGAATCATAATTAAGGTTACCCACCAAATGCAGACCTTCCAAATTCATTTTTGGATGGATTTTGTTCGTATACAGAGGGCAAAATGTTAACAGGGCAAAATACTGGGCCTTAAAAAATTAGTAGTGAATACTCGACACATAAATCCTATTTTGGGCCAAGCAAAGTAGATGATGGATACATGTAGGTCCCTATTCCAAGCCACCATGTATCCATCTTGAAATGGGAGAAAACAAGATCAGGCATGTATTGTTCAGCTGCCTTGCTTCTGCAAGAGAATTAAACATATACTGCAGCAAGCTCCTGGCATCTCTCATTGACCTTAACTGGCTCCAGCACCCACGACCACTAAAGACACACTCTCGTTCCTCAGCTTCTGAAAGTTATTAAGCCATTGCAACAAGTGAATTTGAAGATATGCTGAGCATGTTTCCTGGAGAAGCTATTCTTGCCATTCTTGAACTTGATGACATTGAGGACACTCTGTTGACAAACAAAACTTAAAGGCATCAAACAAATTGGAAATAAATTCAATGTAGTTCACTATATGCAATATTTTCAAACTGATTATCCTATTTGTGAGGATCCACATTATAAGAAAATGATTCCGGGTGTATAAATCAATAATTGTGCACCTGGAAAGACCCGCCTGCCCATTTGTTCCATTCCCATTGCCAATAACTGAAATTTGAAAAGCATGACATAAAAAAATTTGAAATGTAGAAGCACAACACAATCAGTATGCACCAATTTCTATATCAAATAGAACCCTATACAACATCTTGCCTATGATGTGCCTTTTTTGCTATAATACAAATACAACTAAATTATAAATAATCCTCAGTTTCATAGCATCAGTTCTTTTCTCTTCAGTTTGAATTATATTCAATTTTCCTGTAAGCAGTCCATTTTTTTTTTTAACAATCACAATCATATTAGGACCCATCCATCCATGCTGAAACAATTAAGATAATAAGTTGCTAACAACAAGGACATGAGAATTGACCGCCTTCATATTCTTTCCATGATTAAGACATGAACCAAGTATTCGAGTTATCTCCTATTGATTGCAGAGTCAGTTACACACAAACTATAAATAGCTTCAGTCATATTCCTACAATATCATGTTTCTATAAATCCAAAAGGATGAATACATGGAGAAAACAAGACAATCAATAATTTCTTGACTTAGATTGCGTCTTCTTCATCAGATAATCTGCCAAAACGGCACCAGCCTCTACTATTCTCATGTGAGGCTTAATCTCAATCTTAACTACCTCATCCAACACAGCGCCCAATCTCTCCATCTCCTCCACGTTACAGATAGCCGGAATGACCTCAGCCCAAGTATCGACGTGGGGCGCTTCCCTGTGTTTCAAGAGACCTCCCAACACTCCACAGGCTTCCTCCACCTTGCCCGCGTTGCACAGCCCCTTGATCACAGAATGGACAACCGCAAAATGCGGAGAGAAGCCCTTAGCCATCATTTCCTCTATATACTTGCACGCTTCGTCGTACATCCCTTGATCACTTAGCCCGCCAACCAAAGTCCTATAGGACACCAAATTGGGTAAGCATCCATTCTTATACATATCATTCATGACTTTGATGGCGTCAATCGGACGCCCTTCCCTACACAGACCCAAAATAAGTGTGTTGTAGTGGACAATGTTGGGGTTGCACCCCTTTACTTTCATCCTACAAAGCAGCTTATAGGCCTCTTTGAGCTGCTTCTTCCTGCACAAGCTGTTCAACAAGGTAGTGTAACTCAACGTATCCGGCACGAACCCCTTGTTCAACATGTCCTCTAGCAAGTCCACTGCTTTGTTCACCTGACTTTTCCTACACAATGCCTGCACTCAAGCAACCAGCAATCCAAATCAATCACCAAATCGACATCCGAAATCATGCGAAAATCAAATAATCACAGTTGATATAGCCCTGCCTGCATCAGTATCCGATATGATTCGACATCAGGCATGATATCTCTCTTGAACATTTGACCGAACAGCTTGTAGGCAACACTGAGCTCATCGTTATAGCAGAAAGCACGCATCATGACGTTGTAAGATCTCACATTGGGAGATACCCCGTACTTGTGGGCGGCCCTGAAGAGGTCGAACGCCGGCCGGAGGAAGCCGCGGCGGCCGACGAGCATCTGAAGGACTCGATTGAGATGCTTGGGGGTGGGCTTACAATCGAACTCTGCTATCGAATAGAAGGTCTTGATTGCCTTTTCGGGCATCTGCGCATCGCTGTAAATTCGAATGATCCTCGAAAACAATCCAGGGGCGACTGGACACCGGCGCTGTTTGAGGCGAACCAGAAGATCCTCCATGAGGGAGAAGTGATGGGAGCAACCAAGCTTGAGGATCAGGGTGTGGTAGGTGGCGTAGGAGTGGCGGAAATCGGGCTGCCGAGAAGCCAAATCGAAGATCTCCATGGCCAAAAGTGGGTCATTTTGGGAAGCAATTAGCTTTTGTATTCGAGAGGGGGAGGCGATTTTGGCGGTGGACAGAAATTCCAATTCCCTATCGTGGTGTTGAATTCCATTCCGGTCTCGGCGTTGGGAGGGAGAGGAGTGAAATTGGGAAGTTAGGGTTCGTGGGCGGAGCTTGGAGACGACATTGACGATGGATTGAAGAGATTTCAAGGGTGGGGGCATAGCTTTGGAGATTCAGCTACCGCCAGTGGCGGATCCAGGATTTTTGTTAGCGGGGGCTGAAAACTACGAAGGACAATAAGATCGATGCTTCTCATTAGACAAGATTTTTGTCCTTATGAACCAAATAAGTCATTATAACTAATATTATTTTCCAAATTCCACAGATCATTCAAACTAAACTCTATCAATATATAAATTCAACTTAAAACTCCCTACTCCCAATCCACATATTTACCCCAAATTGCTACTTAAATTCACAAATTTATTAGCAAAATCACAGACCCTAATATCGAAATTTATCCAAATTGATTCTCAAATCCGAAAATTTTAATCTAAATTGATTCTTATCTCAACGAATTTAACTTAAAAACAATCTAATTAAAATTCAACTTAAATCAATCATTGTCCATATTTTATTCTCCTATAAAAATATAAATCCACAAACCACAATTCCAAATCACAAACCGCAAATTCACATATTCATTTCTCACAATCACAAACTACAATTTCAAATCACAAACCACAAATTGATTTCTCACCAATCACAAACCCTAATTGAAATTTTTCCCAAATCGATTCTCAAATCTATAAATTCTAATCTAAATTAAATCCCATCTCAACCAATTGTCAAATTAAAAGGAAGAGGAAGAAAACTAACTATGAAGATTGAACCACTCAACTCTGTGGACTGCGGGAGACAGTAGACAGAAAAAAAAAGGATGGGTTGCGGTGGTGCGCCGGTGTCAGTGTCGGCCGGAGGTAGCTGGCGGCGGCGGCCAGATCGGGGACAGGCGGTGCGGGGGTTTTCGCTTTCACTGTCTGGGAAAGCTGTTCCTTTGTGTTTTATAAAAAAAAGCGGTGGTGTGTTCAAAAAAAAAAGTGGGCTTCTGATTTTTTTTAAATGCAAAAAGTTGGGGTAATGGGGGATCGAAGCTGGGGTTATCAGCTCCCTTTTAAATTCATCCCGTGTCTCTTACCAATGAGCTAAATCATCATTGTGTAACTACCCAACTTAGTTTATATATATTACAAACGTATCAGATGTATAAACATATACTTACCTCTTTTTCGTATAGGGGGGGCTTCAGCCATCCCGAGCCCCCCGTAGATCCGCCTCTGGCTACCGCGATTCAGTGCACTGGCTTTCGCCCTTTGCAGTTTGCACGGTGGATTGCCTTGCACTTTGCCGTCAATACTCCTCCTCGGATGTTAAGGGTGTGTTTGGATTCCATTGTATTTTAATTATAATGCAATTATTTTACCTCGTTTTATGTGAGCGTTTGGTTATAAAAATAAGAATCTCGTAAAAATCGAGGTAAAACCGTAATTTAAGAAAATAATCACATAAATCGAGATAAAATAATTGCATTATAATTAATACATCGTGGAATCCAAAAATATCATAATTTAAACACCTTAAAAATTATATTAACCAAATAACGCCTTATCATTTTGCATTATAAACATACTGCCTTTGGAATCCAAACACACCCTAAATACAATACATTTGACTTTGGTGCACATAGGCCTCACCAGTCTCCGACGCCACCTTCCTTAGGATCGTCGGTAAGGATCTTTTTTCATCTCTTCTCTTCGATATTCTTCTACACAATGAGTGTGGCCATGTGCTTTGTCGTCCAATGTCGCGTCCTACCAATTTTAAGCGGTCCTTTCCCCCTTAGCAGGTATTAGGTCTCGGTGGTTTTCTTCGTCTTCCCTGCCCAAACCTCACTTATGAAATTTCCCAGGTCTAGGGTTTCGTTGTTGTTTCAATTCATGTTTTGCTTCTTCTTCTCTCCAGGTGGTCGACTAGGCTTAGAATTTTGGGTTCAGGGTTCGAATTAGGCTTGGCAGATGATGAATTGTGGTCGTCGACTGGGTTGGGAACACCTCTCGATCAGGTTTCACCGTCTTTGTTGCTATGGTCGATTGGGTTGGGCATGTCAGGTTTAGCCGTTTAGGGTTCGGTTCTGGTTGTTGACTGTGCTGATTCCAATCGATTCCAATCCATCCCAAACGATCCAGCCATGGCGGAACAGGTAAACATCCACTAATTCCAATCGATTTCTTTTTTCCTTTTTTTTTTGGAATTTCCGGTACACTCTGATCACTTAAGCTTCTGTATTGGTTTAATTTCAGACCGAGAAGTCGTTTCTGAAACTGCCCAACATTTTTCTGGCGTGAGTTACTGTAGATTTGATGAACCCGCATTTGAGTTTTATTTATGTGAACACATTTGTCAGTTCTTTTGGGGATTAATTGAATTTATGTGAACACATTTGTCAGTTCGAAGAAAACTGCAATGGGAAGAGACCGGGGAAAGGAGGAAACAGGTCCTGGAAGAACATTGGATTGGGATTCAAGACACCTAAAGAGGCGATCGAATAGAAGGTCTTCATCTTTTCCTCTCTGTTTGGTTTGATGATTTGATTCATGTACCTTAGCAATTAGAGATTGGAAATGCAAGTAGGATTCCTGTAGCTTAGAGAATAGAGATTGGAAATGCAATTAGAGAGGCAATGTCCATTGGGCGAATATCAGTGTATTTGGAAATGCAATTAAGGTTTCCTGTACCTCTTCAACCTTGTAGTTTTGCATTTGAATGTGTACACAATTTGTAAAACAATGGCGGGAATATTGCTATTAGTACCACATCCAAATTTCAATTAAAGCATTTCTTAGAAATTTTGAAATTCAAGCTAACTTGCTGCTCACTGCAGTGGTTCTCTTAGTTTGGTCTTTGATCATGTGGTCTGTCATTCAATGCAAGTTAGTTTTTAGATTTTATAAAACAAATGTTTCCCTTTTATTTGCCTCATAAAACTTTGCAATAGTAACTTTTCATGCATTTCCTATCTCATTTAATTTAACACATTAAACTAATGGATACCACCCATGTTAGAGTTTTTAATTTGTTAATGGAAATAACCTGTAACAATATTTGAAGTTATACTCACGCGGTAGGTGTCATTTGTTTAACTAGCTAATTTTGGCTGAACTGTGTAGGGTGGTTCTGATCAATCTCCTAACCATCTAAGCAGGCATTCATCAAGCAAAAAACAGTCTTACTAGAAATCAGTTGCTTAATGCAGTTGTTTCTACAAGAGTACGCAAGGATCGGATGAAGCTGTCATTTGATGTTGTTTGTATCCTGACTTATATGGGCTATGTTGGTCTAATTTTTCCCCTTTGTCATTTAATTTTCCTGATTTGGAATTTTAGTTATAGGTCAAGTTGAATTTGGGTGTATGAACTTCGGGAATTATCAGTTTGCATTTATATTTTGTGTTATGTTATGGTGATAATAATGGATTATATTGACGTAGCATGTGTTACGTAGCACGTTGATCTTGGAACCCATCAAAATAAGGCAGGTTGCATTAATCGTTATGTTTTCAAGAAAAACTCATTAATTAAATCTTTTTCACCAATGATATTTGTAATAGTGCACTAGGCAAATTTGTGAATGGATATACATGTTATCCTGATGCAAAACTTAGTATAAGAAAATTACTGCCATTGATGACAGACAGCTCTTGGTAGATATTGTATGTGTAACTGTCATAATTGTCAATCAACAGTGTCCTCACAAATTGAACCTTCTGATCTCTATCCTCTATCATCCTTGTAATAAAAGTCTTTTGCAGCCTCTTTGGTACCAACAGGCTAGACAAATTGACCTTCCTCGCATCTTGATTAATTACTTGAATTTCTTCCTTTTTATTCATTCTAACAGATGTTTTTATATTGGGGGTGTTACCACTTTTGCTATTTGAGCAGGCAAAACAAGGATTTGTCCTCTTAAAAGATGATGATCTGAGGCTGAATCCCATTTTTTCGGGTAAAGATGGGAGATCCTGAATAATTATTCTAAAACCATGCCCATATACAACTCCTGCAATCAACAAAGAAAAGAGGAAGAAACACAATCAAGTGCATTAATCAATATTAAGACTTGTTGGCCATGCTCGTAGAGAAATAGAGCAAACAAAATCAAATAAAAACTAGCAAATACATAGTTGTTCAATTTTCGCAATAGTATTCAGAACAAGATATATAAAATGTTCAATTCAGAGAGAACATCTACCAATCTATAACTCTTAAAAAAAAAATCAAGCCAAGTTATTTATCTTTCAAATAGAAGGATATTATTCATAAATAAGGGTAACCAAACTGTCCATCAAAGGCAGCAAGGTTTACTATACAAGAATCAAGATAATCCGGAAAAGGCAGAAATCAAAAGTGGACAGAACAATACAATGTCAATCCGTTCTCTGATGGTTACAGTTGCTATTTCTTTCTTCGTTTTTTTTTTGGATAATATCCAGCTTTGATAATTTCGTTTAGGGCTTTGTTTAGGCGTGATTTTGCCTTCTTCAAACTGCCACTGCTGCTGATTTCTGCTTTTCTTTTCTTTGGTGATCTCTATTTGATTCTCACTGATAGCAATAATTCTTCATCATTATGTATCTCTTTAGTGCGGTTTATTGGTTTTACCTAATCTTTAGTTTGTAATATTTACAATTCTTTTTTTTAGCTCAACAAGTAAACATCACTGTCCAGCAAAACATAACAAAATCGATCTACTCAAATCAACTGATTTCAATCATTTTCGGAATACCTAAAAAAAACGTATTCAAATTGTTCAAAATCTCACGAAATCGACAAGTATTTGAGCCGAAAGAGGGTCGGAAGATGTTGTCACGACTGTTCTTGTTGAAGAACGCCTTGTTTGGGCATCTACACACTCAAAAAATTCTCAACCCGTTTGTAATTATTTTCTATAAATAAATGAAAAGTAGTGTGCAATTGTTTTAAATTCGTCTTGTCTTTAGACATTTTACATCTTGCGTATAGATTTTACTCAATCTAGATCTAAAGTTCGTTTTCGTTTTGCAGTTTCACTCAATTGCGACTGACAAGGAGAATTTGTCATCTCTTTTTTTTTCCGTCACTTTTCTCCAAAAGCAGTTCAAGAGGCCTTAATGATCGTTCAGACGGGCGTCGGAGCTTCCATCGGCAGTTTCGCCAACGACACTTATCTGTTGCTCGTGCCCTCGCATCCGTCGTCGATTGCCTAATCTCTCACCCTAATGTAACTCTCTTTCTCTCCCTTGGTTCAATTCTGTTGTTTTCTGCAGGTCTTGGACCATCATCTAAAATGTTAAAAGTATGTTTTTAGATGAGAATCTAAAGTTTTAAATTTTCCACAAACCATCGAATGTCCCAGGCAACATTGTTAACAAAAACGGTTGACTTCACAAAAAAATGTGGACGATATGCACTGCCATGAAAGACGAGAGAGAGGAGATCATCTCAATTTCCTACGAGCAAGATCAATTCATATTGCTCAAGGCATTGAAAAATACTCAGATTATCACCTTTCACCATGACCCGGTGAATCCAAAGGCCTTCACAGCCTTGATTATAAGGCCCAATGTGATGTTTCCACCTCAATAAGGGTTTTATATGAGCTGAACAGTTCGAGCTCGACTCGAGATCGGTTCGAAAAAAACTCGACTCAAGCTCGTTCACTTACTTAAACTAGCCGAGTCCGAACATGATTTTAAACTCGGTTGAAAGCTCGGCTCGTTTGATTTAGGCTCGAATAGCTCGAATTTTATGGAATTTCTAAAATTTGCTTAAGTTAATAAATTATAACCAAGTAAAACTACTTTAAGCTCGAAAAAAGATCGGCTCGAACTCGTTCATTTACTAAAACAAGCCGAGCTTGAACAAAAAAGAAAGCTCGTTTAAAATTTGGGTTCGACTTGAACTCGTTTAAGAAATAAACAAGGTTGAACATGCAAAGCTCGGCTCGTTCGACTCGAATTTACACCTCAATAGAGGAATCACCACAACAAATTTGCATCACACGTATACGATCACTTATAAATGGTATCGAATGATGAAATCCCTGATAGAACTTTTTATGCTTTTGAATTTGGTCCACAATAAGTGTTGTTTTTAGTTTCCCACAAAAAAAAAGTGTTGTTTTTAGTTTTTTAGGCAATTAAATAAAAATGATTATTAATAATAATTTTTATTTAATATTATTTTTGTATAATTTTTCATTTCAAATTCTCCACTGGCCCGCGGTGCTACTGTTCGGTGGTGCTTGACTGCGTTCTTCGATGGCTTCCTCAGCTTTTCGGGTGTTTGGTCTTCTTGAAACGTTTGTTGTAGAGTTTATTTCTGTTTGCTTCATTGCGCCAATTATTTGTATTTCTGTTTCTAGATTGTTCTGTTAGACGGTTCGTCGTCTGCCGACTTCGGTCGGCCTCTTGATGAGTCAGACATGTCTGACCTTCGAATTTTTACCTAATAAAAAAAAATGATTAAAAATGATCAAAAACTGAAAAGGAAAAAGGCGATGCGGAGAAGCGGATTTATGGGCCAGCGCGAAATAAACGTGCGGATGGCTAACGGAGTCAGGATCCTCTACACCCCTCCGTGAGACCTCCGGTGTAACACAAAATTATTTTGGGTATAATTTCATTTTAAAAAAATTTTAAAAAATTATATTTATATTCTATATACATATATTTGCATGTTTATATACTTTCATAATGAAAAATGTTGTTTTAAAAAAATATAAAAATTATTTTATCAAATATTTGTTATTTTATTTATATATATTTTTTAAAATTTGATTTTTCAAGAAAAAAGTTTATAGACATATAAATATAAATGTATAGAATATAAATATAATTTTTTAAAATGAAATTATACCCAAAATAATTTTGTGTTACACCAGGGGTCTCACGGAGGGGTGTAGAGGATCCTGACTCTGGCTAACGGGCATTTTGTTTCAATTTTCCCCAATTCAATTTCACACCGATCACTACCAATCTTATCCAATATAGGGTTTATAATGTCGTCTTCCTCATCTTGAATCCTGATTCACTCATTCCCCTCTTCAAATTCTCCAGACAGTCCGAAAGAGAGCGAGAAATCAAGAAATTGAAAATGTCAGACCCAAAATCTAGGGTTTGGTCATTTGTGATCTTCACCGTACTCATATCGTCGGTGTTAGCACTGTCCGGAGAAGCAGATCCGACGCCGAAACCATGGCCGGAGAAATTCCACGCGGTGCTGGTGATGAACATCACCACCACCGCGAAGATGGAGGTGATCGACCTCTGGTACGACTGGCCGAACGGCAGAAACTTCAACATCATCCAAAAGCAGCTCGGGAGTCTGCTGTACGATCTGGAGTGGAACAACGGCACATCCTTCATGTACACTCTGGACGAGAATCGGGAGTGCCGAACCCTAAAATTCGAGGTCGGCATCCTCAGGCCGAATTGGCTCGACGGCGCGACCTACCTGGGCCGCAGAAAGGTGGATGGATTCGATTGCGATGTCTGGGAGAAGGCAGAGTTCATCACGTACTACGAGGACGTCGTGACTCGTCGCCCCGTTCATTGGGCGTTCTACACCGGGAGAAACGCTCATGTCATGACTTTCGAGGTCGGTGCTGTTCTTGGCGATATGAATTGGCAAGCCCCGTCTTACTGCTTTGATCGGAGCTCCAATGGCGGAAATCAGGTTAGTGATATTGATTCCGCTAGGTCTTGGCGAGGACGAGTTGACTCCATTTGAAGCTTGATCATGTCGTTTGAAATTGAATTGCAATTCCAGCTTTGCTTGTGTTAGCTGTAAATTTGTAATGGATTGGATTTTGCTGACAAAATTCCTTTGCCATAAGAAATCAATGGTGATTTCCTCTGAGGATATGCATATGAAGTGATTCAGATGTATGTTTTTAATTTAACAATGCAGATCTCTGTGTAATGGTTTCATACTTTGATTACTCTTGTTAGTTGTTACAGATGATCATTAGATCATGTTTAGGTCCAAGAAGATAATGTCAGGCGATTATTGAATCTTTGAGCTACACAAAGCAACATTTGAAAGCGATTATTGAAATTTTGAGCTACACAAAGCAACATTTTGTGTTAATAAAGATTGAATTCATGCACTTGAGCGTTGGAGAATTCAAGAACAAGAGATGAAGAATGAAGTGTAAGACGTTGATGACGAAGATGACCATTCGGAATTTGAGATGCAAGAAGCCAAGAACAGGAGACTGAAAATTGAATGGTCAAGATCAAAATTGAGAATTAAAGGATCAAAATTTAGAATTAAAGTGGGATTCTTGAATTGGTACATGAAGTGAGATTCACTTTCAACTTTCAAGCAATCCATTTCACCGATCTCGGTCTTCGATCAACAACTGAAATTGAAAAATCGAATCATAAAAACCATTGGAAATCAAGCCAACTATTTTTTTTACAGTTTGATGGGTTGGTTGCAAGTTGTGATTTTAGATAGGTTTAGTTAATACTCTAAGAGGTCGTTTGTTTATACAAGAGTGGAATGGAAATGTAAGATATTGTACATATAAAATGTATATGATCATTATTTTTTGTGAGCTTGAAGGAGAGGGTGGAGAAATTGTACATCCCAATGCCTTTAGCACTCCCATCAACATGTACATATTGTGGAGCAACAAAATTTGCTTTTGAATCTCCAGGCTTTTGTTGTGCAAATGGAAGTATAAAACTTGTGAATATTGATTTTTGTGATGAACTATATGATCTATTTACTAGAGTAGATGATATTGGACAACATTTTCGTCGTTTTTCTAGAGCTTATAATAATTTATTTGCTTTTAGTTGTCTTGGTGGAAATTTCAGTGAGAGTTGTAATAAAAAGGGTATTTACACCGTAAAAGGACAACTTTATCATTACCTTCCTAATCTTATACCTAAAAATGACCAACCTAAATTCATGCAATTGTACTTTTATGATGGTGCTTCTGAATTTGACACACGCTGTGATACTTTGAATGACCTATATCCCGCAATAGTTGATGCTCTGATCAATATTACTTCAATTAATCCCTATGCATTGTTTTTTAGATCTTTACGTACATTCCCCATAACAACTACTACTGAAATAGTACTTTTTAAGTCTGTTCATTTAGACCAGCGAGTGTTCAATACACCTACTTCTGATGAGGTTGCTGCCATTGTAGTTGATAATGATTCTGGTCACATTAATAGTCCCCATATTGTTGTCTATGGAAAGTCAGATAATGAACATCAAATATTACATTACTATGGTTGTTACGACCCTTTGCAATATCCACTTCTATTTAATCAAGGCCAATCTGGTTGGCATCAAGGTCTTAGACATGCTTCTATGTGTTTGACTGACCCATACAGTGTGATGCGGGACCATCCAAGACACCATCCACGACACCTTCGGACGCACATATCTTACATGAGGATGGACTTATGATTCGAGCTCGTGAGAAGGAAGTCATCCTCAAGAGGAAGAAGAAGGCTCCACCATGGGAGAAGGTCCAAAGGTGCAAGCTTGGATTAATGACGTTTTGGTTCGTTCATAGTCATTTGACAGCTTTTCGACGTCTCTGTAAAATGGGTCGTACGGATTCAATATTAATCGGATTGAGGCGTGCCATACCTTGTTGGAACGAGGACGAAGAGATCTACAACTTTGCTGTTGAAGGTTTTTCCAGATTCGTCCTATAGCTTGGCCGAAATCCACATTCTTTGAGCTGCTGCTGGTTTTGACGGGATTTTGTTAAGTTTTGGAACATTATATTTATTTCCTATTTAGTATTTCTTTTACTTAAGTTATTTTAGGAAACTTTAAGGTTATTTTTATTATTTCCATTAGATGTTAGTTTTATCTTATTCTATCATCTAACTCGGCCCAACAGCCCTACGTGGCCTATATATTCCGAGTTCTTCTATTGTAATTCAATTATATCTATCAAATATATCTAAAGGCTAAAGATAGATCCTATTACCATATTTATCCAAAGGTTGTCTATTTATTTATCTTTAGGCTGAAAATTTTATCTTTTCACCATTATTTCTCAGATTTTCGAGTCCTCTCTATCTTAGAGTCTTTCTTGCATTAGTTTTATAAAAAAAAATAAAAAAAATAAATCAAAAATCAGTTTCGAAAATTAAAAAAAAAAAAAGATTTATCTTGGACCTAGGAGGATAAAATTCATTAGGGGTAAAAGTAAGTAAAAAAAAAAAAGAGAGATAGAATTTGTTCTACTAGTGCAAGAAAGCTCCAAAGGACCTTATTTGGTGAATTGCCTAGCCCTAGTCGACATACCCTATCCTAAACACATACACCTCCACAAAATTGAAACCCTACCCTGCAACTACAACGTCCTAACTTAAAGGTTTTCAATCAAAAGAGGTAAATTTCCAAGTTTTCTTTTATTTTTTTTTTTCTTTCTTTTCTATTTGTGTCGAGTAGAGCTCTCTCTTGTCGAGTTCTCTCTTGTTTGGTCGAGTGCTGTTTGTGTGCTCAAGTTGCTGTACACTAGACCCTTGTCGAGTGTTCTCTTGTCCATATCGAGTACTTCTTGTTGCTTGTTTGGTTTCTGTCGAAGTACTACAGCCCCTTGTTGAGTACTTCTTGGTTGTTGTTTCATTCATTCTCTTGATTGCATACTTTGATTGCTTTGTTCTTTGCTTGAGTGTTGATTTGCCCAAAGCGGATTGCCACAACAAGCGTGACATACCAATTAGAGAGGGAGTGTGAGCGAAACACATTGTGAGTTGTTTTTATTTTTCTAACTTTTACATAGTTCTTTGTTTGTTGCTTTGAGATGTCTAATAGCCAGGGAAATGACTGGTACACTACCTGCATGGAGAACATGGCTAAGATGAATGCAAGCATTGCTAAGATGAATGCAAGCATAGAAAAGATAAACATGGCTAAGATAAATGAGGACTTGGAGAGGACGAATAAACGATTGGCGGCCCTGGGTTATCGAGTTATCCCTGGATTTAAAGTACCATCTAATGAAAGGGAAGAACCTCATCCTGTTCCTCCTAATAATGTTATTCAACATCATGTTTCTTCTAGCTTAGATGCTTCTCTTATTGCTGAAATTAAAGAGCATGTTGAAAATGATCAAAATCTTGATTTACTTGCCTATGATCATGATAATGTTTGCATTGAATATGAGAATGATGATTCTTTGATTGATTTAAATGTTCAACCTATACCATGTGATAATAATCAAAGAAAAGATTTATGTCATACTAAATGCTTAGAAGAAGGCATAGTTTCTAATATGATCATTGATGATGAAACTCCTACTATTGCTAGCATTGAGTTAATTGATAACTCAGCCTTGAAAAAGGATGAAAACTTGCTAGCATTGGATAAAAACTTAGGGATCAATGACCAAAATAAAGTGCATATTAAGTTAGAACATCATGACATTCATATGGAATCTGAATTATGCACTCATAAAGTTTCTTTTATTGATTTTGTAGATGAAGCTGAGATAATACAAAACAAGGAGTGGTCAATCCCTACACCAATCGTCCTTGAGATGGATTTCCATGGGCATATGGTGTTCGATCCAGGAGCTCGTGTGGATGTTTTTGCGGAATCATATGCGACCTTGGATTCGAGGGCGAATCCTTTTCAAGAAAGGGAGATTGATGCGGGACCATCCAAGACACCATCCACGACACCTTCGGACGCACATATCTTACATGAGGATGGACTTATGATTCGAGCTCGTGAGAAGGAAGTCATCCTCAAGAGGAAGAAGAAGGCTCCACCATGGGAGAAGGTCCAAAGGTGCAAGCTTGGATTAATGACGTTTTGGTTCGTTCATAGTCATTTGACAGCTTTTCGACGTCTCTGTAAAATGGGTCGTACGGATTCAATATTAATCGGATTGAGGCGTGCCATACCTTGTTGGAACGAGGACGAAGAGATCTACAACTTTGCTGTTGAAGGTTTTTCCAGATTCGTCCTATAGCTTGGCCGAAATCCACATTCTTTGAGATGCTGCTGGTTTTGACGGGATTTTGTTAAGTTTTGGAACATTATATTTATTTCCTATTTAGTATTTCTTTTACTTAAGTTATTTTAGGAAACTTTAAAGTTATTTTTATTATTTCCATTAGATGTTAGTTTTATCTTATTCTATCATCTAACTCAGCCCAACAGCCCTACGTGGCCTATATATTCCGAGTTCTTCTATTGTAATTCAATTAGATTATAATGAATTAGAATTCTCTCTTTTTGTGTGAAACACAATGAGTGTTTGTCGATTGAATAGAGCTGTGCTCTTCAATTGAAACTATTGGTATTTATCTAGCTTGGTTTGCTTTGCCGTTCATCAACTTCGCAAGACTTGGTGAATCTAGTATCCACAAGCCCCCTTCTGGTGCTTCAAGTTGTCCGCTTGATTGTGTCGGATTGTAGAGGCGGGTTATATAGTCATTGGTATTGGTTCCTACCCTCTGAGGAGGCCTGGGGTCTCTATCTTGTTCTATATAGATCGACTCAGTCCTTATCAGGTCGTGTCTTTCCATTCTTGTTATTAAATTTCGAGTCTTTATCATTCTTTATCAGTTCTTGTCGAGTCTTGTTACATTCTTGATCGATCTTGATCACTTCTTGGTCGAATCTTGCTGATCTTGTGAGTCTTTATTCGTTCTTGCTTCCGTTCTTTAACTTCTTGATTGATCTTGCAGATTTCTTGATCGATTCTTGAAGCTATCTTGCTGCGTCGTTTGAATCTTGGTGTTCTTGCCGAGTTTCTTTGAGTTCTTGAGTCTTTCTTTATTGTTTCTTGCTTGTTGTCGAAGATCGGACCAACCCACGGCTAACCCCGTATCACAGTGAAGCATCATTTCCTCTTACTAATGACACGCAAACAGTTGAGAGTATTATTGATAGAGAGTCAATAGGTAAATATTTTCACATTTTATTTGGTCATTGGCTCACTAAATGTTTTGGTTTTTATTGTAATTACATTTACTGTACTTTTGTTTCAGCTTTGAATGCACCTGCTTTGGAATCAGGTAAATACGTCTCATGTAGACAATATTATTCCTATAGATTTCAAATTCGTATTGGAAATTTTCTTCTTCACACTGCACGTTTGTTTTTGCAATATATTGTTGATATGTATATTAAAGTAGAAAATACACGCCTTGATTTTATTCGTCGTAATCAAGTCCTAATTAGAAGTGAATTATACCAAGGAATAGTTTATAGTGTTAACGATGGTAATTTTAAAGCATCTGATATTGGACGTCGTGTTATTCTTCCTGCATCTTTTATTGGTGGACCTAGAGATATGAAATGCCGATATCTAAATGCTATGGCTCTGGTTCAAAAATTTGGAAAGCCAGATTTATTTATAATTATGACATGCAATCCAAACTGGCCTGAAATACAAGAACAATTGTTATATGGTGAAGGATCTGAACATCGACCTGATTTAGTGGCTAGAATATTTTGTTCAAAAGTTCGTTTGTTGAAGAAACTAATATTAAAAGATCATATATTTGGTCCAGTGGCCGCAAGTATTGATGTTATAGAGTTTCAAAAGCGTGGTTTGCCACATTTACATATGTTACTTATCTTTGGACCTGGTTATAAAGTTGTTGCTGCTGAATCTTTCGATCAATATGTGAGTGCAGAATTACCATCTATGGAATTCCCTGAATTACGTCGTCTTGTTATTCAACATATGATGCACGGTCCTTGTGGTAAAAACAATCCTAAATGTGCATGTATGGTAAAAAATGGGATGACTTTGGAATGCAAATCTGGCTATCCCCGTGCTTATGCTGAAATGACTACACGAACTAATGATTCATATCCTATATATAAAAGGCGTGACAATGGAGATCTTGTACTTGTTAGAAAGTTTTTATTAGATAATCGTTCTGTTGTTCCATATAATCCATATCTGCTAGCGGCTTTTGATTGTCATCTAAATGTCGAAATCTGTTCCACTATTCAAGCTGTTAAATACATTTATAAGTATGTTTACAAAGGACATGATAAAGTTCGGTTTGATATTAATGCGCATAGTATCCCTATTGAAAATGAAATCAGTTCATATCAATCTGGAAGATGGATTAGTCCACCTGAAGCAGCATGGAGATTGTTTGCATTTCCATTATATTCAATGTCCCCAACTGTATATCCATTACAAGTACACTTGCCTCATATGCACATTATTAGATTTAGTGAGCAAGAAAGCTTACAAAATATTGTTGATAATCAAAGTCGGAATGCAACCATGTTAACTGAATATTTCACCGCAAATGCCATACTTCCTAATGCAAAAGAATTTTTATACTCTGAATTCCCACAATACTTTACTTGGAATAGTCATTTAAAGGTATGGAAAGATAGAATAGGTCCTAAATGTGTTGGCAGATTAACACATGTTAGCCCTTGTGAAGGAGAACGGTATTACCTAAGACTTCTACTAATAAATGTGCGAGGTGCAATCTCTTTCAATGATTTGTTAACTGTTGATGGCATTCCCTATTTAACTTTTAAGGAAGCAGCTGAACACCATTCATTGTTAGAGAAAAACGATTATGCCGGAGCTTGTATGCGAGAAGCAGTGGAAGTACAAATGCCTTGTGTCTTACGAAGGTTGTTTGCTACTGTTATTTATTTTTGTGAAGTTCTTCATCCACAGGAGTTATGGAATGAATTCTATTCTTTCTTATCAGAAGATTTCCTTCACCTTCATCAAAACCAGTCTAATAAGGTATTTCAATTAACTTATTATGAAATTGCAGAATATTTAGAAGGTATGGGAAGTAGCATGAGACACTTTAATTTTGATTTTCCTATTATTCCTAATATGGTTTGTTTGAAAAATACTAAAGATATTGCAGATGCTCTTAATGATAATATACCGCCCGAGTATGTTAATGCTCACAAGAACTTGAATCATGAACAACGTATAGCTTTTGATATTATTATGGATCATGTTACTCATAAATTACCAGGTGTGTTCTTCATTGATGGTCCCGGAGGAACAGGTAAAACTTATTTATATTGTGCTTTATATGCTAAACTAAGAGAAATGGGTCTTATTGTATTGCCAACAGCCTCATCTGGTATAGCTACATCAAATATTCCAACCGGTCGAACTGCTCATTCTAGATTCAAAATTCCTATAAATGGTGTAGGTGATATTTGTTGTTCGGTGTCTAAACAAAGTAGTCTAGCCATGCTATTACGAGCTACAACAGTTATTATATGGGATGAGGCTTCTATGGCAAATAAACAAAATATTGAAGCAGTGGATTCTCTTCTCCAAGACATATGTGATACAAAACTTCTTTTTGGTGGTAAAATTGTTGTCTTTGGTGGTGATTTTCGCCAAGTACTGCCCATCATGCCCAACAAATCAGAAAATGAAATTTTAAACTCAAGTTTGGTGAACTCATATCTTTGGCCCCATTTTCAAAAACTTAAATTAAGTATAAACATTAGAGCAAAAGATGATCTTGAATTTGCTGATTTTTTGTTAAAACTAGGAAATGGAGATCTTCAAACATCAAAAAGCTCGACTATTGTACTACCTAATTACATTCAATGTTATAGCATTGTAGATGAGCATATTACTGTTTTAATAAATTCGATGTTTCCAGAGATGTTATTGCCATATTTTGATGCACATATTTTCAGTGCTAGAGCAATTATAACTCCCACAAATGATGCTGTTGATGAAATCAATTCCTCTGTTATTTCAATGTTTCCTGGTATTCCTTTTGTGTACAAAAGCTTTGATTCAATTATCGATGATAATTGTAATTTGTATCCTACTGAGTTTTTACATACTTTATGCTCCTCTGGAATGAGTCCTCATGAGTTAGTTTTGAAGGTAAATTGCCCAGTGATTCTTCTTCGCAATTTAGATCCAGCCAACGGACTATGTAATGGGACTAGATTAATTTGTAAAGAATTCAAAAAAGATGTGATATTATGTGAAATTTCGACCGGTTATTACAAAGGTACTCAAGTATTACTTCCAAGGATAAATTTAAGGCCCACTGCATTAACTTATCCTTTTGAGTTTGAGCGAAAGCAATTTCCAATAAAATTATGCTTTGCAATGACTATCAATAAGTCTCAAGGACAAACTTTAGATAAGGTCTGTGTATACTTATGTCAACCTTGTTTCTCCCATGGTCAACTATATGTTGCATTTTCAAGAGTGCGTAACCGTAATGCTTTGCAAGTTTTTATTCCTCAGTCAACTGAATCAAATATTAAAAAAAATAAAGTTGCTAATGTCGTTTCTTATGATGTGTTGTTCAAAGCTGGAATTAAAAAAAGTCTTTAAAGGTGACTATTTTGCATTCTTCTTTAGTTGTTTCAATCATGGTTCGGGTTACTTCCGCATTGAACTTATTTAGGAACTTGAATAGATCCATAGTATTTTATGTCGTTTTGTTTTATTAGGGTTCAATTATGATTTGTTTCAAAATATTTTTGTTTGGTTCTCCTTTGCAGGTTATGTTGATTTAGAGGACAGTTTGATGTTTAAACATCCAGTTAAAAATCTGATTTTGATGACATGTGAAATCTAGGCTGTTTATTTCAGGTATTTAATGACATGTTATTTTTTGTACTTTTGTTGATATATATATTTTTTATAGTTCTCGTTTTAGTCTTTTACACATTAAAATTTGTCATAATTAAAGATGTTTGTCTATTCCAATTGTTTTTTGTTTACATATAGTTGGAATAACCATTTAGAGGTGTTATTGTAGAGTTATTTCCTCGTTGCTTTGATATTCTTGAATTCTGATTTGATATAATTTTTAAGCTGGTCGTCTCCTTAGAATCTTAAACATCTATGTAAATGTTGATATAAGGAAAATCGCAACTTGCAATTGTTAACTTGTATGATGAGGGCGTTATGAGTTTAAAGTTGTATGAATGAAATTATGAGCTTAGGGTTTTAGGCTTAAGTTCCTATGTTAGAGAGATACTGACTACATGAAATCAAAACCTTAAACTATCCAAATGGATAACCTAAGGTTGCCTCTCATTTGCATATCAACGTCGTACATTTCTTTATAACAGGTAACATGTTCAACATCCATATTTTGTTCATAATTTTTTTTTATAATAAAAAAAGGTTGATTCATAAGAAAGTAATAAATTTTTAAGTATCAAGAACATTATCCAAATAGTAGCATGGAAGTCGTATGCAGAAGAATGTCAAAGTATACTTGATTTGGATACAATAACCATTATTGTATTCACTGATATCAAAGCAGTATTATATGACTGTAATACCAACTTCATTGTTCTTTTATGTAGTATTATTTATAATATATTACCTACTGATATGCTCGTTTATCTATGCAACAACCAAGGTTACTTTAACAACCACGTTTGGAACACAAATTCAAATGATGCCTATTGGCCAAATCCCAACAACTCTTAGAAACTGGTATAATATCATCTCTATAGTCTATTTAATGATTCTATTAATGACAAATACATTTTTTTTTGATATATTAAACTAAATTTCAGGTGTCAAGTTAATCCAGATGAGCTTTTTCAACGTAAGCTAAATATAGCTGATATTCAATCACAGAAAAAGCAGGCACAAAATTGTACACTTGCAGAGGCTCTTCATAAAGATGTAAAATTCCTACAATATAAATTTCTTGCAGCACTTTTGATATATATAGATATGTTAGATTATATATACACAGTTTATATCAATTTTTCCCGCCTCTTTCTTATATTTAATGCCTAAATCATTTAATATTACAAAATGAATTTACAGGCATCTACTATTGACTCCGATACCAATATTAGAGTTTGTGGAACAATTGTATCTTTTGGCTCCAACAGTCCCCGTTCAAGAGTCTTATGTGCCAAATGTTCAACACCATACTTGGGTTTGACAACCAATAACTCAGTATGCACAACTTGCAATGACACTCTTGTCTGCAATGCCAAGTAAGTAGTATCTAACAAAAATTACCGATTAAATATAACTTCTGTTCTCTTTATCTTACAAAATGCATTTATTTACATTATTATAGACTATATGTTGATTTCATCATTAAAGAAGGCAATAACACTGCTGAGTTATGTGCTATGACTAAGAGTGCTTAAAAAATATTATAAATCAAAGCTTTGGAATACCACAACATGGAAGGCCAGGTTAGTGTACGTAAATACGTACGCTTACATCTTGCCTACCTAGCTTCTACTTTGTTATTTCATTTACCTCCGTATTTCAATTTTACCATTTTTTTATTTCACTTTCAGCTACGTGCATAGTTCAACTCCATAGCCATAGAGATGTTACAGTCCAAGAAACTCTCCTTCATATTGGTTCCTAATGCAACTCATCTAGCATATTGAGAAATTGATTGGGAACTCAAGTATATCGAAGATAATTGAGAAAACATCACCCATGCAATATTTAGGAGTTTAGTTTTATCATAAAAACAAATTGATGATGGATAATTTTCAGATCTATAATTCCGTCTTCATATGCCCTTTTGTAATCGTGTTTTTCAGTCTAATGTTTCCAGTTTGTAAACTCTAAGGCACTCATCTGATCAATTGTCGAATTTCATTAGACAAAGAAGTGCCCCTTCTCATCAATGGACTCCTGACGTATACGAAGGAGTGCGGTTCGTTCGAAAAGTTCCTAGCTCTCTATCCATATTGTTCCCCTATTTTAGCCGTGTAATATTGAAAATATAGTTGTTTGCCTGTCATTTAAGGTAAGCTTATCGAATAAATCTGCTCCAAAGTTTACCCTCTTCGCTTTTTTATTTATTTTAGTTTCCATGAAGAATTACATTGTTATGTAGTTGCCTTGATGCATTTTTAACAAGTTATTTCCCTTTTTAACATGTTTTATTGTATTGTCTATTTGTTGAAAATCAGGCAATAAAAGGGTGAAGATGCCTTTACGCCCCAAGTGCAAGTGAACAGATGAGGTTCTTCAGTGCAGTTAATTAATTTGGTGCATCATAGGTTCCCTCTCATAGGACTAACACAATTATCTCTTGGGCTTGATGTAATGTTGGAGTGTGACAGTACTTGTTTGCCTCTAACGTGATAATGCTTGGTAGTTGGCATAAGTATGATGTGCTTATCTGATTGATGTGATGTGACGAATCCTACTCTGAATAATACTATGCTAGATATGTTATGGTATGTGACTATAGGTGACATGATTATGACCTTATTATGAATATGTGATACGGTTGCTATGTTGAACGATTGTTATGATATATATGATGCCTTGAATTGGTATTGCTAGTACGATAGAACGTAATTGATGAATTTGATTCAGATTTGGAACCTAGGAAGGAAATTGGGATTAGCCTTAGAGGTGGATGATTCCACCTCCTAAAATTTGAAACTTGCTTGATTAACATCGGGATAAGGGATTTTGAATGGTGTTTAAAAAAAAAAGACTAACTTGGATTTTAAGAAATCGAATGCAATTGAGAATTTCAATGATTTTGAGACTAATCCTTTTCAAACTAAGGACTCCTTTGAAACTTTTACCCGAGCTTGCATTATGACGCTCACGAAGTGGATACAAGTATGTTATAGGGGCCCTTATAGACTGCTTGCTAAGACCCAGTGGAGATGTTGTAATGCTTTTCGAGTTATGATATAGCCGAGAAGTCGGGGTAAGGATGTGGTAAGGGCCCATATCACACTCTCGCTACGATCTATCGGAGATGTTATGGCCATGACGACGATGCTGTGAGAATCTCATAGGGGCACTTAAGAGGCATTTACGGGATCAATGGAATGGTCCTTGGACTCACCAATTTCAAGTTCATCCCCTACTTGTTTTTGTTTTAGTCTCGGGGATGAGACTTGTTTTTAGAGGTGGATGATGTAAAGGCTCGGATTTTTTTTCTAAATCCTAAATTCTCGGAAAAAGAAAATCAAATGAATTTAAAAGCTAAAGTTAACGAAAAAAAAAAAAATAATAATAATAAAAAAAGACCCTCTAAATTGCCAGCCTTACCCTTCCTCT
Source organism: Persicaria tinctoria (assembly GCA_037127255.1). Taxonomy (NCBI): domain Eukaryota; kingdom Viridiplantae; phylum Streptophyta; class Magnoliopsida; order Caryophyllales; family Polygonaceae; genus Persicaria; species Persicaria tinctoria. The sequence continues at coordinate 4,350,467 of JBANSL010000010.1, forward strand.
ATGTAATAGGACCCTATCAGACACAACACCTCACAACCCCAACAATACAATTTCACACCTTATCCCTTTCCTTCTCCCTTTTCGGTTGCCGTGAGCACCCAAGCTCCACCACTCCTCCTTCCTTCCACCTAAGGCGCCAGCAGCAGGAGCACCCCCCTGCCTCCCCGGAATCATAAAGAAGTGGCAGCAGCAGCCGTAGCCACCAACGATGCCCAATCGAGCTCCACACCCGAGCTCCTCCTCCCTCCTCTTCGCACGAGCCCAATAGCGCCACCCCTGTTTGGCCGAGCACCTCCCGAGCACCACCGGACCCTTGTCCCTGCTGTCCAAGAGGAGGCCGAACACTGACGAGCCCCGAGCCGCCCTTCGTTCCCTTCTCCTCGGGTCTTCTCGGATCCTTAACGGTGAGACTCTCTCCCCTTCTTTTCGCTCTCGGTTTCGATAAAGGTCTCACCTTTTGCCCTCCTACCTCAGACCTAGGCATTACCAGCTCTGTCCGAGTCTTCGGCAAGCTCAGTCGTACCCCGGTGGATCTCCGGCGAGTCGAATCAAAGCCCGGCGAATTCGGATCCCCTCGGTGAGAACCCCCTCTCTCTCTCTCTCTCCTTTTTCCGTGTGTGTGTGTCGGGTAGTTGGGATTCGGTAGTCGGAGAAAGGCCGCCGCCGGCGAGCCTCCCCGTTCCTTCTCTTCTTCTTCCGTCAACGCCGAGGCATGTCTCTCTGTTTGTTGTTGTTTTTCCGTTCAACCCATAGGTAGAAGAAGGAGCCAGTGGGCCCCGTGCCACATCCCCCGCCACGTCATCCGGTCCCACTTCCATCTTTCTTTTACGGCTTTGGGTGGAATGGAAGATAGCAATTACCTTGGGCCTATTTTTATCTTTGGGCCAGATTGGTTTTATTAAAATAACTAACTTTGGGCATGTTCCTTCATCTAAGTTCGGTTTTGGTCATTTATAAAATAGAGGGGGTCAGTTTGGTAATTTAAAAAAGGGGTGATTTTATTTAATAAATGGTTGGGATTTATTCCCTTTAGAGGATTTGGAAATATTTTATGAAAGTATTTGAAGGAAAATGGTATTTAAAATATTATATCATATGATTTGACATTAAAAATCTAGGACCTTATTTTGAGACTAAAGATATAATATTATGGTGATTTAAAAACAAATATAATATTATGAGACTTAGAGATTTAAAAGGGTATTTTCGGATTTAAATCGAAAAATGAAGTTGTCGAGCGTTTTCGAAAGGGCAGAAATTCTAACTAGTTGATTCGGATTTTGAAGCGGTTTCGGGACTAACTTGGGGAATTATGTGATCAATGACTAACTAGCATGTTCATATGATTGATTGGCTAATAGCATGATTTGTGTGAATTAATGGCATGAATGAATGACTAACGGCATGAAGAGATGTTAGAATTTCGTATCGTTTGACTTATGCCTCATGAGCTATGATTAATATGATGAAATTTGGCGATATACGATCATGCGGATATATGAGTATTATTGCAAATGTACGAATGTGGCGAAATGGAATGATGAGAATGATATAGTCTTATGGAATGTGGTGAAATGATGAATGATTGAACTTGATGAGATGATTACGATGTGGTTAATTTTATTGAATGATGTATGCTTTGAGTGTTTGAATGATTAGACGTAGACTTATATATGTGTTTTGATATGTATCTAGGTGATCCTTAATTTATCGTAATGCTTACCTTGCTGATCTGCACTACCAGGTAAGTCTCTTCGGAGCTTACTCAGATTGAATAGAGCTATTCCCTGCCTTAGGTGCATGATATACTAGGTGTTGCATTCATGATCAGCATGCCATGTAGTACCATGCTAGGTTGCATCTACGTTGAGCATCCCAATTCTTTATGCGTATGTAAACAGAACGGCCGTTATCTGTGATAGTCCTAGAAGTCTTTGCTAGGGTCATAGGGTAGCCCAGCCTCATCGGGTACCCTGAGTCAATCGAGTGTACTCCCAGTCGGTGTGGCTATTATGACTCCGTCACCTTGCACCTGGAGTTATGTTTCATGAAACAAACATAAATGCCTCATAGATACTGCCATGCCAAGCTCAAACAGTTGGACTTGAAGTAAAAGTACCAATGTTTACCAAAAAAAAAAAAAAAGTAAAAGTACCAAATGTAGCTCACCTTGGTTATAAGGCGGTCATGCTCGTAGCATTCAATCTTAGATAGATACGGGTTGGAACCACGATCAACCACCACCTCGTTCAAGACATCAAAGACCTTACCGGGCATTGCTTTCCCATCCCTAAAAATTTCACATCTGAGGCGCATCCTGAGAGTTATGTATACACCTTCCCTGGTGTTGTTTCCATGAATAACTTTCCTAAGATCCTCCTTGAACTCTTCAAACTGTAGGAAACAAGGGAGATAGAAAGGATGCGGTTTATGAAAGTAAATAAAGGTTCAAAAGAGTACACAGATGAGCATGAACATCCATCCGAAAGCATACCAAATGTGATGTGAGAAAGCCAAGAGAGCCGAGGTTGAATGACACAACTGGCGGAACTGCACCCTTGAATAAATTTGAAGCGTGAAGTATCACTCCGTCTCCTCCCAAACACGCCACAAAATCAACCTTTTCGTGCAGATCGCTGGAGATAAGACATTCTCTAGTTCAGCAATAGTGAAGTAACAATAAAGAGTAAAGAGGTTCGGGTTTTTATTGCAGGTAAAAGTGTAACATTACCTTGTATCCTGAGAATAAAATGTCTGAACAAAACCAAATCCCGGTATTCTTGCAAACATATCATGCACTTCTGGTTCTACAAGAATGTTCATTTTCTCTTCATGATACAAAAAAGAAGCAACCTGCAACAACACCGCAAAAATGATCAGAAACGAGTCTATAAGATCATAAATGGAAGACTAAATATGCAGGAATCACCTTCATCATCATACCTCCTTAGCCTCTTCAACGAGCTCCTTGCCGAGCTTCTTTAACAAGAGGACGGTCTTTGGTGTTGACTTCCACAACAGCATCTGCTGCTGTGTGCTAGGATGACTGAATGCCAACGAGGATTCGGTTACCTTTTCTCGGTTACAAGAGAACCCATCTGTTCGAACTAAGAACATCTCCGCTTTCTTTCTTGATTGAATCCTCACAACACCAGTTGAAGAAGCACACATGTCTCCTCCAAGTAGTCCCAATCCATCCTCTGGAATTACCGGCAATTTCCCATTTGTTGTTCTACCCTGTTTAGAAACACCAGATGTCCCATTTTTACCCATACTACCATTATCCACAAGAGTCGATCCGTTGTTTCTCGTCTCACTGAAGTTATCAACAACACCCTGGGGAGTAGTATCAGGGTTCAAAGATGCTCTTTGAGGCTCCTTTGTCAGATTTTGACTCGAAGACGGCCCACTAGAAGTTCTCTCTTCCATGAGTCCGGGTTCAGGTGTATTGACAATTTCGCTTCTTCGCCCTTCACTTGAAACAGACAACAACAGCGGCCTCTTCTCGTGATTGAATAGCGAAAGCGGTGAGATAGTTCTCCTCTTGAAAAACCTTGACATTGTTTTCCTAGAGAAGGCGTTTTTAGGTGGAAGTTGAGCCTTCAAAGGACTGATGTGCACTCGTTGAACAGGTTGAATCTCATCACTCACTGCATCTAACGACACCATCTGACCATTAATGGAGCTACTAGACGTCCCATTTGCTCTTCGATCAAGTGCGTCAACAGAAGTGGAAACTTGATCATGTGATTCATCTTCCTCTTTTAACAGTTGATCCTTCCTTCCATTTGAAGATGTAGTTGAAGATAAAGATCCATTCAAGACTTGGGGCAAGTATCCATTGGAGTTAATGCCTGGAGCTACTTGCTGTTCAAGCCGAGCTATGTACTGTCTCCATCTAGAAATCATAGCTGAAGTTCTCCAAACTCCTTCCCGGCTATGAAGATAAATAGGCCTCTTGTTCTTATCAGCGACCAAAGATGCAAACTTCTCAATCTGCTCTCTTGACGGTGCCATCCCAATCTCAACCGGAAGCTTGATCAGCTCAACTTTCCCGGACTCAATAGCATGCTTCAAGGCGGTGTCATAGAAGCTATCCTTCACAGTCTCACCCCGAAGATCAACAATAGTTTTAAAACCATTGTCCGCTAACCACTTCAAACCTTCTTCTGTTAGTTGTCCACCTTTCCAGAAAGCAACATCGGAATCTCCTGATCTTACATCCTCTTTAGAAGTAGATGAATAAACCGGAGCCCAGTTCGCAAACAACGCGTGCTGAGGAGAACCATACCCCCTAGAGAAGCCCAAATCATAGCAAACGTTTTTCAACCGCTGCAACTTCCTCCATATCTCACAGCTTCTATCATCACCAGGTAATAAAATGTTCTCAAGGGCAACATGTAAGCTCTCACAGCACCTTTTGATCTCACCCCTGAAGATTGCAAGTGGCGGAAGCTTGTCATCTAACGCGCTCAGCTTAGAGGTACGTGCAGATGCCATAATAGACGATCTTCCCGAAAGAACATCTTGCCTTCCTTTGTTTAAAAGCGAAACCATACAGCCTAGCACCGACACAATCTTGTCTTCCAACAATGGTTTCTCCAACGATGAGGAATCATATGACACCATACACTCTCCACTCACTGGATCACACAACGTATCCATCAACACGCTATGCAGATTCTCAGCAGCACGGAAGATTCTACAGTATGCCTCTACCTCTGCAATATCCCCGGGAATAGGACCAATCCAACGCAATTCAGATACATCATGGGATTCCAAGGTCTATAAACAGCAAACAAATCATCAGCCAGTACACAGTAAATGAAGCAAGCTAACAAAAACTACTGTTGGATTGTCCAAGAGCTGAGATAAAGCTAAATTAACCATATCATAATGAACTCCAATTCAGTATTAACTGAACAAATGAAAATGAATGCAGAACAACAAACACAACAAATCAAAGGACCGGGAAGTAAAGATAAAGCACCTGAGAATCGAAGCCGAGATTGAGAGAAAGAGGGTTGGAGAGTTCAGCAGCAAGAACAAACTTAAGGCGGTGTTGCCCTGATCGCCCTCTCCCTTGCAGGACCAACCCCACTCCATGGGAGAAAAACTTATGGTTCAGAGTAGTCAGAAAGGGGCGGGAATGAGTAAATTTGGAGAACCCAGAAGGGCAAATATGGAAACAAGTGTTTCCGGTCGCCGGCGAAGAGTGATGATTCATGTCGATCACCGCCGGTGACAATCAACATAACCCATAACACAGAAAAAATAAATGTGCCCAGATAGTGATTTTGGTAATCGCTATTGGGTTTTTTTTCAATAATAACAAATGCAGCAAATTGGGATTGGATTGCCAACTGTGGGAGGATCTGTAAATGAGTTATCGACAGTGAATAGGTAGAAGATGAGATGAAGCACAAAGATGGTGTGTGGGTGCCCCAATTGGGTAGGAAGGGGGTGGATGTGGTGCCCTTGCTTCAGGCTGTCCAATTCCATTTACAAAAAAATATCGGTTCTTTATCCAAAGGAACATAAATCCATATATGTGTTTTGGATGTATGTATGTTATTCAATTGGCGGTTTTCGCCTTATTCTTTGCTTTAATTTGATTCTGAATTCCTTTTTTATGTGACGTGCATAAAATTGAAATGCGGTACTTATACTGATTAAGTTTTCTTTTACTGTTGCTTGGTTGAAGAAAATTATGAATGTGAATTTCATTTCTTTATCTAAAGTTTATTTTCATCTTAAATGACATATTTATGAAAACCATCTTCATGACAATTAATCAAATCAACTGTTGTCTTAACCTCTCAATTTACCAAACATGTGTTACTATTTGATATTTCAAAATTTTATCTTATTAAATAAAAATGAAAAATCATCAATGGTTATCCTTAGGCCACCCCCTTCCTACTTTAGGCTTAATCATTAAATTACCATTTATAACATAATGTTAGTATTAAGGGTACCTCAGGGTGAGTTCTTTATACTGTATTAATGGAAGCTTTACAAATGAAAGAAATAGCAAAGGTCAGAAAGCCTGACCTAAATAACAGATGTGGATATGCCATGGCCAAACCAATTCATCAACCACTGTCACTGAAATAGCATGACAGATGAGAAGATATAAGAAACTCAGTTCAGGAGCCTTGAATGAATTAGAAATTGCACATTTTGCACTTGCAGTTGCATCTCTACATTGCATCTATTTAATATAGACATCAAGTTAAATAACCAAGTAAGCGCAAAAAAGATTGAAGAGGAGGGAAAAGGAACTATCACAAAAAGGACCAAAAAAAAAGTAGCTGAGGAATGAAAAAACCAACTGCACTCTCTGTCTGTATCCACAAGACCACAGGTTCTTGACGCTGAGCCCTTGAACTGGTATTATGTGAGCTGTTGGAAACTTGGAAGAACAAGTGACTGAAAACTCGGGTTTTGGGTGGCACCAATCACCTGAGATTCTGCAGATTGCTGCTTATGGGACTTTTGTCTGGGCTCGCCATGTAGGGGTAGCTTCTCTGGTCGAGGATGAACTTCGTGCAGGTCCGTCTCTGGCTTTCTCTTGACTTTCTTCTTCACTAGCGTGCCATCGGCTGCCCTGATTTCAACATATATGCTTCTAGATGAACCCTTTACTTTCTCGTGCTTTGGCTGTTCAAAGTTTCGAGCATTCACTGGATGAGCAGGCAAAGCAAGGGTCAAGGTCGCTGGATTTGTACTTGTGGTGGTGCTTGTGGCAGGACCAGATGCAGACTCGTTTTTTGAGTTTTCGACATGGCTACCGAAATCAGTAAGCACTTTCTCCTGCGCATTCTGTGGTTGCAAAGCAGGGATGGAATCAGCCTGAACAGTCTGTTCCACTTTTGTAGCCACCAACTTCTTGCTTTTGATTATTTCCTGATCCTACAACATATAATAAATACAGCAATACCAGAATCTCAGCTGAGTAATTCAAGGTGATATCTCGAAGATCATCCAATATCCAAATGCGAGTAGAAAATTTTACTCAACCTTATTTCTATCATGAAGAGTCCTCCGCCTTTCTTTTGAACGGCAAATTGCACGCTTAATACCATGGTTGTCCACCACTCCTTTGGGCCATAGAGCCGCAAGCTAAAATATAAATTGAAAACATCATGGACTTCAAAAATCTTTTTCTTTAAAAATCCAACAGTTATAATAGTAGCTGATTAAAGGTACAACTTGTGATTCAGACTGATATTTACATAGGATGCATATTCAACAAAAGTTAATGGTCAAACATGTCTCATTATAAGAGTTGGAAAAGAAGAAAAACCGAACCTCAGCATACAATTTTCTCACTTGTGGAGCCACATCTTCATCAAGCCCCTGGTAACATTAAACATGAAGTATCAGTTGATATGAGACGTAAATAGAGCCCCCTCCACTACAACAATAGGACAGAGTATGCATGAGAAAGTGAAGGGAAATCAGAACAGTACATCAATAAAAATGTCATAGAGATCACAAATCTTGTCTTCTAGTGCAGGATCTATAGTATATTTCACTTTCGTCACTCCTTTGTCTTCAAGCTTGGATCCTTGAAAATCATCTGAACTTCCACTTTGCTGCTCAACTGCCTGCAAAATAATGTAACAGAAATATATCAGATGGTATGGCTAAAGGAAATTTATGATAAGTAATAGCTAACATTGCTAAGGCACACTATCCAGATCAGCAGCCATAAATTGGTTATAACAACATAAAAGAAATAATCTATGAAAATGCTTTAATATAGAAATGGCTTGATAACTGGTAATGGGTGTTTGTACAGTAAAATACTTTCAAACAAAGTAAACCCATTAAAAGTACTGCTTACAATGCCATAAGACAACAATTGATAAGATTAAGCATCAATTACACACAATGTGAAAACAAAAAGAGCAGGAAAAAGCAACAGCCCTCTTACCTTACTGATCAATGAAGGGGCTATTGTTTTGATCATTTCAACAATCTCCCTCTTTGTCCGCTGAAACTTCTCATCTTTCTCTTGGTTCACTGAACTACTCATCATTTTTAAGTTTCTCTGTCAAAATCAGGAGCATGTACAAAGTTAATTTATACGAAATAGTTACTAACTGAATAAATGTACAGCTTCAAAAATACATGATGAAAATATCCATCAATATATGATGAAAATATCCACAGAACAGAATGACGGTTGTTCATAATGTAATAAATAAGATACGATCCTCCACAAGCAGAATTAAGAATTAGAATAATCCGCAGGAACATAACACTATCACACTTAAGTCAACTGGTTTAGTACCTTAAGTGTTCTCACATTTACTAGATGCCCAACAATACTCATTAGACGGCTCAACAGCTCTTTCGATACCTTGCCAATTGCCATGGCTCACTTGCTGCAGACATGTAAAAAAAGAGAGTAAGTGCCTCAACATCCGATCCAGTAAGTTTATAACTTACATCATCGGACATACAGAAATCCAAATGAAGGGAATTTCACTGAAAAAAATTGGTGGAAGTAATTGCTTCACATACAGCCACTCTAGCAACTTTAGCAAGCTGTTGCTTTATTTCTTGAGACAATCTCCTTTTGACTGACTGTGAGGTAGCATCAGCATCTTGAAGGTCCAAAACTGGTGGTCTAGCTGCAAGTTTATGGAAAAATGATTGGCCTGCTTTGAGGATTTTGTGCCGTTCAACTTTCTTTCAAGTTTCAAGTGGAAGCAAGGACTATAAAATGCTTACATTCTGCAACCATCTTCTCCAGCTCCCTAATGGCCCTGTCAAGCACATTACTTTTAGGCTTATAACTAGAGCCTTCCTTCCTGTGGAATAGGGATGTTTTCTGCATAACATCAAAATCATTATCACAGCATATCCGATATTTCAGTTTCTCCATGTGAAGTATACAGTATCGCTAGATTGTATAATAAGCACGTTGAACTTTCATCCTGTACATATAATATAGATCAAATGAATCTGGCTCAAAAGGTAAGAGTGAACCCAGATAGATGGTCAAGGCAAATATTTCATTTGCTTCCTCATTTTTATCACAGGTGATTATACTACTCAAATTCTATAAAGGTTTACATGACTAAATGCAGCGCTTTGCATAGGACAACTGCAGCTCATTGGCATTAGTGGCTGAACATGATTCTCACCATTGGATGCTTGTTAGGAGCAACATTAAGGTCGATTAGTTCACGATTTCCATTCTGTTCTCTGTGCTGGAAGGGAATTTCTGTCTGTTCTGTATTGCTTGCTTTTCCCGTTTGAGGTTTGAAATGGCCAGACCCACTTTTTTCCAGATATCTTGCATGACCAGAATCTGAAAATATATGCGTTTTCTTCAACTTGATAAGAACTTTACTAGTACCGTCATTGAAAACTTTCAAAGATATAACAGCATATAAGGAAAGCTTACCATCTACACGGACTTTCTGAGGATCATTTCTGGAAGGACTCGCAGATGTAGGAAAAAAGCTGTTCTCCACTGATGGTGCTATCTTGCTAGCTGCTTTCTTACCAGTTTTCATGTGATTGTGTGTAGCAAGACCAAGATCACTTTCTCCGATAGCTTTTACAATTTCTTTCCTCCTCCTTTTCTTTGGTTGCTGATTAGGAGATGAGGAAGGCTCCCTGTGCGACAAGAGATAATACCAGTAAATTTCCAACATATTATTGAAAAATGTGAAAATCAAAATAGCATTAATGGGTTAACAAATAGAATTATCTCAAAAGTGGCAACTTAGGATAATAATCTCAACTCAACACCAAAGAAACTAGTTAAGATGCCCGTTATTTTGAACCTTTCCACCTAAAGCCACTTACGAATCAAACACTTAAACAGAAGCAGTTATTTCTGCATATTTTGAGCAAATTAGCAACCCAACTTTGCCCATTTTAGTATAACATGTAAACCTTTAGCCTAAAAAATCAAAACTTACAATTATTTCTACGATCTACGGTAAACGATACATCTCTTTTTTACTAAATTGTATCCCTCTTCTTTCTCTACGAAGAAATATCATAATTCAGCCAGATACCTTTTTTGGCTGCTATTTATCCACTTACAGTAAATGCTTTGGGATCTGTGTACTTCCTCTCTCCACTGAAGTACCCTCAAGTCCCTCAAGTTAAGAAGGGAACACCTTAAGCTCAAATGCTTAATCCTCTAACCATTCTAGCATGAAACTCTTGTGAAACTCCCTGATCTATCAGAATTTATTAAAAAAAAAAGAAGCTCTCTATTCTCTTTCCTTCAAGCAAAATAATACTACGTAGATGTATTATGGTCATCTGTGAGCTTCAGCAGTTAGCTACAAATTAAGGAGTCCTAAATTCAAAATGCATGCTAATGAGACAACAAGGTGAATGCATCGGATGCACTTATTGATACCATCACAAGGCCCTTTCAATCCTTGCAGGGCTCAACCTGATACTCAAGACTGCCACAATACCAAAATTTCATTCCTTTATAACAGGCAAGTCAGATAAGTGTAAACAGACAGCACACACAAGACCTGAGTCAGAAAGGTACTAAGAACTAGCCATTGAAGAACAGTCAGATTATCCAGAAGCTAAACAGAATAACAACTCACACGCTTTCCAGCTTCCCCCTGTTCACAAAAAAACCATCGTGCTTCGTCTTAGCCTTGTCAACTTCAAAATACTCATCCTGGATAACAACAAACATGTAAACCACAACAAAATTTCAGAAGGACAAAATTCAAAAGAAAATCATCTATTAGAAGCTCAAACTGGATACACTTTCACACCAGAGGACCATAAAACATAAACATAGAACCAGGTTTAGTCATAAAAAGAGCACAAACCAGCTCCCTGTCATCAATAAAAGAATCTTCTGTATCATAGTCGTCGTCATCTGGAATGTCGTCAAGTTCTTCGCCATCACTACTGTCCTTTCCCTATTACAGAAACCTAACAGGTTAGAATGCACATGAAATAGCAACTAATTGGATAATTTGGATTGGAAATTCTCCATGACACGTAGTAATTGTACCATATAAAGCCGTTCAATCTTCTCAATAACAGAATTGAAACGATTCGGAGCTGCTGCATCCATCGCCTCATTCGAAGCAGGTTGTCCCTGAATACGAAACATTGATCATCGCACCAAACCGGATGCAGCAAATTGACGAAGAACAAGAGCAACAAACTCACCGGAGCAAGTCGCGACTCAAGAGCAAGGTGAACGGCGGCGGTAGGAGGCTCGGGAGCCGAAGCAGCGGGGGCACTGGACTTAGGAACGTCCTTGAGAAGCTTCTTCCAGGAAACAATGGTGGTCTCGGCAGGGCAGAGCTCGACAGTGAACCTGGTGCGATCGCCGAGCATCTCGCACGAAGACTCGGCCCTGAACGACGAAGACGAGTCGCCGCCGGCGCCGAAACCACTCGGCCCTAAAAATTATAGTATAAATTAAAAAAAAAAATTGCATTATACATTACATCATTAATCTTGCATTTGAGTGGACGATTTGCCCTCATATTTTTCACGAGGTCAACTAAGTGGTAGACAAGGTGGTGCACCTCAGACATTCTATGAACTATGAGGCAATCACGTCTCACCCGAATGTCTTTTTCCTCGTCCGAAAGTATGGAGAATATGTCCTAGTTTGCTATCTTTCATCTTTATGTTCCATTTCCTGCAATTTCTCACTTTTCCTTCCCTTGCTGTAATAAGCCTCTTGGCATGCGTTAGTCACGTGCACTGTAGTGATCAGGTGTATATAAGACAAGGTGTCACTTGATGGCACTGTAGGGTTTTGGGATCCACAAATTGCAGCTTTCATTATGGCCGTTTGGCCTCTTTTCCTCTATTGAATGAAGCACTTGTTGTGCATTTATTTTGCTGTGTTTTGATTGCTCTTTCAGAGCATTTTGTGCAGGATTACTGAGCTTGACAGCTCTTCACATGGTATCAGAGCGACAGGTGGGAAATCAGTGATTTTCGTTGCGCAGGGATCAAGCAGAAACGATGGCTAACATAGGAGACAATCAGGGGTTGAATCAGGTTGTGAATACAGAAACAGAGGTAACTAATCAAGGCAATCTCAATGATCCTTTATACTTGTCAAACTCGGATCATCCGGGTGCTGTGTTAGTTGGAATACCTTTTGATGGGAGTAATTACATGACATGGAGTAGAGGAGTTACAATGGCCTTAGGAGCTAAATGTAAGCTGGGATTTATTACTGGGATTGTGTGAGACCAGAAGAGGCTAGTGTTGATTTTCAGAGATGGATTAGGGCTGATTATATGGTTAGATGCTGGATTCTGAACTCCATGAGTAAGAGTGTAGCAGAGGGATTTATGTTTATGGACTCTAGTAAGCAGCTTTGGGATGAAATAGTTGAAAGACATGGGCAAACGAATGCACCCTTGATCTTTCAGCTAAGAAGAAAATTGAACAATGTGAGCCAGGGAACTATGAGTCTAGGAGAGGTGTATAATGCAATTAAGAAACTTTGGGACGAACTGCAAGTTCTAGAGAGGATGCCTGAATGTGTTTGTGCAGCCTCAAGACAATGTACTTGTGATATCAAGAAGAAGTTAACAGAAATAGAGTCGAGAACTAAAGTAATGCAGCTGCTAGCTAGCCTCAATGAGAAGTATGAGGGAGCAAGGAACCAGATTCTAGCCATGGATCCATTACCCACAGTGAACAAAGCCTACTTCATCCTACAACAGGTTGATAAAGGCTCAAATGCCTCAAATGCAAACCAGGGAAGTATTATGGATGCCAGTGCCTTGATAGCTGCCAGGAACTCTTACAGAAGCCAGCAAAGCTCACCTTCTAATAATCAGGGTCAGAAGAAGGACTGGAAAGATTGGAAAGAACAGAAAAGGCTGAAGTATGAGCAAAAGTGTACTCACTGCAATTACAGAGGGCACACAGTTGATCAATGCTTTAAATTGCATGGGGTGCCAGATTGGTTCAAGGAACTGAAGGAGAATCCAAGGGCATCAGTTGGGAGCAGGAGCTCAGCAAATGCAGCAGGATCAATGGGCAGTAATGTGATGGGAACTCCTCTAGATGATGCTGAAGGAAGTGACAGGAATGGAACTGATGGGCAGCTAGATAATGCTATGGTGAATGCTGTATTTCAAGAAGTGATAAAGAGGATGAAAGGCAAGGGCTCAGGAGAAAATGCTCATGCCAACTTTGCAGGTAAAGTTTCATCATCACCTCATGATTTAAGTTGTAATAGTGGGCCTGAAATTGAGTGGATTGTTGATACAGGAGCAAGTGATCATATGTTGTCTAGTGATCACCTTTTATATGATAAGATGAGACTTGAAAAACCAGTTCTTATAGGTCTGCCAGATGGATCAGTGAAAACAGTGCATGAAATGGGAAAACTGCAATTAACCAACTCTATTTGCCTTGATGGAGTACTGTTAGTGCCAGGATTTAAGCACAACCTGCTATCAGTAGGAAAATTGCTTGATGACAATATTGCATTGGTGGCTGTATTTACTCATACCTCTTGTTATGTCCAGGACCCTGGAACTAAAAGGATCCTGCTGTCAGGAAGAAGAAGGCATGGGCTGTATAAGGTGCTTTCAGATGAACAAGCAAAGAGCTGGAGTAGAGGGAAAGAGAAAGAGTCTCATCAACCTAGATTTATGTTTCCTGCAGTTTCATGTAATAAAGCTAGCAGTAGCCTAGACATCACTCATGCCAGACTTGGGCACAGTTCAGTTTCGAAAATGAAACATTTGAGTTTTGTTAGTAAGACAGATATGAGCAGTTTTAAGTGTGAGACTTGTGCTTTGTGTAAGCATCACAGATTACCTTTTGATAGAAGTTTGAATGTGGCAGAAAGGCCTTTTGATTTGCTTCACATGGATGTTTGGGGTCCTTATAAGACACCAACTTATAATGGATTTAGTTATTTCTTAACTGTGGTAGATGATTGCTCAAGGGTGACATGGACCTTCTTGCTTGGGAACAAAATGCAGGTGTATAAGGCCATCACAGACTTCACTGCATATGTTAAGAATCAGTTTGATGTTCTTATTAAATGCATTAGAACTAACAATGGGACATAATTCACCTCTAAACAATGTGCAAATTTCTTTGCTGAAAAAGGAATATTGCATCATAAGTCTGTGCCATATACTCCCCAGCAGAATGGGAGAGTAGAGAGAAAACACAGACATTTGATTGAAACAGCCAGATCAATGAGAATTCACTCATCCCTACCTGTGAAGTTTTGGGGTGAGTGCATCTTGGCAGCCACTCATGTCATAAACAAGCTGCCAACAGAAATTTTGAAATGGAAAACACCTTATGAAAGGTTGTTTGGGAAAGATGCATCCTATGATGAGTTGAGAGTCATAGGATGCTTGTGCTATGCACCAGTAAGTCAATCAGAAAGGGATAAACTAAAGGCTAGGGGTAGAAAATGTGTGTTGCTCAGCTATCCCCATGGGCAGAAGGCCTACAGGCTATGGGATATTAAGGGAAGAACAGCATTTGTTAGTAGAGATGTCATTTTCCATGAAAATGTTTTCCCTTTCAAGGAAATGACAACAGAAGAGGAGGTTGGCAATGATGAAGTTACATTCACATTGCCAATGGTAAACCCTGCTAATGACACACAAGAGGTGAGAATGCCAGTACTGCCTTTGCCACATGTATCAGGTTCTCAATCAGTTAGTTTACAAGGAGGAAATGCCAGTGCACCAGGAATCAGTAATGAGCATGTCAGTGACTCTCAGTTGAGCATTGGGTCAAACAGGACTCACAGTATTTCTCAGGAAATCTTAAATGATCATGTTGAATTCCCTCCATTGAGAAGATCTGCCAGACAGATTGTACAACCTAGAAGACTTGATGACTATGTCTGTCATGGACAAAAGAAGAATGATTCGGTCTCTCAGTCCTTTCTAGCAACTTGTCTTGATCAGCATGTACATATGGAACCTGGTTTTGTGAATTCCTTTGTATGTATGGCAGAGATCTATGAACCTAGTCACTATGGGCAAGCTGCTAAGCATGAACATTGGGTAGAGGCAATGGATCAAGAGTTGAGAGCTCTTGAAGAAAATGATACATGGGAAATGACAGATCTCCCACCAGGAAAGAAGGCAATTGGAAGTAAATGGGTGTATAAAGTGAAATTCAAGCCAGATGGCTCAGTAGAGAGATTTAAGGCCAGATTGGTGGCTAAGGGATACAACCAAATCAAAGGGAAGGATTATAAGCATACCTTCTCTCCAGTGGCTAAGTTCAGTACTGTGAGAATTTTACTTGCCATTGCAACTGTAAAACAGTGGCCATTGCATCAACTGGATGTGAACAATGCTTTCCTACATGGATTCCTAGATGAGGAAGTTTATATGATGCCTCCAGAAGGATATAGGAAAGGACTGTCCAATAGAGTATGCAGGCTAAAGAAATCTATTTATGGTCTGAAGCAAGCATCTAGGCAGTGGAATTTAGAACTGTGCAAATTCCTGATCAGTATAGGATATGAGCAAAGTTTGGAAGATTACTCCCTATTTGTGAAGCATGTGAACTCAGGAATTGTGGTAGCTCTAGTATATGTTGATGATGTATTACTTACAGGGGATGATGATCATGAGATTTGTGAAACAAAGAAGGCTTTGCATGCTAAGTTCACCATCAAGGACTTGGGCTTGGCAAGATACTTCTTGGGATTGGAGATACTGAGAAATGAATTTGGGACTCATTTACACCAGAGAAAGTATGTGTTAGACATTGTAACAGATTGCAATATGGTAAATTGTAAACCTGCTCCCTTTCCCATGCAAAAGGGCTTGAAGCTGTCCATTGATAATGGAGATTTATTGCCAGATGCTGAAGTGTACAGGAGACTGGTGGGGAGATTGCTGTTCTTAAACCTCACAAGGCCAGATATTTCTCATGTTGTGCAACACCTCAGTCAGTTTATGTCAGAACCTAGACAACCACACTATGAAGCTGCTCTACATGTGGTAAGATATTTGAAGGGGACCATTGGTGTAGGGCTTTACTATCCTACACAATCAGACTTGGCTATGTCAGCATACTGTGATGCAGATTGGGGGACGTGTCAGTTTAGTGCCAAATCACTAACTGGATATTGCATTTTCATTGGGAACTCCTTAGTATCATGGAAAACAAAGAAGCAAACCACAGTATCAAAGTCTTCAGCAGAGGCAGAATATAGGAGTATGTCAGCTACAACTAGTGAGTTGATTTGGATTGAAGGAGTGCTCAATGTACTACAGATCAGGGTTCCTTTACCTATTCCTCTCTATTGTGACAACAAAGCAGCAATCCATATAGCGGAAAATCCAGTGTTTCATGAGAGGACCAAACACCTTAAAATTGATTGTCATTTCATTAGACAATTTTTGGTGACAGGATTCATACATCCACAGCACATCAGGACTGGTGTTCAATTAGCAGATATTTTCACCAAACCACTGGGAGAGAAGCCTCACATGTTTTTCTCTTGCAAGTTGGGACTTGTGGGCTTTGATGCATGCCCAACTTGAGGAGGGGATATGGAGAATATGTCCTAGTTTGCTATATTTCATCTTTATGTTCCATTTCCTGCAATTTCTCACTTTTCCTTCCCTTGCTGTAATAAGCCTCTTGGCATGCGTTAGTCACGTGCACTGTAGTGATCAGGTGTATATAAGACAAGGTGTCACCTGATGGCACTGTAGGGTTTTGGGATCCACAAATTGCAGCTTTCAATATGGCCGTTTGGCCTCTTTTGCTCTATTGAATGAAGCACTTGCTGTGCATTTATTTTGCTGTGTTTTGATTGCTCTTTCAGAGCATTTTGTGCAGGATTACTGAGCTTGACAGCTCTTCACAGAAAGGACACCATTGGGGTGGATAGTTAATAGGGTCTGACACCGTCTAAAACTTTGACTTGTATAAAAAAAAATTCTTTCATTTGAATTGCATAGTTGACTGTATGATTCATCTAGTATGATTCATCTAGAATAAGATATGTCTGCCAGAGTGTCAGGCCAATGATGTTCCCTTTAATTTCAAACTTCAGTTTCTCTATGGGTACATCTTTAGAAAGTTATTTTTTTTTTAAAAAAAAAGGAAGCCTTATGTAAAAAAATAAAAATGCATTTGGATGAATTAGGTCGAGAACATAGTTTTTCAAATCTGGTTCCTTATTTTTTTTATATAAAAAAACTTGCATCTTTATATATATAAAATTTCAATAGAAGACTCATTTTATAGTGCAGCAAAAAAGTTCATGTATGAAATTATTAAAAAATTAAAATTTTTGATATTTTATATAGTCTGTAGCTTCAAATGTCAAGTGACATTTATTATTGAATGCGGTATCTTGGGTGTTTTGAATTCCATTGCATTTTCATTATAATGCAATTATTTTACCTTATTTTATGTGTTCGTTTGGTTGTAAATATAATTTTTTTGTAAAAATCGACGTAAAATCGTAATTTAACCAAATAATCACATAAACTGAGATAAAATAATTGCATTTTAATTAATATGTCGTGGAACCCAAAAACATCATAATTTAAACACCTTAAAATATTTGTTCACCAAACACCGCCTTATCATTTTGCATTATAAGCATAATGCATTTGGAATCCAAACACACCCCTTGTGTGTACTCTATTGTTATAATATTTCTTCTCAATAAATAACTTCTTAGGAATTTGTTTTTTGGGGAATTTAGAAACAATGTTTAGTTAAATTTTAATGTTTATAAATTGACAAGGGAAAATAATTTTTTTATATAGAAAAATGGTCAAATTAGAACATACCTAATCCCCACATCTAAATGAAATTTCTGATTTTAGTGGGAATTGAAATTGTTTGATTCATGGTTTTTTTTTCTTTTGTTTAAAAAAAAGACACATATAGTGATCTGTTTATATGTCTTTGAAACATGAATGACTTATGTGAAGATGCATAAGTTGAGGATGCAGGATAAAGGCAATGCAATGCCCCAAAAGTAGATCAAAGTTAAAACTCCCCAACTGACTGCTATAAGTGTTCTTCCTATTTGCAAGAAACTGAATTTCACAAATCACAGAAATTTTCTGAACTCCTTTCCCTCTCTTTTGACTCTTTCTTTTCCCAAAACTTGTTCTTAAAATGAAAAATATGGTAAGCAATTCACAACTTACTCTCTTTCCCCGGGGGAAGGCCCTCAAGAAAGACTGCTATGTACATACTGAACAGGCTTCAGTTCCTTCGAAAGCAGTTCCTAAAACACCATTCGCTACTAAGGTTCTGAAAGAAGGCAGTACGTGCATGCGCGCTTCTAGAGGCACACATCGTAACAATTCACTGCCTTTGACTCTACTGTACATAACCGATAAAACTATACTTCATTTGTAAACATGTCGTCTTGGATAAAAAAAAAATATTGTTAATAAAGAATGTCATTTTAGTTATTTTGGGTTTCGCCTTTCAAAATTGTCATCATAATGATTAAAGATAGATTAGTTATAGTTTTAGATAGAGTGAAAAAGTAAAATATTAATTAGGGATATAAAAAAAATTGCTTTCTTCAAAATTGCGCAAATTTTTAAAATGCCGTGTTTTAATTAACAAATGGAGAATAAAATATCTACTAATTTTTTTTTATCAATTTTTTATATATTCTTTAAAAAAAGTGTCAAGAAATTTAAACAACGCACATTTTTTATAAGGTGAATATTTGGGCAGTCCGACCCTACTAAATCACCACCCAGATCCAAAAAGTGTGTGAAAACTGAACGAACTTGTTGCAACGAGAAAATAATACCAAAAACTTGTCATTTTAGCATCTTTCACAAGTTTTAAGGCAATTAACAAATGTACGAATTTACCCTCAATTATTACCCTCATTTTGTATTTTATCGAAAACTACAACTAACAAATCATCAATCATATCAAGGGTGTTTTTGTAAAGTAAAGGGCAAAATACCTATAATGACAAGTTTTTTTGAACAAAAATAACACCCTAGAATGACAAATTTTGCCGAACGGATGGAGTATTTCGATCTCCCACTAACAAAGCACTTTGAAACGGGGGAGTACAAGAAAACATTTTCTACTCCGTATTTGGATTTGTTTTTTGGTGTGATTTTGATTTTGGGATTTGATGGTTTGGGATTACAACGTACTACTCCGTATGCAAATGTGGATGGAGTACCAACAGCACTCATTTAAAACCCTAATGATCGACAAGACCCATCACAGACTCCAAGGCATTCAATATGCCACATGTCTCCAACTCATTCATCCCTCTCCATACCAAGCCCTAGATTTTCCTCAACATTAAACTTAAAAAGGAAAATAAATGATGGGTCTTGTCCAGTTTACCTAGCTAACCTAAAATGTACTCTGACAAATGTCAAAACAACCCAGTAGACTTGAAATTTCTATTGTATCAAATCACATAGCCAAGGAGACAAGATGGGACCAACGGTTAACAATGTGCACTTTGTGAAAATGAGAGCTATAAAGCTTCAAAAAAATTCGAACAAGGTTACGCAATGGATACCGTACTTTCAACTTATTGAATTGGTTTATTTTATTTTATTTTATTAAACGATTCGTAGTCCATCCTAGAGCAACATTTTGGATGATAATTTGCAGTTCTAAATCTGTGTAAGGGTTGATAATAGTGGTTGAATGACCTAAAATGGTCAATTTATCCGCTAAACTATTAATTTTCCTAAACACGCGATGAATGTGTATTGTCTGAATTGGTTTAGTTTTTCCGATCTTATTTGATCTAGGATTTTTAGTCCATCGATTAAAAACACAGCGAAAATATACGAAACCCATCTCGAGACAATTTTTTCTTTCTTTCTTACCATTTCACTAATATATGTAAATGACATTAGGTAACTGTTCCACGTTGATTCCGCCTAAAAGGACCTATAAGGTAGTACCCAAAGGTCCCCATTCGAATCCCACTCCGGATGGCTATTGGATGGTTCACCTGGTCGTTAACATCAGGGTCCGATTAGTCGGATGCTAGTAGACTCATATACCCACATAAATTGCACAATTAGCCAGCTTTTCGAAGCTTATGATTTTGATATATAGTTTTAAAGTAAATAAATATAAGATTTTAATTTAATTAGTGTTTATAATCGAAACTTTTCAATAACTACTCACCTTTGGTTTTCTATTAACAAAATTTCCATCATCTACCTAACATCTAGACTTGTCAAACATCTTACTAACTTATTAACTTATATTTAACACAAATAATCCATCAATTACCAATCACAAGTTGATGTAGTGGTTATGGGGCTACATCCCATGCCTCGAGGTTCGAAGTTCGAATCCCCGTGGAAACATGGATACGTTTGTGAGTGGGAGGGTCAACCCCTTAATGGGCCTACAGTACCCGATCCAGATGTAGAGCGACTGAGTAGATCGAACTGGACTAAGATCAAAAAAAAATAATCCATCAATTTCGATCCGCTAGCTACCCTTTTACCAAACATAACCTTCTATGCTTCGAATTCTTTTCCATTTCAAAAAATAAAATAAAATAAAATAAAATAAATACCCTCGTTTCTAGAGGATGGTTTTTGCCCAACTCTGAAAGTCTCTTGTGCTCCAAACCCTATATAGAAAGTTCCCGAATCATGCCAACTCTATCTTTAATCTGCACTTTATCTCCACACCCACCTCTTTTCTTTTTACTCCACAACCAATCTCTGCAAATCCCTCTTAGCTAGCTACCCACCCAATACAGGACACTAAGAGAGAGAGAGAGAGAGCTAGAGAGATGGGAAGGGGGAAGATGGAGATGAAGAGGATAGAGAAATCCACTAACAGGCAGGTTACCTACTCCAAGAGGAGATCTGGGATCATCAAGAAGGCCATGGAGATCAGTGTTCTTTGTGATGCCAAGATCTCCCTTGTCATCTTCAGCAGCTCCGGCAAGATGCATGAGTACTGTAGCCCTAATTCCGAGTATGTTACACTACACTTGATTGATCTTTAATTTAACTATTTTATCCTTTTTTTTCTGAATCGGGTACAAACCTTATTAATTGTTTCTTGGTTTCTGGTGAAGGGTGGTTGACATCTTGGACCGGTACCAATCTCAGTCCGGACAGAGGCTGTGGGATGATAAGCATGAAGTGAGTTTCATTTTGATTTTTCCATGACATTTTTTTTTTCTAGGGAATTTGGTGCTTGTGTCTGAGGGTTAAATGGGTTTTGTTCTGTTTCTGAAAATATGTGATGGAAATATGAAAAAGTTCCAACCTTGGAGTAGATCTATATTTGGGATGATCATCATGAAGTGAGTTTCATTTTGATTTTGATTATGATTTTTCCATGGCATTTTTTCTAGGGTTTGATGCTTATGCCTAAGGGTTAAATGGGTTTTGTTTTGTTTCTGAAAATATGTGATGGAAGTATGAAAAAGATTCAACCTTGGAGTAGATCTATATATATATATGGGATGATATCATGATAAGCATGAAGTGAGTTTCATTTTGATTTTGAGTTTGATTATGATTTTTCCATGGCAATTTTTTCCTAGGGTTTGATGCTTGTGCCTGAGGGTTAAATGGGTTTTGTTTTGTTTCTGAAAATATGTGATGGAAATATGAAAAAGATTCAACCTTGGAGTAGATCTATATATAGGATTAAGGCCTTTGGTTGTTCAATGTTCAATCAGTTTTCATTCATTTGTTCTCTCTCTTATAGCTTGTAGCTTCTATATATCTATTCTCATGTTCTTTTGACTAAAGAGGTAATTCACCAGCTACACAGATCTGTGCAACATATATAGATGATAGATGTTTAGAATACCCAAGAGTCTAAGCTGAACTGTTCAAACTAGCCCCTTTCCTCTATTTCACACCCTATTTAAAAAAAAAATTGATCCATCAATATTATTGGCCTTAAGTTGATTTAGTGTACGTTGGATCTATATATCTACCAATACATATATACTCAATGATCTTTTTCCTTGAGTATATATAAGCAATCATTTACCTTTGTTCGATCCGTATAATGTATAATGTATGAGTGTACATATTGTGCTCAAATTGCAGAATCTCAGCAATGAAATAGATAGGGTCAAGAAAGAGAATGATAATCTGCAGATTGAACTAAGGTGAACTCATACCCAACAATCGCAAGCTCTCTTGATCTCGTCTATAATTAGCCCTAAACAATTCGACATAACAGGCACCTAAGGGGGGAAGACATCATCGGTATTCCCTATATAGATCTCATAAAGATGGAAGACGCCCTTTGTGATGGCTTATCCGCCATTCGCGAGAAGCAGGCAATCTCGGATATATTTTGTTTTTTCCTTGTATTATAAGCATCTTATTTCTTACAAAAAGATTATTGTTGTGTTTGTTTTTTTATGTTATGTTACAGATGGAGATCTTGAAGACGCATCAGAAGAATGTAATGTGTCTTTAGCATCATTTATTTTATTTCATTTTACGACGATCTCTTGATCACAATTTTTTTTTGTTGATCAGGAAACGATGCTTGAAGAAGAGAACAGGGAACTCAGCTATGTTTATGTAAGTCAACAGTTGTGTTTCCTTGTTTGATCAATCATCCGCCCTTTTGTTATAGCTGATGTAAATTGTGTAAAAATAGCAGCAGAAGCAGCAAATGGGTGTGGAGGGGAACATGAAAGGGATGGAGAACAATGGATACATGATGTATGATAACCTGCAGCAGATGCCTTTTGGATTCAAGGTGCAACCAATTCAACCAAACCTTCAACAAAGGATGTAGATCGATCGAGGGATATATCGATCGATGGTTCGGATCAGTACTGCTAGCATATGATATATATGTAATCTCAAGTAATTAATTGACCTAAGAATCATTTTAATATGTTTTGTAATAATCTCTCTCAGGGCGAGTGAGCGAGCTACCCTTATCGATCCTCCTATTTCCTAGTGATTCTATATAATTCTCCTTTGCAACTTTTAACTTTCTAGTCAGGGCCTACTCCTCTCCACGCGACTTAATCCGATAAGACAGCCAAAAGATTCTTCCTATGCAATCCCGCCACGAGGAGATTCGTCCCACTTCCGATCCCTCAGTGGCTAAGATCACGAAGAGTCCGGTCCTTGAGTGCCATGCAAGAAACGTACGTACCTCAATGATCGCGCGGATGATCTCAATGATACTCAATCATTGAGATCACAGTAAGTGGGAGGAGGGGACCTATGATTTGTCGATAGAGGGGGCGACTGCGTACTCTGGATTGCCATGATGCCTCTTCAATGCACGAAACGGAGGCATTGTCATACATTATCTCAGTTTAAGATTACGATGCTGGTGCAATTGATAGTCATTTAAACGATATTAATATGTTTTAAACATTAATATCGTTTAAAGGACATATCAATTGCACCAACAATTATTGAAGATAGAAAATACATCACCAAACTTGTATCTTCTTTAGGCCTTTCGGAGGAGAAAACCCAGCCTTTGTCCAGTTAGGAGCTCTAAGAGTACAACTCCGAAGCTGTAAACGTCACTTTTCTCAGTCTATTTACCAGACCGAATTAATGAACTCCGATCCGGGTCCAAGTATCCTAGAGTGCCCTTCACTTTAGTACACAGCTCATCCTCATTTTGCGGTACCAGCTTCGAAATGCCAATTCAATGTCCCAAACTTTGGCATTGAAGTTGTCTATCATCCAAGAGAGTGTTATGTGGCTTGATGTCACTGTGGAGGATCGGTGGGCGATGATCATGGTGCAAATAGGCCAATACTTCTGCGGTTTCTGCTGCCACTTCAACCCGGGTTTTCCAAGACAGCAATGCCGCCATAGTCCCGACGCTTTAGAGGTTGTCGAGTAGCGTTCCATTAGTGATGAACTCGTAAACAAGCAAAGGCACCCATAGAATCCAACCACATTCTGATGTTGAATCTTGGATAGAAGCACCACTTCGTTGATGAACTGATCGATTTCCGACTGCTCCACTGATTTGGACTTCTGCTCTACCATCTGATAAGTACCCCTTGTACATTACACCGCCTCCACTGCCGACAATTCGGTCTCCATCGAAGCCATTGGTTGCTGCCTCCATTTCTTCTGCTGTGAAGATCTGGAAGGCATTTGTGTGCAGCTTCTAATCTTGACAGGTTCTCTTGTAATATATGACCTCCGTTTTGGTGGAAGTAACTCATTTTCTTCTTGATTAAGCTTTGTTTCTTGGACCGTCGCCATAACAGGTAACTCGTTGCTACTGCAACTACTCCCATCATAGATGCACCTGTTTGCAATCAAAGGGGGGCGAATCACATCAAAATGCTGTCATAACTCAAACTGGACCTTAACGAATGTAACGATTTTGGCAGCTTAGCAATGCCTTATTTACCTAAGACTGAATCTGATTACCTCTGATTTACAAGTCCTTTGTTTGCAGATATCTGAAATCAACAAAACAAGTTGATGCTCATGACATCCATCTAGCTAGCGTTGAGAGGTCATCAAGCAAAAGCATAAGTATATACCGAGACAATTCAAGTAGCGTACCTTGGCAGCCGTTTGGAAGATATGGATTGCCAACAGAGCCATGAGAGCATTGGCAACGGTAACCAAGACCGTTATCAGAGTCCACACAGATGGTGTTTTCCATGGTACAAGCATGGAACAACACTTGTGTTTCCAAAGTGATAGAGATCAGCCTTGGTGAAATTGTTGTAGTAGTTCTCATCTGCCAAGAAGGCATGGTCACAAGGAATGGGCTCAGTTACATTCGAAGGTGCAATCTTCATAATCATAGCACTTGTGACCATAACTAAATAGCCCTTTTGGCAGTTTGGAGGTTTGGCAACATCCAGCACCCATGAAGCTGTCATTACCAATGAATGCGATGGAGTTACATCCGATTGAGGTGAATCTGTTTCGTGGGGGAGAAACGGGGAACTTTGGTGATTCAATTACGTAGCTGGAGTTGCTAGAATTAGAACTGTATTAACAATCTCTCATCACAGGTGTGGAAATACTGAGCTCTCACCTACAGATATGTTGACCACAGGAAGGATGTAAGTTGAGTTGCC
Organism: Persicaria tinctoria; assembly: GCA_037127255.1. Lineage (NCBI taxonomy): Eukaryota > Viridiplantae > Streptophyta > Magnoliopsida > Caryophyllales > Polygonaceae > Persicaria > Persicaria tinctoria. The sequence goes on from JBANSL010000010.1 coordinate 4,375,515, forward strand.
TATTGTAGGAGTTCCATTGCAGTGTACAAGGAAGTCTTCATTCAAGTAGCAGCCCTGCATTGTTCCGAAAGGGTATGGGATGGACACGCCTCCGCATTCATCTGGGCAGCTCGGGTCTATCACCTGAGACGAGCTTGCTGACGCGGTGAAAGCTAATGCTGCCAGACACAGGATAGTGTTTTGAAATATCTGGTCCATGTTCATCCCCATAGCAATCTCTGACTGGTCCATGTTCATCCCCATAGCAATCTCTGAGATGTAGGAATGTTTGAGATTTTGATGCACAAAACGGCCTATGAGAGCTTCTGAATGAAAGAAACAGGATGATGAGATTGGCATTTTGCTTTTGGTCAGTGAGAATGACATGTTGATGTTGTGCTCAAAGGAATGGATTTGAATGTTAAAATAAGAGATCTGAATAAGCCATCGTATTGAACACGATGCACTAGTTATAACCAGCTAATAGCTTTGTCACAATCACGCGAAGGGATACGATTATCTCTATTTTTACCAAGTCTTATTTGAAGGATTTAGTATCAAAGTTTCAAGCTTTTTTTTTTCAATTATTATTCTGAATTTGAAAAGTTTTCCAGGAAATTGAAACTTCAGGAGGTAAGAGTAACACAACAAGAGGTGGGAGGTTGTGTATTACATACTGTCAATGTGGGGGGTTTGAGATGTGATCATAACTGGTTCAAGTGAAGAACAATGGACTTATGGACTTGAAGAACTTGATAACAGGTTGCCCAGGAAACCAACATTTTGAATTCATCAGCTCATGATAAACAAAGCTGTCATTCAAAATCAACATTAGCCACCATGATCATGTCAACTGAGAGGGTCGGTTAATAGTTAGAACAAAACTCCAACAACACAAGCTCATACCTGATGAGCCTGTGCCTACAGAACTGCAACAGAATCTGAACAAATCAGTACGTAATAGTTATATGCAGTTATGCACACAGCAATCTAATATTACATCACTAAAAATGCACACAAAATACACTGACAAATAATGTTTCACAGTAAAATGTAACAGTCCAATGCAGAGGGCTATAATCTTAATTTCCCTGCCACAATAAATCTCATCTGTTTGATAAATTTTGGAAATATGCACTTCCCTTGTCACTTGTGATGCAGTAAACAGCAACTACAATATGATTACACAATTACAGAAACCGAAACTTGCATTAAGAATTGATTTGCACATCTAGATCAGTCCACAAGACACTAAAAATACAACCTTGTGTAAGAGCCAAAGTACAGTACTTGCAGTTTCCTGCACTTGCAAAGATCACTACACTATACCACCAGCAATACCAAATAAACAAAAACCAGAAGAAAATACCAATGGAATACATTGTCATGTACAATATACAATAAGTGACTAGGTTTGTCTCTTGATTCGCTGATCAGTATCTTCTAAGCAAACTCCTGGCGTGGATATAGCACCAGAGTCTCGCGAGTGTCCTCTGCCTCCTCCAGCCTTCAAAATACCTCCCAACCACCTTCTTGCAACTCGGTCTCTCTTTAACGACGTTCCAGTAATCCAAAATATTAGGGCGAGACTCAATGTATTCCTTGTCCAGCTTCAAGAGGGTGAGGCGAGCCAGCACTGGGATAAGCACAACATCTGCCATTGTGAACTCATCTCCAGCTACGTATGATGTTTCTTTCAGCTGGGTTTCAACCTCGTCAAGAAGCCTGACCAGATGCTCCTCGCTGTGCCTCACTACATCCGGGTCCTTGAGCTTCTCTTCTGTCTCGTACGCGTGCTTCAGCCTGAGGTGATAAGAACTTGCCAAGTCAGGGGCCTCAGACATCCTGGCAATCACCACTCGCCTCAAGAACTTGGAAACGTAGAGCCGGTGCTTCTCAGGAACATGGGAGAGGGTGAAGTACTTGGGGTTCCATGCTTGTATTTTCTTCATCCATTCAAGGACTTCACCACTACTTAGCTGGGTTTCACCCCCACCCGATGTCACCAACGCTATCCTTTCTATATACCTGCAAGAAATGACTGCTAATCAAACTCACTCCCAACCTTCTTATCGCAATTCTTAAAGCTTCACAAATGACTGCTAATCAAACTACCAATCAAAGACAAAACCAATAGATTAAAGATCAAACATTTTCTAGTCAGCAACTTCAGTCTAGTGTGATTCTTGTTCATGTGGCTCTTCGGGGATCAATTTACAAATCGAAATACGCATTCAAGTTATCCATTTAAAATCTTCCTATATGTCAAAGTGTCAAACTAAAAGCAAGAGGAAATTTCATCCTAAATGGAAGAGGAGGAGCTTACTGGATGATCTCAATGGTATCGTACATGCTGTGAGCGCCGTTCTTGAACAAAGGCAACCTCCCACTCGGATTCATCTTAAAGAACCAGGGATCCATATTCTTGCCGGTGAGAGGGTTGGCATGGTGTGAAGTGTAATCGATGCCGTTCTCCTCCAAAGCCAGCCTCACTTTCTGGCTGTCCACCGAGATCGGATGATGATAAAGCTGCATCTGCAGCTACCACCAGAGTAAACTCGGCTGATGATCACCTCTTGCAACAACTATACTTCTATAATCAACTTCTGATCCGCATATATGTATACCTGATCGTTTTGCAAATCAATTTGCTGTCAATTTTCAAATTAAGAAACACATCACAGCCACAGATTACAAGGCTTGAGAAATTAGGGCTAAAAGCATATCTAACAAAGCCTGAATCTCGATGATCCTAATTCCTACCTATCTATATCACCAAGTTCGAAATTTCACTGTTTTCCTTCAATTTCTGAAAGTAACAAGTTTCAAGTTTCAATCAAAGAAGTAAATTTGATTCAGAAATTGAACCAACCCTCGACTTGAGAATATAGACAATCAAGCTTCCAATCAAATAGAACACAAAACAAAGTGAAAGCTCCTAGATTGAAGAGAGACGGCCAAACGGGAACCAACTGTTGAAAACCTAAATCGCAAAAAATTTACCTTTGGCTCTGGGAGAGAGAAATGGAAACCCCTGTTTCGTCTTTCTTCGATTAAGCGCAACTGGGGTGAAGCATCTGGAGCTCCAATGGTGGCTCTGGAACACATGCGGAGGAGTAAAGTGAGTGAGTAATGGCAGCAAGTAAAGGGAATCGACCGCTGTCGCAGTCACTACCGAACGTGGGGCCCCCGCCCGCCGGCCTCTGTTTGTGGGGTTTTTGAGAGAGATGGGCCGGAGAAAAAGTTTGGAGCTTTTTATCGGAACTGGAAAGTGGTGTTTTTAGCTTTCCGTTAGTTTTCAAAACGCGAATGATTCGGTGGATCGTCGAAAAAGGAGATGTTCCCTTTTCAGTGTTATCTGTAAGTTCTGTTCTGTCTTGGATCCTGAAATTGTATTTTAATTAAAATGGAGTAATACTACATCCGATCCAAAATGTAAGGCGTTTGACTTTTTAAGACGTATTTTAAAGAGCTAAAAACTATATAATATATTAACTTTTTTATTATTATTTTTTTACAATTCAATACTTATTACCAACAAATATTAAGTTGTAAAAAAATAATTTTAAAAAAGTTGATATTTTATATAGTTTTGGGCTTCTTGAAATACGTGTTGAAAAGTCAAACGACTTACATTTTGGATCGGAGGGAGTAAGTTTTAAATTTTTTTTTTTTTTTTTTTTATTAGGTAAAAATTCGGATGAGCAAACTCTATCCGAGAGCATCCTGACGGATGAGGTCTCTTAGACCTGTATCATGGTATAAATCAGGTCCCCTGGTAGAGTAGCTAAGGTGTGCAACCTTATCCGCTACCCGGTTACCAATGCGGGGGATATGGGTGATTCGAACGTTATTTACATGTTTAAGTAGTACTTGGACATCAGACATAATTAATTCTATTTCCCAGGGACACCCAGTCTGTGTGCGTAGATAATCGACAATAATTTTTGAGTCCCCTTCAATTATTAGATCTGTTATTTGTAATTGTTTAGCCTTTTCCACCCCAAGCCGGAGGGCTAAAGCTTCAGCCATAAGTGGGGATTGTCCATTAATAGTCTTCCCCCCAATGCTAATCGGTTCTCCATGCCAGTCCCTTATGATGTAGCCAATAGAGCTGTTTGCATTTGATATGAAGGAGCCGTCAAAATTTAACTTGAACTTGCCTACCGGCGGCATCCTCCATCGACTTTCTTTTCCATTTGTTTTTGCGGGTCGTTTCCCCACACTAAGTTTCGGTAATTCCTCTTTTTCAGTAACATTCCAGATGTGAGCTCGTTTCCAATTATCTATATTCTCCATCACCCGTTTCTTAAGGGCCTCCATGGAAGGAATGTTTTCCTGTCTAAATATAGTTTGATTCCTAATAAACCATAGTGTCCACCATCTTATAGCTATACTCTGTCTTCTTTCCACCGGGAGGGTGGTTCCTACTATTTGTAAAATTTGGTCCATATCTCTATTCTCCGATAGCAGACTTTGGATTTTTTGAGATAGTTCTCTTGTGAATTGTGGTTGAAAGTTGTTAATGGGGCATTCTATGAATAAGTGAATGTCATCCTCCTCAGATTGGTTGCATAGGGCGCAGGTGTTTGGAACCGCAACCCCTTTTTGGTATAAACGGCTAGTCGTGGCAAGACCTTTTTGTTTTATCTTCCATATGAAGTTTTTGACTTTAGGGGGCACATCCAGTTTCCAAATCCAAGAGAATTCGTCTGGGGACCTATGTGTCGGGGCGGAAATGAAGTTATATGCACTCGATGTTGTGAACCAGCCCTTTTTCTCTGACCACCAGTACAGTCTGTCAGTCAAAGGGGTTATTGGCAAGGGAATTTTGATAATGTCATCTGTAATAGTGGCTGGAAGAACAGAGAGAAGCTTCTCCCTCCACCATTGTCCTCCCATGATGTAGTCGTTAACAGAGTCGTTTAGATTTATGTTTTGTTGGGGGTCTATTCTCTCCTCTAGCGGTTTCGTTGATACCCAATTGTCTTTCCAGAACTTAATAGACTTCCCGTCTCCTACCAGCCATATGAGTCCTGACTTGAAAGTTGGGATTAATGCGCTCATTTTCGCCCATTACCACGATGTATTGCCTTTTTTTGTGTAGTTAAGAATGTGACTGTCTTTTAGATATTTGTGTTGTATGATTTTGACCCAGGAGTTCTCTGGTTCAGCTAGAATTTTCCAGAGAAGTTTTAACTGGAGAGCTTCATTCATTTCTTTGGTTTTCCTTATTCCCAATCCTCCCCCAGCTTTTGATTTACAGATTCTGTCCCAGCTAATGAGCGGGCTATGTTGTGCATCTTTATTCCAGAAGAAGGTTCTGTTGATTTGGTCTAGTTTTTTATGGATTGCTCCCGGGAGCATGAAACTCTGCATCGCGTATAAGGGTTTCACTGATAGGTTAGAAGATATAAGGGTTGCTCTTCCCTGTTGTGACAGCGCATTTGCACGCCATTTACTCAACTGATCTTTGGACTTGCAGATTATTTCCCCGAAGGTTTCTTTGGTGACCCTCCCATTGATGATTGGACAACCCAGGTATTTTTCAAGGCTTCGTTCTAGAGGTATGTTGAGAATCCCTTCTAAGTCTCGTGCTCTTGTTCTGGGAATACCGGGAGTGGTTTGAAACGATGATTTATGATAGTTAACCTTTTGCCCTGAGAATTTACAATAGTCTTCAATTATGTCTTTTACTTTTAGACAGGCTGAGTTACTCCCTTTCGAGAATATAATTATATCATCCGCAAATGCCAGAAAAGGAACACAAGGACCCGAGCGTCCAAATGTAAATCCGACACTGTTGTGCTCGGCCTCGGCTTCTGTCGTTAGTTTGCGCGCTAATACTTCCGCTCCCAAAAGGAAAAGAAAAGGGGAGAGGGGATCCCCTTGTCTTAAGCCTCGCGTTGGTTTGAACGGTTCTGTGGGTCCGTTATTGACCAATACCGAGAAGGATACCGTAGTTACACATTCCATGATAATATCCACAAATTTTTGGTGGAATTCAAATCGTTGGAGGACTGATTTTGTATATTGCCAGTCTACTCTATCGTATGCTTTTTCCATGTCGAGTTTTATTGCAGTCCACCCCTTAGGACTTTTCCTAGTGCAAAAAGAGTGGAAAATCTCGTATAATGCATTGAAAATGGGTTAATTAAATAATTTTTAAGTGTTTATATTTATAAATGACATTATAAGTATAATGCATTGAAATCCAAACACAATAAGAATTGGCATCAGTTGGTACAGGTTTTTTTTTAATCAGTTTGAGACAACTTTTTCACCCACTTTCATTAATTTGACTCTAAAAAATAAATGATTCTCTAGATAAAAAAAAACGATTCTCCATAATACGATGCCCCTAAAGTGGTAGGTACAATTCTATAATTGCAATACTTTATATTATGTGTTACAAATTTAGAGCAAATCATGCCAAAAGAGATACTGAAAATGGTGAGGGAAATAAAAAGAAGTTAAATCTGGAGCATGCACCATTGTGCTAGAGGTTGTTCGTGTTTGCGTTTTTTTTACAGTATGCAAACATTTGAACTGTAAATCACCCTCATGATCATTCTAAATGATGATGTTACAAAGATCCTTATTATAAAGGAGATTGGATCTATTATAGATAATATCATGTCTAGCTATGAAGTCAGCTACCTTGTTTTCTTTCTAAGGCAATGTTTAAATTTCACCTAGTCGAAAGTATTCTTCAATAGATGGATCCTTTCTCCTTGACATTTCCCATCTGATTTTGTCTTTCCTTAGCCCTTTCCTTGCAGCATGTTGTAGTCCCATAAATACTGAAACAGCTTGAGTCTGGAGAAGGTACCTTTACATGTCTCCTGATAAAAAAAAAAAAAAAAGTCTTTATTACATGGTCCTTGGAGTCTCGAATGACCCCCCACCCACCCACCTGACAAATGCCCGTATGTTTGACTAAGTCATCTACATTAATTTTGTAGATATCCTCTTGTGATTTGATCCACTGCCTAGCTTTGCTCCTTCTATTTTATTCAAATCCCTAGTCTGAGTGTTCTCCGTATGCTTTCAAGTGGCCATATTAGTAATAATTCTTTGTAATGTACATTGCGTTGGTTCTGAATTTTTATTTTTGAAGATACTATTGTTTCTTATTTCCCATATACTCATATAGTTTTCCATATGAAATATATAAATCTTCAAACTGGGGGTTATTCGTTTTTATTGCTGTTAAATCCTTTAAGGTCGCTTGTTTGTGTTTGCATTTAAATTTATAGGAAGACGCTATAATTTAATACTACAATTTAAAATTGTAGAGTATGATCGATCGCAAGTGGTTTTGTTGGAACATCTCTAATAACTTTTCTAAAATTTATCCGAAAATAAATTTTCATATTTTCGAAAGTATTTTTTGCTTAAACATTTATGACAAAACTCTTAAAAAAAATTCAATAATGTTATAAGTTAGAAAATCGTCTTTATTTTTTATGTTATTTCTCTATTTTGAAAAATACGATAAAAAAGTTATTGAATTAAAAAAAAGACTCGAAATTATTTAAAATGGGAAATGGTTAAAGGTACTTATTTCATCTTAGAAGAATAACTGAACGATGGAAGACTGGATAAAAAAAAATATAAAACAACATATGAGGACTTGGAAAAGAGCACAAATTGATGAACAAGAAGACGACATTGACATGTTAAGGCCAACCCCCCCCCCCCCAAAACAAAGAAAGACAAAACCGAAAGTAGCTACATGGAAAAATCATGTTGACGATTATGTCTAGCTTAATTTTGATGGTGCTCAGAATGGATTGGACCGCGCTGTTTCTGGCTTCGTTATCCGTGATGGTCAGGGTAGGGTCCTCTCATGTGGTGCTCGTAGCCATCGTTGTGTGTTAGTTGTGCATGTGGAATGCTATGGTCTTATCTAGGGGTGGGCACAAATCCCGCAAATCCCGTCCCGTCCCGATCCCGTTCCGATCCCGGTGGGATTTAGGAAAAAAAATTTCAATCCCGTCCCGTAAAAATTACGAGGGACGGGACGCGGGACGGAGAATTCTCGTCCCGCAAATCCCGTCCCGTCCCGCATATTTATATATAATTAAATATATTCATATATTTAATTAAAATTAATTAAAAAAAATATGTAAGAATATATTTATATTTATATATTAATATTTATTTAATCCAAAATTAAAAATAATAATAAAAGATTAAAAATACATAAGAAATAAGATTGGACATTCAATTACAGTAGGTGAAGAGGGGTGGAAGTCTGAAGATGATGGAACTTAGTACATGAGTACTCCTCTAGTCCTCTGTAATACATTAACATGGATTAAAGGTTTGGTTTAATATATCCCAGGAAGACAACAGTTGATTTATAAAACAATTTAAACGTTGAAACAGTGTAATTATAAAACAAACGACAATGTTTATAAATGATACGTAATATACTAATATGGTAATGCAAACGCAGCCTTAATGTAATGAGGAATGACCTTCGTTTACTGATGGTGAGTACTAATTGCTATTTTTAGAGTTAATTGCATTGTTTTTGAATTCTTTGTTACGAGGGACAAATCTCGTCCCGTCCCGTGAGGGATAAGACCCGGCGGGATTTGAAAAAAAAAAATTCAATCCCGTCCCGATCCTGTTCCGCAAAAAATACGAGGGACGGGACGCGGGATTACCCCAATCCCGTCCCGTCCTGTCCCATGCCCACCCCTAGTCTTATCGATGGCCTCCTGGAAGCTTCGAAGCGGAGTTTCGCTCATCTGGGGGTTGAAGGTGACTACCTCATCGTCATCACTCATCAACGTCTTGCGGGGCCTTTGGCAGTGCCCGTGGGAGATTGAGATGACGATTTCATATGCCCTTGGACTTTGTCGATTGCTCGATAGGGTCACCTTCACACACATCTTCAGATAAGCAAACCAGGTGGCAGATCGGTTGGCGCATCTGAGTTTGTTCTCGTATTTCGTTGCTGATAGTAGTCCAGCAGAGATCAATGTATCTCGTCCATTGGAACACCATTGGGCTGTGGGTTAACCAAGGTTAACCGCCCCCACATGGGCTGCCTTTCATTTAAGAAAAAATCTTAAAAGAAAAACTTGAAGAAATATTGTGCTTGTGTGGCAACCTACGAAATATTGGCCCGGCAAGTATTGGGCCTCATGGGCCATCAATCAAATTCTTTATGGGCCGTCATCAACCAAGATCTGCGCTTTGAATTGCAAACGTTTCATATAAATAAATTAATTAAAAATTGGAATATTGAAGAATAAACAAATGCTTTTTCAGCTAGTAGAAATCAATTATGACATCTTATTCCAGTTATAAGGATGGTATGTTACCATCAATTTGGTTATAAAATCAAATTTACTGGTTTAGGTGAAGTGGGGTACTGAATTCGGTTTTAAGTATTTGTTTAAAGCAATGAATTGAATTGAAATATCAATCAAGTTTTCCTTTTCGTTCTCATATGAAGGAAAATGTAATGATCAATTTAAGTTTGCCTTTATCATTTATATACTTATCAATATTAGGGAATTGAAAAAGATTTCACCACCTTGAATGTGATCACAAAAGGCTAGAAAATGATTTAAAAAGATGGTTTGTGGTTGATTTTGTAATCTAGATTTTGATTAAATCCATATTAAATGCTAGATTGATCGTTGATATATAAATGCTTTGCAACCAATACCCATCATCCCTTTCAATGAGAGAGTAAAAAGTCTTTTATATATTCAAAGATGTTTTTATATTTTTATATTTATTTGGATTTAATTTGAATTTGAACTCTTATAAAGGAAAATGTAATGATCAAGTATGAAACTCCATGAAATATATACTACCTTTGTCTAAAAATATAGTTCATTTGACTTTTTAGCATATTTTTTTAATAAGCTAAAAACTCCATGAAATATTTAATTATTTTATAATTTAAATATATTCATATTTATTAGTAGTAAATACTAAATAGTATTGAGTTTGAAATTATTATTAAAAACTACTAATTATAAAAAGTTGATATTTTATATAGAGCTTTTAAGTTTCGGAAGAAAAAAAAGTGTTAGAAATTCAAACAATCTATATTTTGAGTTGGAGTGAATATGGTCTTTTGTATATAGTTGTCCATGTCTTTCTAACTAAAGATTTATATTTTTTTCCTTTGCTTCCTGTTGAGACAAATACATAATATGAATAGACCAAAAAGTGTCACACGTTCATTATATGAACAAAGAAATCTTAGTATATAAGCCAGTGGGTCCAATTGATTTTAGGATGGAATCCGCTCGGCTTATATGCTAGGCTATTAGTGCAAGTGCGCACGTATGCACACGACCCACGATCCCGAATCCCAACGGATTTCAGTACTTCCAAACTATTTTTATAGTTTAAATTTAATCCCTTTATTTAAAAAAAAATCTTTCTCCTACCTCCATCAATTACTGATTTTGAGGCATAATTAGAAAGCCTAAGAGATCGAATTAGCATCGGTTGGTCAATCAATTCAGCAAGCTTGATAAGGAAATTCAAGTTGTGTTAGGTAACGTGCCTGGCTGCACCAGTCAAAATTAAATTAAGGCTGCATATAAAATGTACTTGATGTTATATTAATTATATAATTAAAGTGAGTCTAATTAATCTGAATACATTATATAGTGCACGTTTTTGACCTAGTCTCGTTCGAATATACTTCCTGTGTTCGCTTCGGAATTGTTATAGAGATATTCATAAATCATTTGTTAATAGTTAATACTATCACAATCATCAAGTTAATCCGTCTTTATAAACCAAATTAATTAAGAAGGGTTGGTGTGGAGCGGGGAAAAAGAAGGTTTCGGGTTTGACTATCTAGCTCGAGGTAAAATATCCGAGTTCGTGACCCATCCAGCAAGAGTCTATAGACCAGTATATTAAAGTATAGTTAGACTATCTAGCTCGGGATTTTCATATTTACAACTAGAGCGTGATTCGAAGGAAACTGCTCACTTTCTTGCACAAATGCAGCCGAATATATCCTCCCTATTTCCTTTTTGTAAGCTATTTTAAACGTTGTATTAAGATATTTTGATGGTTTGAGAATATATATTTTTTCAATTAAAAAAAAATCATATTCTTAATCTTACATTATCCTAGACAAAAGCATCTACCATAATATTTTCTTACCAACTTTAAATTTAGGATAAATTACATAAAATCACTCCTGAATTATTAGTATTATTAAGATTTTTTCACAAAATTACTCAAAAAATTATATAAAGTAATTTAAAATCGTCAATAAATTCGATTTTTATTTAATTATAGTGGGTAACGGTTACCTACATTTAGCAACGTATGAATCCAAAGTATCGAGGTGGGGCCCACGTATGTTATACTAAAGTCCAGAGTAAGTGGGCCCCGTCAATGGATAAAGGCGTCGCAATGAGCCCCCCGTTACCATTCTCCGTTGCAGGTATGTGTATGTTATCTTGTCTTTTGTTCTCTTGAACAGTAACTAACATATTCCCTCATTTAACTACTCCCTGACTCCCTCTTATATTAATTATTAATCTATGTAAACATGTTAGTGACCACTAATGTACATAAGTATATCGATTAATTATTACTTTTATGGGTGATGGGGTTTAATCATAATCAATGCTATTAAGGAAATATTAGAATGGAAGCAATACAATAAGAGATGCCAAATTAAAGGGTGTGGCCATCACTCACTCCTCACCGTGCAATGCACGTGGGTTGAACAATGGTGTTGTATTACATTGTGTGAGCCAAAATTGCACAATCAACTCGTTTTTCGAAGTTTATGATTTCGATATTATATACTCTATCCGTATACAAATATATGTCATTTTACTTTTTTATCACGTTTTTTTATGAGCTATAAACTATATAAAATATTATTTTTTTTTTTAATAATTACATACTTATTATCAATAAGTTTATCATTATTAAAAAATTAATAAAAAGATTAATATTTTATAGAAAAAATGACCAAAAATAATACCAACTATCAACCTTGAACAAAAAATAATACGAACTTTTGAAATGACAATTATATATACAAATATGCTCTTATTAACCAAAAATAATACGGTTTCCATTTTTTATTGAAATTTTTATCAAATGAACATTTTCCGTGATTAAACAAAATAGAGAGTCAATGTTGTGAATATAAGTAAAATTAAAATGGGGGATGTGTTCTTCATCCGTTCGTCTGCAGAAGCTTTCAAGCTTCTTCCCAAACCTCCCCCAAACTAGTTTTCATGGTGATTTTGAAATATTTTGAGCAAGGCTTAAAAATAAGAGGCAATTTTTTAATTGTGTGGAAACTGGAAAGGGCCTTCATCTTCTTCCTGCATTTGCATCTTCCTCCCCCGCCCGATTTCCATGGAAGTTTGAGAATCGTCATTCACATCTTCATCTTTCGTAGTCTTTACAAGTAGGAAACTTATCATCAAGACAAGGCGGTGTCATACTGGCCGTTGGAGCAACATGACAACGAGCACTAAAGAGTGACGAAAAGGGGCGGCACTGGTGGCTCTGCAGTGGTGGTGCGCAGCGTCGATGTTGATGGCGACGAGGCAAAAAATACGAATTCGATGACGAAATCACCAATTGATTATGTATTTATACTTGTAGTGATTGTGTAAACGCTTCCCCTAATCCAATTTGGGATAATAAGAACATCAATCTGTTTCACCATTAAACCCAAGAAGTTAGGGTAACGAAATCTGATGGGATACTTCACAAATTGGGTTATGAGATTAGGACAAATCTTCAAATTGAATGTTGCCAATGAATTGAGAGTTAAAAACGTCAAAAATTCGAAGAGAATAGATGGTTCTCAAATCACCATGAAAACTAGTTGGGGAGGTCTGGGAAGAAGCTTTCAAGCTACTGCAGATGAACAGATGAAGAACCCATTCCCCCATTATAATTTTAATTATATTCACAACATTGACCCTCTATTTTGTTTAATCACAAAAAATGTTCATTTGATCAAAATTTCAGTAAAAAATAGAAACCATATTATTTTTGGTTAATAAGAGCATAGTTTGTATATGTAATTGTCATTTCAAAAGTTCGTATTATTTTTGGTTCAAGGTTGATAGTTGGTATTATTTTTGGTCATTTCAAAAGTTCGTAGTAGTAGTTTTAAATGAAATAATTATAAAAGTTTAGTTTAATTCACCTAAGTACCGACTCATCAGGCAAAGTGACAAATATGTGCAACCTTATTAGAGACTTATTTCACAGTCGATAGTAAAAGTTAGACATCCGATAAAATGAGTTCGATTTCCCAATGACATCTAGACTTATTGTTGAGGTGATTTATTATTATACTGGAATCTCCTCCAATTTGAATTTTGTTAATATGAAGATCAGGAATATGTTGTACCCCAAGTTTGAGGGTTAGTGTTTCCGCTATCGGTTAAAAGCAAAACGTATTTCAATGCTATTTATGATCGTTTTTCAATAAACTAAAAAATATATAAAATATTATATTAAATAAGTATGAAATTAGTAAATGAGATATGGCCTGTTTTTGTTTACTAGGAGTACAAGTGTACAACATTATTAGATACGGAGTATTATGTGTCTTTAAATAAGATGTTAGATATTCGTCAAATCCATATCCTTAGTTGAATATTTCTATTAGTTTTAATGTATAAAATGTAATTACTGTTCTAATTTGATTCGATAAGAGTAGTATTTCTAGGCCAATTACTGAAAATCAAAGTTACAGCAATACATTTACCACCGAATTTTTCTAAAAACGTTCAACACATTTCAAATTCACGATAAATAAATGTTATCGAGAGATGATATCCTCATAAACAAAGTCCAAAGTATGGTTTTGAAAAATTTCATTATGATTAAAAAGGAAAATGGTTTTGAAGATTAAAGTGAGTAATCTTTGCACACTTGCTAATTAGTGGTTAGCATTTGCTTTACTGGTAATAAAAAAAAATTAAGAAAATGAGGCCCCACGAATCACAAAGAGTGTGCGTCTGAAATTCAGCAACCTTAAACCCTCCGCGGTCTGAAATTCGTAGCCAAATCCCACAAATTTCCACACCCCCAACCAGTAACCCCCCAAAAGGCGAAGGAATTAAAACAAGTAAAGGCAAAAAGGCAAAAAGCTTCAATCTTGAAGCACCATCTCCGGTTTTGTACCGTTACCTTGCTACCTATCTGCACTAACTCATCCCCATCTCTCTCTTTCTCGCATTTGGTGCATTGAAGTAATACAAAACCCAGAAAGAGAGAGAGAGGGGGAAAGGTCACTGCTTTGGGGGGTTCACCGTTTCAGGGAGATTCGGATACATATCCCAATACGCCAAAACGACGTCGTATGAGTTGCTTCGGCGGAGGTTGACCCGTTCGGCATATGATGCCTACCCACCTCGCCGCCGGAGAATCTGGACCCCCCGCCGATGACGCGCAGACGGTGGTGGTGGGTGTCAAGTTGGATGTTCAGAGTAGAGAGTTGCTCACTTGGTCTCTGGTCAAACTCGCCAGCCCCGGTGATCGTGTAATTGCTCTCCATGTCATGGGCAATCAAGGTAACCTAAAATCCTACATTTCCCCTTTACACTAATTTCATGTCTTGTTGTGTTGAATTTTGTTTTCCCCCTGAAATTTGTGTAGAAATAGTGGATCCAGATGGAAAATCACCTGTGCTATCAGTTGTTGAGGCGTTTGATTCAGTGCTCACTGTGTATGAAGGGTTCTGCAACTTGAAACAGGTTTGTTTGAAGCTGTCAATCAGTTCTAACTCTCTTAATTTGTGAACAATGAGTGAATAAATTTCAGATTTTTAGCCGAGTAGTGCAAATTGGAGTGAAATAGGGCTAAATTGACTGTGTTACATAGGTGGATTTGAAGCTGAAAGTATGCCGTGGATCATCAATTGGGAAAGTATTGGTTCGAGAAGTGGAATCATGCTCCGCGGATAAGCTTATACTCGGGACATCCGGAAAACATCACAAGTTCAGATCATCCGCTTCTGTGGCAAAGTATTGTGCAAAGAAGTTGTCAAAGAACTGTTGTGTACTAGCTGTTAATAATGGCAAAATCATGTTTCATAGAGAGGCATCCCTTCATGTGCCGAAAGCTAAGAGTTCATCACGAGGTCAGAGTACCTTCTAACTGTTTGTTGTTGTTTTATGACTTGTCTGTATACTTGAGTTGGATCTTAGTGTTTAGCTTCTTGTTATTCAGGGAACTGTAGGCATCCGACGAGCACATTGGACCAAAGTGCTGGGAATAATCCAAATGGTTGTTCTGATGGTAAATTCTTTACTGAGGAACCGATCTTGACAAAGAACTGTGCCATTTGCAGCCCTGAATCTATGTCTGTAGTACCATCGGAAAAGTCGGCAGTGGCTTCTAGCTCAGGATCTTTTCAGATAAGGGAGATCCTTGAGAGGAATGAGAGCAGACCTGGGAGCCCTCTAGCTTCGGAAAGTTTGTTATGTCAAAGCTCCGTTATTCCACTGATTAAGCAATCACCTAGTAGGGATTTGGTCTCTACTACTAGTCCTTCTGTGACTCAACTGAACAGCGATGATGAGGATTTATATTCTGATCTGGATGGAGAAAATGATGCTATGGTTCAAGAGGATAACGATACATTGTGTGCCTCTGATAACAAGGATACTACAAGCCTACCCTTGGAATTGGAGGCTCTTCGTGTGAGATACTCATCAATGTGTAGATTATTTTCGTACGAGGAACTTCAGTCTGCGACATCAAATTTTGCATCAGGTGTGCTTTCCCTTTTTGGATCTTGTGTGACTTAAAAGTTATTATTCTATCATTCGTATGGTCACTCTGTTGCTTTGGTGTCTCTCAGAGAATTTGATCGGTAAAGGAGGAAGCAGTCGGGTTTATCAGGGTTGTCTTCCTGACGGCAATAAACTAGCAGTGAAAATTTTAAGGCAATCTGAGGATGTTTTAAAGGAGTTTGTTTTCGAGATTGACATAATTACATCCTTGAATCACAAGAACATAATATCATTACTTGGTTTTTGTTTCGAGGACAATAACCTTCTTTTAGTCTACAATCTTCTACCAAGAGGCAGCCTTGAGGATAATCTTCATGGTATAAATGACTAAACGCGCTTCATTCCTTTTATGTGCGATGCAAAATATCGTAAATGCCTTCCAACCAATCTCTACTTGTTTTGTGACGTTCTCTTGCTAACAGGCACTAAGAAGGACTCGACTGCATTTGGTTGGAACGATAGATATAAGGTGGCTGTGGGCATTGCAGAAGCAGTGCACTATCTTCACAAGTGCAATGGTCAGCCTGTAATCCATAGGGATGTCAAATCGTCCAATATATTGTTATCAGACGATTTTGAGCCACAGGTAATGAAGTTAAAAATTTCCAGTGCATCGGCCTTCTGATTGTCTTGCACTTGCAATCAAATTCAGCTTTCGTGTTTCGCAGCTCTCCGACTTTGGACTCGCCAAATGGGCATCGGCTTCAGCACAGAATGCGTTCTGTGATATCGCAGGGACCTTTGGGTTTGTACTTGTGACTTCTACTGTGTGTGTTTTTGCATTTTATTCTGAGCTGAACTTGACCAAACTCAATCTTTTGCTACCCTTCTGATTGCAGTTACATGGCCCCCGAGTATTTCATGTTTGGTAAAGTTACAGACAAGATAGACGTCTATGCATATGGTGTTGTACTTCTTGAGCTTCTCTCTGGCAGAAAGCCCATAAGCAGCGACCATCCTAAGGGCCAAGAGAGCCTCGTCATGTGGGTAGGTTTTTACATTCTCTAAAATCCTGATGTTTCGCAGTCATTTGATTTCTGTCGCTTATATGGTAATATCGAGTTGTCTTGTGTTGCTGAACCAGGCTAAACCAATGCTAAATGGCGGAAAGGTTACCGAGTTACTTGACCCTTCCTTGGGACCGAACAATAACCCTGACCAGATGGAGAGGATGGTTTTAGCTGCTAATCTCTGCATCAGACGTTCACCTCGCGCCAGGCCTAAGATGAGCCTTGTGAGCAACGCGAAAAGATGTCATTTTTATGTGCTTTGAGCATAATCCTTATTCAATTTCGCATTTTGGTGAATCGTTCAGGTTTTGAAGCTCATCAAAGGAGATACCGAAACAATGAAGTGGGCAAGGCTACAAGTTAACACCACAGATAACCCGGAAAATCTACATCCAGAAAGCTATCGGCGTCCAAGCAGCATCCAATGCCATCTCAACCTCGCATTGCTGGACGTGGAGGACGATTCACTCTCCGTCAGCAGCTTTGAGCAGAACGTATCACTCGAGGACTACCTCAAAGGCAGGTGCAGCAGCCGATCCTCCAGCTTCGACTAACCATCAAATGACGGCCAATTCATTTGTATATCCCTTGCATTTTTCTTTCATTTGTTTGTTCAATCTTTGATTCTGATTTCTTGGGCTTTCATATGCTTGCTCTATTCCACTGGAGGAAGATTCAGATTAGGTAATCTTAACTTCCTGTCTGATTCAGAAAATGCTGTAAAGTTGTTGTCTTTCTATGTAACTGAAGTGTGAAAGTTAACAATCTGTAGCATCCAATCTGAATAAGAGAAGTTATTTTTGCAGATTTACAGTAAGATGAACTGATAAAGGTGATGCCTTTCTTGTTCTTCATGTCTCCTTGTGTTCAACTCGATTCGACATTGATAATTTGATGTTTTCTTTACATTTGAAGGGAGGATCGAACACAAAACCTTCATTGTTGTTCTTCTAAGCTTCCATATTAAACCAAGTATCTCAAATGGGACCCACTTCGTATCAGTCCTGAATTTCATAAAATCACAATATCAAGAAAAATATAATCTTTATTGGAAATTTGATAAAGAAATAGCGTCACCGTTGGCCTAGTTGCTACTTAGCTTGCTTCAGTCTCCGTCATCCTCACACATCACATTTTCACCAAGAAATATCAGAGGTCCAGGAAAATATGGTGTTGTGATCTCATCGGATCGGATCCAATCCACGGGAACAAGGATCACGCCGATGAAGCCATTAACGGGCGCTTCGGAGCTTCTCAAAGCTCCCAAATTCGTCAAGATCGCGGCTTTCTCTGTCCTCTTTATCTCTCTCTTCTACCTCGGCAAGCACTTCTCCGACTCCTCCACTCCCATCTTCTTCTTCCAATCCATTACCTCCTCTGCCGAAACAGTTGCCCTCTCCCCGAATCTCGCCGTTCAGCAACCTAATATCACCTCTCTCCTTCCCAATGAGCCTCCGATTTCGCCTCCGCCTCCGCCCCCACCTTCTCCACCGCCGCCACCTCTAGTTGAGAGGATGGGGATATTGGACGAGAACGGGACCATGTCGGTGGACTTCAAGATCGGTGATTTCGACCCGAATTGGGGCGATGATGCGGGCAATTTCACCCAGGAGGCGGAGAATTCGACTCCTGGCGGCGGTGATGGTAAAAATAGCCAGCAGGTTAGGGTTAGGGTTAAGAAGTACAGGAAGTGTGATAAGAGCATGACAGATTACATTCCTTGCTTGGATAATGTCGACGGGATTCGGAGTCTGAATTCGACGGAGCGAGGGGAGAAGTTCGAGCGGCACTGCCCGGAGAACGGCAAGCGCTTGGATTGTGTGGTGCCGAGACCGCCTGGTTACCGGCCTTCGATCCGGTGGCCACGGAGTCGAGATGAGGTATTTTCTTTTTTCTTACTTCAAATTCTTAGTTATCTGTAACCGACAATTGAACTGGAATTGAAACTCACGGAAAAGATGGAGAAATACAGTTAAAACTGAATCTTGTTTGCTGCTGAGCGACGGTGATTGGAAATCAAGCTGCGATCTTTGATGTATAGTCATCTTTGTATTTGCATTCCAATTGCAGGTTTACCTTTGCTTGTTTTCCGATTTGTAATTCATTGTTAGAACAACTTCATGCTGGTTTTTAATTGTCTGCTTAATTTCCTTTTCACTCTTCAATAATTTATGGATCCTTGCTTACTTGCCATGAATCCAGGTGTGGTTCAGTAATGTGCCACATACGCGACTAGTCGAAGATAAGGGCGGCCAAAACTGGATATCGATTAAGAGAGATAAGTTTATTTTTCCTGGGGGCGGTACGCAATTCATCCATGGGGCTGACGCGTACTTGGATCAAATAGCCGAGGTTGATCTCCTTTACAAATTGCTTTCCATGAGCCTTAAATTCTTGCAATGTTGATCACTGTAGTTCAGCCTGAATGTGCAGATGGTTCCTGAAATTAAATTTGGGCAACATACTAGAATTGCCTTGGATGTTGGTTGTGGAGTTGCGAGTTTTGGCGCATTCTTGATGCAGCGAAATGTCACTACTCTCTCAGTAGCTCCGAAAGATGTCCATGAAAACCAGATTCAGTTTGCGCTGGAGCGTGGCGTGCCTGCTATGGTTTCCGCCTTTGCAACTCACCGGCTGTTGTATCCGAGCCAGGCTTTCGATTTAATTCATTGTTCTAGATGCAGAATAAACTGGACACGTGATGGTATGTTCTTTTGCTACTACGCATACCGCATACTTGACATGAACGGTTTAACTTACCTGTTATGTTCTGTGTTTTGAAACTGACTTGTCTAACCGTTTCCTTTATTCGCCTTAAAGATGGAATCTTGCTACTTGAAGTAGATAGACTGCTGAGAGCAGGAGGATATTTTGCTTGGGCAGCACAACCTGTCTATAAACACGAAGATAACTTGCAAGAGCAGTGGAAAGGTAGCCTTTCTCGCCTCAACTTTTTAGTACATATTTTGCGAATGTCATCTTGTCTCTTTCATCTATTACAGATTGAAACTACGATAAAACAAACCCTGTAACTATGCTCTTTAGGAGTTAGGACCCATTGCTAGCGGCAGCGTATATTTCTCATTTTTGTAATCATTTCAATGATTAAAAGACAAGCAAGTGTTGAAAGATTCCCATTTTTGTTCATAACCTAACCTGTTGGCGGTAGCACTAGCACTGGATCGTCGATTCTAGATCTAGATAGATTATATATCGTGTCATGTTAGTCAGAGGCAGTTTTTACTTCTGTGGACAGAAATGGAGAATCTCACGGAAAGCATTTGCTGGAAACTTGTGAAGAAGGCGGGATATATTGCTATATGGCAGAAGCCTTTGAACAACAGCTGCTACCTTAATCGTGAAAGTGGAGCGCAGCCTCCGCTTTGTGACCCAAAGGACGATCCTGACAATGTTTGGTAACCATTAGACCCTCTCTATCTAAGCATGTGAAAAATTATGCGATCTCTAACTGAATCAAAACACTGTTTCCGACAGGTATGTGAAGTTGAAACCGTGCATCACGAGATTGCCTGAGAGGGGTTTTGGAGCTAATGTTTCCACTTGGCCTGAGCGCCTTCATTATCCACCAGACCGGCTCCAGAGCATCGAAATGGATGCTTACATATCTAGAAAGGAACTCTTCAGGGCAGAGTCAAAATATTGGTACGAAATTATAGAGAGTTATGTTAATGCTTATCACTGGAAGGAGATTAATCTACGCAACGTGTTGGACATGAGAGCGGGATTCGGAGGGTATGCTGTCACACACCATTTTTATCTCTTGTCATCAAATTTCAATTCACTCGTATCACAAGAACAATAGAAGAATGAGCTGGAAGATGCCTAACAGAATTGAATGTATGGCATTGGCAGATTTGCTGCAGCATTGCACGACCTACAGGTCGGTTGCTGGGTAATGAACGTGGTTCCAACCAGCGGCTTTAATACCTTGCCTGTGATCTATGATCGTGGGCTCATCGGTGTTATACATGACTGGTATGTTGATGCTCCATTTCATGATCTCTTATTTGGGAATCTTTCATTCCTTGCTTATTTACATGCTGCACTTTCCAATGGTCTTCAGGTGTGAGCCGTTTGATACATACCCGAGAACATACGACCTGTTGCACGCAGCTGGATTGTTCACCATCGAGAAGAAAAGGTTGGAACTTGGAACTACACCTCTCCAGTTACCTTCAAGCATTATTAGGAAATTTACTGAACATAAATCTCTGCTAATGCACGCAGGTGTGACGTGTCCACCATTATGCTCGAGATGGACCGGATCCTAAGGCCAGACGGGCGTGTATACATCCGGGATTCAATAACAATCATGCCTGAACTTCATGACATAGGAGTCGCCATGGGATGGGTGTGCATTGTACAGGACACAGGCGAGGGCCCCCACGCAAGCTGGAAGATCTTGAGGTGCGATAAGCGCATGTGAAGGTAAACGTTTACGAAGAAACCACAAAATCTTTTCATTTTCATTGACATCTGCTGGAGAAGTATCAATTCTTCCATGAAAAGTAATAAAGGCTTTAGCTTTAATCAGTAAACTATTCAATTCAATTCAACTAATGCAAGTTAGGCACATCTAATCTGTAATTTGTGTATGTAAAAGTAGTTCTATACATAGGGAGATTGATAATCTTTACATCAGTATTCGTTTCGCTGACATTTGTTTAACCTCAGAAGTGTGTATGGATGCAGTTTTGCTGACATTTATTTATGTTTCTTGCTGACATTTGTTGTAAGAATCTGTGCTTTTTTGCTCATAAAGTGATAAAGGTAAGTTTTTCGATTCATCAAGAGATCAGATAGACAGCGTATTTTTTTGTTTCTCTCCATCATGCTGCATTGTTGAGTGTTGACTAAGATTCCGTCGTACGTAGAACCACGCAACTCGCGCTGATTGTGATGATCTCGAAATGGCAAAAAGTGTCGCGACAATGCTTCGCGAAATCTGCCAACTTTCACAGTGCTTTTTTGCTGAATTCGGAAACATTTGGTCCCATAAATCTGGTGTTGTCCCTCTATATATACAAGGCTGAGAACTCTTCAGAAACTGCAATGAAATTTGTTAGAGCCTATAAAACACACAGCACTGCCCTTCAAAACTAGTACCAGCCACTTGCAGAGCAGGTGCAGCCATTTCTTTGCCGGAGAAGAAGAGATCGAAGCCATGGCTGGAAGCTCATCACCGCGCAGGGGAGGTGTTTTGCTGAGCGTTTTGAAGCTCATTTGCTGCTGCAAGCCACCAACCGATGAACGAGAAGTCGATGTGTAAAACGGTTTGAGTGGTTTTTGTTGGGGGTATTTGCTCCTGTTTTTTTAACTCATGAAAGGTATGTTAATTTGGTAACTTGTAAATGTGTGTTTAAATTCATCATCACATTCTCCAAATAAGGTAAAATAATGTTTAATCGTCAATCTAGTTCATATTTAAATTACGATTTATTAATAAAAATTATAATCATTATCCTTCTCTTTTTATTCTTCATACTTTAGGACTTGTTTGGTCAGCTCTCTACTTCACGCGAAGTACAAATCCCATGAAATAGATGTCAATAGATGTGTTCAGTGCCGACCCATAAGCCAGGGCAGCATGGAAGACGGACTTGAGCCCATTACTTTATCAGTCCAATGAAGTTAAGTAGGATTTGTATTAGGCCAATATCTACGTTTTAAAAAAGTCAATTAGAAGCCCAAAAGACAAAAGCCTTATTTAATTTGAAAGAAAAGAAAGTTAAATTAGTTCCACTTGTTTTGTTTCTAATTCATTTTAATCGGTATTTGGAAGAACGAAAAGGCAAATCAGCCTTGATTTATTTTTAAAATTTAAAGTAAACTTAAAACTATGAATTATGTAAATAAACCACCCTTAAATATACAAAGTAAGTATTTTAAAAAAAAAGTCATGATTAATGGTTTCAGAACAATGCACATAACTTGATTTTCTTTCATTTAATGTTTTTATAACAATGTACATTAATTGATTTTCTTTCATTTAATAATTGATGGCTCTTTTTAAGTATAAAAATAATTCAAAATACGAAGGAAAACGGGTTTTAAGACTTACTTTGATACATAAGGTGATATTAATATTTATTTTCACAATTGCTACACATGAAAAAGGTTTTAAGTAGTTCATTGAAAGGAAAGAAAAAACATTTTTATGAGTAATTTTGTGAAATATTTTGTTTTAAAGATGATTTATAATAACTAACCCTAATGTGGTTAAGTCTATACTTATCACATATATTCTACATTAAATTAGGTTTTAGTAAAGAGACTTTTTTTTTCTACCCTGGGCCTCTAAAATGATAGGACCGACGCTGGATGCATTTGATAATTTTTTTTGCAAATGAAAAAAAAAACAAAAAATTCAACTGTTGGGAATTCCAATTCCCATTAAATGGTAGAATTAAACTTACCACAAGGGGTAGGTAAGATCTACTTCATTCATTTTCTTATCTAAAATCTCTATTATTTTATTTCTTTTGATAGCAAAATCTTAACATATTATGAAATTTTAATGTTCAACCATCCAAAATGTGGTAATTGAGTTCATGAGAATTTATTTTTAACCAAATACATTTTTATACTGGGAATTACATTGCCTAGTACGTTACTTCTCGAGAAGTACAATTCCTACGTTTAACTAAATAAGACCTTAGACTTAAAAAAAAAGAGATAATTATATGATAATATTTGATTAATTTCCATTTCATTTCCTACTTTACCAACAAACATGCCATAAACGTACATCGCTCATTAAATAGAGACTCCAAACAAAGAATAGCAACAAATCCAATAGAATCCAAAAAAGTCTAGTTTCAATCTTGGTTGGGACCCCAAAGGATTTGAATCTTTATAAATTTATTTTTCAATAAACAAGTGATTGTCTCCTTTGCACCCATCAAAATGGAGATAAGGAAGACAATTAGGTGATTAGCTAGACATGTGGTGGGGGCTTTCACATATGATTTGTACTTCGTAGATTTTACTCCTATAGTTTTGTTCTTGTAAAGATCTTTCTTTTTGAATGTTGTGGATCCTCTAAAATACGTGTGACCCCACCTATAAGATTTTACAAGACTACTTATATAGTTATCCTAACACAAATGTGAGAGAAAGATCAACATTCAACAAACAACATGTTTAATTGTTTAGGGTAAGATAATTTTAAATCTTTCATATCTTTACAACAATATGATTGATTTAACAATCTTTTCAACCTATGTTAATAAGCGTACTCCAACCATTATTTGATATTGTATTTGAAGACCTTATGATTTTCGAATAAGAAAGTGTACTGTTCATTTAAAAAAAAAAAAAGAGTTCAAGGATAATAAACCCCGGTTTATTTTGACGTTTATTTGTATTTTTTTTTAAAAAAGTATAAATAAAAGTTTTTTTTTCAACTTCAACTGAATTATAAAGAGGGAATTTGCTGAAATGGATCTTTAAGCAATTTTAGTTAGGTAGATAGGCCCATTAAATGTTTTTTTTTTTTTTTTTTTTTTGATGTTTAGCCCTTCTTCATTGGCAATTTGGCTTTCCCGACCTTCGGTTCCTCCATTCTCTCACGCTCTCTCTCCCGCTCTCTCTGTACGCCCTCTCTCTCCCGCAGGACCTGCACCACCTTCGACGGCCGCCACTGCTCCTCCACCGCGGCTCCTCCACCTTCGACGACCGTAGCCCCTCCATCGCTGACCTACCTCCCTCCAAGGTCCTCCAGCCATGTCGAATCCAGATATGGTGCCCTCCCTCCCTCCAACCTCCGGGCGCCATAACCGGTGGCCTCCTCCGTTGCCGGCGTCGCCCCTCCGTCGCCGACCTACTAGCAGGCAAGGTACTCTAAGCCCCGTCGAATCCAGCGCCCTCTCTCCCTCTCCCTCCCTCCCTCCCTCCGCCCGACCAGATCTAGGCCTCGTCACCATCGGCCTTCGGCCCCGTCCTCCGTTGGCCTTCGTCCTCCGGCCAGTCCCTTTTGAATTCTCTTTTGAATTAGGGTTTTTTTTGTGTATAATTTGTTAAAATTGGGTTATTCTTGTGATGAATTTGTGAAATTGGAAGTTGATTTTGTGGATTTCCATTCTTAATTTGAGAGATTAAATTGCTTTGCTCTTGAATTTCTCCCGCGAAATCTTGATCGGAGGAATCAAAGCAATCTGAACAAGCCAGGGAAGTAACTGGTGAACTGTACATGATGAAGAGCTAGGGGAAGAACAGTGAAAGATGTAATCAATTTTTTTTCTTGCTTGCTTGTAATTTTATTTTTATTTTTTTTTATCAATGATCACACACTGGGAGACAACCACTCCTTGTTATTTTAATTCCTAATTTTTTTATCAATGAAAATTTTCATAAAATGTATAAAAGTGGAACCGTGGAATCGATGAAAATAGCATCAATAAAGTGTATATCGAAAATTTTCAGCAGTGAATAATAGCATCAATGAAGTGTAATCACAAACGTGTAATCATTGAAACTATTTTGAGTCCGACAAGGAGATTGATGCTCACCAATATGGAGATGAAGAAGAGTTATGTTGTTAGCAACTACTTTGATGCCACTTTTGAGAAGGTGGAATCTTTAGAAATGTTGTATATAATTCTTGGATGGTTATGACATCTTGTATTGATTTTATTGATTCCGCATTATATTACTTAGATTGATGCATTTTTTTAGTTGATGACATGTTATAATAGGTGTTTTTACGTATACAACCAATATTAATGTCGTGTCACCACAAGTGATTGCATCAATGAAGTGTAATCACAAACGTGTCATCAATGAAAATAAATCGATATACAATTGATTAAATTAAAAACATGTGGCATCAATCGATTTGATTAAAAAAATGGCATCAAATAATTACATTATAAAAATGACATCAAAACACCATTTTGAAAAAGTTGTGTCACATTACGGAAAAAAATGTCATCAAAATACTAATTTGAAAAAATATCATCAAAAATATGGCATTACGGTAAAAAAATATCATCAAAAAATTGACATAAAAAAAGTGGCATCAGTCGGTAACAGTAAAAAATATGGCATCAATGGTGAACGTGACATTACAGTAAACAAAAAATGTCATCACGGTTTAAAAAAAGTACGTGGCATTAAAAAATTGTCATCCAATAATTTATTAAAAAAGTAGCATCAAAGTGAAAATAAAATATAATAAAATTTTGGCATAAAAACGGTAAAATATGACATCACTAAAAAAAAAAAAACCAAATGGGTTGGTCAACGGTCAACCAGTTGACCATTGACCACTATTTGGGTGAGCTCTATCCAAACTAATTAAATTACCTTGGGGGGCTAACTACCTAATTGAACATTTAAAATAGGTCATCTACCAAAATCACTCAATTATAAATCCTATCTCGTATCTATGGATGAAGAAGTCGGATTTAATGGTCAGAATATATCTTGATAAGATGAATATATATCAGCTGAGAAGCACTCCATATTATTAACAAATAAATATCATATATTAATGAAAGCCATCATATATAAAATAACATTAGCCTATTTACTACATAAAAAAGCCTATATTTGAGGTATAATGAAGAACATATATATAATTATTTCTATATTTGGTTTTTTCAAGGGATCAATAATACTACGCGAGTTTGCGAGTTTTTTTTTGGGTGATTTAGGCAATTAGGCTATTTGATACTTTCAATTAGCTAATTAGAGAATAAACTTATTTAATTAGATTACCTAGTCCATTCCCCAAATGGGGTACTAAAGTCAATGGTCAACTGTTTGACCGTTGACTGGTCAAGCAGTTGACCGTTGACCGGTCACCGGTCAATGTTTGACCGTCTTTTATTTATTTATTTAGTTATTTAGTTATTTAGGGATGACATCTTTGTGATGCCATGTTTTTACCGTTTTGATTCCACTTTTTATTATATTTGTTTCAAACCTTGATGACATTTTTTGTGTACTGTGATGCCACGTCGACCATAGATGCCAAATTTTTTTTACTTTTGACTACTGATGACACTTATTTAAAGTCAATTTTTTGATGATATTTTTTTTACTGTAATGCCATATTTTTCAAATTACTGTTTTGATGACATTTTTTTTTAATGTGATGCAACTTTTTCAAATTAGTGTTTTGATGCCATTTTTCTAATTTAATTATTTGATGCCACTTTTTTATTCGAATCGTTTGATGTCACATTTTTTTTAATTTAATCAATTGTATATCGATTTATTTTAATCGATTATACTTTCATTAACTGATGACACGTTTGTGATTACACTTCATTGATGCAATCACATGTGGTGACATGTTCATTAAATTTTTAATCAAATCGTTTGATGTCACTTTTGTAATTCAGTAAATTGTATATCGATATATTTTCATTGATTATACTTTTATTCACTGATGAGTGATGACACACTTGTGATGACATTCTTTGTTGATGATATTTTTATACAATTGATGACATATGAGCTTAATACGTAATTATATTTCATTGATGACAATTTTATTGTCGACTTTTATTCATTGATGATACATTTGTAAGTACAATTAATTGATCTCAATCATTTGTCATGATATTTTTATAAAATTGATGACATTGAAGTATGGAATGTGGAATCAAAACAGTGTCACCGAACAAGGGAATACGATCTCTTAAAATCAAAAGCTCGGGAGTTAATGATGACAACAAATTGTTCTATTTTATTGGCCACTAAAATTGTCATCGCAAAAAGTCATAGATTTTGTCCAAAAATAGGCGAATGATTCAAAAATAGCCTATGCGGGATTAACACACATTTGAATTGGCAAGTTGAAGAGCCCCGAGACAGTAGCGCCACTACGAGAAAACGCGGTATCGGGGAGGAGTCCGGTGAGAAAGGCGCAACCTCCACAAGCGGTGATCGGGCTAGGGTGGATGTGTTGGTCTTCATAGGTGATGATCACAGGGGAGGGGTCATTAAAGTATCTCTCCACCATCTTCTTCACATTACATCCTGCTGCAGTGCAACTGTAGTAGCTCCTACAATGGCATTACCACATCAAACAAATTTAAAGACCCCCTTTTTGGGGATGGATTGATGAAAGTAAATGGTTGAAAGAGGGAAAGCAGTTAAATGGACATAAAAACTTAGACTAGTGAGTACAGTATATAGTATGATCCCTTGGATAAGCATATGACACGAATAACCAAACAATTATACAAACTACATTCCACCACTGTAATGAATCATGCATATGTCCACAAGTTTCATACCAAATTGTTTAAGCATAAAAACAAGAAAGAATTGCACAGTTGCATCATGAAGGCCAAACATTGCTTTCAAGAACTATAGCTACTCGTAGGAAATTACGTACAACTCCCTCATTTGAATGCACATGTCCATACTCCAACATGAATTTCTCCAATTCTAAATCACACTACCACCTTGTCAATATTAAGACTTCTCAGTCCAACCAGCTCACTGATAATAGATTGATTGCCTGGATTCGTACTACTAACAGATTTGAGAGTCAAGCACGAGAAATTCAGGAAAGAAAAGAAGCGAGAAACTGACCTTTGAAGCCAATTAAGAAAGGCAGTTATCTCATTAATCTACAGAAGAAGCAATCACAAGGAGTCCCAAAGCTGTGATGAAAACACGTCAAACACAATTAAGATTCTGCGGTTGGAAGCATAACAAATGCACAAATAAACAACAAATTTGGTCATCAACCTCTATTGGCATCATATCATCAAACTTGACATTTTCACAAACACTTGGTGGGCACCCATCATCGAATCAAATCCTAAGCAACTTCTATTTACAAATCACATCCAATTTACTCATACTGCAGACGAGATTGATTCCAAAACTCTAATACCGTTTTCAAGTTGCAAACCAACCCAAAACCCCCAATTCGAATAGCATCCATAAGCAAACCAACTCAAAACCCCCAATTCCAAAACTATTTGTCTCATCTCCACCAAAAGAAAGCCCAACTCCTAATCCAGATTCCTCGAGCCAAATAAATGGCTGAAATTCAGGTTTCTCATAACTTGAAGAGTCTCTGCTTCTCTTTAGCAAATTGTGCTCCATACCCTTTCATAGTAAAAAACAGTAAGATAAAGATAAGTTCATCTTACCATGAACACC
Source organism: Persicaria tinctoria (assembly GCA_037127255.1). NCBI lineage: Eukaryota > Viridiplantae > Streptophyta > Magnoliopsida > Caryophyllales > Polygonaceae > Persicaria > Persicaria tinctoria. The sequence goes on from JBANSL010000010.1 coordinate 4,404,439, forward strand.
AACTTGAAGAGCCTCGGCTTCTCGGTTCCAGTGTGGCCATGCCTGTCTATTGATGTTTGCAAGTGAACCACAAGCACACTGTGTTCATCAAAATGGCAGACATGAGATCAACATTTGATCAGTCAATTAAAGGACATAAGATTCCACTAACTTAGAGTAAACATATTGGTCATGTCTTTGACATAAGAGGCACAAAATCTCCTTATTAAAGCTAACTAATATTCATATTGATGATTCCACTAACTTGACATTCATAAATTATAATGAAAGGGTGTGTAAGTAGAGATGGATCAATCTAAATTTACTAAAAAACTTGCAAAACCATTAACAAGGAAGAATTTATTTACACTAAAAACAAACTCAATTTTTCTAGGCATTTCATCGAACACCTTGGAGGCAACTCTTACCTCACCCAATTCAAAGCTATTCAGCACCTTCAAATTTCTCAATCTTCCCCTAATTTCCCCTAAATTTGAAAACCTAAAGATACACAAAGAGTACAACAGCAGGACACATACATAAACAATAAAGCTAGCCAATGATGCAGGTGCACAAGCTGATTTAGATAAAGGCAATCTCGAATTTGAAAACCCAAACCCTAGAGCTACATACCTATTAAGAAGGGCTTCCGATTTGATGAAACGACGCTTCGATTGGGCTGATTTGGCATCGAATTGAAGCTCGACAAATGTGATATTCTCATGAATGTGATGGGTGCTGCCATGATAACTTTTTTCTGGAGTGGCATAGATAAAGTTACTCATTTTGAATCAAAAACACAAGCTAGATAATTTCATCAACACACTGTGCGTAGTCATCAAGAACTCCATTAAATCCAAATCCATCAAATTGTAAATTTCGACATTTTTGCCCCAAATCACAATTTCGACATTTTTTGCCCCAAATCAAACCCTAAATCCATCAAAATGTAAATTCTAACCAAAAATCAAAATTGAATACAATAAGATGTGTAATAAACTAAAAAATTACCTATAAGGAAGGAAAGGAATCTCCAGGAGCAAGCAAATTCACTCGGATTCAACCCTAACTTGAAACCCTAACCCGCAATCTCAGATTCTTGAGTAGAGAAGAAGAAGAGGAGAGGAGAGGAGAGGCGTGAGCGCTTCAATCGCAGCGGCTCCATGGACGCGTGAGCGCTTCAATCGCAGAGGTCGGTGAGAGGGCGATGATGGAGGGCGGAGGAGAGAGATGGAAATGAGTGTCGATAGGAGATAAGCACCGGAGATGGAATGAAGACGAAGACGACGAAACGGAGGAAGACCGAATGAGAAATCGTCGGCAAGAGAAGAAGGGGAGGAAGAGCTTTCAAACTGATTCATCGGGAAGGAGAACTGACCTAAAAAAACATTTAATAATGGTTATAACGCCTAAAAAAATATTTAAATTAGTTAATAACTTAATTAAAAGCTTGTAGGTGTACAAAACGTCAAATTTTCTTTTCTTTTTTTTTGGTGGGGAAACTGGGAGGGACCTCCCTAATTTAAAACAGGAACAAGTTAAGCAATATAAAGTCTAGCCTTTGAACCACCACTGGAATCATACTGTAGCAGCTGCTGAGTGCAGTCAGGGGGTTCGAAAAGCTCGTGGAACCCGACAGGTAAAGAAAACGCGAAGGAGACGATGTTGTCGGCGACAACATTAACCTCCCGGTACACATGACGCAATTGGACAAGCCAATTTTTACTAAGGAAACCATACCAAGAGTCCACCGGGCTGAACAAGGGGTGAGTAGGTTTGATCTTCTTGGACAACGTACAGATTCACTACCACCGCTGAATCTGTCTCCACCACCACATTCTTGAAGCCCCTACTACGCGAGTTTTAACCCATTAAAAGTGATCTTTAGACTATTATTTACAAACTACTCACATAATTAGTGTTTTTTTTACAGTAGGCAAGAAGTAGATCGACTCAACGATCAAGAAGATCGACTCAGCGATCTTGAAGCCATCAAAAGATGGCTTGAATAACCCTACGCAGAGGGTCGCCAGTAAAAAAAAAAGAAAAAATTTCTAAGACTACGATTACATAAATTTAAAATTAAAAATATCTAAGAAAAATTAAAACTATACTTGACTCTAGTTCTTGTGGCTTGGAGAGCGATGACGATTGTTGCATGCGAAAGCTCGGATTCGCAGAATACTATTGCTGCATGTGAGGCTGGACTGGTGATGCCGGATCTAGACCCACGGGTCATAAATCAAAGAATCAACAGTGGGTTATTATTTACTCACATAATTAGTGTTATCTTCACAACTTTACACACTAATTTCCCAATTATCTCTAAGTCGAGATTATTTAATTAACATCATTTTCATCTTAGATTATGTCTCCTCTCCACCCATCAAAATGGAGAAAAGTAAGTCAAAATGTAGGTGGTTAGGAAGGTTCTATGGTGGGGGTGTGGGGCCTTCACAAATTCACATACATATATGATTCCTATATATATTTCCTAGTTAAGAAGTTAATTGATTCTTGTAATTAATTATAAAGATCTTCTTGCATCTACATGTCACCCCACCTAGGATTCTAGAAGACTACAATTAGTTTTCTTGAAAAAAATACCCCGTATTAAAATAAGGTTTTTTTTTCTCCTTAAAACACATTTTATATAATAGAGTTTTTTTAAACAAAATACCTTTATTTTTTACAACAAAAATACCTTATCAGCATTTTTGACACATGAGAAAACTTGTGGTAATATACTACCACTACCTTTAAAGGTCGGAATATTTTTATTACATTTGAAAGTTGATGATATATTTTTTTACCATACCCCCAAAGGCGGGGATATTTTAATTAATTTTTCCTTTTAAAATAGAGTTCATGTATTTGTAATCAAGAAAATAGTATATCGGATTAAGGATGACAATTTCACCCGCACCCGGCGGATATCTGTTTCACCGGGCCCAAAAAAAAGGTGAAAATCCGATATAAAACGAGTATTAAATGGGTAATGGGTGAACCGGTGATGAGTCAGGTTGGATTCGGGTGAAGGTATTTTCCACCTGTCACTTGACCCATCACTCGACATGTCACCCAACTTATATTATATAATTACATTATATATAAGAAATTACCAATGTACCCCAAACCCTAATTAATTAAAAAAAAAACATATCAAACATGCTTCTAGCTTGAAGTGTTAATAGCTGCGTGGATCTTTACATGTATTTGGCTGAATTTGACTATATTTGCCAATTGTTTTTCATCAAAGTGTTCGACGTATGTTTCTATAATTTTTTTTTGTTAAATTTGATGAGGTGTATTCCACCTGAATTACCACCCCATCCACCAAATCAACCAGTGGTTGATGGATGGATCGAGCTGGTGAAATATTTGGCGGGTGATGGGTCGGGTAGGCTGAAGGGTTATGGGTGGTGAGTCGAGTGATGGAAATAGATCATCCATCTATCACCGTACCCGACCCATTGCCATCCCTATATCGGATTATTGGGTTGGGCATATATGTTAGGGCCGGCGTACAACCCGGGTTTATTTGTTGATTAATGTCACTACTAATGCTAATGCTATTACAGTCTACAACAACGTGATTGACTCAATTCACTTCCTACTTTAGAGGAGACTAGGTCCAGGACACAAGATTAATTAAACACATGCGTAAATTTAAATACAAAAGTTTATAACTAACTCATTATAATAACTTATTCCTTAATTGATCATTAAGGGAACCATTAGTTGAAACAACTAAATGAACTAATTATAGTGATCACTAAATCACTTAGTGGCCACTAACTTGAGTTTTTAAAGTTGAAAATTTATGAAATTAGTCAAACAATATATATGATTAATTAATTACATTTTTTTTAAATTTACTCCCTCCGATCCAGAAAGATTGTCGTTTAATTTTTAACACGTATTTTAAGGGACTAAAAACTATATAATATATTAACTTTTTTATTTTTTTTTTATAATCTAATACTTATTATCAACAAATATTAAGTTGTAAAAAAATAATTTAAAAAAAGTTGATATTTTATATAGTTTTTAGCTCCTTAAAATACGTGTTCAAGAGTCAAACGACAATCTTTTTTGATCGGAGGTAGTATGAATCTTGTGATTACGCGATTGTCCCCTCTACATCCGTCAAAATGGAGAAATGGAAGACAAAATGTACGGTGGGGCCGCCACTTATGACTCATATACTCCGTAGTTTAGAAGTTAATTGGTTCTTTGATTTCTTCCATTTCCATAGATGAATCACGTAGAGTCTATGTGACTAAATACGAGAATATGATATATTTTCAAATCTTTCTTTTTATATAGATCCAAGAAGATCGCATATAGGTGAGTCGCGATCCCTAGCCTCCACGCCTAGATTATACTACGTACGCAATGTTCTAAAAAACGATTGACAGGTGCTTAACGGTTGAGTCTGTACGATTGTACCCTTACACTATAGATTAAAATTAAAACATCAAATCGAAAAAAATAGCTGATTTCGAATCTATTTTTCACTACCTTTGTCTCAAAATAATATTATATTTATTAATAAAACATTATTTTAAAAAACTAATATTTTATATAGTTTTAAATTCCTTAAAAAACGTGTCAGAAAGTCAAAAAATCTATATTTTGAGATGGAAGGAGTAATAATTAACAACCCATGTTTTAAGTAAGTTTTACTTCAAATCTGTCTATAAATATTTTTATTTGGAGAGTATTTCTTAAAAAAATACTAAGTATTAAATTATTTTAAAATTTTTAAAATTTTATGTAGTTTTTAGCTCTTTAAAAAAATATGTCAGAAAATCAAACGATCTATATTTTGAGACAGAGGGAGTAACATTTAATTAACAACCCATGTTTCAAGTAAGTTTACTTCAAATCTTTCTACAAATATTTTTTTTATTTGGGAAATATTTCCTTAGAAATACTAATTTAGCTATTTTTTTAAAAAAAAGGGAAATTGCAAAAAAGGCCAAACCTTTAGGGATTGTTGCACTCAATAGTCAGAACTATAAAAAATGCAGAAGATAACCTGAAGTATTTACTTGACGGTAGACAATAGCCTCAATCTACATTCAAATTTAAATAATTACAAAAAATATCCTAAATAATTATTATTCTCAAAATCTACCACTTCTCATTATTTTTATTACTCATTAAGTCATTATTAGCTAAATTCATCATTGAATTAATTTTTTTTTTTGTAATTATTTGAATTTGAATGTAGTTTGAGACTATTTTTTGCAACTAAACAAATACTTAAAGCTATTTTTTGCATTTTTTTATTGTTCAAACTAATTAATAAGCACAATAACCCCTAAATATTGGGTTCTTTTTTTACAATTTTTGTTGTGATGTCTTGGGATTGTCCCACGTCGAAAAACACGATAATCCGAGCCTTGCATATAACTATATAAGTCAGTGGACCACTCCTCATATTGTCAATTGGTTTTAGGATGGAACCCCGCTGGTCTTGTGTGCTCGGCTTGGGTGCGCATGATGCGCTCTGCCGTGTGGACCCCCCACGGTTATATGACCCACCGGAATTTATCAATTTTTCCTTGAAAAAAATCGAATTTGTTAATTGTGCGAAAACAAATGCTACAACAATTACGTGATTGACTCAATTCACTACGTACCTTCCTACTTTTAGAGGGGACCAGCACACAAAATTAAACACATGCATGCGTGAATTTAAACCCAAAGCTAATAACTTAATCGTGGAAACTAAATACCCCTAAAATCAGGATTTTGATCGAACACCCTATCGATATAATCGTGGTGTGCTATATAAATCTTGATTTACCTTCAATTTTCATATACTTCTACATCGATTCGGACATACACTAACATAATCAAGATTTAGGATGAATCTAACAATCTAATTTAATTCATTCCATAGATCATTAAGAAAAGCATTATTGGAACAACTTATACTTATATTACTACAAGCATGTTGAAAAAGTGGCCCCCATTTTACTACCTAGCTAGCTAGCTCGATAATTAATACAGTAAATTCTAGAAGGGTTATATAATTTTTAATTAGAAAAAGTTATATATTGGATTTAAACTATTGTAAGTATATATATTAAAATAACACTATGTTCATAAAATGTTTGAGACCCAAAAAAAAACACAAGGTGTTGGTAAACCTTCTAGGTCGTTAGGGTGTGGGGCCCGGCGGGTCAAGACAAAGGGGCCCACCGTAGTATAACGCGGGAGAATTTCCTGCCCTGTTTCATACCCCTCATTCCCCTCTTTTAAAAACAGAGCAACCGATAACCACCCGAATTATTCCTCTAAAACGCCGATTTATAAAACACTCCTTCCCTCCATCTCCGGTTGCCCACACCATGGCGGCGAAACCAGGGCGCGGCGGCGGTCGGGTTCCGGCGAAGAGGGGCCGAATCAAGAAGGCGGTGTTTAACAAAATCGGCCGATTTTTCGCCTGTCTCTTCTCCTCCTCTGGCCGCGGTCATGGCGGCGGCGGTGGAGGGTCTGCGGCGGCCGGTTCCTCTGATTCCGAGGCAACCGAAGATTTCACTTTCCCCAAAGTTGCGGAGGTGAAGAAGCTTTGAAGCCCGTTACAGTGCTCTGTTTTTTTTAGCTTGATTTGATATATAGTTGAAAGGTTTTAATTCCTCCGTTGTAGCATTTCCATTTCCTTTATGCATATTGGATTTGTATTTTTATGTTACATTTGCAGTTGGAAGATTCACCGCATAAGTCCAAATTTTAAAAGACCTTCCGAGTTGAAAATGGCTGCAACTCACTGAGTGAGATAGTCTTCACAAAGATGCCTAGAGTTACAGATTTTGGGAAAGAGTTGGACCCACTTTTTACACAAAACTGTATTGTACGGAGTATAATTTGATTTGATTTGATTTGAATTTCTAAATTAAAGACTTCATTGTAATTAAAACATGTTATTTTTAAAATTCGCTCAATTTTTAAGAAATCAAATAATTTTTTTTTTTAACCCATTGGAAAAACTCGATCTAGTTGTAAAGCAGGTGAATATTAATTAAAATATGGATTTAAATAATGTAAATATGTATTGAATATTTAAATTTACAATTTATATATTATGATTTGAAAGGACCAAATTTACTATTTTAACCAATTTTTTTTTACCTATATTCTTAGAGCATATAATAAAACGGTTTGTCTAGTGTGTGCCCTAAGGAAATATGATAAGGATATTGGAAATGAGTGAACCACGTAATCTAAAGATTCAATGGTTTACCTGTGTTATTTAGGGAATAATTTTCTAATTAAGCTTTTTTTAACCTATACCCTAATTAGGTGTTATGTCCCTAGTAGGGATCAAGAAATTGAGAGGGAAAAGGAGGGATTAAGGGAAGGAGGAGGTAAGGGAAGAAGATGAAGTCTGTAAAGGGTAAAGAGAGATAGGGAGAAAAGGGATATTCATTTCATTATTTTTTATGATAATTTCAAATTACAACATAAGGGTATTTATACTAATATCTAATACCCATATAATCCCTATACATGACATTAGGGCAGGGCCGTGCTGAACTTTTCCGGGGCCCTGTGTTAAAAAATTATGGTTGATTTATATTATTTGTAAATTCGTTTTATATTAAACTATTAGATCAAATGTGTTATCAAACATGAGAATAAGATAATAACTTTTTATTTTTAGATTAATTTTTTACATAAAAATATTTTAAATTAATATATTTTTTTCTATTTGTGAAAAATTTAGTGTTAAAGATCTTTTAAAGGGGTTGATTAATTATATTTTTTGCATAAAAAGAGTGTAAATTCATATATTTTTCCTTTAAAAAAGTATACTCCGTATTTGTGTGAAAAATAGTGTTAAAGGTGTTAAGAAAGGGGAAAAAATTGGAGCATTAATTTTTTGCATAAAAAGAGTGTAAATTCATATATTTTTCCTTTAAAAAAATATACTCCGTATTTGTGTGAAAACTGAAAAATATGTATTTGTGTGAAAAATAGGGGTCCCGTTCCTCTCACAAAAAATAAATTAAAAGAAAAAAAAAATTGGGGATGGGGGTGGGGGAGGGAAAGGTGTTAAAGGGGAAACAAATAGTGTTAAAAAAATATACTCCGTATCCACCCCTTATACTTATTATTTTAAAAGCACACTCTTTGTAGAAGAATGAACCACGTGTCCTCTTTGAGCAAAATTAAAAACAAAAATTTTCAACTTCTCTCCCCCACGTTCTCCCTGCAAGAACTGCTCCCATCTCTCATCTTTCATCTCCTAGTGCAATTAGTTTTTCCAGACTTGCGTAATCAGGGCTGGGAGAAACCGCGACTCGCCGACTCGCACCCCGCATACCGCAGGCGAGTCCTCCCCCGCCGTCGCACAAGTCACCACCGTGTTTGCTCCGCCCTCCCATTGCTTGTCGGCTCCGGGCTGCTGCAGTGCACTGTGCACACCAAAGGTGAAAGGCCGACACTCCATTGTTGCTAATTCTTCCCAAATCTCAATTCTGAATTGAAAAGGTCAGTATTTCATACTTTATACTTTGTGAATTTGTGCTATAAATTTTGATTTTTGAGATTAGATTTATGAGTAGGATATGAGAATTCGTTTAGGGTTTTGACTTATGGTGAACTTTTCAGTTTTTGTTTTTTTGCTGTATTTGATCTCTTCCATTTGCGCCTATTGAAGTACTACCAACCGCAGAAATAGGATAAAGAGAAGAGCTTTAGCAGAGGAGCCAATGAGTTCTGGTAAGTTCAGTTGATTCTCATGTGATATCAATCTCATTTCGTCCAGATTAAGACCATGTTCATGGAAATCGATTGTCTGATAAACCTTACAGATTTATCACTACAAAAAAAAACATATTAGCAACGGTAAGGTACCGTGGCAAAAAGTCGATTTGCTGTGGCCAAAGGGGGCTAGCAACGGCTATAGCCACGGCAAGTCAGGCGTAACCAAACCCGCGGTGGCAAAAAGATTGTAGCAACGGTGGTAGCCATGGCTAGCTTCCTAGCCACGGCTAAGCGACGGCTAAGCGTTGCCATGCTAGAGAAACCAATGTGAGCGACGGGGCTTGCCGTGGCTATGAAATTTGGGGCGCCAAGCAGCCAAAAGTTTCCCACCAAATTTTTGGCGCCCGTTTTCGCAATTTGCGACGGGTAGCTGCCGTGGCTAGAGAGGAATTGTTTTGTTGGGATTTCCCCGCCAATAATTTGGCTCCTTTTTCTATTATTAGCCACGGTAAGCTCCCGTTGCCAATTCCTAATCGAATTTTTACTAGCTTTCCTTATTTTACCTATTCACAACCTGTTTAATTTGGAGAACATCGAAAGTATTCAAACAAGGTGTTTCTTCTACAACACACTTTCATATTAAGCAAACACCATACAAAAGTACATAAAATAGCTAGATATCTTGCCAATTCAAGTCTACGGTTTAAGTTTCCTGATAAAACATGAAGCAAAAGAAACGTAGTATTCCGATGTTTATGTTTTCAGTAGCTTGGATAAATCCTCACCATCTCATCCATTAGCTTGTTCATCATTGTCTTTAGTAGCCTTTAAGGATGAATCTTCATAGTTAGCATCTCCCTCGGTTGATGTGTCATGCTTTGTCGTTACGGGATACGATAATAGTTTCCTCTTCTGTAGATACCATTAATCAATCCATCATAATAAGCTAAAGATTGCCTAACTTGTGCTTGTGAATATTTAATAGATGAATATATATAGGCTAAACATACATTACATGTAATCAAAAGATTCAAAACTAATTTCTGTCTGCAATGACAAATAAGATTTTATTCAAGGGTTGAAAGTTGAAACCAAAGTTTACCTATGGCAAATATCCAAGATACGAGGGTGTTTCTCTGAAAATAGAGCAATAGAAAACAATAAATGCCAGAAAACTAGCAGATAACTAGCAGATAACTCACCAACGACTCACTTTCATCCCTCATTTTTGCCTGCAAGAGACAATGCAATGGCATGGTTTATGTCTTCATCTTTGTTAACCGACCATTGATCATTATATATAAGCACATGCAACTAAATAAACAAATAATAATCGATCAACACTTAAGGTCTGTTTGACAGGGCCATTTCTCAGTAAAATTTGCCCTATCACTCATCTTATGATTGAGCACCATTCATCATGACTTGCCCCACAAACTTTATTAGATTAAATCATTGTAGTTTCTAACAAGCCTTCTTTCAACTAAAAAGGGAAGATAGAACTAATTGAAATCACCAATCGCAAAATAGATGAGAAACTGAATAATAAAAGCGGTCGATAAGTTGTACTGGATCCTCATCATACCTATACCCATCATGGTGATGACATTCAGAAACCTTATGGCTGGAGCCCTTGAAAATTTTGCTAAGCCAACCCATGTTGGTGCTCTTATCTGCTCATGACCAAGAACACCTTTGCTACACTAATAATGTTACCAGTTACAAGGAAATTATGCAAGCCAAAAAGTCTCCAAGCAAGTATATAAAGCTGAAACTGTTAAGCATTTCAAGCACTACGTCACCATAGGCATGAAGCCAACGTCTGCAGAATTAGATCAAAGACATCATTACCAACATCTGCAGAATTAGATCAAAGCATGTCCCATTGTACAAATCTGGACCATGGGTGCTCCTGAAGTAAATATCCAAATAGATGAATTAGATTCGGTTAATCAAGGTAAAATGGGTACCATCTAATATTTTCTATAAGATTGCATTCTGTTCACCTTTTATTTGATTAGAGATCAGAGAACCCATTTCTGCCAATACATCCATCAAAGATTCAAATCAGGGCCCCTTCTACTCAAAGCTAGATATTCAGTATGTAAATGGCTATATCAGATCTATAGAGTTTTGAGTTATAATAGCTGATGAAAACATATGGGAATGCTTCCTCGCACAGGCAGTGGTGGCTTGAAAGTTGACAGAATTAGGCATGATTTTCAAGAATCAGCACTGGATCATCACTATTTAGACCATCCATTTTAAATCTAAGAAGCATTACACATTGAATTCATGCTATAAATTCATAAAATAAGCAGCACCATCATACACATTTCATTTGGGGCACCACTCAAAATGAAAATCACATTAGAAAGTTAGAGAAGTTTCAGAGTCAAAGACTCATGTGTTGGCCATGAAAAATTCAAATTTCAAATCAACCAACCCTGTAAAGAACACCATCACAGATTAATAAACAAGTATGTAAGCACTAACCTGGTGAGTGCACTTACGAACCGTTGGAAGTTTCTCATGTATATGTCTAAATAGTTCCTTTGGGCTGCATCCAAGACGCCTAGCCAGAAGATGTTCAAATTCTCCAAGTATGTAAGCACTAACCTGTGGCAGAAAGAAACAATCATACATTAATCGATAAACAAGTTAAATGTATATATTCAAGGTATCCTATTATATTCCCAAGGAGAGTCATCTCCCTTGGTGTTTTTAGTGAAAGTTGTCCAAGGGGTTGCTTGTCCTTTAGTGTTTCAAATCTGGTGCGTGCTTGTGTTTTTTACTAAACTAAATTTTTATCTCATCGTATAAACTCTTTGAACAACATGACTCTGAAGGGTTGATATTCAAATAAGTTTCCAAGGCTTTTCCAGTGCGTTGTTTTGCTACTACAAGCTAGACTGTAAAGGGAAACAAGAATTGTTGTCGTTGCCCCCATAGATTAGAATAGGTTCTTATGCAAAGAAATCTAACACTCAACATTATGATATGGCAATGCAGCCATGAGTCTTATATTAATTTTACAAATATCCAGATAATGAGGTAAAAGAAAGAAAACTAGTTGTAAAGAACACCATCAGAGATTAGAATAGGTTCTTATGCAGAGATATCTCTGCATATCGTAATGAGGTAAAAGAAACAAAACTAATTGTTACCCACACATATTAAAATAGGTTCTTATGCCGAGAAATCTCTGACTTTCAACAGTCAACATTATGGGTATGGCAGTGTAGTCATGAGACTTATATAATTTTACAAATATCCAGATATTGATGTAAAAAAAAGAAAGAAAACTAGTTGTAAAGAATACCATCACACTGAAGAAAGAAGATTATGCTATACCCACTTTGACCATTGTCTCGTGTATGGCAGATTTATCGAGATATTCCATGGCCTTTACTCCTGCATAAGGCTGAATTAATGTGTTAGAAAAGAAAGAATGGTGATTAATAGATAACACCACCACTTCTGTTAAGATAGAACAGAAAAATTAGCTCACCTGAAGATCTTCATTATTAGTAACAAACTGCACCACTCGGAAAATCACCTGCATTATCAATTAACTGTAGGATTACATCCACATAGCTGTATAAGAAACAGAGGTTAAATTTTTATTTATTTTTCACACTAATAGATTTTTCTTTGAGAGGAATTTTTTTTACAAGGACTACTGGATTCACATGGAAAACATTGTTGTTTTGGAGTTTTTTGGACTGCTGCAAGGCATGTCATTTGACAACAATCTTACCCAACAAATATTTGCATAGTAGTTAGCCACTGATCTTACTACCTACGTTATACACGGTTTGTTGATAAAAATAAAAACTATTTTTTTGGCCATTTCTATAAGATTGTCGTCCTTTAGAGACTGCTTGCACCAGATGGCAAAAGAGAATGATCATTCATTCTAAAAATCGCAACATCAGATGAGAAGTCATAAATAGTACTTATAATAAAACATAACTATGTTAAAAAAATCGAACACAAAAGCAAGACAAAGACCAGACAAGGCAAAACAACTAAGGATCTAACTGAACAAAATAAACAGCAAAAGGGAACAAAGCACTCAAGGGAGGATATCTATGGAAATGATACATGAGTTGAATAATAAATATTCCCAAACAGTATCAGAAATGAATAATAAAAACTAAAATAAGAAAGAAGCAGCTGGGAGAAAAAAAAAAGAACTGCAGAATAACCTTTGAGGCAGGAAGCTCTTAAAAATCGGTCATGCACTAGGGGCATACTCATTTCATCACAAATCGGTCACATGCCTTAAATAAGAGAGCCTCTTGATACCCTGCTTTGAGACAAGGAGAATTTATAAGTTTCATTAATTATAAATATGTTAAGGAGACAAACATCCAGCTATTCTAACAAACATAAAATGGAAATCTAGCAAGAAAAAATAACCCGAGCCAATCAACCAGAGCAAATCACCACTTTCGTGTTCCAATTTGACAAATGAATTACAAAAAGAACGAGTAATTAACCCTTATAAAACGTAAAAATCTAAATCATATAAATTCAAAGATAAAGTTATAGATCTAGATAAAGATAGAGAGTACCAAAAGCGGCATAAAGGAAAGAAGCTTCGAAGCAACATCAATCACATTCTCAACAAGCAAAGCTGCAGAGAAGACAAGTCCCTCTCGAAAGCAATCTCGTTTAAGAGCAAGCTCTCCATTTCAATCAACGGAATAGAGGCGAACATAAGCGGAAAAGGCCGAGAATGGGAGGAAGACAGTGGAGGAAACAAATCTGAATCTGGGAATGAAGAACAGCTAGTTTGCCATAAACCCTAGGAGAGAGAGTGCAAGTGTAAAGGGAAGAGATTTGCGGCGAGGAACAACTAAATACAGAGTGTGGAGAAGACATTGGTACCGACGATGGAGGGAGAAGCTGGGAGACCTTGGCACCGGCGATGGCGGCGACTGGCGAGTACAGGGATGTTTGGCACCGGCGACTAAGCGGGAAGAGATGGGAGGGTAAGCGGGAGATTGAAAATGAAATGGGGATTTAAGGGTGCGTATGTATGTTTGTTTCAAATTTCAGAGTTTGTTTTTCTTTTCCTTTTTGTTAAGTTGGGTTTTGGTTTAGCCACGGGGCGTGGCAATTTTGGTGTCTCGACTTCATTATTTGCCACGGCAAGGCCTTTCCATCGCAAAGATTGTGATGACATCGCCAACTACAATGATGTTAGCAACGGGAAAGCCATGACCGTGGCAAATTTCAGCAATGGCTCAAGAGCCGTTGCTACGCCATGGCCAAAATTGACCCAACAGCCACGGCAACTCCTTGCCGTTGCTACAGGTCGTGGCTAATATGTTTTTTTTTGTAGTGTATATTGTCTGATAACCCCTGGGATCCATAACATTAGCATTAGATCATCTATTGGAATTTTCTCTCAGAGATTGTAGCTGTACCAGAAATTGTCATATGACACTATTAAGAGGACAGTAGTAGAGAATTTCTTCTTGATGTTGTATTATGTTTTCCTTTTAAAATCTGTTATTTTTTTGCGTTACCTGCATCTGTTTCTGAAATTTCTGATGCACATCAATGCTTTCATATAGGCGGTGCATTTGGTGGTTCGAGAGGTGCACGGCCTGTGCCTCTAGAGAAGGGTGTCTTCCCTTTGGATCATCTGCATGAATGCGATGTGGTATCTCTTTCTCCCAATATGAATCTTCCATTAAATGCAACATCTCACATATTAGAATTGATACTTTTATAGAAGACGCTCACAAGTATTTCATCCATTCCACCTCAGGAGAAGAAGGACTATCTCAACTGTCTTAAATCCGAAGGGCACAATTCGGAAAAATGTAGGCACTTGTCCAAGAAGTATTTGGAATGTCGAATGGAGAAGTAAGTCCATCATCCTTTTGATTCTTTAGCATGGTCATTGTGAAGCACCCCAAATTTCTCTCTGAAAACTTTCTTCAATGGGCTATTATGCAGAAACTTAATGGCAAAGCAGGATCTATCAGAACTCGGATTTAAGGAAGCCTCTGATTCAGCGAACAAAGATGCTGGAAAAGAAGGATGAGGTTCATGCTTCATAACAACTGCATCACCCACCCTCCATCAGCCGTTACTGTATCTGCCAAGCAATGGAAGTGCTGATTGCAGACACAATGGGGTTTTTGGAGATATTAAAGATCCCAAAACTGCAACATTTTGCCAAGGAATAGGATGAAAATGAAATGATTTTTGTTGTTTTGAGACAGAAGTTTGCAGCGTGAACGAAATTGATGGCATCCCATTTATCAACTAACTAAGAATCAGCAGGTTAAACAAATTTTGTCACATGAGATGATTTCTCTCTTTTATTACAGGATTGTTTGTACATTGTGTGTTTGCCCTTGGTCCATTGAACTCTTTAAGTGTTTAAAAAAGCTAAAAAAATTGCATTAACCTGTATCTAAGCCCTATCAAGAAAATTGGTAAATTTACCATTCTCAGGTTTTCAAGCCTGCACTTTGCAACCTTATTCAGACATTCAGCTCATCACAGTTTCTTGTCAGAAGTTTAGTCTACCTGATTGGCAAGTTGTTAGACAGGCTCACTCAAACCGAAGTGGGATTTGAACCATTGATCTCTAATAAAGATCACCTCTCCGCAATGGATCATTAGTTGAGTTTCACCCAAATCGAAGTGGGATCATTTGAATCATTGATCTCTAATAAAGATCACCTCTCCCGCAATGGATCATTAGTTGAGTTTACTTAACAATATTGATACTATTGATTAGTACATTTTCCAGTTTGGTAATGATATTAAGATATAGTCATATAGATGTCGAAATGATCTACCTAATTTACTGATGTATACCAGACACTAAATATCGTAGGGTTGGGCGGTGGTAGGAAAATTACCATACCAACCGATTACCAACCGCACCAACAAGTTATTGGTACCAAGAAGTCGGTAACCGACTGAATCGGTAACCGAAGTCTCGGTACCAAGGGTAGTCGGTACGGTAACGGTATGGGCAACCCAAATACCGTGGTACCGGTGGTTACCGAGTGTATATATATATATATAGGGGTTGGTTCCGGTGTACTAAACCCTTAACGTGTATCATGTACTCAGAAATTATTCATCTATTTGTTCATGATTATTCATCTGTTTTCACGTAATTATTCATCTGTAAGAAAATGTAAATTTTATTCTACTGAATAATCTCCCAATACCACTGCATAATTTCATTCTACCGAATAATCTCTCAATACAATCGAATAATCAGAAGTTACTTTTAATCTCATCCGTTGATCTTCTTAATTCAATGGCCCAGATTTGTGTACATGATACACGTTAAGGGCTGAGTACATATGATCCATACTCTAAATAAAATCTAGCATTTGGCCCAGATTTGTGTACATGATACACGTTAAGGGCTGAGTACATATGACCCAGATTTGCTTCCTTGCACGTTTCAAATAATTCAAATCCCAGGATAAGATCTCAGCATATCCGGATGAAGCTTCTGGAATTAATTTCAAAAGGCTAAATATTCTCCTAGCCGGATTTGGTGCAACGTTCTCAACAACCGTGAAGCTTTTGGAACGCAATTTGCCGGTTGTTCTCCCCGTATATCAAGCAACGTCTTCAAGGATTCAAACGCTCAAATTATTTTAAACTCGGAGAAGCCGGCCTTTATAAGGAGAAGAAGAGGATTGCAGTCGACACACATCAACATAGCGCTTAAAAGAAATTCAGCAATCTCTCGTCTCCTGCAACAACATCGTCTCACATCTCTCTCTCTATACGCTTTATTGTTTTATTTCTTTGAGAGTTTGTGAGGTTTACATTGAGCTTTATCGTACAATTCATTTAGAGTTATACTAAGGGTACATCTCTACCCAAACGTATAGATACTTCGGTATCGGTAGGACTTTGTTTCACTGGAGTGTTTCGGTTGCTAGATAGTAAGGTAGTCTAGAGGTGGGTAAGTCTTCTAGAGGTTGTATCTAGGGCTCATAAGGTAAAGTGAAATAAAGTTGTTGAATCCTACGGGTTGGATAACCCTAGGCGGGGACGTAGGCGGTTGTGCCGAACCTCGTTAACAAGTATCGTGTGCTTTACTTTCCGTTCTTTTAATTCGTGCTTGTGATTGCTTTGCTTCCTATTCGTCCTTCGTGCTTAACTAGTTACTGTTTTGCAGATAAGGTCTTATCTCCTCTGGTAAGGTCTTACCAGTTTCAGCATTTGCTTATTAACTTGTTTCTGATTTTCAGATAAGGTCTTACCTCAGGCAGTAAGATCTTACCAGTTTCAGCATTTGCGAAAAGTTTGCATACTCTTTCTTCCTCCCTTGCTAGAGTATTTGTTAGCCTTTTATCTGCCTATTCCGCACTTCAATATTTTAAGCTAATCTATCTATTTGCAACATTATATATAAAAGGGGATATGTACCTACTCCTGATATGTCAAACAATACAAAGCATTCCAACACAATGGTTAACCTAATAATGGGAGATTAAGTAGATCGAACGCTTAGCCTTGCTTTAGAAGATGACAGCAACGTATTTGCCCTTCCTTATCGGAATTTCGGAAAAACAGCCGACGTCACCTCTTCTAAAGTTGGGTTTTGCCTTCGAAAGTTGGATTCAGTTAATCAATATGACTTTGTGGGTACGTACAACTCATGTTTTGTGTATATATTAGTACGTTGTTGTTGCATTACAACCAAATACTCTATATAATATAATATAATATAATATAATATAATATATATAATATATATATACATTAATGTGAATTAAAAGTATGTAGCTACAACTTCGTCCATTAATGCAAGTTTTAAATATGGTCTTTGTGAGGAGAAACAAGGGTAAATTGCATTTATCATCCCCAACCTTTTACCAATGTTCCAATAAAGTCCCTAAGCTTTAGTTTGTGCTAATAGGGTCCTCAAACTTGGGTTTTAGTTTCAAATACGGTCCTTCTGTCAAATTGAGCGTTAATTGTCCATTAACTTTGTATGTAGGAGTGTGATGTGGCAAGTATTTGTCCAATGTGAATGCCACATCACTAACATAACATCATTTTATTAAAATTAACAAACTAATAATTTCCTACTTTCGATTTACCAATTAGGCAATTATTATTATTATTATTATCAAAAAAATGATTTACATAAAGTTAGTTGAAAGTCTCGTAATTAACAAATTGAGCTCCAACCCCCTTCTGAATAGTAAATCCAACTCTATGAAATATGAATTCGCCGTTATTAGACCCCGCCCCATGACTCTTCGTAACCAGTTGAACCCGCTTCATAAAACCAATAGCATCAACTCCCAGTTCCCCCAATGTAGAGAACGCAAATGCCATGAAGCAATACCCTTTCGCGGCACAAATATCTGCGTACTTCTTCTTCTTCCTTTCAGTGGCCTGGGAAACCGCCTTGCCGGGTACAAAGGAATCATTAGCTCTAGTTGTAAATGGCGAAGCCCCAACCACATCAACACAAGTGTCCCTACCTTTGTCCCACCCATAAACCAACAAATCACCTGGTCTCAACTCAACACCATCATCACTGCTCATACCAGTACGTGCTTCCTTCTGAACTGCGATGCCCGCTTTATAACAAATGTCTGCCAAAACATCACGGACCATGTTGTGTCGGTGCTTAGTCCCGATGCCTCGACTACAATGCAGAGCATGGTCTCCAAACGGGTCCATCCTATCCAACTCACAACTAGGACAAGTCGGATACCCAGTAAACATAGGAATCGAGAGATGGTATTGGAGGACAGAACGAAACTGGCGGGACGGCATGGTCTGAGCAAGGCCCTCAATGGGAGTCTCCATCAAAAAATCATGTGCTCTTTCTCCTCTCACCGCTTGCAAAACCTGCAGCTGCCTTGGCGTCAGATTGAGGGTGGACACCAAGCTGTCATCAATGAACTTGAAGTACCGATCCACCAATACTGACATGATTTTTTTGGGGGCGAGGGATACAAACAAGTCATCAATATCCGAACCAACACAAGCGACATATCTCGAGATAGCTTGGGCGAGAACACTATCAATGCTAATGTCAGGATGTCTGGAAGTTGATGCCGCTACCTTGCTCAAAATGGATGTTTGGAGTTCAGCTGTTTGGAGACGGGATGCGATGAAAGCGAAATGACTAACGTCCTCAGCCGTGAGCACACCAAATCCACCAAGTTTTAAAGGAAGTGTGGCCTGGCGCCACAGCCACAAACCAACCCCCGGGCCTCCAGAAGTGATGACATGCTCAAGGGAGGCTCGAAGCTCATCATCAAAGCACCGTATAGCGTCGGGGAGAGCATTAGAGGGGCAAGTTCGAAGAGCAAACAACAATCTAGAGACCCCAATACAATTCCGTAAAAGGAGCAATTCACATTGGGGATCTTCTAACCTCCTTACAGCCTTAAGAACCTCTATCGACTTGTCAATCCTCTTCATAATCAAGCTATTACAGAATGTAGCATTGTTGCTGGCTGGCCCTCCTAACAATTTCACTCCCAATTTGGGTCTAGAAATGTCAGATGGGAACATACCAACTTCATAGCTCCTCAGATCTTCAGTCGGCCAAAATAGTTCAGTTTTCTGAATGTTGATGAATAGCCCTAACTTCGGACCCTCACTAACCACAATCTCAAGAGCCTTAGCAACCTCCCTGGTGTCACCTGATAAGGTACCATCATCTAAGTACCAAGAGTTGATGTTAAGAGCACACGAGGCATTAATTTTGGTGACAAGCGGATGCAGAACTAGAGCAAACAAAAGTGGACCTAGCGGATCACCCTGCTGCACACCTTGACAAGAACGCAAAGGAACATCATGCTAGTAGAGACGAGCAGGTTGAGCATAGCAAAATTCAACCCATGGAGCAATTGAGGGGCAACGGGTGCGGACTTCCCGGATTAAAGCACTTCTATCGACGAGATTAAAAGCGTTGGAGAAGTCCACAAGAAGCAAGGACATGCCACTATCCATACCCTTATCTAATAGAAGCCTATTAACCGAGTGGAGAATAGCTTCACCACCCCCCGACACACCCACACCGAACTGGTGTGTGCCCAAATAACTGCTAAACTCCTTGGTGATGATAGAAGCGGCCGATTTGGAAACCAATCTCCTCCAAATAGAACCTACTGCAATAGGGCGAACACCCCCACCTGGTTTCAACAACGGTGTCAGGGGAGCACTTGCCACAAACTCAGCAAGAACCCGAGGGCAAGCACTTGACAGAAAAAGATTATTATTATTATTATTATTATATTATAATTATTATCGATAAAATATTTTTACAAGAAATTAGTGGGTAGCCGAGATACTATCTGGGCACTCACTCCCTTAGCGATAACGAAACTAAGTCTAGTAAAAATATAAGCTGCAGCACGAGCCCCGGCATCCTGAGATATCGAGAATTTCTGAATCCGCTTTAGCAAGGCAACAGCATCCGTATCCAGCTCTCCCAACGAAGAGAAAGAGAAGGGTAGGAAACCATAACCCGCTGTCATGCACAAATCACGATACTTGACACGCTTACGTTGAGCAGCAGCAACAACAACACGACCAGGGACAAAGTCAGACACCCCTGACTGAGTCAAGGGGGAGGATCCCGTCAGATCAACACAAACATCACGCCCTCTGTCCCATGAATAAAGAAGCAAATCTGCCGGACGAAGCGGCCTATTAAGCCCATCCATCAAACCGATATCAACCTCCTTACCAGCAGAAATCCCAGCCCTGTAACAGATATCCAATAAGGCATCACGCACAAGGTTATGTCGATGTTTAATGCCCACAGTACCAGCACATGACACAGCATGATCTCCATAGACATCATCATCAAAGACCCGAGAACAAGCCGGACAGGACCTAGACACCGTGAACAATGGAACGCTCAATCGATAACTAAGCACACTGCGATAAGTCCTTCCATTCATAGTCTACCCTAGCCCAGAAATAGGAACTGCACGCAACCAATCGGAGGAGTGAGCACCCTGCTGAGACTTCCACAACACCACCTGTCGCGGAGTCAAAGAGAAAACAGATTCCGATGTAGCAGCAACCTTCGTGAAATATATATCTGCCAATTTCTTCATTAGTTTGGGGGCAGCGATTTCACTAGGATCGCGTAGAAAATCAGAACCTGTGGTCTCATTAAAAGCACGACAAGCATCATCAAAAGTAGGACCAGTAGCAGTAATACCAGAAGGGCGTAGGAGCTTAGCCTGCATCTCAGCAGACTGCAAACGAGACGCCAAAAAAGCATAATGTAAGACATCCTCAGCAGCATACACTCCGAGACCACCAAAATGAAAGGGGAAGGTGGCAAGCCGCCACTGCCAATCTCCAAACCCAGGCCCGGACGCAGTGACAATACGTTCTAAGCTAGAACGAAGTGCCGCATCGAATGAGAGTTGGGCCGGGCCAAAGACACACGGAGAACAAGTACGCATAGCAAAGTAAAGTTTAGAAACTCGCTTCTATTAACCAATTACTATTGTAAATAGATTAATATCTTATTTGTTATCTTAATAACATTTTCAAAAGAATATCATTACTTACATTTTCTTCGAATATCTTTGACTGTTAATGTTATTATTATTATTATGAAAAACTAGTTACAATTATTATTATATTTATTATTATATATTCTAGTTAATTATATTTTTACTTATTTTATTGTCTTTGTTCTTTGTCTGTTTTTTTTTTATTTTTCCCCACTTTATATTTCTTATTGGCCATTTTTATTTATTTCTTATCCTATTTGTTTATTTAATGAATAATAATATAATTATAATGGGGTTTACTACATTTGTCAATCTCTAACCTTTATAGTTAGTATATTTTTTTTTTTTAAATTAATAAAGCGATAAGATAATGTTAGCAATGCCACATAAGTTGAGACTTGAGACCCTTGTTATACGGAGTGTTATTATTTTGGGCATATATTATATATCATTAAAAAAAATATTTATACACCCTATGGACTTATATTGATATGTTTACACATTTCTATTATGAAAATTTATGTTTTAGAAAAATAGAAAAATATTTATTTTATTGATAATTTTCAAAGCATAATTTTTCATTATAAAAATTTATAAATATCTCAATATAAGTTTAAAAAGTATAACTATAATTTTTTTAGAAAAAATATTGTTAATTTTTGCTTGGAATAATTAAGTGTTACAGTGTAACGTACCTAAGATATTACACATACAAAGTTAACATGCAAATAATTTCCGCATCATAGTCACACATACTAAGCTAACGGGCAATTAACGCCCAATTTGACAAAAGGACCATATTTGAAACCATAATCCAAGATTGAGGACCATATTTGTAAAAACTAAGGGCTCGTTTGTTTGGACGAAGGGAAAGGAAAGTAAAGGAATCATTTTAAGAGAAAGGAAAGGGAGGGGAAATGGTTAAACTCCAATTTTGTTTGGTTGATTTAAAAGATGAATCATTACTTTCTTCGTTGTCTTTTCAAGTGTTTGTTTGATTTAAGAAAGGGAAAGAAGACAATCAATAAAACCTTTGTATTTTTTTTATCGTTTCATAAAGCTATTGCAAAATCATATAAGAAAGATGGACAAATGTAGGAAGAAGATCATATGAAATCATCTATATTGTTTAATTTAAACGGTAAGTTTGACACTTGAAGTAGACATCGTTTCACTCATCAACCCACATATATGAAATCCAGTCATTAAGAAACACATGGTCACTAGTACAAACCCACATATATGAAATCCGCTAGCTAATATTCATCTAGCAATATCGCCATCCCTTCCTGGAGTTGTATCCATCTAAATCCTCTCCACCATCTCTGTTGTATGAGCCTCTTCCGCACCTGCGTCCTCCACCATCTCTGTTATATCAGTGCAATATTCTTGGTTCGGAGCAATCCCATAACGATTTGAATAATTTCTTTTCACCAGCTCAACTTGATCTTTTCAAAGACAAGCCCTCCGGCGAGGTGATTCAAAACCAAGAACACTTTGTTCCATGATCTTGATAGCTCTTCCACTGAAAAGGGGAAATAATGGCATGACTACTTGTGTATAAAAGAGTAGCAAAAGCTACATCACTTCTTAATTGGAAAATCAAGTTAGAACTAGATAGTTAGTTCATTAAACATACACCAAATTTTTATCACATGAAATACGCAAGAAATAAAGAGGATGCAATCAACTCTTGCTGAAACTAAAGCAATAAGATACTGTAAATATTCCATGAACAACAAGAAGATGAATAAGAACAATGGTAAAAAATGAAAGAAGCTTTACAAATTGACATTCACTAGGACAAAGTATAACAGAGATAAGCAAGAGTTGAATCCTTCATTGACAGTAGCCAAACCATTAGCTGATTAACATCATGAAATATCATGAGACAGATATTCCACAAACTTGAATGGCCAAGATAGCAATCAGAACGTATTGTTCAACGATCATATTTTGAAAAAAAAGAAGAAGAAGAGAGAATCACAATAGCTAGGCTAAGTAGTTTAGCGCACATGCACACACACGCACACAAACGCACATCCATAATCACAGTAATAAGGCTACAACTAAAAGCTAACATCAAACATGGTATGCCAGCCACAATTTCCAAATTAGACTGACTACATTCATCCATAATCACAGTAATAATGGTAAAATAAGGTTTAGAAAACAAATAATAAAGAGCATCTATGTAGAATACAGCAAATCTCAAACCTTTGAAGCAGCAGATGTGAATAATCTGCTTTCAAATTCAGCTGAGAGCTCAGTTATCACCTGTCCAAAGTCTCCATTGCCATTTTGTGCAAGAAACTCAGCACTGCAAAGCAAACATGTATTCATTAAAATCAGGGTCTGGTATCTAATGCTCCACTACCAAGGCTTAACAACAGATTCATTTCATCTGCTAAACATCTTTCTGTTTCATAGGAACCTCAATTTGATATAAATAACTTAAGAAAATTCACTTATCACATGAACACTCCTGCAGCTAAAAACTCTAATGATGATCGATCATTGATTCAAGTTTCAGGTATCAAACCCGGTGGTAACTAAAGCAACCATCCTCAAGTCTATAAGACTATAACCATTCTACCCATAGTGAAAACTAAAAAGGTGAACTCAAACAGTTCAATTGAGCAACAAAATACAGTTTAACTCTATTCATTCTTCGCTCAAAACCAAATGAAATAGTAAGGGGGTCGCATTTAGCAACAACATCAAACAAAATCATCAGATATTATCTTTATTGTTGGTGCAATGTAACAAATAAAAAGTGGACAAAAATAGGGATAAAAAATAAAGAAAGCTCGTAGGAAGATTAGAAATCCTGTCATCTCAAATCATAACGTTTGAGCCCCCACACGAGCCACACACATGTACAATGAATACTTTGAGCATAAAATACTCTCTCTTTATTCCGTAATATACGTTGTTTGGTGCATTGTAAGAAATCAACTTTGTGACAAATCGGATTTTGATCGAGCCCTTCTTCATTTTAGATTTTAGATAACCACCTACCGTAACAAATAAATACTGGTAACCACTAGCTATCCCCTATTGATTCTTTGTTCAAATGTTCAATTATCCAACTGATTGGTAATTTCAGAAAGAACAAACCACTAGCTATACCCGACCCCTATTGATTCTATATTCAATTTTTCAACTATCCAACTGATTTTGACCAATTAAACATGAAATTAAGAAAAGAAAAAAAACAGATGGAAAAACACCAGATTAAGGCCATTAACACACGGCTGATTGATTCTTAAAGAAAAATTGAACATAAACAAGAAGCATCAATATTTATATATGATTGATATAATCCCGAATGCTCACAGAAGGAAAATAAGCAAATAAATATCCAATAGATGCTAACATCAGCTGAGATACCTGCAGTAGAGATGCGAACAGCAGAGAGAGGGACACTGGATTCGTACCTCGAGAGAGAAATCAACTTCTTCAAACAATTCGCACGAAGAGCAGGGAAGGAGCAGCTTGCGAGGCTAGGGTTTCGTTCAAATAAAACCTGCAGCAGGCAACTCCAGAGAAGAGTTTGTCATGAATTAGGGTTTTGTTTGTGGAAGAAGAATCAATCACAGAGGACGTACATCTAGCAATCGAGCAAATCGAGATAGAGTGAGTTGAAGAAGAACGTACCTGTCATCGCTGCAAATTCGCCGTCGAAGAGACGAGTTTGAGAGATCGAGAGTCGTTGTGCATGTTGAGACAGATGCGATACTGCGATGTGTTGGACGGACGAGACAAAGAGAGTCGGGAAGAGAGAAAAAGATTGTAAACCCCTAATTTACGAGGGGTAACAAATCAGGGAAACCAATTGACGCCTGAAAAGTAATGAATCTTTTATAAATGTTAAACAAACAAGTCCAAAAAAACCCGGGCCGTATTATTCCTTTCCCAGCTCAATTTTTAACAAAACAAACAGGCCCTAAAGTTTAGGGACTTAAATGGAACATTGGTGAAAGGTTGGGGATGATATATGACATTTACCCGAGAAACAATAGCTAATTAACTTTCCAAATTGTATATAGGGTTAATTGCGCTAAGTACCCTGACCTTTGTATATAGTTGCGCTTAATATCCCGACCTTGTAAGATTTCATGAAATATCCTGATCTTTGGAGTTAGTTGCGCTCTCTATCCTAGATAGATTTCTTAAATTAAAAAATTACACAAATAATGGAAAAATTACACAAAAGCACCCATATTTTTATTTAAAAAATTCAATAATCCCTATTTTAATCAAATTAAAAAGGAAATTTATACCAAACATATAAAAATGCGTGCTTGAAAAAATTAAAATAAGATCGATTATTTAAAAATAAACTTGTTTCTTATTATATCTTATATTCTTTAAAAAATTATTTTATAAAGCCATAGTTATAATTTACGTAAGATTAATATGTAAGTATCATATTATATGCCCAATTAATCAAGTTTCCATGAGTATATACCCAATTTTCCTATTTTTAATATATGTTTATCATATCTTTAATAATTATAAATAGTTATCATATACTCCGTATTTTACTATTTCTTTTTTTTTAAAATTTTTATTTTTATTTTTTTAAAGTATTATATTTCATATATGTATAGTTAGCATTTTTTTTATAGAATCCTTTTTTAATGCAGTGGAATTTAGATGAGAAATATTTTCTTAAGATTCAATCACAAGTTTCCATATAAGATGTTATGTATTAGTTTTAGTGTATATAAAATAATATGGACCAAAAAGAATATATATATAAAATAATAAATAGAGAATATATGTACAAATCCACATTTATAGATCGATATATATAAACATAGATTTTTTTTATAACACATATTATGAAAAAAAAAATTATTTATTTTCAATAATTATAATAATTATGGGAGTAGATGTTATCTATTAGAAATGATTTTTGGTTTTTTTTTTTGGGGGGGGGGGGATTTTAAATATATTAGGGGTTTATTGAAAATATTTTATGAATATGGGTGATTTTGTGTAATTTTTCCATTATTTATGTAATTTTTTAATTTAAGAAATCTATCTAGGGTAGAGAGCGCAACTAACACCAAAGGTCGGGATATTTCGTGAAATCTTACAAGGTCGGGATATTAAACGCAACTATCCATAAAGGTCAGGATATTTAGCACAATTAACCCTTGTATATAAGGATGAACATATATATAATGGTAATCGGTTTAATTTTGGAAACTCATGTCATAAAGAAATAGTTTCCAATATAGGTTAAACTAGAAACTATTACCTAAAATAAAACTAGTAGACCTTATTTAAAAAAATTTAAATATCAAATCCCAGCTAGCAAATCATATTTACTTTCTATTTTTAAGATTTATTTTATATTTAAAGACATTATAAAAGGGATATATTATATATATGATATGCAAACAATACAAGGGCAGCCTCCAACATAATAGTCTGGATGGATGTAATGGGAGAATAGAAGGAGTAGCCTCGCCGTGTTGGAGGTGGTGGTGACGAATGTTCTTCCTTGCTCGGCAAAAACAACCGTCTCCACCACTTCTATCACGTCCGGGCTTCGTCTTCTAAACTAGGTTTTTATTCATCATCGATCGGCCACTTCGATCGCCTTTGGAGTAAGTACGTACTTTCTATTTTTCATCTTCGGTAGATCCATTTGTTTGATTCCAGACATTATGTATGGTTATTAAAAAAAGTAACTGCCAAACTCTGCTTAATTATTTAATTTGTGCTTAATGAATTAAATGAATATACAAATTACGATTACAGAAGAGGACCAACATTAAGTAATTTAAGTTTAAACTAGCTAACTTGTTAAATTGTAGTATTTAAGGAATAACATAATGGATGATCTCTTGTGCTTTTTATGTTAGTCCAATTTAATCAAGTTTAATCGTTTTGTATTTAGATTGAGTATTATATGATTTATTTAAAATAATACATCTTTAATTAAAAAAAAAATTCTGAATACAATAAATTGAAGATGCATTATATTATATGTTATAGTCAAATATGTCCATTGAACTAAATTAATGGAAGTTGCCGTTGCTCAAAAAAAAAAAAAATGTAATTGCGGAGGGATAACACAAACTAATTACTTTCAACATTGAATTCAAGAAATAACATATACTCGTATAATGGATGATGCATTGATTTGATACCCAGAAAAATTAATTAATTAACTGTGTGTCTTGTTCGTTGCGAGAATATGGTAATTAAAACAAATATATAAAGCAGCATAAGATAACAAACTTATGCTTTAGTATTGGAAAATCGATTTTTCTATCTTATACCATAATAGTCTCAAATTGGAATTATTTTTTAAATTTAAATTTGTTTAGCTTTTATTTTAATTAGATTCCTAGGGTTCACTGTGTTTTTTTGAAGGAAATATTTCCCTTTTTAGGTTTTTACGGGTATAGGATAGAAAAACCGTTAGAAAAGTATATATTGATGATTCGTTAGAGATAAATAGCAATATTATGAAAGATAAAATAACAAGAATAAAAAGTAATTGATTTATCTAACAACCTTTACCCTAAGAAAATAGTTAGGTTTCCAAATAGCAACCCTATTATGAAAACCATTTTCTTAAGGGGCGTTTTGCAAAATGGTCACGAAATTGGATCTAATTTACGAAATAGACGCATTTTGGGACAAATTAGGGAAATAGACGCAATATAAACCCCTCCCCCTACGCGCGCTCTCTCCCAGTCTCTCCTACGCGCTCTCTCTCCGGCGATCTGAGAATCCGAAGCGAGTGAGGCCAAGCGAGCGGAGCGAGCGGTGGCGGTGTGCAGATCCGGCCGAGATCTGGAGCATCGGAGATCTCGGCCACTTCCTTCTTTATTGCCGCCGGAGATCTCCTAGATCTACTGCAGAACGAGAGATCTATGGCGGAAAACTTCGGCTTCGCCGGATCTGAAGCCCTAATCGAGCGCCAACAAGACAACGGTCTCGGCATCAGATCTCCGGTGGCGGCTTCATGTCCTGTAAGCTTCCGCCAGTACTCGCTACTCGAATTCCATTAATCATTGACGTTTATGAGAAAATTCTAAAATTTGCGCCTTCGGCGCAAATTTTCTTCAATCGATTGATAGATTGCTTCCCTCCTGGCCTTCGATTTTGCTTCTGCTGACTTTGCTTCTTTGCTTGCAGGATCACCATCGATGATCGATTGATAAGGAGTTTTTGAGGTAATTGCTTCTATATGGATTGCAATTGCTGAACAAAATCTGAAATCTTGTTGCAATTATAGATGAAAAGGTCCAAAATCTTGCAAATTATGTGGAGGGATCCTATATTTCCCTATCTGAAATTCATATGACCATTTTCCAATCTAATTCTGATGTTTATTTTGATGCTGATATCAAATTTTTGATAATAAATTGTAAATTTGGTGTAGGACTTGGATTTATCTCAAGAATAAATACTGCACAATGCAGATGAGCAAACTGTTCGCAGTCTTAATGGTTGTAGAGTTACTGATCAAATATTTCGATTGGTGCCTAATGTTCAGGTTTTGCCTAACTCAACATCTACAATATATTTCAGTTGATCTCAAGAAATGATGACATGAGTTTCATAATTGATTTCTTTTCTCAATACTATTGTAACTAAATACTTTCTGTGGTGCAGAACTTTCGCACAACACTAAGATGCATGAAATATTGGGCAAAGCGCCGCGGTGTATATTCAAATGTATGTGTGACCTCTGACTTCAGCTAGGACCAGTTCTTATCATGTTTGAGGAATACATTTTACTGTAGTATTTTACCCCACTGTTTTGTGATCAAGTTTATCTAAGCAGCACTGACTGCCTAGTAGTTATCAAGGTGGAAATGCTGCGACAGCTGTGTGCATTTATGAAGCAGCTGCAAAGTGATAAACTTAGGTTACTTGCAAAAGAGCATTTAATACAATCTATAGTTAAAACCATATCTTGCACATCTCTCTCTCTTTGTCTTTTGAGGTAATTGCTTCTATATGTAGTGTTTGAGTCTTTTAGAGTTTTGATTGCTAATTGAACCAATTAGAATTGCACTGCAAGTATTTATAAAGCTATTTTTTATGGTGTCTTTCATCTCACATATGTTCCAAGCAGCAATTTTTACTCTATCCATGTGTACCTCTGTTGTGAGTGCTACTCTCACCATATTCCATCCGATTTTCTAGGTTTCAAGCGTCTACCCCACGTAAATCTGAAATCCTCCCTGACTGGTATTGCTGCTACTGTTGGTAGCAACTGTTAGGATTTGTTGCTGTAACTTGGCTGATTTCTGTTTAGGAGTAACTGTCACCAGTAGCAGCAAGCTTGGTAAAACTTCCAGTGGGGTGTCTTCTCATTCAAATAGGCAAACATGTATCTTTTCCATCAAGCTTGGTAGATTGATATCATGAGCCTCTTTTTAGGAGCAAGTAAAAGATTCCAAATTAAAAATTATTAAATTGCTTATCTTATGCATTATTTAGCGTAAACACCTTCAAGCCTTGTGAACAATTCATTGGAGGTACAACATATGGAATTCCAAACATAGTCAAAAGCCAGAAGTGCATTTTTGAGAGAGAGATGTTGCAAGCTCAAGGTGATTGCTGATCAGTGATCACAATATGATTTCAGAAGTTTCTGGTGTTCAAATATGAGTTTTTTTATTTCCCCCCGCTTTGATTGTTGTTATCTTTTTGCCAATTTCGCCACTGTTTACAAGGCCACAATTTTTCCCCTCTTTTTTCACCGCATCCGATCTATTGCTAGATTTCTTCATTGCTAGGTTCCTTATCAATCGATCTTCGATCGATTGATAAGGAAAATTTCAGTTCAGCAGTTTGTGGCTTGAACTTGTGGAACCTAGGATGTGCATTAGAAGACATTGCAGTTGGTATTTTAAAGCAAGAGGATTTCGTGATGCAAACATCAGAGTGTAAGCCATGATTTGCTCAGACTATAGTTAGAATTAGTTGACCTAAAGCTATTGTAATCTGATCAATTTGTTAATCATCTAGATTTTGGATTGTAAGCCAAAATGAATACTTTGGTGTATTGAAGGGTTTTTTCTCTCATAGTTTGGTGTTAATTGCATCAGAGTGTAGTTCTGTTCTTGTGAATTACAATAAATGTTTCAGTATATATCATCTTTCCATGAAAAATCACAAAAGTCTTCATTTTCACTTGGTTCATGTAGCTTTGCTTCATGAATGCAGCCTATGTACTGTACTGTGACTAATCCTGATTCCTGAGATCAAGCCGTGTTGATGAGTTTAGATCCACTGCGGGATAGTGAAGATTCCATGAATGAGGATTTTGATGGTGACTCTTCTGCTGGCAAAAGGGACCTTGTGCTTCTTGGCCTCAATTTATAGCTGGATTCCGGATTCGTTAAGGTACATCTGCTATCATCTTGCCTTGATCTCTTTGTTGTTTTTCATCACTCTTTTTAGTTGTTCTATGCATATGTATATAGTATGAACACCATACATTTTAGTTTATGTAGTTTGTTATCTTTAGACCTGTAAAAAGGATTTGTTATCCCTCCTTTTAGAGGGTCTGTGCATATGTATGGTCTCTGAAAATTGTTTATTAGGCTTGCTGTTTTCAGTTCTAAACGATACCTTATTCTTTTGTGCAGTATAAATCATTTCTTGAGCAATTTAAATCTCGGAGAGCAGACAAATAAAGCTGACCTTGAAGCCTACTCATGTATGTTGAAGTTGAATAGGAAAGGGACAATTAGTGTCATCACAACTTCAAATGTTTCCAGAAATTCTTTTAATCTAGATGAATAGGAAGGGGAAGATCAAGTATAAGAGGATGAGGAAGGGGAAGATTGAGCTCCATGTCAGCAGTGTTGTTTGTTTGATTCACTGGATTGAATTGTTGGTATGTGTTTCTGCTGTCATCACAGATGGAGTAGTCCTTAATCCATGCCTTTGTTACTTTTCAGTCCTAAATTGTACATGCTTTTGCTGTCATAGAATGTAAGACCAACTACCCATAATTTGCACTTACTGAATGAATCAATTTTTTTTGGTCAAGCTGAATGAAGCAAATTTAAAAGTACCTTGATTTTTTTTGCTGTCATATAATTTCTATGTAACTTCATTATAAATTCAAGCTACTTGTATTTTTTTTTTTGAGATCAAGCTCGCCCAGCTCATTGCATTTCATCAAAAACTAGAGAAACAACGTTGTCCTGTAATGAGTTTAAATTGAAAACCAATGACGAACCCCCCATCATAGACCCAGCTATACAATGTGCAACCCTATTACCTTCCCTCCTCACATGTGTCCAGTGTACCGTGTTGAATCCCTCCGCCTCTTGCAATATAGCCTGAACAATCATGCCCACCGTACCTCTTCCCGGGTTCCTGTTCTTAATCTTTAAGATCAGCGGCAAGCAATCAGATTCGAAATGCACGTTTGGAATTCCTCGGGCTCTTGCGAATCCTACAGCCCATCGAACAGCCTCTGCTTTCGCAACCTCAACGTCGCTCGTAGCTTGTATCCGATGCTGTCCTGCTGCTGTAAAGCTCCCATCTGCTTCCCGTTGTACGAATCCAATCCCCGCCTCTGCCCTGTCCGATACGCTCGCATCGCAATTGAATTTGGTGACACCTTGCGCTGGCTTCGTCCACCTCTTCTCCCCTGCTACCCCTTCCGGCATCGGCCTTATTCGAGTGTGGTCGTGTAACGTCTGAAATCAGCCATAGACTCCAAGCTACTTGTATAATAAATGAGCAAACGGGTTAAATTCATGTTGTATGTTTCAATTTGCTTCAAACTTGTATAATAAATGAGCAAACAGAGTCGTGCAACTCTTAAAACAAGAGTCGTGCAACTCTTACAACAGAGTCGTGCAACTCTTACAACAGAGTCGTGCAACTCTTAAAACAGAGTCGTGCAACTCTTACAACAACGTCGTGCAACTCTAAAATTTCATAGTGTTATTCATGAAATTTATAGTTCTATTCATACAAACTAAAATCTAATTTGATTCTTCTTAAACTAAAAATCTAATTTGGGCACATTATAATATTATTCTTGCACTTTTTATTCTAATTTGGTTCTTAAACTGTATTTTAAAGTTGCACAACCGTAGTTTAGAGTTGCACAACTGTAGTGTCAGCATCCTTTTCTATTTTATTAATCAGAGAAAACAACTAGTGTCAACGGTGTTTGCAATTTTAGTGATGAAAAATGAAAATGTATTGATCAATTTTATTTCTTTATAACTCTGTCAGCACTAAAATCGCAAACACCGCTGACACAACCTTTAATTTCTAAAAAGATGCTCTATTCACTTTGGTTCATGAATTGTATCCTCTATTCACTTTGGTTCATGCAAATTAACCTATAAAGGTAGAGAGACACATGAACTCTTAAAACAGAGTCGTGCAACTCTTAATACAGAGTTGTGCAACTCTTAAAACAGAGTCGTGCAACTCTTAAAACAGAGTCGTGCAACTCTTAATACAGAGTCGTGCAACTCTTAAAACAGAGTCGTGCAACTCTTACAAGAGAGTCGTGCAAATCTTAAAACAAGAGTCGTGCAACTCTTACAAGAGAGTCGTGCAACTCTTAAAACAAAGTCGTGCAATTCTTACAAGAGAGTCGTGCAACTCTTAAAACAAGAGTCTTGCAACTCTTACAACAGAGTCGTGCAACTCTTAAAACATAGTCGTGCAACTCTTACAAGAGAGTCGTGCAACTCTTAAAACAGGAGTCGTGCAACTCTTAAAACAGAGTCATGCACCTCTTACAACAGAGTCGTGCAACTCTTACAACATCGTCGTGCAACTCTAAAATTTCATAGTGTTATTCATGAAATTTATAGTTTTATTCATACAAACTAAAATCTAATTTGGGCACATTATAATATTATTCTTGCACCTTATATTCTTAGTACAACCCGTTTGCATTCTAGTTGATCTAATAGTTATAATTGTTACGGTGACAAACTATGCTCGTCAATAAAGAAAGGGTAAAGAATGATGGATAAAGAAAATGATGGATAAAGAAAGGGCAAAGAATAACACATTCATTCCTGCACAACATGTATAAAAAAGTCATGCACATTTGATATGACTTTGGGAAGAGACTGCAACAGTGAGTTGGAATTTGAAAAATTCTGTTCAGAATCTAAGAAAACAAGCTGCTCCAATTCTTCAATCCACTGCCTACATTCACCAAGAAACTTCTCAAATCTAACAACTGTTTTCTGCATAAATACAGATGGTTTTTTTGGCAGCCCGCTGTAGAAATCAACAACAGGTCCCAACGAGTGAGCTGCTGGTTGAGTAATAGCACTGTGAGTAGTTGTTGCTCCAGGAGCTTGAGATCCCACACTGGTATTTGAGACACCGCCAGTTTTTGGGTGGAGAAACCTTGGCCGAAGCATCATAAAGAAACGAACTGTCAGTGGTCCACAACATGTCTTTCACCATGGGCATCAACTCTTGCAAAACAGCCTTTTGTCTTTCCAAGGAAGTGTTAATTCCTCCAAGTTCCTATTAGGAGACAAACGGAAGAGACATAAGCAATGGCAGATAAAAAGGTCAGCAAGGGTGAAACCTATAAGCTCTCAAATGTATATAGGATAGCAAGTGATCATTAGCTTATACAACTCTCTCAACAATTCATGACTAACTGATTTTATTTTCCTACTCTTTTTTGTTTGAAAAAGATAAATTGAAAAATGAAGTGCAGCACAACTCGGTCTTAGAAGTTGCACAACTCGGTCTTAGAGTTGCACAACTCGGTCTTACGTGAGTATCTAAAATGTAAATAGCATACAAATTTGGTAAAGGAAGTGTAAAACTGGAAAGAAAATAACCTGTGTTTCAAAAGAATTTGATGCCTTACGAGAACCTGTGATAAGTTTGCCTCCAGGATCAAGCTGACTAAATTTAACTGGATAAGAGAATACCTTAATTAGAGCAAGGAAATTTGCAAATCTGCTGAACTAGAAGCATACTAGTGTCACCAAAAACTAAGCTACTTTCAATAATAAATCCTCCTATCAAAGACTTATTACCTCCTTTGTATTTAGTGTTCTTGAGGATTCAGTTGTACTTTGAGCTCGATAAACTCTTGTCTGCAGAATCTGAAAATAAAAATGTAGAGTTGTTATCTCTTGTCTGAATGAAAGCCTATTAGCGATTGAGGAAGAATTAGAGATAACTTTCATTCAACTGCTGGGATAGCTTTCATTCAACTATAGACCAACATTTTTCTTTAATAAGAATAGCTTTCATGCTAAATTTCCACATAACAAAATTGGAAGTGCCATCAAAAGGCTTGATTCTAACAGAGGATTCACATATAGCAACAACAGATGGCCAAAATAGACAGAGGCAGTGTTCAACAAAGTCAAATATCAAACAAAAAGCAAAACCAAATAGAAAAGCACATCAAGTGTAAAGGATACGGTTAAGATCGATTTGTGTATAAAACACAGACTGGGCAATAAGACATAGTTTAGATCGGCATAAGCACACATATCAAACAATTGGTGCACCATCTCTTCATCTCTAATCAACCCAAATCTATCCCCTTGAGATCAAATTAGACACAATTGACAATAGTTCAGCAAAGCCAGGCAAGTAACAAGGAAGACACAATTGACAATAATGGAATGACAGCATACGGACAAGGAAGATATTCAGATCTCTTATTCTACCCTTCAAGTTTGGTCAGAAAAACTACACCAGAATAAGATCAAAGGCATCAAAGGACAACACAAACAGGAATTTTCTGGTATCCTAAATAACTAATAACGCATCATATATATGTCCAAAGACGAGCACGTATAGAAGAAGGTGAGAAGTAAGGCTCTCAGTCTAAAGTGAAAAATCCATAATGACATCTTTAGCAAGTGAATCTATACTAGGTTCAACATGTCATTATAAAGATAAATCCAAATTAAGTTCAGATATTCCTTCAAAGTAGTACCATGAACATGAAAAGCATAAACATTTGGAGGTTATTCAAAGCATAAGAGGGTGTACCAGCTTCATGAGGCACATATTTCTCCTGCCTCTACTGTTGGATATATTCTCGCACCTTCCCTTCCAAATTACAAAGAAAGCACAGACAAAGTATAGCTCAATAGCATACATTGCAAGTGTATGTAACTCAACCTAGGCATCCAATATCACAACTATGTCTCAGAGTTGCACAACTCTGAGATGTCTCGGAGTTGCACAACTCCGTCTCAGAGTTGCACAACAATCAACTTCCATACCTCAAGCTGCAGACACAGCAATCAACTCCAAGAAGAAGCTAAACATAATATAAGCAACAGATTTGAAGAAACCAATGAAAAGGGGGTAAGCAAGAACACAACAATCAACTCCATGAGGCACATTTTTCCGATTTATTTGAAGCTCGTTGGATTGGGATTAGATGCGAAATAGATTGAGGTGTAATGATTGGAAATTTAGAACCTGAAAATTTTCGTATTTGGATGAATCTGAATGATTCAGATGTTGATCTTCCTACTGCATTCAGTTTTCCCTAAACCTTTCAAATATGGCTGTAGATTTAATAGAGTAGCTCTTTATTTAGGTAAAGGCAATTTTGTCACATTTCCCATCAAAATACAAGTAGTCAGTTGTAATTCCCCTGCTGAATCTTGCCCAACACCACCGGGGAGCCTAGCTTACAGTTTCAGCAATGAATGAACTATGTCAATTTTCTCTTCCAACAGAATAAAACAAGATGCGTGTTTACTTTCTAAACTAAAAAGAGAAATAGCAAATGATATGAACTAAGACAGAACCTAAAAGCAGGAAAAACAGCATCTGCTGAACTTGACGAAACAGAAAAAGAACAAGGGGATCTAAACTCAATCTACTCTTATACATAAGGTTTCTTGAACCATCAGCGGCAACACACAACAATTGAAAGCAATCGGACTTGCTAGAACCATCAGCGGCAACAGAAAATGGTTCTAAGGCAGTTGCACAACTCCGTCTTAGAAGTTGCACAACTCCGTCTTAAGAGTTGCACAACTAACATAAAAGTAAAAACACCTTCATAAAGAGAGAGAAGCATATTGGTGATTTTAGGAGCAAAAACTTATAGGAAAACAGATTAATCTGGATTAAAAGTGACTAAAATTTCCATGTACCGACACTAAACATGGTATGTAGACCAAGGCTTCGGTTTCAACTGCACTTGTATTCCCATCAGCATGTCAGATAGATTCGTTTCAAGCAAATGTTGCACAACTCTAAGAAACATGACTCATTCAAGCAAATGTTGCACAACTCAGCTTTGGAGTTGCACAACTCAGCCTTGGAGTTGCACAACTCAGCCTTGGAGTTGCACAACACAGCCAAGGGTTCAGCAGAATGCAAGGCTCATCTACACTAACAAACCACAACCTATTATTCCTAAGATTTTTTAGGACATGTAAATACCACTGAAGCTTATTCTCACAACACACAAACATAAAAATGGATATTTTTATATAAAGATGAACTGTGTAAATGAGGTGTAAGGATTGGAAGAATATTTTAACGGAGAATTTCTCATATAATAGAGTAACAGGCAACAGGAACCAGTTAAGCTACGTGCCTCTGCTGAACCAGGAGCAAGTCCAATCAAAACCAACCACTTTTCTAAGGGATCACAACGATAATTGATTATCTGATTGTTTGCAAGATTAGCTGTCCTTTCAAATATCTTCACAGGCTCGGATTCACCTAAAGCCGACAAGTCAAGGAGAAAATATTAAGCAATCTGGAGCTTCTTACCCTAGCACAAAACAATTTAAGAATCATTATGAATGGCATGAACCATTAGTGCCTTACCTTCAATTGACCAATGATACACTGAAGTCTGTGTGACAAGACCTAGCAACTTAGGAGTAATCCATTTCCAAAAGACAACCTGGAAATAAATAAAAAGATCTGATAAATTCTCTGCACAATGCAAATGTAAAGAAAACAGAAACTCATATGCTAAATATTTAGGAGACCTGCTAAGACATTTGGTGCGACTTCAACTTTGCTTTAGCCTCAATGTTGAATATCTGCAGGTGATGCTGTGTGGTTCCTGGAAGCAGCTGAGATTCCAAAAACCGCATCTCAATCCATACAAATGAACAACAAAATCAACAAATTTGCTCAAATTCAGAAGCAAGGCAACCAAAATCCAGCAAAATCATCAACTCACAAAAACACCGTACCTTATCTTATGCTCGATCGTCAGAGACGGAGACGAGGCGAGGAGGAGCGATGCAGTGACGGAGACGAGGAGAGGGGGAGGTGCGACGCCGGAGAAAAGGAAGAAGAGAGGCGGAGCGAATCGCCGACGGCTTCAAGGGTTCGAGCGGCTAGGGTTCGAGCGAGGGCAAGGGGGAAAGTGGCAACGAGCAATGGAGATGAGGACTGGAGACCGGCAACGAGCGAGTGAGGGCGGCTGCGAGCGAGTGGAGGTCCGGTGAATAGGAGGAAGATGGAGGTCCGGCGACTCGCCGCCATCGGAGCCGGATCCGACGTCGAGAGAGAGAAAACAGATCGAGAGGATTTGGGAGAGAGGAAAAAAAATGTCCGTACAACCGAGAATAAGAATATATAGCGGCCATTTCGCAAATTTGTCCAAACCCGCGTCTATTTCGCAAATACGTCCAAATAATGTGCCCATTTCGCAAATTTTCTCTTTTCTTAAATGAATTACGTGAACTTAAAATATAATTATCAAAACTAAAAACAAATCAAATCTAAACAAATCGTTCTATATATGGTAGTCTAACTTGCTATTATGGTAATTTTGGTAGAGAGGGATTTCTTACCTTTTCGTAAGTAGGTTGAATTGGAGTCCTTGGATTTTGTGGTAAAAAAAACTATTTTGATAATATCAGCATAAAATCTATCTATGGACATCAAATCTATCTATATATTTTGTGGTAAAAATAAAATTAGTAAATCTTAAGGTAGACATTGTGGGGAATATTGCAATCGGTTAAATACGATAAATCAATAATTTAAATATCCAAAAAAAAATCAGCCAAGATTTGACGAATGTTCAATGTACGTAGACGATTATTATAGAGCACAAATTGACATACAACGTATCAAATTAAATAATATTTTAGTATAAAAATAGGAATCAAATGGAAACATGTCTCAATATTTACGACAATACCGAAAATAAAAAAAAAGGAAATGGATTCAAATCATATTTAAAATAGGAAACAAATATTTTAAATTTTCCATAATAATATTGAGCAATAAGAAAATCTCATTTGAATAAAAAATTCAACTTTAATTGTGGGCGTGACACGTCAGCGAAATGCTAGCAGAATTAGTAATATATATATTGCAATCGGAAAAAAAAAAATGGAAACATGTCTCAATATTTACGGCAATATAACCGGAAAAAAAAGGAACGGATTCAAATCATATTTAAAATAGGAAACAAATATTTTAAAGTTTCCATAATAATATTGACCAATAAGAAAATCTCATTTGAATAAAAAATTCAACTTTAATTGTGGGCGTGACACGTCAGCGAAATGCTATCAGAATTAGTAATATTAATAGATTAATAGATATATTGCAATCGGAAAAAAATGGAAACATGTCTCAATATTTACGGCAATATAACCGAAAAAAAAGGAACAGATTCAAATCATATTTAAAATAGAAAACAAATATTTTAAAGTTTCCATAATAATATTGACCAATAAGAAAATCTCATTTGAATAAAAAATTCAACTTTAATTGTGGGCGTGACACGTCAGCGAAATGCTAGGAGAATTAGTAATATTAATAGATAGATAGATAGATAGTTAGATAATAGATATATTGCAACCGGAAAAAAAAATGGAAACATGTCTCAATATTTATGGCAATATAACCGAAAATAAAAAAAAAGGAACGGATTCAAATCATATTTAAAATAGGAAACAAATATTTTAAAGTTTTCATAATAATACTGACCAATAAGAAAATCTCATTTGAATAAAAAATTCAACTTTAATTGTGGGCGTGACACGTCAGCAAAATGCTAGCAGAATTAGTAATATTAATAGATATATTGCAATCGGAAAAAAAAATGGAAACATGTCTCAATATTTACGACAATATAACCGAAAATAAATAAAAAAGGGAATGGATTCAAATCATATTTAAAATAGGAAACAAATATTTTAAAGTTTCCATAATGATATTGACCAATAAGAAAAGCTCATTTGAATAAAAAATTCAACTTTAATTGTGAGCGTGACACGTCAACAAAATGCTAACAGAATTAGTAATATTAATAGATAGATAGATAGATAGATAGATAAATATTGCAATCGGAAAAAAAAATGGAAACATGTCTCAATATTTACGACAATATAACCGAAAATAAATAAAAAAGGGAATGGATTCAAATCATATTTAAAATAGGAAACAAATATTTTAAAGTTTCC
This sequence comes from Persicaria tinctoria, assembly GCA_037127255.1. Classification (NCBI taxonomy): domain Eukaryota; kingdom Viridiplantae; phylum Streptophyta; class Magnoliopsida; order Caryophyllales; family Polygonaceae; genus Persicaria; species Persicaria tinctoria. Next base: position 4,444,085 of record JBANSL010000010.1, read on the forward strand.
ATAATGATATTTACCAATAAGAAAAGCTCATTTGAATAAAAAATTCAACTTTAATTGTGAGCGTGACACGTCAACAAAATGCTAACAGAATTAGTAATATTAATAGATATATTGCAATCGGAAAAAAAATGGAAACATGTCTCAATATTTACGGCAATATAACCGGAAAAAAAGGAACGGATTCAAATCATATTTAAAATAGGAAACAAATATTTTAAAGTTTCCATAATAATATTGACCAATAAGAAAATCTCATTTGAATACAAAATTCAACTTTAATTTTGGGCGTGACACGTCAGCGAAATGCTATCAGAATTAGTAATATTAATAGATTAATAGATATATTGCAATCGGAAAAAAAATGGAAACATGTCTCAATATTTACGGCAATATAACCGAAAAAAAAAGGAACGGATTCAAATCATATTTAAAATAGAAAACAAATATTTTAAAGTTTCCATAATAATATTGACCAATAAGAAAATCTCATTTGAATAAAAAATTCAACTTTAATTGTGGGCGTGACACATCAGCGAAATGCTAGCAGAATTAGTAATATTAATAGATAGATAGATAGATAGACAATAGATATATTGCAACCGGAAAAAAAATGGAAACATGTCTCAATATTTACGGCAATATAACCGAAAATAAAAAAAAGGAACGGATTCAAATCATATTTAAAATAGGAAACAAATATTTTAAAGTTTTTATAATAATACTGACCAATAAGAAAATCTCATTTGAATAAAAAATTCAACTTTAATTGTGGGCGTGACACGTCAGCAAAATGCTAGCAGAATTAGTAATATTAATAGATAGATAGATAACTCATTTAACCTTTTAAGATTGATTTTATATTTGAAGTTAATCCATCCATCTAGCTATCTATATAATGAAGATGAAATAATAGGCATAATAATAATTTGTTGGACTTTCTAACATATATAGGCACATATAATGGACTCGATCATTTTAGATTACGTGTGATTTGAGCCTTATTTTGGAGATTATTTCCAAAAAATAAAATTAGTAAATCTTAAAAGAATATTATTGAATTAAAAATCAAATCTAAGCAAATCTATCTAAATATATTGCCATATATTTTGAAGATTGATTTTATATTTTAAGCTAATCTATCTATTTGCAACATTATATATAAAAGGGGATATGTACCTACTCCTGATATGTCAAACAATACAAAGCATTCCAACACACAATGGTTAACCTAATAATGGGAGATTAAGTAGATCGAAGGCTTAGCCTTGCTTTAGAGCATTATTATCAATGAGTTTTCATCAACCCCATACCCCTCTCTCTCCTCCTATAAGGTAGATGATGGGTGTGGGGTTAACCCCATCTCATGGAAGGGGAAGGGGTAAACCCAGCAGGAAGGGGCAACCCCTCTCCTTCCCCATCCCTTTTTTTACTTTAAAAAATAAAATAAAAATGGATTATATATTTTTTAATTAAGTGGAATAAGTTTTGATTGGTTAAAAATATGTGGTGGGGTATATATAAGGTTTTAAAAATAGGGATGGGGTAAACTTATGGATGTGAGTTAAAAGTTAGAATTTTTAAAGGATGGGGTAGAGTTAATGGAAAATGAGATGTCGGAATATTACGAATAGAGAGATGGATGGGGTTACCCCATGAGTGTTGATGCTCTTAGAAGATGGCAGCAACGTATTTGCCCTTCCTTATCGGAATTTCGGAAAAACAAACGTCGCCGTCACCTCTTCTAAAGTTGGGTTTTGCCTTCGAAAGTTGGATTCAGTTCATCAGCATCACTTTGTCTTTGAGGTACGTACAACTCATGTTTTGTGTATATATTAGTACGTTGTTGTTTTTAGAACTGCATTGCAACCAAACTAAAAAAGTTAATTACTCTATATAATATAATATATATATATATATAGAGAGAGGGGTTGGGTCAGGTGTTTACACCCCCCTTATTGTGTTTTGTGTTAACAAATATAGGCCATTGATTGATTAGGAATGAATGAGTGAGATTAATTGAGACTTTCCCTTTTTATTTAAATAAAAAAGAGTCGGTCCCACCGCTTTAATAGCCAACTTGCTTTAGAGGAAGCGCGTGCGTTGATTTTTTTAGGTAATTTTTTTTTTGGGATGAGGAGATTTTGCTTCCACTATGCGTTCGATGAAAATATTCGCTAGGATAATAGTAATTATTCGCTAAATTGATTGTTATTATTCGTCTATAAATATGAGTTATCAATAATAGCAAAATGGTTGGTCAATTTTTCAACTATTCGCTAGGCTGATAGTTATTATTCGCCAAGTTGACAGTAATTATTCGCTAGGTTAAAGGAATATATAAATGTAATTCTTGATTTCCACCTCTAATTAACCACATACATATGAATAATTCTTTACTATCACCGAATAATTCCTTATTGTAATACATCAAATCTGCATCGATTCTTCCCCGATCATCCATCTTCCTGCACAAATCAGAAGGAGAAGAAGAGGTGGGGCTCGCTCCCCCGGAGGAGCCTCCGACGCTCAAGTCAGGATTGTGTCGGATGATCGAGAGCCCTCCTCTAACCCTAGTAGATCGATTATATATATATAATGAGAGTTAGGGTTTGCGATTAGGGTTTACCGTGTAAATGACGATTATGCCCCTGGATCTTTTATCGAATTACCTTTGCTATATCAATTGCCCCTCGGGTTTCCTTATCACGATCTAGTGATGAGGGAAGACGAATAACTTGATACTTTTCACCTGTTACGATCAAAGATCATTAGTGATGCTTGCCCCTTGTCTTCATTGTGCCCTGCAGGCTTTAGCACTCTCACCCGAATAACGCAATATCATGCAGCTGGTGCGTTATTAACTGATCAATTGAAATTTACTGCTCAGAATGATTAAATTAATTTTTTGCCAGAAAGGAGAAACAGTGTCAGTTGATAACATTATTGCTTAAATTTTATTTATGATTTACAATTTGACTGTTTTCATTGAGGTTGAGCATTTCGCCTTGAATGACATTCTTATTGCTTGATTTTGACTTTTGTTGGCCCTTAAAGGCGTTATTATGACTTAGAAATTGACTTTAATTGGCCGTAAGTGGCGATCGGTTGGCCTTAATTGGCTTTCTATTGGCCTGAAATCGGCGAACTTTGGCCTTAAGTGGCGAACCTTTGGCCTGAAATCGGCGAACTTTGGCCTTAAGTGGCGAACATTTGGCCTGAAATCGGCGAACTTTGGCCTTAAGTGGCAAACCTTTGGCCTGAAATCGGCGAACTTTGGCCTTAAGTGGCGAACCTTTGGCCTGAAATCGGCGAACTTTGGCCTTAAGTGGCGATTCTCTGGCCATAAGTGGCGATCCATTGGCCATGAGTGGCGATCCATTGGCCTTGATTGACGTTCTATTGGCCTTGATTGGCGTTATATTGGCCTTGATTGGCGATTCGTTGGCCATGAGTGGCGATCCATTGGCCTTGATTGACGTTCTATTGGCCTTGATTGGCGTTATATTGGCCTTGATTGGCGATCCATTGGCCTTGATTGACGTTCTATTGGCCTTGATTGGCGTTATATTGGCCTTGATTGGCGATTCGTTGGCCATGAGTGGCGATCCGTTGGCCATGAGTGGCGATCAATTGATTGTTTTTTTTTCTTTTCTTTTTTCTTTTGCTTTGATATAACGTTGTTTGATATATAGATGCGCATATAAGCATTTCAAGAATTTATGTGTCACCGATGCAATTAATCATGTAATATGAATATATGATTAACTAAAGAGTAAACTTTTCATAAAAAATAGGACGTAGAGAACTTAGCTTTTGGGTCTCATGGACCGGCCGAGCCCGATACGTTGCACTTCCAAGTGAGATGTCTTGTCTTCTGAAAGTTGGGTCCTTTCCTGCAATTATCTTAAATGCTTAGGCCAAACTGCAATTTCTAAGAATTTCGGGCTGATTTTGTAATTAATCCAAAATTTCACAATAATCCATCGTCTCTTCAATTCGTAGGGTTTGTGGAAACTGGAAAGCGGCGGCGCAGGGGTTCGAAGTGGCCGGCGTCCTCAGCCATCGTCTTGGCTCCGACCTCGATCTTCGACGGCGGCGAAGGTTCCGGATTCGGGTGCCCCGGCCTACCCATTGATGCCGGCGTGTTCCCGTGGCTCGGTTAAAGGACGTCTGGCGTGATGAAACAGGGACACGACGGTTGTCGACGGAGAAGGCGATGGAGAGGACACCCTTGGTGTGGGCGGCGAAGTGGCGCGGCGGTGGTGCCGGTTGCATTGCAGCGGACAAATGGCTCCTCCGGCCAGATGTTGCTAGTTGCGCGGGGCTTTACCGGTTGTCCAGGACTCAGCGGTGTCGGTTAGAACTGAGGAGCCTCCGGCGGCACTGGGCGAGGCGAATCCCGTCGATCTGGTAGGTCGTGGCGTCCCTCCCTCTAGTCTGAGGTCGGCCATGTTCTCTCCTAGGGTTGGTGGGCGAAGACCGAGCCTCAAACGCCTCCTCTTTCCACTAACAGTTACGCCTAGAGGCAGCCACTCCGGTTCAGATCCGCTCCAAAGCGAGATCGAGGCGAGAGCTCTCGTGCTGGATCTGACCATCGTCACCACAGGAGGGGGCAGATTCGAGATTCAGATCTGAACCGATGCCCGGACCTCCTTAGGTCGAAATCTCGCCCCGAAACTATCAATCTCTCATTGCTTTTTTGATTGGGAGATCCGATCTTATGACTTTTCGATCGAATTCCCACAGACGGCGCCAGATGTAATACATCAAATCTGCATCGATTCTTCCCCGATCATCCATCTTCCTGCACAAATCAGAAGGAGAAGAAGAGGTGGGGCTCGCTCCCCCGGAGGAGCCTCCGACGCTCAAGTCAGGATTGTGTCGGCTGATCGAGAGCCCTCCTCTAACCCTAATAGATCGATTATATATATAATGAGAGTTAGGGTTTACCGTGTAAATGACGATTATGCCCCTGGATCTTTTATCGAATTACCTTTGCTATATCACTTATTATTACCGAATAGAAACTGTGAACTTGTCGAATAATTTCTTACTATCACCGAATAATTCCTTATTATTACCGAATAGAAACTATGAACTTGTCGAATAATGACTCTGAAAATGAGATTAATAGAACAATCATATGAATTCCACCGAATAATTGCTTATTATCACCGAATATCACTATGAAGTTGTCGAATACAAAGACAAAAATGTTGATTCAACAAAAAAAAACCTGAAATTCAAAGACAAAATTGTTGATTCAACAAAGAAGAAAAGGAAAAAAAAAAAGAGATGACTTGAAAATGAAAGGCTGAACATGTGAGTCCCATTTTAAATAAAAAAAAAAACGCTCTCTTCCAAACCCTAGTTGCCCCACGCCGCCACCAGCAACCATGGCCAAAAGCCGCCCCACGCCGCCACCAGCAACCATGGCCAAAAGCCTCATGCCGGACCTCCAACCATCGCCTGCAACCAGCACAAACCTCCATCTCCACCGCCTCCAACCAGGTGCGCTTTGAGCTTCCGCTCTCGGTCTCCTGCGGTCACCGCCACCAATTTCATCCTCCCCTTTCCGTTATCCCGGATTCCGGATCCCGCCTCCCCACCAACCCCGGCTCACCTCCGACCACGGCTCCCCACCGCTGCTCAACGGGCCTCCATCTCGCCCTAGTTGCTGCCGCCTCCTCCCGACATCACCTTCACTGGTTTGCTCCGACGCTCGTCGTCCTCTTCCCCTGTTTCACTGGTCTCCCCGGCTGCCCGCCGCCACCCAACATCGCCGCCGCTACCAACACCCTCGGTTCTGCTAGACATCCTCGGTTCACCACCGCCACACACCAGCCTCCGTCGCCACACTCCGGACTCTGCTGGAGCGTTGGCCATGGGTGATACGCATCTTTATTATCCTTACAATTTTCAATCTTCTGGCCTGTGTCTTTTCCTTTTGATTGTTGTTTTAAACTTCGCCTTTTGCTCATCTTACCTATCTCTATTTTGGCTTGCCTTGTGCAGCCTATTACGATCTTTGTTATCGTCCTTGAGGGGTAAGATGGGTTTTTGGGTTTGATTGAACAATGGTTTGGATTGGATTTAGGCTTGCGGATTGGTGTGCAGTGTTGTTCTTGTTGTTCTGCAGGTTTCATGTGAATGGTGGTCGATTTGCAATGTTCGAAGACGTCGTGGAAGTGCGCTCGATATCTGAAGGCTCTGTTGGAGTCCATAATCTGAGATGTCCGCTAGTTTCCCCAGAGTTCTCTGTGTGCGTCTTCCCTTTTGCCGATCGGTTTGATTGTTCTGCTAGCTTGTAGTTTCGGTGTAGGATGACTTGTATTTTTATTTCTTCTTTTATTTCTGTCATTTGCTTCGCGTTATTTCTTTTTGTCATTTGCTTCTGTATGTTTTTTTCGGTTGTAAATGATGGTTAGTCCATCTACCGACTTGTTCGGTCTCTCGGTTTCTCTAGGCTTGTCTAGAGAACCGAATTCTTATCTTGCTTCAAAAAAAAAAAAAAAAAAAAAAAAAGAAAAGAAAGGCTGAACATGTGGCACCGATTAATATAACACAACAAAGCAATTTCAGTTCTTGGTGTGACTCTGAACATGAAAGGCTGTTAACGCTAGATGGGAGGCGTCGAATCTCAGTTTCAGTTCTCGCCGTCGTTGACCGGTGCACCGTCGTTGACCGGTGTCAGATTGGATTTGAGAGAGCCGGTAGCGGGAAAGCCAATAACTATGTTGGTTTGGCCGGATCTGAGCCCGGAGACTCAAGATCAAGCCTTGTGGTGGCCAAATCGACGATGCAGGCGGCAGCGCTTGGTGACACGTTTTGGCGGAGGGGGAGAGATGTGGTGGACACCTTTGCCGACCGTCGTGGTGTTGCCTTCGTTGCCGGTTACTCAACCATCTCCTCCGCCTTTGCCTTCGTCGGTCACGGGAGCCACATCTCAACCGATCTTTCGTTAGAGAGGATTGTGGATTAAATATCTTTAGGTTTGTGAGGTTGCAGTACACGCGCATCTTTAGCCGTCTTCTATATTTTTGGAATTTTTCTTTTATTTAATTATAATTAAACACAACTAATCTCATCCCTTCATTTTACATGATTGAATGACCCAGATTTGTTAACACAAAACATGTTAGGACTTGTAAACATTTTATCCGTTCTATATATATATATATATATATATATATATATATATATATATATATATACATTAATGTGAATTAAAAGTATGTAGCTACAACTTCGTCCATTAATCAAGTTTTAAATATGGTCTTTGTGAGGAGAAACAATAGCTAATTAACTTTCCAAATTGTATATAAGGATTAACATATATAATGGTTTCCATATAGGTTAAACTAGAAACTATTACCTAAAATAGATAGATAGGTAATCGGTTTAATTTTGAAAACTCATGTCATAAAGAAATAGTTTCCAATATAGGTTAAACTAGAAACTATTACCTAAAATAAAACTAGTAGACCTTATTTAAAAAAATTTAAATATCAAATCCCAGCTAGCAAATCATATTTACTTTCTATTTTTAAGATTTATTTTATATTTAAAGACATTATAAAAGGGATATATTATATATATGATATGCAAACAATACAAGGGCAGCCTCCAACATAATAGTCTGGATGGATGTAATGGGAGAATAGAAGGAGTAGCCTCGCCGTGTTGGAGGTGGTGGTGACGAATGTTCTTCCTTGCTCGGCAAAAACAACCGTCTCCACCACTTCTATCACGTCCGGGCTTCGTCTTCTAAACTAGGTTTTTATTCATCATCGATCGGCCACTTCGATCGCCTTTGGAGTAAGTACGTAGTTTCTTTTTTCATCTTCGGTAGATCGAATTGTTTGATTCCTTTTTTAGTTGAAAGACATTATGCATTAATCCAATATTAATGGAGCTCTTGGCTATTAAAAACAAGTAACTGCCAAACTTTGCTTAATTATTTAATCTGTGCTTAATGAATCTACAAATTACGATTACAGAAGGGAAGAGGACCAACATTAAGTTTGAACTATAGCTAACTTGGTAAATTGTATTTAAGGAATAACGTAATGGATGATCTCTTGTGCTTTTTTTCTTAGTCCAAATCCAATTTCTCCAAACCTCATGAAGAGTTAAAACTCGACTCTCTGAGTCCAATTTATGGGGAATATATATTGAATCCTCCGGTTGGTTCAGCATCGCGCCGAGCGTTACAAATGCCCTTTTCTTGCCAGAATCTTGCCAAAGTAGCCGCCTTCGTCACCGCTTCCATGGCCGGACTTGGCCTTCGAAAGTAAAATTCGATCAGTTCATCACTACTCCGGCGGCCGAAGGCAATACGGTGTGGTTTTTGGTAAGGGAAAGATAGAAGCTGTATATATTAGCTGTTTTTTAATTTTTAATAATTTTGTTTTTTTAGGCTAGTATAAAGTAGTATTAACTATACGTACAATATACATATTTATATTATTTTTTGTCCGGATACACTTATATATATTGAAGTTAATTGATAGGGTAGTTGAACTTAATCGATTAAGTATGTTAAATATATCTTAAATCATACTCCATCCGTTCGGCAAAAATTATCATTTTAACTCTCCACACAACTTTTACTCATTGTTGTTGTATTTCACTCATTGTTGTTGTGGCCTCTCTTAGACAATTATTAGTTTTGCCTTATCCAGTTGGATTTCCCCTCCATATATTTAAGAGAATAGGAGCTTCAACTTTCACAGCAAAGCAGTCCAAATGTAACTCATTGAAGAGGATTTATGTAATTCCAAGAGGCAGCTCCAACGGTCATAAAATTGAATCAGCTAACCAGAGCAAGGCAAGTATTCGATAAAAACAGGCTTTCGTGATTTTACTATCTATTTCATTAATTTACCTTTCTCAACATGCCTTTAAAATCCTCTTGTATGTTTACATTCTCATAAAGCAACCCTTTTCAGAGTATAAGTGTGAACTGTTACTGGATTGTCTTTAATTCCTTTCTACTTAATTTGCTAATCTCTTCTCCCTTTTATGTTGCAGACACCATTTGGATATACAAGGAGGGATGTTTTACTGATTGGACTTGGAGTTACAGGTGTTGGAATAGGTTTGAAGAGCGGTTTAGAGGTACTGAACTTGTCTACTTCCTCAAAATTGGTAGCGCGGTTTTATGAAAGATTCTCAAGCATTTGCTTTTCTTGGTTGAAATCCTTTCCTTGCTTCCTTAAAGAAACGAAATGGATAAGTTTTGCTTAGCCTACTTTCGCAACTGTTTAAGAAAAGCACTTAGTTTGAATTAGGCAGGGATGTTGAATTCGATTATCTTGTGCCTTGGTGAAAGATCATTTGCGTAGGAAGTAACTGGAGACATCGTTTATACATCTGATTCCCCTCTCCTTTCAGATTACTACTGAGAAAATTTATCTCCAGTTAGAGGAGAAAATTGTTTTCAAGTTGTACCAATCCTTTGGGGCACCATTTGTGTGCGTGAGCTTATGTATGACTGTACCTGACCTACTCAATCACATGTAATTTAAGAATTAGTGTCTTCTGAGCTCTCTATCATATCACAATACCCTCTTTTGAACATCAAGTGATCTAATGAAATAGCTACACATGTTAATACCCTTTAGAAGCTACTACTTCACATGGACCAGTGCCCTTATTTCAAAAGTCAATGTGCCCCTAGTAATGGAAATGTGTACAATCATATAGTACTTATGTCCCTTTTGAGTTGAGGAGTGTCCAGCATCATCCCCTGGCTGAAGTTTATCTCTGTATGAGTTTCTGTTGATATCTGCATGTCTTCTATATTTGTTTTTATCTTATATATGTATTCTACTGGCACTGGTCCCTTGGAAGCATCCTCTCGCCTTGTTCGAGGTATGGATGCGTACATACACCTTGAATTGACCCAGTATATCCCGGCTGATGATGATGATATTTTTCTCAGATAAGTTCTCGTCTCATAGGATTATTTCTTGCAGTTTTACGGTATGAATGCCTTGCTAGCAGGAAATGTTGTGGACCTGGTAGTAGTCTTAGGCCTCACAGTCGGATGGATCTCAACATATATGTTCAGGGTCTCAAACAAGGAAATGACATATGCTCAGCAGTTGCGTGATTACGTGAACAAAGTAATGGAGGTACATTTCCGTTGTGCTTGACCATTCTCTCCAAATTCTTCATGCCTCTTTGCCCACCATGTGCATTCTCTCCAAAGTCATCTAACTGGTAAATGACTCGTATCCAAGATTTCTCAGCTTGTGCATTGCAGAAGCGGCTGGAGAGCTTAACTGAATCAGAGTTGGCAGAATTGCTTGAACAAGTCGAGGAGGAAAAGCAGCGCCTTCGCCTTCCTAGCAGTGAGCATCACTCCTGATCATCCCTGTCCGAGCTATATGTGAATGATAATACCACATGAACTGTCAGTTGAAATGATCAAAAGCGTAATTGCATTTGAAAAGAGAATCGGTAAAGGGGTTGTACTTGTACATGTATCCATATGATCATCCTCGTTGTGATGTTCTGGATTTGATTGACAATAGCTCTGTCTGTGTAATATATCTAATTTATATATAGATGTATAGATATATAGATTTGTGTGATTTTGGTTGGCTGGGCTTGGAAATTTCAGCTTTAAGGATTGCAAGTGTTGAATGTGAACGCTTTTTACCTTCCCACATGAATTGCAAGAAGTGATTTTGTGGAAATAGTAACTTGCAAAAGCCTCGATCTCTCAGCAGTTGCTTGATTGATCAGCTGCGCACCGCCTTCATCAATCATCATCAAATTGTTGCAAATCCAGCAGTTGGATGTAGATTGGGTTGAGGTAGGTTTGACAGCTTTAAATGGGCCGATTCAAGCCCAGTTCAAGAAGCCCAAAGTCGAGAAAAGCCCAATTTTTCAGCCAACAAAATAGTGACCGCTGTCTTGAAATGTTACTGTTCATAAGAGAACTCCGGTTTTTTCAGCCAACAAAAACCCCACTTTTTAATTTGAAAATTACATAAAATCACAACCACTTTATACTTGACTTATAAAAAAACACAAAAATAATCATATTCTAATTCATGTAATTTTAAAAATTGAGGTTGTATTGAACAAAGTTGACAAACAAATAGTGTTTTGATCCATTTAAAATATAAATGGTGGATATGTGCAAAGTATGACTAATTATGGATTTTTTTGGTAATTTTGATAGATAAAGTTTTGTTTTGAATGATATCATAATTCAAGTTCAAAATTTTGCATTGTTTTCGGTCAAAATTTTATGATTTGTATTATTTTTGGTTGATAAGTTTATATTAATTTTGGTTTATAGGTGGATAGTTTGTATTATTTTAAGATTTTTTTTTTCTGTTTGTATTATATTTGGTTAAAATATGCAAGTTATTATTTTAAGTTACTTTTTCCTTAGAATTATTAACCAAAAAAGTTTATAAAAACACTTGCTATTTTATACATATATATACTAATTTCTACTAGTGTTTTTTTTTTTATATTGTTACCACACATTCAATATTATAATATAGTACTTATATTAGTTTCATTTATTTATTGAATTTTAACTTTTAACATTATATATTTTAATTTTAATTTTTTTAAATGATTATTTAAACTAAATTAATATTTTGAAAATTATATTTTGAACCCGAACATTTCATAAATTTTATATAAATATAAAATTAGGCCCGGTTTATATCTGTTTAGTTATGTCTACTAATTTTATATAAATATAAAATGAGGCCGGTTTATATATAGTTAATTACACTATTGAAATTTAGAAAATTTCAAGACCGATACCGTTTCTGTATAGATCAGAAAAGTCAAAGAGCATATCAACGTGACGGTTGTGATTAACACTTGATCTTAGCCAAAAGGCCGAGAAAGGTATAATTGTGATTAACACTTAACGCCTATAAAATGAATGAAATTAGATTAGATTAGTTCGTGGCACTACAAATTCGATCAGAAATGGCAAGGCATCTTTTAGATGCAGTGAGCAATATATGATCATCGAATCATCGAGCTGCATATATACGGATTTCGAGCTCCGGCTTCATGTTCTTGCAGGGGATCATCGTTCTTGCCCTCTCTGTTATCGCCATTGTTCTCGGCTGCAGCGACTGCATCGATAGACCGCGTCGTGGAGGATATGCAGGTTATGGCGGAGGCTATGGAGGAGGCTTTGGCGGTATTGGTGCCCCCGGTGGAGGTGGACATGGAGGTGGAGGCGGAGGGGGAGGGGGAGGCGGAGGTTGCTGAAGCTAGCTAAAAGTTAATGTTTGTTCGTATAATGGCTGTGGATATATTCACTATCAAGTGTTGTTTGTGTTTGTTACCCGTAATTTCATATGTCAATTGGCCGGTATCAATTGAGTATTGACCGATGGATTTGTGTTATTTTTTCCTTTTTCTGTATTTTCCATATATCTGAAGTGGATATAAACAAAATTTAATCATAAAACGATAATTAATCGAATTTTTTCATATCCAAATGGATATAAAACTATTGAATCAACCTAATTTGTAATATCCTCAAAAAAAGGATTAACTAATGTTATTTCCATCGTTGAAGAGTTTAATCCATTGATCTTTATTTTATTCTTCTGAAGGGGATAGATTGATGATATTACCCTGCAATGGTTGAATTAAAAAAAAAACATATTTTTTTTTTGGTAAACAAAAAAAAAAAAAAAAAAAAAAGGAAATGTATATATTAGTTGTTTTTTAATTTTTAATAATTTAGTTTTTTAGGCTAGTATAAAGTAGTATATTTATGAGTAAATGGTGCCCAATATATCACTTTATTTCTCCCTTTGCAAAAATGTCACTCCCCCCTTTAAAATGTGTTAAATATCAAAAGATGCATTTATTTTGCAAAACTAACAGGTCAATGTGACCTTTTGTTGTGGGTTAAAAAAATTTGGGCGGGCTTTTGAAATTTTAGAAATATTTGGGCGGGATTTAAGGGATTAGGAAAGGAGAGAGAGTTCCAGGTCAGGGCGGTACGAGAGTGACCAGCGAAGAAGAGCCGAGCCGCGACGAGGTTGTCCTAATTGGCGGCGCTGGTGGTTCTACGGAAGGCGACGAGGTTGTCCGGCGAAGGCGTCGGCGGTGCTAGGGGTCCTGCGGAGGGTGACGAGGTTGTCCGGATCCAACTGGCGGCGCTGGTGGTTCTACGGAGGGCGACGAGGTTGTCCGGCGAAGGCGTCGGCGGTGCTAGGGGTCCTGCGGAGGGTGACGAGGTTGTCCGGATCCAATTGGCGGCGCTGGTGGTTCTACGGAGGGCGACGAGGTTGTCCAGCGAAGGCGTCGGCGGCGCTAGGGGTCCTGCGGAGGGTGACGAGGTTGTCCGGATCCAGATCCTCTTCCACCGCCCTGCCCCTTCCCCTCCTCTCGACATCCCACTCTCGCCGACTCCGAGCCTGACGCCGCCCCACCCCTTCCCCTCCTCTCGACCGCAAATCAGTGAACCTCGACTCCGAATTCAACAATTCCGATAACGAATTGAAGTAGAACGAGAGAGTTTCAAGGTTTCAATGTTGAATCGAATTGAACCTGTCAGATCCGGCCGAGAGGTAGATGGTGAGGCAAGCTTTAAAAAAAAAATAAAAAATGGGTGAATGTGCACTCTTTCATCTTCTTCTAATTGCATCTTTGTTTGAACACTTACTCATTTCTTTGTTTATGTAAATGTTGTGGGAAGTTTATGAGATTAATAATACCTGACAGGGCTTAGTCTTCCATTGGCTGAGACATCGGTTTTATTGGCTACACAACAGTAGTTATTGGCTAGTAAGCGTAAATCGCATATATTTAGGGTTCGCATCTCAGGCAACCAAGACAGAACCATATATTGTAACTGACGTACATATATGCAAAATAACAAAAAACAACCTTCGGCAACTCAAAGAATGTCATCTATCCTAGCTATCCTTGAGGTGGGAAGTTCTTGAGGTAGATGAGACCCGACAAGGGTTATTCTTATATTGGCTAAAAGATCGTGGCCACTGGCTAGGCAACAGTAGTTACTGGCTAGTGAGTGTAAATCGTAACTTTTTCTTTTTTTTTTAGGCCAAGTGAAATCATGTATTATAGGGTTGTATGTATTTTTTTTTGTTTCAGCACCTAGTTAGTATTTCTTTTTACTTTGTAACAAGCTTTGAGGACTTCTTCACATTGCCACGCCACACTTGCTTATGTTCTCCGATGCTTCCGGCGAAGGAACTCTCCCCGAGACGGGTACCCACTTGTCTCCATTATCTTACTCCTCTATGAGCATTGTCCCCTCCTCCATGTCCACATCGACAGCTTGACCTTTCATCTCCGGAGCAACGATTGTCGGTTCTGCCCAGGTTTTATGTTTTATCTTGCCAGTTGTGTAAATTTCCGTGCCAGATGAATTGTTGTCTTTGCCATCCAAATGGTTATCCATGTCATACTCCAAATTGAGATCAAGATACGATTTAGACATAACTTTACTTAGAATTTTTTTTTCTATAAACATATATAAAGTGGGTGTCTATAGAAAGATAAAATTAAATTAAGTTCAAAAATAAATTTATTTTTTATTTTTATCAAATAAAAATGGCCAAAAATTAGTTTAAAACATTTAAAGGGGTCTCCCTCTCTCCTCCTCTCTCTCTCCCTAGGTTACCTTAGAGCATGCACATTCGTGAGTCCGGACTCAGGCCCTTAACTTACTTTTTCTTTGCCACATCAGCTTAAGGGCCCCATTTCAGTTTTTAATTTTTTACACCCTTATTCGTGAGCCCGAACCCAGACCCTTAAGTTACTTTTTACTATTTATTTTTTTCTATTATTATTATTATTATTATTATTACTACTTCATTATGTATTAAATCATTAACTTATAATAACTTATTATAAAAATTAATTTTTAATGTTTCAAAAAGAAAATAGGGGAGTTATTCAAATGAGTTTTTGTACAAAACATATGCAAGATGGATGTCTATGCGTAGATAAAATTAATTTAAAGTCAAAATTTATTTTATTTTAATTTTTTTAATAAGTAAAAATGCTAAAAAATGATTTTCAAACAATTAATATTTTGGCCTGTGTAGTGCCAAAACGCAGTGTATGATTGAAGCCATATTTTATACGGCATCGTTTTGGCTCGGCATTTTGCCTCAGTGTGCATGCGCCTCACATGTGACTTTGGGAGATGCGCCATGAGCCCGCTTTTTGGGTCACTTGCAGTTGAACCCCAGAGCATGGTCCCTTAGCTTTTCCTTTTAAAAATAAATAAATTATTTGATCTGTCCATTGATAAGGGCCTTCGGGCTCGCTAATGTACATGGCCATGGCCTTAACCCTGTTGGGAAGGTGGTCAAATTTTTTGCAAAAATGACCTTTTGTCATGCCCTTGTAAATTTTCAACTCCTTGGTCATTTTTGCAAAGTTGACCATGAATTGGTATATTCATGCCAATCATCCTATATTTATATTAATTTTTGTCCGGATAAAATTAAATTGAATATGGACATAGAGACGGGTCCGTTTTGGTAACACATAACTGATTGGTTAATTGGAGTTGTTAGGGTAGTTGAACTTAATTGATTAAGTATGATAAACATATGTTAAATTAGATTGTTTATAAGCTAGTTAAAAGTTTGGTAACTCTAAGTTAATAGGGTCGATGATATAAAGTATAAACTAGCTGACGAGATAAAAAAAATGAATTGATTTGTGAATATAAAATAAAAAGTTGTGAAATGCTCGAGTGAATAACCGTTAAAAATCCAATTTTAAAATCTAATTAAACTAAAATCTTAATTACAGTATTTAAAACTATAAAATATTTTAAACAAAATATCAAATTGAGGCTAGGAGCCTAAGGACTGCATTGTAATCAAGCTTTAAACAAATACATTAATCTAAATTAAAAGTTGTTAACTTTGCTTCATTTTTTAATTTATGCTTAATGAAATGAATATAAAAAAAATTACAAAAGATGATCACCAACATTATGTTTGAATGTAAAATATTTATACAAATCGTTATTGTGAAGACACTCAAAAGAATGTAAGAACACTGATTTGCAGCTGAATCAGTGACCAAAACAAAAGCAAAAGAAAGAATATAAGTGAGCTCTGTCACTCTTTCATTGAAATTGAAGGTTCCCAAAACAGATGCAACTAAAGATGCAATGCATCAATCCCCAAAACCCTAATGATCTTGAGGTAACATATGAAATTTTATAGTCCAGCCACTCATGTGATGAACATGCTGTGACATCTTGCTCTATTAGCTTATTACAACAAGGCATATATCCAGAAAAGGAAATAACGAAAATGCCATAAGGCAAGAACATACTTAAGAAGCTAATGAGCTAAGATATAACATCATAAATGAACGTAGGGCCTGTTTGGAAAGGGTATATAAATATAGGATATAGATTATGGGTATGAGATATAGATATCAAGCTATCGGTATTGGGTATGGGTACGTATGAGATTGATATCTATATCTTATATCTAATGTTTTGATATATAGGGTATATAGATATCAGAATTAAATAGAAAAAAAAAAGATAATAAAAATGAACCAAATCCCCTCTCGCCTCCTCTCCCTCTCCATCTCCCGTTCGACCCCCTCTGAATCTTCATCTGCTGCTTCTTTCTAATTCGCCATCCAGATGCTGAACCCCTCACCTTCGTTTCTGCTTTCTGCCATCTTCACTTCTCTATCTCAATTCTAACTCGCAAGTGCTACTTTTTTATGCTCAGACAATACCTACTTTCCCCTCTAGGGTTCACGCAACACAAACTTCACCCAACACAAGAGATATTCAAAGCAAAAATTTCGAACAGATGCAAGAGGAGATCGATTAGAGAAGAAGAAAAAGATTAGAGAAGAAGGAGAAGGAGGACTTTTATGTTCAGTCGCTCTCTATCGTTCAATCCTATAGCCCCCAATTTTTGGAGATATTGAAAAGTGAAAAATACCCTAGTATTGGTATATGAAGATATAAGATTGATATCCATATAAAAATTTGGATAAATTCCCCAAACAGGGTATATAGATATAGGGCTTTCTATACCCATAGCCTATATCTATATACCCATCCCAAACAAGCCCTTAAGTAATCTTCATATTCCCCTTCAAGTTGGAGGGGGAGAAAAAACGACCAAACTCAACTTGCAGGCTAAAAACATATGCCGTTTCCCCCCAAGTGGCTTTGTAAGCAGGTTTGCAATTTGAACTCATGTCTTGACATGTTGTGGATGAGCAAATCCACACACCAAGTATTGTCTGATAAAGTGGCAGTCAATCTTCAAATGTTTGGTTCTCTCATGAAAAAATGCGTTTTCAGCAATATGAATGGCTGGCCTACTATCACAGTAAAGAGGAATAGGTAATGGCACCTCCAACATCATGGAGTGTAAGATTCCTTCAATCTAAATCAACTCACTTGTTTTGGTTGACATACTCCTATATATTTAGCCTCTACAGAGGATTTAGAGACAGTGGTTTGCTTCTTTGTCTTCCACGAAACCAAAGATTCTTCAAGAAAAACACAATATCCAGACAATGATTTTGCACTGAACTGGCAGGCACCCCAGTTAGTATCACAATAAGAGGATCTTTAAGGGAGTATTTGATGAGTAGTGTAGTCCAACTCCAATGGTACTTTTGAGATACCTGGCAATATGTAAAGCATCATCAAGGTGTGGCTCCCTAAGTTTTGACATGAACTGGCTCAAATGGTGAAATGCATAAGAGATATCTAGACGAGTCAAATTCAGAAATAGAAGTCTCCCATTCAACCTGTTGTATCTCTCAGGATCTGACATAATGTAGACTCCTGAATTTGTGGACAACTTTAATCCTTTAGGAAGAGGGAAAACCGATGGCTTACAATCCATCATGTTGCAGTCAATCAAAATATCTATCACATGCTTCCTTTGATAAAGAAACAACCCTGTTGAGTCCTTGGAAATCTCAAGACCAAGGAAGTATCTTGCTTCTCCAAGATCCTTGATAGTGAAGGCATTATGAAGAGCAGTTTTGGTTTCTTGAATAACTATCTCATCATCTCCAGTGATGAGCAAATCATCCACATATACTAGAGCTATCACAATCCTTGAAGGGACCTTTCTTTATAGTCTGCCGAGCATTGTGACTCAAAGTAGTTAACCAACCCTGTTCTATTTCTCCAGTTAAATCATAGTCGAGTCAATCTGTTGATGTACTGCTCTTCGGTCTGTGACCGGAGTGAAGACATGTACTCACTCGCAAACTTATTTGCAAGGTTCATATCTTTTGTAAATATCTTGGAACAAAGGGGAGTCCCTATGGATTGCACCAGAACCCCACTGCGTGTCTTCCTAGGTATGAATACAATTGAAGTCACCACCAACCACAACATCTCCAGTTGCATTCTCCAATGCATTCTTTAGATCAACCCAAAACGAAGCCCTTCTGGATATCGTCAGTGGGCTGTATACTACGAAGATATTCTTCTTCCGATCCCCCTCCTTCCAGGTGGCGTGGATAAAGTTTGGATTCCTTTGTTCCACCTCCAAGTCGCACTTGTCCTCATTCCGCATAAGCCATATGTCCCCTGCAAAACATCTGACTAGCTTCAATCCTCTCAACCTTAGCAAAATTAAGTCTCTTGCACGCTTGATCCGCCGCCTCCCCAGAGATAAGTCTCAAACAGAGCGAGCACATCAACAGAACAATTCTTGCAAATATAGCGAATCTCCCTTCGAAACAATTTCTTGCATGCACCAAAACAATTCCAGAATAAAAAATTCATCATAAAAGAGAACTTGGGTTTGCACAGACCGAAACGGACAACAAAAAGCCAAGAAAGGGAAGCATAGATTAGTCAAATCACGGCCCTTCAACAGAGCCTCAACCTCATGTGATCCCTCCATCATCCCCTCGTAGTTAGGTGTGTTCATAGCTCTTGTATCTGCTTCTCCCCAGAACCTACCCATGATCCTTTGTAATTCCCCGTCTCTTCTAGTGGAATCGCAAGAAAAGTCCAAGTCCCGTCCCTCTGTGCTGCAGTTAGCCTTGGAGTAGAGATCCAGAACATTCCCTTTGAACTTCTTCTTCGGGCCCTTCATCAGAGAATGCCCCCACTCCCCGGTCGCAAACGGTGGTGGTGGTTGTGTTTCACGTAAACAAAATGGTCGCAACGACCATATGAAAAATGGTCGCAACGACCACTTACCATATGGTCGTTATGACTAGTTTTAACCAAATCAACAACAAAAGGTCGCAACGACCATAAGGACAATGATCGCAACGAGCAATGCATTACTGGTCGCGACGACTAGTGTGCTTATGGTCATTGTGACCACAATGTGTAAAAAAAAAGGTCGCAACCAGGGGCGGATCCTGGACCGTCATTCCGGGGATACTTGAAGGTAAATTTTTCATCATTCCGAGAATGTTTAGAGACTAAAAAAAAATTCTTTTGTAATTTTTTTCCCGTGTTGGGGATGCTTGACGGAAAATATTACGAAATTAACACTAAATTTTTTTATTTTTTATTTATTTTGGGGATGCTTGAGCATCCCTAACCCATCAAAGGGATCCGCCCCTGGTCGCAACGACCATATATGCCAATGGTTGTTGTGACCATGAGGGCATGTGCTAAACGGAAAAATGCATCTGCGCTAAACAGAAATCATTTATAAGAAAATATGAAATATATTATGTTAATAAAATACATTTTTAACATTTCACATTTGGCATGTGTTTTTTCATGTAACAGTACTAATTAAATCTGGCCCTTTTTCATATTTCCTTTGTATTGAGTGAGCGAGGTAGCTAAGTTTTCATGGATGCGATATTATTCAGTAGCTCATTTTTATGCTGTGAAACAGTTTGCACTGCACACTTTGTGGCAATGTTACTGCTGTTGGTGGTGATGGAATGAGAAAACGTAGCTGCAATGCTTATAATATTTATCCATCGACTAGAGGTTTAAGGTCATTGCTCAGTAAACATGCAAGCCTTTCCATTTTATTCTCTTTGCATCTTGTCTTTGTATGTTGATAGCTAGGCCTGCAAGTTGTGTCTTGACAGCTCCAAGTATAGAGCATATTTTCCTTGTAAACATAATTTTCTATCAGTTGATATTTTATTCAGTTTTCTATAAGTGAGGAAGATCTAGTTGAACTTTAAGAGATGGAAAAACATAATCTATGCCAGGTAATATATGTAGTTCTTCTGGATCATGATATCAGTGTTGTGATCATATATTCTGAATTGTTTGTCATGGATTTAAATGTTAAAAAAAATCATTTGATTTTTTTTATTAGGAAAATGGGAGAATAGGATTGGATATACCAAAAAATTCCAGGTTTTGCAAAATTGAAAAAGTAGCAATGAGCCTCCCAAAATTGCAAGAATAACAGGTTCATATGACCGCCTCACACAGGTAATCATAATGATGAGGGTTATTAATTAACATCATCAAATCAACTGCAAGGAAAAAGCAAACCCCCTTGGAAAGTTGAGTCAGTTTCACAACGCCATAGAGAAAAGAAAAGCCGGTGAGAGGGAAGAATAAAGAAGCATCATTTTTTACTGTTATACATTTTTTCTGTCACACATTGTTTCTTTTCTGGCACATTTTTTTTATTGGCACAAATTTTGTAATTACTAGCACTTGTTTTAGTAACATGTAAGCTTTAGTGTACATACTTGTATATCAGGTATAAAAACAAGTGAGCCATGGTTAGAACGAGGTACAAAATGACTAGCCTGCATACTCATCTCTCAACATTGCTTTGTGCAAATTTCGCCCTTTAAACACCCGACCACCTCGTCCACGATCCCACCTGTCGTCGAACACGAGAGTGAAAAAGACCAGCCTTTTCTTCCCTGCTCGAATGTAAGAAGAGAACTTGGTCTTATCACTTTCGGTGGGGATATGAAGATGATGGGGAGTAGTAATGGCCATAAAACGAATACCGCAAGCTTACTTACCCATGGTCATTCTCCTGCACTTTGCTTAATTGTCACCTTTGGTTGATCTGTTATCGTGGTTGTGCAAGTTTCATCTACTGCAATGTCTGTGATAGAAGTTAGAAACTCTGTGCCATCTTCTCTATTTTCTATGCCAGACATGGCTTTCTGTATGACAGAATCTGTACGGTCCATGTTCATCGGGTCGTTGGCGCCCAGAAACTCAGAAGGGACTGCACATCTGGATGAGTTGGTTTTTGGAGACATACACACATCGATCGGGAGCTACAGGATGCTTTTACACTAGACAGGGATGGAACTGAGCACCGATCGAATGAGTGTAATCCTACCCGCGAGGCTCATGAGGCCGGTCTTCCAATTTGCTAATCTTTAGATCAACCCAAAACGGGGCCCTTCTGGCTACCGTCGATGGGCCGTAAACTACGAAGATATTCTTCTTTCTGTCCCCCTCCTTCCGAGTGGTGTGGATAAAGTTTGGATTCCTTTGTTTCACCTCCAAGTCGCACTTGTCCTAATCCCACAGGAGCCATATGCCCCCTGCGAAACCTCTGGCTTCAATCCTCTCGACCTTAGCAAAATTAAGTCTCATGTGCACTTGATCCACCGCCTCCCCAAAGATACGAGTCTCAAACAAATTAAGCGAGCTTATCAACAGAACAATTCTTGCAAATATAGTGAATCGCCCTCTGAAACGATTTCTTGCCTGCACCAGAACAATTCCAGAATAAAAAATTTGTCATAAAAGAGAACTTGGATTTGCACATACTGAAACAGACAACAAAAAGCCAAGAAATGGAAGCAAAGCTTAGTCCAAATCATGGCCCTTCAATGGAGCATCGGCCTCCTGTGATCCCTCCGTCATCCCCTCGTAGTTAGGTGTGTTCGTAGCCCTCGTATCCGCTCCTTCCCAAAACCTGCCCATGATCCTCTATAATTCCCCGTCTCTTCTAGTGGAATTGCAATAACAGTTCAAATCCTGTCCCTCCGTGTCGCAGTTGGCCCCGGAGCAGAGATCCATAACATTCCCTATGAACTTCTTCTTCGGGCCCTTCATCAGAGAAGACTCCACACTCCCCGGTCGCAAATGGTGGTGGGTGGTGGTGTTTCACGTAAACAAAATGGTCGCAGCGATCATATGGCAAATGGTCGCAACGACCACTTACGATATGGTCGTTGCAACCAGTTTTAACCAAATCAACAACAAAAGGTCGCAACGATCATAAGGACAATGGTCGCAACGAGCAATGCATTACTGGCCGCGACGACCAATGTGCTTATGGTCATTGCGACCACAATGTGTAAAAAAAAAAAAAAAGGTCGCAACGACCATATATATATGCATGTCAATGGTTGTTGCGACCATGAGGGTATGCTAAACGGCAAAATACCCCTGCGCTAAACAGAAATCATTTATAAGAAAATATGAAATATATTCATATATTATGTTAATAAAATACATTTTTAACATTTCACATTTGTGCTTTTTCATGTAACGATACTAAGTCTGGCCCTTTTTCATATTTCCTTTGTATTGAGTGAGCGAGGTAAGCTAATTAAGTTTTCATGGATGCAATATTATTCACTCATTTTTGTGCTGTGAACGTACATCTTAAACAGTTTGCACTGCACAACTTGTGGCAATGTTTACGGCTGTTGGTGGTGATGGAATTGAAAGAGAAAACGTAGCTGCAGTGCTTATAATATTTCTCCGTCAACTAGAGGTTAATTAATTAAGGTCATTGCTCAGTCCTTATAATATTTTACTTGTAAACATAATTTTCTATCAGTTGATATTTTATTCAGTTTTCACCTTGACCTTGCATTGTCTATTTGTCCAGATCTGCAATTTTTGTTTAATGTTAAATATCTCTCTGCTTTTGTACATTGTAGGATGTTTCCTTTTCAACGCCTTTTTATTCTGAATTGTTTGTCATGGATTTAAATGTTAAAAAAAAAAATCATTTGATTAAAGTAGGTACTTGGGTAAACTTGCTTAATTTTTTTTTTTTAAAAACACAAAATCAAACCAAACATTGTCAAGTTTAGATTCGGAATCAAACAAACTTAATTAAGCATTGCATGATATATGCTTATCCTGCAAGAAAAAAATAGATTGGTGGAATGGACATGTGAGGAAGCCTGGTTCTCGCCCAAAATGTCAATTTTTACTTGTTGGAGGCTTGCCTCTTTTATGCACAAATTAAAGGAAATTCATGTGCTTTGTCTCCATTAATGAAGATGCTAACTTTGATTTGGGCTATAAACAACGTATTAGGCCTGCTCACGGGTCAACCCGTGACTCGACGGGTCAGACGAGTCTCAGATTTTGATGGGTCACGGGTTCGAGGGTTTCGAACAAATGATCCGCCAATCGACATTTTTTTTAAAGGCTGTATTTGCAAAAAATTAAAAAAAAAACAGATTTTTTTTAAAAAAAGACCCAACGGGTTGACCCGCCACTCCACGTGTTCGGGTCATGACTTCCTGACCCGTGACCCATCGGATTCGACCCATGTACAGGCTTAAACGTATAATGTCCATGTCTGATGGACAGGGGCGGAGCCAGAAAGTTTTTAGCGTTGTAACGACCCGAAATTTAAGTACCTGAATTAACCTCCATAAACCTACTTAGAAGGTAAATAAGGTTCGGAATACTAGGTTATCGGGGAACGTTATAGAAGAAGTTTGATCTTCTTCCGTGAGCTTTGGATCTTACGACCGAGTACGAGTTATTATTAGGTTCATTTAAGCGGAAGATTTAGTTGTCAAAAGATGGGGATTGCGAACCCCGAAAAGATCGTAAGCCCGTTGGAGGCTTCACCTGTCCTAGACTATCGCGAAAACGTTTCGAACAGAGATAAAAGCGGAAATCATAAATACAACAAAATGCCACGGCCACGCCGGGTCAAAACGATAAAACGTATGAGCAAAAGAGTGCGAATGTCAAGCGCCTCCCTCACTCTAATCGTCCAAAAGGTCTGTCCCGACAACCATCCACATCAGTAAGTCATATCGGGTAAGGGGTACCTGAATCTAAAAACAAGAAATAAATCGGGGTCAATCATCGGAAATATGCACACTCCGTACCATATAAAGAGGCATACTTAAACTACATGAATGTTAAAATGCAACACATAAGCAAGTGTATAGATATATCTAAATGCGAAATAAACACACAAGGGCCCGTATCATCATCATAATCATCATCATAATCACCATAATATCTTCTCAAACGTACTCATCCTTCTCAAACATACTCATCCTTCTCAAACCTACTCATTCTTTCTCATCATAAGCCTTTCATCATTTCATTCGTGTTCCATCAAGTATAAGTCATTTATTCAGATTTTGACGGCCGTCCTACCATAGACACATAGCATACATATGAATCGTTGGATTTACTAAGTTCCTCCTACGTCATATTACCAGTTTATATTCCTAACATGTTACTAGGTCGCGTGATGCATGAAGACTCTCGATAAGACAAAGAGTATCACATAAATCCATCATGAGTAAGTCCAGGGGACTTACCTGGAGTCCGGAGAATAAGCAAGCAATAAAGTGCACAACCAAGGATCCAATCAACAAGAGCCTATTAATTTCATTAAGCTTTCATTAGGTGGTATTCTAATGCATGGTACCCAACCTAATAATCAACATACATCCACATGAGGTTCACGATTCTATAGATTACACAATTTGGTTAAGTGATCCGGACTTAACCAGTTATAATCTATATAGTATTATCACATAATCGATTTTCTTCTTATCGGATCATAAGTCAAGTTATGGGTATACTTCATTTCTGTATTTTATATGCTCTAAGTTTCGGTTATGCCATCACATATTTAACCATATTCTTAGCATTCCCTTAACCAAGTTTTCTAACCGAGTCATTATAAACACTGGTTACTAAAATTATAATAACTCTTGATTCAACCGTTGGATTTCCGTAATTATTAAAGGACAGATAGATAACATTCCCATGAACATCATATTAAGATTTCAGCCGAATCAGACCGTTGGATTTGAATTAAAATCCAAATTACAGAGGCACATATATCCATTTTGTCTCTTGATGTTTGCTACAAAACGCAACCAAAAACACATAGAGGCTCCACTTCCTAAGCCCTTTCCAAGCACACAAGATCTATTCCTAGAGAGAGGGAAGGCAGATGAGGGATTACCTTCGAAGAATCCCACACAAACGACTCAAGAACACCCTCGGGAGTCCTTCGGAACACCTTTCAAACACCTTGCCATTTTGTCACCAAAAATCCCAAAACATGATTTAGATTCTTACTCAAGGTTAAAGAAAAGGAGTTATAAAACATGTTGGAACTCAGTTTTGGAAGAAAGGAAGGGTTCTTACCAAGAAATCAAGTCAAACTCTCAAGACCCTTCAAAAACAGTTTTCTGCAGCTTCAAAGATGGACGATTTTGGCTGGGAAAAAGACCTTGGATTTTTGTGTTTGAGATATGTATGGAAAGCTGGGTTCAAGACGGATCCATGGCCACCGAGTTTGCTCAATTTGGATGGGTATGGAGGGAGTTATGCTATTTCTTGTGAAGGCTGTCCAAAATGGAACTAAAATGAAGCAAGGCTCTCCTTCTCTCTCTCTCTCTCTCCTCTCAAGTGACGGTGGGGCTTCTTTGGATGAGCTCCTCATGAGTCTTGGGGTCAGGCTTATAGAGGAGAGGGGTGGTTGGCTTCATGAGTCAAAGCATGGGGGGTGATGGGATGAAGAGATGGGAGTGGTTGAATGTCTACATTCACAAGCAAGCCACAAGTCAAGGGTTTGGTGGATCAATGTTGGGCAATTTGGGTGGATGACCTCTTTAACATAATGTAAAACCCGAGCTCGCGAAGCGTTAAAATCCGTTACGTTTATAAGATACGAGAAAAGTGGCTTGGGCATATTTTTTCCGTCATTAAATCCATGTAAAGCTAGGCATAAAATTTTTAAATTTTCCGGGTTTTCATAATTATAAGGGAGGATAATATTCGGATTATCCTACGGATATTTTATAAATATTAATTAAATTCCGATCTTTACAATCATCCACCTCTAAAAACAAGTCTCGTCCCCGAGACAAAGAGGTTTAAACCGGCGGAGAAGGTTTTAAAACTTGAGTCCTTGAATCGTAACAAAAGGCACACGATCATCTTGGATGCGTCGTCCAAGAATCTCACGCCACCTTTGTCACGGCCGTAATAATCTCGAAGGTTTCATCAAGCATGTGATGGGCGCCCCCATCACATCTCGCCTCAACCTTGAAAGTATCACAACTCGAGAGGATAATCACACTACCACTCGGTCTTAGCGAAAATTCCACAAGTGCCCCCGTGGAAAGCTCGTATCCACTTCGCGAAGTATAATAGGTTTACCCGGACATTGGAACCTTAAATTGCTCATTTCCGAACTAAATCTCAAAATCAAGGTGTTTGGCGTCCCGACTCGACATTAGACCTAGACACTTCTAGTCTCGACTCATCTCCTTCTCGGGAGGTGGTTGTCCACCTCTAAGGATCAAACACACGATCTCACTACGACTCAATCAAAACAGAGGGTGGA
Source organism: Persicaria tinctoria (assembly GCA_037127255.1). Classification (NCBI taxonomy): domain Eukaryota; kingdom Viridiplantae; phylum Streptophyta; class Magnoliopsida; order Caryophyllales; family Polygonaceae; genus Persicaria; species Persicaria tinctoria. Next base: position 4,470,634 of record JBANSL010000010.1, read on the forward strand.
TTAACATCCACCTCTAAGGCTAAGCCTTATTCCTTTTCCTAGGTTCAATATTCCGACATACCATCATTTATCGACCATACTCACAACAATCACATAATCATAACGATATCATATCAGTCATATATCATAAAGTATCACACATCAATGATAATCACATCATGTAGGACCGCTCATGGGCCCCACCGCATATCAATCACAGAAAATGCGCACTCAATCACAGAGGTAAACACCCAATCACACATAGTACGGCTAAGGGTCCCCCTCCCAGGTACTCACCGGCCACTCACGCAGTCAAAGCTATATCTGCACGTGGCTGTACATACGACGCTAGCAACTCATCTAATACATCTCCATAGCTCGCCCGTATACTCTCCTCTGTCTCCCAAGTGGCCTCCTCGGGGCTTCTCCTAGCCCACTGTATAAGTACCAACGGTACCTCTCTGCGCCTCAGCTTCTTGACCCGTCGGTCAAGAACAGCAATCGGATGCTCCACGAAGGTATGGTCAGGTGCTATCTCTAATCCGGAGTAGTCCAATCTGTGACTCGGATCTGGCTCGTACTTCCTCAGCTGTGACACGTGGAAGACATCGTGTATACCGGCCAAACGGGGCGGTAAAGCAACTCTGTAAGCAACCTCTCCCACTCGCTCGAGGATCTCAAAGGGGCCCACATATCTAGGGCTCAGTTTGCCCTTCATCCCGAATCGTCAGATCCCTCTCGTCGGTGACACTCGTAACCAGACATGATCTCCAACCTCAAAGGCCAACTCAGTCCTGCGCCTATCAGCATACTTCTTCTGTCGGTCGTGCACAACCCTCAGATGCTCTCGGATCCGTCTGACCTGATCTGTCGCCTCTTGCACGTACTGTGGTAGTGTCCCCACTCGGTCTGCAGGCTCATCCCAGCAGATAGGCGACTTGCATCGCCTCCCGTACAACTCCTCAAAAGGAGCCATCCTGATCGATGAATGATAGCTGTTGTTGTACGAGAACTCTACTAGGGAAAGATGTCGAACCCAAAGGTTTCCCCACTCCAAAACACAAGCCCTCAGCATATCCTCTAGCGTCTGAATCGTCCTCTCGCTCTGCCCGTCCGTCTGCGGGTGATAGGTCGTGCTGAAATGCAACTTGCTCCCCAGAGCCTCGTGCACATGCCTCCAGAATCTCGAAGTGAAGCGACCATCTCTATCAGATACTATCCTCTCGGGAACCCCATGCAACCTCACTATATGTTGTATAAAAGCTCGGACTAAATCAGACACAGGCCATGTCTCCTGAATCGGAATGAAATGGGCGGTCTTGGTCAACCTGTCGACCACCACCCAAATCGCATCAAAGCCTCGTACATCTCTCAATCCTGTCACGAAGTCCATCGTGATATCCGTCCACTTCCACACAGGGTCAGGAAGTGATCATGTCATCCCTCCGGGCTTCTGGTGCTCTATCCGCACCTGCCGGCAGACCTGACATCGCGCTACAAACAAAGCGACATCAGTCTTCATCCTGCGCCACCAGAACGTCCTCCTCAAGTCCTGATACGTCTTATTCGATCCCGGATGGACCGAATAAGGAGTGGAATGTGCCTCTATCATGATCTTCTGCTTCAGGTTGTGCACATCAGGCACAGCAACTCGTCCCTGCAACATCAGCATCCCATCATCTCGGACGGTAAAAGACCTACATTGGCCATGGGCCATGCGCTGTCGGATATCGGCAATCCGCGCACACTCTGTCTGCGCTCGTCGAATCTCATCCATCAACTCTGACTGAACCTCTAGGAAACTCAGTTGTCCACTCTCTCGCTGTGACCAGACCTCTATCCCACAACTGATCAGATCCCGCTGTAACTCAGGTCGAGCCGTCAATCTGGACAAAACAATCTCCTAACGAGTCTTCCGACTCAAGGCGTCGGCCACCACATTGGCCTTCCCCGGGTGATACTCAGTCTCCAACTCGTAGTCCTTGATCAACTCCAACCACCTCCTCTGACGCATGTTCAGCTCCTTCTGCGTGAAAATGTACTTCAGATTTTTGTGATCGGTCATGATCCTCACTGACGTGCCATACAGATAGTGCCTCCAGATCTTGAGCGCATGTACCACTGTGGCTAGCTCAAGATCGTGCGTGGGGTATGACTCCTCCCCTGGCTTCAGCTGGCGTGAAGCGTAAGCGATGACCCGATCCCTCTGCTGTAGCACACAACCTAAACCTGAACTCGAAGCATCCGTGTAGACCACGAAGTCCTCCGTCCCCTCTGGTAGTGCTAACACTGGCGCGGATGTCAACTTCTGCTTGAGCAGATCAAAAGTGGCCTGGCACGCCGGGCTCCACTCGAAGGGTACTCCCTTCTTCGTCAGTTGCGTCATCGGCCTAGCTATGCTGGAGAAACCCTCGACGAACCGTCGGTAATAGCTAGCCAAACCTAGAAAAGACCTGATGTCTCTAACGTTCTTGGGGATCTCCCAAGCAACGATAGCATCAACCTTCGATGCATCTACTGATATCCCTGTTGCGGATATAACATGACCAAGAAACATCACCTCGGAGAGCCAGAACTCACACTTGCTAAACTTCCCGAACAATTTATGCTTCTGTAGAATCCTCAGCACAATCCTCAGGTGCTCAGCATGCTCCTCTCTGCTCCTCGAGTAGATCAAGATGTCGTCGATAAATACAACCACGAATCTGTCAAGAAAATCGATGAACACCCTGTTCATCAACTCCATGAAGGCGGCTGGCGCGTTGGTTAGCCCGAACGGCATAACCACAAACTCGTAGTGTCCGTATCTAGTCCTGAAGGCCGTCTTCGGGATGTCCTCTGCCTTCACCCTCAGCTGGTGATAACCCGAACGCAAATCTATCTTCGAGAAGACGACAGCTCCCTGCAGCTGATCCATCAAATCGTCTATTCTCGGCAACGGGTAACGGTTCTTCACCGTAGCCCGGTTCAACTCTCTGTAATCTATGCATAGCCTCAACGACCCATCCTTCTTCTTCACGAACAACACCGGTGCTCCCCACGGCGAAGCACTCGACCTAATGTAGCCCTTCCCAGCTAGCTCCTCCAACTGTGCCTTCAGCTCGGCCATCTCCGTCGGCGCCATCCTGTACGGGACCCTCGAAATCGGCCTGGTGCCCGGCTCCAACTGTATAGCGAAATCAACATCTCGCTATGGCGAAAGTCCTGGTAGCTCGTCTGGGAAAACGTCAGCAAACTCACTAACAACGGGGACATCTGTCAGGCTGGGTCGCTCGCGATCCACCTCTAAAGCATAACACCAGTAGCTCGTGCATCCCTGGTCTAGAAGTCTCGCCGCTCGAACGGCGCTGATATGGGCTCCGTTCCGTTTGGGGTCGTCCCCCCACACCTCGTGCTCAGTCCCATCCTCCGCAAGGATGGAAACTGTACGGGTCCTCAGGTTGAGGATTGCCCCATAGAAGTTCATAAAATCCATCCCCAGGATCATCTCGTCTGTCCGCAGTGGCATGACTATCAAGTCAGTGGGCCACTCTCGCTCTCCTATCCGAATGGGGCATCCTAGGATCTCACGCCCCGTCCTAACCCTAGCCCCATCCGCCATACGCACTACTAATGCGGGACATACCGAACATACAAGTTTAAATCTAGCTACGCATGAATCTGCTATAAAGAAGTGGGTTGCCCCGGTATCGAATAGAATGCGAAGAGTAGAGTCACAGAACGATATCGTACCTATGGAAGTCGAAGCTGTCGAGTCACCGTTCCGCATCGGGAACGCACGAGGCGGCGGGGGTGGTAAGAAATCAGTGTCTACAGCTATCCCTGCCAGCTGTGCAGAACCTCTGCCCTGGCCGGGTCCTGCCGACCCTGCCGACGACTGTGTCTGCTGATGCTGGTAAGATCCTCGGCCGCCTCGACCTCCTCCTCTACCTCTACCTCGACCTCCACCTCGGCCTCGTCCTCCTCTAAAGCTGCTGTCTCCTCGACCACCTCCGTAGCTACTATCTCTTCGGCCAGCTCCCAAGGGAGTCCCCCTTCCCTGACCCTGTGCATAAGAAATCTGAGCGGGTCTCGGTGCCTCTGGAAGGCGTAAAGCTGAAGCTGCAGGAGTGACTGAAGATCTCTCGCCCTACGGGCACATGATAGCACGATGTCCTACCCCTCCACACGTGTAGCAGGAAATGAACTTCCTAGGGCAGTCTGTCTGGTAGTGGCCCTCCTCGCGGCAGCTGTGGCAGATAATAGCTCTCACTCTAACTTCGCGGTAGGATGATACAGGTACAGCTGGAATGGCCCAAGTGGTCCCGCTAATCGATCCTCCTCTCGCTAACCCCTTCCCTGGGCCCCTATCAAATCTGTGCTCCGCGGGTCGTGGCCTCTTTCCGCCAGATGAAGTGCGGAAAGCTGAAGACGTGGCAGCTGTCAGACGTAGCTGCTGGTCATAGCGGAGGATCATCTCTAGAAATCTGTCATATGTCATTCCCTCCATGCCAGTAGAGATCAGAAGAACGTCTGGCGGAAGCCTCATAGAAAGCATGCGGATGCGCAACTCGTCGGTGTTACATACCTTTCCACAATAGACGAGCTCCTTCTTGAACTGGCAGACGATCTCGGAGATAGATAGCCGTGGGTCATAGCGGGTACTGAAGAATGCAACCTCTCGTGCTGCTTGTGTCCCAGATGGACAGTACTCTCTCAGCATCAACTTCCTGAACTCCTCGTAGGTCCATGCAGTACGATCATCACAGTAGACAAGCCATCTGTCATAAGCATCTCCTTTAAGCTGCCCAGCCGCAAGCCTCTGTCTCTCCGCATCGGGTACTCCAATCAAGCTGAAAACTCCCTCGAGTCCTCTGAAGAACTGCTCGATATCCTCTCCGGGTCCGGCCTGAAAGATAGGCGGGCTACTCTGTGATAGTCTCTTCACCCAGTCGGTGACGCCAGCTGATCTCTCTCGCTCTAGCAACGCAAGTAATGCCCTCTCTATCGTTGATCCCTGCTGCTGCCTATCAGCATCTCCCTCGTGCTGCCCGGGGATCTCGACCTCAACATCGGTCTCAGTCTCTGTCTCTGTCTCGGGAATGCGGCCACGACCTCGGCCACGTGGTCTCCCGCGTCCTCTACTAATCTGGGTGTCGACCATGCTGACAACTGGACATTTAACTGTACTCAATATACAATTAAATAAAACGTCTTCTTCAAGGAAGACGGCCCTCAGGCACATTCATCTCACATAATTACATCTCTTCAAGGGGGTGGCCCGCAGGCACAGTTTTATATCGCACGGAAGCTAACTAGATAGCTATCCTTCGAGGGATAGCTTGACGAGCCCGCCTCTAAATCCTATCCTGCTCCAACCACCTTGGTTGCTCCCTTGGAGTCTTCCAGGCCCGTCTGTAAGGAAAAGCTAGGCAGTCTACCCGGACCCTTCTACATCTCTAATGATGCCTATCGCCTTGTCTCTACCCGTCGATCCTATCTCTCGTCTATAAAGATCCTAACCATTTTCATTTTCCAAAGGGTTTTCATCTTTGCCCTTTAAACACTTCGAAATCCTTGAAAATTTCCAAAACGGTGGGCGGGTTTTGAAAATTAATTTTTTAACTCGTGCGTACTCAGGTCGAACAACCTTGGCTCTGATACCATCTTTGTAATGACCCGAAATTTAAGTACCTGAATTAACCTCCATAAACCTACTTAGAAGGTAAATAAGGTTCGGAATACTAGGTTATCGGGGAGCGTTATAGAAGAAGTTTGATCTTCTTCCGTGAGCTTTGGATCTTACGACCGAGTACGAGTTATTATTAGGTTCATTTAAGCGGAAGATTTAGTTGTCAAAAGATGGGGATTGCGAACCCCGAAAAGATCGTAAGCCCGTTGGAGGCTTCACCTGTCCTAGACTATCGCGAAAACGTTTCGAACAGAGATAAAAGCGGAAATCATAAATACAACAAAATGCCACGGCCACGCCGGGTCAAAACGATAAAACGTATGAGCAAAAGAGTGCGAATGTCAAGCGCCTCCCTCACTCTAATCGTCCAAAAGGTCTGTCCCGACAACCATCCACATCAGTAAGTCATATCGGGTAAGGGGTACCTGAATCTAAAAACAAGAAATAAATCGGGGTCAATCATCGGAAATATGCACACTCCGTGCCATATAAAGAGGCATACTTAAACTACATGAATGTTAAAATGCAACACATAAGCAAGTGTATAGATATATCTAAATGCGAAATAAACACACAAGGGCCCGTATCATCATCATAATCATCATCATAATCACCATAATATCTTCTCAAACGTACTCATCCTTCTCAAACATACTCATCCTTCTCAAACCTACTCATTCTTTCTCATCATAAGCCTTTCATCATTTCATTCGTGTTCCATCAAGTATAAGTCATTTATTCAGATTTTGACGGCCGTCCTACCATAGACACATAGCATACATATGAATCGTTGGATTTACTAAGTTCCTCCTACGTCATATTACCAGTTTATATTCCTAACATGTTACTAGGTCGCGTGATGCATGAAGACTCTCGATAAGACAAAGAGTATCACATAAATCCATCATGAGTAAGTCCAGGGGACTTACCTGGAGTCCGGAGAATAAGCAAGCAATAAAGTGCACAACCAAGGATCCAATCAACAAGAGCCTATTAATTTCATTAAGCTTTCATTAGGTGGTATTCTAATGCATGGTACCCAACCTAATAATCAACATACATCCACATGAGGTTCACGATTCTATAGATTACACAATTTGGTTAAGTGATCCGGACTTAACCAGTTATAATCTATATAGTATTATCACATAATCGATTTTCTTCTTATCGGATCATAAGTCAAGTTATGGGTATACTTCATTTCTGTATTTTATATGCTCTAAGTTTCGGTTATGCCATCACATATTTAACCATATTCTTAGCATTCCCTTAACCAAGTTTTCTAACCGAGTCATTATAAACACTGGTTACTAAAATTATAATAACTCTTGATTCAACCGTTGGATTTCCGTAATTATTAAAGGACAGATAGATAACATTCCCATGAACATCATATTAAGATTTCAGCCGAATCAGACCGTTGGATTTGAATTAAAATCCAAATTACAGAGGCACATATATCCATTTTGTCTCTTGATGTTTGCTACAAAACGCAACCAAAAACACATAGAGGCTCCACTTCCTAAGCCCTTTCCAAGCACACAAGATCTATTCCTAGAGAGAGGGAAGGCAGATGAGGGATTACCTTCGAAGAATCCCACACAAACGACTCAAGAACACCCTCGGGAGTCCTTCGGAACACCTTTCAAACACCTTGCCATTTTGTCACCAAAAATCCCAAAACATGATTTAGATTCTTACTCAAGGTTAAAGAAAAGGAGTTATAAAACATGTTGGAACTCAGTTTTGGAAGAAAGGAAGGGTTCTTACCAAGAAATCAAGTCAAACTCTCAAGACCCTTCAAAAACAGTTTTCTGCAGCTTCAAAGATGGACGATTTTGGCTGGGAAAAAGACCTTGGATTTTTGTGTTTGAGATATGTATGGAAAGCTGGGTTCAAGACGGATCCATGGCCACCGAGTTTGCTCAATTTGGATGGGTATGGAGGGAGTTATGCTATTTCTTGTGAAGGCTGTCCAAAATGGAACTAAAATGAAGCAAGGCTCTCCTTCTCTCTCTCTCTCTCTCCTCTCAAGTGACGGTGGGGCTTCTTTGGATGAGCTCCTCATGAGTCTTGGGGTCAGGCTTATAGAGGAGAGGGGTGGTTGGCTTCATGAGTCAAAGCATGGGGGGTGATGGGATGAAGAGATGGGAGTGGTTGAATGTCTACATTCACAAGCAAGCCACAAGTCAAGGGTTTGGTGGATCAATGTTGGGCAATTTGGGTGGATGACCTCTTTAACATAATGTAAAACCCGAGCTCGCGAAGCGTTAAAATCCGTTACGTTTATAAGATACGAGAAAAGTGGCTTGGGCATATTTTTTCCGTCATTAAATCCATGTAAAGCTAGGCATAAAATTTTTAAATTTTCCGGGTTTTCATAATTATAAGGGAGGATAATATTCGGATTATCCTACGGATATTTTATAAATATTAATTAAATTCCGATCTTTACAATCATCCACCTCTAAAAACAAGTCTCGTCCCCGAGACAAAGAGGTTTAAACCGGCGGAGAAGGTTTTAAAACTTGAGTCCTTGAATCGTAACAAAAGGCACACGATCATCTTGGATGCGTCGTCCAAGAATCTCACGCCACCTTTGTCACGGCCGTAATAATCTCGAAGGTTTCATCAAGCATGTGATGGGCGCCCCCATCACATCTCGCCTCAACCTTGAAAGTATCACAACTCGAGAGGATAATCACACTACCACTCGGTCTTAGCGAAAATTCCACAAGTGCCCCCGTGGAAAGCTCGTATCCACTTCGCGAAGTATAATAGGTTTACCCGGACATTGGAACCTTAAATTGCTCATTTCCGAACTAAATCTCAAAATCAAGGTGTTTGGCGTCCCGACTCGACATTAGACCTAGACACTTCTAGTCTCGACTCATCTCCTTCTCGGGAGGTGGTTGTCCACCTCTAAGGATCAAACACACGATCTCACTACGACTCAATCAAAACAGAGGGTGGATTAACATCCACCTCTAAGGCTAAGCCTTATTCCTTTTCCTAGGTTCAATATTCCGACATACCATCATTTATCGACCATACTCACAACAATCACATAATCATAACGATATCATATCAGTCATATATCATAAAGTATCACACATCAATGATAATCACATCATGTAGGACCGCTCATGGGCCCCACCGCATATCAATCACAGAAAATGCGCACTCAATCACAGAGGTAAACACCCAATCACACATAGTACGGCTAAGGGTCCCCCTCCCAGGTACTCACCGGCCACTCACGCAGTCAAAGCTATATCTGCACGTGGCTGTACATACGACGCTAGCAACTCATCTAATACATCTCCATAGCTCGCCCGTATACTCTCCTCTGTCTCCCAAGTGGCCTCCTCGGGGCTTCTCCTAGCCCACTGTATAAGTACCAACGGTACCTCTCTGCGCCTCAGCTTCTTGACCCGTCGGTCAAGAACAGCAATCGGATGCTCCACGAAGGTATGGTCAGGTGCTATCTCTAATCCGGAGTAGTCCAATCTGTGACTCGGATCTGGCTCGTACTTCCTCAGCTGTGACACGTGGAAGACATCGTGTATACCGGCCAAACGGGGCGGTAAAGCAACTCTGTAAGCAACCTCTCCCACTCGCTCGAGGATCTCAAAGGGGCCCACATATCTAGGGCTCAGTTTGCCCTTCATCCCGAATCGTCAGATCCCTCTCGTCGGTGACACTCGTAACCAGACATGATCTCCAACCTCAAAGGCCAACTCAGTCCTGCGCCTATCAGCATACTTCTTCTGTCGGTCGTGCACAACCCTCAGATGCTCTCGGATCCGTCTGACCTGATCTGTCGCCTCTTGCACGTACTGTGGTAGTGTCCCCACTCGGTCTGCAGGCTCATCCCAGCAGATAGGCGACTTGCATCGCCTCCCGTACAACTCCTCAAAAGGAGCCATCCTGATCGATGAATGATAGCTGTTGTTGTACGAGAACTCTACTAGGGAAAGATGTCGAACCCAAAGGTTTCCCCACTCCAAAACACAAGCCCTCAGCATATCCTCTAGCGTCTGAATCGTCCTCTCGCTCTGCCCGTCCGTCTGCGGGTGATAGGTCGTGCTGAAATGCAACTTGCTCCCCAGAGCCTCGTGCACATGCCTCCAGAATCTCGAAGTGAAGCGACCATCTCTATCAGATACTATCCTCTCGGGAACCCCATGCAACCTCACTATATGTTGTATAAAAGCTCGAACTAAATCAGACACAGGCCATGTCTCCTGAATCGGAATGAAATGGGCGGTCTTGGTCAACCTGTCGACCACCACCCAAATCGCATCAAAGCCTCGTACATCTCTCAATCCTGTCACGAAGTCCATCGTGATATCCGTCCACTTCCACACAGGGTCAGGAAGTGATCATGTCATCCCTCCGGGCTTCTGGTGCTCTATCCGCACCTGCCGGCAGACCTGACATCGCGCTACAAACAAAGCGACATCAGTCTTCATCCTGCGCCACCAGAACGTCCTCCTCAAGTCCTGATACGTCTTATTCGATCCCGGATGGACCGAATAAGGAGTGGAATGTGCCTCTATCATGATCTTCTGCTTCAGGTTGTGCACATCAGGCACAGCAACTCGTCCCTGCAACATCAGCATCCCATCATCTCGGACGGTAAAAGACCTACATTGGCCATGGGCCATGCGCTGTCGGATATCGGCAATCCGCGCACACTCTGTCTGCGCTCGTCGAATCTCATCCATCAACTCTGACTGAACCTCTAGGAAACTCAGTTGTCCACTCTCTCGCTGTGACCAGACCTCTATCCCACAACTGATCAGATCCCGCTGTAACTCAGGTCGAGCCGTCAATCTGGACAAAACAATCTCCTAACGAGTCTTCCGACTCAAGGCGTCGGCCACCACATTGGCCTTCCCCGGGTGATACTCAGTCTCCAACTCGTAGTCCTTGATCAACTCCAACCACCTCCTCTGACGCATGTTCAGCTCCTTCTGCGTGAAAATGTACTTCAGATTTTTGTGATCGGTCATGATCCTCACTGACGTGCCATACAGATAGTGCCTCCAGATCTTGAGCGCATGTACCACTGTGGCTAGCTCAAGATCGTGCGTGGGGTATGACTCCTCCCCTGGCTTCAGCTGGCGTGAAGCGTAAGCGATGACCCGATCCCTCTGCTGTAGCACACAACCTAAACCTGAACTCGAAGCATCCGTGTAGACCACGAAGTCCTCCGTCCCCTCTGGTAGTGCTAACACTGGCGCGGATGTCAACTTCTGCTTGAGCAGATCAAAAGTGGCCTGGCACGCCGGGCTCCACTCGAAGGGTACTCCCTTCTTCGTCAGTTGCGTCATCGGCCTAGCTATGCTGGAGAAACCCTCGACGAACCGTCGGTAATAGCTAGCCAAACCTAGAAAAGACCTGATGTCTCTAACGTTCTTGGGGATCTCCCAAGCAACGATAGCATCAACCTTCGATGCATCTACTGATATCCCTGTTGCGGATATAACATGACCAAGAAACATCACCTCGGAGAGCCAGAACTCACACTTGCTAAACTTCCCGAACAATTTATGCTTCTGCAGAATCCTCAGCACAATCCTCAGGTGCTCAGCATGCTCCTCTCTGCTCCTCGAGTAGATCAAGATGTCGTCGATAAATACAACCACGAATCTGTCAAGAAAATCGATGAACACCCTGTTCATCAACTCCATGAAGGCGGCTGGCGCGTTGGTTAGCCCGAACGGCATAACCACAAACTCGTAGTGTCCGTATCTAGTCCTGAAGGCCGTCTTCGGGATGTCCTCTGCCTTCACCCTCAGCTGGTGATAACCCGAACGCAAATCTATCTTCGAGAAGACGACAGCTCCCTGCAGCTGATCCATCAAATCGTCTATTCTCGGCAACGGGTAACGGTTCTTCACCGTAGCCCGGTTCAACTCTCTGTAATCTATGCATAGCCTCAACGACCCATCCTTCTTCTTCACGAACAACACCGGTGCTCCCCACGGCGAAGCACTCGACCTAATGTAGCCCTTCCCAGCTAGCTCCTCCAACTGTGCCTTCAGCTCGGCCATCTCCGTCGGCGCCATCCTGTACGGGACCCTCGAAATCGGCCTGGTGCCCGGCTCCAACTGTATAGCGAAATCAACATCTCGCTATGGCGAAAGTCCTGGTAGCTCGTCTGGGAAAACGTCAGCAAACTCACTAACAACGGGGACATCTGTCAGGCTGGGTCGCTCGCGATCCACCTCTAAAGCATAACACCAGTAGCTCGTGCATCCCTGGTCTAGAAGTCTCGCCGCTCGAACGGCGCTGATATGGGCTCCGTTCCGTTTGGGGTCGTCCCCCCACACCTCGTGCTCAGTCCCATCCTCCGCAAGGATGGAAACTGTACGGGTCCTCAGGTTGAGGATTGCCCCATAGAAGTTCATAAAATCCATCCCCAGGATCATCTCGTCTGTCCGCAGTGGCATGACTATCAAGTCAGTGGGCCACTCTCGCTCTCCTATCCGAATGGGGCATCCTAGGATCTCACGCCCCGTCCTAACCCTAGCCCCATCCGCCATACGCACTACTAATGCGGGACATACCGAACATACAAGTTTAAATCTAGCTACGCATGAATCTGCTATAAAGAAGTGGGTTGCCCCGGTATCGAATATAATGCGAAGAGTAGAGTCACAGAACGATATCGTACCTATGGAAGTCGAAGCTGTCGAGTCACCGTTCCGCATCGGGAACGCACGAGGCGGCGGGGGTGGTAAGAAATCAGTGTCTACAGCTATCCCTGCCAGCTGTGCAGAACCTCTGCCCTGGCCGGGTCCTGCCGACCCTGCCGACGACTGTGTCTGCTGATGCTGGTAAGATCCTCGGCCGCCTCGACCTCCTCCTCTACCTCTACCTCGACCTCCACCTCGGCCTCGTCCTCCTCTAAAGCTGCTGTCTCCTCGACCACCTCCGTAGCTACTATCTCTTCGGCCAGCTCCCAAGGGAGTCCCCCTTCCCTGACCCTGTGCATAAGAAATCTGAGCGGGTCTCGGTGCCTCTGGAAGGCGTAAAGCTGAAGCTGCAGGAGTGACTGAAGATCTCTCGCCCTACGGGCACATGATAGCACGATGTCCTACCCCTCCACACGTGTAGCAGGAAATGAACTTCCTAGGGCAGTCTGTCTAGTAGTGGCCCTCCTCGCGGCAGCTGTGGCAGATAATAGCTCTCACTCTAACCTCGCGGTAGGATGATACAGGTACAGCTGGAATGGCCCAAGTGGTCCCGCTAATCGATCCTCCTCTCGCTAACCCCTTCCCTGGGCCCCTATCAAATCTGTGCTCCGCGGGTCATGGCCTCTTTCCGCCAGATGAAGTGCGGAAAGCTGAAGACGTGGCAGCTGTCAGACGTAGCTGCTGGTCATAGCGGAGGATCATCTCTAGAAATCTGTCATATGTCATTCCCTCCATGCCAGTAGAGATCAGAAGAACGTCTGGCGGAAGCCTCATAGAAAGCATGCGGATGCGCAACTCGTCGGTGTTACATACCTTTCCACAATAGACGAGCTCCTTCTTGAACTGGCAGACGATCTCGGAGATAGATAGCCGTGGGTCATAGCGGGTACTGAAGAATGCAACCTCTCGTGCTGCTTGTGTCCCAGATGGACAGTACTCTCTCAGCATCAACTTCCTGAACTCCTCGTAGGTCCATGCAGTACGATCATCACAGTAGACAAGCCATCTGTCATAAGCATCTCCTTTAAGCTGCCCAGCCGCAAGCCTCTGTCTCTCCGCATCGGGTACTCCAATCAAGCTGAAAACTCCCTCGAGTCCTCTGAAGAACTGCTCGATATCCTCTCCGGGTCCGGCCTGAAAGATAGGCGGGCTACTCTGTGATAGTCTCTTCACCCAGTCGGTGACGCCAGCTGATCTCTCTCGCTCTAGCAACGCAAGTAATGCCCTCTCTATCGTTGATCCCTGCTGCTGCCTATCAGCATCTCCCTCGTGCTGCCCGGGGATCTCGACCTCAACATCGGTCTCAGTCTCTGTCTCTGTCTCGGGAATGCGGCCACGACCTCGGCCACGTGGTCTCCCGCGTCCTCTACTAATCTGGGTGTCGACCATGCTGACAACTGGACATTTAACTGTACTCAATATACAATTAAATAAAACGTCTTCTTCAAGGAAGACGGCCCTCAGGCACATTCATCTCACATAATTACATCTCTTCAAGGGGGTGGCCCGCAGGCACAGTTTTATATCGCACGGAAGCTAACTAGATAGCTATCCTTCGAGGGATAGCTTGACGAGCCCGCCTCTAAATCCTATCCTGCTCCAACCACCTTGGTTGCTCCCTTGGAGTCTTCCAGGCCCGTCTGTAAGGAAAAGCTAGGCAGTCTACCCGGACCCTTCTACATCTCTAATGATGCCTATCGCCTTGTCTCTACCCGTCGATCCTATCTCTCGTCTATAAAGATCCTAACCATTTTCATTTTCCAAAGGGTTTTCATCTTTGCCCTTTAAACACTTCGAAATCCTTGAAAATTTCCAAAACGGTGGGCGGGTTTTGAAAATTAATTTTTTAACTCGTGCGTACTCAGGTCGAACAACCTTGGCTCTGATACCATCTTTGTAATGACCCGAAATTTAAGTACCTGAATTAACCTCCATAAACCTACTTAGAAGGTAAATAAGGTTCGGAATACTAGGTTATCGGGGAGCGTTATAGAAGAAGTTTGATCTTCTTCCGTGAGCTTTGGATCTTACGACCGAGTACGAGTTATTATTAGGTTCATTTAAGCGGAAGATTTAGTTGTCAAAAGATGGGGATTGCGAACCCCGAAAAGATCGTAAGCCCGTTGGAGGCTTCACCTGTCCTAGACTATCGCGAAAACGTTTCGAACAGAGATAAAAGCGGAAATCATAAATACAACAAAATGCCACGGCCACGCCGGGTCAAAACGATAAAACGTATGAGCAAAAGAGTGCGAATGTCAAGCGCCTCCCTCACTCTAATCGTCCAAAAGGTCTGTCCCGACAACCATCCACATCAGTAAGTCATATCGGGTAAGGGGTACCTGAATCTAAAAACAAGAAATAAATCGGGGTCAATCATCGGAAATATGCACACTCCGTGCCATATAAAGAGGCATACTTAAACTACATGAATGTTAAAATGCAACACATAAGCAAGTGTATAGATATATCTAAATGCGAAATAAACACACAAGGGCCCGTATCATCATCATAATCATCATCATAATCACCATAATATCTTCTCAAACGTACTCATCCTTCTCAAACATACTCATCCTTCTCAAACCTACTCATTCTTTCTCATCATAAGCCTTTCATCATTTCATTCGTGTTCCATCAAGTATAAGTCATTTATTCAGATTTTGACGGCCGTCCTACCATAGACACATAGCATACATATGAATCGTTGGATTTACTAAGTTCCTCCTACGTCATATTACCAGTTTATATTCCTAACATGTTACTAGGTCGCGTGATGCATGAAGACTCTCGATAAGACAAAGAGTATCACATAAATCCATCATGAGTAAGTCCAGGGGACTTACCTGGAGTCCGGAGAATAAGCAAGCAATAAAGTGCACAACCAAGGATCCAATCAACAAGAGCCTATTAATTTCATTAAGCTTTCATTAGGTGGTATTCTAATGCATGGTACCCAACCTAATAATCAACATACATCCACATGAGGTTCACGATTCTATAGATTACACAATTTGGTTAAGTGATCCGGACTTAACCAGTTATAATCTATATAGTATTATCACATAATCGATTTTCTTCTTATCGGATCATAAGTCAAGTTATGGGTATACTTCATTTCTGTATTTTATATGCTCTAAGTTTCGGTTATGCCATCACATATTTAACCATATTCTTAGCATTCCCTTAACCAAGTTTTCTAACCGAGTCATTATAAACACTGGTTACTAAAATTATAATAACTCTTGATTCAACCGTTGGATTTCCGTAATTATTAAAGGACAGATAGATAACATTCCCATGAACATCATATTAAGATTTCAGCCGAATCAGACCGTTGGATTTGAATTAAAATCCAAATTACAGAGGCACATATATCCATTTTGTCTCTTGATGTTTGCTACAAAACGCAACCAAAAACACATAGAGGCTCCACTTCCTAAGCCCTTTCCAAGCACACAAGATCTATTCCTAGAGAGAGGGAAGGCAGATGAGGGATTACCTTCGAAGAATCCCACACAAACGACTCAAGAACACCCTCGGGAGTCCTTCGGAACACCTTTCAAACACCTTGCCATTTTGTCACCAAAAATCCCAAAACATGATTTAGATTCTTACTCAAAGTTGAAGAAAAGGAGTTATAAAACATGTTGGAACTCAGTTTTGGAAGAAAGGAAGGGTTCTTACCAAGAAATCAAGTCAAACTCTCAAGACCCTTCAAAAACAGTTTTCTGCAGCTTCAAAGATGGACGATTTTGGCTGGGCAAAAGACCTTGGATTTTTGTGTTTGAGATATGTATGGAAAGCTGGGTTCAAGACGGATCCATGGCCACCGGGTTTGCTCAATTTGGATGGGTATGGAGGGAGTTATGCTATTTCTTGTGAAGGCTGTCCAAAATGGAACTAAAATGAAGCAAGGCTCTCCTTCTCTCTCTCTCTCTCTCTCCTCTCAAGTGACGGTGGGGCTTCTTTGGATGAGCTCCTCATGAGTCTTGGGGTCAGGCTTATAGAGGAGAGGGGTGGTTGGCTTCATGAGTCAAAGCATGGGGGGTGATGGGATGAAGAGATGGGAGTGGTTGAATGTCTACATTCACAAGCAAGCCACAAGTCAAGGGTTTGGTGGATCAATGTTGGGCAATTTGGGTGGATGACCTCTTTAACATAATGTAAAACCCGAGCTCGCGAAGAGTTAAAATCCGTTACGTTTATAAGATACGAGAAAAGTGGCTTGGGCATATTTTTTCCGTCATTAAATCCATGTAAAGCTAGGCATAAAATTTTTAAATTTTCCGGGTTTTCATAATCATAAGGGAGGATAATATTCGGATTATCCTACGGATATTTTATAAATATTAATTAAATTCCGGTCTTTACAGAGGGTCACCATAGTAGTCGACAATAAGTTCAAGAAAAAAATCGCAAAACATAACGTGATCGATAGTACAAACTAGTGTCAACCTATGGTTTCGAAAATACTACAAATATATAAAACGAAAATAAGGATAAAAAAATGAAAAATAAAGATATAAAACGCAATAAATAAACATTGCATTATTAACATGTAATAATGTATAACTAGATATAAAAAATTTAAACTTGCGTAACTTCTTACCATATTCTCAAAATAAGTAATGTAACCTATATATGGTTTCGAAGCTCTCTAGATAAATTATAATATGTGAATGTCAATTTAAGTAAAATACTAAAGTATTATAGTATATTGAAATAAAAGTAAAGTGATTAATACTGCTGTAATTTTCAAACATTCATAACTTTTTACTCAGATGTCGGATTAGAGCGTATTATATATCAAAACGAAGCTATCGACGAGGAGAATACACCTAGGTAATTTATAGGATGAGGCGGGGGTCAGGACCCCCTATCTCATGGGGATAACAGCCCTCAACTCAGTCACTTTCTTTCCATGGAAATGAAAATGTGCACAATTTTTAAGATTTTATGTTAAAGAGAAAACTAATTAAAATACCCCCACCTTTGGGGGTATGGTAAAAATATATCCTAAACTTTCAAATGTAATAAAAATATCCCGACCTTTAAGGGTATAGGTAATATATTACCACTGGTTTTTTCACGGGTCAAAATGCTGACGGGGCAGCCTACATGAATTTTCTTTGACAAAGGTTTTCTAAGACAGTTTCCTTAGGTAAAAAAAAAAAAAAAGAGTTCCGGGTTCATACCCAATGCGTTTTCCTCCCTCTTATCTTCGTCCGTGGTCACCTCTTGAATTGGTGTGGATTCAAGGAGATTGATCGAGATTCGAGGAGGAGCAGTTTGTTGACTAGATTTAAGGTTGATTTTTTCATCATTAAAAAGGAAAATCAGCTGTTGGTATGAACCCGGTCTAACTCTTTATTTTTTTTCTTAAAGAAACCGTTCAAAAAAACTTAATTTTAGTGTTAATTTGTAAAAGGCTGTTATGGCCCTCGGCTTGGGCAATAACAGTGGAGCTCGGCTCCTGGATAACGAGAATGAGAAGGAGATGAGAGGTAGAAGATAGATTGGGTGAGAAGAGAATTAGAGAGATATTTGAGAGGGAAAATATGAGTGTGTATATTCATACCCATCCTCAAGATGTAAGAGCCTATTTATAGGCATACAACCATGGCCTTATACAATTCAACCGGCCAAGTCTCTAAGGCTAAGACTTAGACAATTACAATGCTAAGGTCATTACATTGCTCATCCCTTCGAGGGCCTTGTCTCAAGGCTTAGACAATTACAATGCTAAGGTCACGGAGCTAGCGTAGGACGGCCTTGGAAGTCAGGAAATTGGTGCAGGATGTGAGCTGTAGCTTCCCAGGTAGCTTTGTCTGCTGGTAGGTTCCTCCATTTGATCGACCACTCCGTCACAGGATCCCCATTGGACAGGTACTGCACTCTTGTGTCCACGATGCTCTCTGGTTCAGCAACAACATGTCCATCATCATCAGTCTCTGGCGCCTGTGTACGTGCACACTTCCACTACTGGTCCTCTTTTAAGCTTCAGTTGAGACACATGGAAGATCAGATGTATTCTGGAATTTGGTGGCAAGTCCAGCTTATAGGCCACCTGCCCAATTTTAGCTATCACCTGGAAGGGCCCGAAGAATTTAGAGCATAGCTTGACAGACTTCCTGATAGCTGCTGAAGATTGACGATATGGTTGTAATTTGACAAAAACCCAGTCCCCAATGTTGAGTGAGCGATCTGTCCTATGAGCATCTGCGAAGGTCTTCATCCTGGCTTGAGCTTTTTGCAAGTGATCTTTGAGCTGCTTCACCATATGTTGCCTCGTTGTGAGCCAATCATCCACAGGAGACCCTGAAGCTGACAGTGTAGGTAGCCCCATTTGAGAAGGAGGAAACCCATATAAGGCTTCAAATGGGGTCATCTTGATGGTGGAGTGGACCGTTGTGTTATACCACCATTCAGCCAGAAATAACCAATGTGACCATCTCTTTGGATTGCCTGCAGTCATACATCTCAAATACGTTTCAAGACAACGGTTTACTCTCTCTGTCTGTCCATCCGATTGAGGATGGTAGGAGGTACTCATGTCTAGGCTTGTGTGCAGTGCTTTGAAGAGATGTTGCCAAAAAGTGCTCAGAAAAATCTTATCCCTGTCTGACACAATGCTCTTCGGAATACCATGTAACTTGTAAATATTTTCCATGAAAACTGAGGCTACTTTAGCAGCAGTTAAAGGGTGGGAGTGTGACATGAAATGGGCATACTTTGTGAGTCTGTCCACTACCACAAGGATAGTGTCTTTCCCTTGTGACTTAGGAAGCCCTTCCACAAAGTCTAAACTGATATGGCTCCATGCTTTGTCAGGGATGGGAAGAGGTTGTAGCAAACCCGGGGAAGCAATGCTCTCTGTCTTGCTTCTTTGGCAAATGTCACATAGGCTAACAAATTCAGTTATTTGTTTTTTCATGCCCACCCAGTAGAATAAGCTCTTAACTCTATGGTAAGTGGCATGGATCCCTGAGTGGCCCCCTACAGGCTCTTCATGTAAGGCTGTCACCAGTCTATTTCTGGCATCTGTATTGCACCCTATCACCAACCTCTCTTTGTACCTGAGCAACCCATTAGTCACTGAGAAGGGCCCTGGAGACTGGAGTAGTAGATAGGGCTTGTAGTAGCCAACCCTGCACACTCTTGTCTGCTTCATAGCTGGCCAGTACCTCAGAAACCCATATAGGTTGGACCACAGTCATAGCTTCACATTCACCTTGCTCATAAACTCTGGAGAGAGCATCAGCTGCTTTGTTATCTACTCCCTTTTTGTAAGCAATTTCATAGGAGAGCCCCAGCAATTTCCTTACAGCCTTTCTTTGAATCCGTGTTGACAACCTCTGGTCCAACAAGTGCTTCAGTGGTTGGTGATCCGTTTTGATGATGAAATGATTCCCTTCTAAGTAATGCCTCCATTTTTCAACAGCTAGGAGAATAGCTAAAAGCTCCTTTTCATATACAGCCAACACTAAATGTTTTCCATGTAATGCCTGACTGAGAAAAGCAATTGGTTGACCTTTCTGCATAAGGACAGCACCTATCCCATTGTCACAGGCATCAGTTTCTACCACAAATGGAATTGAAAAATTAGGCATTGCAAGCACAGGTGGTGAGCTCAATATTTTCTTCAATTCTAGGAATGCTGTCTTAGCTTTTGGAGACCACAAAAAATTATTTTTCTGTAGGAGATCCGTAAGGGGTTTGGCAATGCATCCATAGCCTTTGATGAACCTTCTGTAGTAGCCAGTGAGTCCCAAAAAACCTCTAAGAGCTTTGACATACTTGGGAAGAGGCCATTTGAGCATTGCATCTACCTTCTTAGGATCTGTAGAAACACCCTTGTCAGATATGATGTGGCCCAAATACTCAACCTCATGCTGAGCAAATTCACACTTTGACTGCTTGGCAAACAGTTTGTGAGTTCTCATGAGGGACAACACTTCATGTAGGTGTTTGACATGGTGAGCAATATCAGTGCCATAAACTAGTATGTCATCAAAAAACACCAAAACAGATTTCCTGAGGAGGGAGCTGAAAACATCATTCATTAATCCTTGGAAGGTGGCAGGAGCATTGGTCAAACCAAAGGGCATCACTTTGAATTCATAGTGACCATGGTGTGTACAGAATGCAGTTTTTGCCACATCTTCCTCCACCATTCTAACTTGGTGGTAACCAGCTCTCAAGTCTAGTTTGGAGAAGATACAAGCCCCTTGTAATTCATCCAGAAGATCTTCAATGTGTGGAATGGGGAATTTATCCTTGACTGTGATCTCATTCAGGCGCCTGTAATCCACACAAAACCGCCAAGATCCATCCTTCTTTTTGACTAACAAGGTAGGGGAGGCAAAAGGGTTGTGACTTGGCCTTATGATGCCATTGCTGAGCATTTCAGAAACTTGCTTCTCTATCTCTGTCTTTTGAAAGTAAGGATACCTATATGGCCTTGAAGCCTGATGTCCGCATATTTAGTCTTATTTTACATCATGTTTTAATTCTATCTAAGTCCTTTTATTAGCTTTTATGTTGGGAAAGTAAGGAAAATGTGTAGTTATGCTTAATATTGCAAGATATGGAGTCTACACAAGCTTTGATGTGATTTTATAGGTATTGGAGCTAATTTGGAAGATTTTGGATGCACTTTAGAGCTTAATGAAAAATCATGAAAGCAATGGAGAAGCCAAGCAAAAGCAAAAAGAGGTGCAGCTGGAGAAAAGCCTTATTTTCGCCATCCATCACTTCGATTCAAATTCTAGAGCCTTCATGAGATTTGTATTCCTTGAAAAGAGCTTTCCAACGCATATTCATATGTGTCAATCGGATTAATGAGGACTCGGGAAAGTGCGATTGAAGACAGAGTCGAAAAGCTGGAGAAAACCAGAAGTTACTGCATTCGAACAGGTACCTCGACGCCGACACCCAGACCTCGGCGCCGATACCCTGCGCGAATCTGCGCACCAGCAGAATTTTCTGGCGGGCTGTTTTAATTGATTTTTGGGCTTTTTAATTAAGGTTTCTATTTAATTCCTTTTTAGGATATTTTAGTTAGATAGACTTGGGATATTTTATCCTTCCTTAGATAGATTATATTATTTTCCTTAGATAAAATCTCTTTCCTTGGAGATTAAGTTTTAATTTCTATCTTTAAATAAAGCCAATTAGAGGCTAATTAGGGGGGATCCATTATTCATCACACAAGAGACGCTGAACGGACAACAGTTGAGACAGAAGAGACGCTGAATTTACAGCAGCAAGGGACGGCAAGTTTGGAGTTTTTGGTTGAAGGATTTTGACATTGGTTTTGAGGTTTGATTTTATGCAATTTCAGATTATGTTTAATTCAATTTTCAGCATGTTTTCTATAGCTATGTGTGAGTAGTTCTTCATCTTCTAGGGTTGGGGTGAGCCCAACAATAGCCATGTATGAAAGCTTGAATCTATGATGTTTTTATGAGTTTATCATCATCTATCTTGTGCTTAAATCCTTTGCGAAAGTTGAGGACAATTCCGTGTTTATGATTATGAAGCGAAAGTGGATTTAATTATGAATTTGGATAGTAATTAGAGATCTTTGACGAAAGTAAAAGGGGTCTAATTAAGAAAAGGTAGAACGAATAGGTTTTATGCGAAAGCCTCTATTCTCTATTTGTGAAGTATGCGAAAGCTATCTTTTGTTGATAAAAACATGATCTTTGTTCTATGATTCTTGTGTGGTTTATGCATGGTTGTTGTTGTGGTTATCCCTTGACCTTGGAAGTTCTTTTTATATTGTTTACATCCATAAAATCCCTTGCTTTTTGTTCTATTTCGCTGCTGGAAAATAAACAACCACTCGACATTCATCACTTCTCTCGACCATCCCCTTGATATCGACATCTCTAGTCGATATCGACTGCCTTTGCTAGTGATTTTTGTGTGTTGTTAGATCACAGAAACTACTCTAGAAAGTGTTGTCCTCTCTCCAGTGGAACGATCCTGACTTCCGCTATCTACATAGTGGGAATTGAGGTATTTTATTTGTGGTTGATTTCCCATCTACAACAAAGCCACAAGAGCAGATCCTTCCTTCAGCCTTATTGAGTGCTCATGGTGCCTAACAGGTGGGAGCTCCTTAGGCTCCTTGAAGATATCTTGGAATTCCTCCAGTACCTTTGTGATCTCCTGTGGTAACTGAGTTTCTCCCTTCCTGACACTGCAAACTTGAGCTATCTGTGCAACAAACAGAAGTTGCTGGCCTTGGCACAACTTAGAGAGATCCTTTCCTGTTAGCATTTTTACAGAAGCAGCTTGGCTATCCTTATCATCTCTGAACCCTTTCAACACCACCTGTTTCCCTTGCTTCGTGAAGGAAATCTGAACTTCAATAAAGTCGAACAAAACAGGATTATATCCAGCCAACCAATCTGTGCCTAGAATCATATCACATCCTTCCATTTTCAGCAATCTAATATCATGTTCATAAATGCAACCCTGCATTTCCCAAGCAAAGGATTTGCAAACCTTGGTACTGAACATGGTACCACTAATTGTATTTACCTGCATCATGCCAGCGTTGCAAGCCTCAAACCCAGCATCCCTTGCCACTCTTGAGTCCAAGAAACTGTGTGTGGCTCCTGAGTCTATAAGGATGGTGATTTCTTTTGCCTTTACAGACCCTTTAACTCGGATTGTACTACCAGATTAACCCCCTGTCAAGGCATGAACATACACTTCCTCTTCATGTTCTTCGTCCGGGCCCCAATCATGTGATGAATCATCAAGACCGGGTCCTCCTTCCTGAACTTCTTGAGCGATCAGGCTAAAGAGTGATTGCGTTTTGCATTTGTGGCTGTGAAAGTACATCTCCCCACACTTGTAACATAACCCTTTTCTGGGATCAGTTGAGCGCCTCGTGCTCAATTCTGACGAAGCTTGATGAGCTGGAGGTGGAGGTTTAACACTGTCATTGTTGCTGCCTGTGGAGCCTGAGGATTTGAATCCATCTTTGTTCCAAGAATTGCGGTTGCCGACTGATGAATTCTTGGAGACACTGGTCTGGGACCCCATTGATGTTGGTATCCAAGGATTCCTTGATACCCTGATCAGCGCATGTACCGCTCTGAAATGCAGTCTGTGGAGGTGGAGGTTTAACACTATCATTGTTGCTGCATGTGGAGCCTGAGGATTTGAATCCATCTTTGTTCCAAGAATTGCGGTTGCCGACTGATGAATTCTTGGAGACACTGGTCTGGGACCCCATTGATGTTGGTATCCAAGGATTCCTTGATACCCTGATCAGCGCATGTACCGCTCTGAAATGCAGTCTCGCCTGCTCAATGACATCCGCCATTGACGTCGGTCTTCCGAGCTTAACAAGCGATTGAATCTCGGCCTTCAAACCGCTAATATAACTCGATATGAAGTATGATTCAGTGAGCTGTGGGTTGAATGAGAGCATACAAGCTCGTAATTCTTCGAATTTCTCATTGTATTCCTTGAGATCATCCGACTGTTCTAACTTGTTGAATTCACCAACGATCTCCGATTCTCGCCGATCTCCAAATCGGATACAAATCGCCTCTGAAAACTCTAGCCAAGAAACCCGAGGATGCTGCATAAGGTAACCTTGCAACCACGTATCGGCCTTGTCGGTGAGGTACATCGCTGCTATCTCCACCTGTTGGTGCTTAGGAATTGCAAAAATGCCGAAGTACTTTTCGCATTTCCTGATCCAATTTCTCGGTTTCTTGCCATCGAAACTGGGGAAATCCAATTTTGGAAGTCTCAAGAACCTGGATTCCGATCCTCCCATACCTGCAACTGACTGACCTCCATTGAAACTGTGATGCCATCGTGATCTCGGAATTTCTTGCCCTGCTGGCCCGTTTCCCATCACAGAATCTCTCCGTTGATCCGATCTTGAGCCTGAAGCTGATCCCCGGAAATTCGCGCCCTTGTCTGACTCCGACGACTGCTCCTACTGTTGTTCTTGGTGCGGGGGGGGGGGGGGGGGGGGTGTCGGACGAACTCAACCAGTTGGTCCATTCTTCTGTCATTCGAGGATTTGAATTCCTCGAACAATTTCGCCTGATCTTCGCGATACTTCTGTGAATCCGCCATGAATTTCAGTGTGGAAGCCATGAAAGACTTTGTATCCTCCTTGAATTCATGGAACTGCACCTCCAATGTCTTCGATCTGGTGCCATCCGCCATGGTGTGCGCTGTTGTATCGAACTTAAATCTGATACCAAATCTATATGGCCCTCGGCTTGGACAATAACAGTGGAGCTCGGCTCCTGGATAACGAGAATGAGAAGGAGATGAGAGGTAGAAGATAGATTGGGTGAGAAGAGAATTAGAGAGATATTTGAGAGGGAAAATATGAGTGTGTATATTCATACCCATCCTCAAGATGTAAGAGCCTATTTATAGGCATACAACCATGGCCTTATACAATTCAACCGGCCAAGTCTCTAAGGCTAAGACTTAGACAATTACAATGCTAAGGTCATTACAAAGGCTTCCACTTAGGCTGCCTTATAAAAAAAATCCACGCAAGCTACCTTGTCAGCATTTTTGATCCGTGAGAAAACCAGTGGTAATATATTACCACTACCCTCAAAGGACGGAATATTTTTATTACATTTAAAAGTTTAGGATATAATTTTACCATACCCCCAAAAGTGGGGTATTTTAATTAGTTTTCCCTATGTTAAATTACGAGGTGGTTATATGCACTTATTGTATATATATATACTCCAATCAGATGGATCTAGATTTCATTTCACCAATAGGATAACATCAATCTGTCCATTAATTATTACAAGTTATAAAAAAATACACGGACGAATCCTAAATCCGTCATTCTTCAAGGGCTATATATATAGGATGGATTATCGATTCGTCCATGTATTTTTTTTTTCTTCCAAATTGACCGCTTTGTACCTTTTTTTTAGTGTACTGGGGGGATCCATGATCCGTCAAAACACTAACCCCAAAACACGAACGGATCAAGATCCGCCCGTTAATTATTTTTCATGAGTTTTTTTTTTTTACCTTTTCTTTTAGTCTCTTTCTTTGTCTTTTTTTTTTTTATGTTTTAATCTAGATCCGTCTGTAATTTTTTTTTACAACTTAAAATAATTATTGGATAAGTATGGTGTTGTAAATGTAACGGATCATGAATCCATCTGTTTTGAGTGCAAATGTCAATAGCTAGTACCAGCCTATTAATGATATCTTCTTTTTTTTTTTTTGATAAGGTAATGATTTGGATGGGGTCAGTCCCTGCTGGACCACCATCCAAGAGCATCCTTGCGGATGAGGACGCGCAGAGCAGAATCAGCGAGGAGGTCCTGCTTGGGCGTGGTGTGGATGAGTCGTGCGATCCTGTCCGCGGTCGAGTTGACCTCTCGGAAAACGTGGCCAAACTGCACTCTTGTGAAGTGTTGGAGAAGGCATAGGGTGTCGGAGATCAGCATCTCGATCTCCCACGGGCAGCACCACAAACCACGCAAACAGTTGATGACGGACAGACTGTCGCCTTCGATCATGATGTTGGATAATTGAAGCTCCTTCGCCTTGGCGATGCCACCTTTGATCGCTAGAGCCTCAGACGCCAAAGCTGAGATGTGCCCACATTTGAAGCCGCCACAATCGATGATTGCCCCGTTGTGGTCCCTGATGATGAAGCCTGCAGAAGCTTCACCTGAAGGCAGTTTGGATCCGTCAAAATTAATTTTGAAAAATCCCTCTTCTGGTTTGCTCCATCTCAAATTTCTTCTTCTTCGTGGCTCAGTTGTTCGAGTTTTCTGGTGGTGGTATGTGGGCTCCTCTTCAAAGGTCAATTTAGAGGTAGCCCAATTCTGTAGTTGTTGTTTGGTATAATTCTCCATAATGTGGATGGCTGTTGTATTGAGGTTTTCAAATACTTTCCGATTTCGGCTTGTCCATATGCTCCACCATGTCGTCGCAAGCCTTCCTTTTTGCTCAGGGTTGAGTTTATTAAAAATTTCGCATACAATGTCTTTAATCGAGTTTATTAAAAAGATGAATTGGGCTTTCATCCGTCCGATCACACAGAGCACAAGTTAGTGGAACATGTATACCTTTGTTTGCTAACCTGGTCTTCGTCGGGATGCCATCTAGTGCAAGTTTCCAAATGAAGTTTTTAACTTTTGGAAATGTGTCTAGGTTCCATATCCATGTCGTATCGCTGGTTTCTGCTGTATTTTGCCTTGTGATGTGTGCTAGGGAACTATCCGTGCTGAACCAACCATTTTTACTTGTTTTCCAGTATAGTCTGTCTTCTATGTTGTGTTCTGGTATGTAGATGTTCTCGATCTTATTGACCACATCCATCGGGAGGATGTTGGATAGTTCATAGATATTCCATTTCTTGTTAATGTCAATGTATTTTTCCGCCTTGTCATTTTCATTGATTGTGATGCTGGGATGTTGTCTACCTTGTAGTGGTTCTCCGTCTAGCCAGATATCCTTCCAGAAATTAATAGTCTTTCCATTTCCTATTTGCCATATTAGCCCTTTGCAAAATTCTTCTTTTAGTTCTATTAGTTTGGCCCATTGCCAAGATGCATTACCTTTTCGGTGGTATTCAAGGAGGGGGGTTTCTTTCAAATATTTTTCTTTGATTACTTGAACCCACGGGTTACATGGTTCTGCTAAGATTTTCCACAACAATTTCATTTGTAGTGCTTGGTTCATATCTTTTGTTTTATGTATTCCTGCACCTCCCAATCGTTTCTGCTTGCAAACCTTGTCCCAACCGATAAGGGGAGAAAATGTTTGGTCTTTGTTCCAGAAGAAGCATCTATTTATCTGGTCAAGTTCTTTATGGATTGTTGTAGGGAGCATAAAATTTTGCATGATATAGTTTGGCTTAGTTGCCAGGTTTGATCTTATAAGGGTCGCCCTTCCTTCTTGTGAGAGGGAGTTGGCTTTCCATTTCGTGAGTTGTTGCCTGGTTTTGCTTACTGTTTCTTCAAATGTGTTTCGGTTGACACGACCATTGATAATGGGACAACCGAGGTACTTATCAAGTGCTATCTGATTTGTTATATGGATCGTACTTTGGATCAATTGTTTTGTACTGTTCGGGACTTTTGGGGTAGTTTGGAAGGCCGATTTGTGGAAATTGACCTTTTGTCCTGATATGGCACAATAGTCATCAATAATATTCTTTACCATTTGACAAGAATCTTGGTTTGCCTTGGCGAATATCATCATATCGTCCGCAAATGATAGGAATGGAATTTTCATTCCTGATCTAGATATTTTGAAACCGATGGAATTGTCTGTCTGGTTCGACGTGGCTTGTAGCTTCCTTGCAAGAATTTCTGCTCCTATGATGAATAGATAGGGTGAGAGCGGGTCTCCTTGTCTGATGCCTCTCCCTGGTATGAAAGGGTCCGTGGGGCTGTCATTTACCAAGACTGAGAAAGAGACAGTCTGGACACATTGCTCTATCCATGTTCGGAATTTTTGGCAGAAGCCAAATTTTTCTAAAACTTTAAATAGAAAGTCCCATTCTACTCTATCATATGCTTTTTCCATATCTAGTTTGATGGCAATCCATCCTTCTTTTCCGCGTCTACTTTTAAATGAGTGAAAAATTTCATGGGCTATTAGGACATTGTCTTGGATAGCCCTTTCAGATACAAAGGCCCCTTGGAGGGGGTGAATAATTTTCTTTAAAAATGGTTTCATCCTTTCAGCAATGATCTTGGCTATAGCTTTGTAAATCGTTGAACAAAGGCTTATTGGTCTGAAGTGGTTGGTAGTTGTCGGATTGTCACATTTTCGGATCAGGGTGATAAATGTGTGGTTGATTTGTTTTAGGATTCTACCAGAATGGAAGAATCCTTTGATTGCCTTTATCACTGACGGGCCTACAATATCCCAGTATTTCTGGTAGAATTCTGCGGTCATTCCATCGGGACCTGGGGATTTGTCCTTTCCAATCGAGAAAAAGGCATTTTTGATTTCTTGGTTTGATATCTTTTCAG
Organism: Persicaria tinctoria; assembly: GCA_037127255.1. NCBI lineage: Eukaryota > Viridiplantae > Streptophyta > Magnoliopsida > Caryophyllales > Polygonaceae > Persicaria > Persicaria tinctoria. The sequence continues at coordinate 4,499,013 of JBANSL010000010.1, forward strand.
TTAGCTTCGAATTGTCATCGACAGTGATTTCTGTGTTGATGAGTGAGAGGTAATCATTTAGAAGTATATGGTTGATGGGTTGCATCCTAAACCTTTTTTCGAAGTCGTTTTTTATTTCTCTTGTAACATTTTCTTCTCCCGTGACTAGTGTGCCATCTATTGTTTGAATTTCCTTTATGATTTTTCTATTCCTCCTTCCTGATGCCATTCGGTGGAAATATCCTGAGTTTGAGTCAGTCAGTTTAAGGTGTTTGGTTTTTGCTCGTTGGCTCCAATACATTTTGTGGTATGATAAGATTTTTTCTCGTTTATTTATGAGTCTGGTCTGCTTTTGGGTATCGTTTCCAGTTTGGGATATTCCATTTCTGTTTTGTAGGTCGATGAGTGAATCATCGATTTCTTTTAATTGACGGAATATATTTCCAAATGTTTTCTTATTCCATTATTTAGACAATCGCTTAAGTATTTGTGTTTTTTTCGCTAGGTTATACATATGTGATCCCGCGGCATTTGATCTCCAAGCCTGTTGGACCACGTGTCGGTAATCTTTTCGTGTAGTCCACATTTTTTCAAATTTGAATGGTTGGGCCTTGTATTGTTCTTGGTTATCTAATTCTGTTACAATAGGGCAGTGATCTGATGATGTAAATGCATGATTTTTCGTTGTAATATTGGGGAACCAGGTGAGTATTTGCTCTTGTATTAAGGTTCTATCAAGTTTTTCCATGATGTTATTGTTATTGGATCTGTTTTTCCTCCATGTAAAAATGTTTCCAATCGTAGGCACTTCATGTAGTAAGCAATTATCTTTGAATTCTGTTAATATTCTATATCTATTCGGATGTGGTTCCATCCCTCCTTCTTTTTCTGAGTTATTTTGAATTTCATTTAGATCTCCCATGATCATGAATGGGCATTCCAAGGTTTGGACGTATCGTTGTAGTCCAGTCCAGAAGTTTGATTTTTCGTTCTCATGGGGTGGTCCGTAGACGAAAACAATGTTGATAGTAATGTTTCTATGTTTATTTTCATACTTGATTACTATGAATCGTTGATCTGTATGCATCATTTCTAGTGATTCGTTTCGAAGATTATGACTTTTCCATAGAACACATAATCCTCCAGCCCTTCCTGTCGCCGGGGCCCAGATCATATGATCAAACCCAGCTTTTTTCCAATCTGTCTCCTTTGGTTGTCGTTCAGTTTTTGTTTCTAGTAAAGCAATTACTTGAATTTTCTCTATTTTACAAAATGAATCTATTTCCGTCCATAGGTTTTTGCGGCCTATCCCGCATATGTTCCATGAGCATAGTCTCATATTAAACTTTTTGGTTTAGGAGTTTCTGTTCTATCATCTTTTCTTTGCTCGAAGTATTGGTTCATGATGCAATTAAGAGGGTTCGTACCAAAAGTTTCAAGAGAGGAGAAATTAAGATTGAACCAGATGATGAAAGAGGAGACACAAGTGTCAATCCGACTTTCAAAATTCAAATCAAACCACGTCACTAAGGTTTCAAGTGTATGAATATCAATCTTATCACATTGAGTCATAGGAACAAAGCACCAACCGGGACAACGGAAAAGAACCATATCCCGATACAAGCACAAGTTCTTAATCGGGCAATTCAAGCCCACTTCAGTTGTCTGCTCATGCTTTCTTATCCATAACATTGAGGTCTCAAGAAAATTGCACCTATCGACAAGGAGCATAAGAGCATGGTCTTCTTTTAATATTTGTTCGGGTTGCCTATGATTCAATGCTTTTGATTCCCTTTTCCTGGTTTTGGAGGCTTCTAACATCTTCTTAAGATTATTATGTGAGAACCCATTTTCAATTCTTTTCCTGCTTTTTACCAGGACATAGTAATGCCATTTCGAATGGATCTCAGAGAGCTCATGCAAGATCTGTTTGCTTCCTGTGTTAGACATCAAAATGTCAACCCAGAACCATTTGTAGAGTGCCTGCTCAGTTACAATGAAAAGGAAATATCCAAGAGATGGTAGGGGATTCACAATACAATTATTGTTTTTTGATCTTTGCTCAAATTTCTTCAGATCAGGGCTGGATTTATGCTCCAATTTCTTCAGATCAGGGAGTTTCTTACTGTCTTTCGATTCCTGTTTGCTGAGTATCGGATCTGATTTCGCCTTGTCTCCGTTCTTGTTCGATTTAGTGAAAGTGACTTTCACCGATAGATTCAGGAAGCCAGTACACCAAGCGAGCCAAGAGGAGGGAGGGCACAAGCCCGGAAACACCAGGAGAGAGGCGCCGCTGCCAGAAGGGAGGGCAATACGCCGCCGGAAGACCCACCCCGAATCATCCCGCCACAGCCGAAGCCACACAGATCGATCCATCCAGCCCCAAATTAGGACAATCTTTTTCTTTTTTCTTAGCTTCTTTCTTCCTCTTTTGCTTTCTATCTCCATTGCTCTCGGGAAACCCCATTTTTGACGGGTTCTCCTCCAGTCCGAACACCACACTCTCTGTTTGTTTGTTTTTTTCCGAATCTGAATCTTTTTGAGGGTGGAAATGGCGAATTTTGGTTTGGATTTCACGGCTCGGTGGCGTTTTGTGGGAGATTTCTTTGATCGGTGCTCTTTCTTGTGGCTGGGGGTTGAGGTTTTCGGGGGTCGGCGGCTAGGGTTTGTGTTTTGTGGTTTTCTCTCTCTTCTCTCTCATTTCTCTTTTTGATGCCTATTAATGATATCTGTTATATGTGGATGAAAGTGTGAGAGTGCTCTCACACTTTCAGGTCATTTTATAATTTATACTACGGAGTACTCCGTATTATTTTGGCCAGTCTGGATGTGGTCCTGTTTCATAACTGCAATCCCAAAACAAAAGCAACATTTAAGATTAATAAAACGAAATCAAAGCTTATACAAACAAATAATAAACTCAATGCATATATCTCCATCTCTCTCAACTTCAACATACATCATGATCATATATATGGCTCACACGTTCAGGTCATTTTTATTTATTTTTTTGAGTTCCTTGAGCCCTAAACTTTCACCCTCAACCCCTCCGCCTCTGAAAAGGCCAGCCCGGTGTCTCTTCACCACAAGATTGGGCATCCATCCTCTGCTGTACGTTTTTGAATTTTTAATTAAACTCCCATTTGTTAAATCCCATTCAATTAATTAAACCCCCGGCCTCCTGTCAGAAAACACGAAGGGAGATTGGCCACAACACAATCCAGATCTCACACACACTCAAACTCCCAATCTGTCTGTTGACAGTTTCTCAAAACTAAGAGAGGAAGCCAGAAAACTTTAATTGAACTGCCACCCTTCAATTGATTGAAAACATCAAACATAATGCACTTACAAAAGCAATAGCCGTTCATAACTACACGTACCCCACTACTTCAGCTAATTGAACCTTACAAAATAAATTGACACTTAACTCTAACTGCTATTCGATATTGTTGGGCCTATAGCCCATGTTTGGGTCCAGCCCAAATGTGAAGCCTTGGTGGCTTTGTGATTTAAAAGGCATTATTTGCCTTTGTCTTGGAAGTACACAAAGAGAGAGGCAAGGTTTTGCTTCAGTTTGTGCCGCCAGTAGCAAAGGAAGAAAAGGGGAGAGAGAAAGAAAAAGAGAGAGGAGGGAGATTGGAGAGGAGAGGTAAGAGATTTGAGCGGGTGTTTCGTCTCTTGATTCGGTGATCCGTCTTCTTCCTTCGGCAAGTCAACAACGGGAGTTTGTTGATAGGTATTTTCTCCTCCTCGGGTTGAGACTGGATTGTTAAACACTTGTATTGACTTATTGATTAGTGGATTGGTTGCTCTGGTGGGCGAAAGGTGAGTTTTTTGATCCTCTGGTTAGAGAGGGTTTTTCCCACGTAAATCTTGAGTTAATATTTGTGCTTTTATCTGTGTTTGTGGTTGCTTGGTTGTTTGGTTTCCGGATTGGATATTATCGGTTGGTTGTGGTTTGCTGGCTGATTGTTGTAGGTTATCTTATTACCCGAATTCGCTTCCGGGTGCGGCTGAAAAGTGGTTTCTAGCCCCAACAAGTGGTATCAGAGCCTTTGGTTGATCTTTGGCTGTGTTGTTTTTGGGTAATAGGAGTAGAGATGACGACAAAGACCGATGAATTTGCTAGTACAATGATAAAGCTAACGGCTTCGAATTTCTCTATCTGGAAGACAAAGATGGAGGATGTTTTGTATTGCAAAGACCTGTTTGATCCGGTTGAGTTGGGATCGAGGAAGCCAGCTGGGACATCCGATAATGATTGGAAGAAACTGCACAGGAAGGTGGGTGGATAATAGTGTTTATCACCACATAAGCAGCGAGACAGATGCACAGGTATTGTGGAAAAAATTGGAGGAGATGTATGAAAGGAAGTCGGCCCAGAGTAAGCTTTTGTGATAAGAAAGCCGGTGAATCTCAAGTTTAGAGATGGAAAGCTTATTGCAGAGCATCTGAGCGAGTTTCAGGAATTGGTGAATCAGTTGAACACCATGAAGTTAGTCCTTGATGATGAGTTGCAAGCGTTGTTGCTCTTGAGCTCTTTGCCTGATAGTTGGGAGACTCTAGTAGTGTCGATTAACAACTCTGTCGTGGGTGGGGTTGTGTCCTTATATGCAGTGAAGGATAGTCTCTACAACGAGGAGACTAGGAGGAAGGATATGGGAACAGATTCGTCACATGCTCTCGTGACAATTTCAGGGAGCAGGTCTAAAGGGAGGTCTCAGACTAGGGGGAGTTTTGTTTGCTATCATTGTGGCAAGGAAGGGCACATGAAGAGGAATTGCAACGTATGGAAGAAGAAAAGGGATGAATAGGATAATCAGAAGGGTACAACGTCAGTTCTGCAGGACAGTGATGATGAGCAGGTTGTTCTCACATGCTTGGAGGAGCCTGATTCTTGTGTAGAGTGGATTGCTGATGGAGCTGCATCCTTCCATGCTACATCAAGGAGGAAAGCGTTTACTTCGTACCGAGTGGGACGCTTTGGCAAAGCAAAGATGGGGAACGGAAGCTTGTCTGATATTGTTGGTATGGGAGATGTTTGTTTGCTAACAAACACAGGTTACAGGATGACATTGACAGATGTGCGACACATACCGGATTTGCAGAAGAATCTGATCTCTCTTCAAGTCTTGGATAAAAAGGGCTATGATAACTTCTTTGGAAGTAGGAAGTGGAAACTCAAGAAAGGGTCAATGGTGATTGCTAGAGGTGTTTTGAGCGGCACATTGTACAGGACTCAGATGGAAGAAATCAGGGAAGCTGTGACAGAGGTTCACGGTGATGCTTCGCTTGATTTGGTGCAAGGGCTTACAGGATGCTTGAATGGGAAGGGGCTGCAGAATCAGAAGAGAAAGTCTCTCGTTTCTTTTGCTGATAAGGAGACCTTGAGCACTTGTGATTTGTCTGGATTGCAGACAAGTTTTAGCGGAAATTCTGAGATGTCAGAAGAGGATAGCACAAGTGTGGAGTTTCCTTCTGAGGATTGTGCTGATGGGATAGCCGTGTCAGAGGGGAGTTCATCAGGTGCTATGACTGGTGGCAGATCTGAGCACGTCGAGCCAGCACGGATAGAAGAAACTGTCAGAGGGTCAGAGAGAGGACGTCATGCATTCACCGGGAGCTCTACCTCGGAGTACCAGAGAGTTACGGAGGAGGGGGAGCTAGTGGGTGATGATGACATCTGGCGAGAATCGGTTCCGCGTCTCGGAGATGAGACGGGACTTGGATGCGGGTGAGGCCAGGACGAGCAGGAACGTCTTCCCCTTGGGCTGGAGGGGGAGATTGTTGGGCCTATAGCCCATGTTTGGGTCCAGCCCAAATGTGAAGCCTTGGTGGCTTTGTGATTTAAAAGGCATTATTTGCCTTTGTCTTGGAAGTACACAAAGAGAGAGGCAAGGTTTTGCTTCAGTTTGTGCCGCCAGTAGCAAAGGAAGAAAAGGGGAGAGAGAAAGAAAAAGAGAGAGGAGGGAGATTGGAGAGGAGAGGTAAGAGATTTGAGCGGGTGTTTCGTTTCTTGACTCGGTGATCCGTCTTCTTCCTTCGGCAAGTCAACAACGGGAGTTTGTTGATAGGTATTTTCTCCTCTTTGGAAATCTAATCTGATTACAAGTGTTTAGCTAGGTTTTGGAGAGGAATCCTTTCTAGATCGAGGTTGTATTTAGATTGGTGTTTGAGATCTCCATGTTTATTTGTCTCGGGTTGAGACTGGATTGTTAAACACTTGTATTGACTTATTGATTAGTGGATTGGTTGCTCTGGTGGGCGGAAGGTGGGTTTTTTGATCCTCTGCTTAGAGAGGGTTTTTCCCACGTAAATCTTGTGTCAATATTTGTGCTTTTATCTGTGTTTGTGGTTGCTTGGTTGCTTGGTTTCCGGATTGGATATTATCGGTTGGTTGTGGTTTGCTGGCTGATTGTTGTAGGTTATCTTATTAACCGAATTCGCTTCCGGGTGCGGCTGGAAAGTGGTTTCTAGCCCCAACAGATATCGACTTCAGCTAAACTTGTTACTCGAAATCGACTAAGATCACATTGGATCCAACCGACAACTAACTAACTTGTTGCTTGCTTGAGAGGTTTGAATCACATTGGCTTGACTTCAACACCTCCCTCCACTTCCCCATGATCCACACCAGCCCACCCATTGACCTTATCCCACCTTCTCACATGGGAGTTTTAATTAATTAAGAACTCAACGCACCGTAATATCCGGATCCGGATCCAATCCATTCCACCTCGATCAGCCCTCACCCCCTCACATGGGCAACCCCATCGATCCAGGCCAGTATATATATAATGAACAAGAACAAGCTAAGGATATATATTGATGCTTTCCATTTGAATTCCAGTGCTGAACCCAAACTCAAATCTCTCTGAGTACTCCCACATTAATTAATTTACTCCTCTTTCGATCGAGCTTCGTTTGTATACTCGTTTAACCAATCATCTTCTACTTACTCCCATCCATTCCAATTCCAAGGTATATATATCTTCAATTTCCCTCTCCACTGTTTATTTAATTCTGTGTTGTTCTACCTACATAGCTTTAATTTATAGGATTCTACTGTATACACCCGAGACAGGTTCTATATACACTACATAGGACGGATCTACGATCCGTCCGTTAAATAAAAAAATTACATAGGACGGATCTATTAAACAAATAAAAAGCAAAAAAAAAAAAAAAAAAAAAAAAAAGGGGGGGAGAGAACAAGGCCGGATGATAAATCCGACCTTGATAGTTTGAAAAGTGAAAAAGCTGCAGAGCAGCAACAGCTTTTGGCCTTTTTTTTTTTTTCCAATTTACAATAGGACGGATTCTTGACGGATCAAGAATCCGTCCTATGTAAACAAAAAAAAAAAATTATAACGGACGGATCCTAAATTCGTCCATATAATTTTTAAAAATTTATAAAGGACGGATCATAGATCCGTCTTTTGTAGTGTATATAGAACCTGTGATGGGTGCATATAGCCACCCCGAATTTATACCGTAGGAATCTAGCTATCTACTTTTAGACCAGCTTATTTGGTTGAGTACGTATAGGAGAGAAGAAGTCGGAAATAAATCAAGTTTTATGTTTAAAATTCGTATGTTCATCACTTTTTTTTTCTCTTAATCTAGAGAAGCGAGAGGAAAATAGACGGTGCAAATCCTCTACTCCAAAACCCAGCACCAACTCCCCGCCTCATAAAATTATTTTACATCTAAATTAATATTAAAAAAATTAAAAAACATATATTTAGCTTTTACATACTTATGATAACATATTTGAAAAAGAAAATCTTAAAAAATCAAATTATATTTTTTTTAAAAAAATATATAGTAAACTCACATCTTTTAATTTAAAACTTAAAAAAATCTTTCTATCTCTTATGAATTATTATATTTTTTGTAAGTTGATTTTTTAAGATTTTTTTTTACAAATATGTTATCATAATTAAGTATGTAGAAGCTAAATATATAATTTTTAAAAAATTTTAATATTAATTTAGATGTAAAATAATTTTGTGGGGCGAGATTTTGAGTAGAGGATTTGCACCGAAAAATAGGTAGAGCTACCTACACTCAAATTAGGTAATCAAATAAATGGAAATAAAATAAATTTTGTATAAAAAAAAAGAGGGAAGTTGTGTAATCATGGTGTCGTGTAATATTAATGGTTAAAATATTGATTAATAAGTCTTAACTTAAAATGGATTAGTTTCTAGAGATTAACGAGAGGTTAGTGTTTGCATAATTACATCTGGGGATTAAATTAAAATTAGTGTGGAATTCGTGTTTGATCAATGTGTACGTAATGCAGAAAATGAGTAGTGAAATTGTTCCCTTTGTGGATGGAAACGCTACTCCTTCAGTTGAACCTCACGATGATACTTGGAACGGGAAGGCGGCACCGGAAGATTTACTTGGAACGGGAAGGCGGCACCGAAAGCGGACAAAGGTACGAATATACTCATTGTTACTTCCTCGTTGGGAAAAAACTAAAAAAGTGTCGTTTACTATCTACGCGGATTTTTTCAGAATGAGAAAAGTTATATAAAATATTATTATTTTTCATTAAAATTTTAAAACAATTTCATACGGTACATATTAATAATAAATATGAATTTTTTTTACATAGTTATCATCATCTTAGATAAGTGTGAATAGTAATTGACATGTTTAATTTGTGGGACAACGAATATTAGTTTGTTACGATGATTTATTGATATGCTTAAATTTGATTGTTATGTGCTTAGTCTAGAAATACTGGGAAAGGCAAGGAGGTGATAGTCGCCATGGACAAAGGTGTTCGCAGACCATTGGGCACCATAGAAGAAGATATTCGACCTTTTGATTTGTTGGGTTTACCCTCAATTGAAAGGCTTCACAAGCGGAAAGGATTTGAGGTAGAAGCGGATCTAATAGGTGGCAATCATGAGATTAGGCAAATCCTCCCCTGTAAAAAAGGGCCTAAATGTGTCACTAAGTTTAATCCCAAGCCGGAGTTTGCGAAAACTCTACTTGAGAGGATTAAGGAGCCCTCAGTGCTGCAGCTTCGAGGATGTGATCAGTTGTTTTCACCGGATGCTTACCCTTTCCCTTTCGAAAAATTCAAAACTTTGACTTGTCTAGAAATCTCTGGTATAAGCAATCTCACCACTTTTCCTATAAATACAATCTCTGAAATGACTCAACTTCAAATCCTCAATTTATCTCATCTTCCCATTCCACAACTACAAACTTGCTTCTTCTTTTCTAACTTTGTCCATCTCCTTTCCCTCACTCTAAAAGATTGTCCTAATATACATTCCTGCACTCTAGACAATCTTCATAGTATGCGTCATTCCCGCAATCTTGAATACCTCGAGTTATCTCATCTTCCCATTCAACAATTACCAGATGACTTCTTTTTTAATCTTGTCCATCTCCGTTCCCTCACTCTAAAAGATTGTCCTAATATAGGTTTCATTCCGAGCCTCCATACGAATGTACTTGAATACCTCGAGTTATCTCATCTTCTTATTGCAAAATTGCCAGATGCATGCTTTCAATCGCTTCACAAGCTTGAAACGCTCATTCTTAGAGGGTGTTCTAAACTAAGTTCCCTTCCATCCTTAAAGAATTTGATAAACCTCAAGGAAGTTGATCTATCTCACTGCACTGCTTTGCAAATAGTAAAACTCAAAAATTTATCCTCGAGTGTTCAAAAAATTGATCTTTCTTACACTACCTTGCATAAGTTGCATGTCATATCTTCTACAGACTCTGATATAAAGTTCGTTCGTCGTTTGAGAGATCGCTCATCTCCTACAAGCTCTGATATAGAGATCACTCATCTTTTTTTAAGAGATGCAAAGGTTATTAACTTCCAAGATGGATTTCCTAATTATCTGTTCCATCTTAAGGTGCTTGATATTTCTGGTGCCCAAAACGTGGAACATCTTGATCTGCTAAAGGAAAGTAAAGCACTTGAGGCGCTTGATCTTTCAAGAACTGGAATTGAATCCATAGATTTCATCTCGTTTATGGTGAACCTCCGCTACCTAATACTCAAGGACTGTGCTAGGTTACAAAAGCTCCCAGCAATGAAAAACTTGACATACCTTGAGGTGCTTGACATCTCAGGTTGTGAAAACCTTGGTGATTTGCCGGAAGATTTCAGCAGCCTCAAAAAGCTGAAGAAGCTCAATTTGTCTGGGTGTAGTGGTTTAAAAGAGTTGAGTCCAACTGTTTTCAACGGAATGACCTTCCTTGAAAAAGTTGGCATCTCCAAAACCTCAGTGAAAGAAGACTATCCAAGCCCAAGTAGGATAGAAAATCTACATCCAACAATATCCATGCCCAATGAGCTTTATATTGTTTCCACCTTTCTTATCAATTCAGGATTTGGCCGATTCATGCAACATTTTGATCTAATAATTGATCTCATTTCAAGATTCCGGGAGAATTTCAAACCCGTCTCCTCACTTGATGATATCCTTCTTCCCACCCGGAGAAAAGGGATGGATATATTCATTCATGAAATTGATAAAAAGGACAAAAATGGATGCAGAGTCCTCCCCCATCAGTGGTCAAACTGTTAAGATGCAGTGTAGAAAAATGGTTGGTGATTTAGAATACATAAGAGCCAACATTGTTCTCCTCGAGAGCTGTCCCAGCTCCACTATTGCTGAGAACCTTCTTAATGAACTCACGGGTGCTAGACATCAGTTCAAACGTTCGATATTTCTCAAAGAAGATGATGATCTCTCCCAGTTTTACTTCCAACTTAATTCCACCAACTTTTATGAAGTCCTTCGGAGGGTTGCCAAGTTGAAGCAGCTAGTCCCTCATAGACAAGTGGATGCCTTGGAGGAGAAAAAGAATAAGGAGGAGAAGAAGTTTGGGAGTACGGGCGAGGGCATGGAAAATGTGGTAATGCAGATAGGAACGGCAGACATTGACATCAATAGCTCATATGAATCCCTTACCAAAACCCAAAAAAATTGCTTGCTTCACTTTACGGAATTCCCTCCTAAAACAAAAATCAGCGAGAGGATTTTAATCGAGTGGTGGTATGGTGAGGGATTGATTGACCCTCAACATGAGGAGAATGTTGGTCTTTCAAATGCAAATTCCACCGCAAACCCTTTGTCCACTCCAAACCAGAACCTACATCTTGACTCGGCAGCAGCATATTCAGATCCCAATCAAGAGACTACGAGTGCAAGCATTGAGGCAGGTACGGCGTCGACTACAAACGTTGCAACCACAATTGAGGAAATCGGCCAAAAAATTTTGATGGTCTTACTAGAAAAGGATTTCATCTCGACTCATATAAAGCGTGAAATGGGACGAAGAATATATTTCATGTCTTCTAATTCTAGTGTACACTCTTTCGTGCGTGAACGAGCAATGGCAGAGGGCTTTTTTAATGTCGGACACGAGACTAGAATGCTCACCCCACACCTCCCTGGCTCCCAAAGGGCTCGTTTGTTGATACCTCCGGACAATTTGCCTTCGTCTTGCAAGCTTTGGTCTCACTATACCAATTCTTATGAAAAGATCAAATGCTTCAAAAATATACGTAGATTGCTAAATGTGAATGCGCACATCGTTGATATCAAAGCAAAATGGTTCTCCAAGATGACGAATTTGGTTGTGTTTCATCTTGGGAGATTTCAGGTAGACAAAAAGGAAGACGAGCATGACTCAGTTGAGGTTATGGATTTGAAGTTTTTTGAGGAGTTGAAAAACATGAAGAAATTGAGGCTTTTGAACTTGGAGGGATTTTTAGCAATCAAGAAGCTTCCAGATTCTGTATGCAAGGCTACTGCTCTCAGAATACTCAATCTTAGAGAATGTAGTTACCTGGAGGAACTCCCTGCTGGCATCGGGTCTCTCAACAATCTTACCCATCTCGACCTCACAGACTGTCCCGTCCTTTTTATGTTGCCAAAGGGAATAAGGTTGTTGTCCAAGCTTGAGGTGCTCAAAGGGTTCATCATCTATTATCAGACTGGTGGCAGACAACATCGAAACGCATGTACCCTTAGGGATTTGTTGAAGTTAGAGAAACTGAGAATACTGAAGCTTGTTGTTCACACAGAGAAGTTCCCGTCCAGTAGTGATCTCCATGTATTCAATGGTATGAAGAATCTTTGCGGCCTGCGGATTACATGGCAAAAGAATTACAATGATTCAAACCAACAATCAGAGGATATTGTTGGGCAGAAAGCATCTTCTACTTCTGGATGGCATTGGCTTCAACTGCAATGTTGGGAGCAACGGATGAGCCAAAATGAGACAGAGGAGCTATTATTAAGAAGCAACATCAAGAAATTGGAGTTGCGGTGTTTCCCTTTTGAAACTGTACCGAATTGGCTACAACCGAGTGGATTGCAGAAGCTTGAGAGGCTCTATGTTCGGGGAGGGAAGCTACAAACATTAGCTAGAAACACCAATCAAGATGCATGGAGTAGTGTTAAGATATTGTCGTTGAAGTACTTGCCCAACATGGAAATGGATGTGAACGAATTCAGGAGCAATTTCCCACATATGACATGTTTTCAAGCATATATGTGTTGTGACAACGTGTATTTTTATAGGGTTGAAAAAAAACTTCAAAAGGAAGGAATCATGATTTTAGATGAAGATGGATGGGAACAAATGAAGGTACAATTTCTAGCTAAACTCTTGTGTTCATCAGTCTACTTAATTAATAACACGGAGTATGATTTTGTTTGTTTACTCCTTTCTTTATACTACAGCCACCCTCCCACTTGACTCACACTTACTCTCAAAACTCACGCCACTCTCCACCACTAATAACACACTGAGCTTATTTATAAGGCCAATCAAGTCAGATAAAATCCAACGACAGATTTGCAGTATCAATCTAGACCATTCTTGGCTCTCACTGATGACATTTTGGGCCTCCACAATTTATCCCAAATCACATTTTTATGTATTTGAAATATGAATTATTATCCAACAAAATGTACAATAACACAATCACTGAAATGCAGTATTTTTGACCCAATTTCGATGGAGGTGCACGCAACAGCAAGTAGATGGTCGGATGACTCTAATTTAAGGTAACCATGATTTTGTTAATTTACTCCTTTCTGTAGTACTATATATTGAAATGTTGTTCTGTATAATTAAGATTTCTTGTGAGTTGTGGGTTAAAAGCATTCCTTAATGTTACCTTTCTTGTTTTAACTTCTGATCTAAATTGCATATATATATGTGTGTGTGTGTGTGTGTGTGTGTGATACAAGTTTACCAGCAGACTATCTTCACTCATTCCCGTTGCTTTGTGTTGAGTAGATTAAATTGACCACAACACATACAACTGAGCAATAATGTACTCATTATGATCTTGTCAATATTAAAGCTAGCTATTGAACGAATAATGAGACTCGTGACAGTAGGTAAAAAGTCTATTAAATCGCTTTACCTCTGTATTCTTCTTTATAATTAAGATCATTCCATGCCAGGGTTTGTTTTCCCAAATCCAAATCCGAGTAATACCCAAATGAAATGGCTTAGCTTTTCTTCTGGCCTGATGAAGGATATGTACGTACGTGTTCAGGATTTTTCTTCTGAATTCATTGATTGGTAGAGGTCATTTGCAACCTTTTTTGATTGCATAATTGTTGTCTTGAGTCGTCTGATTATTATTCAAATGTGACATACACTTGTTTGAAGTGCAGAATTTTTGTTCATCACTCTCTTCTGAATTCCATTAACTCTTCATCCCCCAAGTTGCAGATTCCACACTCTTTGCTTTTTATAGTACTTGCCTAGACAGAAGGACTACTGAGCAACTATGCTTTCTTTGAGAAGATTTTAGCTATGTAAATGTAACAGAGAGAATTGAACTTATGGGTAAAAAACATGAACTATCAGTCTCTCTTGTAGCTTTATTTAGTGAAAGCATGCATACTCCCTTCTGTACAATAGTTGTATTTAGACTATTTAGTAATGCAGTTAAGGGAGCTTCTCAATTGAAAGAATTCCTAAATCTTGTCCTTGTTTCCACTATTGATTTAAATGCAGATAATGAGCAAACAGTCTTGGGGAAGGAGTTTTGGGCTGGCGCCTGGCGTTCATCTTCTGCAACACTGCCGAATTTGATATATATATATATATATATAAAAGCTCGAAAAAGGGGAAATTCTTTTTTAACGGTACTCTTGGGGATGGATTACATGAGAAGAGGAATCGCTGCAGAAATTTTTAAGTAAATGTGATAAAGCAGGAAATCATTAATGTCAACTGAATTGCCTTCCTCCAAACAAGGTAAATGTGATATAGTAGGCATTGAGTCTATTGAAATATTGTAATATATCTGTGAAACCGAATGAATCTTAAGTTTGTTTTGACTAGGTATTCTTCTATTTAGTCTTAGGTGGGCTTACAACTGGTTCAACCAAGATCAAGATTGGTAACTTTGTTTCCGCTAATGTGAATTTGAGTATTGAAGATTAGTTCATGTACTTAATTGATTGGGATCTTTGTTAATCCTCTTCCGAATGCAGAACTTTTGTTCATCCGATCTTCTTCCGAATGCCATCAGATGGCTTACATGTCTCGGAAATGCTTTTTTTTCGACAACATCGGTTACTTTCTCAGTATGTGAATATTATCTTGAGTTTATATGATAATTATTCAAACTCGTTACAATTATTAAAATGCAGAAATTTTGTTCACTCTCTTGAGAGGTGCGTGCATCAGCCGCGCCATTGAATTGTCTCGATCATGCTATAATCAATTCAACAAGGTAACCTTGATCTGGTAAATGTCAAAACTTATTTTACGTTTTGAACTTCCATGATTTGTTGAAATAGCTCAGTTGGTTCGGTATCTGTTTCTCGAAACGCAATTCATGTGCATCTCAATGCAGATTGCATTTTTGTTGAAATTGCTGAACAATTAACACATCTGGCTGATCATTTGACACTACTTGATTGCTGTCTAAAGGGGATATTTTCACTGATGTGGTTAGGAGCCCGTATTACGTGTGGCGCCTGAGATCCTACGAAAGCGATACGGTCCAGAAACGGATGTGTGGAGTGCCGCCATTTTGGGCAGGTAAAGAAGCATTCGAATCTGAGACTTAGTTTGACACTTGCAATAGGTACTGTGTAAAGTTGATTGGTGTTGCTTCCCTTTTGGAATGTTGCAGAAACCGAGGAAGAAATATTTGAAGAGGTCCTAAATGAAGATCTTGACTTCTCAGTGGATCCATGGCCGAATATCTCTGAAGGAGCAAAGGATTTAGTACGACGAATGCTCGTTAGAGAGCCAAAGATACGGTTGACTGCTCATGAAGTTCTATGTATGATTTCTCAATTCATTGCTATCTCATTACCGCCATTTTTATTGGACTCGTCGATGCTTACTTGTGATAAATATGTGGTATTGATGTTTGTGCAGGCCATCCATGGATCATGGCTGATGGGTCTATCTCGATTGCAGCAGTTTTCCGCCATGAATAAGCTCAATAAAATGCCACCAAGAGTAAGATATCAACACTTCTTGTGCCATAGAAGAACAACTCTAGGAAGACAGAGATGTCTTACTTTAGCTCCATTATTTTTTCCTCTCTCAGGTCATTGCATAAAGGCTTTCGGAGGAGGAAATTGTCGGGCTCAAAGCGATGTTCAAGACGATTGACACAGACAATAACGGTCACTGGTCAGATCACCTTCGAAGAGCTCAAGGAAGGGCTAAAGAAGTTTGGTGATGATCTTGAAGATTCTGAGATTCATGATCTAATGCAAACAGTAAGTGTTCTCAGTAGTTTTGTTGATTCAAAACCGATCATTGTATTCATCTAAGCTTACTGAAAAGCGATTGGAAACCGCAGGCTGATGTTGATAACAACGGTACAATTGACTATGGAGAGTTCATAGCTGCCATTTTGCACCTCAACATACTCGACAAGGAAGACCATTTGTTCGCGGCCTTCTCTTTCTTCGACAAGGATGGAAGTGGAATGGCTACATCACGAGAGACGAGCTTCAGCAAGCTTGTCAGCAATTCGGCATTGAAGAATTTCACTTGGAAGGCATAATCCGAGAAGTAGACCAGGACAATGTGAGTGCACTACTTACTATGTCAAAGTATGGTGTGTCAATGGCTAAATTTCTGGCTTCATCTTGCAGGATGGGTGGATTGACTACAACGAGTTTGTGGCCATGATGCAAAGAGGAAACGTCGAATTGGGAAGGAAGGGAGTACAAGATTTCGGTGTGGGAGTTAGAGAAGCTGTGGAGGTTGCTTAACACAATCTTCTTGTTACATTCTATAGTGAATCAGACACCCAGCCAGTGCAGCAGAGATAACCATTTGACTATTGACATACTTAAGTTCGATACTCGACACGTATAATCTGGTCTGATCATTCGAATGCTCCAAGTAAAAGCAGTGTTGGAGACTGCGAGTGGTCAATCTATATTATTGGTTTGGCTTCATCCGGTGTTGCTATCGCGTTCCAGATGGTGTATAGCCGAATGGGTACGAACGAGCTTCGAGTTTCGACATCGATTGAGAAGGCGAAAAATGTACTAGATTTCATAGTGGAGATCGAGAGTGTGGAAGGGTCAGAACATAGATTTCATTTTTACTATCCATGCTCTCCTATTACATTTTTGACACCCGTTCCGCCTAGAAGTAAGTGGGGGTTGTTAATAGCTTGGGTTGGAATTAGTCTTCCTTTGTGGATCGAGGTTGAGATTTCGATGCCTCCATTGTTACACAATTGTTGTCAGAGTTAGCGGTGTTACCGATCGACAACAAAACAATAGTTATAAGATCTTCCATGGGAGGTATGAAAGATAAGAGAGAGCGAGAGAAGATGAGAGATTGGAGAGAGTTTGTAATTATTTTGGACGTTTGTGCAAATTTTTGGATATTATCTTATTAATATCTTTTTTCTTAATTTACAAATAGACTTTCTGAAATTCAATTAAACTAGCTAGATTATAAAACATACAGTAAAAATGTAAAATAGATTTTGATACATTGTTATATAAGTTTAAAAAAAAAAATTATGTTAAAAAATGTGGAAAGATTTTATCTAAAGGAATAATGGGGTTAAGAAATCATATTTGGGAAATGGGAAAGATTATAATATTTAGATATATACATACCTCATCAGTTCAATATACAAGGATGAGATTCACCGCCCTCCACCCCTAGTCTATCTAAATATATTTCCATTTTTAGTTAATCTATCTATTTGAAACATTAGTCTATCTAAATATATTTCCATTTTTAGTTAATCTATCTATTTGAAACATTATAAAAAGGGGATATGTGATACCTACTCATCCTTATATGATATGTCAAACAATACAAAGCATCCCAACACAATGGTCTCTAATGGGAGATTAAGTAGATCGATCGAATGCTTAGCCTTGCTTTGGGAGCGCAGTGATGGCGGCGGCGTATTTGCCCTTCCTTGTCGGAATCTTGTCAAAACAGACGCCGCCATCACCGCTTCCAAAGTTGGGCTTCGCCTTCGAAAGTAGGATCCAGTTCAACGATCATCACTTTGTCTTTGAGGTATGTACAACTCTTATTCTATGTATATATTAGTATGTTGTTGTTTTTAGAACTGCATTGCAACCAAGTTTAAAAATTTAGTTACTCTGTATAATATAATAAATGTACATAAATTAATGTGAATTAAATACGTAGCTTCATGTTCATCTCTTTAACTTTGGGAAATATTCGATTCGGGAGTTGGTTTATGCATTGATCCAAATTCGATTCGTGCCGATGCCGAATTCAAAATTTCCTAGAGTTCAAGAGTAGAACAAGCTCACATCAGTAGTTGAAAACCTAAGTCGAAGACAAATTGAAGACCATATTAACTATTCAAGAACACAAAGACTGCAACTTTATTCATCAATCGCTACCGGAAATCGATCTTCGAACTTAATAAACAAGATTGAAGAAAAACAGCGTTCTTTACACGGCACACTCATCGGAAAATCAAAGTACACAAAATCTAAGAGCACTGTAGGATTGCAGGGATTTGCAGGTGCGCCCCTCATCAGATTTTAGGGCTTTTTCAAGAATTGAACTAATTAATCAAGATCAGGGAGATTCATACTAATGCCTACAATTACCGAGAACTTGAGGATCGAGCAAGAGAAGCCGGAGTCTGTTCAATTACGTAAGTGGCCGGTAAAGGTTACTCTTCTCTTTTTTTCTTTTTTTTTTTTGTAATCTTATTTCGGAACTTCTCTATATATGTATTTTAATTGATATTTTATTATTTATTTAAAGGTTTTTTTTTACTTATAAGCTAGTGATTCTATGTTTCTAATAATAAGATTCAAAATGATGTAAATCTCTTGGTATGATATAGTATCACAATAATTGCATACTTGATCTAACTTGTAATTGGTAACTATATGTTGTGTTTTGTTGGATAAATAATAAATTAATGTCAGAAAGATAGCTGTATTTTACTTGTAAGTTGTGTTAGGCAGACATAGCATTTATTAGCATTCCTAGTCTACTTTTAGACATAATTATTATGTTCTAGGTAATAGGTATTAGATGCATTACTCCTTTAATTTTCAGATAGTAACCCTAAGACTTCCATCCTCTCTTGTATATTTATTTTGGGTTTCTCCCATTGTAATGTATTGAGAAACATTCTCTCTCAGGATTACTCACATGGTATCAGAGCTGCCTGGTTTTCTTTGATCCCAGAGGCTCTCTGTGTCCTTTCCAGCAACCTCCATAGTTGCCTTTTCAAGCTGCAGCCTTCATTGCTACAGTTTTCCCCTCTTTTGTAGCCTTCATTGCTACATTTTTTCCTCTTTTGTAGCCTTCATTGCTACACTACCTTTGTCTTTTTCACCATGTCTGAAACTGCTCCTTCTCAAAAGGCAGATCTTATGAATGTTCAGCCAGCCTACAAGTTCAATGGCAAGAATTATCTTGCCTGGTCTCAGGTTGTGAAAACCTATCTCAAGGGCAAAGGGAAGTTTAGACATCTCACCGACTCTCCTCCAGAAATGACTGATGCTCGTTTTTCTACTTGGGAAGCAGCAGACTCCATGATAATGTCATGGCTATGGGAGTCGATGGATCCCTCCATCAGCCTCACATGCATGTTTCTTAACACATCCAAGGAGATTTGGGAGTTCATGCAGAGATCTTACTCCAAAGCAAAAGATGAGGCCCTTGTCTTCGACCTCACCGTGAAAGCATATTCCACCAAGCAAGGAGACAAGTCAATCAATGAATATGCTACTATTTTGCAGAACTTGTGGCAAGAACTTGATCAATACCAGATTCTGGAGATGAAGTGCACAGTTGATGCTGCCGCATTTAAGAAGTCGCTTGAAAAACATAGATCTTATGTTTTCTTGGCTGGGCTGCATTCCAACTTTGATCCCATTCGGGTTCAAGTATTGGGCAAGAGTGAAATCCCTCCTCTTGAGGGGATCATCTCCCTCATGCGGGCAGAAGAAAGTCGCAGGGGTGTTATGCTGGGCTCATTGCCAACGGAGAGCATTGCCCTTGCTGCCAACTTTGAAAAAAGGGAGAGCAGACCTGAGGTGTGGTGCTCCCACTGCAAGAAACCAAGGCACACAAAAGAGAAATGTTGGAAGTTGCATGGCAAACCTTCCAACCGTGAGTGGGGAAACAAGGATCAACCTAAGCCTCAAGCACATCTTGTCGAGAATGACAGCACCGTTACTTCTGAATCGAAGGGCATTTTTCCAAATTTCAGTACCGCTGATATTGCAAAGCTTAAACAACTGATCCAGGACTTTGAGCTTGCTTCCACTTCTGCTGCTCGTAACACTTCCTCCCAATCCTTGAATCCTAAAGGTATTTCTACTTGTCTTCACTCAAGCAAGCATTGGATCATTGATTCAGGTGCTACAAACCACATGACCTCATCTTCTCATGCCTTTGACACATATGTCCCCTCCACATCTACTAAAAAATTGTTAACAACCAATGGATCTCTAGCAAATATTGCAGGACAGGGAAATATGTCATTGACATCAAATATGAGACTCACCAATGTCCTTCATGTGCCTACATTATCTGCTGATCTTATTTCTGTCAAAAGGTTGATTCATGACCTAAATTGCTTTGTTCTTTTCTTGTCTTCTGGCTGTGTTCTCCTGGATCAGGAATCGTTGAGGATGATTGGACATGCTAAAGAAAGAGATGGACTTTACTTCCTAGATGCGCCAAGAAATGTCCCACCTTCTACCTTCTTAAGCACCACAAACAAAACCACTGTCTGGCTGCCATCATCGATTAGGACATCCATCATTTTTTGTTCTCAAGCATCTGTATCCCTCTCTTTTTGAAGGCCTTGCTGTCACAGATTTTCACTGTGAGATATGTGAGAAGGCAAAGCATTCTCGTGTTTAATTTCCTTCTAGTAATACAAGGTGCAATTTTCCTTTCCAATTATTGCATTGTGACATCTGGGGGCCTTTTTCCATTGCAAATATCAATGGTTCACACTGGTTTTTGTCCATTATTGATGATTGCACTAGAGTGACCTGGCTTTTCCTTTTGAAGAATAAATCTGAAGTCAGTTCTATCATTCCCTCGTTTGTCTCGATGATTCAAACACAATTTGACACCTCCATAAAAGGATTCAGAACTGATAATGCTAAGGACTTTTTTAATCAGTCTTTAGGATCCTTCTTCTCTGATAAAGGCATTATCCATGAATCCTCATGTGTTTATACACCTCAACAAAATGGTCTTGCTGAACGGAAAAATGGTCATCTCCTGAATATCACTCGTGCTTTACTTCTCCACCATAACGTTCCTAAACACTTTTGGGGGGAAGCTGTCCTTGTTGCTACATATCTTGCCAATCGTCTACCTTCCAAAGTTCTAAACTTCTTAAGTCCAATTGCTTACCTTAACCGTTTTTTCCCTCACCTGAACCTCACCCGCAGTCCTGCTCCCAAAGTGTTTGGATGTACTGCTTTTGTTCATGTTCATAACCATTTGAGAGGAAAGCTTGATCCTAGGGCCCTTAAGTGCATCTTCATCGGCTACTCCACCACACAAAAAGGCTACAAATGTTACAATCCAGCCACCCGAAAGACCTACATCACTGATGATGTTAACTTTCTTGAAAATACTCCTTATTTTCCAGAACACTGTAATCCCAACTTCACTGAGTCAGAGAGCACCCATTCACCTGTGACAACACTTATTCCTCCTCTAGATCTCGCAACTCCTGAACCACATATCCCAATCCAAATCAATGACATTCCACCTACTACTTCCGCACCTATATCTCAGCAGCTCTCTCGGGACTTTTCCCAGGTGTATGCTAGAAGAAATGCCATCTCCAACATTCAGCAAGTTCAAGATTCTGATCCGAGGACTGTGACGGATGATACACCAACTCCCACCTCAGAACTTGACTTGCCAATTGCCTTAAGGAAAGGTAATAGAGAGTGCATAAATCGGCCTCTTTATCCTCTTTCTAACTTTGTGTCCTTACATCGATTCTCACCTACCCACCAGCAGTTTGTAGCTACCCTTCAGCAGGTATCTATTCCCAAGAATGTTAAGGAGGCTCTAGCTCAACCAGAATGGCGCAAAGCAATGGAGGAAGAAATGTGTGCTCTTGAAAGAAATAAGACTTGGGTCCTTGTTGATCGTCCTCATGAGAAGAACATTGTTGATTGTAAATGGGTATTTACTCTCAAATACAAAGCTGATGGAAATCTTGAGAGGTATAAAGCTCGTTTGGTAGCAAAGGGTTTCACTCAAACCTATGGAATTGACTACCAAGAGACTTTTGCCCCAGTTGCGAAGATGAACACTGTCAGAATTGTGCTCTCCCTCGCTGCTCACTTTGGCTGGAATTTACTGCAATTTGATGTCAAGAATGCATTCCTCAATGGCTACCTTAATGAGGAAATCTATATGCACTTGCCTCCTGGTTTCTCTCCTTCATTTCCAAACAAAGTGTGCAAGTTGAAGAAAGCTCTTTATGGCCTGAAGCAATCCCCTAGAGCATGGTTTGGAAGATTGACTAGCGTTATGAAGAATGTTGGGTATTATCAGAGTCAAGGTGACCATACATTGTTTATCCGTCACTCTAATTCAGGGGGAGTGACCATGTTACTTGTTTATGTTGATGACATTATCGTTTCCGGTAACGACATCAAGGAACAGGGAAGGTTAAAGCAAAAACTAGCAAGAGAATTTGAAATCAAAGAGCTTGGAAGGCTTAAATACTTCTTGGGGATTGAGGTTGCACATTCCAAAGAAGGCATCTTTATATCTCAACAGAAGTACATCTCAGATTTGCTTAAGGAAACTGGAAAGAGTGGTTGTAAACCTACCACCACCCCTATGGACCCTAACTGCAAGATAGATGAGGCAAGAGATGCTGAGCCAGTTGATAAGGCCATGTATCAACGGTTATGTGGAAGGTTAATATACCTTGCACACACTAGGTCGGACATTGCTTTCCCTGTAAGTGTTATTAGCCAGTTTATGCATGATCCTAGAGAACCACATATGCAAGCTGCACTCCGCATATTGCACTATCTAAAAGGTTGTCCAGGGAAAGGCATCCTATTTAGAAGAGGCAGAAATCTGATCTTAGAGGCCTACACGGATGCTGACTACGCAGGATGTATTGTTAATAGAAGGTCTACAACAGGATATTGCATTTTTCTTGCTGGAAATCTGATTGCCTGGAGAAGCAAGAAACAAGGGGTTGTAGCACGGTCTAGTGCTGAGTCTGAATTCAGAGTTGCTGCCCATGGCATTTGTGAGTTATTATGGCTTCGAATTATTCTCAATGACTTGAAGATCAAGTGGGAGGATCCTATGAAGCTATATTGTGACAATAAATCTGCTATCAGCATTGCTCATGATCCTATTCAACATGACAGGACTAAGCATGTTGAGGTAGATAGACACTTCATTAAGGAAAAGATTGAGGCTGGAATGATAAAGATCAGTTACATTCCAACACAACTACAACTTGCAGACTTGCTTACCAAAAGTCTTCATTGTAGCCGGTTTCAAGAGCTTACTTCCAAGCTGGGAATGGAAGATCTTTACAAACCCAGCTTGAGGGGGAGTGTTGGATAAATAATAAATTAATGTCAGAAAGATAGCTGTATTTTACTTGTAAGTTGTGTTAGGCAGACATAGCATTTATTAGCATTCCTAGTCTACTTTTAGACATAATTATTATGTTCTAGGTAATAGGTATTAGATGCATTACTCCTTTAACTTTCAGATAGTAACCCTAAGACTTCCATCCTCTCTTGTATATTTATTCTGGGTTTCTCCCATTGTAATGTATTGAGAAACATTCTCTCTCAGGATTACTCACATGTTTCTCTATCAAGAATTAATGGTTAAATGTTTCAAATTTCATTAGTGGAATTATTTTGTTAATTAGAATTGAATAGTCAATAACCTTGAAATTCAACTTCCTAGTAATATTAAAAACTCATTAAGTGTTTTTAATTTTTTATTGGTAAGATGTCACAATTAAGTATCTATTGACAAGATTAGTTTGAGTAATTAAATTGCATAAAAAAAACCTTTCTGAATATAGAAAACAATTATGAATTTGGTCGAGACAAAAAATCATCACCCTTTCATCAATGGTGAATTGCATACAAAATTTCTCTTTTTTGTTGAACCCACATACTAAAATTTCTCATAATGATAAAATTTTATAGTTTTTGTTGCCCAAAATAATTTTTGTTCTAGTGAATGTGAATTAAACACACGTATACAACTTCATCCATTAATCAAGCTTTAGATATGGTTTTTCGTGAGGAGAAACACTACCTAACTTTCTAAATTGTATTTAAGGAATAACATAATGGATGACAAACTGATACTCGTGGTAAAAACTCGATTTATCTCTAAGTTGGTGATCTCTTAATCCAGTGGTAATTAAAGAGGTTTATCTTTTTTTTTTTGCCTTAATTAATCTAGTTCAATCGAGTTTAATAACTCATTCTACATTTTGTTGTAAATAATTTTTCCTACCAAAAAATATTCTACATATATATAAATAAAATAACACTTATCAAATATTTACATTTTAATATTTTTGGAAAGTATAACTATAAAATAGTTATACTACGTATCATACAAGCTAGGCACGCTGATTTGGGAAATATTTTGATGAATATACTATTTTATTTTATTTTTAAATATGTTTTATAGGGTTTATCAATTTTCATTTAGAACTTTATCTGTACATTAATTTGTATAACTAATGTAAATCGGATTAAACTAACTTATTTTGGAAACTATTCCCTAAAATAAAACAAGTACACCTTTAAAAAAAAATCATATCTTAGGAAATCTATCTAAATAAGGTAGATTAACTTTCTATTTTTAAGATTTATTTTATATTTAAAATTAATTAATCTATCTATTTGATACATTATAAAGGGGATATATGATACATACTCTTTTTTTTTTTTTTTTTTTGATTCTTAATATATGATACATACTCTTATCTATATGTGATATGTCAAACAATATATACAAAGGCGGCCCCAAACACAGTAGGTCAGTAGCTAGAAGGCCTAGCCTCGCCGTGGTGGTGGTGATGGTGGTGGCAGATTTGCTCGTTTGTGTTGAGGAGGGCAGAGTTAACTCTGTTGATGGTTTAAGAATACCCTTCTTGTCGGAATCTTGCGAAATTAGCCGCCGCCATCTCTACTACCACGGCCGGGCTTCGCCTTCGAAAGTAGGAATCAGTTCATCACCGGACACTTCGCCTTTGGGCCTTGGGGTATGTTCAGTCTCTCTGTGAGTTGGTGATCAAGTAAGTCGTAAAAAAGTTATTCTTCTCTTTTTTATTTTGCAATATTAACTTGGGTCTTAGAAAAATTACTCATGCAAATAACCCTGGCCTAATTAAATATCTTCTTATTTTTGAGTAAATAAAGATCTATTTTTGTTAAATCAGTGTAATTGAAATTGGGATAGAGCGCGCAGGTGTATATCGTAGATCGGATCTTGCTCCTCCTCGGCCAGGACCGCTCCCGCAAGGCGCCTTCATCTAGAAGTCGGTGTCGCGATCGGTGGTGGTTAATGGGGTTGGAATCAGTCATCCTAGAATTATATTTTAATATTTAGTTTATGATATTATATTTTAATATTTAGTTTATTTTTTGGATTAGATTTTGATACATTGTTATATATAAGTTTATATATTTTTTATGATAAAAAAAAAAGCGAAATTGAGTATATACCCATGGAAACTTTATTAATTAGGTATATACCCATCAAAATTTCAAATTTGTTTATATACCCATTAAATCATTTGTATTTTGTTTAATTGTCCATTATATATTTAATTTATACTATTAAATATAAAAAAAATTAAACTTTAATTATTTAAATATCAAAATTAGTTAACTTTCAAATAATTATTAAAATGGGACATTAATTTCAATTTTTCTCAAACTAAGTAATTTTTTTAATTTGATGTAATTTTACATTAAAAAAATATGTATTTTATTTCTTTACTATGGTTTATGGTCATTTTTATAATTTAATTATTTTGAAATAATACATGAAACTTGATATTCAAAATAAAATCATTGGATAAAAATATAATTATAATTACGTTGAAGTTTAACTTTTATATTAAAATTTTGATTATATTTTCTATCCAATAATTGTAAAGTGATAAATTTTCTAATTATTTTCTAATTATTTAAGTTTAGTATATAATTAAATTTAATCCAATTTTCACTCAATAATATTAGATCAAATATATTATGGATAATCAAACAAAATTTAAATGATTTGATGGGTATATAAACAATTTTGAAGTTTTGATGGATATATACCCAATTAATAAAGTTTCCATGGGTATATACCCGATTTCGCCTAAAAAAAAGGGTGATTTTGGTAGTTGGCCTATTTAGAATGTTCAATTAGGTAGCTAACCCTCAAGCTAATTTAATTAGTTTGGGTATACCTCACCCAAATAGTGGTCAATGGTCAACGAGTTGACTATTGACCGGTCAACGGTCAACGAGTTACCATTGACCGGTCAACGTTGACCGTTGACCAACTCATTTGGATTTTTTTTTTAAATGATGTCATATTTTACCGTTTTGATGCCAAAATTTTATTATATTATATTTTTACTTTGATGCCACTTTTCTAACGAAATGATTGGATGACACTTTTTAATGCCACTTTTTTAAAACCTTGATGACATTTTTTGTTTACTGTAATGTCACTTTGACCATTGATGCCATTTTTTTTACTGGTACCGACTGATGCCACTTTTTTTAATGTCAATTTTTTGATGATATTTTTTTACCGTGATGCCATATTTTTTATCATATTTTTTCAAAGTAGTATTTTGATGACATTTTTTCCTTTGATGCCATTTTTTTTTACTGTAGACTACTGATGACACTTTTTTATGTCAATTTTGTTGATGATATTTTTTTTACCGTGATGCAACTTTTTCAATGTAGTGTTTTTTATGCCATTTTTCTAATATAATTATTTGATGCCGCTTTTTTTAATCAAATCGTTTGATGCCATTTTTTTAATTTAATTAATTGTATATCAATATATTTTCATCGATTCTACCTTTATTCACTGATGACACGTTTTTTGTTACACTTCATTGATGCAATCACTTGTGGTGGTATGTTTATTACAATTTTATTGATTGATGACATTTGTGATTACATTTTATTGATCTCAATAATTTGTGATGACATTGTTTGTGATTACACTTCATTGATGCATTCACTTGTGGGGGCATGTTTGTTACATTTTTATTCATTGATGACACAAGAGCGTAAATGTAATTAAACTTGATTGATGACATATTTTATTGATAACTTTTATTCATTGATGAAATGGTTTTATTAGTTTAATAGAATTGGTAAAATAGGAGCATAAAATGTGATGACACTTCATTGATGACATCTTTTTATTGATGGTTATTATTCATTACTGACATTAGTTATTACACTTCATTGATATCAATCGTTTCTGAAGACATCTTTATATAATTGATGATGACATAGGAATATAAGAGCTTAAAACGTGGAATCAAAATAGAGTCATCTTATTATACATATAAAAATACAAGGTCTTTGAAACTATGACATTAATGTTTTATTAGCTATTTTATTGACCACTCAAATTTTCATCGCAAAAAGACAGACTTTGCCGCGAAAATAGGTGAAGGATTAAAAAATAGTCTATGCGGGATTTGAACCCGCATCAATGTGCTTGAGCACAATGCTCTACCAATTTGAGCTAATAGACTTTAATTTAGCACTAATAAAACAAGTGAAAGGGTTTAGTTGGCAAAGACAAGTAATAAACAAGTTGTTCAAGTAAGCATAAATAAGTAGAAGATGAGGTTCATGAAGCACATACCAAAATCAATGATGATTGAGCAACTTGCTAGGGCTAATTCAATGCCATTAGTATGCACTTGGCATCTGAATCGCTAGTTTCACTGCAAACTCAAGAAAGTATACAAACAAGGCCAAATGTCATGTAGGCAAACAACAAATAGAGACAGTGTAATTTGTGTCCTATTTTAAACAAGCATTTGATCAAACACGGTGAAAGAATGAGAGGTATAGACTAGACATTAGACACCAATTTAAAATCCTTGAATCAGATTTTATTGTCACAGTTTTAAGGTCTATATGTCAAGCTGTTAAAATGTGGTCAGAATTGCTTGCCTCCAGGCTCTAGTAAGTTCAATGACAGCAAAAAATGACAGCCGCAGAAGAAGCATAAATGATAAACCACATGTCCCCATCCACCTTAATTGACAAAAGCAAAGCAAAAATCGACCAGGCCAAGAATTCTATTAAAAGCAAAAATCGATCAGGCCAAGCAAAACAAAACCGACAGCAGCAGACTAGAAGAATACAATTGCCAACAGCAAAACACGAGAAGCTATACCACCACACTGCAGAAAATGCTCTTTACATGCCAATTTGGCATCACAATGAGGAGCCACGAGAATGTAATTTGGCATCACAACAGCAAAACACGAGAAGCTATTTTTAGCCCAAATTTTACATTTGATAATTTTCTTTCTGAAAACATGTCAACATTCAGAGAGGATATATACATACAAACATTCAAATAATAAGGCAAATTACACTATGCAAGATTGATCTTTGTACCTGGTTAGCTTGTGGAAATCTTTGGAATCACCTCTTATAATTATGCACCTTGCCTTTTCCTCATATATGCTCCCGACAAAGTTGCAGCAGCTTCGAGCATTTACAGACATTGAAGAAGGTTTACAGACATTGAAGAAGGTTTTATTAAGCTTGAAAAATAAATTCCAGGAACCAATTGGAAGTCAAAAGCTCACCTACAAGGAACGACAGCGGCAACCAAACGAGCGAGTTCGGCTCCAACGACGATGACAAATCTGGGAGTGAGGGAAAGGACTAAAAAAAGTAAGCATCGTACAAATTAAATCTTTTAATGTAAGCAATGAGCACTTAAGTAAATAAAGAAATTCAGCAATGGCCTTGCAAGTGCAATTGGAATCTTGTAGCTTATGCTAATGAAGTGGAATTTGTAGGAAAAACACATTCAAAGTTCATTTCAAGTTGTTTTTGAGCAATTTGACAATTATATAAAATCAAATTCACACAAAATTACTTTTGTAGTAAAGCAATTTGACAATTCTATTGTAAGTCTGTCAAGGACCACCACAACAGAAAAGAGATGGTTTAGGCTAATATAAGATATTATACTGATTCGAAACAAAGCATATGTAAAGACACAGGAGGAGCAATTTGAAGTTGATCCTCATAATCATTAGCATATGTAAACAGGGCACACATTGAAGGCAAAAGACATTGGAAGAGACACAAGACCATAGACCTATATCAGCAACAAATCATAACTAGTTGAATCAAGATGAAAAGAGTCCCTGGGAATAAATACATCAACTCAAAGGCTTCAACAATGAATGATGGAATTCATCTAAAGCATAAGATAAGAATAATATAGATTTTTTACATTTCTAGACAAAATCATGTCAGCATTCCTGCATCTCCAATCAAGTACTAAGTTGAAGCCTAGAATCAAGGAAGGAATTGATCAGAAGCTAGGCATCAATATTGGAAAAATGCAACCTTTTTATCCCTACTGCTATAATAAGCTTTTGTGTTACTATTTCACTTCACACCAAACAACTATTACTATGACATTCTTACCAAATCCAAAAGAGCACAAAACTGAATCTCAAATGCAGAAAATTGACACAAGTGATCTATATGATATTGCAAACCATAAACCCTTAAACCACAAATCCCAGAAAATAACTAGGGATATCATAGCTGAAGCAAAATATCTCTAAGACTAATAAGTGGCAATCAAAGTAAAATTCAACTAGTAGCAGATTTGAAGAAATAAGCAGGTTAAATTAAAAACAATCGTTCGAGTATTCTACCTGCAAGGTCGGGCTATATGCAATAGACCATCTGTGGAAAAGCCGAAGCATTTGTCTAATTTCAAAGTTTGCAAAGTAGCACCTTTGACATTTGTTGTGGTCTACAGATCCAAATCCTTGACAATCATACGCCTGAAATGGAGCGAATTCATATTCCAGAATTGGCATAGAATACTAACCCAGGGAGCCACATATCCACCCCAATCCTCGGGAATCAAATTAAACATGGCAGCTCTGGGTTTACTGCAAATCAATGAAACATACAAAAAACAAATCCGAACTCACCTTTCAAATGGCGATTCATCAGTAGAGGGAGAAACTCCATGACCGCAAGCATCAAATTAGAATCTCAATTGAGACGGCCTTGACTCTCCATAAAGCGGGGATGGTTCTGGAAGAGCATGAGCCTTTGCCGAATTGGATCTAGATTTAGGGTTTTTTTAGCGTGAGACCTCGAATGGTGAGATTTGGAATCAGGATTGGCTGCGAGCTTGGTTTCTAACAAGAAGATGATCTTCCTTCTTCCTCTCTTCCGGCTTCAGAATCTACAACAACCATGTCAAAGCACAATTTCACACTAATTAGGAGGAAGACCGAAGACGGCCACGAGGTCGCAGAGGGTTTCTCGATCGGAGAAGGAGCGGCCAAAGAGGATGAGAGGCTAATCGGAGGGGCGGAGGAAGTAGAGGAAGGTCCATGCGGAGAGGAGGGCGAGGAGAAGGAGGCAGAACGGGTGGGAGATGGAATCGCAAGGATGAAGGAGGAACGACGGGCGCCCAGGAGAACCAGGGAGGAAGGGTTTAACGTGGGTAAAAAAAAATTAGAGGGGCCTAATGCGCCAAAAAAAAAAAAAAAAACATTATTTTGTCAACTAACACATTATAAATATCTAATTAGCTAACTAGCACCCAAACAAAATGAATTAACTAACCTAGCATCATTCCCAATTTAACTATCAAGGTCAACGCCGGTCAACAGTATATATATATATTTTTTTTTTATGATGCCATTTTTTGTCGTTTTGATGCCATTTTTTTTACATTTTATTTTCACTTTGATGTCACTTTTCTAATAAAATGGTTTGATGACACTTTTTTAATATCACTTTTTTCAAATCTTGTTGATTTTTTTTTGTTTACTGTGATGTCACATTGACCATTGATGTCATTTTTACCCTTGACTACTGATGACACTTTTTTGACATCAATTTTTTGATGCCATTTTTTCACAGTGTTTTGATGCCAAATTTTTAATTACATTTTTTTTCTTTAATGTGATGCCACTTTTTAAAGTAGCGTTTTTGATCTTATGTGATGCCACTTTTTTTAAACTTTGATGACACTTTTTTATGTCAATGTTTTGATGATATGTTTTTTTTACCATGATGCCATATTTTTTCAAAGTGGTATTTTGATGACATTTTTTTCTTTTAATGTGATGCAAGTTTTTCAAATTAGTGTTTTGATACCATTTTTATAATGTAATTATTTTATCTCACTTTTTTTAATCAAATCGTTTGATGTCATTTTTTTTTCAAGGTACTGATTTCGTGGTGCCATATTTTTTCAAGGTAATGTTTATATGACATTTTTTTATTTAATGTGATGCAACCTTTTCAACGCAGTGTTTTGATGCCATTTTTCTAGTGTAATTATTTGATGATATTTTTTTAATCAAATCGTTTGATTTTATAATAAAATGGATTGATGACACTTTTTTAATGACACTTTTTTCAAATCTTGCTGATATTTTTTTGTTTACTGTGATGCCACATTGACCATTGATGCCATTTTTTTTACCGTTGACTACTGATGACACTTTATTTATATCAATTTTTTGATGATATTTTTTTTTCGTGATGCCATATTTTTCCAGTGTAATGTTTTCGTGATGCCATATTTTTTCAAGGTAACGTTTTGATGACAATTTTTTCTTTAATGTAATGCAACTTTTTCAATGTAATGCAATATTTTTTCTTTGATGTAATGCAATTTTTTCTTTAATGTAATGCAACTTTTTCATAATTATGGGTTAATTTTTGTAATTTTACAAAAATTGCTATTTTGGGTTAATTTTTGTAATTTTGTAAAAACTCCATCTTCAACCTCTTATTGCTCATCGACGGTTCCTGCGGAGGCCGCCGCCGCTCGTCGATCCTCGCTCCGGCCGCCGCTCCTGGAACCCTCGCTCCGGCCGATCGACCTCGCTCGCTCCGGACGCTCCACCGCTCGTTCCCTCCCTCGCTCCTGCGCTCGCTCGTCACCGCCTCCTTCCCTCGCTCAAATCTGGAGTCGCTCGTCCTCGGCTCAGATCCGGCGGCTCCACACCAGATCCGGCGCTCCCTCACCAGATCCGCCCTCCTTGGCCACCAATTTCGGCCATCCCGAGCCCAAATCCCGCCGATCCGACACCCAGCCCCCACCGACGAACTCGCAAACTCCCTCCCGTCCGCCCTCCTTGGCCACCAATTCCGGCCATCCCGAGCCCAAATCCCGCCGATCCGACACCCAGCCCTCGCCGACGAAGCCTCGCAAACTCCCTCCCGTCCTTGCACCGACCCCGAACTCCCGAACCAATTTCAGAAGAGCCGTGAAGAAGAGCTGTGAAGAGCATATGCTACAGGGCTAAAAAAAATTTAGGGGAGGTTAAACAGGCTTATAAATTTTCAAGAGGTGGTAATTACTTAATTAGAACATTAAAAGGTGATTTTCTACCAAATTTTCTCAAAAAAAAATTAAAGAGGTTAACTACCTAACTAAAGATGTTTAAAGGTCCATTTCAGCAAATTACCTCTAAAAAAAATGTGGAAGATTTGCGCTAATGGAATAGGTTAAGAAATCATATTTGGGAAAGATTATACATATAAACTTAATAAATCTATTTTAAAATAGCTAAAATAATCAATATTTACATAATATTTAATTTCTGGGTAGGGATCCCTTAAAGTTCAACTTCGTAGAGTTGGTACGATTACTTTGTAGAAATCTATCGAATCTAAAAAATAAATTAAAAAATGGCTAAACTAATTTAAATCTAAACGTTTTATTTAAAATTGCGTGGTTAAGATTTAACCAACTTCACATAAAGTTAGTTTACAACTTCATGGATGTAAAGTGTTAATTTCCAATATGAATGGTTGATATCTATACCTTAACCGGCCTATGTCCTAAAATAGATTAGAAAATATGATTAAAAAAAATATTTAGATATATAGTTAAACATACCTCGATCATTTACCCCTTTTAAGATTGATTTTATATTGCCATTTTTAAGATTGATTTTATATTTTAATCTATCTATCTATATGATGAAATAATAGGCATAATAATAATAATTAATTGGACTTTCTAACTTAGGCACATATAATGGACTCAATCATGCACTTTAGATTAGGTGTGATTTGAGTCCTATTTTGGAAATTATTCCCAAAAAATAAAATTATTAAATCTTAAAAGAATATTATTGAATTAAAAATCAAATCTAAACTAGTCTATCTAAATATATTGCCATTTTAAAGATTGATTTTATATTTTAAGTTAATCTATCTATTTGAAACATTATAAAGGGGATAGGATATGATAGGTGATGCCTACTCATTATATGATATGTCAAACAAAACAAAGCAGTCCAACACAATGGTCTCTAATAATGGGAGATTAAGTAGATCGAAGGCTTAGCCTTGCTTTAGAAGGTGGTGATGGCGGCAACATATTTGCCCTTCCTTGTCGGAATCTTGCAAATACAGACGCCGCCGTCACCTCTCCTAAACTTGGGCTTCACCTTCGAAAGTAGGATTCAGTTCATTATCGATCACTTTGTCTTTGAGGTACGTACATCCCATGCCTCGAGGTTCGAAGTTCGAATTCCCGTGGAAACATGGAGACGCTTGTGAGTGGGAGGGTCAACCCCTTAATGGGCCTATAGTAACCCGATCCAGATGTAGAGTGGGCTAAGCCCACTTGAACTGGAAAGGATCTAGAAAAAAAATACGTTGTTGTTTTTAGAACTAAATTGCAACTAAGCTTAAAAAGCTAATTACTCTATATTATATACACACACATTAATCTGAATTAAACTGACGTAGCTAAAATTCGCCCATTAATCAAGCTTTAAATTTTGGATTCTTCTCTATGACTTTAGGAAATTTTGGATTCGGTAGTTGGTTCTTCTGATGATGAATTGGTCCAAATCGAAGCCAACGACGAATCCAAAATTTCCGAAAAGAGTGAACAAGTTGTCGATTGTGTTCTCTATTACTTTGGGAAAAATTGGATTCGATAGTTGATTCAGAAAACTTCAGATTCTTTAGACATCATCAGTTTCTCTCTCTCTCTCTTTTTTTTTTTTTGATTAAAATTACTCGATCTCCAAATAAACTTGAAACCGAACTACATCAATTGTTGAAAACCTAATGTGATCTCCATCAAATCTCAAATCCGATAGAACTGAACGCAATTCAAGAAACTCGCCAAAATCTGAATTAAACGAACTGTCACGCACCAAAGAAATTGAAAGAAGACAAATTGAAGACCATTAACGATTCAAGAACACAAAGATTGCAACTTTATTCATCAATTGTTACAGGAAATCGATCTTCGAACTTGACAAGCAAGATTGAAGAAAAATAAAGCCCTTTGCAGCACACCTCATCGGAAACAGAGGCGTTCATCAACTGAAATGGGAGACGGAATCAAAGAACACAAAATCTAAGAGCACTGTACGATTGCAGGTGCGCCCCTCATCAGATTTTAGGGCTTTTTCAAGAATCGAAAGATTTGAACTATACCAATCAGCTATTCAAGAACAGAGAGATTCATACCAATGTCTACAACTAACATGAACTTGAGGATCGAGTAAGAGAAGCTGGAGTCGAAAACAGAGGAATGTACGGCGCACATCAACTTCAGGTGTTGTTCTTCTATGGATTTTCCGGGAGAACAGGGCCAGTATTAGTATCGGAAACCACCTTGGATTTCCCCGACTTGCCGCCGCGAACGACGGTGGCCACGACGCGGCCAAGAAAACGGCCAAGACGGCCTAATTGCTTAACCATGATCTTCTTCACTTTGGCCTTCTTCGGCAGGTGGAAGACTCTGCGGCCGCCGGATCTGGACCTGCCGTTAGCCATTTTCTTGATGATCGGAGATTGAGACAATGTGGGTTTCTACTCTCGCGGGTTGGGAGAAATGTTGGCGGTGGGTTTTGCAGTTTCGGTTGCTCTGTTTTTCTGTTGGAAGGTGAGGGGAGAGATGATGGGAGGGTACAAACAGGGTTTAAATAAGATAGTGACGTAGGAATTCGGTCAGCAAATTCTCCCGCGTTACACCTGCTGTGGGTCCCACATTCGTCCAGCTTATACAAGATTATTTTTGCTGCTGAATTAATTAATTAAATAAACTAGTTTCAATTCTATTATGAATGAAGTATATGAATGAAGGACATCATTAACTAAATTAATACTCCGATCTAAAATAATTAATTTTTTCAGAATTTGAAAAATGATATAATTTTTTTTAAAATAATTTCATAACTATTATCAAGTATTAATTGGTTTGTTTTGTAATGTCAAAGAGGTTGGTTGATAATTTGATATATATATATATATATATTCAATATGTTTGAGAGGTATATATATCTATGCAAATTATGAAGATTTATAATACGTACAACAGGAGTGTTTTTTATAGCATGTGGTTTCATGGACCTTTCTTGTAGTAGATTATCTTAACATATATATTAGGACTTTTGAAGGAGGGACTTTTGAAGAAGGGAGTTGATGCATTTTCATACGCTGTTATTCGAACGAGTCGAATTGCTTATTCATATTCAGATCATTTAGGATATGATCGAGTTCAAACCGAGCTTTCTTCAGCTTTATGCAGTTCTATTCTTTAAATTAAAAGAAATTTGAGAAATTTCATAGAATTCGAGCTTAATTCGAACAAGTTGAGCTTTGAACCGAGCTTAAAATGTACTCATACTCGATTCGTTTAGAAAATGAACGAGTTCGAGCCGAATTTTTATCGAGCGAGTACAAGTCGAATTCGAGCTACTCGTATTCACATAATTAACACCCCTACATTTTGGGCAATGAAGACATTAGAGATCGAGCTTGGAAGTTTATTTGATCGCTTATAGTGCATTCATGTCTGGTATAGCTTAGAATGGGGAGACTGAATGGGTACTAGAGTGTTTGCAAGAGATGGAAGAAGCAAGGCTTATAGCTAATGTTTAACACTTGGAATAGAATCAGTTGATATTTTTGATGAATTCTTGTGTGTTTAGGGTTGTTATTCGAGCCGAATATTGCTTGTTCGTATTAAGTTCATTTAAGATATGAACGAGTTCGAGCTGAGCCTTGTTAACTCGGTTGGGCCCGGTGGGGTCAAAGACAAGCTGGAGGGAGAGATCGTGTGTGCGGGCCCACATACGGGAGACACGAACAACATATAAACCCAACGGGGTTCCATCTCAAAACCAATTGACAATGAGAGGAATAACCCTTCAACCTTATATGTTATTCAAGCATTCTCTAGATTAAATTTTGAAGCGAACTTAAAAACATGTTCATACTCGTCTCGTTTAAGAAATGAACGAGCTCGAACTGAGTTTTTTTTTCCGAGCTTTAAACAATTCTACTTGCTCATATAATATAATAACTTAAAGAAAATTTTAGAAACCCTGTAATAATCGAGCTATTCGATCAAGTTTAATTCGAACGAGTTGAGCTTTGGGCCGAACTTAAAAATGTGTTCATACTCAGCTCGTTTAGAAAATGAACGAGCTCTAACTAAGCTTTTATCGAACCGAGCTGAGCCGAACTCGAGCTGCTCGACTCATATAACACCCCTACTTGTGTCACCAATATATATGCAACGTACCATACGAGGCTTTTTGTTCACTTGAAAAGAATTCATTGCCTTGTTCATACGTTCATACGGAAGAAAGTATATCATGGAATTCCTTATTATTGTTAGAGGAAGCGTGAAACAAATCAACACAATACAATCAATTCTATTTTCGAAACCTTAAAAACCCCAATTAAGGTTGATTTATTTTAGGGTTTTGAATCAATTCATAATTATTTTATAAAGTAAAAAGGACCACACAATTTTATGAAAATAATCTTATCAATATACATTTAGACATCTTGTTGATAGTCTTACTCTTTTTATTTATCGCTATTTTGATTTTTGTGTTGTAAGTTGTACCTTGCAGATTGTTTGGTTAGTCGTTATTTTTTATTTTTGTGTTGTTGTATCTTGCGAATTGTATAATTTGCTGGCTATATGTTCGATTTATGTTAAGTCTTTCTCAACTATCAAAGTTTTCTTCTACCTCTTGATATTTTCAGATTTATTTGAGACATCAAACCTCGATCTTCTCTAATTTCAAAACAAAAGTAGACCACAAAATAATTTTTTCAAATATTAACTTTTGTTATCTTTAAAATATAATTAGTTTTCATGCTTATTTTCATAATTGTAACTTCTATCATTCTATTTGTCTTAACTCTTACAGTAATTCTTAATGTGTATTTGTTTCTTCGGAAAATACCCATAATATTTTGGGTAAATTGCAACTAATATCCCAACCTTTAGGGATAGTTGCTTTCAATACCCTAACCTTGTAAAATTTCACAAAATATCCTAACCTATACTATTAGTTGCACTTAACACCCTATCAGATTCTTAAATTTAAAAAATTACCCACATCATACAAAAATTACAAAAATCACCCATATTCATAAAATGTTTTCAATAAACTCCTAATAAATTTTAAAATTTGAAATTAAAAAAATCTCTTACAATTTAAGCCAACCCAACCCAGCATCCAAAAATAATTATAACAGGTATATAAAATCTACTTATTTAAAATATAATATAATTACTTTAGCATCTACTCATTTAAAATTTTAATATAATCAATCAAAATAATTAATTATTTATCTAAAAAACATACATTATAATTAAAATATAAATTTATATAAGTCCGTCTCGATACATGCCGATTTGTACATCTATATATTCCCTATATATTATTTGATACGATATATAATGTCTTTTTGGTTAATATTATGTTATATATACTAAAACTAATACATAATATCTTATAATGTATCACACATAAATTCCATGGTATTAAAAAAATGATTCTATAAGAAATGTTTAACATAATAATTTTACAAAAATAAAATAAAGTAGATTTAAAAAAATAAATGGTACAAGATATGATAACCGTTTGCAATCAATAATTATATAATAAAGATATACTAAAAATAATATGGTAAAAAATAATAATTTTATCATATTATTTTTAATATATCTTTATCATGTAACTATTTATATATTACAAACGGTTATCATATCTCATAGCATTTATTTATTACAATCAACATTATTTTATTTTTGTAAAAGTATTATGTTTAAGATAAGTAATTAATTATTTTGAGTAATTATATTTAAATATTAAATGATTAAATGCTAAAATAATTATATTATATTTTTAAAGGAGTATATTTTATATACTTGTTATAATTATTTTTGGATGGTGGGTTGGGTGGGCTTAAATTGTAAAAGATTTTTTTAATATCAAATTTTAAAATTTATTAGGAGTTTATTGAAAATATTTTTAGGAGTTTATTGAAAACATTTTATGAATATGGGTGATTTTTGTAATTTTTGTATGATGTGGGTAATTTTTTAAATTTAAGAATCTCATCTAGGGTGTTAAGTGCAACTAATAGTATAGGTTAAGATATTTTGTGAAATTTTACAAGGTTAGGGTATTGAAAGCAACTATCCCTAAAGGTTGGGATATTAGTTGCAATTTACCCTAATATTTTATAATTTATTTATACTTTTTTATATAAAAAAAAATACACTTACAATCACTTTTTTTAGCAATTAGTTATTATTTTTCGATTTCTATTTTTATTCAATATTTTCTTTGTTTTTTCATTTTTCAACTTACTCCTCCACTCCACCAATCCCTAAATAAAGCTACATATTGACATGATTAAAGGAACCCACTTTTTCCCACCCTTTTCCCCAAATAGCCGTTATACAACGGATTCATCAGTCACTCCCTAAATCCCCCAATCCCGGCAACCCAATTTGAATCTCTCAATTGCACTGCACAACAACAAAGTCCCACCAACACTAAAAAAAAGCCACCCTTTTTTCACCCCCTTTCAAATATCACATTACCAACTAATCCTTCAAGATTCAAATTTTACATATAACCCATCTCCACTCCATCTCCCCTTTTCTTCCTCCGTTTCAAATTCAAACCAACGCCTCACTGAAAAAGATGGGTTCTTGCATCAGTAAGTGCAAACCCACCAGGAAGAAAAATTCATCCAAGAAATTGGAAGACGATGAGGAAGAAGATCATGTCAATCGAAGTGTTATTCAGCTTCAAGACAAGCTCGTGATCGCCGCCTCAGAAATTCCGCCATTGAAATCTCCTCCTCCTTCTCAGAAACCCCAAAACCCTAACCCCCTTCTATCTCCCCTTTCCCCTTCCCCTTCACATTCCTCCTGCTCTTCATCTTCATTCTCTCTCAGTACTAATTGCCCCAATTCGTCGTCCTCGTCGTCTTCTAATCCGTCCTTGTCCTCCGCATCTTCATGCGCTTCCTCAATCTCAATCTCAAAACACAATTCATCGTTTTCTAATGAGTTCTTGCAGTCTCGTCTCAAGGAAAATCCCCCAATTGTCCTCCTTGATCCCAATAAACTCGCCGGAAATTGTGTTGGAGTCTCGCCGCCTTCTTTTCCGCCCTACCATCACCACCACCATCACCACCCAGTGAAGCCCAAATCGCCGGCTGCTGGACCCACACAGAAGAGGCAGCGTGCCAGCTCACCCAATCTCACCCGGCAGAAGAGCTTTCGGAGGGACCCGGTTGGACCCACATTGACTGTTTCAGCAAACAAGCCCTCATCTTTGAGGTCTCCTTCTCCTAGTAGGAGGTTTGTTAGCAATGGAGGAGCACAACCGGAGAGAAACTGTAAGAGGATTGTCGCCAATTCGAAGAGGAATGGCGGTTTCAGTAGAAGTAACACAAGTGTTGTGAGCAATTCCGCCGGTGGGTATGTTAAGAAGGAAAATCTGAAGCCTTTTAGTGACCCTAACAGCAGATCCAGGAGATCAATTCGGTCTCCGTCAATGAGGAAAGACTCCGAGATATGCAGCCTCAACAGGGTTGTTTCGCGGGTTGACGGAATCACCATTGGAGACGAGAGGGGCCACCTGAGTGGCCTACAAGATGTGGAGATGCTCCCTGTGGAGGACTTGAATAACCCTCTTATTGCATTGGACTGTTTCATTTTTCTATGAAACACCATTTAACAATGTGTCTTTGTGTGCAATTTTAGTATTGTATTAGATTGTTGTGTGCATATAAACTATTGTACTGATTTGTTCAGATTCTGTTGCAGTTTTGTAGGCACAGGCTCATTGGGTATGAGCTTGTGTGATTGGAGTTTGTTCTAGCCATGAACCAACCCTCTCGGTTGACATGATCATGGTGGCTGATGTCGATTTTGAATGACAGCTTTGTTTATTATGAGCTGATGAATTCAATGTCAGTTTCTAAAGAATAATCAATGTGTTTGTTTCATGATGCAAAGATTGTTCATATCATTGTATGTCTGCGTGCTTATTTTCGATTGGATCTTATGAGATTGAGCTATATCCTGAAGTTTTAAATTCCTGCAGAACTTTTCAAATTCAGGATTAAAAAAAAAGCCGAAATTGACAAAGCTATTAGCTGGCTAAAACGTCTGCATCATCTTCAATATGATGTCTTGTTCTGATCTCTTATTCAAATCCGATGCCTTGAACACAAAACATTCACATTGACCAAGAGCAAAATGCCTGTAGTCCTCCTTTGCCTTGCAGCATTAGCTTTCGGTGCATCAGTACTCCTGTCTCAGGTGATTCACCCGAGCTGTCCAGCTATGTGCGGTAATGTGTCCATCCCCTATCCTTTCGGAACAGAGCGGGACTGTTACTTGAATGAAGATTTTCTGGTACACTGCAATGGAAATGGAACTCCTACCATAGGTAATTCAACTTACATGCTTTCTGTAGTCAACATATCTGTAGATGGAGATCTGAGTATATCCACACCTGTGATCAAAGATTGTTTCTATTATCCCAATTCAAGTGTCAG
The DNA here is from genome assembly GCA_037127255.1 of Persicaria tinctoria. Taxonomy (NCBI): domain Eukaryota; kingdom Viridiplantae; phylum Streptophyta; class Magnoliopsida; order Caryophyllales; family Polygonaceae; genus Persicaria; species Persicaria tinctoria. The sequence goes on from JBANSL010000010.1 coordinate 4,539,638, forward strand.
CAATTACACAATCATATCACCAAAGTTCCCAATCTCCACTACGCGAAACAGATTCACTTCAATCGGATGTGACTCCATCGCCATAATTGGCGATGAAGATTTCGCTGGTGGCTGCCTTTCGTTTTGTTGGAACTCGAGTGCCGTGGATGATGAGTTCTGCACTGGGGCTGGATGTTGCCAGACTTCTTATTTGCCAAAAGGGTTATATAGTTATTCAGTCGCAGTCCAAAGTGCTCGGAAGTCCACTCTTTCCAACATCTCCGAGACCCTTCCTTGTGACTACGCCTTCTTGGCAGACGAGCATTACTACAACAAGTTTCGGAAGGCTGACCTCTACAGCTTTGGAAACACAAGTGTTGTTCCAACGGTGCTCGAATGGTCCATCGGAAACCTGAGTTGTGCTGAGGCTCAATCGTCCATAGATAATGCCTGTAATATGGAGCACACCATGTGTGTTGATTCGGAAAGTGGTCATGGTTACCGTTGCCAGTGCTCTCCTGGCTTTCAGGGTAACCCTTATCTCCCAAATGGCTGCCAAGATATCTGTAAACAGAGGACTTGTAAATCAGAGATAATCAGGTTCACTGTCATAGGTATGTCATCTTTTGATCCATTGAGTTTCAATTGAGTTTTGATTGCATATTTTGTAACTCTTTGATTGCATATAGGTGCATCGATATTCGTGGTAGTTATGGTTGGAAGCATTTACCTGGTATGGAGGCACTTGAGGAAGAGAAGGTTACTCAAGAAGAAGATGAGTTTCTTCCACCGAAACGGAGGGCATATATTGCAAGAAAGCTTGTCAAGGTTAGAAGATGCACAGAGTGCCTTCAAGATCTTCACAGCAGAAGAAATGGAGGCAGCAACCAACAGCTTCGATGGAGAGCGAATTGTCGGCAGTGGAGGCTTCGGTGTAGTGTACAAGGGGTACTTATCAGATGGTAGAGCAGTGGCAATCAAGAAGTCCAAATCAGTGGAGCAGTCGGAAATCGATCAGTTCATCAACGAAGTCGTGCTTCTATCCAAGATTCAACATCAGAATGTGGTTGGATTCTATGGGTGTTGTTTAGAGACACCGGTGCCTTTGCTTGTCTACGAGTTCATCGCTAATGGAACGCTACTCGACAACCTCTATAGCGAAGGGACTAAGGCGGTGGCATTGCTGTCTTGGAAAACCCGGGTTAAAGTGGCAGCAGAAACCGCAGGAGTATTGGCCTATTTGCACCATGATCATCGCCCACCGATCATCCACAGTGACATCAAGCCACATAACATTCTCTTGGATGACAACTTCAATGCCAAAGTTTCGGACTTTGGCATTTCGAAGCTGGCACCGCAAAATGAGGATGAGCTATGTACTAAAGTGAAGGGCACTTTAGGATACTTGGATCCTGAGTTCATTCGGTCCGGTAAACTGACCGAGAAAAGCGACGTTTACAGCTTTGGAGTTGTACTCTTAGAGCTCCTCACAGGACAAAGGGTTTTCTCCTTCGAAAGGCCTGAAGAAGATAGAAGTTTGGTGATGTATTTTCAGTCTTCAGTGAATGAGGGGCACTTACTGGAAGTATTCGACAAGCTGATATCGAATGAGGAAAATACCGAGCAGCTTAAGAAAGTGTCGAAAATAGCAGGAAGATGTGTGAGTGTCAAAGGCGACGATAGGCCTAACATGAAGGAGGTGGCTATGGAACTAGGAAGCTTATGGATGGAAGTGAAGCAAAGCTGGACACCTCGCGATTCGTTTATCGAACAAAGATCACAGACTCGGGCAAGCGAAAACCACCACGGCGAAGCCACAACTTCATATAGATACAGCCACAGTGGTGATCATATACTCATGGTTTCCATGCTAAATCCCAGATGAGGCCTTAGTTTCTGGTTTGTTTCATTCCTCTTTGTTGTATATATCATAAGGTGATGACTGATGAGTGAGTGAGTGATGATTGTTGTGTGTAATCGTTTCAATGTAATCTCGCATAGAGGGTCAAGATGTATGCATCCATTCAATGTGTGGAATTCGATCAAAAAGATAAAGAATTAAAATTTTCTGGATTCGCCACTGTGACACTGTCCATTGCCTGAAAATATACCCAAGCGACTGACAGTTATTTCGGTATGCCGAAACTTGTTAGTACACAAAAGGGATGACAGCCTTCCTATTGCAGGGATAGTCCTCCCCAAACTTGTGAAGGTACCACAAGTGATTGGCACGTCCGCGCGGCACGAGATTGGCGCAGGTGTAGAGGAAGAAGCCTAGGCCCGGCCAAGCCCGAGTCATGATCGCCCAGCCCAGCCACTCCACCATCTCCCCCAAGTAGTTGGGGCAGCTGACCAGCTCGTACAGCCCTCCCCTCGGCACCCGGTAGCCGCCGCCGCTCTCCGCCTTGAGCCCCACTAGCACCGAATCCGCCCACAAGTTCACCGCCATCCCTGTCGAGAACACCGCTAGCCCCACAGCGAACCTCGGCCAGAACCAGGGGTCTGCGTCGTAGCTGCCGTAGTGGGAGACCCACCGGGCCTGGACGTAGGCGTTGAGGAGGTTGAAGAGGAAGGCCATCAGGGCGACGGATACTGGGAAGCTGGCGGTGTTGCGCCTATGGCGGAGGCGGAGGGGGTAGATGAGGGTGCGGTGGGTGTAGTGGAGGAGGAAGACGGAGAGGAGGGAGAGGGAGCGGAGGGAGGAGCGGTGTTGGCCGAGTGGGTAGAGGAGGAGGGAGAGGTAGACTGTGGGGCTCTCCATGAGGAACCAGGCGAGCGACGCGGGGATGGTGGGGCCCCAACCGGATCGGCGGTGGCGGCCATAGGGGGCTGTTATGAACTGGAGGGATAGGTAGGTCGGAGGCCCTATCAGGAACAGCGTCAGGAGGCACCACCTGTACAAGACACTGTCTCCTACGCCGCTTGAGATTTGGTCATCTTCAAACCACATTCCCATGGATTAGGCGTGACCTTGTTGTTTATAAACCTATATGAATTGAAAATTCAGAAAACGTGTGTGTGATTCGTAAACCTATAAGCTACTACTAACAACAGCAAATATGATTTATGATTTATGAACATGAATCAATCATCATGGATTTATAACAGCAGCTACATATATGATCCAACTCAACTGAATTGATACATTACAGTAGCTGAAACTGCATTGCTGAAATTACGTAACATATGAGCCGAAGTTCCAAAACCATAACAATACGAGAACTGCAATTATCAATATCAACAAGCGCAGAAAACACAAAATGCATTTACAAATACGACTAATGATTTTTTTTTTATTCAGCCTAAAGCATGGTTACTTATCAAATAATTGCATCCTATGGGAAAATGTATCCTCTTGGTTTCACATTCAAAATCCCTGGCATGAGAGAAGATAACTATTATATCTTTTTCAAAATTTGTAATCCAAGAACAACTATTTCATTCTTATTGATATTGCACTATAACTAGCCCTTACTCAAGATCTTAGTTTGCCTCTAATTCATGGTGATCTTGGCTAAACTCAAGTTACCCAACCACATCAACTGAGATCATATCTACTATATAGAGACTCGAAGATCACAAGCACGTTTCCATGGGGACAGTCATAAAATACAGAAACAAGGAAAGAAGTAATCAGGATTCAAGATCCAACACAAAGCTTGTAGAAAAAACAGTAAACACATAGCTAGTGGGAGTAGATACAAAATCAAACAAAACAATAACCTATCAGAAGCTATAAGAAACAACTCAATTATTGATTCCTCACAAAGAAAGGAAAGCCTAATCCATCTACTCCCACTAGTTATGTACACACTCATGACTTAGTAGCGGTGGGGCCAGCAATATCGACAGGGGTCGATAAACTATTTTGCTTACATAATATCTAAGACCTAATGAAAAAATAGGTCAAAGATACATTCATACAAAGAATCTTATTCCACAACTGCGATTTGTTATGCCGGTTCACTAATAATAATCCAATGTTTTTTCCAAATGAGCTATTTTTTCTATGGAAATTGAGCAACGGAAGGACTAGAAGACCCAAAACTCGAATAACAAACTTCTCCAGCTTTTCTCCTATAATAAATAATTCACATTTCACAAGCCACAAAATGAGTTCAGAAATCATAGGTTCACGGATTTGATTCTCAAATTTCACAAACCCTAAATATCCCTATTCAGAAATTAAACTTCAATTTGAAAATCTAACATTCTAGCATAAACTTTGACACAGGAAAGTAGAAATTTACCTTTGAATTGAAATTTGCCCTAAATCAGTGAAGGCGGCCACTGGCGTCGAGGTCGAAGGCGGCCAGTCGGAGTCGTGATAGCCGGCGTCGATGTCGAAGGTGGGCGGCGCCGATGCGGCCGGTGATAGCCGAACGGAGGTCGAGAGCGGACGAGGAGGGCCTGGAACGAGGAGGTCGAGGGCCGTACTGCGTTAAAAAGAAGGAGAGAACAGAGAGAGGGTTTACCCTTCTATATCTATAGTATCTATAAAAGAGCCAAAGGCTCGAATGAACAGTATCCCAGTATCTCATTACGATGTCGTTTTATGTAAGAAGCTTCATTCTGTCGTCCTCTCCAATCTATCGCTCTCTCCCCGTGCTCCCTCTCTTCAGATCACCTCCTTAGCCCCTTCTTCTTCATCTCTCTCCTCCCCCGTCGCTCTCTCTTCCTCCGACTTCTCCTCCTCCTGCCATCAGTCCCCGACGCCCCCTGAATCGCACCCCGACGCCCCATGAATCACGGCATTTGCGTGTCTTAGGGCTTGATTCGGTGAGCATTTTTTGACCTTCGATTTGAGTCATTCCTGCTATTAATGTTCAATTTGATTTGTTTGGCTCGATTTGAGCAATTTGAGGTTTAGGGTTCTTTGTTATTTGTGTTGAAACTGAAAGCATAGATCCAAAGACCTTAAAATTGGGTGAATAGAGGAAGGGGATTAGGGTTAGGACGAGGTCTGTGGAGGTTATCAGGAAGGACAACGAATTTGAATGTGAATATTTCTATTTGATTGGTGCACACCAGGTGTTTGTTAAAAGTTGTGGTTTGTGGGGGATTCTTTGTGGTTTTTTAGTAGTTCTGCACATTGAATTGATTAATTTTTTTTCCTTTTTTAGGGCGTTGTCATTGTCAGTCAATAAATAACTCAAATGTGTCTGGTCCAATTATATTTTGATGGAGAGAATTGCTTGAGATTATTGGTGTATGCAATTTAATATCGATTGTGTTTGGGGGATGATTTTGAAAATGCTTCTTTTAAATGCTGGAATTTAGCCTTCTAAAATGCATTCATGCTTGAATTTTTGCGACATTACATAATTGATATCGGTTGTCAATATAATTTTGGTAAATATCCTCTGATATAGGATAAAGCTGCCCAACCAGTGACTAAGGAAGAACTTGGAAGGGCTACCTGGACCTTTCTTCACACTCTTTCAGCTCAGGTATCAAAATGCTCATCATTCTCGGGACATTTTTGCGGCTTTTCATGTGTTTTCTTGTTTTTTAAGTCACACCATCTCATTACGATGTATGTTGGATTCTTAATTGGATGATATAAACTTATCTATCTCACTCACGTTGGTATGAAGAGTCCCCTCTGGATTCTTTTGAAATAGATGTTGCTGATAAAATAGACTGATTTCATTAGAGAAAGACTGATATTTAACCTTGTCGTTTACAAAATTTTAGTTTTTAATATTCAATATAGTTCTGCTGTTATTGGCTATATATGTTTATGCAATCATTTAAACTCGAGTCTTTCGATTGAATACACTCTCAAAGTAATTTTAACAAGTTTCGTGAGTAATGCAAAGAAGTAATTTTCAATCCTCATTTTAATGCAGACCTTATGCAATATGAATCTTATGATAACTAGAAGAAACATGTAGCCACACAGCTCTCTATTATTTGTCACCTTAAAGAAAATGTGAAGTTATTCACAACAGGGACGAAGTGAATGAACATATGATTAATTGATTGAGTCAAACTAAAAATTCAGCTTTACATTTGATTTTAGAAAGATGTTATTTGACCTTGTACAATCAGCTGATAAATTTATGTTACAAAATTTATTGTATTTACAGTGCCCAAAAAAGCCAACTAAACAACAAAGGAGTGATGTGAAAGAACTGGTAAGCGTAAGCCAATGATAATCATTTACCATTTTTTTCCCCAACTGATTCTATGATAAAATGAAGAAAGGCATCAGTTTCTGCACAATTAAAAAATAATCACTGTCTAACGAAGGCTAACTGGCATTTCTTTTTTAAATATGTGAGATCCAATTATCTCGAATGCCGATAGCAATACTATCTCGAATGTATACCCTTGCAAGGAGTGTGCAGGTTACTTTAAACAAGTTCTCAATCGATCTTTTTCCTATTAAATAAAAACAGGTTAAACAGGTTTTCGTCTTGTCATATCTCTTAAACCTATCACTAAATCTGTCTGAATTGAAGGCCTAACTAAATTCCAACATTTAATTTAAGTGGCATTTGTACAACATTGTTCTGTTCAGAGGTCAAGGAGGATTAATGCAATATTGCTTCTAAAATTTGTGTAAACAGTTTTTACATTTTACTCCATTTTCAAAATGTATGAATGTATGATATTATCACTTGGTCCTTCAAAAGGAGTTCCTGATTGTGAAAAATGATTCCTAAAGCTGATGTATCTTTCTATAATTGAGGTTAAATGTACACAGTACTCCTTTGTAACATGTTTCGTCTATAATCTGAATACTTAGTTTTCTTTTCTGGATCTCAGATCAGAGGATTAGAAACAGCTACCGCTGATTGAGCGAAAAGAATTCGAAGATGAAGATGACTTTTTTGAGGCAATTGATAAGCGTAAGTCGATCTTTCACGTCAGTTCTGTTCGGTTTTTGCTTTTCCACGCTCTTTGCAAACCTTCAAATTTCAATTCAATCAATTACTGAGTTGTGGCCGAATGCAAAAATTATTTTCTGCTGATGGATGATCTGTAGTATTATGTCATTTTTACTGTGTGTGCGAGCGTCTATTTGTGTGATTTTTCCTTTAGCTGAATGCCAATCTGAAATCGATCTTGATTACGTTATATCAGTAATTATTTTGCACATTTTCGAGGGTTCTGATTCCGGCGCTTTCTGTGACTGAGATTGCGACAGGGATTGCTCATGGAACTAACGCTGGAAACGTGAAGAAGCTTACAAAGAAGGTTTGTCGATTGTTTCTGAAGACTTTTCAGTTTTTCTTGCTAGAAGAAGCTTAGTAGTGTTTTTCCTTGTGGTAGAATTTGACTGGAATCAAAGGACTGTCAGAAGCTAAAGTAGATAAGATATGCGAATTTGCTGAAAAGATAGTGGCAACGATCTGCTATTTCACTCTTTCTCATTTGTTATGGCATTTTAAATTTTACGGAGTAATAATCTTATTTCTTCTAACTTGTCTCTTTGAATTTTCACAGAATTTCAGTTACATCACTGGAAGCGATGCTCTGCTGAGAGTAGGATCTAGCGTCATTTACTTCTTTTTTTTCCCAAATCAAGAGAGTTTGTTTGACAAATGATCATTTAATAATGTCAATTAGGTGGTAAGATCACACCTGGTAGCCAATCCGTAGATGAGCTATTAGGAGGTAATTTAGCAGCATCACTAACGTATTAAATTAGTTAAAGCCTAAAAAAAATAGCTTCTGAAAACTACTTTCATTTGCCTGGACTACTTTCAACAGGAGGTATTGAAACATTGGCAACCACATAGGCTTTTGGGGAGTTTCGGTCGGTAATTGCCAATACATCTTCTAGATCCTATGATCAAACTATTGATGTTAGAGTATCTTCTTTAATTAGTGGCAATATTTTACAAAGTTCCTTTTTCTTCCGTTCCATGTCAGTGTTTTGAATATACTGACATAAATTGCTATCCTGGTGTTATTCTCATGAATATGTCAGTTCTGGGAAGACACCGCTAGCTCATGCTCTCTGCATTTCTACACAGGTATTTATGCAAAGATTTGTGGACATGGCAATGTACTTGCAAGATAGGTATTAGATTAGGTCAGTTGAATTAACAAGCATTAGTTATCTTATTCGAAAATGTTAACAAGTAGAAGTTTAGTTTAATGGAAAAGGCTTTTGACAAAAGGAGAAGGATGTCTACAATATAGCTTAATGCAAGCTAGCATGAAAAAATGAGAAGGATATGTGTAGAAGATAAACACTTGTTGATTTGTTTGGAAAGCTTGTGATTCTGGAACAATGCTACTGCATTTGAGGATATTAAACTTGTGATTCTGGAATGATGCTACTGCATCGGAGGATAGTTTGATCATGAGATCCACTAAGACTTATTTCGTATTTTCCATCAACTGCGACTCCACAAGCCTTGTCTTCCTTTTAGAGCCTGTTTTGCTTCTTTAAAGACGTAGAATATACCCTAATCTGAAATGTATTTGCTTATTAACTTTTACAATCAACTTTGTGTTTTATTCCTTGATTGATTACACAGATTGATCCTCTACTTAAGTGAAAATGTGGAGGTGAGAAAGAGACATGATAACATAATAATATTATATATATAATGCAATTACGATAAAACCGCGCGCGGAAATGCGCGCGGTTCTTACCTAGTCTATATCTCTATCTCTATATATAAAAGAGCCGATGAGCTTATGAATAGTGACATTTTTATTCCATTTTTACCCCTGTTAATGATTAGAATTACACAGCCGTCATTTTAGACCTCCAAAGTTGAAAACAAATTTGGGCTTTCTTTCGGGCCCTTATTAGACCACAAAAAAAAAAAAAAAACCTTTTTGGGCTTTATTTTAGGCCCTCATTTAAAAGCCCACCAAAATTTCTTAGTCTTCTTCATATATACGAGAAACCATTCCTTTATTGGCAAACAACCAACTCTCCATGTTGCCTTACAGCCTTAGTGATCGCTTCAAGCTTGCCCCACCACTCCTCAACATAACTAAGGCTAATATCAAAAGCTAACCACATTTCAAAGAAATTGCATAAAAACTTCTTATTTTAGAGAAAATACAAATGTAGGGAGTCACCCTAATCTAAATGAAGAGAATCTACTGACAAAAAAAAAAATTATCTAATGTACCAACATTTAAGAATATTACCCTTACTTAGAAAATGTAGAAAACACCCTTACTTAGAAAATGTAGAAAATAAAAAAAAATTCCCACTCATGTACCAACAATTAAGCGCGTGTTTGGCAAATTGGGGGTTTTATAGGAGTTGTGGTTTTTTTAGGAGGTTGAGTTTATTTGGGGTATTATGGAGGTGTGAGAGGTGGAGTTTTTTTTTTAAAATAACCTTGAAAAAAACCTAATTGGTGTTTGATGGATATGAGGGGTTGGAGATATATTCATGGGCAAAATGACTGTAATGCCCTCATTTTCATTTGTGTTGGATCGAAAGAACAGAGAAGAGGCGTTGAATCCCTAGCTTTCTCTTTCCTCTCCCGCTTATCCAGATGAGGGTTCCATCTCCATTTCATTCTCCTGTCGATCTGCCCAATTCCTTTTATAGTTGAAGGTTGGGCACAAACCTCTCGGTGTTCTCGCTTCCTCTAACCTCAAGCTCCAATTTCTGCTCCTTCTTGCCGAATCCCGTGCATCGCTGTCTTCGAGCTCAAACGGAGGTCGGGGGCTTCTGTGTCTGGCTCCATCGCCGACGCCGACTTTTCCCTAACCTCCGCCTCTCATCCTCCCCTTACCCTCCTCCTCCTTCAAATGGTTCCTTCTCCACCACCACTGCGGATGTCGAAGATTGAAGTCGGAATCGAACGACTGTCTTCTTGGGTGGTGAGGGTAAGGGCAAATTGGAACAAAACCCCTCAAAAAAAAAAACCTACAACTCCGGAAGCTACCCCTCCCAAGCTTTCAATTTCATGAAATTTAACCTCCTACTTAACCTCCCACACCTCATGATAAAGATGCTTTCAAACAAGCACATTTGACAGTTTTTTTTTTCCCACACCCTCTGCACCCCTAAAACCTCCAACTAAAGACACTACCAAACACACGCTAAGTATTGCCATATTAATGTAGAAAATGTACACAATAAAAAAACTTCTCAGTGATGTACCAACAATTAAGTATTGCCATATTGTTAAGTAACATACAAAACTACCCCCATTTCATAAAAATTGTAAAAGAACATCTTAATTTAGAGGAAATACAAAACTATGTAAATAATGTGACTAGAAAAAGTGCCCTTACTTAGAAAATGTAGAAAATACCTTTATATAAGAAGAAGAATAAAAAAAGAATGCAATGTTCTAATTTTACAACAACAAGAACCACAAAAGTTAAAGACCCATAAAGTTATACAAAATGACTCACAAGGAGTGTAGTGAGTTAAGTCGAGGACTCTTCACCCTTAATCAAAGTCTAGAGGTTTGAATCTTGGTAATGAAATGTCTTTTTTTTTTTTTTTGATCAATAGAAATGTCTTATTGTGAGAGAGTTGTTTAGCCCCTTATTGGAATTACCTATGTCAAAATAACTAAATCATTAATTTAGGGGGAAATTTTTTTAAAAAAAAATAATATGCTTGCCTTTTCCATTTTAGAGAAGTAACCTTAAATAATTTTCTTGTTTAAATGAATTTATGTACATAGTTAAGTTTTTAAGCTAAAAGATCAATTAAATGAATACCTTCAAAAGTGAGAAATTATGCACAATGAGACCCAAGTTTTAAGGAAATAAATTAAATAAAGCTTTTTTCTTCAAATAATAACTAAATTAACCCATTTACTTTAGAAAAACTAATACAATTTCTTAATAATTAAAAATCGAAAAGAATAAATCATGGAAGATATCATACAACATTAATAATTTCTTAATAATTTAGCAGGTACTTTCATGATATAAGGTATAAAAGTACCCTATATAATATCTCATTTTAGCCTTATTATTTTGAATTACATACGTGTCTTATTTAAGACAAGTTACAAGTTACATATTTTTTTTTATTTTCCACTAAAAGCCCACATGAATTCTACCCTTAATATAGTCAGATAAGAAAAGTTATTGATAAGAACTTGAAGCTATTGACAAGATTGATTTTTTTTTTTTTTGGGTACTGAATAGCCCATTTAAGAGGCTGATCCTCCTACTTACAAGGTATGAGACATAGCCCACAACCACTACACCAATTTGTGATTGATCGGTATTACTTTTTACCAAATTGGACAACAAGCTAGACACTACCCGCTGCCATAAAACACAATATTGAGAAACCGCCAGTTTTCGAAGCTTATTTGCTACCATACTGAGTTTTATTCGGATTACTCTAAATTTTCTATTTTGAATAAACTTGATTAATTGAGTCAGATGGTGAGACTGAAGTCGAAGGCTGCATTGTCCTATGACTCTATGAGTTAGCGAGGAGGCTGGATTTGCTATTGTCAATAGACTTAATTTGTTATCGTGAATGGATTTAATTAAGTGAATGGACTTAATCGAGTTTCTGAAACTTAAAGGGGGCGATGGTGTTAACAATGGAGCGATGGTGGGAGGATCAATGGGCTTGCTACATAAATTAGTATTTGTAATCATCTACAAGTCTCATCGCAATCTGCCCCAAATTCTCCAATTCAATCATTTTGATATCCAAAAATCAAATCCTTAATCTTAGAACTGAATGAATGTAATTTTTTTTTTAATTACGTTTAACAGAAATTGTCTTATCAATAGTTATTCAAATGTCTTTCAAATAGCCTCACTAAAAAAAACTACATGATTCAGATTTTCACAAAACTTTCTGATGTTGAATAAATAATAAAAATTATTAATATTTTAGCGGGTGACATAAATGATAAACTAAGGGCTCGTTTGGTATCGATATCTAGATATCAAGATATCGATATCAGTTGATATCAAGATATCGATATTGGGTAATATCGATATCAAATACCAAACGGACCCTAAAATAACATGAGGATTGTTTTTCTTTTTTAACGACAATAAAATACATAAAAAATATCAACCTATTCTAAAAAATCAATTCGTTAAAATTTTGTGCTTATAACATTACTATTCAGTCGATCTCGGTATCGTAATTTACGAATCAAAGTTACAAGGAGTGGGTGCGTGCGGCTCCAACTAAAACAAAGCAACACACTGCATGCTTCGCACGCAGATGTGCAACTAGTTATTCCAAAAAAAGGAGAAAATCCAATGAGTACCTAGATCAGGAAAAATCCCAAACTAACCATATTTCCCACTTAGCAACTACAGCATTTTAGAGGATCAATTAAATTGGGGGAGACGGAGAATGGGCGTACCAGTGGAAGAAGAAATGAGTATCTTTTTCCCAAATCTAGCGATGGCGAGATCCAGCGGATTCAAGAGGGAGAGATTTTCGCAAGCACTTGTAACGCTCAATGGTGGAGAATGGAGATGCACATCAACAGAGAGAACACGGGAGAGAGAGAGAGAGAGAAAGAGAAGAATACATATACAGCGGAGCGAGAGACCGAGAAGAAGGGAGACAGAGAGAAAGACAGTGGTCAGTGACAGTGGGTATTGCCGTATTGGGTAGAGGTGGCAATCATGCGAGTCGGGTCGGGTTATTCGGTTTCGGATCATAGGTTGATATCGGGTGTGATGACAATTCGGGTCTGATCGAGTTCGGGTCGGGTTTATTCGGACATTAGTTTATCGGATACAATACAATCGGGTTTTCGGGTCCTATACGGGTCAGGTGAATCGGGTTTCGGTCTAAACGAGTTTGGGTGAATCGGGTGTCGGTCTAAACAGGTTCGGGTGAATCGGGTTTCGGTCTAAGCGGGTTTGGGTGAATCGGGTTTTGGTCACAACGGTTTTGGTTGAATTGAGTTCAGTCAAATCGAACCCACAAGAATCATATTGGATAAAACAAATAATTTTTTTTTACCTATGAGATATTTATCATTCTATATAGATTAAGCTAATGTTTATCAATTCTTAAGTAATACTACATTCGTTAAAAAAATGTAAGTCTTCTCACTTTTTATAGTATTTTTTAAAAAAGTCAAAATCATATCAAATATTAATTTTTTAATATTAATTTCATACTTATTACTCATAACTACAAAATTATGAAAAAATAACAAAAAAACTGATATTTATATAATTTGGGTGTCTTAAAAAATGCTAAAAAGTTACCTTTTTAATGGAGAGAGTACAAAATTATATTTAATTGTACTATATGCATGATAATATTACCATCCATTATTAAGTAATCAAATACTTAGGTTGTTTTGAGTATTTTAGAGAAAATGCTAAGATTTTTGTTGATTTCGGATTTAATCGGGTTTGGGTTATTTCGAGTGCCGGGTATAATCGGGTTCAGGTAATTTCGGTTTCGGATATGCTCGGGTCGGGCAATTTCGGGTTTCGGATTGATTTCGGGTCGGTCCATTCGGATATAATCGGGTTCGGGTTCTTACTTGGTTCAGATTGCTTTCGGGTTCGGGCTTAACTCAAATCGGGTCGGTCGGTCTCCAATGCGAACTTTTTTTTCAATTATTCGGGTGTCGGACGGGTTTGGATCAGATCAATCGGATCGATTTTCTCGGGTTGAGTCGGGTATTGCCAGCTCTAGTTAGTAGTGTGCCGGCTTGTTTCCTGATTTTCAATTTCGATCACTTTACTTATATGATTGTTTGTTTATTGTCCAAAAATCATTTATTGGATTGGATTTTGGTTCTAAATGTCTAATTGATATGGCAAGGAGCATCACCACTCTCTTTGTTATTTAGGTGGCACATGGCGAGGTAAATAACCTCCTTTTTCTTTGTATGAGTGTGCATTTTTTCCTGCTTTATTGATCCCGACTCTCTTTAGGATGTTGTTGCTCGGGTGCGTGCATCCACACACCTGGGAAATAGGAGGATCGATATCTTGACTACATCCGGACTTGTTGCTAGGGTATCGTTTGAGCATCATGCTACTGGTGGCTCTGCACATGTCGTTGAGCTCCTAGTATAGAGCTCTTTTTAAGTTTCATGGTTGGACATTATTGTTATTGAGTGCAGGGTTCTCATGTGATCGCGAGTTTGACCGGCTCCTACCTAGTAGGGGTACTTACTCAAGAGACCGCGATGTGCGCCATACTAGTGAGGCTCGATGGCACGACAGTTGCTGGTACGCCACATACTATGGTTGCTTTAGAGGGGGGTTATGTGGTTCTGACTGCTAAGCCGATAAATCTCGGCTTCATGATTGACTATGGAGGTAACCATTACACTCATTTAAGTTTCATTGTTGTGCACTATTGTTATTTTGAGTGCAGGGTATTCATCTCACATAGAGTATGACCGACTCCTACCTAGTAGGTGTAGTTCGTCCGATAGAGTCCGGGATTTGCGTTGCGATAGTTGTTAATTGGTACTCCATACCATGATTGCTGCAGAGAAGGTTTTGGTGGTTTTCACTATTGTCCCGATGGATTTTTAGCTTCATGATTGACTATAGAGATAATCATTACACTCTTCTATCGAGTTTTCCATCACAAATACATTATTGGTTGATTTTCTTTTACAATGTTCACCTACTTATGTACAAGGTTTGAACTCACTATATAATCAATGTGGGATAATATCATACTATCTTATATTTTCAACAATAACATATACCGACATCAAGTATTCTAACTCAACAAGTGTGATTATTGTTATTGACATATACCACTTTGTCAATCACTCTGAAGCAAAACGAGAATGTCAACCTCTGAGCTTAAGTAATATATATAGATATAGATTTTGACTATAACAGAATAATCAATGTTTTATAATTAAGCAACAAACGTGTGTTAATGTTATACTCTATGATTTTGACTATGAATACTAACCCAACACAGTAGAAGATATAACAATCATCAAGAAATATATCAATTCGTACAGACATAGGATTAACTATTATATGTGGGAATTTAGGGTTATTTGTTCATCCTATCGAAACTTCGGTCAACAGAGTCTAAAGTCGATATAAACCTTAATCATAAAAGAATAATGCGTTAAAAATAGAATTGAAGAGGCTTTAAATCTTTTAAGCCACGACATATCCCCCAACCTTATACTATAAAATTATTTTACCAATCCTGCAATCACTCTGGAGCAAAACGAGAATGTCAGCATCTTTAATTTTATAGATTTTGGTTTTTATTTGTATTTTACTTTTAAAATGATGAATGTAGACACTCTCATTGGATAAGCAATACTAACAATATGCACAATCCTCTTACCCACACATGTGTTGATGCGGGTGGATGAGATTGTGCTTAATAGGCCGAGATAGGTGGAGAATCGAATTCACGGGTTGAGGGTTAGAATGTCTATTTTCACCCATAACTTGCCACATTTGTTGTGAGAGTACATACTTTTAATGTATTCTTTTTGTTATTTTGTCTCCTTCTAGGTTGCTATTATGGTTGACATTCCATCTTTATAATATTGTATTTTTTATAATTTTAAGATAATTATTTTCTTGATACGAGTGAACAACAAATTTCCCAACCATTATAAATATATAATTGAAGGTTTGACCCGATAAAATTGATTCATCCCTTACAGTCGGTGAATCCCTTATCACATTCAACCACAATTTAACCTTGTCAAAATGCTTAAAACTATTGGAACTCCATAAGTAATCGACCTGAAACAATTTTTTTTCTAACAATGACATCTTTCCTTCCTAGCCCGAGGCTCTTTAAGGTAGCCCTTTTCATCAAAGATCATACCCATAAGGAGTGCCACATAAATTGACATCTTCTAATAAAGGTTCCCTTCTCCTAAACGCCTCTTGTGCAATCTCCTCATCCCCCACCACTGTAATCCCGACTTTAATCTCAAGCTTTTTAAGGATTTCCCGCTTCCATCTTTGCTCTTTATGAAATAGTGCATCAAACACTTCAATGATCGACTCAAAATCGAGTAAGATCAAGAAAAGACGTGCAAACAACCGGAACGGAAAGTTAATAAGCCAGAGTGAGAATGAGAAAAGGGGATTAGAGAAAGAATTAGGAATAAATGTTGATTGGTAAAGATAATTAGGTTTTCGGTGTCGATTTGGGGGATTAGAGAGTGAAAATTAAGACTTGACGCCAATTGAGAGAGTTAAGTTTCATGCCCAAACAAATCCCTTCAATCACATCCACATGAAAAAAAAAAAACTCATTTGAACAAAATCACATTTCACAATGTGGGTAAGTATTCATGCTTTGGCACATATTGACATTGTTGACCGTTGAGTGTTGACCATGGCCATCTCAAAGAGTGTTGACATAGTGACAAGTGTACAAGGCAATAACTAAATTTACTTTAACCGGCCCATTATATAATTTTTGGTGTATTATTTAATTATTTCAAACATACAATTAATATTAAAAATAAAAATAAAATAATATTTATGTTATATACAATTATATATATTTATAAACTTTTACAATAAAAATTTATATTTTTAAAAATATAAATAATTAAAAGGTTGAGTATTTTAGAAAACATTTTTTTATATTTTTCTAAAACATCAACTTTCATGATAGAAGTTTTAAAATGTGTCAATATATATAAGCGTATAGAACAAGAACTAACCAAATAGAAAATGAACAATTTAGTTCACACAAAGCTTACGCCGAACCCAATATGAGCAATGTAAAGTTGTATGCTTCCAACACATATATACGTACAAAGAACTGATCGATCGAATACAATCAACTAACAAAATTGTTGAACAAAACACAACCACAAACCACTAATTAACTTGTACAAAGCTAACAACTACACAAAATCCTTCTAGGTTGTAATTATTTTCTTGATGAATTTCATCCTCATGAATATAGTAGTTATTTTCTATAATATTTTTTTTATTCTTTTGGTTCTTTGATAGCACACCCAACTTCTTGTGCTCCGCAATCTTCTACATAGCTTTGGCTTCCATGTGCTTTAGATCACTCCCTCCATCCCTACTTTCTTGGAGGTACATTGTGCTTACTGCTTACCTAGGCTCGATCGGGGGCTAGATATTCCATGTGCTAGATCTTCGTCCTTGAGGATCGGCGTTATAGCAGCATAACCGTCACAGCCCAGTTATTGTATTTGACATCCGTGCAAGCGTTAAGGTTTCTTGGGTGACAATAGGAGCGGTTGACCGATATGGTCGTCACATTTTCTTGATTCTAGCCACGGAGGGATAGAACGTGAAGCACAACTCCTTGTCCCTACGTTAGATCAACACTAAGGCGACGGACCTCAATTTTACCATTGTAACAATCTGTACCCGACAACGAACTTGGGCCTCGTTGCTGAAAATATACCAAAGTGACCGACAACGCCAATTCAGTCTCCCCGTACACACTGGAGTGACGAACATTAAAAATGTCGTCATTTTTTGGGGTCCATGGTTGTCCCATTTGGAGCTCCTATTGTAGCGAAGACGATGAGCCTATATGTTCGTCGCCAGATTCAATCCCCAGCAATGAACAATGCACGTTCATACCAGGTAGTCAATATTTCAGATATTTTCCAGCGACGAACTATACATGTGTTATCAAAATCGGTCACTAGGGTGGGTATCCCAACTGCTTCATTAAGAACTCAGGCTATTTGACTGGCAATACCGCCACATGATATGGCAGCCAACGGAGATCAGGCTATTTGACTGGCAATGCAGCAGCACGCGATAGTGAAACGATGACTACTTCATATGAGCATACAGCATACTGCCAGCACAGAGCATCTAACTCCTGCAAGTACAATTGGATGGCACAAGATGATCTCTGTATGTTCATCTGACAGTACTCAGCAAGTTTGTTATTCCTTAATTCGTTTCATCTTTCTTTCTGGTCTTGTGTCTAAGAAAAGGTATGTAAAATCAGCAAAATTGTTACATAATATAACAATAATGTTATATTATTACACAATTTTTTGTTCGAGTCATGTTTTGACACGGGTAATCTCCAGCTATTCCGACCTTACATAGTTTTTATTTTATTTTATTTTATTTTTTGTGAGAAATATATACCATGTATAAAAATGGTTGAACATTGATATTTACTACTACCTCCGATCCACTATGTATGACGTTTTACACAATTGCACAGGAATTAAGGAGGGTTTAGATATCAATTAATTTCTCTCGTATCAGCCAAATATTAATTGACATTAAATAGAAGAGGGTAGTTGGATAATTCAATGGACGAGATAAAGAGTCTTTCAATTAATGAAAATTAGTTGAGATAATGGATAAATACTCCAAAATAGACCTGTCAAAACGTGACCCGACCCGAGAACCCGACCTGACCCGACCCGTAAAACGTGGGTTTTGGCGAAAATATTTCAACCCGAAACCTGAAGCAACCCGAACCCGTTCAACCCGTAAATTTCTGGGTCGGGTTGGGTTGACCCGTGGGTCACCCGTTGGGTCAAGCATTAAGATAATAAAAACATAAATAAATTACAATTTAACCTAATATTGAAATTTATTACTAATAATAATTAGGATTGAATATTATATTTTTCATCATCAACTTTACTCTATAATTTAACATTACAATTTGTTATGTATATAAAATTACATATTACTATTGTGGTGACATTAATTATTATTTTTCAATAATATAACTATTATTAGGATAATATAACAATTTTAGATTTAGGAATTATGTAAATAGTCATTAAAAATACTCCATCTGTTTACTTTTAAATGTTGTTTACTATTCATGTACGGTTTTTAGGGCTGGTATTCGAGTCGAACGAGCCGAGTATTACTTGTTCATATTTAGTTCATTTAGAATATGAACGAGCTCGAGCCGAGCCTAAATTTTGACTCGAGCTTAAAAATGTGCTCATATTCGGCTCGTTTAAGAAATGAGCGAGCTCGAGCCGAGCTTTTTTCGAGCTTTAGGCAATTCTACTTGCTCATTATACAATAACTTTAAGAAAATTTTAGAAATTTCATAAAATTCGAGCTATTCGAGTTTAATTCGAACGAGCCGAGCTTTTGAACGAGCTTAAAAATATGCTCATACTCGGCTTGTTTAGAAAATGAACGAGCTCGGGTCGAGTTTTATACGAGCCGAACCCGAGCCGATCACGAGTAGCTTGTCTCACATAACACCCCTAACGGTTTTAAGGATGATAATAATTATATAAAATATCCATTTATATATTATATATAATTTCATACTTCAAAAAACTAAAAAGAATGAAATTATAACAAGTAATAAATTTTTATTGATATTTTACATAATTTTATCATTTTAAAATAACGTCTATAAATAATAAATGACATTTAAAAAATTATGGATGAGTAGCGCTCTTGACCTGTTGGGTCGACCCGAACCCGTTAAATATGGGTCTGGGTTGAGCATTTCACGACCCGTAACCCGAAATGACCCGACCCGAAATGGACCCGAACCCGAGACGACCCGACCCAAACCCGACCCGCCAGACCTGTTTGACAGGTCTACTCCAAAACCTCCAAAAAGTCATACAATCTCAAATAGTAATGAACAACAATTAATACTAGCACAAAGAATTAGGAATTAATGGTTCATGAAAAGTACAAAATGTCATACATATTGGATCAACAAAATAAGTCTTAAACGTCATACATAATGGATCGGAGGGAGTACTGTACTAACTACTTAACCACGTGATGATGCCAAATCCATGTGAGTCGTACATAAACAAGATATAAAATGTTGACAAGGTCAGGAGTTAGATGTAACATTGATTGGTATTGTGGCCGATCTTGTTCCGGAATAGAGTTAATTTTCCTCTCACAAAAAAAAATCAAAAATAAATGTTTCGACGATTGTGATCTTGTCTAATCTACCGTTAAAGAGTTTTTTTTTAAAAACTCTATTGGAACACAATCCAATCCATCTTGGATATAAAGGGTAATAAGTGATGAACAAACCCATGGAAAATCTCTGTCAATCTATTCTAAGAATCTCTACTGAAAACTCCCTTTCAGCTCACATTGCCCCCTATTGGATAAACCCTCCTTAATTAGTTTATCATTCTCAACCACTCATTGCTAAGTGCTAAAACCAAAGGACATTTCGAAAAGACACGATCAACCAATCAAATACCTAACAATGTGTCTAATTAAGATAAGTAGGCGTAGAATGAAAGGATAATACTTGATTTTTGTGCATCCATGTCATTGGCGATGATACCCGGATACTCCGAGAGAGGGTTGTATCCCATATCATATCGTATCGGATACAATACAATAGTTTAAAATGTAGTTAGATTTACCTGTTTTGCAGCAGTCCTTGTCGAGCTCTCATGTTTTCTCCTTCGAAAGGCCTCTGAAGAAGACACAGATTTTTTAGCCAAGTAATGTCAAATGTAGCAACATATATCATCAAATGTAGTGCAATAAACAAGTGAAAAATGACAGTTGATGAAAGGCAAGTTTGGAAAGACAATGATAGATACTAAACAGGACGCGTCAGGATATGATAAGTGGTGGAAAATTCGAGCTGAAACATAAGTTTTTTTTAAACTATCGGAACACAATATGTTGTGGATAGGGTAATAAGTGATGAACCCATGGAAAATCTCACTCTATTCTAAGGAGTCGAACTCAAATCTCTACTGAAAGCTCCCTTTCGTTAGAGAACAACCAGCAACTCATATTACACCACATTGGATAATTAAGCCCTCCTTAGTTTATCATCATTCTCAACCACTCATTCAGAACTAATTCAATTCATAGAGCTAAGTGTTAAAACCGAAGGAGATTTTGAAAAGTGACACCTGTTTTGCAGTAGTCTTGTCCTTTTCGAGCTCCTCAATCATCGGACCACTCTACGTTTTGTCCTTCGAAAGGCCTCTGAAGAAGACAAAATTTTAGCCAAGTAATGTCAATCAATCAACCAACAGCGAACATGGAAAATACCCTAGCAACTGCCAACAGGTATCATCAAATTTAGTACACTAAAAAACAAGTGAAAAAATTACCGTTCATGAAAGGTGAGTTTGGAAAGCTCGGCCAAGCAGGATGCATCGAGATATGATATAGGTGGTGGAAAATTTGTGCCGAAAAATAGTACACTTTGCAACAGGGACGAATCCAGAAAGTTTTGAGTGGGGGTCACCATAGTAGTAGACAATAAAACCGAGAAAAAAGTCGTTAAACACACGACGTGTTCGATAGTACAAACTAGTTTCAAACGATATTATAAACTACTACAAATATATAAAACGAAAATAAGGATACAAAACACAAAAAATAAAGATTGTATTCTTAACATGTAATAATGTATAACTAGATATAAAAAATTTAAACTTGAGTAACTTCTTACCAAATTGTCAAAATAAGTAATACTCGTTTAACATATGGTTTCGAAGCTCTCGAGATGAATTATAATATATGAATGTCAATTTAAGTAAATATAAAAGTGTTATAGTCTATTGAAATAAAATTAAAATGATTAATACACGTACAATTTTCAAAAATTCACAATTTTTTACTCAAATGTTAGATTAGAGCGTATTATATATCTTGAAACGGTAAATATATAAATGAGGGGATTATCCCCAACATACACAAAGTGAGCATCATAACATGCCCACAGATCGGTAACCGATCCAAAAAAAGGGGAGTAGCTAGCCTATACCAAAAGTCCCCCTACACCCACCAAGACTCTAAAAACCACACCATCTCATATGTCATCCATCTATCCACTATTCCTCTATTTTCCTATCTCTCTTAATTCCTCCTTCGATCCCGGGTTCCCACGAGTGCTTTGCACTTCCACTTCGTGGCAAACCGGGATCGACAGCTACTAATAATTTGAGAAACACAAGCATTCAAGTTGAATGTTTCATTACAAAAAAGACTCTTGTTTCTAGCAAGCCATGTGAAATAAATAATTGCCTCGAATGCCATAAGCTTGGCTTGAAACATTTCTAATGAGGGGGTCCTACCGACCCCCCTCTAGCTCCGCCTCTTGCAATAAATTCATAGATGGTCGATCATCAATGATTGAATGAAGTTGTCTATGAAACATTGAAACCAATAAGCTGCAATTACTTTTTGAGAAACACATACCTGCATTGTTCAAACCACAAAATGCTCAAAAGGCTTTGTTTCATTGCAGTGGCAATGGCCTTTCTAGCAGCACAAAACGCGCTGCCTCGAGTGATCAGCCCACGCTGTCCACACAAGTGCGGGAACGTGTCCATCCCATACCCTTTTGGAATGAAGGAGGGCTGCTATATGAGCGAAGACTTCAGTGTCCAGTGCAAATTAGGAACTCCATTCCTGGTTGGTTCTGATCCTATGTTGGGGATACAAAGCATATCCATAGACAACCATGAGCTGATCGTCCACACACCGGTGGTCAGCGACTGCTACAACGAATCCGATGGTACGAATGGTACCAAGCAAAGCCTGGAGGTCTCCTCCCTGACGTTCCCATTGTCCAACACCCGCAACAGGTTCACTGCACTGGGTTGCAACACCATCGGAATGTTATATGACGATGACTTCCTTACAGGGTGCTTTTCCTACTGCAAGGATCCAGCCACCGTCAATAATAGCTCTTACTCCGGGACTGGCTGCTGTCAAACAACTAATATCACCTCGGGCCTCTTCGGCTTCAACATCAGTGTTGAGGTTATACAGAACCGCACAGACTCGTCTGATTCCGGTGAATGTGACTATGCCTTCATTGCGGTAGACTCTCATGTATTTCAAGGAGCTAGTGATTTTAAGGACTTCAAGGCACAGTTTGTTCCAACAGTTCTTGACTGGGTCATAAAGGGCCATAATTGTTCGCAGGCTGAAACTTCGCAAGGATATGCTTGTAAAGGGTCTCATACAACTTGTGTAGACTCGCTCCACTTCCCTGGCTATTATTGTCAATGCTCTCATGGTTTCAAGGGAAATCCATACATCGCAGGTGGTTGTCAAGGTGTGTACCTTGTTAATATTCTTCATGGTTTAGTCCAAACCAATATGTTAATCAAAGAAAATGGGAAATATTCATGTCATCTCTTGCCATGACTTTGCAGACATCTGTAAGCATCAAACCTGCAAATCAAAGAAAATTAAGCTCGCGGTTATTGGTGAGTCCTCTTCTTGTTCTATACATACTCCCTTTTCATGGTTGCAGTTAGTTTGTGTAAAAAATTAAGGCAACATGACATGTCTAGGAAACCAAGGGATTCAAATTGAATTCCGAAGATCATAAAGCCAACAAGAGAGGAACACTGTGTAGAACAACATATATTCTGGATGTTTAATTCAAATAGCTAATCACTTGTTTATATCTGATTACACACCATTACATCACCTACATACACCACTCAATTACGAGGAGCTTCCGCTGTTCAACAGTTTCTTTAGCTAAACAAATTTCATTCTTGAACACAGCTTCAGCTGTTCCATTGATACTTCTGATTACCGGGAGCTTTGTGATGTGGGAGTACATGAGGAAAAAGAGGAGCAACGAACGCAGGAACAAATATTTTACACGAAACGGAGGGCTGATTTTGCAGAAGAGTCTATCTCAAGTTGAACATGCCCAGACTGCTTTCAAAATCTTTACAGCAGAAGAAATGGAGGCAGCAACCAACAACTTTGATGAGAAAAGAATTGTTGGCCGTGGGGGTTTTGGTGTCGTGTACAAGGGTAACTTATCAGACGGCAGAGTAGTTGCCATCAAGAAGTCCAAATCGGTTGATCAGCATGAAATGGATCAGTTTATCAATGAAGTGGTTCTTCTCTCAAAGATTCAACACCAGAATGTGGTTGGCTTTTATGGTTGCTGTTTAGAGACATCTAAGCCGTTGCTTGTGTATGAGTTCATCAGTAATGGAACTTTGTTTGATCACTTGCACAGTGAAGATGACAACTCATTGCTACCCTGGGAAACCCGTCTCAAAATAGCGGTACAAACATCAGAAGTATTGGGATACTTGCACCAAGACCACCGGCCACAAATCATTCATAGTGACGTTAAGCCACACAATATCCTCTTGGACGACAACTACAATGCAAAAGTGTCCGACTTTGGCATTTCAAAGATGGCACCAGAGAATGAAATCGAGTTGTACACGAAGGTGAAGGGTACTTGGGGCTACTTAGACCCAGAGTTCGTTCAAACTAGCCAGTTAACCGATAAAAGTGATGTTTATAGCTTTGGAGTAGTCCTCCTGGAGATACTCACAGGGCAAAGAGTCGTGTCATTTCTAAGACCCGAAAAGGATAGAACTTTGGTGAAATACTTTCAGTCTTCAGTGAATGAGGGCAACTTACTGGAAATCCTCGACAAACATATAACAAACGAGGAAATTGTCGAGGAGCTTAAGATAGTAGCAAAGATAGCAGACAGATGCACAACTGTTAAAGCAGTGGAACGACCTACTATGAAGGAGGTGGCCATGGAGCTAGGAAGCTTGTGGACAGAAGTCAAGAACAGAAGTAATGCTCACGGATCGGATGTTAAACAAAAATTAGGCCCCTTCATTGGTAATGCAGCAGAACATGTTGGAAATACAAGTACTTCATATGGAGATAGCACCAGCACAGACCTGACAGACCAGATACTCCCTCTACATTTAGATGGTGGAAGATGAGCTTCACCGGTTCCTTCGACACTGAAAACTAGTGTGAAATTAGACCTCTACTAGTTTGATTTTCCATGATTTGTATTGTCTTTGTTTTAGGTTTTGCAAATATGCACGTTTTTATACTACTAGGGATGACTATCTGGCTTGGCATCTAAGAAAAGCCAAGTAAAATAAGATCCTCTTCTAGTTTGATTTTCCAGCATTTAGTTTTTCTTTCTTTCTGGTTTTGCATCTAAGAAAAGGTATGTAAACTATGTTTGTAATATGCACATTTTTGTGTTGATTAATCACATTTTTATACCAGTTCAAGTTGGTGTTGATTGGAGATTCAGAAGTTTGGAAGAGCTCTTTACTTCGGAGCTGTACTTATGATCACTTTGAATGCCAGAGGCCCACTAACGGTACATCCGTTTCTCCATCGGTCACTACTGTTACATAATTGTACATGAATTGGTCTCCATTTTAGCATTGATCATTGCTAAAATGATTCCTTTGGAGGCATATAGTCATCAGCTGAGGTATTTTTTCAAATCCTAAACCAACAACCTAAATTGACATAAAATCTAAAGCATCCGAATACATAAACCAATCCATCCAAGACCCAGAAAGCTCAATGTCACATTATTCAACTTGTCCAATTTCCTTCTTATTAAGGGGAAAAATATACATAGGTGGCTTATCATTTGTCAAACAATCAATCATGTGAACATATTGGTAATTTTAGTCAAAAAAACTTCTTTTAAAAGAGCTCATACACGACTCATACTATTCAAAATGATTGTTTCACAAATGAATCCATATCATAGTATTGAAATTAGAATAAATTACAAATAATGCCAATTGAAAGCTTCCAAGTGGGCAAAATAAAATATATTCCTCCTGAGCAAGTAGCATCAGTTCATCGAACAAATCTAATAAGCGGACAAAATGTTACCCTCTCAGTTTTAAAGATGACCTGTTATCATAAATCAAACTCGTTTTTATGTTAAGTTTGGAGAGCTATGTAAAATGAATGTTTGAATCGAAGCCTGAAAACTATATCTCTAAAATCACAAGGGCTGCAATTTAAACCCCTTAAGCAGCCCCTACCTATGAGTCTATTTGTCATCGAAACCTCGAAGTAGCCGATTAAAAAACTATCTATCTAAACCTACCAAGAACTCTCAAGCCCTTCAACTACATTCTTTACTAAGAAAAAAGGAAACCAAAAAATGAAAAAACACATACCTGGTTTGTTAAAGGCAACAAGGTGATAATGGCTTTGTGTTGGATATTCAACAACAAAACCTTGCTTTGCTTCATTGCACTGGCCTTTCTAGCAACCGAATACGCAATGCCTCAAGTGATCGACCTTAAGCTTCCAAGAAAAGTGCGGGAATGTTTCACACCCTTTCGGAATGCAAGAGGGCTGTTAGTACCCCGGCCAAGGCTTCCGTATCAACTGTGAATCAGGAACTCCATTACTGGTGGATACTGGTCCTTTACTGCAGATAGAAATTTAAAATTATCATGCTAATAGACATTGTTCATAATTATTTTTCTAAAACAACATACAAAGGGCTTGTATGCAATATTATATAAGTCGTCAGTTTGTTTGCTTGTTTAACTCTATTGGTAACCCGTGGAGTACATTAAAGTTGGAGTAATACATTCATTCAATCTAACACAGCTAACTGATGTTCACCACAGTGGAG
The DNA here is from genome assembly GCA_037127255.1 of Persicaria tinctoria. Classification (NCBI taxonomy): domain Eukaryota; kingdom Viridiplantae; phylum Streptophyta; class Magnoliopsida; order Caryophyllales; family Polygonaceae; genus Persicaria; species Persicaria tinctoria. The sequence continues at coordinate 4,565,898 of JBANSL010000010.1, forward strand.
TAGTTCTGCATGTCATGTGAGTTGGTAATGAAATACCATAACCGTAGAAACTACAAAGGGCAGTGTTTCTTTAGTGTGACCTTAATATGATTCTACACCAAATGCAATAGATTATAGATAGACACTTGGTTCATCCGATACACCTATTAATGATTAGAAATCACAGCAAGTAGTGGTAAGCAACTAGTAGTAGATGCAGCCTGATGAAAATAGGTGTGATATGTGCAATGTTACCATCTCTAACTGCTAGAGATTTTGCAGTGGTTTTCAATGCAAAAGTTTCAGACTTTGTTACTATCTTGCAAGTTGCAAGATATTAATATGGAACACGTTTACGCAGAGTATGCAGAACTGAGGAACTCTTCCGGAATAATTCAGCTTTCAACTTGAGCTGAAACTCAGTCATGTGCTTACATACCTCAATCATTAAGTCAAAATGACACGGTACGTAGAAGTTGCAAGATATTTTTAAGATTTGCTACAATTTTAGATAACCAAGTTGGAATGCTTCATCTTGAAATAGTACTTGGCAAAACCACTTGCCCAGTCAACTACAATATGTTACAAGAGTCAACTACAATATGTTACAAGCACCTTCATGAAAGGTCTTTGGAAACCATGTCCGGGTGGTCGAGCGGAAAAGGATCTCAGGGTACTAAGGTAGTACCCAAACATCCCAGGTTCGACTCCCGGATGGCCGCTCTCTATTTACCTAGGTCTGTCCACGGGTAGGACCCACCAGGTCACGGGTCGGAAAGTCATGACCCGAACTCGTGGAGAGGTGGGTCGGCGGGTCACGGATCGACCCGTGACCAGGCCTATATTTACCAAAATCAAGAAAGCATCATAGGCCGTCAGACGCGAGTCTCTCTGGGTAAAACCCATCAGCTGCTTCTTATGTGAATAATTCACCTTATCCTGTCAAGAAAATGACACAAACTGCAATTTTCAAGTATCATTGTTTCTCTTGTACACTTGCTTTTCTTCATTTTAATTTAAATAAGGATTTAGATATAATCCCACTTGTTGATAGCTGAATTGGTGTTCAGACACATTATATCCTTACATTTTGAAGTTGCGGTCAACATTCTCAAACAGCAGGCCTTGCATATGAAAACATGAAATAAGCTACCAAGTCAAAATTCAAATGCCTATATAAATCTTCAAGAACTCCCAACCCTTTATCAAACCAAAAAGAGAGAGAAATAAACACACACCTTCTATGAACAACAAAGCGATGGCTTGGCGCAGGATGCTTAACAGCAATGCCTTGCTTTGTTTTGTAGCATTGGCATTTCTGACAGCAGAGAAGGCGATGCCTCAAGTGATCAATCAAAGCTGCCAGGAGAAGTGCGGGGATGTATCCATCTCATACCCTTTTGGTATGAGCGAGGAGTGTTACTTGAGCAAAGAATTCAACGTCAGCTGTGTATCAGGAACTCCATTTCTGGTGGGTACTGATCCTTTGATGCAGATAAAAAGCATATCTGTAGATAACCATGAGGTGGTTGTCTACACCCCTGTAGCCAGCGGTTGCTACAATCGATCAGGCCCCACAGATGGTGGACAGCGGAATCTTAATCTCACATCCCCGAACTTCCCATTTTCAAACACAAGAAACAGGTTTACTGCAGTGGGATGCGACACCATTGGATTGATTCAAGGGGATGACTATATTACAGGATGTCTGTCCTTCTGCTTAAATTTAGCCTCTGTGGATAATAGCTCTTGCTCCGGTGCTGGCTGTTGTCAAACGAGTAATACGACCACAGGCCTCTTCAGTGTCTCGATGCTTGTTGGGAGCATCGATAACCACAATGCTTCATTGGATTTCAATCCTTGCGAAGAAGCATTTCTTGCAGATGACTCCTTTGTATATAAAGGAGCCAGTGATCTCAAGGACTTTGAGAGAAAGTTCGTTACAACGGTTCTTGACTGGGCCATAATGAATCAGACATGTTCACAGGCAAAAAGTTCTCAAAAGTATGCCTGCAAAGGAGCTCATACAACTTGTGTGGACTCAGACAAGCCTCTTTCCTATCACTGCGAATGTTCTCATGGTTATGAGGGAAACCCCTACATCACAGACGGGTGCGAAGGTACGTGTCCTGATGCTATTCTTCATCTCACGGTCCAATTTAGTTTGTCAATCAAACAAAACAAGAACTCATGTCTTCTGTTGCCGTAAATGTTCAGATGTTTGTAAGCACCGGACCTGCAAATCGGAGATCATTAAGCTCTCCAGTATAAGTGAGTCTTATTCTTCATGCTCCTTTCATTTGACATCTATGCATATCATCTACCTGATTTATGTTGTATAAGAAAATAAATATGGCTCTTGCATACAGTTGGTGCTGTGCTGTTAGCTGTTCTGATAACTGGGAGCTTCGTGTTGTGGAGGGTGGTGAGGAAAAAGAGGATCGATGAGCGAAGGAACAAATATTTCAGACAGAATGGTGGGCCAATACTGCAAGAAAGTCTATCTAGACTAGAAGTTGCCCAAAACGCTTTCAAAGTCTTCACGGCAGATGAGATGGAGGCAGCAACCAACAACTTTGCTGAGGATAGAATTGTTGGTCGCGGAGGATTTGGTGTTGTTTATATGGGTTACTTATCAGATGGCAGGGAAGTTGCCATCAAGAAGTCCAAATCAGTTGATCAAAATGAAATTGATCAGTTTGTCAATGAAGTAGTTCTTCTCTCAAAGATCCAGCATCAAAATGTGGTTGGATTCTACGGTTGTTGTTTAGAGACATCTGAGCCGTTGCTTGTGTACGAGTACATCACTAATGGAACTCTCCTTGATCACTTGTACTGTGAAGATGAGAACTGGCTGCTACCCTGGGAAACCCGAGTCAAAATAGCAGTAGAGACAGCCGGAGTATTAGGATACTTGCACCAAGACCACCGGCCACAAATAATTCATAGTGACATCAAGCCCCACAACATCCTCTTGGATGACAACTACAACGCTAAAGTGTCTGACTTTGGCATTTCAAAGTTGGCACCCCAGAACGAAACCGAGCTGTACACAAAGGTCAAGGGTACCCTGGGGTACTTAGACCCGGAGTTCATTCAGTCTAGCCAGTTAACTGATAAAAGTGATGTTTACAGCTTTGGAGTGGTCCTCTTGGAGCTACTCACAGGGCAAAGGGTATTGTCTTTTGACAGACCGGAAAGAGAAAGAACATTGGTGAAGTACTTCCAATATTCAGTGAAGGATGGAAGCTTATTGGATATTCTTGATCGACGGATATTAAACGAAGAAAATGTTCAGGAGCTCAAGGTGGTAGCCAATATAGCAGGCAGATGTGTGAGTGTGAAAGCCGAGGAACGGCCTACTATGAAGGAGGTGGCCATGGAATTAGGAAGCATGTGGATAGAAGTCAAGAAAAGATGCAATGCTCAAGGCTTGGATGTTGAACAAAGATCAGGCCACACGACTAACACTGCAGCACAACGTTATGGGAACACGAGTACTACATATGGGGATACTGCCAGCACAGACCATGTACTCCAGTTACATTTGGATGGTGGCAGATGAACTTTACCGGTTCATTTGACACTGAAAACTAGTTTTTCTGAAATATGATCCTGTACAAGTTTGTTCTTCCAGCATTTGATTCATCTTTCTTTCTGGTTGTATTCTTAGATAAGGTGTGATATGACTCCTGCATTGTAAAAGGCACTTATGTTTTGAGACTCTAGTATTTTCTGATCTAAGTTGAAAAAGACTCAAGCAACTGGTGTCTTTGTTTTCTTCTATGTTAAGGATATTGATTCATCCAATATGTAAAATATTTTGAAGAGACAGGACATAGAATAAAAGGAGAATACTTGATTTCTTATTTCTGTGCAAGAATTACAAGGATATATTGTTTCTTGCACGAGTGTATATATATAGAAGCTCATCCATTTGCATTGCTGCAAATGGTTTAAGCTAGCAACCAATTATTGGATACCTCTAACCTATAGAGGTTCACCAAACTTGCCAGCCTGATCAGCAAGGAATCTATGCTCTTATCATCTACTCCACTTATCTGTACAAAGAGCATCCAGTGAAGCTGTGAAAAATCTATGGTATAATCTACAAGTATGACCTCACTTTCCGGAGCTAAGAACATGTCAGCTGAGCTACTAAATAATGCTCACGCAGACGCCTAGGATGTCAGCAGAACACTTTGGAAATACAAGTTCTTCATATGGAGACAGCAGCAGCATATGGAAATACAAGTACTCCCTCTACATTAGATGGTGGCAGATGAGATTCACTGGTTCCTTTGAAATTGAAATTAGTTTGATTTTCCATGTTTTCTTTTGTCTTTCTTTTTGGGTTTGCATTTAATAAAACTATGTAAACTATGTTTGAAATATGCACATTTTTATATTGCAAGGGATGACTATTAGTCTATTTGGCTGGCATTTAAGATAAGCTGTGTAAAATACAAGCACTTCATTTGGGAACTGTACCAGCACAGACTATATACTCCTGCTACATGTAGAGGTGGCAAAGGAACTTTAACTAGTTTGATTTTCCATCATTTGGTTTGTCTTTTACTCTTTTTTGTTTTATCTGGTTTATGCATCTAAGAAAAGGTATGTAAATTATGTTTGAAATATGCACTTTTTTTTTGGTTGAGTAATCAAATTGTTATAGCAGTAGAAAGTGCATTTCTGTGTTGATCGATCTGATGCAAATTTAAATGTGACTGAGAGAGAAAACACAATTAATCTTCAGTACACTCATTTACTAACCATCATAGATAAAGGAGAGACTGATTAAAAAACACAAAAAGAACCCAGCTTTATTTGTAGGATCGAGGGGCGCTTCCAGTTCCCAACCCTCCCAACAGTAAATTCAAGCAAAATCATCTTCCAAAACGCAATTAATCAACACACTACCTCCCAACTACTTGCAATTAAGTGAAACTCCGGAAGAATCCATAAATAAAGTAACCATTTGGTACTTCAGTTTAACCTAAACGAGAAACCAAAATACCTGATTCCTCCGTCGATTGATACAATCGGCCAACTGCGAGTTGAAACGGCGTCGATTCGTTGTAATATGAAGAAGCCAGCGAGTGAAGGCGAAGCTGACATCGATTACCTGTTCAAGTTGGTGTTGATTGGGGATTCAGGAGTTGGGAAGACCTCTTTACTCTGGAGCTGTACTTGTGATCGCTTTGAATGCCGCCCTCCCACCATCGGTACTTCCGTTTACAAAATTGTAACATGAATTGGTCTCCATTTTACCATTGATCCTTTCTGTTTCTTGCAGGTGTTGACTGGAAGAGCAAGTACGTCACTCTCGGAGGAAAGAAGTTGAAGATTGACATATGGGATACAGGTATTCGGAGAACAATGCATATATTGCAATTAATTTCAGAAAACCACCCTTAAAATAGGGTTTTTTCACAAAACCGCTCTTAAAAATGGAAACTGTGAAAAAATACCCATACAAGATCCTTTTTCTAGGTGTAAAAATATACTGTATTAAATTATCACTTAATTCATATACATATTTTGGTTAAGAAATTTTAAAATGACTACAAAAGGTTTAATTTTCATAACTTTGAGTGATATACTGAGCTTGTTGTTGTTGTTGTCGTCAATGGATATATTATATAACTACTGCCAACAGGGGCGGAGGGAGGGGGGGCATGAGGTGGCTCGAGCCCCCCTGGGTCGGGGGAAAACGTAAAAAAATAAATAAAAAATACGTATTTTTTTTGTAATTTTTAATAATTTAAGGGTTAAAAGAAGTTAAAAAGAGTAATAAAAGTATGTCTAACTTAGTTGGTATGGGATGTGAATATAAAGGAGGAGGTCTTGAGTTCAATTCCCTGAATAGGCGAGCCCCCTGAATTTTTCCCTGGCTCTGCCCCTGACTGCCAACACACAAATACACAGCCTAATTTAATTTCTAATGGTGCAGCTGGACAGGAAAGGTATCAAACGTTTACTAATCAATATTACAGAGGAGCTCAAGGATTTATAATGGGTATGTTACTGAATTCTTTTGTTGTTTTTATTTTTGGTTATTGAATCTCATTTCATACGAACTAGCTGAGATTCTTGAAATATCGATTCAGTCTCAATGATCATGGAATTTGAACTAAAAAGGATGAGTTTCTTGGTAGTTTATGATGTAACACGGCGAGAAACCTTCACAAATCTCGCCGAATTCTGGAATAAAGAAATTGATCAATACAAGACCAATAAAGATTGTGTGAAGATGGTTACAAGGTTGACAAGGTAATTAGTTCTCTTGTCCATACAGCTATACATAGGAAGTGTAAAAGCTGCTTGAAAATTCAATATCAATGTTATCTCCTGTGTGTAGGAAAGTGAGAGAGCTGTCACTAAGAAAGAGGGAATAGATTTTGCAAGGAAACATGGATGCCGCCTGTATCTTGAATGCAGTACAAAAACTAGGGTCAATGTGGAGAACTACATTGAAGAGCTTGTCTTGAAGGTAAGCCCTGAGCAACGTTAACATTTTCTTAGCTTTATTACCAATTCATACGGCATCTGATGTCGAGGGATATGCCCCTACAGATTATGGAAACTCCAAGTCTGTTAAGCGAGGGATTGGTTCCTACGAAAGAGAGCAGCATTAAGCTGGATCAGGCACGGCGTAAAGCAGCTAATTCTTCAAAAGGAGGGTGTTGCTGATAAGTCTTGTTGTATTTAAACTTCTGGCTGAAAGAGGTTTTAGACTGTTTTTACAAGTCATCAGTTTGTTTGCTTGTTTAGCTGTATTGGAACTCTAAATATATGGAGTGAGGTTTGTTTTTGTTCTAATTAAACCGCGGAGTATCATTATGATTTATTTTTTTTGATTTTAAAGGTAAATATATTAAAATGGGAAGAAAATATTTACAAGCTAAGTTTGGACCATAGGCCTAATTAGTAGATTCCTAAGTTAGCCCTGTAGTGAGTAAGGCTCACATCCTAAAGTGACAATAGGGGTGTTTAGGACTAAGTCCTTGTGTGGATCCTATCTCTTCAAGCCACGGCCATCAGAAGTCGGACACACACCTCGAGTGTAGCATAATATACCTTCCCCTTCGGCTATGCCATCAAGGAGGCTATATCACATTACACTGAGCACCCCATTTCCATGTTCTACATGCCTTGATATAGTCCAATAGCCCTACAACAAAAAACAGTCTTACACTCCTTTCATATTAGGCAACAAGGTACAAAAGGTTGCCTAGACATGTAAATCACGAGTCTATGCTGCTGCTGCATTGCATCTAAAACGCAGGTTTCCTTCAAAAACTTGTGCCTGCATTGCCTTCATGCTCTTGTTGGGTTATGCCATTGAAATCTTCCTTTATCAGACCCTCTTGAAGGGTGATGGCTGAGTTGAAAAGAAGGGAGTGTGTGTAGCTCAGCGCTTTGTACACATGAAGCTTTATGAGGTGCACAATCTCATCCGGCCTCTTAGTAATGTCCTCAAAAATCTGCTCGTTCCTTGTTTTCCAAATGTGGTAAACCGTTGCTCCGAGTCCTATTCTTTTTGCCTTTGATATCCAGCTCCTTCCTTTTGCCTCCTTTTTCATCCACTTTAGTGCTTCTTGTAAGGTATTCATCTCCCTCCAAATGCCTAGCCATGATTTAACCTGTGACCAAATTTGTGAAGAGAAATTACAAGCAAAAAAAATATGTTCATGAGTTTCAGGAGCTTGATTACAGAGTTTGCAAGTAAGGTCAACTTCCCTTGTTTTTATTTTGTCTTTCGTGGACAGCCTCCTCCTTGCAGCCAGCCATAAGATGAAGGCATGTTTAGGGATGATGTTAGAGTCCCATACCACCGAGACCCATGGAGGTTTAGGCATCTTTCTTCTGAAATGGTCATATGCAGCGTCTATTCTGTCCTTTCCTCCCTGACACCAAGAACTTAGGAGTAGGATAGCTTGCTCTCTTGAACCTGCAAAGGTTAGTAACTGATTTTTGATGTCTAACACCTTTTTAATCAGAGGCGAGTCTTTTGCTTTATGATTTATGAGGACATCAAAGTTGGAGCAGTTCATTCAATCTAGACAGCTAACTGATGTTTACGGCAGTGTAGTAGTTCCCTATTACGATTGGGTTTGCAATGAAATACTACATTATAGCCATGAGTTTGCAATGATTCTAAACCAAATACAATAGACAGACACTTTGAAGAAATGTGTTATCTGTTCAATGTTACCATCTAACTGCTAGAGATAGTTATGTGGTATATGATCCTTTAATTTCTTGGCAATTGTTTTCAATGCAAAAATTTCAGATTTTGGTACTTGCTAGCTTTTGTACTGAAGTGAAGGGCACTTTGTAGTTTGTTCTAATAAGTAATAAGTTGCCAGTGTATATGAAGTGAAAGGGCTAAAACTGTGCTATATCAAGACGCCAGTCACACGTTTATGCAAAGAGTAGAAGTGTAGAACTCTTCTGGAATAATTTAACTTGACCAGAAACTGACTCATTCCATGTGGTCACATACCTCAATCATCTGAGCGGGGTAGACTAGGATGGTTGTTGTTGTTGTTGTTAAATAACCAAGTTGGAAAGCTTCACCTTTAAATAACACCCCTTGCCTAATCAACTACTGTATGTTACTGTCTTGCTCTTACATAAAAAAAACTCAGGAGCACCTCCATGAAAGGTCATTGGATTGAAGAACAACTCAGTCTCTCCGGTTACATAACCCAGAAAGGGATACATCAACAGCTCATTCTGTGAACCATTCTTGTGTCTGACCAAAACAAACTACATAACCCAGAAAGGGATACATCAACAGCTTCTGCATTTTCCGCTTGGGGGACAGAGTTTTTCCTAATTCTGGATGGCCCCCTCACCTTTTCTATATCAGTTTGGGCCATGGACAAAGCATCATATGCCGTCAAACGCAACCTGTCTCTCTCTTCCAAAGACAAGTCTCTCTGAGTAAAACCCATCAGTTGCTTCTTATGTGACTAGTTCACCTTATCCTGTGAACTGTTCTTGTGTTTGAATCAGACAAAACTGAATAAATCAAGAAAATGACACAAACTGCAATTCTCAACTGATCATTGTTTATCTTGTACACTTCCTTTTCTTCATGTCAATTTTTAAATCAAGATTTAGTTATAACCCCACTTGTTAATAGCTGAATTGATGAAACAGACATATTATATACCTTTCCATTTCGAAGTTGCTGTCAACATTCTTAAACAACAGGCCTTGCATATAAGAAAAGATCAAACAAGTTGCTATGTCAAATTTCAAATCAGAATCGGGAAATGAGGATTGAAGAAGCACATGTCTTATGTCTATATAAATCTGTTGAAGAACTCCAAACTCTTTACCAAAACCTTCAACACATGTCTATGTACAACAACGCGATGGCTAGGTGCTGGATGCTTAACAGCAAAGCTTTGCTTTGTTTTGTAGCATTAGCATTTCTAACAGCACAGAAGGTGGCGCCTCAAGTGATCAGTCCAAGCTGCCAGGAGAAGTGTGGGGATGTAACTATCCCCTACCCTTTTGGTATGAGCAAGGAGTGTTACTTGAGCGAAGACTTCAATGTCAGCTGTGTATCAGGAACTCCACTTCTGGTGGGTACTCATCCTTTGCTGCGGATAAAAAGCATATCTGTAGATAGCCAAGAGGTGGTTGTCTACACCCCCGTGTCCAGCGCTTGCTATGATAATGGCAGCCTAACAACCAGCACAAATGCAACGAAACTCGCAGTCAAATCTACAAAATTCCCATTTTCCCAATCTAGGAACAGTTTCACTGCAATCGGATGTGACACCCTTGGAATGTTCGTTGGGAAGAGCTATCTCCAGGATGCAAGTTATCTTACAGGATGCCTGTCCTTCTGTGTAAATTCAAGCTCTGTGGCTAACAGCTCATGCTCTGGTGCTGGCTGTTGTCAAACAACTAATATGACCACAGGTCTCCTCGCTTACACTACGGAAGTAATTAGCATCCTGAACCACACCGAGTGTTTCGAGTTCAATCCATGCGATCATGCCTTCTTCGCGGATGACTCTTATGAGTTTCAAGGAGTCAGTGATCTGAAGGACTTCAATAGGACACAAGTTCCAACTGTTCTTGACTGGTCCATAGGAAATCAAAGTTGTTCGGAATCAAGAACTTCTCCATCTTATGCTTGTACAGCGGCTCATACAACTTGTATAGATTCAGGCAACGGTCGTGGCTATTTTTGCCAGTGCTCTTCTGGTTTCGAGGGAAACCCCTACATCCAAGATGGCTGTGTAGGTAAGTTTTTCTTCTTGTTCTTCATCCCTTATAGTCCAAATCAGGCATATTGAATATTGATCATAGGAAAACAGGAATTCATGTCTTCTGTTTTCATGACTTTTCAGACATTTGTAAGCACAGAACCTGCAAATCAGAGATAATCAAGCTCTCAAGTATTGGTGAGTTCTGTGCATTTTCTTCATTTGTATTTACATTTCACTTTGCATCTATGCATATCTATTTCCTTGTTTACCATTAAAAAAAAAAAAACAGGCATAGTGATCAAATCCCCTAGGTAAGAGTCTTGTGGTTTAAAGTACATGGTTATGAGGCTAAGATCACATTGGATACATGGATCAAATTTACAATTTTATAACTATTGGTGTTAGTGGCATTTTTTATGAGCATATGTACTGTTCTTCAAAGAATCAGGAATGTATAAGAAATAGATAGTTTGGTTAATTAACAAACATGACTCTTATACAGTTGGGGCTGTACTGCTGGCTGTTCTGATAACTGGGAGCTTCGTGTTGTGGAGGGTGATGAGGAAAAAGAGGATAGATGAGCGCAGGAACAAATATTTCAAACAAAATGGAGGGCCAATACTGCAGGAAAGTCTATCGCGGCTAGAAGTTGCCCAAAACGCTTTCAAAGTCTTCACGGCAGAAGAGATGGAGACAGCAACCAACAACTTTGCTGAGGATAGAATCATTGGTCGCGGAGGATTTGGTGTTGTTTATATGGGTTACTTGTCAGATGGCAGGGAAGTTGCCATCAAGAAGTCCAAATCAGTTGATCAAAATGAAATTGATCAGTTTGTCAATGAAGTGGTTCTTCTCTCAAAGATTCAGCATCAGAATGTGGTTGGATTCTATGGCTGTTGTTTAGAGACATCTGAGCCATTGCTTGTGTACGAGTACATCACTAATGGAACTCTGCTTGATCACTTGTACTGTGAAGATGAGAACTGGCTTCTACCCTGGGAAACCCGTGTCAAGATAGCATTAGAGACAGCCGGAGTATTAGGATACTTGCACGAAGACCACCGGCCACAGATCATTCACAGTGACATTAAGCCCCACAATATCCTCTTAGATGACAACTACAGTGCCAAAGTGTCTGACTTTGGCATTTCAAAGTTGGCACCCCAGAACGAAACCGAGTTGTACACAAGGGTCAAGGGTACCTTGGGGTACTTAGACCCGGAGTTCATTCAGTCTAGCCAGTTAACTGATAAAAGTGATGTATACAGCTTTGGAGTGGTCCTCTTAGAGCTACTCACAGGGCAAAGGGTACTGTCTTTTGACAGACCGGAAAGAGATAGAACATTGGTGAAGTACTTCCAATATTCAATGAAGGATGGAAGCTTATTGGATATTCTTGATAGGCGGATACTAAACGAACAAAACGTTGAGGAGCTTAAGGTGGTAGCCAACATAGCAGGCAGATGTGTTAGTGTGAAAGCCGAGGAACGACCTACTATGAAGCAAGTTGCCATGGAATTAGGAAGCATGTGGATAGAAGTCAAGAAAAGATGCAATGCTCAAGGCTTGGATGTTGAACGAAGATTACGCCACAAGACTGGCACTGCAGCACAGCGTTATGGAAACACGAGTACTTCGTATGGGGATACTTCCAGCACAGACCACGTACTCATGGTACATATGGATGGTGGCAGATGAACTTTACCAGCTCACTTGACACTGAAAACTGGTTTTCTGAAATAAGATACTGTATAAGTTTGATCTTCCAGCCTTTGATTCATCTTTCTTTCTGGTTGTATTCTAAGATAAGGTGTGTTTAGACACTTGGTATTGTAAAAAGCACTTATGTATTGAGACTCTTTGTACTGTGTGACTTTATATTGAAAAACACTAATTGGTGCATTGGTTTTCTTCTGTGTTAAGGTCCAGGATATTGATTCATCCAATATGTAAAAAGTTTCAAAGAGACGAGGGCATAGAGTGGAAGGAGAATCCCTGCACAAGTGCATATAGAAGCTCATCCATTTGAATTGTTGCAAATGGTTTAAGCTTGCAGCCAAAATCAGGCCCCTCAGATTACTGTCAGGTGAAAGTAGAACTGCTTGATAGACAAATTAATAAGACAGTACCTTTCAAATTCTTCAATATGTAGGTAGACCATCAAGATTTTCAGAGCACAGTGGCACAGAATTGGCGATTTATAGGATGGGGAACAGATCAGTTTATTCTATGCTAACTGTTACACAAACTGAAACAACCTTTTAAAGAGCTGAACAAGATGCACTTCTCGGGTATAGCAGCAAGAGAAAAAGAAGCTGAAGATGATACACAAGAGCTTTCATGGCACTCAGAGATGACACAGATTCTCCTATGTTATTAGAAGAATTGAAGCTGGCAGAGTTCAAATTCAACTCACAGATTGCAAAGGCAAAGGACACACCTTCAAGGGAGACTGATGCACAAGAAAAGTGCTGGGCCAAAAGAAGGGAAAAAAGAAACAGAAACAGATACCTTCCATCCTTCTCGGTGAAGGATGGAAGCTTATTGGATATTCTTGATAGACGGATACTAAATGAAGAAAATGTTGAGGAGCTCACAGTAGTAGCCAATATAGCAGGCAGATGTGTGAGTGTCAAAGCCATGGAATTAGGAAGCCTGTGAATAGAAGTCAAGAAAAGATGCAATGCTGAAGGCTTGGATGTTGAACGAAGTTAACACCACATGACTAGCACTGCAGCACAGCGTTATGGAAACACGAGTACTTTGTATGGGGATACCTCCAGCACAGACCACATACTCTTGGTACATATGGATGGTGGCAGATGAACTTTACCAGTTCATTTGACACTGAAAACTAGTTTTCTGAAATATGATCCTATACAAGTTTGTTCTTCTAGCATTTGATTCATCTTTTTTCCTGGTTGTACTCCAAGACAAGATGTGTTAAGACTCTTGTATTGTAAAAGGCACTTCAGGTTTTGAGACTTGTATTGTGTGACTAGGTATTGAAAAACACAAGCAATTGGTGCCTTTGTTTTCTTCCATGTTAAGGAGATATTGATTCATCAAATATGTAAATATTTCCGAAGAGATGAGAGGATAGAATGAAAGGAGAATACTTGATTTCTGTGGAGGAATTACAAGGACATACTGTAATTTGAACAAGTGTATATAGAAGCTCATCCATTTGCATTGCTGCAAATGGTTTAAGCTAGCAACCAAAATGACTAATTTTGTGGGTGACAAAAAAGACCTCAGCGGACTATTTGATGCCTCTAACCTATAGAGGTTCACCAAATTTCTCAGCCTGGTCAACAAGAAAAATCTGCTCTATTGTCATCTACTCCAATTATCTTTACAAAGAGAGTTTTCCACTGAAGCTGTAAAAAAAATCTAAAGTATAATCTACAAGTATGGCCTCAGTTTCCGGAGCTCGGAACCTGTCAGCTGAGCTCCTAATTGCCATAAAGCATGGCCTTCAAAGTTAGATGATGAAGTGACAACTTCCTCTTTCAAGCCACTATACTTTCCCATCAGTAGAAGGGTGGCTTTGTTGAGTTTGTACAGTTGAAAAGGAGGAAGAAGAGGCTGATGTAGAAGCTGATGTAGAGATGGAGTTTATGCCTCTTGATGGGGCTGAAGAATGGCGAGGAAACCTTTTAGGAAGCATCTGCTCCCATACTGTCTTGGGTAATCTAGACGATTCCGAGAGGACAACAAGAGAAAGAAGTAGGCTGAAGATGAAGCACCTGTGCTTCCAAGTTCCTGAGCTTGACATGTTGAGTTCCGAAAAGAAACACTCCCTGAACTTGTTCTTTGAGCATCCATCTTTTATGGGGAGCTCCAAAAGGCTGAATGGCAACAGACAATGGAGAGCAATGTGGGAAAGCTGCCAAGGTGTGTGTTTCAGGAAAGATGGGACAGTGGCAGACAATAGCCTATTAGATTATTCCTATAGCTTCCGAAGCTAGCCTTCGTTATCCTCTCGTTTTCTAAGAGAAAGTACCAAAGTAGTGTGTGATTTTAAAATTCAATCCGGACCCTCTGAGGTTACTTAAAGATGACATGAAATGGTTGGATAGATGACACATTAGAGCTTCAGTTAGAAGTAGAAAGCAGTGGGTAAAAGACGACGAATTAAGCTACTGATCATGATCCATAACATGAAATAAAAACACTTCCCAGGAAATAAGGTACTGTACCTTCAGATAATATCTTAATGACCCACAAGCCAAAAGTGACAAACAACACAAACCCTACCACATCAATGTATGCACACTTTATTTTAAATCACAATCAACTTTGTTTTTCCTCTTTGACATCAGTAGTGGTTACTGTATTAACAAGCATGTGACTCTTCACTCACAGCAAAAGGCATAACATGAGTTATACAAATAAGAAATAAAGAGTTAAGAAGTACCTTGGTGCAACAAAAGGTTTCATCAACGAATGCTGTAAGCCGATTGCAATTTCTCCTTTCCGCTTCAGCAATACCCTGTCACCCTTATGCTATCAAAAGCGCAATCATTTCTAAGATATATACAATGGGGACCCTTGTTGCTGGAAGAGTGTCTGTCGAGGCGTTATTGTTTTATGGAAGGACCTGAAAAATAAGCTTCCTGAAGTAGTAGGTCCACTTCTTAAACCAACACTAAGCGAATTCTTTATAGACTGACTGACCTTTTCTCTATACTATGAGGTACCCTTGTGCTGTTTTGGTAGTTAGAGGAGCTGAAGGAACCTCAGCCTTTCAAATTGATGAAGCAAAAAAGTTGGTCAGATGTAATCAGTGCTCAAGTTAGAAAGAGGAGTAAGCAAGCGGCGTTAGTGACGAGTAAAGTTAAGGCAATTGCTTTATCAATGGTCCCAAATGATTATGTCTTCATACAGTTCTCTTCATCTAAGGCCTATGGAAATCGTTCAGACAGGGTAAGAAGTTGAGGTGATTAACTTCAGAAACTGATTTTTCAGTCAGGGAGTTGTAAGGTTAAAAACTTGCAAATACTAGGAGTATATGAATATGAATTAAAGTATTCATGGAATCTGATTACAACTTGGGTGTTAATTTTTGCAATGATTCAAATTCCCTTGATTTGTGCAGAATTTGAAGGATCTATTCTACTTTCAGCCTGGCTTCATCATTGATTCATTGCTGACATAATGAAGAAAGTTCTTCCATTTTCCTTTGCAGGAATGTCTTTTTCTTCTTCTATCATTCATCTAGGACAAAAGTGCATATCTGATTTCTTGCATCTTCCATTATAGAATATACCAAATCCATATATCCAGTATAAATTAATTAGAAAGAAAAGCTCATTATATTCAGAAGTGAGCTGTTAGCCGCAGTGGGACTCATCGTGCGAGCTTCAGCTGGACCGCTGAGCTCAAGTTGTATAGGGCATAGCTCAGATTTGATCTGGTCTGCTTAGCACCTTCTGGTTCAAGAATCTACCAATGAGTAACAGGCCAATAAAGCCAAACTGTCCTTTTTGGCTTGTGTAGATATACCTTTGAGGAGGGAGTGCCTTCTTTTTCAAGGACAGTAAAAAATTCCAAAGATGCAAACTCATTCACTTAATCAATGACCATAAAAACTAGTCAAATTGCAACAATTTCCAGGCAGATTACTGCAAACATGAATACATGGAATCAATAATTACGGAAGCAGTTGTATAACTACAAAGAGCGCGAACTATTATATATCCTGACCTTACATTCGAGTATCTCAACCTCCCAATCCCAAGAACTGACAATTAAGGGGGGTCATAGATTGCAGAAGCAAAGTAGTCTATGGTGTGCAAAAACAAGAATCAATTGTAATAATTATACTTAAAGAGGAAGAAGAACATCTAATCCTGCGTTTTTCGGAACAAAAATGCTGCTGAAGCAAACAAATGAATACCTATAATCAACAGCATATGGTATGGCAGAGGATTGTTGGATCATATTCAAGCGATGGCACACTTTATAGTTTCTACCTCTGTGATCATATTCAAGCAATGGCATACTCTAAAGTTTCTACCTCGGTTGGTCTCCACTTCGTCTTCTGGACGCAAAGCATACCCTCCTTTCCTTCAGTATACAACAGTTGGATCTTCCAATGGAGGGACTTGGCCATGCTCTCTACCTCGCTGACGGTCTCTGCTTTGTCCCTCAGTATCAGGTATCCTCCAGGTCTCAGGATTCTGTCAATTTCCGCGACTACTGCCACTAAGTTGCACCTGCATCCAGAAGAGAATTACCATTATAAACTCTAGGAACAAAATACACGACAAAACGACATACTAAATCATCTTGTCGCATTTCATGATGCTAAAGATAGATGATAAAACCAATGCACCTTTTCTTAAGGCCAGATAGGAGATGATCTGCGTGAAGGAGATCATAAGTTCTTGGGTATGTACTGAATGATTCACACCAATCGTGATACATTCCAAACAAGCCGCGTTCATATATTATGGGTAGAGTGTCGGGCGAGTCAATGGGAACTGCATTCATCACCCACACTTTCATATCCTTCAACGCAGCAGCAAATCTAGAAATGAAAGGGGAGGCAAAATTGAATCAGAAACAAAACAATTTTCTCACAGACAACAACTAAAACACAGTGGTGCTTACCCTCCATATAAAGCCCGCATGTCCATGACATTCCTGATGGTACTCCAGTCGATTCCCATGCCCTTCATATATGAATTTGCAACAACATGTTTCCAGTGTTTGTAATCCTCGGTGAAATCCTTTGGAGCTGATTTTCCGTAAACGCCAATGTCTGAGCTCTTCAACCAGTAAGGTGGTTTCTCCAGCCTCAATGGCCAGGTTGGTGGCCACTGAGAGCCCCGTACCGATTCATCCTCAGGCACTTTGTGCATGCATGCCTGAAGTGGCACATTCCTAAAGATGGGGAATTCCAAATATAATCAGCAACCAATATTTCCTTTGGTTGCATAAAATTTTTTTTACTTCCTTCTGTTTAAATTTCGCAAAATGACGCAGAATATGTCAACACAATCTAAATGTTGAAAAAATTTAGATTGTGTTTAAATTTACTTCATTCTGTTTACTCCATATTTTTTCTAAGCTATCCAAATCTTCCTTAAGAAAGCCATATAAATGTTTTCAACTTAGACTAATTTTGAAAAGATAACTTTTGGCCTGAGCATTTTGTTTATATTTTAAAAAAATCAAAGATTTTTAATTATATGGGTGCTGCCAACTACTAGGAGGTGCTATTCCAAGTAGAAGGAAGAACATACCATGCTGCATTTGGGTCATCGGATTCTTCACAAAGTGGTGGATCATTTTGAGGTCTGTCCATATAGCAATCATTAGAAGTGGGCTTTCGGTAAAATGCTGCCGCCACTCCATCCACCTTGTCCTTGCCAATCTTCACAAGTTCCCAGCACATTGACTTGGTTAACTTGGACATTGCTGAATAAGAATGCACAAGATGAGTAAATACCTATATAACCATATAAAGTATAGCACGAAAGAAACCGAGTTACTGAAGGCAGTCTAATTCTACCTTTCCAAATGGCGACATCTTCTGGAATCTTTTGATAGACTGGAGTAGCAGACCACACGAAGTAACCACCAGGCCGCAAGACACGATTTAGCTCTAATAGAAGCTTGCCACCTAGAAAGACCCAACACATCATGTAAATCTTTAGTCTAGCAAACCAAATAAAAGTTAATAGGACATAAAGAGAAAGGCAATCCCTAGGTTAACACTTAACAGGATATGGAGCTCACCTTCAATATGCCACGGGACCCTACAACGAGCACAGTGAACAATATCAAAGACCATGCCAGGGAAGGGTAATCTTTTGGTGCCCATAACAGCTGAAAAAGCAGGTATTCCTCTTTCAAGAGCAAATTGCACCTGTGCCTCGTGCTCGTCCTTTGGAGCAAGCGACATAGTAATCACATCTCTCTCAAAAAGATAGCCCCCAAAGCTGGCCACACCACATCCAACATCCAGTATCACACGGCTCTTTTTCCCCCAGGAAATATCAGGAAGAGTCTAGAATCCAAATTAAAAAAAAAATAGTAAATTCCCTCTTCTCTTGTATAGTGCTTAAAAGACATATAAGAAGCATTCATCGTCAGGAGATGATGGCAAAGCGAGAAAATGTGGCGAGGATCACCTTTTGAAGAACATCAATGTAATTCAAAGCACCATGTATAAACTGGGTGCCACCTCCAGGAAAAGAAAGGTATTCCCCGGTAACCTTCACCCAGTTTTGGTGTCCCTTGTACTCTGCCAGTTTGGTATGCGGAACATTGTAGAACCAAATCTGCACGGAACCGAAAACAAATCAATACAAAATGCTCAAAACAAAAATGTTGCTATATTATCATTTCATCTTTCACTTTCAGATTTCAAATACAAAAGGACAAACCTTATCCCTGCTTCTAGGCCACTTCACATGGCTTCTGTATCCTTCGGGAAGAGGAACAAGACACGTCGGAGGCTCTTCGGGACAGTGTCTTTCGCGATGCTGGTAGTGCGACCTGCTGGTGAGCTTGCTGATGGCTCGAAGGTTATCGAGGCAAGGAATGTAGTCTGGGCCTGCAGTAGCATTACAAGTTCTCCAGCTGTAGCTGTTCTGACTCTTAGATTTCTGTGATTCTTTCTTCTCGTTCTCGGATTTAGCTGACTGGGTAGAAAAGGCCCCGGTTTGAGTGGTAGTTTCTTTGCCTAGCTCATCCTGATCTTCAGTGCTACTTTCTGGCTTATCCTCCACAGTCTTCTCCTCCGAATCACTAGATCCATTCTGATCCTCCCCGGTCTCTACTTGCTTCGTCTCGGCTTCACTTTCCACCACAACAGTCTTCTCACGGGCCTCCTCGTCTTCACCTTCTCGCTTTGCCTCACCTTGGCTCTCTTCATTGTTCTCATGCTTACCCTCACCTGCACCACTTTCTTCCTCAGTGCTCTTCTTCTCCTCCTCAGTAGTGGTAGACTCAGTCTCACTCTCTTCAGGTTTCGATTCTCCTTCATCCGGCTTTTTCTCAACTTCGCTCTGATCCTTCTCCTGTTCGGCTTCACCCTTCCCATCATCCTCAGATTCAGGCTTCTCAGTCCTGTCTTCGAAGCTTTTCCCATTCGTATTCTCAAACTCCTTCGCCGACGACACCTTTTCGCTTTCATGTTCTTGAACACTCTCCACATTAGCCTCTCCCTTGAACGAATCCTCCCCCGATTTCCCCGATTTATCCTCGAATTGGCCAGTGTGCGAGAAATCCACTGAAGAAGACATCATCATCCAAGCCCCAATCAAACAAACACCAACCACCACCACCACAGTCGTCGCTAAGCAATTCGACGACGAACGCCTCCCATCCACTCGGCTATACTTCCCCATAGCCATGGTAGCTTCCTACCTCACCTAAAACCCTCCCAATCTACTCCTGGATTATCCGAAGCCGAAAAACCCTAGAAAAATAAATAAAACCCCATCCTTTCCGATCACAATTTGATTCCATGTGAACAAATAAAGCAGATCGCGTAGCTAAAACAGATTGCATCACCAACAGTATACAAGAACAGGAAAAGCAAAAAAAAAAAAGTTGCAAAATCGAGAGATCTAAGAACAGAACCAAGCAATCAGACAAACAAAGAGTAAAGCAGGTACCTTTCAGAGTTCCAGCAGATCAAGATCTCAACGGAGAGATCAATGAAGACGAGGAACCATGTAGAGGTGATAGAGAGTAAAGGAGGAAGCACAGATGTGGTGAGCGCAGTAAGTAGCAAGAGGTATAAGTAAAGCGAGTAGCCCCAATGGCGGTGGATCAGTGCCAGCTACAGCCAGAATACAAGATGCCCCTAAATCCAATACGCCAAATTTTAGGGATCTTTTCAATTCAAAAAAATAAAAATAAAAAACTGTTAAATTGTGATTAAATTCCGCTTGTGAATTTGCTCTGACTTTCTGAACCACGATCGTGGATTCACTGGATTGTGTGGGTCAAGTTAAATTCCAACCCAACATGTTCCCCGTTGCAAGCTGCGATCTTTGACCTCAATTACTCAACTCCACATCAATAAATCAATAAATAAATCTAAAATGCATTATTTTCAGAATCAAATTGACCATAAGTGTACAAAATAGAGAAGATTAAAAAAAAAAATCGATCGATTGTGACTTTGTGAGTTTATGTCAACATCTGGGATTTGGTCCATTTCACGATCGATCGGTGAAAAAATGCGTAGAGAGAGAAAATGTCTTAAATGAGTCTCAACGAGTCGCTTGTCAAGCGCGGGCGTCGGATACATCCGGCCGACAGTGTCGGTGGCTTTTTTTTTAATTGATTTTAAATTCGTCAAAAATATTTGTATTTAGGAAATAGTTCATTTTTTAGACCCAAAAAAAAAGTTCATTTTCTAATATTTTGATTTTCAGTCTCAATAAATACGGAGTATTTTTTTTTAACAGGAAATAATTCGGAGTCCAAGACTTCAACTGAAGTCTGGAGCAACGAGAGGTCGAAAAAGACAGACGGTTTACAAAAACAAAAAACCTGAAAACAAAAGATCTCAGCAAGAATACCAAAAGAGAGACAGTCGAAAATACGGAGTATTTAATTCGAAGAGCTTGTATTATTGTTGTTGATTGATACAGTATTATCATTTTTTTTTAAATCGTACCTAGATCTTACGGTTGATATTTAGATTTATCGACTGAAATAATACTAGATTAAATAGTGCATAGTGAGATATTTTTAACAAAATTATTGAATTGAACTTATTGAGTAGAAAATCTACAACAAAATAAGAAATTTTTTAAAACTCTATTACAATTGGATTGATGGAAAAGAATATAATTAATGTAGTGATCACACATCGTCGAAAACGCTTCTTTTTTAAAGAAATTTGGTGAGATCTAACCAAAAAAAATGGAGAAAATCTAATTAGATCCAAGAAGCTCCTAATCAACCTTGAACCTATTCAATCCAATTCAAATTGACTCAATCGAGTATCAAATCCGGGGTCGTTTGGTTTTAATATTTAGATATCAGATATCAGAAATCATGTATCAGCTCTGATATCCGATATCTAGGGTGGATCCCATGAAGTTGTTAAAATAACTCTGTGAATGATTTAAATTTAAATGCTTTTAGCCAATTTTTAATTTATTTTTTAGGGTCGATACATTTCTATTGGATAATCCTGCCAACTTCACGGAATCCTCACCGATAGTGTTTGGTATATATAGATATCGATATCAATTAAGTTAATATCTGATATCTAGTATTTGGTATAAACAGATATCGATATCACTTGATATCTGAATATCAAATTCGGGCTTATTTGATATACTGATTTTAAAGTGATATCACTCGATATCAAGATATCAACCGATATCAATATCTTGATACCGATATGATATTTGATATGTAGATATCAAGATATCGATATCAAACGGGACCTCGATGGTTTGCACCCGATCGATCATAATTCGATTCCATATGAAACCAAATCCGACTGCCACCATTATCATATTTCATAACAATCACACTACCACGGATTCATAATTTCACAGTCATGAGTGACAACTCTAAAGTTGTTTGTAAAACCACCAAAGGAGTTAACATATAGTGGCCACGCTGTCTCCATTGGAATATGCTGTCTAACAAAATGGGCCAACATATTAAGTGGGCCACATTTGCACATCAAGGCCCAAAAGCCCAAAATGACTACCCCACGACCCAACCTAAGCTTGATTTCTCCCCTCTTGATAATTTATCCAATTTCCCAAAGCACAAATTGTTTTTTTTTTTTTTGGCTGACTTTGCAGTTAATTAAATACTTAAGTCTAACAATTTTGATTCAAGAACAACTAATTTACTGTGATTTTATTTTTTTTCCTTATTTTCGTGTTTCTTTTACTTTACTGTATCATAATGATTAGTCTGTCAGTCGATTATTGTCTGATATTTTGAACGGTTAACTTGTTAAAAAAAAAAGATTTATCTGATACATATCACTCTTAATTAACAAAAATAAAACAATTATTGATATATAGACAATTAGCCTAATGTGAGCAACAAGATGGAGTGACCCAACCAATAAATCAGGCCCATCAGGGCCTATCTTTCTAACGACTTTTCCCAAGAAGTTGCCTTTATATTGTCTTACATTTGCAATATATCATTGTGAACATCACTTCACCTTATGAGGGAAGGTACCAAAACATGCCAACAAAAATCATGAAAAAAGTAGGCAAAATATAGTTCCAAAATATACCCATTTATAAGTCCATTTCATGCAAATTAAAGCACCTTAATTCCCCCCAAAATCAAAGAGGTCTCTAGCTATGAAAGTTTATGCTGCAGAGGAGATCGACATGGTCGGAGTTGAGCCCGAGTTGGTGCTCAAGAACGCAGAAGTGGTGGTTCGTCTAGGAGGCATTGGAGGCAGGCGTCTGTCTCAAGTTCCGCCATTGAGAGGGGCAATCAAGAGAAGGATTTTCGCCGGGATTCTCAAGGGTTTGAAGGTTGGTATTTGTGAGATTATGAGGCTCTTGAAGGAGGTGGGAAAATCATGTTTCTAAGTCATGTGTATGTTGTTTGGAGAGGCCTTTGTTGTGTAGTTTATATTGATATATTGATATTGTAAGTCAAATGTTGTTTTTGAACTTTAAGAATATACGGCTGGCAACTATATATGCTGGTTTTGAAATCAATTTTTGCAATGTAAAATGTAAAAGACACCAATCAAATAATGAGTGTATTCTTTTTTGGTCAAGATCATGAGTGTATTCTATTTTATGTTTTGACAACGTTTCTCATATAGGGTTTGATTTGATTTGTTTTCATTTTAACTGTTTTTCTTCTTTGATAATCGTCATTAATCTTCTCCGAATCTTTGTCTTGTATACAAAAAAAAAAAATTGTTTTTCTTCTTATATTAATTTTTTTATATGTTATTATGTGCTTCTTTCTTTTTGATTTTTTAGAATGTCAAAATTTATTCCATTTCTTGAGATATCTTGCATCAATCTTTGACACACACAAGCACAAAATGGCCTTTCCTCAGTTATCGCTAACTTTTTAGTTTTGCAAAAGAAACTATATATATTGAATAATGCAAATATCTAAGTGATGCTAGACCCTACTAGGTCCTCGCCCAGTTTTTTAATAGAAATACATCACTAATTCTTACTTGATACACCGGCAATCTTTGTAAGTTGTTGCGGATTAAGTTTTGTAAAAGATTGTGGAATAAGTTAATATGTAACCAAACGGGACCCAGGGGGCGACAAAATGTTTGCACCATGTTGCGAACTTACTCCGCAACTTGTTACGGAAAACCTTGTCAGATGCGTAAAAAATTCGGAAGAAAAAAAATTAAATATGGAAACTCCGCAACATGTTGTGGAGCTTCCATGCCTTTTCGATGCATTACGCAACTAGTTGCGCAATTGTTTTTTATGTGTTTTTTTTAATGCTATGCAACAAGTTGAGTAGTTTTTTTTTTAAATATGGATGAGAATTGGCTTGCGAAGCGTCTCAAAGAATACACTATATTTTGCAACTTGTTGTGGACTTGGTTCCGCAAAACGTTGCATAGTCGTTTAAGGCCGTGTTTGGTGCGAATTGCGATTACCCTTGCATTTCGCAAGATGTTGCAGAACGTCGGAACCCACTCCACAACATCTTGTGCAGATTAGTGGTGTATAAATAAAAATAGCGGTGTATTTAGTTTTCCCGTTCTTACACGTATATCTATATCTATCTATATATAAACAGGGAGATTGACTTATAAACAACGATTTTTCTATAAGACCCTAAATTTGTTTTTTTTTTTTAATTTTAATTAGTTTAACCTTTTTTCTAATTAGATTCTTAGGGTTGCTTTCCTTTTTGGTAGAAATTTTTTCTCAATTTAGGGTCTTATTCTATGCCCTTAGGCCATGTTTATCAGTTACTATTCAAGATATTAAAATTACTATTTTTTTATTCACCTCTCTCCGCCACATCAACATAGCATCCCTTCCTCACTTTTCCCAGTTTAACAATAGCATCCTTACCATCCCACAATCCATCTTTTTTTACCAATTCAATTTACGAATATACCCTTCTATAATAATTATTTTCAACATGTTTATAATATATGATTATAATATTATATTAGTATTTAATTACTAAAATTTAATTGTAAAATCTAAATGATAAATGAATAAGTAAAAGTATATATGATACACTTTTGAGATTTAAAATAAAATAACAAACTCTATTGATTAAACAAAAGGAAATTACATAAAAGATAATACGCAAGCTAAATTGCAACGTAACAAACATAATGGGGTTGCGATCGGTCCTTCGCGGTTTGCTTTGCTCGGTGGCGGGCGTCTCTACTTTGGTGCGGTTTGGGGTTCTTCATCTATGATGGGGTTCTGGCAGTCGGAGTCGGGTCTAGCTGGGATCGAGGTGGTGTGTACGGGGCGACTCCGTTATCGGGAAAGAGCTTCCTGGAGGTTCGTCTTCACTACCCACGGGGATTTCTGATGTATCGCCGGCCAGCGGTGCTGTTTACGGTGCTTGGCTTTCGTCCGTAGTCTATGTCCCCTTCATGTTAGATTTAGTTTTTCCTTGGCTCGTATCTTTTAGGGTGCGCTTCTACTTGTTGTATTACACCGCTTTTTGTTTTCGATTGTATGTTTTGACGGGTTTCCGTCTGCCGACTTGTCGGCCATCGAGATTCAAGTATATCTGATCTCGAATTATTACCTAAAAAAAATACAAAATTTGCAAAACTCACGGCGTGGCTTTGAGTCTTGTTCGTGATGCGATTCCCTATCCGGAAAGGTATTATAATAAGCAATCAGACACCGGTTGCCCAAGATCCAATTTACCGAAAAAATTACAATATAATTATATCAAAATAAATCATTTTTTCAAATTATGTTGAAACATATTGAATATTGATGTCTATGTGTAGAGAAAAATGAATCTAGCATTATGATATTTTTTTTATAAAAAAAAAATTACATTTTAAATAGCGAAAATGACATTATGTGAATATAATTAAAATAGGTCAGATTGAATCTCAACCGTCCATGGCATTAAATCTCAGCCGCTGGCCCATCCGCCTATCACATTACGCCACCTGTCCCCCCATTTGTCAAAGTGTGTCAGCCCTCCGTTATTCAAACGCAGTGTTGTGTCAAATTTTTATCCTAAACGACGTCGTTTTGGCGTTTTATTTCCGAAAAAAAGAAATAACATCTGACCAGCCTTAATTACTGTCACATAGCATCGATACCAATTTGGTATCGCACAAGCATCCGACTTTCCTCCAACCTTAATATTTTATAATTTTTTTCCATTTTAACATCTTCAAAAGTCAATCGATAAAAGCCTCTCAGGGTATAGTATAATTGTATAAACAGTAATAAAATTTTGCCTTTTTTACCCCTAAAATTTTGACAAATTACCAATATACCACCCTTAAGAAGGATTTTGGCAGGTTTTGTCGACCACCCTTAAAGAAATATTTCCGCCGGTTTTGTTGACAAAATTCCACTAATTTATTTGATAAATTTTCACCCAGAGTTAAGGTCAGACTAATCTAATTCATAAGGGCTCAAGGCAAGATAGAAAAGGGTTATTGACAAGATCATTTTCACAAAATTGCGCACAAGTCCTTCCTATTCTAAAAAAACAATTACAATTTAAAAATCTGTCTGAGAGAATAATTGAAAACTAACACTAGTGAACCTCATCTCACTTGGATGAGCCACAGACGGTAGAGAGAAATCACTCATACCTTGTTCATTGAGGTAGAATTGTAAAAGCTTTCAACAGATCTACCAAATTTAAGGTAAAAAGTTTCATTTACAATTAATTTTCATGATTTTTATTTGAAGAAATTATGTGTTTTAGGGTTTGAAATTAGAATTGAAGTTGGTTATTGTTTGTGTGTTTTGATTGATTGTTGTTGATTTGGGTGTGGTTTGAGTTGAATTATAAGTAACAAGTGTAACAAAAACGAAAGAAATTACTCATTTTATTGCGGTTGGAGTTGGTTTCTTTGACCTTTTTCATGGTTTACTGTCGGGCAAAGGGCTCATGTAAATCTCGCGAGGTGATGATATATGTTCGGCTACTGTCACTGAGCCAAACTGAGCCTCCTATGTACCCTCACCACTTTTTGCTGAGGTTCCTTCGTACCCTCAACAACTTTTGTCGAGCTTCCTTTGTACCCTCGACATCATTTGCCGATGTCCTTATTTAGCTCATCCTCTTCGAGATTCGACATATTTTTCAAACGATTACTAAAAAATAACCGTTGAATGTCATTCGATAATCATCCAAATTGATCGACATACGAAAGTGAGTGTCGATCAATTCGTTCCTTGATAAATTTCACCGATTTTAGCCAATTTTTTAGCACAACAACTCATTCGACAAATTTAAGCTTTTTTTCATTCGCTATGATTAGTAGATGAGAGATTTGGACCCTTTTGCAATTTGTTTGAAAAAAAAATATGAAAAGGACATGTGTTAAATTACTTAAAATTATCTTACAATAGTCGTTTTGAAATCTTATCTAAAACCTCACTCATTTAATTTGAATTCGTTAGAGCATGTTTATCAAAAATCCCGTTTCGAACTCTTAGCTTACTTTTCAACTGCTACGTACCCATGTCAGCTTAGAGCCACACAGAAGCACAAAATGTACTCTAAAAAACTTGATCCAATTTCATTGACCTCATCAATTATAGTCAACTTTTTAGTTTTGCAAAAGGAATTATAATTTGTTTTATTTTATTTTTTGAATGATGCAAATATCTTAGTGATGCTATAGTGCTATACCCTACTAAATCATCACCCAATTTCTTATACATACGTCAGTATATAGAAAAAAACAATTACTAAGATGTTTTTTAGTTGTATTAATTTTAAAAAGACCTAAAACAGAGGCTAGGTTTTGCAAATATACAAATAAAGAGGGTTTAGTTTTGCAAAAACTCCGATAGAGGGAACGTCAAGGATGATTCCATCCTTGGCTAATTTGAATTGAACCAGACCCGAGCGCCGACCGTTGCCACTTGCCAGTGGCGTTTTCGCTCTTGAAGGTTTCCGGCATGAATTTCAAATTTGTTGGCCCAACACGGTCTCCAATTCCTCATAGATGTCAGAAAGCAGCACCGATCGAGCTTCCTTTGTTTGAGGCCATAGCCAAAACCTGCTGTTTCCGCAAGTGATTTGTATGTCCGGATATCTGAGCAACGCATTTTGGCGCCAAGGGATCCCACTTTCGCACTACTCCAATCTGATAGACCGGTGTCTCTCCCTCAAGTCCGTCGCTTTTTCTAAGGGTGTTCATGCCCAGCTGATCAAAGTGGGGTTTAATCGTCATACCTTTCTGGGTAACCGCTGTCTCGATTTGTATACCAATGTTGCCAATGCGAGGGAGTCGTTGAAAGCGTTTGAGGAAATCAGTGATAAGAATACTATTTCGTGGAATGTTTGTTTGAAGGGGCTGATCAAATTTGGGGAGTTAAACAGGGCACGCCAACTGTTCGATGAAATGCCTGAAAGAGATGTTGTCAGTTGGAATTCAATGATTTCCGGGCTGGCTTCATATGGGTTTGTGGATAGTGCGATGAAGTGCTTTGCTGATATGAGGGATTCTGGAGTGAGACCGAGTATGTATACGCTTTCTACTCTGATATCGTTTGTTTCAGCTCCTTGGCATGTGAAAGAAATCCATGGGGTCACTGTTAGAAATGGGATGTTTATGTCAAATGTGGTTATTGGGAATTCTTTGATTGATGTGTACGGAGATCTTGGGCTTGTTAATTATGCGTTTGGTGTGTTTTGGAGCATGGAGAAATTGGATATCATCTCCTGGAATTCATTGATTTGCAGTTGCAGTAAAACAGGTGTTCAAGAACTTGGTTTACAACTGTTTTCTTTGATGAGATCTTTATGTTATTCACCAGATGGGTTTACATTATCATTAAGTATCACCGCTTGTTCTGATTTGTATGATTTGGAGCAGGGCAAGCAGATTTTTGCTTTGTGTGTCAAACTGGGGCATCTCACTAATTCCGTTGTGTCAAGTGCAGCAATTGATCTTTTCTCCAAATGTGGGAGATTGAATGATGCTCTTGGTATTTTTACTGACGTAGGTGCCTGGAACTCAGTGGTTTGCAACTCGATGATTGCAAGTTACGTTAGACACAATTATGCCGAGGAAGCCTTGAGTTTATTTGCTTCGACTCTTAAGGAAAACATCAGTCCAACTGAGTTCACCATAAGTAGTGTACTTTGTGCTGCATCTGATCTTCTCCCAGTGATGCCTGGACTTCAGGTGCATTCTTTGGCTGTAAAATTAGGCTTTAACTCGGATGCTGTCGTTGCAAGCTCACTTGTCGACATGTATGCCAAATACGGGATGGTTGATTCCTCTTTGAGCATGTTTTTAGACATGGATGTGAGAGATCTGCAGTGTTGGAACACTGTGGTGAATGGCCTGACCCAAAATGGGAAAATACTCGAAGCCCTGAGCATATTTAAGCAAATGCTTAGTCGTGGTCTTCAGCCTGATCATATCACCTTTGCCGGGGTTCTTTTAGCTTGTGACTTTGGGGATCTAGTCACAGAGGGGATAAACATATTTTCAGCCATGGAGAAGAAATATGCAGTGACACCTGGTGATGAACACTATGAGCGCGTTGTTGGCTTGATATGTCGAGCAGGAAATCTTAAGGAGGCGATTGACATAGTACAAAGAATGCCACATGCACCCAGTCTTTCAATTTGGAAGTCACTTCTTTCCAATATTCAACTTACCGAAGACATGGAACTCATAGAGAAGGTATCATATACGATGATGGAGACGAACCCACATGAGTATCTTCCTTACTTGGTCTTATCTCGGGCATATGAGATGAGGGCAAAGTGGGATAGGCTGGCTCGGGTCAACAAGTCCATGAAAGAGATTGGTGTTCAAAAGGCAAAAGGGTGCAGTTGGATTGGGATACAAAACTGTGGCTTTGTTTTTGAATCGGACAAGCTGGTACATTATGGAGGTTTGAACATCTATCTAGTCTTAAGATTGCTGACATGGGAGATACAAGATGAAGGCTACCAAGCAACACTGTTGGATTAGTGCCCAAGAAAATATGATTTTTTTGCATTTTGTGAATGAAACATTGAAACTCAAACCGATTACTGTATAAAACTTGTAGATCTCTACAACTCGTGTTTTGTTTTTTTGAACGGCTCTCGTTATTATTTTTATATATAAATAAAAAACTCTGATCTTTCAGTACAACTATCCAGATCATCTATTCTGATGATGCTGTTGTATTATCAAGCATTGGCAGGCAATTACTGAATTCTTCAAACACCGAAGTGCGCATTCAGGTTAGAATAATGAGGAGGTACACCTATTTTTTTATTGATGATGCTGTTTGGTACATGGTCTTTCTCTATGCCGATCATCCTATACTGTCTTTGCTTGTAAGGTGATTTGCGGACTCGCAAAGATCTTTACTGTTTCTAATTCTGGCCTAGTGTATGACCTTGATTGGTACTGAATACTTGTGCTGTTGTTCAGGGTATCTCAGCGATATAGCTGCAGGAGACGACGATCCGAAACAAGTAGCCATTGACCTTCTCATTCCAACAGATAGCAGCTTGCTGTCTATTGTTGTCTGCTTTTTGTGGTTTTTAGTAAATCACTCTGTAGAGGACTAACAGTCCTGGCGTCCTGCCGCTGGCTTAAGCGTCTTCAAAGAATGCAAGATGCCTGCATTAACCATTCAGTCAAAACCATGGTTTATTCCTGCTTGGATGTGATTATGTGAAAGTTAGTAATGACTTCATGCATTGTTGTGATGATTTCAAGTTTGTATGAACACCAGGAGGATATCATCTATTGCCCTAATACAAGCAACTAAGCAAGTAATGACAGAATTATCAGAACTCAGAAGGAACTGTGATTCAAGGAGAAGAGAATTCATGATACTTTGGGACAATCATATGCACTTACATAGATATCTGAAAATGATTGTCGGAGTTGGTTGTTGTCTATCGCCAAATTAGAGCCATGTTGGTATTCTTGGCAGACTATGCTTAGTTTGGATCTCCATCAAGATGGGGGTAGTGATACTGTGTAGTTTTGTTATCCTGCACCAATGTTTTCTGTTGTATCATGTATGTAATGTGTAAAGTGAAGGTTTTCAGAGGATAGCTTTTGGAAAGTGTCAGAAAAGAGAGTGTTGATTCTAATTTCATAAATGCAAAGTACACCATTTGTTAATCAAGTTTTACAGCACCGGATAGAAATTTCTTGCAAGTTTTAACAACCAAATACAGTACACATCTAGAACTGTAGCATAAAATTATCTGTAGTTGTATTGTAACTCCGACCAAGCCACCTGCACTTCGCAACTACTACTGACACAGTGACACCTTACTAATCATTGCTGCGACTCCCGAGCATTTTCCTATCCTTGCCCATTACTGCTGCTGATTCCTGAGGGCCTGCAAACTCAACGTATCCTTCACCCGACGAGGATCGTCTAGTCCACAATTTGTAGTCCATACCGTAATCCAAGAATCTTCTATCAGAGCCCTTGCACCCATCCACCAGCATCCAGAAAAATTCAGCCTTTTTTTATAAAATTAAAAAAAAAAATCCATCCTTTGCATTCATCTCATATCCTGCATTCTAGTTTTGTGATCGGTTTCATCATCTTCAGCGTCCAGGTATGATTGCTTCACAAGCTTGGTTTCTGGATTGATCGTTCAACTGCTTTCTCAAGTAAAGTTCAAAACTTTGATTGTGCATGTGCTTTGATCAAGCTCCTTTGCTTGGTGATCACTGATCAGATAAGTGCTGATAAATAGCTGAGTTCTGTAATCGTCTACAAAATTCTAGGGTAATACTTCTTGGAATTGAGAAAACACTGATCAGCTGTGATTGATTCAATGTATTGAGGAAACACTGATCAGCTTTGATTTATGTTTCATTTCCCTCTTTCTGTGTGATTTGGGGACCAGAAACTGAGAACCCTAATTTTGGATTCATCAAAGCTAAAAAGGGAAGTGAAAGAAAATGGCTGATGAGGAGACATTGAAGAGTGAGGAGGAGTTGGATTGTTGCTTTGAGAAGCTTGTGGTGTTTGGAGCTGATTCTGAAGATATCGACATCCGGATGAATGCCGAATGGAAGGACATTCCAATGGAGTTGTTGTTGCGGATTCTCCTTCTCGTCGATGATCAGACTGTGATCAAGGCTTCAGCAGTGTGCAGTGGGTGGAGGCAAGCCCTGTGTTTGGGGCTAACCCCCGCCTCCGGCTCTCTTGGTATAGTGTTTGCACCTCATCTTTTCATTTTTGTTTTAGGCCTTCTAACTAACTGATGCTTTGTGATCACTGATCAACTGCCAACAGTTAATGATGTTATTTTCTGAATGTGTTGTTTGGATTTTGGATGTAGTTTTTGTTCTTGAATGTGGTATGATCTCCTCTTTGTTTGATCAATGTTAAATAACTCATCAGATTTCATAATCTCATATGCACATTAAGTTCAGATAGGATTTGTGCTTGTTCTCAACACAGTGTGTCTTTAGTGTCTTGAGATTTAGCTTCTGATGATGTTTACCTTTGATTCGAAATCTTGTTCAATTCAATTTTGTTCAGTGCTTTTACTCTCACTTGTCTGATAAATGGCCCAGCTTAGCTACCTTGCATCTGTGCTATCCAAGTGACGATTTCAAACAAGCTTTGCGAAGAAATAACTTTGATGATTGATTTCTTGCAACTGTCTGATTGTTTTTCGACTCATTTTTTGTCTCTTCAGGTGTAGGGACAACATGATTAACTTGGTCCTTTTTATTGCCCCGAAGTTCACAAAACTGCACACTCTGATATTGCGGCTAGATAAGCCACAGATCGAGGATAGTGCTATTGAGACCATAGCCAATTTCTGCCATGAATTACTGGAGCTAGACCTTAGTAGAAGCTTTAAGCTCGCTGATCGCTCTTTGTACGCCTTGGCTCATGGATGCCCGAATCTTACGAAACTCAACATCAGTGGCTGCTCGGCTTCCATTGATGTTGCCCTTGTATACCTAACCAGCTTTTGCACAAAGCTCAAATCTCCGAATCTTTGTGGCTGCGTCAAGTGAGAAACAGACAGCGCACTGGTGTGAGAATGTGGGCGACGGTGTTACGAGTTTAGCATATGGGTGTCCGGAGCTTAGAGCGCTTGACCTATGTGGCTGTGTCCATATAACAGGTAAACTTCCTACATTATCTTTGGATTCGATTCAGTGTCATGTTTTCCCAAGAGTCGTTCCCGGGGCATGGTTGTAGATGAGAGTGTCATCGTGCTGGCAACCAGATGCCATCATCTGAGATCACTCGGCCTCTACTACTGCCAGAACATAACAGACATCGCCATGTATTCGTTGGCTCAGAGCCGCATAAAGAACAAGCACGAAGAGCATTCCTGGAAGACAGTGAATAGCAAGCATGAAGACAAAGGTCTGACAAACCTCCACATAAGCCAATGCACTGCTTTGACCCCGCCTGCTGTTCAGGCCTTGTGCAACTCTTTCCCCGCGCTTCACACCTGCCCCGGGAGGCACTCTCTCATCATAAGCGGCTGCCTGAGCTTGACGTCGGTTCACACCGTGCTAAGACCACTCCAGCCCACTGATATACAATTCGAGTGCATCCAAAATAAAAAACATGTTAGCTTTTCATCTTGAGAAACAAACATTCTGTAATAATCATAAATATCCCGAGGTATGTTTTCGAAAGCCAGTTTGGCAATCTGAAAGTTCACAACACGCTCAATAGTGCCAAAAACCATATACATGGATAGGATTAAAACAACAGGAAGAACTCTTGTAAGATCTACACGAACTCGACTTGTGTTGTCAAAATGTCGACGGGGACTGAACTTGTAACTCAAGCAGTAATTTCTTTTGAAGCGATTTTTTTTACTTCCCTTTGCCTCTCATCTTGCTTTTGCCGCCGCTCTTGAAATTGCTTTTACCACCGCTGCTTTTACCACCGCTCTTGAAGTTGCCCTTGCCGCCGCTCTTGAAATTGCTTTTGCCGCCGCTGCTCTTGCCGCCGCCGCTCTTGCCAAACTTCTTATTACCCTTCCCCTTGGTAAGTTTACTCTTGAGATTAGATATTCTGGTTGCCTTATTCTGCCTTTCCTTCCGAACTTGATCAAGATCTTTGATTTCAGAAGGCACATTTGCATTTGGTATGGAGTGACGATTGCCCCCTCTGAAGTTCATGTTGTTGCGACCACCTACAAACAAAACAAAAGGCTAACTTCAATACTGATTGATTCTAAATGACAATTCTGGTATTTTCCACCGCGGACCATTATTTAAGAATCCCATTCTCGTATTTTTAACTTGGTTGTACAGATGGACAATGCTCCATCTTGTGTTATTGTTGTAGGGGGGAAAAAAAGGAAAAAAAATTAAAGGAAAGCACAACTGAAAGATACACAAGTTATACTAGTGGCTGAACACAGTTTTTATAAAGTGTAATTTCTCCAGTATACTAGCAACAAAACATCCATACCTCTCCGATCTATGTTTTCTCCATCATTCCTTTCATAACCATCTCCTCTGTTAGAGACTCTATTATGGGTGCGCTCTTTCCATTTCTTGTAAATCCCTGTTTTTTCGGCCTTTACTTTTTTACCGCCTTCTGTCTTTACCTGTGAAATAAGCAAAGAAAAAAATATTAACTTACAAAAAAAAAATCATAGAAGATAGGAGATTGAAATATTTAAAAGAGCAAGACAATTTAATTCTTACGTATATAAATAAAGACACAAGCACAGTGATTTAAATTTTACAAGCTGCACTACGTATGTGACCGTCTTCCAGCCTCTTTTAAAAATTATTAATTCAGAAAGTATAAATATGAAAAGAGAGAAAGCAAGACCCCAAAATATAGTAATATACTACAGCAAAAAACAAGAAGAGCCCTCAGACAAAATAAAATACAGCAAAAGAACAAGACCTTCAACTGGAAACAATCATACTTGTAGATGAACTAAGGCATTCCAGAATTCTACCATTATTCAGACAAACAAAACGGAAGAAACGATACCTTTCCATTCGCAGTCACACGCTCACCATTGTTCAACTTAACGTACTTTTTACTTCTCTATATAAAAAAAAGAGCAATAATATTAAATCCGTATCAAAAGATAAAATAATAATCATGAAGTAGAAATTGTTGTGAAGACCATATACCTTGTCCCAATGATAGACTGATTTCTGTTTGCTCATACCCCCATTGTCATCTGCAACTAGATCTAGAACAGCTGACTCCAACCTACAGAATAGTCAAACTGTCAATAAAACATAACATATGGCATCATACACACACACACACATAACCAACCACAAAATGTTTTTCTATCCTCTAATTGGAGAGAGATCACATTCTTCGCATAAAGATATCACAATATTAATATACACAATGGTTTCTAAGATCTTCAACTAGAATATAAGAATCCACATATTCAGCTGTCTACAGCAAGAATTTATATCATGAAAATAAGATGACAACAATCAGTGTTTAAACTAATCCTACAGACACAAGGTCTCCTATATGGCAAAGAGCCGATATGGCAGAGAGGGAAGTATGATGAACAATTGAACACAACAATGTCCTGAAGGAGAAAAGAAGCTGTCTACAAATGGAAGCCCTGAAAAATTAGGACAACAGAAGCCGCTCCTCTCTGACATCAGAAGAAACATTACCTGTTTGATCCAAAGCCTTTCTCGCCTCTTACTGATAGTCCAGCTTCTGAATGCTGCAATTACAGTAAAAAGGGAAGCGGTGTCATCATTTTATCAAAGAGAAGGAAATAGAAGAGTTGCTGGGAGAGAACTTCCTTCACATTATTCATCAGCTACACGAGGGAGCTCAAATATAGACCATGTAAGAAAGAAGGATTAGCCATGTGCTTAAAATGCCAATAGCTTACTTGGTTTGTTGTTGGCACAGAACTAATGAAGTACTCCTCGTCTATGTAGCTTCTGGTTTTCCTTTTAGAACCAGACGAATCTACCAACAATAACAAATAGTTAATCAAAAAGTTCAGAATCCAGGATAGGCCTTGTTATCTTGTAAACTAACCCTAAACAACCAAGGTAAAGATGTAAAAAGAATCTCTAAACGCCCATGAAGAACCAGTAGTGAACCATCTATCATGATTAAAGCATGGCAGTCACCAAACAAAGATAAAAATTAAAAACATAATATTGTCCAAACAAACCTTTTTT
Organism: Persicaria tinctoria; assembly: GCA_037127255.1. NCBI lineage: Eukaryota > Viridiplantae > Streptophyta > Magnoliopsida > Caryophyllales > Polygonaceae > Persicaria > Persicaria tinctoria. The sequence continues at coordinate 4,601,415 of JBANSL010000010.1, forward strand.
CTTTATCTCAGTGGTGAAAGTCATCTCAGGTTCATCCTCCTGCATATGAAGCATAACATCCTTTTAGAACAAGAGGTAAGGTATTTTTATTATTGCTTTCAACACTTGAAAGAAAACACGAGAGGCTGCGAAGGAGTTTTAAGAGTATCACTCACTGCAAACAGAGCATGCTGACGCAAACCAGCACTGTTTTCATGTTTTATGTTTCATGTCCGATTATATAGAACTGTAGAAGGTTTCAATTATCATTCTCTTATATATCAATTATCAACAATCCAGCTCACCCAGGAATATGTTTTCAAAAAAAACCCAAGATTAGACAGAAGCATCATGGAACTGATTTCCATTCGGAGAAAAGAAGGATCACTATAACGTATCATGTTTTTTGCGACATATTCACACTATCATGATTTTGATTCTTGAATCTACCACCAAAATTCCTTTTAAGGTTGCGGTTTCTCCATTTTTGTTGATGTGGGAAGGTTTCTTTCCCTAATGTTGGGTAAACACCAAATTGTGCATTTATGAAACTATAACAGTTCACTATTGGAGAAGCAAATTCTAATGAGTGCATCTCAGGACATAACTTTCATCAAGAAGGCATTACCTTAGTTGCATCAATTTTAGATCGTTCATCGTGTACCAGGTTAATTATCTTGTCATGAACTTCTTTCTTTTTCTTCATGACATCTATCCACTGCCTGGATGGACCCTGCATGGGCATAGTAAAACCAACATCATTAGACTCAAACTTAATTTTGAAATCACTTTTAGATAAGCTTCAGCAAGATTAAGCCTAGAATTGCAATGCCTTTACTAAAGAGAGAATATAGCTAGTCTTAAAATATATGCAGTACCTGCCGATGATTTGACCGGGCATTTCCACCTTCAGCTTCCAGAACAGTCTGCTTTGGCCTGCAGATATTAAGCACAAGTATTAGATACTATCAAAAATAAAAGATTGGAAAATTGAATTAACATGAAAACTAAGCAAATGCACTGAGGCACAAGAAAGTGATTAATAAACCACCTGAAATGTTTCAAACGTTCAGAAAAGGCGAGTGCTGTTAACTCAGTGCCTCCTAGTACGCTATTGAACATTGGATGCAACCCTTCACGAGGTAGATCTTTCACTCTCCGGATCGACTCCTTTGATGGTGTTGGTTTAGTCTTTGTATAGAGTTTAAATGCATTAACACAACTTTTCTGCAGGGTATTCAGTTCTGTACATGAATCAATGGTGTCTCGAACTCTATCCGAAACAAGATCCAAAACAGTTTGAGGTAACCGCCCATAGACTGTCTCTCCGTTTGAAAGTGCTAAATCTACTCTAGCTTTCACCTTCTCCATGTCTTGTAAAACCTCCTCCTCGGTTGGAGCTGGTCTAATGGGCTTAGAGAGAAAGAGGTGAAGGTCCAAAAGATAGGGTAGATCCTCAGTGGTAACAAAAGAATATGCAGTACCAGTTCGACCTGCTCTCGCAGCTCGCCCTACACGATGCACAAAAAGTTTAGGTTTGGGAGGGAAATCCCAGTTGATTACATTATCAAGCAAGGGGATGTCAATTCCTCTTGCTGCAATATCTGTGACAATCAGCAACATGGTTTGCCTTGCTCGGAACCTATAAACGTTCATTTTTCTAGCATCTTGGTCCATGTCACCATAACATACAGAAGCCTCAATGCCTTCTTCCTTGAATAAAGTGTTGAGGAATTCCACATGGTGCTTGGTGGAAACAAAAATCAAAGTTTGCTCTCCAGGCAAAATTTGTTCCCTGATCAAATAAACCAGTGCAGCATGCTTCTCTTCGGGCCTCAAGGTGAAAAAGGTAAGCTTCAAGTCAGGGCTAATTTTATTCTCTAAATCAAGTCTTACAAGCTGTGGATCCCTTAATCCGGCCTTGGCAAACTCTGCCAGGGCACTTGGTAGAGTCGCACTGAAAAGCAGAGTTTGCCGGTTTTCAGACAGCTTATTTAGGATTGTCTGCAATTGCTCAGCAAATCCCATACCAAACAAGGAATCAGCTTCATCAAACACCACATATTCCACCGATCGAAGCGACATATCCTCCACCTCAGAGAGCTGGTGCATCAGTCTACCAGGCGTAGCAATAATTATATCTGGATTTCGTGCTAATTCTTCAAACTGAGTTTCCATCCTATCACCCCCAACTATTAAACTAGTACGAAGATCTGCATACACCACGAACACCATTTTTCAACAGTTTGAAGCAGAATCAACATTCAATTAACGCATTCGAAGAGACACAATACCTGTATATTTCCCCAATTCTTTGGTAAACTTCAAGGTCTGAAGAGCCAAATCCCTAGTGGGGGACAAAATCAAAGCCCTAACGCCGGACTGAGGGACATGCTGCACAAGCTTCTCGAGCATGGGGATCAAGAAGGCGGCCGTTTTGCCAGAACCAGTCCGGGCCATGGCGACGACATCGGCGCCGGTGAGGATGAGCGGCATCGTCTTGCGCTGAATAGGGGTGGGGACCCTGTAGCCCTTGCGCTTGACGGCGCGGAAGACATTAGGGCTTAACCCTAGAGATTCGAACCCTCCTGATTTCGCCTTCTTCTGGTGCTGCTCCTTGCGCTTAAGATCTGCTTTGGAGCTCACAAACTTCGGCGGCATGTTTCCCCCCGCCATTGGAGAGAGATTGGAGGGAGTTGAGAGGGAGGCGGCGTCGGGAGGGATGAAGTTTGGACCTTTGGGGGCGCAAGGGTTTTAATAGGATCCGAGCGCCAACGGTCAGTGGCAATTGTAAAAGGGATAAATCACAAAAACAACCCTAAATTTTGGTAGTATTGTACGAAACCATCTTTTTTTTGGTCTTTTAACCTCATCCGAAAGGATGCCGTCGGGTAGAGCTCGCTCGCCCGAATTTTTTCCTAATAAAAAATACTACCTCCGTCCAAAAATACATGGACTTTACTATTCACGCACGCTTTTTTAAGAATGTAAAAACTATATAAAATATTAACTTTTTTATTAATTTTTTTAAATAATTATAAACTTATTGCTAATAAGTTTGTAATTATTAAAAAAAATTAATAAAAAAGTTAATATTTTATATAGTTTTTAGCTCCTAAAAAAGCGTACATGAATAATAAAAGTCCATGTATTTTTGGACGGAGGGAGTATTAAAAAAAACCATCTTTTTTTCTTCTATACACTTGCATTTAAACTTTGAAGGGTTTTGGAGATTTAAGCTTTTTAAAGGTTCCCCGTTTTTATTTTATTTTATTTTAAATTGTTATCTCAACACAAGTGTCAACAACAACAACATCCCAGTCTATCCCGCAATTAAGCAAGGTCTGGGGTGTCAGGATGTACGCACTCTTACCCCGGAGAGCCCGAGAGAGTGTTTCCGAAAGACCCAGAACGAAATGTAACAAGAAGTCAAGAACCCTAGTAAGCATGAACACAAATCTAGTCACGAAGCAAGCAAACAAAAGAGAAACATAGCGAAAGCAGGACAGACCCACACAACACCACTCCCCCGCACAATCTTAAAAATAATATTTTGTAGAGTTTTTACCTCCTTAAAATACGTGCATAAAATGACAAATGACATATAATTTGAAACGGAGGGAGCATGATATTTCGTATATATTTTCTACATTTTGACATAAAATATTATTTTTTAAATAATTTCATATTTGTTGTATTATGTATGAAATTATAAAAAAAATATTAAAATATAATATTTTATAAAAAAAATTACTTTCTATACGTGTCAAAAAGTAGGATGATTTTTTTATGAAACCGTGTGTATAATTTTGAACTAGTAAATCTTGCATAAAAGATTAGGCAATTCCGACAATACAACCCAATTCAGCATATAATAAAATCAATACATTTTCATCCCTTGTTTGCTGAAGATGGCAAGACAAATCATCGATTAAAAATAAAATAAAATAAAATACAACATAAATGAAAACACACTACAAAGTACAAGCTGTCTTTATAATTGCTAGCTACTACACTATAACTGCAGATTTAAAATGACAGTTCAAATAATCACCTGGATAGAGAGGAGATGATTACACAGACCAAAATAAGCTGAACTAAGATTTTGGCCGTCTGTATCTGCAACTATAGATCTAACTGATTCTATATATCAGGAAGAATGGCAAACGACAACGCATATATGGAAGTGACTTCTTGTGCGTTTCCAAGTCAGCGCTCGATGAATGCTTAAAAGTGCATCACGAGGAAGCAAAGACTGGCAACTAGAAGGGTTATGGATTGGCTAATCTTGGTGTTTGCCCTTCTGAAACCTCACCACGATGCAGGTGATGTTATCCGAGCTTCCACGTAAATATGCTTCTTCTGTGAGTTTCCGGGATGCAGCTTCAGCGTCTTCAATGTCCTTCACCATAGAAACAGCATCCTGTATGAGAGAACAAGGGGGTGATGGCTGCTTAGATTCAATTCAATCTTAATCGGCGGAATCTTGCATGAATTTAGTTCAGCATAACGACTTGCCTTATTGGAGATGACATTCCAAAGTCCGTCACTTGCAACAATAATGAACTCTATGGCATCAATTTCTTGTTCCTAAAAAGGAAGATATGATAAGAAATCAAGCATCACGTGCAACGCAACATAATATACACATTAAAGGAAGTAAGTTGAAGAAAGGTTAGTAAGGGTGGCAAACAACTTTTGAGTCAGACTTGCAACATGTTTCCAAGTAGGCTTGATTGCTATTATTAAATTGGCAAGACCCATTCCTCTAACCAGTCCCTTTTCAAGCAAGCATGAAAGTCGCAGAATCATATAGCAGATTTTTTTTTTCTCTTCAGCATTTAAACTAAATCTCGTATGACTCTCCAAACACTCATATGCTTGTAGAGTGCAAAGCTAAGGCAATGTTATGAGCTCTATATGTTACGGTCTCTAAGGATTAAAGACAAGCACCATAAAGACAATGATAGTACTCTCTCCAATGACATTGTTTGCCAGCCAACGGGCTAATTAACATCATCTTAATTACAATCTGTTAATTCACTACCCTATGGACCTTCCATCTACTTCAAGGAGATAGAACAATGGTTACCTGAATCTCAGGATCAGCAACAACATATTGTTTGAGCAATCTGTCTCCAAAAGCACGAGAGACAGCAAGAACTCCACCAACCCTCCATGTTCCTGGAGAATAGGAAATTTTTTTTGTTTAATTGCACAAGCCAATCAGCAACAATCCCACAAAAAGAAGCAGCAGAACAAGCATATGGTCAAAGAGCCATCAAGTATAATCTACTAAGTCAAAAGATTCAAAGATGACAGAATGACTATAAAAAGAATTTGAACAACATTAAGGAAAACTACAGAGAGACAGAGTATTCAACTCCATATAAAGTAGAAAATGAAGGGTACCTGCCCAGATTACAAAGCCTCCTGCATCTTCAATGCGCTGACGCTCATCAGATCTATCAGGTTTGTGGTCAACAGATAACGGAACAGCTGCAATGAAATACACCAATGATCATTCAACAGAAGGCTACATAACCGAGGAATCTATTATAGAAATATGTATCAAACTTTTAAAACCTAGAATATTGCATATCAAGGGAGTAACCAAGGAACAGTTTTATTTCACCCCTTTGCATAAGGGGTGCAACTTTGCAAGAGTCCTCATCAATGAAAATGGTTAACAGCCTACAGTTTGTGAATGTCTCGTCACTAGGAATGACAGATCTCAATGAATTTTGCAAAATATTGACTGAACAAACCTGAACCCCCTATGCAAGCAACTACTCTGGAGTCTCCCACATTAGCAACAATAAGCTGATCATCAAGCAACAAGGCTGTTGATGCAGTTGACCCTGCATCTTTTTGCTGGCCTTTCACTTCTTCGAGATATTGAACATCAGTTTGTGAGAATGCTTGAACTGCAATAGGAAGGGGGTTATAGAAATTATATATTTTCAGAAAGAGGAAATAGAAGCACTTGCACTAATCATTTCATAGGCATCAAATTCATACCAATTGCTGACTTTGTATCTTTCAGAAAATCCGGATGACTGCACAGATTGTTGAAAAGGTTGTTCTTAAGATACTCAGCTGTTTTGGGACCTCCATGACCTGACAGCATAAGAAACCTGACATATTACATAGAGGGCCATTGTAGATTTCTAGATGGCAAAAACTTATGAAACGTCGAAGATTGAATACGGTATCAAGAAAGACCACTACATACCATCATAAACTCCAAAGAAAGCCACCATATGACCGTCGACGTCAGATACTTTTGCATCAAAATAGTCCTCCATGGAAGATCTTTTGCCCTTGAAAGTAGAATATCCATAACTGAATCCTACCTTATCTTTTCCACTGAGAAAACTACCCAAGGAAACGAAGTTCAGTCATAAGGAAATTAAATCAACCAGCAAGAGATCATGCTGGAAATGAAAAAAATATAATCATGATAGAGGATTGAAAATGAAAAAAAACTCAAGAACATGTGAGCAGTATAAACCACACTAGAGGATATGAATTTTATCAATTGAAGAATCAGTTCATCAAGCTGACATAGTTTCCAGGTAAAAAAAAAGGTCTTGAAAATCAACCATGTGCATAACTTCCAAATGAACTTGACTGAAGACAAAAAATTGCGGTATGATACACTAAATAACTGATCAGTCAGCGAGCAAATTCTAGTTTAAAAAACCAGAAGCAGCATGCCAAATCCAAAAAAAAAAAGGCGAAATCGAAAGTCAAATTAGTCGATAACGTTTGAAGCTGCCGAATTGAACTCCAAAAGCAAGGGTTTGGTTGAGTCCTTACCTGATACCACCACCGCTGAAGAGCGCATCGGGATCCCTAGTCATGGCAGAAGGCGATCCGACCGGCAGAGGCTTCAGCCGAGCCTCAGGCGGCGCTGATTGAGGAGGAGCTTGCGACGGCAGCGACAACGGCGGCGGCGGAGAAGTCCGGCCGGCAACCTCCGGCAAAGCCGCTGAAGATGGAGCAAGAGAAGGAGAAGGCGAAGAAATGGAGAGAGCGGGATCAGATTCGGAGGAAGTGGAAGGGGAAAGAGGAGGATCCACGTTCATTGTGGTCGCGTGCCGTCCTCCTCCCTCGTCTTGAATCTTTCACTTGCTTTTCTTTGGTCTGTGTTTTTGGTTTGGCCTTTTCAAAGTCAATAAGGACTCATCATGGGGCTTTATCATGACCTCTCTCTTGCCCTTTGTTTGGATGAATCTGTATTATAATGCATAATGCATAATATGTCATTATAATATAACAATGTGCATAAGTTATACTCTGCTCAGTTCACTTGACGGATGGCCTAATGGTGTGGAGTAAGGAGGTTTCACTTGACGAACCCCGGAATGGCTGCTCTTTGTTTACCAATTCAAGGTGTGTGATTCTTACCGGTTGGTTATAGGCTCGGGGTTTACCATCAAAGACGAATTTCCTCGTCGAAAAAAAATATATATAAAATATTAATTTTTTAATTAATTTTTATTTAATAATCTCATACTTTAAAAAAATATTAAAAATAAATATTTTAATGAGTAGTTTTTATCACTTAAAAAAACGTGTATTAATAGTAAAAATGACAATTAAAAGTGAACGGAGGGAGTATATATGTTTATAAAAAAAAATCGGTTTTTTTTTTATTCGTAAAGAGTTTAGATGAGTTGGAATCCCGTCGGATTACAAATAGTCAAAGATGAAGGCATGTTTTTAAGGTCGGGCATTGGGTGTGTATGGGAGTTTTTTTTGAGTAGTTTATAAACTAGTAAAATGATGAGCTTAAAAATTATTAGTTATGCATGGAGTAGTTTATATGTGGGGTTTTAGATAAAAATGGGTGTTTAAAAAAAGCCACATTTGATAGTTTTTGTTTTTGTTTTTGGGTGTTTATTTGATTTGAAATACAAGTATACCCTAATAACAAATTAACAACCAAATAAATTCCACTTTTTACAACTAAATTGTTTTTCATCCAATACAGAGTTAGTATATTTCAACCAAATATGTGATGTTATAAGATCTACTATTGAGATATTATTCTAACCATAAAAAACTATTGAGATATTATTGAAACAAATAACTAAGGCAAATAGCTATTTTGTAGGCTTGTAGCCCATTTATAAACAAACAACTAATGCATTATCTCATATAATCCATTAATCCATAACATCTCAATTGATTCGGCAAGTAAAACAGGAGGACAAGTGTTTTTCACAACATTACTTTCCTGTTTGGGCTTGAAAAAGACACCTAACTAATCTACACCAAAACTTATGTTTGGTTAACATGAGTTGGGATACTTGGACTAATGCATATGCATTGTATGTGCCCGGTATTTCTCTATATCGTCGCATCGATATGTTAGGGTCTTATAACAAAAAATTGCGTTGATAAAGAGCCGACAAGGAACAATGATTCCGCATCAAAGAAATGTAACCTTTAACAATACAAGCGAAACGTTTCACACGCAACGCTACTCGTCTGACTCCATTCAATATTCATTTATTGTTTGTAGTCATCTCTAGATACATCAAGGATCCAAATATAACTTGCGTGTATCACGTGAGATTGTGAAAAGGACTATACAACAAGCTCTTTCAAGATTAAAATCAGGTTAAACCCTACCCAACTTCCCCTCATTATTTGTAGAAATTATCTTGAGAGTTTTATTATCCGTTTTACTGACAAGGTAAGGTTAAAATTAGGTTGTGTGCAATGTGTTAATTGTACCCAGGAACACAGGTAAAATGAAACAGAAAACTGTAGCTTTTGGTACTTGCTTATACAAGAAAGTGGTTAGCAGGTTTTCTTTCAGTTTTAGAGATAGGCAGGTAAAGTAGCAGTAAAATTTGTACTCCTGCTTCTGAGATTTTAATGGCAATAGTCAGTGTCTTGAATACTCACCACCTGTTTGGCTGCATTGGATTATTTTTACAATTGTATCTGCAACCAGCTTCAGATTCTGCGTTTACTGTTATATGATCTTTGTCTGTGTTGTTGCAAATTTCAACAAAGAAACTATAACCAGTAAGAAATTACAGATTTACAAGCACCAAGGAATTGAGTGAAAGTGAAAGAAGAAGATGCAAATATTTTTTTTGAAATAGTTCATCAGTTCCTTTTAACATTACAATCTAAATGCAGAAATGGTTTATTTCAGCCGGAAACTTCAAAGTAAATCAAGAGCAACACCCTCCTGTTGATGCATCCGATGGTGCTGTCTGATCTTCTTTAAAGATGTTCTTTTTAGCAACACCTGATCCCTCGGATAATAGGCTTGGCGTTTCGAGAATCTGCAGGGGCATATGAGGTAAAGTTAAACCAAGAAGATTTTAAATTCAAAGAGGGAAAACAAAAATAAAAATAGTGGTAGGCCTTCAAAGAAGCACAGATACACTTCAAAGAGGATTTTTACTGATGGTGACATAAATGGGCAGGAGTTGAAATTGATCTCTCACTGCAAAAACAGCTTAAACAACTTCAGTTTTTCCATGTTGCTGAAGAGTTGAACAAATTACCTTCAAGACAAGCTCCTCAAAGCACTGCTCCACATTAACCCTGGTTTTTGCACTGCATTCAAGGAACAGGCACCCACATTCCCTTGCAAAGTCCATTCCCTCTTTCTTAGAGACAACCCTCTCACTTTCCTGCAAGAGATGAAATTAATGTGAATATACTAATTTACTTGTTAATGAAACTGGGCTTCAGCAACAACAGAGGTAAAGCAGCAACCACAATAATTAAATTCAATCAGCTTTTTCAGATAACCAAATGAAACATACAGATCTCCCCTCCCCTCCCTATAAAAATTATTCTTTGGAGAAGAGAACTAACCTTGTCAACCTTGTTGCCAACCAGCATCTTGACGCAATCTTGATTGGTCAAGTATAAGTCTATTTCTTTATTCCATATGTCAGAGAGATTTGTAAATGTTTCTCGCCGCGTTACATCATAAACTGGCAACAAACTCATCCTCTTAGTTAAAATTATACGAATAATAAATAAATCTCAGAAAGAAAACAACAAATGAACAAGTATTAATTATCCAAAAATTCGCAACAAACTCATCCTCTTAGTTAAAGTTATACGAATATTAAATAAATCTCAGAAAGAAAACAACAAATGAACAAGTATTAGTTATCCAAAAATAGTAAGCAGAAATGATTGACAACTTCCAACAAAATACCAGTTCACTTGGCATGTTGCTAAGGATGCATGTATGCTATAAGAGTGGTTCAAGACAGCTGCTATAAAAGTCTCAAGGTCATTATCCAGCCAAAGCAAACCCATTTAAGACTGTATTTGCAAATCCATTATGAATGAAGTCTAATCACTCAAACAGAAAAAACACGAAAAGCAGATAGATTTGGTATGACATTGACAATCATGAAAGATAGATTCTTGTTGGTATGACATTGACAATCCTGAAAGTCAAATTCTTGTTGATATCTTTTCAATGATTATTTTGTCAGATGTGATACATTAAGCTGACTGAACAACAGAATGAAAGTCCTTAAGAACATCTTCTCCTTCCTTAATGTATGTGTATAAACCATCACATTGTTAAATGCAACCAAATAAGCGATCTTCATAAAATTCAAGCCTTTCTTAAATCAATCCATTCTCCAAGCTTTAAGATTTAAAAGGAACCAACACAAAAAACCCTACAAGGCAAATTCATGTTATAAACTTTTCATTGCTAATGTCGTTATGTGATATACAGTAAGCTGCCGATGTACTAGTGTATAAATATCATCACGCTGTCAAATGCAACCAAATATTCGATCTTCATAAAATTCATGCCTTCTTACCATCCATCCATTCTCCAAGCTTTCAAGCTTAAAAGGAACCAACACCATTCCTACAACTAAATTATCTAGATTGATATATCAGTTCACTCCTGCAAGTGTCAACTAGCAAACAGAGAGGGATAAAACAATGGAAATCAGATGATAGCTGTTAACATACCCATAATAACTCCTTGAGCTCCTCTGTAATATGAACTGGTGAGTGTTCTAAACCTTTCCTGCCCAGCTGCACCGTTGCAATTTACAGGTCAATTGCCATTGCCTCTTCCAGACTCCAGTTAGGGTTTTCAACTATCTAAATTCCAACCAAAGAAGAAGGAAATAGGTATTCAAATACCTGTATCCCAAATCGCAAGCTTCAACTTCTTCCCTCCGAGAGTGACATACTTAATCTTAAAGTCAACACCTGTGGATACATCAAGCGGCGAACTCAAATGAGGAAGAGAACATACATACGATTTAGTTAAGAGTAATTGATGGAGAAAAACGAAGTACCGATGGTGGGAGAAAGATCTTCAAATCTATCAGAGGTGAAGCTCAGAAGTAGAGAGCTCTTCCCAACTCCTGAATCTCCAATCAACAACAACTTGAACAGGTAATCGAACTCGGCCTCGCTCCCTGACTTCTCCATTTACACACGAATCCAAACAATTTCGACTTAATCAATCGACAGAGGGAGTAGGTTGATTGGATTTTCGTTCTTGGTGAAATTGAAAATCACAAAGCCTGATTCTTCCAATTTCGAGAGAGAGTAGAAGGAATAAGAGAGACTTCTTGAAGAAGGCAAGAGATTGCAGAAAAAGGAAGAAACCTCCAAAATTCTCCAATGGCTTCTGTACGGTGCCACGGTTGCTTGCTGTACGCGCTACGAGTGTTCCCCCTTTCTCGCCTGAGGTGTCGATTTCGGTAGGCCGTGTCGGTCCTCATTGGGCCCAAATTCGGGCCCAGACCAAATTCTTAGGCCCATGCTGTGGGCCCAACTCAACAATCACCGGTTGGTAGGTCGTCTTCTTCCAAATCCAAGGTCAAGACTCAAGAGTAGGGTTGTTATATGAGTTGAATAGCTCAGGATCGGTTCGAAAAAAGCTGAGCCCGTTCACCTACCTAACACAAGCCGAGCTTGAACATGGTTTTAAGCTCGATTGAAAGCTCGACTCGTTCGATTTTGGCTCGAATAGCTCGAATAATATGGGATTTCTAAAATTTTCTTTAAGTTAATATGATATGACCAAGTACAACTATTTAAAACTCGAAAAAAGCTCGGCTCGAGCTCGTTCATTTACTAAAACAAGTCAAGCTTGAACAAAAAAAGAAATCTCGTTTAAAAATTGGGCTCGGCTCAACTCGAGCTCATTTAACAAATGAACAAGCTTGAACATGCCAAGCTCAGCTTGTTCGGCTCGAATAACACCCCTAGCCAAGAGAGATCAGCACACATCATGACTTGTTGCATGAATTCCGAGACTGATTGAGCCCCTCCTTAGTCCTTGGATGGGTTAGCATACGTATCCTCGATAATCTTCCATGTTTATCAGAAGGTGTTGGTGAATGTAACCGAATGAGTTCTAACCAATATCCAATGCCGCAAAGAGCAATTGATCCTGGTAGTCTAGGTCGAGTTTAGAACATTGGCACTATACCTATAAATAGTAGTTTTGGATCATGCTCTAGATACCATATTAGGTTTTGAATTGAATGTAATGGAGAAGTCGTTGGAATATGATTGAGATAAAAAGTATTCAGAATATAAGACTTATAATTCTCCTTTTTTGAGATTGTTTTTAGGAAGCAGTTGTGTGTGCTTTTATACAGTATTTTGCATATGAGATTGGGGAATTTTGCATATGAGATTCTAAAAAGTAGTTTTTTCGGGTTGAACGTTGAGCGAGTGTTGAAAGACTTTGAAGGCTATGAAACCCGGCCCAGCTCCATTGATTTTTATCGAACCGGGCGATCCAACATGGTCCAGTTGATATATTTTCTTTTCTTTTTTTCTTTTCTTGTAATTTCCTTATTTCGATTTCGATTTCAATTTGCGGACGATCAACAACAATACTCCATAGGTAATTAATCTATCTTCTTTGGATTTCAATAAAAATTATGTATTCTTGTTTTGTATCGTTTCAGTGATTAATCGCCAATATTAGATTTCATGACTTTGACCAAAGATCTAATGTTTCAAGAATCGTCTTCTCGATTGGACCCTAAGCGTCAATGTATTCACCGGATCCTAAGCGTCAATGTATCATAAGAACATACACTTTGAGTTTTGGATTATGACTACTTACCCTTTGAATGCTTATGTTGCATCCTAACATTTGAGGGTTTGTAGCCCAGATGTATGGTCCCTTGGACCCCATTCTTTATCCTCAGAATTTACACGCACTTCAAACCCGGATTTAGTGCCGTCGTGCCTAGTGGGTTTTCTCTGGAAAAAAAAGTAATCACTGTCTTCAAATCGGCTCTTCTTCCTTCCCTTGCAACTGGTTTCTAGATCCGAAAACCCTCATTTTTGAGTTCATTCGTGAGCTTCTAGTTGAGATCTATCGCCGGATTAGTCGATCTGTCATCTTCTCCATTTCAAATGCGTCAATAGGTCATTTTTCTGTTTCAATGGTATCAGAGCATCGATCTTCGGTGGGTTCGAGCACGGATTCTGCGTAAGACATTCGCAATTGGAAGACCGCAATCTCGGATCTGAGGAAGCAAGTCCACCGACACTGCAGATCTTGGTGCTCTGAATTGACGATCCTAGAAGATGAGGTAGGAGATCGATCTATTATTGTTATGGTTTATTCCAAGCAATGGATGAGTGAATTGACAGTTCATGGAGAGTTTTCTAAAGTTTCACGAATTGAACAGTTCAATTGTATTCCAACAGAGAGTGGCTTTGATTTATCGAATTTGTTTTCGAGATGCAAATACAACCAATTTTGCACTCAATTTTTGTAATGGAAGAAATGGTTCGATTTGAGGTTTCTCTTGCGAAGACCGTGATTACTTCTTACACCATCCACAATGGTGGTGTGAAAATGTGCATTTTTAGACATTTTTAACTCTATTGATTATTTTGGGTGTGTGCAAAAGTATACATTTGAGCATATAATGTACAAATTTGAGCACATCACTCCTCCATGTGCATAAACTTTTACAGAAGGCAAGACAATTTCATTGGTTTATTTTTTATGATTTTATTTTCCTTTTTGTTTTAAATGAATTGTATTTGAATGATAGGTAAAAAAATGCACATTTTACCAATGGAGTAAATTATTAAAAAGTGATGTGTATTTTTACACATTTTGTACAAATGTATATATTTTAAGCAAAACCATTGTGGATGGTCTTATGTTAAGTAGACGCAGGCCCGGACGTGAGGCGAGACCCTTCAAGCCATCTCCTCAGACCCACTTCCACTAGGGACCCCATGCCCATGTACATTACTCAGTATTATATATATTAAAAAAATTGAATACAACTAAAGTAAAGGAAGGATTGGAGCTAGAAGAGGGCGGGCACCGGAGAATGGTGAGCGACGTTCCTGCCCTCGTTGCCAATCACCTTGGCCATCGTCACCCACCGACGCTTGCATATTACCCTTGGCCTGCTACATCTCTAGCGATGTTTTCGATGGTTGGTGAGTAATTCTCCTTCCTGCCACCTTTGGGTCTTCAAAGGCTCTGCTGTTGGCTCCTCCTTCGGATTCGCTCTCCGACTCTTGTCCGGGTTTGAATCTATTTTGATTGGTTAAGTATGCTTGATGCTCGTGTCTTCCTATCGGTTTGGATTGTTCTTGTTTTAGGTTAGGTTCTAGGATGGGGAAATCTAAATTTGGGGATCGGCTTTGTTGTAGCTTTGAATAAACATGTTCGAGATTCTAAGGTCAAAGTAATATCTATTTGTTGTTTCAACTCTAGTTGTTGTTTTGACCTTCATTCCAATCTCTTTCCGTTATTCGAACCAATATCAATCCGTTCTTCCACCTCGTTGTCTTTTTTTTATTATTATTATTTGTTCATTTTCTCTTCTTTGACCCGTTTCACCCGCCTCTATTTTGGCTACCTAGTAGTCGCTCACGATCTTGTTATCGTCTTTGAGGGTTTGGGATGGGTTTCGGGGGTATAATGGACAATGGTTTGGCTTGGAGTCGGGTTTACCGATTGGAGTGCAGTGTTGTTCTTGTTGTGTTGTATGCTTCTTTTGGCGGTGTTTGATTTGCCATGTTTGATGACATCGTGGGCGTGCATTGAAATTTGATGGCTTGTTTGAGTCCACAATCTGAGGTATTCGCTGGTGTTCCTCAGAATTCTTTGTGTGCGTTGTCCCTTTGACCGATCGTTTCGTTTGCCTCTAGCTTGTGATTTTTTTTTTTAGAACACTAGCTTGTGATTTCGGTGTAGGATAACTTGTACGTTTATTTTGTTATTTTATTTATATCATTTGCTAATGTAATTTCATGCCGGTCTCTCGATTTCTCTAAACTTGTCTAGTGAACCGAATTCTTATCTTGCTTCAAAAAAAAATTTAAAAAAAATAGAAAAAACAATAAAAAAATAAAGGCTGGCACGGCCTATTTCCCCAAATCGAATCAAGCCAATTTCACGCACCCAAACTCAGTTAATCGATCTCTAATCCTCTGAATTCTGAACGTCGATTCTCCGAGCCTCCGAGGTTGCCACTCTCGCCGATTCTATTGTCGACTTCCGAGGTTGCCACCTGCATCGATTCTCCGAGAGTCCGAGGTCGCTAATGCCTAACGGTATGTTCGTCGTTTGAACTTTGATTTCAATTCAATAGGCTAGGGTTGCTCTTGATGAATAGATGACTGCATCAATTACACCCTGAGATTTCTCGGTTGCTCTTGACGAATTTTCGATCTTCATTTTTTTTTTTCCTGAATCTCGGTTGCTCTTGATGAATAGATGACTGCATCGATTTCCCTTCGAGTGCTATATGTTTCATTTGCTATTAGATGTTAGATCAAAGATTTATCCATTTATTTTGGTCATAGTTGTAGTTGCTGCTAAGCCTAGTTTTACTATATTGTGTATAAAGCTTGAAGTTTCAACCGGTTGAATTAAGAAAATGGAGAGGTAGTGGGAAAAAAAATTAGGGCATTATGAGTGTCGAACATGGCATAGATTACTTCATGAGTTTGTTGAATTGAATCTGATTATTTGCTTTTGTTTTTTCTTGGTCCAAAAACAATGCATTTATCTTGGGGAAGTAGCTGTCATGTTAGGAGGTGCTCGTGTCCGGCTTAATGGCTGGCAACAGGCTGCAGTTGCACTTGGTTCAGCTGTTGGTGCATTGCTCGACCCACGCAGAGCAGACCTCATTGCAGCTTTGGGGGAGACGACAGGGAAGCCCGCCTTTGAAAAGGTGCTTGAGAGGATGAAAAAGAGTCCTGAAGGCAGAGTAAGTTCAGCTCCTCGATTTCAGTTGAATTTGGGTTAGTTGCACAAACCAGCATGAAAGGTTTTGTTTTAACTGTAATGAATTCAACTCTCAATTTCTTCTGTGAAAGAAATATAGTTTGGATTTCAGACAGTATTATCTTTTTGTTGTAGAGTATGAGATTGTATCTTGCATTGAATATATAGGTAAACTGAGGAACTCGTCTTAGCTTAGGTTCTTTTGACATGTCCACTCCACCTGAATAACTAAGGGCCTACTTGGCACAAGCTTGTTAGAGCTTTTTAAAGTGGCGCAGCAAAGCTTTTTGCGATTTAAAAAAAAAACAGCTTTACAAAACATTATAGTTGATAAAAAATTTCACCTAGATTTTAATCTTTAGCTAAATGATAATCTTAAGCTATATTAGTCTTTGGTATGCCAAACTGGCCATAAACCTACCATCGATGACTTAGATTTTGGTATGTCAATAGTAGGGTTTATAGGATTGTTGTTCTAGCACATTTGTGAATTGGAATCATGTCATATTATCGAAATCATTTGAAATTTCTTCGTATAGGAAAATTACAAACAGTATTTGAAATTTCTTCGTATAGGAAAATTATAAACAGTATAGGAACTAGGAAGTAAGCATTTGTGAACTGAATTCATATTTGCTATTGGTGTTAAACTTTTCAGAGGGTACTACTGGAAAGGCCTCGCGTCATATCTGCAAGTGTAGGCCATGCATGGGACTTGCCCCCTAACACATTTGGCGCAGCTTATGCAAACTTCATGGGATCGAGAAGCTTCTCACCAGATGACCGTCCACCGGTACGCTTCATGGACACGGAAGAGCTGGCATACGTGGCAATGCGGGCACGAGAAGTGCATGATTTCTGGCACACCCTCTTCAGGCTCCCTACTAACTTGGTTGGGGAAACAGCCCTCAAAGTAATAGAGTTCCAGCAAATGCAACTCCCAATGTGCTTCTTGTCGGTTGTCGGAGGCTCAGCAAGGTTCACCGAAAAGCAGAGGTCTTTGTTTTTTCAGCACTACTTTCCTTGGGCAATTCGAGCTGGTATGAGCGCTACCGATCTCATGTGCATATATTATGAGCAGCATTTTCATGAGAACTTGGAACTGGTTCGAGGTAGATGGGGGATCATCCCAGCCCCTCTTCCTCCTAAACCTAATTGACCACTTGAATGGATCATGTTTCCTTTCATTCAGGCCTAACAAGAAAACTCTATTTTGTGTTTCAATACGAAGAAAGACATCCGAATATTTTGCTTGCAGAGAACTTAGTACAGATGCTATCAGAACTGCTAAATTATAGCCTCTATAGAGATGGGGCTACTTCTCATGGCACTGAGTTTACAGGTGCAAAATTTGAAGGCTCATCCTCAAACAATTGAATAGCATTATGGTAGATTCAGCATCATCTGTAGATTATCACAGCTGCTGCAGAAACCTTGTTTGATTCCTGTGCTATCCTAGAACCGAACTGCGCACGCTTGCCATGTAAGTTCTGATAGAAATTTTCCGACTTGCTAGTTTCGGATGCAAAAATTGAGAGTAAGTAGATGTTCAAAACTTCAAATGGATGGTTTTCACTGGCTCACCTGAATGGCTCTTTGATAGATCAGCATCAATCTCAACCAATCTCCAGCTGTATTCACCAAATGGTTGAAAAAACAAAGGAAGGGATAATTTGTGGAATTACCGAATTAGTATGACTTGCAACAAGAAAAAGTTCCAGCTTGGACTATATGCAAATTGAAGTGAACCTATATCAGATAGATACACCTAATTGCTAAACGGCACTAGGAGGGATAATCGTGACATATCAGAAGCAAATTCGGGCCCAGCTCATCAATCACCGGTTGGTAGGACGTCTTCTTCTAAGGCCTAGAGAGATCAGCACACATCTTCAGACACTGATCGAGTCCCTCTTTGGATCCTCGAGAATCTTCCATGCTTATTGGAAGGTGTCGGTGAATGCAACCGAATGAGTTCTAACTTCTAACCAATATCCAAGGCCGCAAGGAGCAATTGATCCAGGTAGTCTAGGTCGAAATTGAAAAAAAAAATATATTAGGTTTTGAATTGAATGTAATGGAGAAGTCGTAAGAATACAATATTAACAGTTGGGCATGCTTTTACACTGTATTTTTCTTAGGTGGAAAAACCTAAATCACATAATAGATAACTATTAGTATTCTACTATACAATAGGATTGATGTTACTTTTTCCAATTAGTGTTTTTTTTTGTATTATTTGACAAAATTATCCTCTAACCTTGAAAAAGAACTTCACTAAATCATCATAGCTAGTAAGTAGTAACATTGTAGCAATGTTACTAGTTACCTTGATTTTTTTTTTGTTCTAGCAGATTATCCCATAATAGCTTATTGCACATATAAACTCTTTTTTAATACAATATAAACTTAAAAATAGTTCTTTTGTCTTGATTATAAACAATATAAACTCATATAGTCATATTGATATGATCTATGATCAACTTTTATATAGCTCACAAGTCACAAGTGTTACTTAGGTCATATATTTATCTCAATTTAATCCAATTTTATAAACTCTTATTGGAATGATATTTATGATAAGCTATTATATAAGATCATATAACTTTTAGTTGGCTATAGCAACCCTAAGATAAGAATAAACTTATATTTATCTCTTTACAATGCCACCACTATATATTCTTTATTTTATTTTTTGGTTGAAACTGTATTATTTATTGGACCATGTTGAATTTTCAAACCAATTATGATATAAATACATTTTCAATACTCAATGTATGTGTATCACTATCAGTGAGTGTTCATATCAAGATCACGGGCTTACCAAAAAAACTCCATTAGCAAATTGACAGAAAACAGAAAGCAACAAAACTCCATTAGCAAACAGTTGACATAAAACAGAAATTAAGTAACTACTTGTCCATTCATAAAACAGCACAATATAAGTAACAGTGATGGCACTACACACATCTCTGTCATACTTCATAGGCTTTACCTAACATAGCTACTCCTTAAAGATAAACCCCACAAGGTGAAGTAGAAATTCACTCTCCCCTTATTCATTAAACTGTCCTCCTCACATGTGTAAGAAGAGGCCCATCATCATCTTCATAATAATAATATATAGAAGCTGCAAACTTAGCAGGCACATTTAAAGTGCATTGACTGCAATCTTCATCCCAGCTTGGCAGTGCCCAGCGAAGGTGCAGATGAAGTAGTTCTGGCCCTTTGCTAGCGTCACCCGGTCCTTTCCGCTCTGTAAGACCCTTGCGCCTTTGTTGCTCGTGCAGCTCGTGTACCCGCCCCTGGCCACCTGCACCACATTGTGCTGTGTTCCGTCGTAGTTGAACACTGCACCATAGAGAAAACTCATAAGCATAGGCCTTCTTAGAACAGAAGTTCAAAAACTAAGCCACCATTTGCATATGACACGATTTTTGTTAAGAGTGACATCTAATAAGAAGCCAAATTGGGAAACATTTTGCCTAGATACACCTGGTTTAACCCTTTTAAATTAGATTATCAGGTTCACACATGTACTTTTAGAGTTTTCTTTTTCAATAAAGTATCCTTATTATATGGCTCTTAGGGCACACAATAGGCAAACCGTATTAATATTTATGATCAGCTTACCAAGAACATCACCGGCCTTGAAGGACTTGCCCTTGGGCCAACTGTCAACATTGAAGGACCAGCCGGAAGGGCCACCGACGTTGTAGATGGCAGCTTGGGCGGGCTGGCTCTCGAAGATCAGGCAGGTCAGGACTACCACTGCGAGCACCACAGCCATGGCTGGTTTTGCACTGCCTCTTCCCATATTAGCGCGCCTAAAAGAACAGAAAACCGAAAGAGAAAGAAAAGGAGAGAGGAGCTTAGGCTACTTAAATCAGTTGATAGTTGTGTGGTGGTGGTGAAGCAAAGTGGGAGTTAGAAGGGGGTATTTATAGGACTTTGGAGACTATGAGGATGAGAAAATTAAAGCAAAAGGCAGGTATTTCCCCATTTATGTCGACCCCAAACAAAGGATGGACTCAAAGAAGAAGAGCCCAACTAATCAGGAAGATCAAGAAGAGGGCGCTTTCGAGGTTGGACTATGAGTCTATGACCCACAAGCCACAAATTGCATAGTGCATTGAAGGATCACAATTCATAAGTGGGTGGGGGAGGTGGATAGAGTCATAGCAGCAAAGGCATATGGCCCATGTGGGGTGGGAGCTCCACCACATTTGATTATACATATATGCAACTTGGTCAATTTAAGGAGGCACACATTGTCACACTTCATCTACCCACCATTAAAAGGAGTGTGGAAAGAGATATTAGTAAGGACTAAAGAGTGTGATGAATGCCGTAGGACCAGCAACTTAGTATTGTTTAAACAAAAATTCTCTTAAAAATAGAGCAAACACAACAACTACACAAAGTGTCTAGTTTCTTGGAGGATTTCACTTTCTAGATATGATTTTTTTTTCCCTCCAGTATCTAGTTCCCACTTGATGCCCTCGGTTAATCTCAAAGATATCCGAGGGCTTGAAGTGATTACCTCAAGGAAAACCTTTGGCTTTTCCCGAGTTTTCTAGATAAGAATTGACAAGAATTTTGGTTTATATGATAGAGGTTATGCACATCATCATGTTCTTGAAAGGGCAAGCACACTTGTTAAAGCAGTAGGAAACAAAGTAGTGTTAAATTACACAAGCATGAAACAAAAGCAGATGCAGAGTGCCTATCTATTTCACACAAGCATGAACCTATCATTTTCCATTGCATTTGAGAATGGATTTTCATTCATCCCATGCTTTATTCCATATCAGCTCAAAGAGATGCATATTGAAAATTCATAGCAGATTGAGGTCCTGAATTCAGTGAGACGATAATCCCAATTTCCCTCACTCAAAAAGCGATGGCCTTGTACTGGAAACCCTAAAGGAGAAATCTTTTAAGTTCAGAGCAAGAATTCAACTCAAGTAATGAACAAATCTAATTGCAAAATCAGTACAGAACTACAGACTCAGCGACCAAGTCAGTAGACGCTAAGATTCAAGCTCAAAACCCTAAAGTAGATAACATGTAAAATTTAGCAAAGTCATCAGATTTGAAAATGAAAGAGGCGGAACCGGAGACGAAGATGAATGAGGATAACGCTTTCTGATATCATTCTGCATAAGAAGGATCAATTGATCCTCATCGGCCGCTTCATCCAGGTGTGAACTCGAATCAAATTACTGGCTCACAGGCCCTCTCAAAACATCAATCGGCGCTTGTACGGGTTGGAGTACTGTAACAATGAAATGTAAACATAGCCGCTTCCTCCTCCCGTGATCTCCGGTCGCCGGAGAGGCGGTGTTTGCACACTTACATCAGTGACGGACTGACGGCGATCACTGCGTTTAGATTAGTCACTCATTATTGGGCCGTTCAGATAATGGTCAGTTGTGCAAGAGGCCCATTTATCTTATTACTTGTTGGGTTTAGGTAAATTTTATTTATTTTTAGAGTTTTCTTTTCCAATAAAGTATCTTTATTTATATTTAAGTTATATTATTATCTCGAGATAAATAGATACTCCATTCGTTCAATTTTATTTGCAGTTTACTATTCACCCACATTTTCTTACGATGAAACTATATTAAATATTAATTTTTAATTAATTTTTTAATAATCTCATACTTTTTAGTAATAAGTATGAGATTCTTTTAAAGAATTTTTTTTTATAAGAAAACTTATGTGAATAGTACATGACAAATAAAAGTAAACAGATGGGGTATTAAAATATTTTTGACGAAAAAAACCCATGTCCCGTCGACTTCATTTCATTCATTTTTTTTTTAAATAAAACCAACTTAATATATTATGTAAATAGTAACTTCCATTCGGTAAAAACATGTTATTTACATTTATACATATTTTTTTAGAATAATAATAATTAAATAAAATATTAAATCTTTTTTTAATGATTTTTTTTTAAATAATGTAATCAATAAGTATGAAATTTCAAATTAATTAAAAAATAATAATATTTTTTTATATCCAATAAACTGAACATATTATTTAAATGTAAAATTCCATTTTTCAAAGCTACTCTACTCGATTCGAACATGAATATCACGAGACCAATTTTTTTTTTTTATTCAAGATAATTCCAATTTTATTACTCCGTAAAATGTAGTTCTCCCGTGGAAGAGGCCCAAACATGGCAACATATATAGTTACATAGTAGGACTTAACATATATGGAGTAAAATTTAAAGAGCGTTGACTGAAATCTTAATCCCTAATTGACAGTGTTGAGGGAAGGTGCAAATGAAGTTGTTTTGGCCCTTTGCAAGGGTCACCCTGTCCTTCCCGCTAGTCAGCGTCTTGGAGCCCGGCTTGGCCGTGCAGCCCGCGAACCCGCTTCCGTCCACAACCACAACGTTGTGTCGTTTCGGGTCATAATTGAACACTGCAATTGATCATCGTCCAAAAGGATGCACTTGGTTAGTCACACTGACACTTAAAAAAAAAAGAATCGAATATAAAGTATATCTTAATCTTAATTACCGAGGACATCGCCCGCCTTGAAGGTCTTGCCGGCGGGCCAGGTGTTGACACCGAAGGTCCAGCCGGAAGCGCCTCCGACGGTGAAGTCGGCGGCTCGGGTTCCAAGAATGAGGCAGCTAAGGGCTACTAATGCAGTGATGGTCATGGTTGGGTTTGCACTGACTCTTCCCATTTTAGCGATCCGAGATTAGGAGGATTGGGGATTTGGGAGAGAGTAGGTTAGTTGATTTGCAAAGGAGGGTTTTGGAGTTTGTGTTTTTTTGGTGGCAGAGTGCGCCCTTTTTATATCGGTTCGTTGAGAATCCGCTATTTAATGCAGGAAATATGTTTGATTGAATTGATTGTTTGTGGATAAATCTTACTGTATATAGAAGGAAACTTTCCATTGATTTCCAAAATTTTTTTTTTTTTTGGTTAAAATTTCCAAAATATCTTATATGATGTAGAAGTTTTAATTCGTTTCAATGAGAGAACAATCACAATATATACTCCCTATTCGAACTTTCCTACTAGTAATATTTTGGCTTTATCGGTTTTTTCCCCATAGTACATAGGTATTTAGGTCATTACAATAGGGGGTTTTATATATTATTTGTAAACATCTTTTATGGCGTAATTTGTAAACAAATAATATTGAATTTTTTCTTTTGATTAGGAAATAATTCGAGATCAGATATACCTGAATCTCGAAGGCCGACAAGTCGGCAGACGGATACCCGTCAATACTTGAAATAGACATACATATATCAAAGACACTTGAAAAATACCTAGGTATCCCACTCATCCGGGGAAGAGTTAAAAACATTGTCTTTGATGAAGTCATCCAAAGCCCAAAAAAGCAACTCTCAAAATGGAGAGCATCCTCCCTCTCTCAAGCAGGTCGAGCTACTCTCATGTAAGCAAATCTGAGTTCTAAAACCAACTACCTAATGCAAAAAAAATTACTGTCTAAAGGCGTTTTAAACCAAATTGACCAAATTCACAAAAATTTCTTTTGGAATAAACTTCAATATGAGAGATACACTCCACTAATCAGTTGGGAGAAAATCTGTGAGCCTAAAGAACAAGGGGGGACTAGGCCTAAAACTAGCAGAAGACATGAACATTAGCCTTCAAATGAAGCTACTATGGAAAATCTATTCGGAACCTGACAATATCTGAGTCAAAGTAATCAAAGAAAAGTATCTTTAGCAAGAAAATATAATGAATAAAACACTAAAAACACCTCCTGGAAATTAGGAAAGCTACTACATTTGCGAGAAAAATTCATTCAAGGGCTACATTGAATTGTTGGAAATGGAGAATCAATCAATGTTTGGAAAGATTTTCGGGTTCCGGGCCATCTGCTGATGACCTATCAGGCGCACTTTGACCCTGTCCTTAGAGTTAACCAACTTTTCACATCACAAAAAGAATGGAATTTGACCTCCTCAGGGAATTACTCCCACACAATATCATCCAACACATCATCAACATACGAATTCCTAATTGGAACACACCAGACAATCTAATATGAAAACTCAACCCAAATGGCCGGTTCTCCACAAGCTCAATCGGTCAAACATAGACACCACCACCTCCAGGCTCTAGCAGGGAGTACAACTGGATTTGGAAACTAAAACTTCCACCAAGACAAAAAAACCTAATTTGGAAAATATCAACTGATGAACTATCTACAAAAGAAGACTAAACATATATATAAACAGAGTCCCAGCACAATGTTGTTTATGCAACGAGGATATCGATGATGACAACCATCTCTTTATTCAATGCCCATTTACCCGAACTACCATCGCAAATTATGAACAAAAAACAAATAAACCAGTAAAAATCATATCAAATACTAATACCACATTAAGTGAAATACTTGCAATGAACCACAACACAACGACCTTTGAAGAACTCTGCTTCATATGGCAGGAATCTTGACCCCATAATAGGAGTAACATATACAGAGTACAATTTAAAGAGCGTTGACTGAAATCTTGACCCCATATTGGCAGTGCTGAGGGAAGGTGCAAATGAAGTTGTTATAGCCCTTTGCAAGGGTCACCCTGTCCTTCCCGCTAGTGAGAGTCTTGGAGCCCGGCCTGGCCGTGCAGCCCGCGAACCCGCTTCCGTCCACCACCACCACATTGTGCTCTGTTCTGTCGTAGTTGAACACTGCACCATAGAGAAAACTCATAAACATAAGCCTTCTTAGAACACAAGTTCAAAAATTAAGACACCATTTGCATATCACACGATTTCTGTTAAGAGTTAAGAGTGACATCTAAATATCTAATAATGGACTATTAGCAGGGCATAGGATAAGAACCAAATCGGAAAATATTTTCACTAAATACATCCGATTTAGTTATTTTTAAATTAGATCATGGATTCATCCCTTTTCTTTTAGGTTTTCTTTTCCAATAAGTTTTCTTATTATACACAAACCATATTACTGTAATATTTATGATCAGCTTACCAAGAACATCACCAGCCTTGAAGGACTTGCCCTTGGGCCAACTGTCGACATTGAAGGACCAGCCATCAGGGCCACCGACGTTGTAGATGGCAGCTTGGGCGGGCTGGTTCTCGAAGATCAGGCAGGTCAGGACTACCACTGCGAGCACCACAGCCATGGCTGGTTTTGCACTGCCTCTTCCCATATTAGCACGCCCAAAAGAACAGAAAACCGAAAGAGAGAAAGGGAGAGAGGATTTGTGTGGTGGTTGTGAAGCAAAGTGGAAATTATAAGGGGGTATTTATAGGACTGTGGAGACTATGAGGATAAGAAAAGCAAAAGGCAAGGATTTCCCCATTTATGTCGACCACGAACAAAGGTTGGACTCAAAGAAGACGAGGCCAACTACTCTGGAAGATCAAGAAGAGGGCGCTTTCGAGGTTGAACTGAGTCTATGACCCACAAGCCACACATTGCATAGTGCATTGAAGGATCACAATTCACAAGTGGGCGGGGGAGGTGGATAGAGACATAGAGTCATAGCAGCAAAGGCATATCCCCATATGGGGTGGGAGCTCCACCACATTTCACTATACATATGCAACTTGGACAATTTACGGAGGCTCACATTGCCGTATGATAGAGGTTATGCATATCATGTTCTTGAACGGGCAAGCACACTTGTTAAAGCAGTAGGAAACAAAGTAGTGTTAAACTACACCAGCATGAAACAAAAGCAGATTCAGAGTGCCTATCTATTTCACACTACCATGAACCTATCATTTTCCATTGCATTTGAGAATGGATTTTCATTCATCCCATGCTTTATTCCATATCAGCTCAAAGAGATGCATATTGAAAATTCATAGCAGATGGAGGTCTTGAATTCAGTGAGACGATATTCTCAATTTCCCTCGCTCAAAAAGCGATGGCCAGGGAAATTGTACTGGAAACCCTAAAGGAGAAATCGAATTCAACTCAAGCGATGAACAAATCTAATTGCAAAATCAGTACAGACTCAGCGACCAAGTCAGTAGACGCTAAGATTCAAGTTCAAAACCCTAAAGGAGATAACATGTAAAATTTAGCAAATTAATCAGATTTGAAAATGAAAGAGGCGCAACCGGAGACGAAGATCGGAAGATGAATGAGGATCACGCTTTCTGATAGCATTCTGCATCAGAAAGATCAATTGATCCTCATCGGCAGCTTCATCCAAGTGTGAACACGAATCAAATTACTGGCTCACAGGCCCTCTCAAAACATCAATCGGCGCTGGTACGGGTTGGAGTAATGTAACAGTGAAATGAAAACAAAGCCGCTTCCTCCTCTAATGATCTCCGGTCGCCGGAGAGAGGCGGTGGTTGCATACTTGCATCAGTGACAGCGATCACTACGTTTAGATTAGTTACTCATAATTGGGCCGTTCAGATAATGGTTGGTTGTGCTTGAGGCCCATTTATCTTATTACGACTAATTTTTTTTTTTTTTTTTTTGAAACGGAAATTTTTTTACCATAGAGCTATGCTCTATCGGCCAAGAGCATCCTTGCGGATGAGACTATGCAACAGAGAGTCATCAGGAGTCCAAATACCGTAATTGGCTGTAGTGATACGTGATAAGCGATCAGCTACCGAATTTGCCTCACGGAAGACATGACGAATCTCAACAGAACCAAAAAAGCCCAGCGAGACTAGACTGTCTGAGACAATCATTTCAGAGTCCCCAGTAGGCTTTCCTATACCTTTCATACTTTTTATTATTGTTAAGTTGTCTCCTTCAAAGATAAGATTCGTTAATCTCAGTTCCGTCGCTGCCTTAAGTCCTTTCCAGAGACCTAAACTTTCGCAGCCACAAACAGAATTGATTGGGGACGGCCCATTTCCGGCGAAGATTGGGAATCCTACATGATCACGTATAATGAATCCATAAGATGCCAAACCATTCGCAGAAAACGAACCGTCAAAGTTTAGCTTATGAGTTCCGTTAGGTGGAGGTTCCCATTTGGTTCTTTTCCTCTTTGAAATATTTCTTTGTTTGTCCATATTTGTTGATACGTTTTTTGTGTTTTTACAGTAGTCCGGGCATCTTAAGTTTGATGTTTTCCAGACATATGTTTGTTCCTTTATACTCCCTCCGTCCAATAATACATGGGTTTTTAGAGGTAAATTTTTGTCCAACAATAAATGGGCTTTTAGGTTTTCTAGGTATGAAGTTGTAATGATTTGTATTGGTTTGTGTGTTTTTGACTTTTTAAAGTAATTTGATTGGTTAAAATGTACAGTGGGTGTTAAAAAAATAATAAAATTTATGAAAAAATTAGTTCAATGATGATGTTTTTTTAAAAGTAAAGTGTTTTATTAAAACTTGTGCAAGAGCCTAAAAGTCCATGTATTTTAGGACGAAGGGAGTAAAGGATAATATGCGTCTTATGTCTGGTGTTATGTTCTCAAAAAGCGTTTTGTTTCTGAAGTACCAGATACCCCACCAAGCAAAGGTGAGATCTTCAAAACATTTTTTTCCAATCGTATTTTTGATTTCCCATAGTGTATTGTTTAAGTGGTCATCTTTGTTGAAACAACCATTCATTTTCCGAAATGTTCCCGGGTTATTTGCAATCAGAGTTTCCCTCGTAATGGGGCAATTCCATAATAAATGGTATAGGTCCTCATAGCAACAGTCACAGTTTGGACAGTCAGTTGGAATTCCCAAGCGCCGCGAAGCTAGTCTGGCTGAAGTGGGAACTCCGTTTTTAAGGATTTTCCATAAGAAAGACTTTATCTCTGGGGGGATATCAAGTCCCTATATCCAGTTTGCGTCTGATGTCTCGTGTTTTTTGAGGTTGTATATCATATCGATAGCTGATTTGGTGCTGAACCAGCCATTTTTGCTCCATTTCCAATAGAGTCTGTCTATTTGAATGTGCTGTGGTATTGATATTGTTTTGATAGTTTCAATTAGGTTGTTAGGAATTAGGTCTTGTAATTCTGCTTGTAATTTATCTTGATTCCATGTTTTGTTGTTATTGAGGAAATGTTTTATGTTGATTGTGTCGTCTATCTTATTATGACTATGATTTTATAGATATCTCCTTGTCCAAAATGAATGGATATATTTTTTTTCCATCAAAAAATATATAAAAAAAATAAATAAATATATTAACAATTTTTCTATCCTATGCCACATAATATAAAATTCTCATTTTAGAAAAATATATATCCTTAATTAAAATGCATTAGCGATTTTTAGGAGGGAATCTTTTCCAATATATTAAATAGTCAAATATATTAATATATTAAAAAAAATCTCAAGATATTTAGATATATTAAAATAGTTCAGACGAAAAATAGCACATGTTGTCCCGTCACTTTCATTCGGTTCTTTTTAAAATAAAATCAATTTAATATATTTCCATTCCATAAAAACATGTTAATTACTTTATATTTTTTTAAATGATAAAAATTATATAAAATATTTAATATTTCTTAATTATTTTTTAAAATTATTTATATTTTTATTAGTAATATGCATGAAATTTTAAATTAATTAAAAATGCATAGTTGAACTTTTGGCAAAAATGCATAAAACCACCCACTATTCATTGTTATTTGCAAATAACCACCCCTTATTAAAAAAATTGTCAAATAATCACCCACTATTCATTGTTTGCAAATAACCACCCCTTATTAAAAAATTGTCAAATAACCACCCATTAAACATATGTTGTTTGCAGCTAACCACCCATACCCCTTTTCTTGTTAAACCTCACTTAATTTAATATGAAAAGACAATTATACCCATATTCTTTAATGTTTCATTTTTAGTAAAAAGACATACTTTTCTTCGTTGCTTGATTTTTCATCTATTACAATTAGACATGTCAAAAATGGGTCATTCGAGTTGGGTCACTTCGGGTCCCGAGTAAAATGGGTTTCGGGTACATCCAGGTTGTCTCGAACCCGGGCTTGACCGAGTTTCAGGTCATTTTGGTTCGATTTTGGGTTTGCCAATTTTTTCTTTTTTAAATTAAAAAAAATCATGATTTGATAATTTTGGATAATTTTAAAATTCTACAATTAAAGACGTTGTTCATAAATCATAGTGCTTATAATTATATACTATATCCGATCTAAAATATTTTATTTTGATTATTTCTTGTAATTTTTAATAAAATTTAATAATATATAAATATCAAATTTTTAAACAATTTTTTTAAAAAAATTGATATTTTATATATTATTACATCTTATTAAAAACATTTGATTTTTATTATTTCACGTAATTTTTAATAAAATGCAATAATATACATAAAATATCAAATTTTTTCTTTTTAATAAAATGTAATAATATATGATTAATTTTGGGTCGGAAATTTTTTTATTTAAAAACATTTGATCTTTCATTTTTTAATTTATTAAAAATGTTTTTCGAGTAATCGGGTAAATCAAATGTCCCGAAACCCAGAATAAAAATTTATATAAAAATTAACAAACCCAAAATCGACCTAAAATGACCCGAAACTCGATCAAACCCGGGTTCGAGACAACCTGGATGTACCCGGAACCCGTTTTACTCGGGATCCGAAGTGACCCGACCCGAATGACCCGTTTGACAGGTCTAATTGTAATACCTGAAAAATCAAGCAACAAAGAGAAGTATAATTGTCTTTTTACTAAAAATGAAACATTAAAGAATAGGGGTATAATTGTCTTTTCATATTAAATTAAGTGAGATTTAACAAGAAAAAGGTATGGGTGGTTAGTTGCAAACAACCTATATTTAATGGGTGGTTATTTGACAATTTTTTAATAAGGAGTGGTTATTTGCAAACAACAATGAATAGTGGGTGGTTATTTGACAATTTTTGAATAATGGGTGGTTATTTGCAAACAACAATGAATAATGGGTGGTTTTATGCATTTTGGCCTAAACTTTTATATCATTAAAATGTGCGTTGTCAATGATATATGTTTTTTTTTAGTGATCGAATGGTGTATATAATTAGCCATATGCACCAATTTAGTTCATTTTATTTTTTGTTATATACCTAACAAATTTTAAAAATTGGACATATTATTTAAATTTATAATTCGATTTTTCAAAGCTACTCTACTCGATTCGAACTTGAATATCACGAGATTTAATACCACAACCGATTTTTTTTATTCATGCAAGATAATTCCATTTTATTAAAATGTACGGCTCCCGTGGAAGAGGCCCAAACATAGCAACATATATATAGTTACATAATAGGAATAGGGAGTAAAATTTAAAGAGCGTTGACTGAAATCTTGACCCCTGATTGGCAGTGCTGAGGGAAGGTGCAAATGAAGTTGTTTTGGCCCTTTACAAGGCTCACCCTGTCCTTCCCGCTAGTGAACGTCTTCGAGCCCGGCCTGGCCGTGCAGCCCGCCAACCCGCTTCCGTCCACCACCACCACGTTGTGTCGTTTCGGGTCATAATTGAACACTACAATAAATCATCATCGGCCAAAAGGATGCACTTGGTCAGTCCCCGATTCTTCAAAAAAAAAAAAGAGAATTGAATATAAAGTATAATTTAATCTTAATTACCAAGGACATCGCCGGCCTTGAAGGTCTTGTCGGCGGGCCAGGTGTTGACGCCGAAGGTCCAGCCGGAAGCGCCTCCGACGGTGAAGTCGGCGGCTTGGGTTCCAAGAATGAGGCAGCTAATTAAGGGCTACTAATGCAGTGATAGTGATGGTCACGGTCAGACACGGAACCAGGATTACAATTTTGGGTGGGCCGAATTTGCATATAATTTTGGATTTTTGCATTTAAGAAAGATAAATACAAATTAAGCTATATATATATATATTTATCTATATAATAGTGGTTTTATATATAATGGTGTATATTTTGTAAAGAAAAAAGTGGCCACCAGCAGAAGCCAAAAGGCATAGAAGAAAAAATTGAAATTGAAGTGGTAGACACTAGACACTAGGGCTGATATACGAGCTAACGAGCTCGAGTAGTGGGTGTTCAAGCTTGGCTCGTTTACAATCGAGCCGAGCTCGAGCTTGAGCCTCATTTTCTCGAGCCGAGCCGAGTCGAGCTCGAGCTACTCACAAAAGGTAGATCTGTGATTCAAAGTGAATGGAGTCCAAAAGGCAAAGCGGCTGACAGACTCTTTAGAAGAAGAGGTTAAATAAAACCTAGGGACAGAACTGTAATTTCATTTACGAAACGAGATATACGCCCTATTTACAAGGGGTTAAATAAAACCTATTTACATGGGGTTAAATAAAACATAGGGGGAGAACTATAATTTCACCCATAAAATGAGCTATATACGAGCTACTCGAGCCGAGCTCGAGCTCAGAATTCTGCTCAATACTGCATTCCTTAGTCTCAACCACTTGGGCCATTCAGACAATATGTTTCATATATACCTATAATATATATATTGCTAATAAAATGGGGTGGGCTGCAGCATATATCAGCCCACCCTAGTTCCGTCCCTGGTCACGGTTGGGTTTGCACTGCCTCTTCCCATTTTAGAGGTCCGAAATTAGGAGGATTGGTGATTTGAGAGAGAAGGTTAATTGATTTGCAAAAGGAGGGTTTGGGAGTTTGTGTTTTTTGGTGGCAGAGCGCGCCTTTTTTATATCGGTTCGTTGGAAATCCGCTATTTAATGCAGGAAATATGTTTGATTGAATTGATTGCGTAAACCATTCCGGAATGGCTCACCGGAAAAGACTTGTGGATATTACCCATAGGTCCCCGATTCGAACCCCGAAATGACCGCTCTTTATTTACCAATTCAAGAATTGATTGCGTATAAATCTTATATAGAAGGAAACTTCGATTTCAAAAATATCTTATGTGATGTAGAAATTTGAATTCGTTTTCAATGAGAGAAAAAATCACGTACAATATATACTCCATAGTCGAAATTTCCTACTAGTAATATTCTGGTTTTATCGGTTTTTTTCCCAAAGGTGGTAATTAATTAATTAGGCCATTACAATTAATGGGGGTTTTATAGATCATTTGTGACTGAACAAATCTGGAGTGCCGGTTTAAGAAGATCGGATTTAAAGGAAATTTTGAAGAGCAAAATTATTCATTTAAAACAAAATGATTATTCATATTCACATATAACTTAAAGTATGAATAATCACGTTACAATAAATAAATAATTTTTATATGAAAAATATTCACACATAAATTATTATGGTACTTATGAATAATCAGCTTGTTCACACTTATCCATAGATCATTTGTTCAATAAAGAGTTTATATAATATATTAGTTTAGCAATTTGAATTATATTTTTATACGATTTAGATATATATTGTTATTTATGGGGTTTATTTTTTATTCAAGGTATATCTTCTGAATTAAGGTTATTATTATTAAGGTTATAAACTATAAACTATACCATAGAGAACAGGTTAGCTAGAAGAATTGTAGTTAATTACCATAAATAAAATTTATTGATATAGAATCCATGCAGTAATGTGAAAGTTTTTTTGTAGAATAATTTCAAATAGGAAACACTCCGATACGTACACATCCTATTGTGGCCGAATCAACAATATTACAATAAAATAGAATCAATAACGGTTTTCTTAACATATACACATACACTACATATATGCTTTAGGAAATGAGATTTTCTAGTGTTTATAAATAACTATAAAATGAATCTTTTTTAGTTATCCAAATTTTATATACTCTTGTATTTTTTTTTCTGAATTTTACCCATTTCATTTATAATTTTCTTTCTTAATAAAGGAGGCTAGCTTTAATATGATATTTTTATCTCCACGAAATTCAAACACAACTTATACCTTTAAATCATGATTTTTAATCGATACCTTTGAAAAGACCAAATCAAAAAATTTAGAACATAAAAAAACATTAATCTAACCTTTAAAATCAAATTAGTTGAATTATGATTAAAATAACTTGATTCTTTCCTTGCATGGAAACTTCAATATTTTTCACATATTAGAAAGTACGTACACACACATGTTTACCAAATTAATATATATATAGAGAGAGAGAGATAGAGATTATATATATAGATTTTCATACCTAAAATCATTTCTATAGATATATTCATTAATCACATCAATAAAAGGGCAGGAATAATATTATCCTATATATATATATATAATAAGTCAGTAAATATATATATCCATTACCCAAAAATATTGCACGCTGCTCGATCGATCAAGTCAAGATGAAACCCCAACACCAAGAAAATCTATAAACTGAATCTCTTTCTCCCCCCCAACCATGTCTTCCTCACATCCTCCCTCCGTCTCCCCACACTTGTTCGAAGCGCCGCCCTTTTCAGACAGATGCGATCCGATAACACGACGATGATTAACCTGAAACCCGAAACACCCAAGCGAGCCGCCGCCTTTGCCCCACATTGCGGTCGACGACGAGGAGCCCGCGGAGCCCGAAACCGCATTACCAACATTGACACTCTTCCTTCCAAAAACGACGCCGTTTTGACGGTGAACGGCGTCGTTGCAATTACGGGGCCTGTAGCGCTCCCGTTGCCTCCTGGCCATGACGACGTGCCAGTGGTTCTTGACGGCGTTGTCGGTGCGGCCGGGGAAGAGCCGGGAGATGAGCGACCACTTGTTGCCGTGGATCCGGTGGGCCGCCAGGAGCCTCTCTTCCTCCTCCTCCGTGAACGGCTTCCTGTTGATTCTTGGATCCAGTTGATTGAACCACCGAAGTCTGCAACTTTTCCCTAATCAATCAATCAAATTAACTCAACCACATCCGTTAATCGATTAATCATCTGAAACAAATTCATCAGATATATATATATATATAGTCAAGGTCGCCATTATAATCAATTAACAGTGTGACAAGGATAGATCGTTTTATAATTTTTAATTTCTGTTTTTATGTTCATGAATGTGTTTACATCAAAGTGTTAGTTGTAACTTCAACACCATACATACAATAGAAAAATAAAGATCAAGAATTCGATATATCGATCATATATAAGGATCGATGATCTAGAAATTGAATTTACTGATCATGATGAACTAATTTAGAATTAAAGAAAACCCTAGCCTGCAGGAAAACTCAATTAAAGAGGATAAATGGTTAGCTAGGTACCTGATCTGCCATGGAGCTTGTCAGCTATGGAGTTCCAGTTCTGAGGGCCATATTGTTGGACAAGCTTTATGAGCTTCTCGTCTTCGGAAGGTCTCCAGTGTCCTCTTGGGCACGTCGGTTTGATTACCTCATCACAGCTGGAATCTCCTCCTCCTCGTCCTCCTCCTGAGTAATCCTCCATGTAGATTTAATCAATCCAAATATCTATGATCGAATTTCAAACTTAGAGATATATATCTTGGATGGATTGATTTTTGTGATGAATTGCACAAATAAGATATGGAAGCTAAGACGGAGTCGTTGAGGCCTTCGATTTTACTTGATTTTATATAGAGAGAGGGAGGGCAAACAATTCAAGCTCACCAAATTAGATAAGTCAAGAAGAAGACATGAAGGTAAGAGGAGAGGAAGTTTATGTGATTAACGGAAGGAGAGGAAAGTTGAAAAGGGTAGGTTTGAGGGTTTTTTAGGGTTGTGGATGGCCAGTCACTTTTGTTGGTTTTACAAGGTACTTTATTTTTATATATATTCTAATGGCTAATTATTTTTATTTTGTAGGTATACATACATGTATATATAAACTTACCTTTCTTCCTCCATGTGAAATCATAAACTTGCCTTTCTTGTTATGTAAAATATATAGGAGTGAAAATTACCTATTTACACTTTGTATGCTTGCCAATTAATCAGCAGAGATTTTGGTTTTGATATTACTGTATATAGTTTTAAATGAAATAGTAGTCTTTCTATCCGGCATATACCTTAGAGGATAGGATAAGATCCTATAATCGGGAAAGATACCTACAAAAAATAAGCGACCCTAAATCTTGATAGAAAAACCGATAAATTAAATATGAAACTTTAGTTTTTTTTTGAATTGGAGCTTAATTAACATAAATAATTCATCAGCTTCACACACCTCATCAACTCTTCTTTTAACAAACATAGCCTAGGTGGTATACAAGAGATGGGCCTTGTGAATGAAAAACCTTTGAATCATGTAATTAAGCACTTTACCTCCTTACCGAACTTGGTCAAAGTTTTTTTTGTTTTTATGACGTGGAGGTTCCGAGGTTATCGATTAGTACTCCACTTGCAAAGCACTCGAGCCGGGTAAGCCAAGCGGCAAGCCGCAAGACAGGCTAACCCATGCCAAGGCAAACCAAAGCATGAGTAGGCAAGACAGGCTAACCCATGCCAAGGCAAACCAAAGCATGAGTACCCACTCAAACACAAATTGCTCCTAGTGAGATTTGAACCCTTGACCTCATGGTAGTGAGGCACAAAGGAAGCAACATCATGTAATGATCTTAGTCATAGGATTGTTAAGAGCTCAAATGTACATCTAGGCCAAATGAATATGGTTAGGCCTGTGTAATTGGTCTATAAATAGGACCATTAGACCATTGAGGATGGGTATGCAATGATAAAGACATATTTTCCCTCTCAAACTCTTCTTCCTCACCTCACCCCATTCTCTCCTCACCTCGTCTGTTTCTTCATTCCTCACCTCCAATTCTCAGTTTCTTCTTACAGTTCTATCGAGAGCTTAGCTCTACTCTATGATCCAACAGGTTGGGTCATAACACATCACTTTTACCACTAGGGCAAGAAGTCATTGGTAAAATCAATAAATGAAGCTATAGGGAATAGAACTCAAAACCTCATGATTCAAGTTCCTAGCTCATACCAACTAAACTAAGCACACTTATTCCGAACCTGGTCAAAGTTTTTTTTTTCTTTTTTCTTTTTTATGACGTGGGGGTTCCGAGGTTGTCGACTAATCCCCCACGGGCCCGAGCCCTAGCATGCAAAGGACCCGAACCGGGTAAGCCAGGCAGCAAGCCACCAGGCAGGCTCACCCAAGCCAATGAAGGCTTGAGCACCCACTTAATTACACAAAGTGTAAGTAATGGGATTCTGAACCTGGTCAAAGTTGATTACACTTGTTTTCAACAACAACAACCAAAAATAAATAAAAATCTAATGTATATGTATATAGCTAGCTCCTTCCTTAACCTATTTGGTGAGAGTAAGTTATCCTTCATTTCGACCAAAAAATATGTGTATAATTATAGTTTTTCTAACCTATATATCTTCTAGATATAGATTAAGATTTCAATTTTGTAAAGATTAATATAGTAGATTCATTTATCTAGCTTACTAAGCTAAAAAAAATATGAATTGGTTATTTAAATACTTATATTCTTGGGCATAGGTACGTTAGTCAAACCAATATATATAAATTGATGACTTTTATATTTAATTGCTCATTTTTTTTTTGGTTGATGATCGAGCCAATATATTTTTTAAAGGGTTTTCTAAGTTATATGTTTAATTATGAAAGATTTTCTACCAAATAACATAAACTTTAAAGTAATATTTTAAAAACTAAAATAATTTAATTTGAGGAAAATTTCCCCATTAAATATGAAAAAAAAAATGGGAAAGAAAAATAACTAATGGTCGTTTATATTGAAAGAAAAATAACAGGTTTGTTGCAAAACATAGTCTCTCAACTAAATAAAAAGGGTAACACGTCAACGCTTTGCTTATGCATAGCTCCATGCAGATGGCCAGTCAACCAACCTAAAAAAACATCCAGTTTTTTATATAATCATATATATAAATAATATATTTTTATATCAAAAAATTGTTAATTAAACATACTTATATAGGGTTAGGGAAATTAATAGATGATTTGCACGTGAGAATTAAGTCTGGGTGGGTGTAAAATCAGCATCTATATATATATATGAAAATTAACCCTCATGAGTCATGACCCTTTAACTCATCAGTTAATTATCATTTACACAATTAATTCGTGTCACTTAATTTTATTATATACTAGTGGACTACCCCGTGCCATGCACGGGAATATTGATTTTTGTATCAATGAATATATATACATTCATATATTAAATGAATCTATTTGATTTTTGTAGACCTCTTCATTTCATATTTTAGTTATTCCTTAAATTAAGTATGTAAGGTTTTAATTTTCCATATAAAATATGCTAAAATTATTTTGGTTTTATTTTTCTATACATTATTATTTTTCTTGTCGGGAATTGAAATTATGGTAGGCCATGCATCTTACTATTATACGGAGTACTTATTTATCCATACATGAAAATTTTATAGCATTAGATGTTTTAAAATATATTATTGTATATAATAAATTATTTTTTATATATGGGGTCTATTTTTGGTAATTTACAATTTAAAAATATTTGGCGAAGCTTATGAATATGATTTAATTTGCTGTTTTCATTGTATATTGGGTTTACTCAAGTGTTGATTTTTTTAATCAAATACTCGTGTTGATTTCAAAATAATAATTGGTTTGTTACTTTCAAAATATTATACAAATAATTGATTAAAAGTTTTACTTCACTATCATGTTTCGTACTAATATTTTATAAATTTTAAAATTTAAATTTCTTTATATTCATCTATAATTTATACTAAAACACGCTTCTTCAAAAATAGTAATAAATTTTTGTTTACATTAATTATACATTTTATCTTCTTTTGAATGTGTATTAATATTTATAAAAAGTTAAATTTACTAAAATAATTAAAATAAAATGATGACTACTTGACTCTCTACTTTTCAAATATTATAGAAATAATTTATTAGATAAAATAAAATTAGTCTCTTTAACTTCTTATAAAGATTATTTATTTTCTTTTTAGTCTCATTGATTTCTTATTAAGATGATTTTTTTTAAATCTTTAATATTTCTCATTAATTTCACCTCATTTATGGCAAAAAAGCTTCTTTTACTAAAGAGAAAGAAGAGAAAGATATATAATATTGATGAATTTAGATGAAACATATATATTTCATCGAAATATATATATTTCTTGATGAGAATCGATTCTCACCTAGCTTGTGTACGTGATGAATAAATACAGTATATTATAGTTGTGACTAGCTAGGGCTGAAAATAACCCGCGGGTACCCGCTCCATCCGTTATACCCGTATTAATAATTTTGTGGGTGAAAACCTGCAAAAAAAGTGGATGATGGGTGGAGTGAGTGCGGGTGAAGCGGGTGATGGATGGATTATGGGTGAAGATTTTTCATACATAATCCGCCCCATTAACCCGCCCCGCAAACCCGCATAAAACCCTAAAATTTATATATATAATGTGTGTGATTTTACTATTTTACCCTTTTAAACTTAACTTCTACAAACCATAATCTCTGATTAGTGCTTTGCCCACCAAATTTCAATTAGAGTGGATATGGTATCTCGGCTTGCTCTTCCACATTATAGCAAGGGATGTACTGGATTAGTATATGATTAGTATAGAGATATATACCCTTCCACTTTCAAATTTCAATTAACTCGTTCAGTGATTTGCCGATAAAAAATATAAATACATAGACCCACCTTATTTGTAATTTTGAGTTAGAATTGGACTACTTGTATTGATTTGGTTTTTCCTTTTGTTTCACCCATTGAATACCCGCTCCACCCGCATCACTCGCGCGGGTCGGATGCGGGTGAAAAGGTTTGCGGGTGATGGATGCATGGAGCGGATGAAATTTTTTACGATTGGCTTCATCCACTCATAACCCGTCCCATTTCCACCCCTAGTCGTGACCCATTTAAGCATATATACAATATTACAATCGATCTCATGCGTTTCATGGGTCACAACTATTGAAACGCGTCGTTTGGCTCACATTCCCTTTTCTTTTCCCTTTCATCACTGGCTCAAGAAACTAACACGACAAACAAACTACACCTAGCACCCCAAACAGCTAGTGGTTCTGATATATAGTGCAAAGACCCAAATGGTGAGCGACATTCACAACGTCGAGAATTTGAAACTTCTATATTTATATATCACATAAACATATTGCTGAAGGGGCCTAACAAATAATCATTCAAATAGACCAACTAATTTGGACAAATAAATTGTTTGAGTCAAACAAACCCAAACCACCATATATCAATTCTAGCTAGGTTATGTTGATATATATATATATAGTCATATAGAGGAGGTTAAGGGGGATTAGTATAAATATCACATATATTATATTAGAGAAATCATCCAATGAATAATCAAATAAATCAATTACTCTTTTCTCCTTACCTTTACTGTCTATCACTCTCGATATATCCCTTTACTCTTCTTCAGGCCTAAACTCATTCTCCTTCATTCCTTCCTAATCTCTGCATTTCTCCCTTTCAATAACATAAATCCCAATTGGGACATTACAGTATAATGGTATAATGGTATACTCCCTCCAGTTAGTAAAACTTGTCGTTTTAATTACTATTTACGCATACTTTTTTAGGGATAAAAGCTATATAAATTAAATATCTAGTTTTTTTATAATTTTTTTAAAAATTTCATAGTTATGATTAATAAGTATAAACCTGTTACAAATTTTTTTAAGAAAATAATATTTTATATAGTTTTTATCATCTTAAAGAAACGTGCATAAATAGTATAAACAACGTGTTTTTGCCTAACGGAGAGAGTATTAACTTTCATGTCATCCAAATGCATTACTGGATATATGATATTTGGTACAACTCGGAGTATTAATTAAGTCCTTATAATGTGTGGTAGTATTTTTTTTCTTTTATTTTTAACACAATTACTAACTATCTATAGATATTTTTAATACAACTGTTACAAATGATATTAATATTTTTTAAACCAAGTTATAATGATATGATTATTTTTTACTAACCAAAAATAATGATTTAAAATATCTATATCTATATATGTAACATGCTACTTTAAATGAGATTTATATATAAAAAATGAAATTATTTATAAGATACTTTTATGTTACTGATTTTTATATTTTTTATCCTAACTATTATTAATATTTTATAATATTAACTTGCTATATTATTAAAATTAGATTTTTTTAAAAGTGATCTATGGCACGGGAACTGTGCTAGTACCATTTTATTTATAGAAAAACGCGCATTTTTTTTTGAGTTTAGACTTTAGAGGATGGTAGGGATGAATTTTTGTAGAAGGAAATGAAATAAATTTTATAGGTTAGAAGAAGGAATTTGTTTAAAATTAGGATCAATGAATTATAATTTAAAAATGGAATAAATTAATTTGTTTCATTTCCAATTACTCTTTCTCTTTTCAAAATAATATACTTCTTCCGTCTCATATATAATTAATTTCATTTGATTTTTTAAAATATTTTTTAAAAAACTAAATTTTTTATAAAATATTAACATTTTTTTACAATTTTTTTAAAATAATAATATACTTATAAATCAAATACATTCATTTAAGGATTCAGAGCTTAGAATTATGGATCAAATCAAGGAATTTCAGGTTGAAAACCCTAACTTTGTCATGTTTATTGACGTGTGATAATCAAATTCACAGGGAAATGAAGTGTCCCACAAGAGAGCCTCTTAGATTCATTTACCTATTAAAACTAACCCACATTATTTATATATTCCGAATTAAATAATCCATACATTGACGTTTTCGGTAATAATTAATTGTATAACAGATATTTAAGTTTGTGAGATGTAATTTAGATCATCTTTATTTTTTGAATAATCCACCATTAAAAATAATGTATTATATATTTAGTGGTAATGGATTAATAATAATTATTAAAAAAAAAACAGTAACTATATATATGGAGGGTGATGTGTCAATTTTCCATTGGAATTTCACTCTTTTTTCAAATAAATTATTCAAAATTAATATAATGGAAGTGGATAAAGACATTTTAGCTACCTCCTTAATTTATCCCTAAAAAAAGAGTAACGATTTTATGTGGTATGATATGATTATCTTTTAAGATTAGGGTAATTAAGTAATTGATGACAATATAAGACCATTTCATCAAAGATACACCTTAGCCATCAATCACAAATGGTTGAGGTAAAGTACAACGCAACACAACAACAATCTAGATGGAGACATAAACCTATTATATATTTAGCCTTGTTCAAGTTGGTAATCAACTAATTTCTATTTTTATTCTAACTAGTATATATGTTTGAATTATGACTGATTTTATTAATCAAATTAGTTATTTGATAATTAATTAACATGGCGATAAATATGTAATACACGTTTTGTTGTAATCAATCTAGCTACCTACCACCCAAATGTATATGTTTAATTAACTTGACATCACTTTAATCAACGTTTATAAGTTGCATATATCATATCATTACAACAAAAACCGGTTTGGATAGAACTTTCCCTGTAATAGGAAACCTAGCTAAGTCAATGTCCTTTAATTTGGGTATATGCATAGATAATTAATTAAGATTCAAAGATGCATTCAATTTTATATTGTTTCAAACCTTATAATTAATCAAGTAAAAATCTTGCACAAGTTTGGGAGTTTTTTTTCCAATTTTAAGACATATTTCGAACCTAAGGGCTCGTTTGGTTAAATATAGGAATTTCAATTCCTGTGAACTTACTTCCTGGGAAATAGAATTCTCGTGAATTCTAGGAAGTATGAAAATATGTTTGTTTGCAAATAAATTCTCATAAACTCAATTAATTACACTATTTTATTTGCTTGAACACAGATATTTGACAGCAATTGAGTTTAAATTACTTTTATAACCTTTATATATCCATCTTATTATATCGACAAATTAGAGATTTTCTTTATGAAAAAAATACATTAAATAAAAGATTTGGAGAATAAAAGGGGGAAGTAGATCTTACCCTCCCTCTCATGATAAGTTGAATTCCCTCATTTTGTAGGAATTCTAATTTCTGGGAATTCTAATTCCTGAATTTTTTTAGTTTAAAAAATTGTACCAAACACATATATTGTAAACCAATCCCCGATAATTAATTTGTACTTTCCGAGAAGTAAAATTGTAACCAAACAAGGTCCAGGCCAATGCCCTAGGAACTTTTTGATATTCCCTTCAATCCAAAATTTACATCATTTGTTTTTTAATACATATTTTAATGAGCTAAAAACTACATGATATAAACTATCATTTTTCTTAAAAATCGATATTTTATATAGTTTTTTACTTTTTGAAATGTGTATTAAAAAATCAAACGACATACTCCTATATTTTAAAACATAAAGTAGTTGTTTTGGGGAATGATCCCATAGAATTTGAAAATTTTAACTTCTATTCAATGATTGAGATTCAAATTAAATTTAGCTATTTTTCAAAAGTATGTCAAAAAGTCAAACGACTAAGTCGACGGTAGTACATATTTAATCAATGAAATGATATACTCTTTAGTTACACCATGTGCAAATATGTACATTTTAATGATCGTGGATGATCCGAAAGGAAAGTGTAACGGTGCATTACTATTTGTATGCATAAAGCAGATGTTATATCCAAATCAAAGTAGGTAATAAAATATTATCAATCCCTATTTTCACATCACATAATGTAATTGAGTTGATCAACCTAAGACCAGCCCTTTTCATTTTCTGATTGTTCTGTTTCCTCTTTTCCTTTGAATTGAGTTCAATTTGCCTTTAAACTTGGAGATTAAATTGATGATGTATACTGTATTTTCTAAGAAGGAACTTCAAAAAAGTACAAATAAGTATGCAGAGTACAAATAAAAAAAATGGACCCAATTATGGAATTCGGTCCAGTGTGGTCCAGAGTCGGCCTGGGACCGATGGCTCACCCCTACCGACAACGCAACGACTACATCTATGATTAGCACTGACCATCAGATTCAAGGTTACTGGATATGGATACTTACCATGAGCTCTTTTGGTGGATGCAACTTACAATGCAGATGTAGGATGATCTTGAATTCTTGACAGCCTTCAATGAGAAGGCGTGTGCCGTGAGTTACCCAAGTGCACACCGGGGATCATGACACGGTGAGCATGTATGGGGATTCAATGTTTGACGCCCACAAAACATAAGGCGACTTCAGCTTGGGCCTGGAGTTCTTCCAACACTTTAACAAGCTTGTCTCGGCACATTTCGGTTTTTGCGTTCTCAGTTAGCATCTTCCTCAATCTTCAGAAATAGCAAAAGTGCTTATGTTAAGAGAAGTATTGAGGACATGCTAAACACGCGAAATCACAAAATTGCAAAGTGAAGAGTACACACCTGTGGATGGATGCAGTGTCTCCATGACCAGTG
The DNA here is from genome assembly GCA_037127255.1 of Persicaria tinctoria. Lineage (NCBI taxonomy): Eukaryota > Viridiplantae > Streptophyta > Magnoliopsida > Caryophyllales > Polygonaceae > Persicaria > Persicaria tinctoria. The sequence goes on from JBANSL010000010.1 coordinate 4,644,873, forward strand.
AAGACAATAAGCATAGAATTCAAAGGCAGGTGTTGGTGAAGATTGCCTATGCGAGCATCCAAACGGCCAAGTATTTCTTTTAGTTCTGAGGTCAGAAAACGCTTCATCTTCTTTCGTTTAGAAGAACTGTCTTTACATGTGACCAATGATATTTGCTCTGCTAGTCTCGCATTGAACTTCTCCGTATCCTCAGCCTGTTTCTTGAAATAGGAGTTCAATTCAGAAAATTGAGTCCAAATGAATTGTGCCTTGTCATTTTTCACCTGGAAAAAAAATCACATTTATTTCATCATTGCTCCATTAACAAGAACAGATAAACAGCAAGAGCCTTTGAGAAGAAATACCTCCTTTTGAACTTTTAATGAAGCTTCGTCATCAGATGAAATGGGGATCGCATGGGACGTCCCAGAAGCATAGCGCTTAATTATGGAGATATCATCAATGAAAGCTGATGTCTTTCCAGACTCACTTAGGATAGTATGAAGCTTCTTCCTCGTAAATTGTTGTGTAGGGTTACCATAGTCGGGACCTAGAAGAGAAAGTGGATGTCAGGTAGACAAATAAGAGTGACATTAATTTCATATTGCAGCCAAACTGATCAAAAAGAGTTCTATTGTTCGATGTTTGCCATCTAAGAAACAGCATAAGCTGACAAGCTTCTATAAAATGCAACAATGAAATCAAACTTTGTACTCTTTCAGTGATTCAATCATGCTCTTTATTTTATCGAAGAATCGTGTTCTTTAACTCTCTTCTACAGGACCGAAATCAAGGAGTTTCCCATCTAAAAGTGAAGTGCAATAAAACTGCATCCCTATGAAATTAGTCGGACCCAAAAAGTGAACCAAGTTGACACGCCAAAGAGCTTCCACCACCTCATGAACAATTCCAAATTATCACCAATCTGACAGTGACAACCATATAATTATCTAGCCTTTTTATCCAGTGAAGATGTGCAATTTTGGACTTCTAGATATAAAACTCTTCCAATTTCAAATATCTTTACTCGAAACCTAAAATGCCACAAACCACATTGACCATATAAAGGTTGCCACATCACATACCATGTCTTATCTTCAACAAGGCCAGTTCCAAAGCAGTCCTGGCATCCTCTGTACTGTCATGTCCATTTCCCGAATCTTGTATCTCTTTAGAAAGGAATTTTCTTGCAAGAACTCTAAGAGCTGTTTTATATGATCCACCCCGAGGATGCTTGTATAATAGTGCAGTGTCAATCACTAAACCGTGGTTGATTTTTAAGGCCAACAAGTCATTCTCCAAGGAGTGTCCAACCAGGATAGTCTCTTTGTAAACCAGCTTTAAAAATTCTTCCTGGGGCAAACGAAAGGGTGGGAAATCATGTCAAAGAGAAAAGAATAACAGTATAAACAGAAAATAAACAATAATCATGCACCAGCAAAACCCTATTGAGATACATATTTAAGATTTATATTCACAACCTCCGATAATAAATTAATAACTAATAAGAGAAGAGAAGATAAAGAACCTGAATATCATTGAGACTTGTCGTTACACCATCCAGCATTTCAGATGTGATACCACTATATCTGCAAGACATAGAAGAAAAGCTGTCAGCGATTAATTGGACAAAACTTACAATCCTTAACATCCAGGTAGAAAGGTTCAAGGACGTTAAATCATATCATATCACAGTAATAAACGGTAGTAAATAAAACTTCTTGAAGAAGATTTTTTATGATGAAAATACATAAATAAAAATAAAGGATCATAAATGACTTTCAAATCATTGATCAGCACATGACGGGTCCTTTTCAAGTAATTTCTCATAAGATGAAAAACTCAAAAACACCCACCCTTCATGCGTTTTCATTTAATAGGTTACAAGATAAACATAAAGCAAGATCAATCTATGAAGTATCAGCAGATTACAAGGAATAGAGATCAAGCACCTGGTGTTGTAATCAGTGATAGGGTTTGATGGTTTAACTAGTTTGTCCAACAGAACCTGGATCAACAGGTTATTAGTAATACTTCATAAATAAAGGTTAAATTGGATATCAACGTGAAATTATATACATGGTCGATGGAACTCAAAAAACTATGATTTACAGTAAAGACGTGACAGGATATGTTGCAGTATAAAGGACACAGGGCATAGCATAGGTTAGGATCATCTTGTGAAATAAAAGACTTCAAATTTTATCAAACACCAACTGACATGAACATGTGTGAGCATTCATATTAAGTAGACCGTCATCATCTAAATTGATATAACAGTGTACATTTGATAGCAACTAGGAAAATATACACAACCTAAAACATAGAATGGTCCACAACTCAAATCAGTTCCCTCTTTTTAGAATAAAAGGTTCCCAACAAGAGACAAGTTCATTTTTGCAAGACCAGCTGCCACCACCATAAACAGGGCATGTATAGGGACAATAACCTCAAAAATTACGACACTAAATTACTGGAAATTTAACAGAAAATAATTCCCGGATAGGATCATTGAATCAAGTTTATAATCTATGATATGTCCTGAAACTCAGATCATTGAATCAAGTTTATACTAGGATCATTAATGTAGTGTAGTCTTCACCTAAATAGCATAAGATTAGATTTCCTTGCAAACTTTCAGTTTCTTGAAACCCGAAACACCTTCATGATGCAGTGAAGGAACCGACATTTAAAATAAAGAAATCATCAATCTCATCTCAACCCATGATCAATGTGGTGGGGTAAAGTAAAATACATCTACGGCATACCTGTCCTTCAAGATCAACAACCGTCACACGTGTGAGCTCAAATCCCTCGCAGGTGATACACTAAAAGTTAAGAGTCACCAGATTAAAATTAGAAATCAAGCAAAACAAACCTAGTTACAAAGCAAACATGAAGCAGGTATGACCAATTTATAAAGCCCTGATGCAACAAGAGATTTTCCATGCCTTCCAAGCAAGAATATTACTGATTCAAAGTCCCATAAATTCATCCTACTCTAGACTAGAAACATTTATGAGAGTGTGACTATTATGTGGCCCAGGAGACATATTATAAGCGCCTGTAGTAGATCCACTAGACATCAATGAGGTTGATCAATGAGAATGTCCAAGGACTATTAGAAAAGGAATATGACATTTAAATGGAAGAAAAATAGCCCTTTCCACTAGAAAGTATCCCAGAGTTGAGAGCTTTACCATCTCACAATCAAGAGCTAGTAATTCATGTGGGGCAGATCCAGAAGGTGCAGGGAGAGTAGAAAGAAAACCTTCACCAATTTATAACAAGTTAAAAACAAATGCTAAAATGGGCCGATAAAAATTAAAAGATTTGCATGTGATATGTAAACACCTGGTTGATTGTGACAGTATCCATTGTCAAACAATTGCTTGGGAGTAAGAGTATAGTAAGTGATTGGGAAAGGTACGTCCTTCTTTATTTCAGCCAAAGAACGGCCACCTAAAACAGAAGAACTCGATTCTGCACATAGAAAGCAGTAACAAATATAGAATCAACATAAACAATGACACTAATCAGACACTGTATGTAGCAAAGCACCATAGTTATATGCATTCAGGTTTTGCACAAAGCAGATATACACCAAAACCATACAAGCATAGTATAAATTATCAAGAAACCTTGACAATTGTGATTAACAAGCAGCAGAGATATGGATGAATGGCATACAAAAATGTTTTTCTAAGATGTACTAAAGCTATAGACTACTGCTAAAGAGATGGTAGATTCAGCTATATTTTTGGGCTGTGTAAAGCTTATGGCAATTATTATCCCAAATATAAGAAGAATGCTTGATAATTTTTATTTCCTTAATTTTTTACCTATTCCGAGAAGCTACGGTGACATAATCTAGAAAATGCAATCAAAATCCAAAGGTTGATTTGAAGCGTTTTTTAATTAAGAATGAAAATTAATTTTTTGACATGAAAAAAGTATAGCCAAAAGCTGCTTTCCCAAGCTGACTCATAAACAAGGTAACACAAATACCATTCTGTTATTGCTAGCACAAGATAAGACCACATACAAATAATCAGTTCAAGACCAACAAAGGCAACAACACATTGTGTAAAAGCAAGCAATCATGCAGAGTGCCCACCTTTTCCAGATTGCTGCTCATTTTTCTTTGCAACTGAGTCAGCTTCAACCCTCTTTCTTTTGAACTTGCATGTCAAGAGTGCATCTATTGTCTGCATTCCATCTGATACACAGCTAGCATAAAAAAAATCACCAAAGATCATACAATCGCAACATAAATAAAATAATACATAACATTATTGACAGATTAAACAATGAATTAAGCATGCCTACTACCTACCTTAGTCCCAAAACTGCCCTTGGGTTGCCACAATACCCTTTCAAGCTAGTCAGCAGTTTCAACTGTGACATATACAAAGCTGCATCGAGACCGGGAACATAAAGCAGAACCACCTTTGGAATGAGGGGCTTGTTCTGCAAGACAGAAGAGGAGAATGACATAACGATTATATCATAAAGCTAAATGTTAGCTGCAAAATTTTTCTCTATTCTCTATCCATCATGCTAGGAGATTTGAAAAACCATCGTCCATTATTGATACAGCCAAAAAAATGAGGTATGCAGCATAGTCATACAATGCAGAGCAGAATATGGCTTGCATTCAATGTCTTGTGCAACTGATTAAGTATCATGAAACAAAGACGTACCCACTACTTGTAAACTACACAATAATGATGAAAAGTTATAACAATCAGCTGGCAAACAGGCCAATAACTTTCCAAACTAGAAATTTTAGCTTAATATGGTAGATTATATGTGATGCACTTCCTGAGAGTGGCTGAGAAGCAGTTGACACACATTCCCTATTGGTGTTTCACATGAAAGCATTACTCCCAACACATAGGCCAATGTTCATAAGTCATAACTTATTAATCGACGCAGTCAAGCTCTTTTACCCAGACTGCTTGGCGTGCCGAACACAAACTAACCCAAAGTTTCATAGAGAATATCCAAGCATCACTTAACCTATATACAGCAATCTCTCTAGACTTCCCATTCCAGTCCATCTATTCCATACATTGTTCTAAAATCCAGGGTATATATATATACTAGTAAAAATCCACATAACTGAAGAGTGTACACTTAGGAAGTAGGGAAAGTCCACAGAATATTGGGGATACCTTGATAAAAATCCATGATGGCATGTAGCCATCTGCAAGAACCCATGTGACGAGCCCTTGAAGATCCTGTAATTGAAATAATAAAATAAAAGAGATTTTTTTGGTATTGAAAAGATGAATTTCACTAAATAACTCGAATCAACAGAAAACATACTTGCAAATTCAACGTTGAATTGGGTTCTGGAGTCTTCATCACGGCCTCTGCTCTGGCCTGCCACAATTTTTCTCGTCTGTCAGTAAAAAATCAAGTCATTAACAATAACAGGATTGTGAAACAAATCAAAATCAAACTTTCTCATCGGATAGAGAACCTCGGGGCCGTAAATGTCAAAGTAGGGTTTATCCTGATTGTCGGCGGAACTCTGTTCGGCGGTAGCTAGGGTTTCCATCGCGTCCTGAAAAAACTCGCCTTTGTTGTGATTTGGGGAAGATGATGAGAGCGGATGAGAAGAAAACAAGCGCGTGAGAGAAATAGCTTTGACGGGGTCTTTGCAGGGGAGTAACGCCGGCCGACAGCAATTGCTCGGAGTTGAGGCGCCGGAGACCGAAGAGGCGGTGGTGGAGAGCGGAGGAGCTGATGAGAGAAAGTGTGAGGGCATATTGGCCATAAAAATGAGTGTATTTGTTAAATTAATTTTATAAAAATACGGAGAATGGGTAATTTAATATATTTTTTAGGCAAAATTGCAGAAAACCACCCTTTAAACATGATAGTTTGCAAGAAACCACCCTTTAAATTTATTTTTGCGGCAAACCACCCTTTAAATATAATAGTTTGCGGAAAACCACCCTTTAAAATACATTCATTTAAAAATCACCACCCATCATCACTTTTCATTAAAATTTTATTAAGTAAATCAATATCACCTTTTTACCCCTTAATATATATATATATATATATATATATATATATATATATATATATATATATATATATATATATATATATATATATATATATATATATAACTTAATATACTACATCCGATCCAAAATATATGTCGTTTGACTTTTCAGAACGTATTTTAAGAAGGTAAAAACTATATAAAATATCAACTTTTTTAAAATTGTTTTTTACATATTAGTATTTGTTGGTAATAAGTATTAAATTGTAAAAAAATAATAAAAAAAAAGTTAATATATTATATAGTTTTTAGCTCCTTAAAATACGTGTTAAAAAGTCAAACGACATATATTTTGGATCAGAGGGAGTAATATATAGATAAATAGATATCGATTATATATTAATTCAATGTATTGAATTAAACTCATTGGTTTTAAAAAATGTAGAATATCTTAAGGATTTTTTTTAAAATATATGGAGTAATTGTAATTGAAGGTTATTGATTAAAACGCCTAAAAATATGTTGGTTATGAGATTCTAAAAAAAAGTGGGTTATGTCAAATTATCATAAAGACTTATATATTAGATATAGATGACACATCATCTTAAATTCTTATAAATTAATATTATATATAGATATATAGATTTAATATAATACATAAAGATTTAAATATAGATTCAAATCCAAAATATAATACTTTATCCCCCAAAATATATACTCCCTCTAATCCAAAATATATGTCGTTTGACTTTTTAACACGTATTTTAAGGAGCTAAAAACTATATAATATATTAACTTTTTTATTATTATTTTTTTACAATTTAATACTTATTACCAACAAATATTAAGTTGTAAAAAATCATTTTTAAAAAGTTGATATTTTATATAGTTTTTACCTCCTTAAAATACGTGTTGAAAAGTCAAACGACATATATTTTGGATTAGAGGGAGTATATATTTTGGGGGATAAAAGAGTAATTTTGGTTTACTTAATAAATTTTTAATTAAAATTGTTGATGGGTGGTTTTTTTAAATGAATGCATTTTAAAGGGTGGTTTGCCGCAAACTACGACATTTAGAGGGTGGTTTGCTGCAAAAATAAATTTAAAGGGTGGTTTCTTGCAAACTACCCTATTTAAAGGGTGGTTTCCTGCAATTTCGCCTATTTTTTAATTTTTGGACTGATCGTTTTAATACCTTTTTGTTATATGCACGGCACCATATCGCCATATGCACGGTGGAGGTATCGGACTCCGAGATCGGCATACAATTTGGAGGTGTCGGACTCCCAGACCGGCAGAAGGCTATGGCGGTGTCGGACTCCCAAACCGGCATCCAATGTCCGAGGTAAGTTCGAAGCCTATATATAACAAAGCGATGCCCGAGTTAAACCACAAAGTTTTCGATTCAAAATCCAAATTCTAACATCAGAGGAAATGGCGTTACCGGAAGAAGATGGCGGAGGCCTTTTACCGTTCGACATTTTTAGCTATAGCGATCCGGAGGAGCTCGTGAAGAAGATCGGGGTGAGTTAATATTGTTACAGCGTATCGTTTATATATAGCAGAACCTTTATATAATTATGTTTGAATAGAATCATATTATAGCATATAGCGGAACCTTTATGTAATTAGGTTTGAATAGAATCATATTATAGCGTATAGCGGAACCTTTATATAATTAGGTTTGAATGATTATATTATAGCATATAGCGGAACCTTTATACAATTAGGTTTGAATTTAATCATATTATAGCGGAACGTTTATATAGAGGTAACCTTTATGTCATTAAGTTTGAATGGATATGATGGTTTTTCTCGAAACATAAGATAGCATAGTTTTGTAAAACGAAAGCATCATATAATATAGCATTTTTGATAATATAATCCAAAAAAGTTCTTAGTACATAAGTGACATTATGCAGGAACAAAACCAACCTCTAAATGTGGGTACAGAATATGGTTCGATGTTTACAGTCGATGGTTATTGGGCTGATCAAGAAAACATGAAGGCATGGGCTAGATACGTAGGGAAGATTAAGAACATGGTACTTGTGATCACTCGGTCATGGAAGAACCAAATGAGTGGTTTGGGTACCTTTCGTCTAGTGTGTGATAAGTACGGAGGGGGTAGAGATATTCCAGTTGTCGACAAGGATTTTCCGCCTGCAGTGAGTAGGCGCGGGAAAACGACAAAGATCGGATGCATGTTTGAGCTGGAGGGTCGTCAAAATGATGCTGACAATTGGACCATGAAGGTTATATGCGGTGTGCATAACCACAAGCTAAACGATGTGATGTTAGGACATCCCTATGCCGGTAGATTAACTCCAGATCAACATCGGCAGGTTCGACGTGATACAGTGATTGGGATAAAACCGGGGGTTATGTTGCGCGGGATGAAGTATGATGATCATGACTGCGTGACTCACATTCGTCAAGTCTACAATGCACGAGCCCAGTTGCGGAGAACCGCTGCAGAAGGACGGAGGGACCTGCCTCAAGCGCTTCACAAACTCAAACAAAAGGGATACTTTATCGCCACACGGAATTCCTCTAAAGCAGGAGTAGACGAGGTTACTGATGTGTTTTTGTCCCATCCGAACTCCCGACATCTTCTGATGTTGTTTCCGTATGTTATCGTGATGGACTCGACGTACAAGACGAACGAGTAAGATGAATCACATTACTGTCGGCTACTTTTATATATGTTATACGTTGTAGTAAATTGTTTGACTAATTCATTAAAATGTTAGGTACGAAATGCCGTTGCTGGAGATCGTAGGGATTACTAGCACGAAGAACACATTTGCAATTGCGTTCGTATTCATGGCAGGCGAGAGCGCAAAACACTATAGTTGGGCACTAAGGCGACTACGCTATTTGTGCGGTCAACGACTCCCAGAAGTAATTTATACAGACAGAGAGTTGGGTCTTATCAAGGCTCTTCGGGAGGAGTTACCCACGGTAAAGCATATGTTGTGCACTTATCATATTATGTGCAACATTGAAATGAAGGGTAGGATCACGAAATCTACCGAGAAGCGAAACGCCTTCTACAATGAATGCAAGGCCTTATTTGAGTCAAAGACAGAAGAAAGTTATGAAGGATATGTATACAGTGGGAACAATCAAATGGTCATCCCAACGGTCGTCCACTGGGTGCCATGTCAGCTTCAGACCCTTGACTTGAGGTGGTCTCTCTTCTTGCATGGGGAGGATTCGCAGCATGGGGATTGTCTGAACATGACCAAACTGTCGCATAACCCTGTTTGGCATGTAGGCTTCCATAACAGAGGAGAAATGGATTAAGCCTCTGTAACGCGAAACTCTGTAAAACCCATCAAAGTCAAGGGGACCGTAGGGCATGAATTTGACGTCCTCTGCCCGCATCGTTTCTAATTGCTTGATAAACTTCAAAGTCCTCTCGTGGGTGATCGGTGGTGTTGGTCGACAAGCGTACCTCTTTGCCCAGCGTGCGTCTCCATGGTCTGCGGGGTCCTCAAAGACGTCGGGCGCGAACATTGGAAAGTGAGCGAATATCCAAAACTGAAAATTCCAGACGTCAGTTGAACATTGAGTTATCATCAATAATAACACACGCCATGTGTATGGGGGTCGAGACATACCTGAACAAGAGCAGTACAACCCCCCAAGTTAGCCATCCCCTGTCTCGACGAGATCCCCATATGCCGATACAGATATGCCAGGACTCCCACACCCCATGCATACTCTCCTGTGATTCGGTGATCAGTCACGAAATCCAAAGTAGTGATCGGTATGGTTGTCGTGGTCCGGTCGTTTAAAACCAAGCAACCAAGAACCTCCAACAGATATCCGCTTGCGATGATAGTTGGGGGTGTCTGCGAGTTGTGAACTAGTTGGCCCATATGGAAATCTAGGCTTCCTTGGTAAAAAGCATTCCCACTTCGTACAAAGTCTTGAGGAGCGAAGCCTAATTTTTCCATCAACCACGCCTGCCGCAGCTGGTTTGTGCTGTTAGGTCTCAAGGCGCTTCCGTCGATGGGAAGACCAAACAACTTGTGCACATCGTGCAAGGTAATTGTCATCTCCCCCCACGGGAGATGGAAGCTGTTGGTCTCTGGATGCCACCGGTATAGAAAGGCTTGGATGAGACAGTGATCCACTGTGTCCATCCTGATGTCATCCATCAAATGTAACCCACTCTGCTTCGCCACATGCCACCGTTCCCACTGCCCAGGTAGACGAGGCCAGCTGCGCACTGCCTGCCACCGGTCTGCACGCCTTATGCTCTTGACTGTCATCTCGACCTCCTGCTAGACAAATAATAAGAGTATGAGCTGGACGGATACCACAGTTGCACATAACATAACATTAATTATGAACAAATCGTTCATACATTAACACACACCTCACTTAACCACAGATGCTGACACTTGTGAGTCCTATAGTGTCGTAGTGGCTCCACATACATGGGGCGGCCGTCGCCCACATCCCTACTGTTCAACTCGTCATTCATCCCAGGACGACAGTTGGGGTTATGCTCGGGAGCTGTACTGGAAATACCCCCAAACGTGTCAGCGAGCCCGAAGGGGTTAGACGCTCCTGCCGCTGTACCACCAGCTGGGTTTGAGGAGGATGCCCCCTCGTCGCGGATGGGCTGCTGAGTCATGCCCTTTCAGTTCGACCACAGTCCAGATCCACCCACGGTTGAATAAATGGGGGTGGTCTGGTTGACTAATCGTTCCCACGCACTCGAATGCTGCGTGGAACCGGTGTCGCACTCGTCGGCGGGCGTATACATAGGGTTTTGGGGGCTGGCTAGGACGTAAGGTGTCTCCGGAAATTGTGTAGTGTCGACATCGTCGACGGTGTAATCTGCCAAGAAATCCTCGTCGTCCCGCCCAAGAAACGACGTACTTGCCCTTGCGGGCTCTTGCATCGGTCGCTCTACTGATGGCTGTCTAATGGCCGATGTGCTGGCTCTCGCCGGCTCTATCGGCCTATCACCTCTCCTCACAGAGGTCGTGGGCCTTACCCGTTCCCGTTGGCTTACAACCCGCCTCATCATCTACATTATAAAATTCCATATCCATTAGGTGAACATAAATTCCATAATATATTTGCCCATTCATCATATTTATCTACATGTTGACATAAATTCTTTGCAGTTAATGATTTTTCCTACGGTCCTAATTTTCCTACATTCCACATGTTAACATAAATTCCATATCTAGTTTTCACGCATAATTATATCTATATCTATTTTTCATTCATTATTAATCCCATTATATGTTTCATGCATTACAAATTCTATATCTCATTTGCATGCATTAAAAAATTCAAATATAATTTTATCAATATTCCATATCTAATAATAAAATAAACTTAACATACCAAATTTTATATCTAATTTTATCAATATACCTTGCAGTTAATCATATTTATCAACATGTTAACAAAAATTCCTTGCATTGAATGATTTTTCCTACGGTCCTAATTTTTCTACATTCCACATGTTAACATAAATTTCATATCTAATTTTATATCTAATTTTATCAATATACCCTACCGACCATAACATAAACTTAACATAAAATCATTAATTACCTCCGCGGCAGCTTGTGCTCTAGGATCATTCGGCGGGGGTTGTGAAGCCGAACGCTCATCGGGAGACTCGGGACGCGGATTCCGCGTCCCTGATGAAGAGGCGGATCGCGTTCTGCCAAAAAACCGATCTAACAAACCGTTGAACTTCGGCATTTTGGAGCTCAAATCTGACGAAAGAGAGTAAGAGATGGAGTTGAGTGGAATGTGTGTGTGGTGCAAGAGTGAAGCCGAAAACCGTTCCATTTATACTACACCAAAGCTGACGGAATCGGAACCCGACACCGGTTGCACCAAAGCTGACGCAAAGAAGACGCCGAGTTGACTGATGGGACGAAAGGCTGAAGATTCCCGCGCCAGCCCCTATGTCGGACTCGGAACCCGGCACCGGCTGCACCAAAGCTGACGCAAACTGCCGCCGATTCGACTGATGGGACGGAAGGCTGAAGATTCCCGCGCCAGCCCCTGTGCCGGACTCGGAACCCGGCTCCGGCTGCAGTCTCGCGCCAGCTTTGTCAGTCGATGTGACTGATGTGACGAAAGCTGGCGAAAGGGGGAGATTCGGTCCGCTACCTATGCCGAATCCGGCGTCCGGCACCGCCATCCTATTTGCCGATCTGGGACGCTGGCGCCGCCATCCTCACCTGCCGATCTGGGACTCCGGCTCCGCCACCGTGCAAATGGCGAGACGACCGCCGTGCAAATAGCAGACCCATTTTAATATTATTATTTAGATATTTAGATTATTTAGATGATTTTATAATTAAAAATTATTTATATGTAACGAGGTTTTGAGATAATTTATTTTACGACTTGCCATCTGCACGGTTTAATCTCGTCAAACGCACATTTAGATCACCACCGACTTCTAGTGTCGGCAAAGGTTTAGAAGACCGGATTGGAGAGCCGGCAAAACTCGAAGTCGATAAGTCGGTTGTTGGTGTTGGATTGAGTCGTGTAGAGGACCAGATGTGTTGGGTTGCCGACAACGGCATGAAGAGTCGACAAGATATTTGCCAACACCAGCATGAGGGGTCGACAAGGTGTTTGTCAACACCGAGATGAGGAGCCGATGAAGCATGCATAGTATAGTTTGCAAGTTTGTCGTTGGTCAGGGGTTGCCGACACCAGTATGAGGAGTCGACAAGTTGTTTTCTGTCTCCGTCTCCGACCTTCCGAGTCGATGGCTTGACCGTGCGTTTAACGAAATTTTGGTCGTGCCAAAAACAACTTTTATTTTGATGTTTCTCGTTGATCTTTATAGTAGCGCTTTTACAAGCTTGGTGTATTTGTCATTAGGAATGGAAATCAGGCGGGTTATGGATAGATAAAAATATATCACCCATTTCGTGGGGGTAAATAGCTTCATGGGCGGCTCGGTGGGCTACCCGACCCGCCCACATGGGCAGGCTTGGACAAGACACTTGGCCCAAAAACCGGACCAGGCCCAAGCCCAGCCCGCTATAATGGACCAATATTTTGAGTTAGGCCCGGCCCATGCTCAGGTCTATCGGGGTGAGATCACACAAACTCCCAGTCATGGCGGTGCAGCAACTTTGTCACCTTATTAGCAACCACGTTCATTTCCCGAAAGACATGTGAGACCCAAGCCGATACACCAGAAGACAAGATGGCTTACACGTCTGCAATGAGTAATTCAACCTCCCACAATTACTTTCAAATCTTGTTAACAACATTAACGATTTTGAAGTTGTCGCCTTCAACTTTGATGTGAGAAAGATCGGCCTATCCCGTTGAACCTAGGCTCTCATGTAGGCCTACGAGCAAGGCCTCCGCCATAAGTGGGGTGACACGTCTGTAGTGCGATGTCAAGTCACGCTGAAGAAGACCATCAAACTTGCGAAAAAACAAAACATGGCGTAGCCTCACCATCAAGCATCACCGAGCCATCAAAATTATTTTTTGTCAAACCCTCAAGCGGTTTTCTATACCTAACGTTTTTTCTTTTCTCCTCCTTTGTTCTACCAATTCAATTCTTTGATCCTTATTTTCTTCAAATAACATTGTTGAATATTTTAATTTTTGTATCTTTTCTTATGTACTATTCATTCTTTTTTTTTTTGATAAGGTAAAGATTTGAGTGGGGTCAAGCCCTGATGGACCACCACCCAAGAGCATCCTTGCGGATGAGGACACGCAAAGCCGAGTCGGCCAGGAGGTCCTCTGTGGATGTTGTATGGAGAAGACTCGCAATCCTGTCGGCAGTCGAATTGATCTCCCGGAAGACGTGACCGAATTGCACCCTTTCAAATTGTTGGAGAAGGACCAGGGTGTCGGAAATCGGCATCTCAATCTCCCATGGGTAGCTCCACAGTCTTCACAAGCAGTTGATAATGGTTAGACTGTCGCCCTCAATCATGATACTCGATAGGCCAAGGTCTTTCGCCTTGGGGACGCCACCTCTGAGGGCAAGAGCCTCAGCTCCTAGAGCGGATATGTGCCCACATTTGAATCCGCCACAATCGATGACTGAACTGTGGTGGTCCCTGATAATGAAGCCTGCAGAAGTCTCACCCAATGGCAGTTTGGATCCATCAAAATTGATTTTGAAAGATCCATCAATCGGTTTGCTCCATCTCAAATTTCTTTTTTTTCTTGGTTCATTTGTTCGTAGTTTCTAATGATACTGAGCCTCATCTTCAAAGGACAACTTAGAAGCTGCCCAGTTCTGTAGTTGTTGATTGGTATAATTTTCCATATTTCGGATGGATGTTGTGTTTTGGTTATCAAATATATGTCGATTCCTACTTGTCCATAAGCACCACCATGTCATCGCTAGTCTTCCTTTTTTTTTTATCAGAATTGAATTTGTTGAATATTTCGCAAATGATGTCTTTAATCGATTTATTTCTAGTATCGATATTTCGAATCACTATTTCAATTTTCGATATTTCGAATCACTATTTCATTCTTATGTATGTAGAGCAAGTGCACCTTGATCTTATCTTGTGCATATTTAAATTGAAAAAGTTTGCACCTGAATATGACAAACAAATCTGGCGTCAGACCAATTGGAACAAATCTCTCACTTTTTAACTATTTGCATCTTTTTCTCAATTTTATCCAAAATTGGTTATTCACTTATTCCACCTCCACTCCATCCAAACACGAATAAATTCCTAATTTAGTTGGGGGGAAAGGTACAAAATTCCTACCAATTTGTCTACTTCAACTCATTTGAGTTCGGATTCCATACAAATTTTGGCTTTGAAAATGTATCTCCAATCATAGTTCGAATTATCGGATCATGTTTTGAAAATGTATCTCTAAACAATTTACATGGAATGCAAGAAGAAACTCTTGCAGCCCGTGGATTAGAGGATTTAATTCTTATAATTAAGAAAATGAAAGAAATAAAAACAAACACTATGCTATATGATCCTTCCTTTTTATCTAAAGATTAGTACAAAGCCTTTCAACTACTCACTATGCCCAGCAGTGCCCCCAAATTGATTTCACCCCCAAACCCTAATTTCACTTTTGCTGCACAAACAGCTTTCCCTTTCTCAACCCTAATAGGAGAAACCCTCAACAATATCTCATTGAACTACTATTTTCATGGAGATTGCTTCCAATCGAATTGCATATTGTTGAACCCGTTCATGGCCCCGAGCCCGCTCAGGAGTTGGTTCCCCTGATCCTGTTGTTGTTGTTGCTGTTGTTGTTGTTGCTGGTGGTGGTGGTGTTGGATCATGCTTTGATCCCGAGCCATTGCTACCCTCCCATTCATGGCCATCGGATTGCTCCCCATTGCGGCTCTTACTCCGTTCATCATGGCCGCTTGATTGATGGAACTCATGCCACCGTATCCTCCTGTGCCCATACCGCTGTTCATCAGGCTGTTACCGACTAGGCAGTTGGGCCCGTTGAGGTTTGAGGCGTTGTTTGACTGCATCATACCGTTGATGTGTTTCATGTCGTTGCCCATCATTCCTCCTGGGCCGTTGAGTTGGCTGGTTATCATCATTTCTTGGATTATCTTCTGAACTGAGCTTTGGGAGTCCGGTGGATCCCCATCACACGACAGCGTGGATTGTTGTTGCTGCTGCTGTTGCTGCTGATGTTGTTGTTGCATTGACATATTGACCGGAGAATTTGAAGTGTTCATGTGGCCGGTGGTGGTGGTCGTTGCCATGGCATTATTGGAAGACGGTTGGAGCGGTGAATTGTTGGAAGGCGGCGGTGTCGGAGAATGGAAAGGTGAAGAGTTTGGTTGAACGGGTGGGGGAGGTTGCATCGAGCTGGAGGAGCTGGGAGACGCCATGGGGTTCGTAGCATAGGGACTGCCTGCATTGGTCATGGGATTCTGAGGCCGAGAACCCATGGAGTTTTGATGAAGAAGGGTGGGCATTGCCCCTGCCGAGGCTGAAGTTGGCCCTGTGCTGTGGGTGCTATTCGCGGCCTGCATACCATTGCTTGATGCTAGCTGCGCCGATGCAGCCTGCGCAGACGGGTTCTGCTCATTGTTGGAGTTTCGTCCCACCATCTGCTGCTGCTGCTGGTGGTGTTGCTGTTGTTGAGAGGCAGACTGCTGTTGTTGGTCCTCAGGTTGTTGATTTTGACCTTGGAAGCCGGATGAAGTGTTCGTCCTCCTAGGATATTTGGCCAAGCTTTCTGCAATTGACAAAAGGGAAATGCAGGGATCAGCCAAATTGGCTTGAAAGCAGTTGATGATAGAAAGCCACAACATCAAGAATAAAACATTTTTCCCCAACGACGATTGATACCATGTATTTTATGTTTCCGAGAAAATAATGATAAGCTTACCCATTGGTCCAGTCCCTGTAATCCGGCTATAATCAATCAAATCCTTCATACTGTTGACAACTTCGGATATCTGCAGGTGACAGAGACGGTCAGTGGAGGAGAATATTTGATACTCGCCACAAGAAAAATTCCCAAAGTTTGTGTAAAATGTAAATTAATGAAGTGGTGTACCTGAAGGCATCGGACGTATCTCTTTGTATAGCCCAAGTCGTTCACTAATGGAACTTCCAATGCTTTGGCTACAAGTTTTGCTGATGCCACAAACCTGAAAAATCATTGGGATTCAATGATTCATGAGTAGAATGTAAACAAAGATTAAAACATCCCAGTAAGATGAGCTAATGGTGAGACAGCGAACACCAGCAAAGTTGAACTACAACAAATTAAAGCTACATAAAACTAGTCTTGTGTCAATGAACGGCAACTACAATGAAAAAGATCGGAGGAAGACAACCATAGCATTATAGAAATAATTTGCATTCAGAGATGACCAACTATTGGTTTGCGAAACAGTGGGAATTTGTCTATACACAAGTGCCAAGAAGAGCAATGGGTAATAACAGCATCTCTACTTAACGGTTCACATCACATATTTTATGGAAAATTTTCAGATAAATGTTGATAAGAAAGCTTACATGTTACAAGTATTCTGTAAATCTGCAACTGACAAATTTGCCGTGTTATTTTGAGAAGCAGTTTGGTACTTTTGAGCAGCATTTCCAAGCTGGCTCACCTGTATACATATCAGGAATGTTGCAGAGTCAATGGCTTTATCGACCTAATATCCCGAAAAATTTAGATGTAACAGCAATGATGCTTGGTGGAACAATTATCATGAGATAGAATAGCTACAAAGTCATGAATTAGTTTTTGGGACTTCATTGCAAAATTATATTGCTTGAATGTAAAAATGGATTGTGTTAGAAAACCCATAAGGATAAATGTGAGCATATATAATTCATCATAAATCATAATAGCATAGAGAAACTAAGCAAGTCCAACACATCCTCTTTAGACATTTTAGGCGATTCTATAGGCCTTGGTTAACCATTTGGGATAACCATTGATTTACAAGCCCACACTTGGAATGTCCTTATAATCTCTACTTAGTCATTTGCATGCAATAGTACCACAAGCCTACGAAGTAATCAAGAACCCAAAAAAAGCAGTGAACCGTAGTTTTTGGTTCCAAGGTTACACAAAATGCAACAAAATGGCATATCTATCCTGTTGACAAATTAAGGTGAAGCAGAAGAACAATGGAATGCTTGACAGGAAAAAATGGCATGCAGAATAAAACCTGTGGAATCAAAAGTCTTCGAGGGATAAGTTCTTCATGACGTCTTGCACAAAACTCCCAAGAACATATCTATCAGATATCAAGGTAAAACTGGTTAGATATCAAAACCAAAAGCAAGAGTCTTTGAAAACTCCAAGACAAAGCACTCAATAAATGCAAAACCTTCAGGTCCGGGGAGAACACTATTCGAAGCTGGCCATCTCGAACGACACGAAGTTGCTCAAAAACACTCTCCTGAATTGCCTTTGAATAGTCCAGGACAATTTGTCCAGAAGGATTATGATACTCACGAGGCATATCAACGTAAAGAAGTTCTTCCAGTGTGCCACTTTCGTACTTAATTTTGAAAAGCCTTGGTAAAACTTCAACAGTAGCCTCTGAAGATGAAAATAATAAACTTCAAAAACTTATTAAAGACTGATTAAGATAGTGCATAATTTCACGAGTGTAGAAAAGAACCTAACATACCAAAACCCCGCCCTGGTTTGCGGTTACATATTTCACAGTGCCATGCATCCTGACAAATTCAGAAAGAGAGTTTGAATTGTTTGAACAAAGAACAATGCAACAGCAACAATAGAATGGTAAACCCGGATTTGAAATAAATTCGTATACTAGAATGAATATAACAATTAACAAGTAGCCCTAAACAATCAAGTTTATAACATTGCAACCATAACCAGATGAGATACTGTCATACTGTACAAAGTATCAGTAACTCTCAAAGAGTAATTGTGCTGAAAATTGAAAAGAAAAGAAGATTCAAGGAGTAGCATACTAAATCCTAATCAAGTTGAGAGCCCCAGTGCCAAAATTGAGAATGTTATATAAATCAATTAAGTGGATTAAATAATGCAAGAGCCTGAACCATTGGGAATGATCTATAAAGCCAAAAAAACAAATAGTACACCAAGAACGCGTTCATTTCAGTCACATTACATGGAGAATTAGCCAAAAAGGGAAAACAAAAGGAACAACTTGCCTGAGGAAATACTCCAGTTGTTTGCCGACCATTTCCATACATTGACACACACCATTTCTTTTTGGCATTTGGAGCGAAGAAGTCATCCACGAACTTCCTCCAAAATTCAATATTGTTGTCCTGTAATGATAATATATTAAGGTAATTAAAAAATGGAACAATATTTAGCAACAACCATGAAAATTGCATATCTATCACCATAGCAGAGATCTTACTTCAGGTCTATTTTGTTGCTGAAACATATACTGGGTAACTCGCTTTGCGCACATCCCAACTTCATATCCTGGTTTTACCGGGGGTCTCATTTGCAAGTTCTGCGCCTGAAACTGCTGCTGCATTTGCGATCTTTGTTGGGGAAGCGCATTGAGAAGTTGACGCTGCTGCTGATGTTGTTGCATCTGAAGCAGTCTTTGCTGCTGCAGCAGATTAAGCTGCGCAGCCGCAGCAGCTTGAGAAGACTGCCGTAGCAACTGTTGCTGTTGTTGCTGATGCAAAAACATCGATTGCTCCGAGTGTTGAGGCTCCATCTTTACAGGTGGCAGGCTCCTCATTGATTGAAGCTGTTGCGGTTCCAGTTTCACGGAACCCAGACCTCTCAAAGATTGCAACTGCTGCTGCTGTTGCTGCTGATCATTATTCCCCTGTGATTCCATCTTCACTTGACCGACACCGCCCAAACCGCCACGCATAGACTGAAACTGCTGCTGCTGCTGCTGCGCCTGACTAGCGGAGAACTGCTGCATAGACTGCTGAGGATGCTGGAATGCTTGCTGCTGATCATGTTGCTGCGAATTCGACTGTCGCTGCTCTGCAAGCATCTGGTTACCCGAATGGTTCATATATTGCTGGCCCTGAACATGACCAGCTGACGAAACCGCATTTGACATGTGTGCAGGGACAAAAGACGACGAAGGGTTGAATCCCATTCCAGCACCTACTCCGGAGAGGGGATCAGACTCCGCACCTGTATCCATCCCACCACGTTGACCACTAGAAGCACCCGAAAGCGCAGGACTCGCCACCCCATTTCCGAAGGACTGGTGGACATTTCCAAGCATATTCACATTACCATACTGCGTGCGGGGCGACAAAAGGGATGGAAATCCTCCCTGGGAAGGCATTGGACCACCTTGCCCTCCCATTAAACCTGAATTCGATCTCAGGAGCGAAGGAGGAACCGACTGCGGGTTGCCCATAGGAGTCGAAGGCCCCGAAGGTACCATCTTTACAAGATCACAAGCTACTACTGTGAATCCAAAGTAGCAAAAACT
This sequence comes from Persicaria tinctoria, assembly GCA_037127255.1. Lineage (NCBI taxonomy): Eukaryota > Viridiplantae > Streptophyta > Magnoliopsida > Caryophyllales > Polygonaceae > Persicaria > Persicaria tinctoria. The sequence continues at coordinate 4,664,803 of JBANSL010000010.1, forward strand.
TATCTAATAAAGCATGAATTTTGCAAGAACCAGAGGGATGCTTAAACAACTGAAGATTCGAGCTCGAATATCTCGGAGAATCTCAGCAGGCATGAAATTCCAGAGCGATTTCGGCGAGTTAGAGCATCAGAGCGACCCTCATGTTTGACCATGTAAGTTTGACCGAGAAAATTTGTTGGTTGCAGAGCCAAGAAAGGGGGATTTGTGCTGAACATTCTACAGCGTAAGCGACGAGATCAAGAGATGAATCCACGCAGGCGCTCCAAGCGAATCTCCGAGAAGCTTAGAAATAGTTGGATCGGCCGAGCTTCCAATCATTCTGAAAAAGAAAGGGAAAACGCAGGAGATGGTGATTAGTGAAAAGTAAAAGGCTTTGAATATCTCAAAATCCCATCCACAAACCCTCACAGAGATACAAACATGACGATATTTAATACCAAATCCCCCAAAACCCCAAACACTCCCCCATCTGAAGAATCTATTGAAACCAACTTCAAAAAAAACAAAAAAGATTGATGCTTTCCATCTATGAACTCCCGAAGCCCACAAAAATACCAAATTAGCACAAACGGAACTGGAAGAAATCCAAATTAATTAAAATTAACGAACGAGTAGCTAATTAAACAAACTCGGCTAGACAAAAAAGGGAATCGGAACTGAAGAAAACAAAAAGCAAATTGCAAATTGGCGATGAATCGGAACTTGAAGCCGAGCGACAGGGATGAAATCCATTGAAGAGTCGCCCAAAGTTCACTCACCGGAACTTGTAATCTAATGCAGTGAACTGACGAAAGTGGCAGTAGAGACGCTAAATCCCTCTGCTTTATTATCAAATGGCGGATTCCGTTTTGTTTTTTCTGCTTCCAAAAATTGAACAAACTCCTAATCAATCTGGAAATCAGAACGACTGTACCAACAATCCCCCCTTTGTCTTTATTTTTTCCTCCGTTGGTTGCCCGCTGTTCTTCGCTGTATCTAGCAGAGAGAGAGGGGGAAGGAGAGAGGGAGAGAGATTTCTCAAGGAAGGAAGTGGGAAGAGAGAAGAGAGAGGAGAGAGAAAGCAGTCTCCTTGCGGACGTCAAATTAGCATTCCATCGAATTGAATTTTCTCTTTCGATCCTCCTCTTTTACCATCTCTCTCTATAAGAGGAAGTCAAATCTTCGTCTTCCAAATGTGAAATGCCATAAATTAGACCTGATCAAGAGGGCAATTCATGTAAATTTGAAAAAGTTTGATCGATTTGGGTTGAATTGTGTAAATTCCGGGCGATGACCATGGGTATGAAGTATGATGGATGTATGTCATTCATGTATGTATGTGGTGATGATGATGAGATATTGAGTTGTATCACTGTTGGCCGGTGGGTTCCAAGGCGGATAATGAGCTGAAATTGACCCCGATTGTTTCACTTATTTACGGAGATTGCCATTGCTTCTGCTGTTCCATGGAACGGTATCCTGAAGACGCCCGTAGCTTAGAAATTCCGGGGATATTAATTATTCATTTCCTAAAGACTCCGGAGTATTTTTTTTAACGTATTTTTGGACATATTTTTTCTAGTAGTAAGTTAAAAAAATTAAAATATTAATTTTTAAAATAATTTCATATGTATTTACAATAAGTATTAAATTATAGAGAAAAATAGTTCAGATTTTTTTTACCAATAGTAAAAGTGCTTTGAAAAGAAAAAATCAAGTATTATAAATAGTTCAGAAGTTGGGTAGAATCAGAACTTAATGATCCACCGTCCAATTACATCTTTCCTGACAAGGAAAAGGAGCTTCGAATGTGACATGATAGCATCATGGTCTACTTGGTTGACCTTGCGGAAAACGTGCGTGCAGGCGGACCACACAAAGTGTTAGAGAAGTTGTTGGATATCCGTGATGATGATCTCAACCTCCCAAATACATTTCTACTCGCCATAAATGGAGTTAATGAATGTGAGGTTATCGCCTTCAATGTCGATGTGTTGGCAGTCAAGGTCCCTAGTTGTCGTTATGCTAGACCGGAGCGCCAAGACTTTAGCCATTAAGGGGGATGCATCATCGCAAAGGGAAACTAACAGAGGCCATAATTAAACCATTAGCATCTCGGATGACGAAACCAGTTGTTGTGTGTTCTGATTGGAGCTTGGAACCATCGAAATTGATTTTAAAGTGTCCCACTTTGGACCTTTTCCACCTCATGTTCTTTTTTTTTCCTAGGTTGGGTTTGTGGTTTTGCGATTGTTGCATTCATATTGTACGTCCTCAAATGTTCTTTTGAAGTCATTCAGTTGTTGTAGAAGTTGTCGCAAATAATTTTCCTGTTTTCTGGTATCTATAAGATTGTTGTCGTTGAAAGTTTTCTTATTCCTTATGGTCCAAATACCCCACCATAGAGTGCTCAAGTCCGATTTTTTTTGCTTTATTTAGAGAGGCGAAGATGTCATTTGTAATTTGTTTCATCGTTCGGTCAGTTGTTGTCGTTGCCCTTATGATGTTCGTCGTGGAGTTGTTGTTCTTGGATATTAATGTAGTGTGTGAGTGCAATCTGTGAATAGACGGGTGTCATCTTCATCAGATTGGATATAAAATGTGTTGGACGGTGGGACTACCATTAAAAAATCAAGTATTTTGATATAGAGTAAGTAAAAGGATGTTATATACATTGATATAGGTGTTATATACCCTCAAATTAGTGAATTCTAAATCCACCGGAAAAAAAAAGTAATGGGTTCTAAATCCACTCAATTCTTTTTTTTTTTTGTGCTAATCCATTCAATTCTTTATGTCACCTATTGATACGGGTTTGATAATCATTACGATAATTTTAAAAAATTGATATAGACGAATCTTAAATTCATTCAAATTTCACTAGTAATCTACAATAAGTTGAAATTAAATGTATACGAAAAACAAAGTTTCAAATGCCATTTTAGAAAATAAAATAAAGCATAAACGGATTCACTCACAAAGAAAATGGTAACCATCCCCCAACCCAATTTGCAGAAATATCAAAAAGGCCCAACAATTTGCAAAAGTAACCGGTTGTGGGAACCTGTTACTGCGGGTGAACTTTCAATTGCAATTTGGAAAGAGAAAATGTTAAAAAGAAGACATCACATCACGGTCTCTCATACTCACCATTTCTGAAACCCGTAGAAATTCAAAAGACTTGGAGGAGAAAACCACCATTGCCAAAGCTTGGAGGGAGCATTTGGTGCAACCACGGAACAGAGAGAGAGAGAGAGAGAGAGAGAGAGAGAGAGAGAGGTTGATGCGACGCCGGAACAGAGAGAGAGAGAGAGAGGGGGGGGGGGGAACACCATTCAAGGGAGGAAAGACCCGACATTGGAGAGAGACGACAGTTGGTGCCCAATCCGCCATTGAAGAGAGGTTATTCCCCATTCTCTATCTCTAAGCTTTCTCCTTTTATGGCAGTTTGGGGGTTTGAATGCATGTAAATTCGATTTGGGCCCGGTGGGAAGAATTGGGTGAATGGGGTTAGAAATTTGGGAAGGGGAAACCCTAATTGTATGTGTGGTGGGTGGTTTGGGGATAGGGGTGCAGATTTGCCATTGATGCTAAGTTAGGGGTGAAATTGAAGGTCCAAATAGGGTATAAACGATTAGACAACCCCCACGAAATAATGAAATTTGGAATTTGATAACTCGTCAATGGCAAGCGGAGTCGTTCTTGTGGATAGAGGAAACGATTGAATGGCTAGGTATAGGAAATTCTGGGTTGGCTTCAATTTGGGGAAGTAACAACACATGATTTGTCTTCGACTAGTTATAATGGATAGTGTCTTTGAAAAACTCATGGTTTTAAAGAAATCATGATGCTTGATGTAGTCTGGATAAATCTACTTAGGTACTCATGGTTTTAAAAATTTTCTCGCATAAGGGATAATGAAGATGATATATACAAGATTTTAGAGGATTAGGGATTAAAGGCTAGCAGCCCCTTTGAGGCCATAGTTCCAAGTCCCATGTGCTAGTTTGTTGTTGGTGTTGTGGTAAAATGTTGTTTTTTGACCCAATCACACTCGTGATCGACCTTTTGCTGCCTAACTATATGCTCATGATTCTTATGATATGAAGTTATTTGAGTTTCGTTACTCTTGTATATTGAATAAAAAAACGAAGATCATCAAACCATCTCATGTCTTAAAGCAATCATATTCAGTTGTTGATGGTTTTTCGTGGCATTTGTGTAGTGTTGTCATTTGGATAATGTTAAATTTTCTGGCAGAAACATTATTTTGACTAGCTAGGCATTTGTATATACTGGCAAGGATTATTGCTGAAATGAGTATTATCTGAATGAACAAACTATTATAGTATGCAAGTAAGGGGTCGAACCCGTGAGAATCAAGTATTTCTAAATATTGTGTATTTATCAATATAAAAAGAAACGATTTTTATGAATGAAAATAAAAGAAGATAATATTGACAAAAGCAAATAAATGATGGAAGAAAAGCGTTTCCACCTACAAGTTCTCGACTTTGGTTGGTTTTATTGATCATCGAATCCTTTTCAAGTTATTATCTTTTCCTACGAATTCCTCCCGTCTTGGTTTATATAGATTAAAAGTCCTACGAGTCCAATTAATCCCTTACACCTCAATGCAACCTTAACACGGTCAAGATTTAACAAAGAGATAGCAAATAGTCCCAAGAACTTGAGCATATAAATAACACCAATTAAACACGGTAAATCAATGTTTAAGATATATGTCAACTCCCTACATAATCATGCTTCAAACACGGAATCCACAATCTTATGCGTGCTACTACGGAAATAACACAAATACGAAAGTATTAAATCCTAGCATGAAATCAATATTATCAAGGTAGCTAATCAAGATAACATCAATAACATAATCAATATCACACAAAGAAGTTGAAAGAATTAAAGAGGAAAAATAACTTGAATTAGAAACTCACAAACCACCAACCAAGTCTCGAAAGTGTAGGCGGAAACTACAAAATTAGCCAAACATGGCTTACCTAAACTTTCTTCTCTTCAATGGTGATTTCTCTACTTGGAATTAATTCCTTAAAAACTTAAGCCTAGAACATCTTATTTATAAGTCTAATGTCTTCCATAAATAAGGTAAAAGATAGATAAACTAGATAGAAACTTCCTAAACAAACTAGATAGAAGATAGACTTTCCAAATTTAATTCAGCGTCAAATTCCGCTGGCAGCGAAAATTTCCGCTGGCAGCGAATGGTGTCAATCAAGCTCCTGTTGGATTTTCGCTACCACACTCGCTGGCAGCGAATGTCCATGCCTTAGAATATTTCCAAGCTTCTTCGATTCCGCTTCCGCGAGTCCACCCTTCCGCGGCCGCGAGAGTCTCCATTCGCTGCCGCGAAAGCTTACATCCGCTGCAGCGAATCCGGTCGTCCGCTGGCAGCGACTCCATTCGCTGGCAGCGAGTTTCCTTTCGCTGGCAGCGGGTCATGCTGCTCCTGGACATGCTTCCGCTGACTCCAGTCGCTGGCAGCGAGATGCCATTCGCTGGCAGCGACTCATGCTCAGGCCGACCACCTTCTCGCACATGTTGTTGCTGACTTGATTTGCTGCAGCGGAAAGGCATTCGCTGGCAGCGAAAATCCAACAGAACACCATCATGTAGATCTTCGAAAGAGATTTCCAACGCATGCTCATATGCGTCGATCGGACATCCGAGGCCTCCGGAAAGTGCGTTACAAGTTCAGCTCGCCGAGCGGACAGCTTTCGCGACTCGCCCTCGTTTCCGCTCTTAGACCTCGATTTCGTTCTCCGTTGCTCCTTGGGTTGTTCCATTCTCTTCGGGACTTCTTCCTTAAGCTCTCCCAAGTCTCTCCTTAGCCTTACTTAGCTCTGTTCCTCGTGTTCTTTGCCTCGGATCTACGAATCTACATAAAACCATCGAAATAGCGTAGATTCCGAACTTTTCCACAAAATGAATGCTAATCTAATTAACACTAAAACATAATTATATAACAATGAAATGCACCTAAACTAACCTATAATGCCTATTGGAAACATGCCTTATCAAACTCCCCCACACTTAACCTTTTGCTTGTCCTCAAGCAATACAAAAATAAGAGCAAAACCATCATACCACAAATATGATCTTCAAGCACTAACCTTGTCAAAAGCAACATCAAAGTGGAGGAGCCATGAACATGAAAGCTAACATCCTAGCAAGTATATAAGTGATTCAAAGTAAACGGCACATCTAGTCCAACCTCACCGGGATAATGTGTTTGCTCTCACTCTCATGTGTTTAGGCTTAAAAATGCAATCTCTCAACTCAATCCAAAATGCAAAAAGCTACATAGAAATTGACACATATATCACATATTCTCCACCGTGGATGCCATCACTTATAAGAAACATCAAGAGGTCTTTTATCAAGGTTGTAATGGGGCTTGGTAAGGAATTTAAGGTAGGAAATACTTAGGCTTGTGGTGCTAAAAATCCGGGAAAAAGGGATCCCTAAGAACAACCGGAAGAACATCAAAAACCAAATACTTCCAAAACCAAGATAACTCAAATTTTCACTCTTAAAACACTCAACAAAAGAACTTTCTCTCAACCATACATTTTTCTAACTCTCACATTCATAAAAAAGGCTCTTATTCATGCTTTTTTTCTTTCTCTTTTTCTTTCACTTTTTTTTTTCTTCCAATTTTTTTTCTTTAGAGCCAAAACAATAATGCACAATGTGAGGACTAAAACCAAAATTACACACTCGTCCAAAACTTGTAACTCTCTTAACAATATCTTCTTTTCCACTCAACTAGATCAATCATTCACCAATTCTAATCCTAATTCCCGGATAGGGTAAGGCTCATCATCGGCTAAGATAAATTTTTGTGGAGCTTCAAAGAAAAGGCTAAGGCTCAAATTGGCTACAAGCAAAGGACACATATGTAGGGTGGATATGGATAATAATATGGCTAAGAAAATCATGCCTCTATCATATGAAACTCATAAGTAATAAACATATAAATCGGCCTCAAATATAAATAACAATGTCAATCTCAAGAGGTAAGTACATAAGGAGAGTATAATCTCACACAAGAAAGCAAAAGGGAATAAATATGATGAAAATCCCTATAAGGCCAAAAATTCTCACTAGGATAAGTTTTGTTGGATTTCAATAATGCCCAAGACAAAGAATCATACTTGCTCAATTGAACTAACAAGTCATGCTCCAATGAAAATCAACTCAAGTATGTGACAAGGCTAGAAAATTCAACCATATTATGGAACATATATGGTAAAACTCATAAAAATAAAATAGAGGACAAACTAAGGCAAGATGAGTATTTGAAAAACACATATATGCAATGCATGCTCTTTTTGAATTTTTTTTTTTCATTTTCCAATGCAATAAATTAACGAAAAAAAATAAACATGAATGCATAACGAAAAAATAAATATGAATGGATGCATGGATCTATGAATGCAACCCTCCCCCACACTTAAACTCTTCATTGTCCTCAATGAAAATCAAAGACAACAAATCATGAAAATATGAGAGAGAAAAAAATGGGCAAAGAATAACTCACATTGTGGAAAATTTTCAATGGCAAAGATGATGAAGCTCGGAAGAAGAACGATGAAGAACGACAACGAATTTAGCACATACTCTCTATTCTTGGGTCTTTTCTTTTTTTTTTCTTTTTCGTTTTTCCTGCATGGTTAGTTCCAAAAATATTCCGAAAGCATCTATCTAATATATAAAGGAAATCTCATTTATCAAATGACAAAACTAATTAACTAATTAACTAGGAATTGAAATAACTAATTTAGGAAAACTTATCTCGGGTTGCCTCCTAAGAAGCGTCCTTGTTTATCGTCATAGACTCGACGGTTTATTCGTCCATGTGTTCAAGACTCACTCGGACATTGCCAACGCTCTCTTTAGCAAATCAAACTCCGGTGCACACCATCTAGGTAGGCGAGCACCGCATATGAAGAAGTCGAAGTCAAAAGATGTGGTGTTGAAGAAGGTCTCCAACTCTTCATATGCTCGAGCGTGACTTCTCGCCGAGGGTATGTAGTACCACCAACATAGTTCCGCTGGTAGTTTGTTGAATAATGCTCCCAAGGATCTACATATTCACCAAAATCCACAAAAGTGTCAAAAATATCATTACCTTTCTCAAAAGCCACAGAAATTGGCTCCGGACTTGGTTCCTCAATAGGTGCGTTGGGGATGATTTCTATTGGCGGAGTAGGTGCCAAAATACATGGTTCCTCAAGCGTGCACTCATGAGACTCCATGTCAAGGGGCATCGGGCTCACTTCTCCATCTTCGAATGAACCATGGGTACTTGCGTCTTGGCTTTCCTCATGTATCACGCCCGCCATTGGTTTGAAAGGTAAGGGTGTGGATGCCAACATGTATTCTTCTTCCACCTTTGCCATGTCACCCACACAAAGGAAAATATCCCACAATTCCGGCCAATCCAAACCATAAAAGCCTTCGTTTTTCAAAGATTGGGCGAATTCTCGTATCTCGGGAAGCATGCCATCTTGAACGCAAAGTACTTGTTCTTTCAAATCATCTTGGATACCCCGTGAAGCACGGTCGTCCACTAAATCTTGCACTCTTGCGAGGTAATGGTGAAAGTATTCTCCTTGGTATTGCCATAACTTCAACTCCATTGCAAACAATTAGAAACGAGGTGTCGTGAACCGTAAGATAGGTCCACGACGGGGATAGATATATATACAAATATTAATAAATACACAAAACAAAGAAATAAACTTGACTCCCCGGCAACGGCGCCAATTTTGACGGAGGGAAAGTCGTTGATTTACCTCGCCAAAAATAAATCCCAAACGAACAAACTAGTATAGTATGCAAGTAAGGGGTCGAACCCATGAGAATCAAGTATTTCTAAATATTGTGTATTTATCAATATAAAAAGAAACGATTTTTATGAATGAAAATAAAAGAAGATAATATTGACAAAAGCAAATAAATGATGGAAGAAAAGCGTTTCCACCTACAAGTTCTCGACTTTGGTTGGTTTTATTGATCATCGAATCCTTTTCAAGTTATTATCTTTTCCTACGAATTCCTCCCGTCTTGGTTTATATAGATTAAAAGTCCTACGAGTCCAATTAATCCCTTACACCTCAATGCAACCTTAACACGGTCAAGATTTAACAAAGAGATAGCAAATAGTCCCAAGAACTTGAGCATATAAATAACACCAATTAAACACGGTAAATCAATGTTTAAGATATATGTCAACCCCCTACATAATCATGCTTCAAACACGGAATCCACAATCTTATGCGTGCTACTACGGAAATAACACAAATACGAAAGTATTAAATCCTAGCATGAAATCAATATTATCAAGGTAGCTAATCAAGATAACATCAATAACATAATCAATATCACACAAAGAAGTTGAAAGAATTAAAGAGGAAAAATAACTTGAATTAGAAACTCACAAACCACCAACCAAGTCTCGAAAGTGTAGGCGGAAACTACAAAATTAGCCAAACATGGCTTACCTAAACTTTCTTCTCTTCAATGGTGATTTCTCTACTTGGAATTAATTCCTTAAAAACTTAAGCCTAGAACATCTTATTTATAAGTCTAATGTCTTCCATAAATAAGGTAAAAGATAGATAAACTAGATAGAAACTTCCTAAACAAACTAGATAGAAGATAGACTTTCCAAATTTAATTCAGCGTCAAATTCCGCTGGCAGCGAAAATTTCCGCTGGCAGCGAATGGCGTCAATCAAGCTCCTGTTGGATTTTCGCTACCACACTCGCTACCACACTCGCTGGCAGCGAATGTCCATGCCTTAGAATATTTCCAAGCTTCTTCGATTCCGCTTCCGCGAGTCCACCCTTCCGCGGCCGCGAGAGTCTCCATTCGCTGCCGCGAAAGCTTACATCCGCTGCAGCGAATCCGGTCGTCCGCTGGCAGCGACTCCATTCGCTGGCAGCGAGTTTCCTTTCGCTGGCAGCGGGTCATGCTGCTCCTGCACATGCTTCCGCTGACTCCAGTCGCTGACAGCGAGATGCCATTCGCTGGCAGCGACTCATGCTCAGGCCGACCACCTTCTCGCACATGTTGTTGCTGACTTGATTCGCTGCAGAGGAAAGGCATTCGCTGGCAGCGAAAATCCAACAGAACACCATCACGTAGATCTTCGAAAGAGCTTTCCAACGCATGCTCATATGCGTCGATCGGACATCCGAGGCCTCCGGAAAGTGCGTTACAAGTTCAGCTCGCCGAGCGGACAGCTTTCGCGACTCGCCCTCGTTTCCGCTCTTAGACCTCGATTTCGTTCTCCGTTGCTCCTTGGGCTGTTCCATTCTCTTCGGGACTTCTTCCTTAAGCTCTCCCAAGTCTCTCCTTAGCCTTACTTAGCTCTGTTCCTCGTGTTCTTTGCCTCGGATCTACGAATCTACATAAAACCATCGAAATAGCGTAGATTCCGAACTTTTCCAAAAAATGAATGCTAATCTAATTAACACTAAAACATAATTATATAACAATGAAATGCACCTAAACTAACCTATAATGCCTATTGGAAACATGCCTTATCAGCGACACTAGCCCTTCCTCCGACAAACTATCTTAGAGGGATGTCGAACCAGTTCTCCAAGATGGCCATGCTGAAAGGAATGGACGATGGCCTAGCTGCGGCTGATTGACAAGTGTTGAAGGACAGCAGGCTAGGGGGCATTGTAAAGATCGGAACCAATGTGTCGCATTGCTTAGCCCTGATCCATTACTTCCTCGAGAGGCAACTGACTTATGTTGGTTAGGAAATGTTGTTGTTCGTTATGTTAGGTTGACTTGATAAACTTGTTAGCATTTTGAACTTTTGGAACCATGTGCTTTTTACTACATATGTATGTTGTCGAGACTTGGTTATATTTATTATAGATGGTTGTGGCTAATGTTGCGTTATTATGCATTTTGTTTGGGTGTACTTGTCGTTTTTCTTATAGTTGACAATTTCTGAGATATATAAAACATGGTAAAGGATTGTTTGTTATCAACTTAGTATTTGATAAGATTGGCTAGGGAAAATATTATAGTGGCTAGTAAGTACAAAACCCCGTACATATGTGAAACTAAATGCCCAGTTATGCACAAAATAAACGACCAAAACCCCAAAGTTTCCCTGATTGACATGCATACTACCAAAATACTACCTTCCTCAACATACCCAAAAAATGCGGCATCCCACTACACAATCATATAATCGCCTATCCACGACACACTTCCTTAATTCCTCAGTGTTAGTGTTCACTACGAATTTTTTTCACCTTGATACAAGGCTCTTCCCAATAAGCTCGGACGTTGCATGTCGATCGTGGTTGTGTCTAACATTAATGCGGCATGTGTGCTTCTGCACAAACTTCCGCAATTGCCAATTGTATCCCTGTGTATGTCTAGATATATTCCGTTGATGACTATGATTTCCCTTTGCCTAGCCAGTGACTGAATTTATGGGTTTTATTCTTCCAACTTGACGTACGGTACATCCACTTGCACTCGGGATCGGTGCACACCACGGAGTAGACTTCCGGCGACGACCTCTTCACATGTGTGTCAAAACAGCCCTCCCAACCATGGAGCGACTTCCATGTTGGCTTCCACCTTCGTTCACCGAAGCGTACAAAGGAATGGGCCATGGGCCATCGCCACCCCTTGATTTGCAGTACTTGAAAGCATCCCAATCACTTTCATCATCCACTTGAATCGGATAACATCCCTCCGTCTTCGTATCGAGTAGATATTTCAACTCCAACTCGTAGCACCTCGGGTCAACCGCGAGCTTCTCCATTATCTTGCTCCTGACGGACCCAAACGACACGGTCTTCTCTATGAGCATTATTTTGTGGGCGTTTTGACCTTGATACACCCATCCTCCTCCGAGATGCTCCCATCGACCATTGCAAACGAGAGTAAGCTAGTAATACCACCCCTTTCTCCCTTGCAAAATTATGAGGTTAAGATGGTCCTCTCAGTATCGGTTAGAGGTAAGGGAATGAGGGGGAAAATCCATTACTGTGAATACAAAACATAAACCGTACTTACCCATATTCGTTGAGGTCTGGATTTTGCAGATGGCACATGTATCCTTGTGTATGGCTACATATATTCGGTTGATGACTAGGATTTACCTTTGCCTGGCTAGTAACTGAATTTCTGGGTTTTATCATTCCAACTAGACGTTAATGGCAGCCATGGGGAAGAATCAGATGTTTTGCACTTTTTGTGTCCACCTGGCGAGCTCCTCCATCTCCTTTTATACTCCCTCTGAAAACCGGAAAAAAAAACCCTGTGTTTTCCCTCCATTTTGCCTTGGCGGGAAGTGCTTTTGTGAAAAGGTAACACTCTCTCTCATATCATTTAATGCTTGTCATTCCAACCTTCCACAACCTCTCTCCTCCCTCTCTCACAGACTCACTGTAACTCTCCAACCTTTTTTTTTTTAATTTTTTTTTGGCCAAAATGATTACCCTCCCTCACTCTCTCCATTCGACACGTGTCCTTTTATTTCCCACCTTTTCCATTGTGTAACCGACTACCTTTTGTAACATGTGCTCATGAATTTGCAAGAATGACATTATGTCATTCCTTTGCCAAATTTTTGGGACCGGGTCATTTTTGCAAAGTGGGCAAACTTTTGGTATATCCATGCAAAACATCGTTTACTCACATGCAATTTTTTAAAAAAATAAATAAAATAAAAAATACATTTCCGGGTTTTTTTTTAATAATTATTGAACACATACTCCCTCCGTTCCAAAATACATGGGTTTTTAGTTTTCGGCACGTTTTTTAAGGAGCGAAAAACTATATGAAATATTATTTTTTTAATTAAATTTTTTATATAATTTGATACTTATTAGTAATAAATATCAAATGATATAAAAAATTTGATTAAAAAAATAATATTTTATAGAGTTTTTCGCTCCTTAAAAAACGTGTCAAAAAGGAAAAGCCCATGTATTATGGAACGGAGGTAGTAGTATTTATAGATATTAAACCAATCTAAAACCTGAGTATATTTGTTCCGATTATCAAATACTCCGTATACTTTTTGGTATCTATAGTGGATGTATGTATTATGATTATGAACTACATATGGTAAAGGCTAAAACCATACATCTCCATCGCTTTTTCCTGTTTTATCTTATCTCCATCACAGCATTTATTTTCATGTCTTGCTAAAATAATTGCCATCCTCAATATCCACTCAAAATGTTTTTTTTTTCTTTTAAGTGTGCACACATGTGTGGAGATAGTCCGGCCAAACTTGATCTTATTAAAAATTGGTTTTCGGACTATACTATTTAGAGTGAGATATTTAACTTTTTAAATGGATTATATTATATAATACTCAATTCAAATATTTAGTGAACTTTTTTTTAGCAAACAAATATTTAGTGAATTAAATTGGAAAGGAAAAAGTTCACTAAATATGAAATATATATTGCATATTTACTGGTTCAAATTTCTTTATAAAAAAAATTATATCTAAAATCATAGTGTATAGATTTATTATATATTTTTTTATTAGAAAAAAATTCGAAATACTGGATATAAGTTTGATAAATAAAGAGGGCACAGAGAGTTTTTGATGGACAACCAGTCATGAATTCATGATACAACTAACAAACACAATAACCCACAATTTAGGAACCAATCGATCAAATAAAATAGAAAAAGAACTCTAAAAAAATCTATGAACCAAGTAGAAATCCAAATTAGCGAGTATTATGGATTTATTATACATGTTTGGCTGCGAAAATTCCAAACTTAAATACTCATAAATTAAAAAACCTTTGAAAAACCTTGGGCTATCTATGTGAAATGGACTAAAATTCCTTCCGGCCTAATTTTTTTTACAAGGTATTTACTTTAATTAATTTATAATTTTTCATAAAATCAAACGAAAATGTGTATATATAAAATAAAATTTTGAAGTGTGATTGAAGATTTCGGGAAATTATATGTAAAAGACTTATCAAGTTTTCATAAAAAGCTAGCTCTCTCCTCTCTATAGATTTTCTAGAGAGAGTGAGCTTCAAACTTCGGCTACGGTCGTCTTATTTTGGCTCTGTCCGCCTCTGATCGGGATCTCGTTCTCCTCTATCTTCATGGGCTCTTTTCGTTTAAGGGTTCTTTCGCCTCCGCGCCGCTTGGCTAGTCCCGGTGTGCTTGTTTAACTAGGCGAATCAGATTCGTTTTGCCCCATTTGACTCGACTCTACTGCTCTGACTGCCATCAATCTTTTGCCATCTCGTTTTTCCCTCCTCCGGGTGCCTGTCGATTGTTTCGATCGCCCTTCATCGCCATCGGTCGTCGCTTCTTGTGTAAAACTCTTCCAATATTCTCTTATAGTGCAAGCAACCTCTATTTTTGCCTGGTCAACATTGTTCGGTTCTCATGCACCTTGCCCTCATATTCTCGGTTCTAGGTGAATTGGGGATCCTGTTTTGTCCATTTTCCCACTAATTGTTTATAGTCGGGGGTTCTCAAGCGACGCTTTCTGACAACTCTTAGCATGCAAATTGCAATGTGGACCTTGCACGCCAAGTCTCGCAATTCTATTTTATATATATAAAAGCTCCATAAATCCTACAAGGGCTCGAAAGAGTTTGAATTAAACCCCGAAAGGGTTTGACCAAAATTCGTGTCTGTTTCGACCGGTTTCTCTTGGTGCATATTGCTCGAGCAATATTCGGCTTTGCGTTTGGTGTGTTTAGGCAATCTTCTACTTCTTTGGGGTTTTGACATTCGGAATTAGGACTAATTGGGGTCTAGGTGGTGTGTACGGGGGCAACTCCGCGTTTGGGAAGGAGCTTCCTTGGACATTCGTTTTCACTGCCCACGGAAGATACTTGATATATCACTGGCCAACGGTGCTGCTTTATGATGGTTATTGGCTTCACTCTTAGTCTACGCCCCCAATTACTTGATAGTTTTAGGTTTGCTTAGATTCAACATTTGTAGAGTTCGTGCTACCTGTTGTTTGCACCTTTTATGCGTTATGTTGTATGTTTGACGGTCTCCCGTCTATCGACTTGTCAAGTTGAATCGGCTTGTTGGAAATTCGTTTATCACATATTAATATTTAAAAAGTTACATATTTTTTCCCCATATAGCTATAAAAAAAAATCGACCATAAACTATAAATGTATATATTTTATTTATAGCATACGGTGGTTCAATTACATAGTTTTCACATATTTTTTCCACACATAACTATAAATTGAACTCTATATTATAAATTACATTTTTTGTCCACACATATTCAAGTATTTTGTTCAATTTTATTTTTAATACATGGTTAAATTTTGGGATATTTATGAAAAAGATATAATTTTTAAATAATAATATCTAACAAAACGAATTTTCAACAAACCGGTTCACTTTTATCTTTTTTAAATATGTTAACGAGTCTTTATTTTATAAATTATAAATAAATCGATTTAACTTGACTGCATCAGGTTTTATATATAGACTGAAAATATATATATATATATATATATATATATATATATATATATATATATATATATATATCAAATGATTTTTAAACACCCATATATGATATATCTATAGCTTTTTCATTTTTAAATACCTTGTATAGTTATAGTATTCACTAAATGTTTAAAAAAAATTGAAAAAGAATCTACAAATGATAATACTCCAAATTTGCAAAATTCAAAATTCGGAACATGATCAAAGATTGAAGCACCATACAACGCGAATCCCAAGGGGGCTAGGGGAGTGTGTGAAGTGTGCGGCGGCCCCCATGGAGAATTTCCCCAAGTCGTTTGAGGGTCTCAATCACGACCGTTGAAGTGTCATGGTAGGCCCCACTGTTTGGCCCCGTTCGTCTCCGCCGTCTGATCACACCGTAATCTGTTCCCCACCGTCGATCCGTGTATTGCCGTCATCCCCTCCTCGTAATTTGGCTCTAAAAACCAAGGGCAATATTGTCATATCACACCGCTGTTTTCCCATTGGGCGAGAGCGAACTCCGAGAGGGGAAGTTTGGGAAACACGAAATCTACGGTGGAAACTTGTCAATCTATGGGTGAAGGTGTCAGCTATGGTTGCTTGCTCATTGCCACGTGTCCGATGTATCAGTTTTAAGCTAGGGTGTACAACACACGATATATTTCCAGGAGGTTGATACATTTTTTTCTCTGTGTAAAATTTTACTGTATAAAATTTATCCACTATTTTTAAAATTTTAAAAATTAACCCTAAATTTTTTCTTTAAAACCCTATTATACCCATACTATAAAGAATAAACCCTACAAATTTCAATAACCACTAAGGATACACTAAATTTTAAACGGTTATGCTAATTGCACGGCCTTTTTCTCGCCAGACGCACGGTGTCGGTGCCGGCATCTCAACCCGGCAGAGCCTGATGCCGATCCCGGACTCCCAAACCGGCAGGCGGGGTTCGAGGGAATCTTCAGCTTTCGTCAAATCAATCACATCGACTGAAAAGCTGCCCAGACTGCAGGCCGGTGCCGGACTCCGGGTCCGGTACGGTCACATCAGTCCCATCGTCTGAAAAGCTGCAGATTCCCTGCCGCTTGCGTCATGTCTGCAAGGTGGTGTCGGTGTCGGGTTCCGAGTCCGGCAAAGGGGGTGCCGATGTAGTATAAAAGGGGGGATCCCCTCCCTCACTTGGTGCACCACACATTCCACTCCAAGCTCCCACCTCTTAGTCTCTTACCTCGACGGTTTTAGCTAGAGAGCTCCACAAGCCCGGAATTCCGTCTTAGGAGAAATGCCGAAGTTCCCGAACCTGTTAGATCGGTTTTTTCGAGGTTCGAGATCCCCTTCACCAGCGACTCCACCTCCCGATGAGCGTGCGGTTTCACAACCCGCGCCGAACGATCCTAGAGCGCAAGCGGCGGCGGAGGTAAGTATTGATTGTATGTTTAGTTTATGTTAAGTTTATGTTATTATTAGGTATGGAATATTGATAAAATTAGATATGGAATTAGTTATGGAATTAGTAATGCATGAAAATGAGATATAGATTTAGTTTATGAAAATGAGATATATAATTGTATTGATTTTTATTTCATGAAAAATAGATATGGAATTAGTAATGCATGAAATTAGATATAGATATAATTATGCATGAAAAAAGAGATATAGAATTTTTATTTCATGAAAAATATATATGGAATTAGTAATGCATGAAATTAGATATAGATATAATTATGCATGAAAATGAGATATAGAATTTTTATTTCATGAAAAATAGACATGGAATTAGTAATGCATGAAATTAGATATAGATATAATTATGCATGAAAAAGAGATATAGAATTTATATTTCATGAAAAATAGCTAGGGAATTAGTAATGCATGAAATTAGATATAGATAGAATAATGCATGAAAATGAGATATAGAATTTTTATTTCATGAAAAATAGATAGGGAATTTGTAATTAAATTATGAAAGTACATAATTCCGACTTATGTGGAATGTATGAAAAATAAATATTTGCAATGAATTAATGTTAACATGTCACTACATATGATTTATGGGCAAATATGAAATTAGATAATGTAGATTTATGGAATATAAATGGAAATAGATGCAGATGGAATATAGATATGGAATTTATGTTTACCTAATGGATATGGAATTATATAATGCAGATGATGAGGAGGGCCGTATCCCAGCGGGAACGGGTTAGGCCAACGGCCTCTCTGAGGAGAGGTGATAGGCCGATAGAGCCGGCGAGAGCCAGCACATCGGCGGTTAGACAACCATCAGTTGAGCGACCGATCCAGGAGCCCGCAAGGGCAAGCACGTCGTTTCTCGGGCGGGACGACGAGGATTTCTTGGCTGATTACACCGTCGACGAGGTCGACACTTCACAATTACCGGAGACCCCTTACGTCCCTGACATCCCCCAGTCCCCCATGTATACGTCAGCCGTGGACGTCGACACCGGTTTCATGCATCATTCCACTGCGTGGGAACCACAAATCAACCAGACCCCCCCCCCCCCCCCCCATTTATTCGACCGTGGGTGGATCTGGTTTGTGGCCGAACTGGGCGGGCATGACTGAGCAGCTCATCCGCGACGAGGGGGCATCCTCCTCAAACCCAGTTGCTGGCGCGTCTAACCCCTTCGGGGTCGAGGACACGTTAGGCGGTATTTCTAGTACAGATCCCGAGCATAACCCCAACTGTCGTGCGGGGATGAATGACGAGTTGAACAGTCGATGGATCCCCGTTGGCTCTCTCATGGTAGACAACCCAGGGTTGTTCATGTTGAAGTATGCCTCGCCCATCAAATCCTGCTGATCAGGCGTGAGGTTGTTGCCATCAATATCCCTCCGAATGCTGACATATTCCTGACTGTTAGGAGTTGCGCCATCGTTGCCGCCACTTGATTCTTCGGGAGGAATTGTAGAATCCCACATTACTTACTTCCAGAAGGGATGAATTTGCGAGGGCCTAATAGGTTGCATGTTTGCGATCGCCTCTAAGAACTCATGTACACATGGTACCCCGTAAGCGTCCCTCCAATAGCGATCCCTGATCCCTACGGACACCGTCATGACTAGCCGGGAGTTCCTTCGCCATGTTGTAGTTAGCCAGCAGAAGATCGAAGCACTCATCAGTCACCAGCATCAATAGCGGGACGAATATTGGTTCACTCATGACACACCGTTTGATTGTCAGCCGTGACTTCTCAAGGAACCCTCTGAGTTGGTCTACCTGTTCGTTGACCAAGTTGTCAATGCAATCTGTTACGTCAACGAACCCACCAACAGCCGTCCCTAGTATGGACTTTAATTTTGCATGTGCTGACTCGGCACTGTATCATAAAAATAATATTACCTCGGTTATGTAGGATTCTTAAATATTATAATAATTACGAATTTATACGATTCAATGTTACTTACTTATTCGTAGTTCGCACCCCGAGATGTAGGAACTTATCAACCCATGCACGAACTATCGCCTCCTTGAAGTCTGTGAGCCATGTGTCTTCAAGGTACCTCATAAGACCCCGTCGTGCCTCCCATTTCGCCTTCATCACTTGTAGACGACCTTCATAACTTTCTTCTGTCTTTGACTCAAATAAGGCCTTGCATTCATTGTAGAAGGCGTTTCGCTTCTCGGTAGATTTCGTGATCCTACCCTTCATTTCAATGTTGCACATAATATGATAAGTGCACAACATATGCTTTACCGTGGGTAACTCCTCCCGAAGAGCCTTGATAAGACCCAACTCTCTGTATGTATAAATTACTTCTGGGAGTCGTTGACCGCACAAATGGCGTAGTCGCCGTAGTGCCCAACTATAGTGTTCTGCGCTCTCGCCTGCCATGAATACGAACGCAATTGCAAATGTGTTCTTCGTGCTAGTAATCCCAACGATCTCCAGCAACGACATTTCGTACCTATCACATTTTAATGAATTAGTCAAACAAATTGCTACAACGTATGACATATATAAAAGTAGTCGACAGTAATGTGATTTCTCTTACTCGTTCGTCTTGTAGGTCGAGTCCATCACGATAACATACGAAAACAACATCAGAAGATGTCGGGAGTTTGGATGGGACAAAAACACATCAGTAACCTCGTCTACTCCTGCTTTAGAGGAATTCCGTGTGGCGATAAAGTATCCCTTTTGTTTGAGTTTGTGAAGCGCTTGAGGCAGGTCCCTCCGTCCTTCTCCAGCGGTTCTCCGCAACTGGGCTCATGCATTGTAGACTTGACAAATGTCAGTCACGCAGTCATGATCATCATACTTCATCCCGCGCAGTATAACCCCCGGTTTTATCCCAATCACTGTATCACGTCGAACTTGCCGATGTTGATCTGGAGTTAATCTACCGGCATAGGGATGTCCTAACATCATATCGTTTAGCTTGTGGTTATGCACACCGCATATAACCTTCATGGTCCAATTGTCAACATCATTTTGACGACCCTCCATCTCAAACATGCATCCGATCTTTGTCGATTTCCCGCGCCTACTCACTGCAGGCGGAAAATCGACATCTGGAATATCTCTACCCCCTCCGTACTTACCACACACTAGACGAAAGGTACCCAAACCACTCATTTGGTTCTTCCATGACCGAGTGATCACAAGTACCATGTTCTTAATCTTCCCTACGTATCTAGCCCATGCCTTCATGTTTATTTGATCAGCCCAATAACCATCGACTGTAAACATCGAGCTATATTCTGTACCCACATTTAGAGGTTGGTTTTGTTCCTGCATAATGTCACTTCTGTACTAAGAACTTTTTCGCAAAAAAATTATCTAAAATGCTATATTATATGATGGTTTCATTTTACAAAACTATATTATTTATAATGTTTCGATTCAAACTACATATCCATTCAATTATATAACGTTTCGATTCAAACTACATATCCATTCAAACTACATATCCTCTATTTAAACATTCCGCTATAATATGATTCTACTCAAACATAATTATATAAATGTTCCGCTATATATAAACGATCCGCTGTAATATTAACTTACCCCGAGATTCTTCACGAGCTCCTCTGGATCGCTATAGGCAAAAATGTCGAACGGTAATCCGCCTCCGCCATCTTCTTCCGGTAACGACATTTCCTCCGATGTTAGAAATATGGATTGAGAATCGAACACATTTGAACCAGGGCATCGCTTCTTTATATAGGCTATCGACCTTACCTCGGGCATTGGATGCCGGTTTGGGAGTCCGGTAAGGGCATATATGTTGCCGGTTTGGGAGTCCGAGAAGGGCAAGCTTGGCTGCCGATTTGGGAGTCCGAGAAGGGCACCGTGCGTCTGGCGAGACACCGCCGTGCAAATAACAAAAAGGATTTTAAATGAGGAAACCTAAAAAAATAAAAAATTTCAAAAAAAAAAAGGTGTATGTGTAGCCTTTTCCTATTTCCACCTTGCCCTCCATGAGAATTGCTAGAATTACCCGCCTGCGAGCTCATGAGTATTAATTATTTATGGCTTTTAAACGTTTGTATGAGACAGGGTTGAAAAAATAACTAAAATTTAAAAATAGTTAAAATTTAAAAATTGTGATGTAATTAGTCATTTTTAGCTGAAAAAAAGTTAAAAAATTAAGAAGATTTGTCAATGTAATAAATAACCTGATGTGTTGGCCCGATCTTGCAATTGTCGTTCTTTAAGGACTTGATTTCCGGGGTTGTTTTGAACGATTTAGTGATGCTTTTTGGATGATTCCTTTTCCCCATGTTGTAGAGCGCCGAGAGAGCCTTCAAATGACTCAAGGATGGCCAAGGGAACTGATTTGAATAGGGGGAGTATCGGACTTGTTTTGAGATGCGCAAATTCGAACAAAGGAAGAAATTGAGGCAAGAAGTGTTTGGTTGAAGGTGAAGACACTTAACCAAGTGCTTCACACACACACACACACAGTACATAGGCTGACCTCATGTAGTAAAAGAGGGACCCTTTCACTTCTTAACCCCATCCTTAAAGATTCCCTTTAAAACTAGGCTTAATGGCTAGACTATTCCATCAACCCTCCTTAAAACATGCATCAAATGAACAAAATATCTAAGAGAGAGATCAATTTCTTCCACACAATAACAGCTGCAAAGATGACGGTTTTCGGCCATGCTCAAGGTTGATTCTACAAAAACCTTTTATATAAAAGTTGTATATCTTTTCATCCTCGTTCCAACAAGGTATGACACGACCCAATCCGATAACTGTGGACTCCGAACGACCCATTTTACTGAGACGTCAAAAAATTGTCAAACCTTCATGAACGACCCAAACGTGAGCATGAGCTCCATTTGCATTTTAGACATTGATTCCATGGTGGAGCCATCTTCTTCCTCTTGAGGAGGACATACTCTTCTTCCAATAGTCATCAAATCGATCTTGATAGCTCGCTTGGGTCAAGGTCATTGATTGCATCATACCACTTCTAGCGAATCAAATTAACTATCCCATTTTATGATTTTCTTTAAAATTATTTTTAAAATTTTTTATCTCTAAATTTAGCAAAAATTATAAAAAGAAATATACTACTCTGTCCTAAAATACATGTGTTAACTTTTTAGTACACTTTTTTTAACAAGTTAAAAACTACTTTTATGATTTTTTAAATTAATTTTTAAAAATAATTTCAAATTTGCCAAAAAAAATCATGTATTTTTTCCCTTGGTGTTTCTTTCAGTCTCAAAATGCTTCAGCCGTCCCGAGCATGAAAGAAATGGCGAATGCATAGGCGGATTTAGAGGGGCAAGGGTTCGTCCGACGAAGTACCTAGCCAATAACTTTTTTTTTTATATATTATAATTAAGCTTCAATTCGATAACTGAGTAAAAAGTTATTTTAAATATCTTTTAATAAATCGCAATGCTTTTATATTTTACTTAATTTGATATTTTAGTAATATAATTCAATCCAAGAACTTCAAAACAAGAAGTTATATTACTAAATTCAATAGTTATATAAGAAATTATGTAAGTTTAAAGTTTGTATATCTTGTTACACATTAAGAGAACAGCAAGTTACATATGAGCTTTTGTGGGTTTCAGACGATATGTTTTTAGACGAAAAGAATGATGTTATAGATTAAAACGACATCATTTTTTTTCGTTTAAAGAGAAAAAATATATAACGAATGACACAATTTTAAAATAAAACACCGGCACTTTAAACTAAAAAAAAACATCGTGCTTTTAACTATTTTTTTTAAAAAAACTAAAATATCATCGTTTAATCTAAAATATCATAGTTTGGTTCGCTTAATTGTAGAAAAATCTATCGGAGGATGAATAAAAATTTTATACAAAACTTCACCCCTTGGATAAACTTCTTGCTCCGTTCCTTGAATTGGTGAATAAAGAGCGGGCATTCCGGGGTTCGAACCGGAGACCTATGACTATTATCCACGAGTCCTTTCCGGTGAGTCATTTCGAAATGGTTATTCTTGCTCCGTTCAGTGTCCATGGGTGAATGCATATATGGATACTATGAACCCATTACGGGATAGGATTGAAAACTAGCGGGTAAAGGTATGGACCGTCATGTGTCGTCCCGCGTCTAGGCTATAGCCCTTCAAGAGCTATTATTTGCAATACATTCTTTAAGTTGAGATCTTTATTTTTTTTCAATGTGAATTGAAATTTAAGTGATAATTGAACGTTTTTTTTAGATTAAGTAATAATTCGAGCTGAGATATGCTTGAAATTCGAGAGGTCAATAATGATAAACGTACAAGAGCTAATTTTAATTAACTGCTTGATTAATTTCCAATCCCTTCAAATGAGTATTTAAAGATACATCATAACAGTATATGGAGAGATATGGGCGTAGCGGATCTGATTAAGGAGAGAGATATTTTCAAACCAAAACTAACTAATTAAAAGAATATGCATTTAAATGGAAAAGAATCATTAACAATAGGATACTATTGTTTAGCATGCCCCTGTAAGTTGGACGTCATTGCAAGTCAAAGCTTGGAAGACAGAGTGTGAAATCGTTGTCGATGAAGAGGCTTCGTGAGAACGTCTGCGAGTTGATCGTCAGATGGTACATAGGCGACCCACATGGTGTTGGACGGAACTTATTCCCGGACAAAGTGAAAGGCTAAGGCAATGTGCTTCATTTTTTAGTGAAACACCGGGTTTGAGCTGAGACCTTTTGCACCGAGATTGTGATAGTATATCACCGGTAGAGTGCAATTTCGAACACCCAAGTCAGACAAAAGCGATTGGATCCATACCAATTCAGAGCAAGAATCTGCAAGGGCTTTATATTCTGATTCCGTGGAAGACTGAGCAACGGTCTTCTACTTGCGAGAGCTCCAAGAGATCGGAGTTCGACCAAGGAAGAACACATAGCCTGTAGTGGATGTGTAATCATTTTTATTATCGGCCCAATCGGCATCCGAAAAACCATGAAGAACAGATGAGCCGTTGTTGTGGATGACAATGCCCCTATCCATAGTGCCCCGTAGGTATCGAATTGAAGGATCCTCTTGATGCCCAATGGTCGTTGGTGGGAGTGTGCATGAAATGTGGAGGCTTATTCACTGCAAAGCACACATTAGGCCGGGTAATCGATAGATATTGGAGACTTCCAACCACCATCCTATACTCCGAATCATTCTCAAGGGTGCTTGAACGTTGAGTGAGGGAGGAGGGCGACAATCAAGCATATTGGTTTTACACAGAAGATCAAATATGTACTTACGTTGATTGAGGAACAAATCGGATTGGTGATGTCGAACCTCGACGCCCAAGAAGTAAGAGAGGGAACCCAAGTCCTTCAACGAGAACCTAATTGAGCGAAAAATGATGAAGGTATGCATGAAGAGACGACAGATGACTTCCTGTGATGATGATATCATCCACGTAAACATACAAGAGCTAATAGGATATTATTGTTCAGATAAGTCGATAGACATGTGAGCATACAGTAAAACAGAAAATACAAGAAAAGAAAATTAAAAGGCACAATCACCACGTATCATGCGTTCTAAAATAAATGAAACTAAGCGTAACTAAAACCGTAACATGACGCTCACGAAGAACGAAGTAGAGCACCACCAGAGGGAAGCACTGCAGGTTAGCTGATGATGCCCAAAATATAAATAATGATATTAACATATAAATAAGGTTCCCCGCTATATAAATAGAGCCTTATATACAGGATGCTAAAGGGACGAACACGAGCATTCGGGTACAAGGCATCCGCGGCTAAGAAACTATCCGCGGATAAGAAACTATCCGCGGATCAGTCAACCCGACCAAGATGTGGGAAAACCCACTAGGAAATCTTACCGACACATGGCGATCATGCCTCCTACACACATGTCATGGCACATGGCAATCATGCCTTCACCACACGTGTCAAGAGGTTAACGACACTTGGCGATAGGTGGACTTGCATGATCGATTACTTGTAGTATAAATAGGAGGGCGAGGTCTCATTGACGAAGGTCGGAAACTGGAATCGGATGAGGCTTAGGCCGGATTCCCTGGCCATGAGCCCCCTTCTCAAGCGGGATAAGTCTCGGCTAGACCGACATTTGATGGAGCCTTACAGGGAGGACGGTTGTCCGCGAGTAGCTTGAGCTCGGATCGGCACAGGTTGGGTACGCCGATGGTAACCTCGTCGCGCGTCTCAGCTAAGCCCGATCGTCTGAGCTCGCCCGCGTCCAACTGGATCCCGGAACCCGCCGACATGGGATTCTGAAAATCGGGTTTCGTCACTGGCGCCATCTGTGGGAACCCCTCACGCTAAGAGGTAATGGGCAATCGATTTGAAATAGCATCTCTGACTATTATTGCTTCAATCGGTTGGCATTTATTGATTTAGTTAAACGGTTATAGTACCGTTCTTATCTTATGTTGCCTCGATCAATTTTGAATTTATTCGTCCGCGGAGCAGCTCGGTTGACTCGGTTCCACATTAACCGAGTGACTAATTTGATTAAAGACCGAGTCTACATCCACCATTTACTTGGGAATATATTTTATTTTCAAATGCAATAGGCCATATAATAAATATAAGCATAGGAAGATGTATACATCCATCTCATTGTATCTGCGCATACTCGCAACTAATTGCTCCGCGTCAGACATCCGGTCGTAGAGCTAGCCTCCCGGATCGAATATTTTATTAAGCCCCTTAACGCGTGATCTTGCTCCGCGTCGGGCATCCGGTCGTAGAGCTAGCCTCCCGGATCAAATATGTTATTAAGCCCCTTAACGCGTGATCTTGCTCCGCGTCGGATCTTTGGTGGACGCATTGAGCTCCCAGATCAACACTTCGTCCCGAGGCGCTGGAGCTTGCTCCGCGTCGGATCTCTGGTGGACGCATTCAGCTCCCAGATCGACACTTTGTCCCGAGACGCTGGAGCTTGCTCCGCGTCGGATCTCTGGTGGACGCATTGAGCTCCCAGATCGACACTTCGTCCCGAGACGCTGGAGCTTGCTCCGCGTCGGATCTCAGGTGGACGCATTGAGCTCCCAGATCGACACTTCATCCCGAGGCGCTGGAGCTTCCTCCGCGTCGGATCTCTGGTGGACGCGTTGAGCTCCCAGATCGACACTTCGTCCCGAGACGCTGGAGCTTGCTCTGCGTCGGATCTCTGGTGGACGCGTTGAGCTCCCAGATCGACACTTCGTCCCGAGACGTTGGAGCTTGCTCCGCGTCGGATCTCTGGTGGACGCATTGAGCTCCCAGATCGACACTTCGTCCCGAGACGCTGGAGCTTGCTCCGCGTCGGATCTCTGGTGGACGCATTGAGCTCCCAGATCGACACTTCGTCCCGAGACGCTGGAGCTTGCTCCGCGTCGGATCTCTGGTGGACGCATTGAGCTCCCAGATCGACACTTCGTCCCGAGACGCTGGAGCTTGCTCCGCGTCGGATCTCTGGTGGATGCATTGAGCTCCCAGATTGACACTTCATCCCGAGGCGCTGGAGCTTGCTCCGCGTCGGATCTCTGGTGGACGCGTTGAGCTCCCAGATCGACACTTCGTCCTGAGGCGCCCCTTAACGCGTGATCTTGCTCCGCGTCGGGCATCCGGTCGTAGAGCTAGCCTCCCGGATCAAATATGTTACTAAGCCCCTTAACGCGTGATCTTGCTCCGCATCGGGCATCCGGTCGTAGAGCTTGCCTCCCGGATCGAAGAATTGATTAAGTCCAATGATGCGTGATCTCGATCCGCGTCGGGCATCCGGTCGTAGAGCTGGCCTCCCAGATCGAAGAATTCATTAAAGTCCCGTAACGCTGGAGCTTGCTCCGCGTCGGACAACCGGTGGACGCACTGAGCTCCCGGACTATACTTAGAGTCCCGTAACGCTGGAGCTTGCCCCGCGTCGGACATCCGGTGGACGCATTGAGCTTCCGGACTATACTTAGAGTCCTGTAACGCTGGAGCTTGCTCCGCGTCGGACATCCGGTGGACACATTGAGCTCCCGGACTATACTTGGAATCCTATGACGCTGGAGCTTGCTCCGCGTCGAACGTCAGGTAGACGCATTGACCTCCCAAACTAAACTTGAAGTCCTATGACGCTGGAGCTTGCTCCGTGTTGGACACCCGATGGACACAACGAGTTCCGCCTCGGGCATACGGTCGTAGAACTAGTCTCCCGGATCGAAGACTCTACTAAGTCCCTCTCGAGTGACAGAGGGCGTCCGCCGGTAGCTTTGTAAGCTCGCGGAGATAACTCTTAAACGAGTATAAACTAAGTCCCTCTCGAGTGACAGAGGGCCTCCGCTTGTAGCTTTGTAAGCTCGCGGAGATAACTCTTAAACGAGTATAAACTAAGTCCCTCTCGAGTGACAGAGGGCCTCCGCTTGTAGCTTTGTAAGCTCGCGGAGATAACTCTTAAACGAGTATAAACTAAGTCCCTCTCGAGTGACAGAGGGCCTCAGCTTGTAGCTTTGTAAGCTCGCGGAGATAACTCTTAAACGAGTATAAACTAAGTCCCTCTCGAGTGTCAGAGGGCCTCCGCTTGTAGCTTTGTAAGCTCGCGGAGATAACTCTTAAACGAGTATAAACTAAGTCCCTCTCGAGTGACAGAGGGCCTCCGCTTGTAGCTTTGTAAGCTCGCGGAGATAACTCTTAAACGAGTATAAACTAAGTCCCTCTCGAGTGACAGAGGGCCTCCGCTTGTAGCTTTGTAAGCTCGCGGAGATAACTCTTAAACGAGTATAAACTAAGTTCCTCTCAAGTGACAGAGGGCCTCCGCTTGTAGCTTTGTAAGCTCGCGGAGATAACTCTTAAACGAGTATAAACTAAGTCCCTCTCGAGTGACAGAGGGCCTCCGCTTGTAGCTTTGTAAGCTCGCGGAGATAACTCTTAAACGAGTATAAATTAAGTTTCCCTCTCAAGTGACAGATGGCCTCCGCTGGTAACTTCGTAAGCTCACGAAAATAAAACTAAGCCCCTCTCGAACGAGGAATATGTATGAGAAACATGTGCATATGATGCATCATTATCGAACCCCAGTTTAGTCACGACTTAACTGAAATTCGAGGAGCTGTGATGATGCCCAAAATATAAATAATGATATTAACATATAAATAAGGTTCCCCGCTATATAAATAGAGCCTTATATACAGGATGCTAAAGGGACGAACACGAGCATTCGGGTACAAGGCATCCGCGGCTAAGAAACTATCCGCGGATTAGTCAACCCGACCAAGATGTGGGAAAACCCACTAGGAAATCTTACCGACACATGGCGATCATGCCTCCTACACACATGTCATGGCACATGGCAATCATGCCTTCACCACACGTGTCAAGAGGTTAACGACACTTGGCGATAGGTGGACTTGCATGATCGATTACTTGTAGTATAAATAGGAGGGCGAGGTCTCATTGACGAAGGTCGGAAACTGGAATCGGATGAGGCTTAGGCCGGATTCCCTGGCCATGAGCCCCCTTCTCAAGCGGGATAAGTCTCGGCTAGACCGACATTTGATGGAGCCTTACAGGGAGGACGGTTGTCCGCGAGTAGCTTGAGCTCGGATCGGCACAGGTTGGGTACGCCGATGGTAACCTCGTCGCGCGTCTCAGGTAAGCCCGATCGTCTGAGCTCGCCCGCGTCCAACTGGATCCCGGAACCCGCCGACACGGGATTCTGAAAATCGGGTTTCGTCATTAGCGATACAACAAAACTCTAACTCCTGTGGACAGTGAATACGAAACTCCAATCACCAATCTTTCGGATACGGAGTCAGTCTTAACACACTAACACGACCCCAACTTGTTCCGACTCTAGACGCAACACACCCAACCAAGTTATATACCACTCAGGAACGCCAAAGACAAAGTCATATCCTACCAAAAGAAAACACCAAAAAACCGGTCAATAATGACTGATTACCACTTAGCAACATCTTTAATGACGAAAATTTCGAATTTATATTGTAAACGAGTCTCATGTTAGCTTCTCAAAACACATGAATTATGACTAATTCAAAATTAAGTCGATTAGAGAAGAACCATCTTTGACCTCTAAAAAAACATTTTCATTTTTTTTTTGGAAAATGAAAAGGCAACTAGGATGAACTATGCACGATCAGTGGTCCATCCTAGGGCATCTTTACGGATAAGAACATGTAATTCTAAAGTTGTGGTAGAGTTGACAGTAGTGGCTGTATATGTATATGACCCGAAAAAGACCAATATGTCAGTTACACTATTAATTTTCCTAAACACGTGTCGAATATGGACGGTTTGAAACCGACAATTATCCATCAGGGAGTCAGAAATGATAATTTCGGCTTCCAAAGGGCATTTCTAAATACCCTTAAGTGCATTAATAATGCAAAGGTTGCCTCATTTTATTACTATGCTTTGAATATTAAATTCTGGTATTTTACGGATTCCAGCCCTCAAAGTAGTGATCCTCAGCTCTGATAACCGAGCATGAGGAGATGCTAGCACCCACCATGGCGACACATTTCGCTTCACAATCCCGGATCACAAAACCGATAGCAGAATTTCCGTTTTTCCAAATGACCTCTATATTTTGAAAAGCAAAGTTTAAAAATATGTTAGCTTCCTCAGTCTTTTTTTAAAAATATTTTTTAGGCCGTTGGGTAAATATTTAAATTTAAGAATTGTTTTTCTTTTTGGTTTTCCCTAGCATAAGCATTTTACTTATAAGTTATAACTGATTACGAAACTATAGCCCAACAACATAATATGCTATATATATTCGTCTAAATTTTCATTTTATGTCATAATATCTACGCTAATTCATTCATAACTTCATTAATAAGTTTTCGTGTAAGATTTTTTTTCTTTTTGCCGATTTTTACATTTTATTGAATAATATTTTCATTTTAATTAATTAATGTATTGATATCTAATAAAATTGTATAAAATCTTATTTTAAACTGTTATGTTGATCTTATAAAAATATATCAATATCTAATAAAATTGGGTAAAATTTTATCTTCAACATATATTATTATATTGATTAATTGGTGCCAAATAAAATTTTAGTAAAATCTTATCCTGATTATATATTTGTATAATGTGTTGTACAATCCTCAAAATATATGATTTTTTTTTTAAAAAAAAACTTTATCATAACGTACATGACGTGATAAAATCTTAATTACAAGAAACCCTAGTTTTGGATCAATATTTTAGGGACAAAGCAGGGGGTTTTCCTCTCTCTTCGCCCCGTCCCACGACACGCAATTGGGGTATTAAATTAAATACAATAAATATATATTTACTGTTAATTAATACTGTGGGTTGGATGTCCATGATGGTCTATGCACATGCGCAATGCCCATGTTGATGCATCATGTATGCATATATGCATATGATATGCATGAAGGTACAAAACAGGTTAGCGCCGTTAGTTAACGATGCAGGCCGAAAAGCAAAAGATGAATGACGGCCGTTTAGACGCCAAATCACTAATCAGTACACTGTAGCCCTGCTAACTGTCGGACCATCTCTGTTTTTTTTGTTTTTTTTTTTTTGTGGTTTTCACTTTTTTTTTTTTTTTTTTTTTTATTAGGAAAGAATTCGGGTGGGCTAGCCCTACCCGGCAGCATCCTTACGGATGAGGTCAAGAAGACCTGAATCATTTTCGATATCGACTCCTCGGGCAGAGTGACTAAAATGTGCAACCTTATCCGCCACTCTATTGCCCATACGAGGAACGTGAAAGAACACTACTTCTCTCACAGTCGATAGCATGACTTGGACATCGGAAAGGATTAGTTCAATCTCCCGAGGGCATTTAGATTTTCCTTTTAAATGGTCCATGACTATCTTGCAATCACCTTCAATTTGGATTCTATCTAAATTCAGACGCAATACTAGATGGACCCCCATTTTGAGGGCAAGAGCCTCTGCTGTAAGCGGATTCTGTTTGCCAAGTTGCTGGTAGTGAATGAAGACTGGCCGACCCACCCAATCCCTAATAACGACACCGGAAGAACTGTCGCCATTAGAAAGAGAGGAGCCGTCGAAGTTAAGTTTGAATGTGCCCCTTGGAGGCTTGCGCCACTGGACCATTTTTTGTTTGTTGATCTTTTTTGAAGCCCCCCCTCGATGAGGGCGTACAACTTCCTCGAATTCCGCATCGGCAGCGAATGTTTTGTTCCAGTTATCTATGTGAGATTTGATCAATCTTAGGACTAAATCTTTTCGTGGAATAGCGGTATGTTGAAACAAGTGTTGGTTCCTGACGTTCCAAGTCGACCACCAAGTGAAAGCGAGGTTAGACAGGGCAGTAGGTTGAAGACTTTTCCCAATAGCAGATAGAATGGGTCTGAAATCCCGAGACTGTGCAATTAGACTAGAAATAGTTGATTGGACTTGGGTCGGGAATTTGTATATTGCTTTGATGAAATAACATTCCAGAAACAAATGGGCCTCGTCCTCGGGCGCCGAATTACACAAGGAGCAAGTGGTTGGAACAGCCGAACCCCTACACGCCAACCTGGCAGCAGAGGGAAGACCGTTTTGCGCAATCTTCCATAGGAAATTCTTAACTTTTGGAGGGATATTGATCTTCCAAATCCAGTCATTACAATCAGTAGATGGCAAGGACTGAGTTGTTATCAATTTATAAGCACTGGCAGTCGTAAACCATCCCTCCCTATCCGGCCACCAGTATAGACGATCTTGCAGATACGAAGAAGGCAGAGGGATGTCTAAAATCTCTTGTACTATATTAGTAGGTAGAACTTCATGAAGTTTTTCACTCCACCACTTACCTCCCAAAATATAGTCACTGACGGTCTCATTCGGATTGAAAGATTGAGGGCAATCAATTCTAGCAAGTAGAGAGGAGGTTGTGGTCCAGTTATCTGTCCAGAATTTTATAGTGCATCCGTTTCCTACCGACCAAATAAGGCCTGCTTTAAAGGTGTCAATTAAGTCGGACAACTTGGACCATTGCCATGAGCAAGGCCCCGATCTTTTGTAATCGAAAAAACTGGTGGATCGCAGGTACTTATGTCTGATCAAGGATACCCAGATATTCGTAGGCTCGGCCAGGATTTTCCACAGAAGCTTCATCTGGAGGGCGACATTCATATCACTAGATTTACGGATACCCAGTCCCCCAAACTGCTTTGGTTTGCAAACCCTATCCCAGCTAATCAGAGGCCGGCACTGGAGGTCCTTATTCCAAAAGAAGGAACGATTTATCTGGTCTAGTTCTTTATGCATAGCAGTAGGAAGCATAAAATTCTGCATCACATGCAATGGCTTAGCAGACAGGTTGGAGTTTATCAGGGTGACACGTCCTTGTTGGGAAAGAGCATTAGCTCTCCACTTTGTCAATTGTTGTTTGGATTTGCATATGATATCTTCAAATGTGCTCTTGGTGACTCTTCCATTAATAATCGGACAACCTAGATATTTTTCTATTGAATGTTCATTTGTGATGTTGAGGCAGTTACACAACTCCAGAATCCTATGATTCGGAATACCCTTGGTTGCTTGGAAGCTAGATTTGTGGTAATTGACCTTTTGGCCAGATACTTTGCAGTATGAATCTACTATCATTTTCACTTTTTGCCCCGCATCCACGCTTCCTTTTGAGAATATGATGATGTCGTCGGCGAAGGAGAGGAACGGAACCCGGGGTCCATTGTGTCCAATTGGAAAGCCAATGTGAGTTCTTTCAAGTCTAGCCTCATCAGCCAATTTTCGAGCCAAAATCTCAGCACCTAAAATAAATAGGAAAGGAGATAGAGGGTCACCCTGACGAATTCCTCTTGTCGGAAGAAATAGCTCAGTTGGGCCGTTATTGACCAGAACCGAGAATGAAACAGATGTTATACATTCCATAATCCATGAGGTAAATGTATCATGAAATCCAAACTTTTGGAGCACACTTTTAAGGAAATGCCAGTCGACCCTGTCGTATGCTTTTTCCATATCTAGTTTTATCGCTAGCCACCCTTCCCGGCCCCTACGACTTTTGTAGGAATGGAAGATTTCATGTGCTATGAGGACATTGTCTTGTATAGCCCTGTCGGACACAAACGCGCCCTGCAACGGATGAATGAGTTTCCCAACAACTTTTTTCATTCTATCTGTCAGAATTTTCGAAATTATTTTGTAGATATTGGAACATAAACTAATGGGGCGGTAATGACTAGTGGCCGTAGGGTTATCTGTTTTTGGGAGAAGAGAGATAAAAGTATGGTTAATTTGTCTAAGCATTTTCCCGGAGTGGAAAAACCCTTTGACTGCACAGATGACAGATTTACCGACGATGTCCCAATATTTTGTGTAGAATTTCGCTGTGAATCCATCCGGCCCCGGAGATTTATTTTTCCCTAGATTAAAAACCGCCGTTTTAATCTCCGAGTTAGACGGAATTGCTATGAGAAAGTTGTTTTCTTCTGACGAGATGGAAGGTTGTATTAGGTCCAACATCTCAGTAAGGAGCGTTTCGTCAATTGGTTCTTTCTTGAACCTTGTCTCAAAATCCCTTTTTATTTCATTCTTAACATTTTCTTCACCCACAATTACCGTACCAGAGGAGGAGGTGATGTTCCGAATTTGTTTCATGTGTCTTCGACCCGAAGCCACCCGGTGAAAATATGTTGTGTTGGAATCCGATAGTTTGAGGTGTTTAGTTTTAGCTCTTTGGCTCCAGAACGATTTTTGAAATAGTAAGAGCTTCTCTCTCTTCATGATAAGCCGCTTTTCCTTGTTGTGGTATGTTTGATAGTTTACGCCGTGTCCTGCACATTGAATACCCAGAAGCTCCGTATCCACCTCTTTTAACTGACGGAATATATTTCCGAAACTTGTTTTGTTCCATTCTTTGGCCTTCTTTTTCAGTATTTTTTGTTTGAAGATTAATTGAAACATGGCTGAGCCAGGGCAAGACGCTCGCCATGACTGCTTCACTATGTTGCGAAAATCTTTCCGAAGTAGCCAAGCATTTTCAAATTTGAAAGGCGGGGCTTTGAAGATAGAGTTAACTTCAAGGGAGAAAGAAATAGGGCAGTGATCCGAAGAGGAGAATGCACCGTTATAAGTAATCATATTAGGGAAAGATGCAATGATCTGTTCGTGGGCAAGCACCCGGTCAAGCTTCTCACGGATATTGAAGTTTTCCTCCGGGTTTTTCCGCCAAGTAAACGGATTTCCAAAGGTGGGGAGATCAATAAGTGAGCATTCGTTTTTGAAAGAAATAAGACGGGAGAACCTGGATGTCCGAGTAGATGCCCCACCGAGCTTGTCAGTACTGCAAAGAATCTCATTTAGATCCCCAAGCACAATACTCGGTATAGCGGAGCCATTTACAATTGTTTTTAGTGTTTCCCAGAATATATTTTTATCATTTGGAGTTGGTGGTGCATAGACGAAAATGACCAGAATCGGGAACCCAGCATGCGAACTTTCCAATCTAAGACCGATGATACGGGGTGCGTGGATAGCAATGGAAATACTAAAATTTATTAGCTGGTGAGATTTCCATATGACTCCAATTCCACTAGATCTCCCGATAGACGGCGACCAAACCCCTTCATCAAATCCGATATTTCTCCACAATTTGTCATCCGGAATATTCTCCGCTTTGGTTTCTGCGAGTGCTATGATTTGAATGTGTTCGTTCTTACACATAGAGTCAATTTCCGTCCAGAACGTACGTTTTCCTATCCCACGACAATTCCAGAAACACATCTTCATAAAAGACATTTGATGATAAAAGGACGAGATTTCCGAGTCCTTAAATCGAAGAATTTTTGATGAATTAATACGAGGTAACCCTTATCGGGTCGTTTGATATCAGGGCGCATTTGGAAAGAATTTCCCAAGATATTATTAAAAGATGCATTTAGAGTATGAAATAGAAAGCATGGGTGGGCAACAATTGTTTGGAAAAGATTATTTCTAACGAAAACTAAGATTACCATGGAACTAGCCCACCAATTGATCCCCAGGCAGTGATAGATTTTATCCCAAGAGAGTGCAAGATACGAATAAGAATGTTCAATAAAACTTTGTTCAGAAGTTTGAGGTTGGTAATCATGGATGTGAAAACCTTTTAATTGGTAATTTACCTTGAAAGAATTTGTATCACCAGAATATTCATGAATGTCACCAGTGCAAAAGCCACCATGGTCAATTTGGTATCTGTTGAAACTAATTTGAGTAATTCGTTTGTAGCTCTTATCATGTGGTCTTGCAATGCTTATTTTGGAGATTATATATAGTTGGGTTGTCTTATAATATGGGTAATCAATGATCACTAAAAAAACCATGATCAATCATAAAGGTTAGCCAATCTAATTTATAATACAAGCATACGAGTGTAGATATATTAGAATATATAATGGGTGTATTATAATGGTTAAACCAAGGTTTCACTTTGATTATTATCCTTACAGAGATTTTAGGGTAGGCTGCATAAAAGACTAATCTAGATTTGCACTGAAAACATCTCAGACAGTAGCACCAAAACTTCCTATTTAGTTTATAATTTCTAGTGAGAAACGCATGATCAGTTAAGCAAACATAGCAAGATTGATTCAACAAACATATAAGCACATCAAATGCTATAAAAGTGTCTAGACACATACCCATACGATGCCTACACCGAGGATGTTCATTATAGACTACTTCAATGATCATAATTAATCTGTTACAGAAGAGCCATGGCTTACTCATTAGCTTATAGTAGAAATAGAAAGGTGGTTTGATCCCTAGAAGCTTCCCCACAAACTTCAATTTCTTCCTGATTTCCTTAGCATCAGTAAGATCATCAATTACAGTAGCAAATACATAGGTGAGGTTAGGCATAACAATACTCACTTGAGCTCCACCTTGCAAAGCCAGAAGATTGGCTCTAACAGAAGTGGATCCCACAGAAACGACAAGGGTGGTAATCAGCTCAGAGAAGGGTTCGAAATCGAGCCTCCACGGGCGGATGATCATCAATTGGATTGCGATGTGGGAAGGCCATCTGTTCCAGACCTTAACACGAACCACAACAACACAGAACTGTAGCTCGAACCAAATCAACGCCATTGGAAACAATCGACAACTGCTAGATAGGAATCTCCAATCTAAATGGAATTTCTCGAGAATGGTTTTGGTTCTGACGGGAACTCCGACACTAGTGGCAAACAAAGAGGTCAGACCAAGGTTGATGGTGTTTTCATGGGTCACAACGAGAGGGTTTGTTAGGCATTCCAAGTTGAGGAATTGCTTCTTGTGCTTCTTCTTTTTTATCTCAAACTTTTGATTGCTACAACCTTCATCATGGATTGATCCCTTATCCGGTTGTGTGGCCTCATAAAGAGGGGTTGGGCCCTTTCGGGAGTTGGATGGGTCAGGAGCATAAAGCACCATCCCCGTTTTGTTCTTACCTGACTCCAAAGCCAGAGCCTCAATGATAGACATCGAACACCACCCAAACAGATAGAGGGTCTGTTTTTTCCGTTTCAGCTTCCTTTTGTTTGCCATCTGATGACCGCTACCTGCATCCGGAAGTAAAACATAAGCCAGTTGTTTTGCCTCGTTACGAGGATTTGGGCCCTTGCGGGATTTGGGTGGGGAGAGAACAAGGTTTTCCGACCCCGTTGTGTTTTTTATAGCCAAAGAGGACGAGGAAACGGGATCGCTCATAAAACATAGAGCACCAAACGAAGACCTTTGACAAAAATAAAAGATGGGTAGAAGAAAGGAAGGAAAGAAGATGTGATGAGAGAGCAGAGCCCAACCCCCAACAGAAAAACCACTGAAGTGAAACCTAATCGAATAAAGCAAGAAAGGAACAAAGATAGTGCGCCGAATAGAAGAGGCGTCTCCCGGAATGGGTTCCCGACAACCACAGAGGACGGATGACAAGCGCATCACACGCCGAATAGGGTCCGGCCAAGGGGGAGGAGGGAGGACCCAACGAATCAGCCACCACCACCAACGACCCGTTAGACAGAGGTAACCGCCGACTGAGACAAGATTGATCTTTTGCTTAGGAAAATAAGAGTGTTGAAGATGGTGGAGCGAAATAGATGCCGGAACACCACCCACGCTTGCAGGGACACAATAGACGAGAACCCCAGCAAAGATTTCAAACAAGTCATACAATTTCTTGCAATTCCTTCTCGATACTAAGTTTTTCACCAACCAATTTGATGGTGATGAACCAGGAATCTGGGATTTGGGGGTTGGATTTTTAGGGTATGCACTGATTAATTGTTTTTTTACATTCCGTACTTTAGGAGATGAGGACTTAAATAGTGTTATGTACTTACAACTAACCTTTTACCTATAAGATCAGAAAATTTATGCTTAAGTGGCCTTGAGATGGCTTGAATCGTGGCTACAAGAAGGTTATTTGCAAGACGGACTCAGAGGAAGAATGTGTGAAGATGACCTATCTTTTTGTTCTGACTTTTTTTAGCAGAAATTGAAATGACGCATATCTTCCGCGAGATCAACTATCTGACAGAATATATTTTACGTGTTTTGCTTTAGGAGTTGTTATTTTGGACTCTTCACCGAATGGTGTGAATGAGCTCTTGCTAAATGATGCACAAAGGGGTTGGGATGGCCAATTGTCTCCCATTTAACGGCCTGTGTTTTCAGGTAAACGATAAACGATTTCCTAACTGTACCAATCCTTTCTCTAACATGGAAACAATTTAAAAAAAAAAGAGTTTACCTGTATATGTGTCTGTCATATACATCATTGTTTTAGGAAAATTTGTGAATTTTCCATATATTCAGTAACGATAAAATCATACAACTACCTTCTAACCGCACATCCGAAAATATACACCCAATAGAAAAACCGTTTTATAATAATAATAATAATGGGAAAATATATGAATTACAGTGAATATAGATTGCGTAGACTAGTTATGGAAATGAATAGGTTGGGCAGGGGAGGCAGGAGGTAAAGAGAGGTGGACTCCTGTTTAAACACTGCTCCATTTTATTATTTGATCCCCACCTGCACGCTTTCGCTTTGTCACCTCCTCTTCCTCTTACTCACGGTCTATATTCTAATTAATTAATTATTATTATCATCCTATTTTAATTTACTACGTGTAAGAAATTGGAATTTTAAATGTAATTGGGATTCCGAGCGGCTGACCGTCTATCTTACATCGGGATCGATTTATCTGGCTTCTCTTTCCTTACAGAGGCAGTTCTTTATAGTATCATCCGAAAGAATACTCTTAGCTAGTACGCTATGCTTGCAGCAAACTCTTTCTTGTTTTAAAAAAAAAATGTAATTGGGCTTATTTGATTATATGAATTTGTTAGGTTAAACCCAGGCCCAAAGGGGGCCTTCCTATGAAACCGGCTTCTTAACAACAAATCCAAGTATATTTCGCTCGTGCTTTCATTATCGAGATTGCACACAATATTTAGTTTTACTAGACTATATATCCTTAAATGTACTTTATTTGAATATGTATATTTGCATCAAATTTTTTTACTTGTCGTGTGAAATGTAATTGAGTAGATTCAGCCGCTCTTTATCTGAATTATATATCATCAATTAGGGGTGGGCGCGGGACGGGATGGGGTCGTCCCGCGTAATTTTTGCGGGACGGGACCGGGACGGGATTCACTACTTTTTGTTCAATCCCGCACGGACCTTGTCCCTCACGGGACGGGACGGGACCGGGACGGAACGGGCCTTGTCCCTCAAATAATTAAAAAACATTATAAAAAATTCTAAAATTCCTATATATATATTTTGTGGTTTTCAAAAGACATAACATATATATAATGTTTTTCATATATATATACACGTATTGATACACTTATATATATATACACTGTACAATGTATACCCCCGAAACGGTTGTACAATGTATACCATATATACATTATACACAGTTACACACACTGTAAAAGTGTGTATAACCCAGCATATACGATGTAAACCATATATAAACTGTAATATTGGTATACATACTGTAAAAAGGTATATATATATAAATTAAGTATATACTGTATATATATATACTGTATATTATTATTATTATTATTATTATTATTATTATTATATTATAATATATGCGGGACGGGACGGGATTTGCGGGATAAGGAATCATCGTCCCGCGTCCCGTCCCGCATAATTTTTGCGGGACGGGACCGGGACGGGATTCACTATTTTTTTTTCAAATCCCACCGGGATCGGGACGGGTCCGGGACGGGCCCGGGATTTGCGGGATTTGTGCCCACCCCTATCATCAATGTTCTAAAAGGCGCTAGGCGGCCGCTAGGCGGTGGGTGGACGCCTAGCGCCTAGGCGGGTGCCTAGGCGGCGCCTAGGCGGACTTAGAACAAACTTGATTATTTCCTTATATTTTGACAAATAACACTTGTCAATAATTCATATAATGTAATAATAATCCATAATATCACTCATAAACCCAAATTTATAATAGTTAACTAACACTAAAGTAAATAAATGCAAAAATACACGTCTGACTAACAATTCTAAACCTCCTAAAATCCAAAACTATAAGTTTGATTGAAAAGCAAATGCATCCCGACATGGGGGATAAAAAAACCCTAAGTCAACTAATCATATGCTTAGAAGCGCAAATTGAATAATCGTTGGACTAGGCGGTGCCTAGGCGGGACCAGGCGGGACTAGGCGGCGCCTGGACGAATTTCCGTCTAGAGGTCCGCCTAGGCTTAAAAATTCCTAGGTCTCGTCCCGCCTAGCGCCTAGGCGCCGCCTAGGCGCGATTTTTAGACC
Organism: Persicaria tinctoria; assembly: GCA_037127255.1. Classification (NCBI taxonomy): domain Eukaryota; kingdom Viridiplantae; phylum Streptophyta; class Magnoliopsida; order Caryophyllales; family Polygonaceae; genus Persicaria; species Persicaria tinctoria. Next base: position 4,704,553 of record JBANSL010000010.1, read on the forward strand.
TATTTAAAGAAGTACAAAACCATACTCCCTCCGTTCAACAAAAGTTGACGTTTTACTATTTATTCACGTTTTTTAGGAGTTAAAAACTATACTCCCTCCGTCCTAAAATACATTGTCTTTTAGCATTTTGCACAAGTTTTAATAAAACACATTACTTTTAAAAAAACATCATCATTGCACTAACTTTTTCATAAATTTTACTGTATTATTTTTTAACACCCACTACACATTTTAATCAATCAAATTATTTTAAAAAGTCAACAACACACAAACCAATACAAATCATTACTCGGAGTACAACTTTTTACCTAGAAAACCTAAAAGCCCATCTATTGTTGGACAAAAATTTACATCTAAAAACTCATGTATTGTTGGACGGAGGGAGTATAAAATATTGACTTTTTAAATAATTTTTTTTAACAATTTCGTAGTTATTATTAATAAGTACAAACTTGTTAAATTTTTTTTTTAAAAAAATGAATATTTTATATAGTTTTTATCATTCTAAAAAATCGTGCGTGAATAGTAAACGACAAGTTTTGTTGAACGGAGGGAGAATTAATTAGGCCACGTAAGCAGAGTTGCATAGTTTCCATGAGACCCACGCACATTAGATTGTTTGAATGCAACGTGCATTTTGGGTATTTGCAATTCCAATCCCATGATTAAAGTGAAATTGCAAAGCCTTAACGTACGAAACCGCTCCTTTTTTCCCTCCCTCCCTCCTCCTTATACATAATACGACGTCGTCCCCAATACACTACACACCACCACCAAAACATCCGAGAGATCATGGACAAGGGTAAGAAAGCTGCTGCCGGCGTTGTGCCTTCTCCGATCGCTACCTTCCGTTTGGCCGAACTCAAAGAGCCCAAGACCTTGTTCCACGATGAAATCGACCGTGCCAGGGTAATTCTATCGACATGTTTTCCAATGTCTAATATATATAGGGTTGAGTTCTGGTGAGTACGTAAACTTAACTTAGACTGCTTTCTATTTTTATCGATTCGGAGTAGAAGGCAGCTTTGGAGGTCATTAGAAACAACTCCCATGAAGAAACTGCTCTCATCTTCCAACAGGTATACACACAAAATCCATTTTTATCAATTTGCGGATTGCTTATAAGTTATAAGACATTGAAGTAGGTTGTTAAACTTAATTAATTTTATTTATTTTAGTTGGTTTTCCCATTTCCAACAACCACCTATATAGTTTGACCTATTTATTTATTTTGATTTTCAAAGATGAAATTAAATTCCATTTAAATGTTTCTTCAATTAATTGAAACTCTAAGTATCCAATAGATCAATTACCCGCTCCACCCGCACTATTTTTACGGGTAAAAACCTACAAAAAGTGAGTAACGAATGATGCGGTGATAGATAGATAAAGTGGGTAATGGGTGGATATGGATGATGCTTTTCACCCAAAACCCGCTCCAATAACCTAGCCCTATTAACTCGCACCAATAATAAGTATTCGATAGATCAATTAAATATACGATTTTACCCTTCTATCCCCTAAAAAATTCCTAAATTTCTTTATTTTGTTCCTCACATTTATTTTATATTTTAAAAGTGTTTTATATTTGAGTTTATATTATTATATTAGTAGAGTCCATATAGTTAATTTAAAAACTAGATTCAGTTGTCAATTCGAAAATATATGCTTTTAATATTGTGATCTTAATGAATATATTCCCAATTGTTTATTTATTTATGAGTTATGTATATTTTTTTCTACATATTGTTGATTGAACTCAAGATGTTTTTATTTGATAAGTTGTGTATTTTTCACGTATTGTTGAACTCAATTAAAACTTGATAATTGATAGGCCAGTATGTGTTCTAACACAAATATTTCATTTCATATTTGAAAATAAAAATGTTTGGTTCGTCTTATTGGATATCACCCATGTTACCCACTCACCCGTACGGGTTGAATGCGAGTGAAGGTTTTGCGGGTGATTGACGAGAGGGTTTCTCAACCAAATAAATTTCTAGTCAAGACCCCGCTATAGAATAGTGGAGTCAGGTTCGTCCTCAGGAGAGAAGTCGACGGTTCTAGATTTAGTTGGTTTCGGGAATAGCGGGAAAAGATGTGAGGTTGCTGTCGACGTCGACTAAGACTTGGTCGATGTCGAGGGATGGAGAGGGGAGCGGTGGTTTGACGTTGAGGGACTGCATAAAAACTTTAAAATAACAAAAATAAAATAATAAAAGAGCAAACTTACAAGGTTAGGGATCACCGCAACAATAAACATATGTGTAAATTATAAATCACATGAAGATGCATGCTTTATATCAAATAACTTTCGTTATTAACAAATTAATAGGAATATAGAGACTTTCGCATAAACCCTAAATGTTACTATCCCTTTTTGATAATTAATCCAAATTCATAATAAGATCATTTTTGCTTCAATATCATAAATTAGGATCACCTACTACTCTCGTAGAAGAATTATGCATATAGGATAAAAGATGATAAAGATGTACAAATTCATAACTTTATAAATCAAACACACATATCTATGTTGGATCACCCCAACCCTAGAAGAAGGAAATTAGAAACAAGACATAATAAAAGAAACTAACTTTATCATTCAAAATAAAACTTAAACTTACAACCAATCGTCTCCAATCTCTCTCTCTCTCTCTCTCTCTCCCCCCTTCTCCCTCTCCGCTTTCCTTCCTAACTACTTGCGCCCGAAGATGAATTTGCTTAAATAAATGAAAAATCAGCCCCTATGGATTTATTAATTTATAGGGCTCAATCTTTGCTACCCAATGAGAGCAATCTATCTATCATCTATCTGATTCTATCTAAAGATATAATTCTAGATAAAATGAATAGGTAAAACTAGATAAATCCTTAGGGTAATTAATTGTTCAACACATAAGGATAGAAAATAGATAAAAGGATAAAAGATCTTCTCGTCATGTGTAAGTAATCTTCTTCTCGGATAGAATTTGTCACGCGTCGGTTCTGGGACTCACTCGACATCGAGTCATAGAATCGACATCGAGTCAACTTGTGTATCTCGAGTGCTGGCTCACTCGATCTCGGATCCGGCTCCACTCGATGTCGAGTGCATGGGTCGACGTCGAGTCATGTGTCAGTCGACATCGAGAGCACTGTCAACTTTCAACATTTTGCTCCGTTTTAAAACGCACTTTCATCATTTCATTAGTCCTCGTTTGTCCGATTGACGCATATGAATATGCGTTGGAAAACTCTTTTCGAGGGCTACAACTCTAATGAAGACAACATAACTTGATTCAAAATGATGAATGGGGAAAAGTGGCGTTTTCTCCCTCTGCACCATCTTGTGCTCTTCCTTAGCTTCTCTAATGTCTTCATGACTTTTCTTTAAGCTCCAAAGTGCGTCTAAACTTCTCCAAATTATCTCTAAACTCCTGAAAATCAAATAAAACTTTGTGTAGACTCTATATATTGCAATATTAAGTTTAACTACACTAATTCGTAATAATCCCATCGTAAAATGCAAATATAACATAAAAATTGGCATAAAACATGGTGAAATGAGCGCACATTAGTGATGGAGTGGGGTGGGTGAAAATTTATATCCGCGGAGTGGGTGTTGGAATTAATGGTGATTTTCACCCATAACCCGCCCTATTTCCACCTCTACCTGCCTATAGATGGAAGTTAACATTATATGTGTGTGTGAAGTAGCAATTTGGCCGCTCTTTATTTACCAATTCAAGAAGTAGCAATTTGGCATTCTTATAAGACCATTATAGATTTATCCAAACTAACGTTTGTACTGATTTTATTTGTATAGTTTAACTTATACTGTGTTTCATATATATTGTTCTATATTTTGTTCCTTGTCGGATTGATTTTCTTGACAAGTATTTGGCTATTTTGCAGGTACATCAAGTTGCAAGTTAAATTAAGTATTAAGGGCTCGTTTGTTTAGATAACTAGGGAAAGAAAATGTAAGGTATTAAATGTTACGGATTCGGTTCCAGTAGAGTTTTAAAAAACTCTATGGGTAGATTTGACAAAATCTGAACCGTTATAATAAAAATTAACGGACAAGATCTTGCCCCCTCCTTCCCCCCACCTAGAGCTGGCAAAATCTGACCCGACCCGAAAATCCGACCCGACTCACCCGAACCCGAACCCGACCGACACCCGAAAATCTAGAGGTATTCATAACCTGAACCCGAGACCGAACCCGACCCGAACTTGACCCGACCCAAAACTGACTCGAACACAGATAAACCCGACCCGACCCAAACCCGACCCGACTCTGAACCCGACCCGACTTTGAACCCGACCCGACTCTCAACCCGACCCGACCCAAATTGAAATGGTTATTTAAAATCAACATTTTAATGCTTGAATGTTAAATATTTTTTTTTTATTTTAACACAAGTTTATAATTATACTTTAACATATAAAACACCAATTATTTTTGTTAATTGCTATCATATGAATAAGAACCCAAGTAAAATCAATAGATAAGCAGATAAGTCAATGAGTCAAGTAAGTCAACCGTCATACATCAAAACATCTTCTTGATAAGTTTTTCCCTCTAATTCAACTTCTAACACTAAAGGTCCAAGAGAAAATAGATTTCAGAAATTTAGAATTTAGAAACGACTAAATGAGTGACCATGATAATAAATTTAACAAAGAGTGACGAAGTAAGCAATACCAAAGCTCAAAGTTGTCATCTTATTTACCTGAATTACCTCCATTAGGAGGTTCAAGCAATACAATATTGTCATCTTTCTCTATGCTTAAAACAAAGCAACCTAAATCTGTGACAATAGGTAAAGGCAGAAACTTGTCTGTTAGCCGAGATTCACAGCTGAAAACAATTTCTTCCCTGATTTCAGATTATAAGCAGAAATATCAAAAATTGGACAAAAAAAAAACATTAATAATTACCAACCGAAAAGATCATTCTCTATTTCTCTGGCTGGATAATTTCACAACAATCGGATAAGAAATTACTCAAAATAAAAAACGCATTTTGGCCTCTACAAAATCATATGATGATTTCACAACAATCGGTATAATTTCACAACAATCTTACCAATTCGAAAAAGGACGAGAAGAAGCTGCATAAACAACATAAAGATAAGAATAGGAAATGGAAAATGAAAGCACAAGCACAAGTACCTCTGTACCTGGATACGAAGAAGAAGCTGCACCAGATCTGAAATCAAGGAAGAAGACGGGAGGCGCGACTCCTGGAGATTAGAGGACGGAGGTGTGGCACCAGACGAGAGGCGCGACATCAGACGGGAGTAGAGGTGGCAATCGGGCGGGTCGGATCGGGTTCGGGTTCGGTTAGTCGGGTTATTTGGGTTTCGGGTAATTCGGGTTTCGGGTCATTCGGTTTCGGGTAATGTCTAATAATTTGGTCATTTGGTTGGGTCGGGTTCGGGTTTCGGTTGTGTCGGGTTTCGGTTCATTCGGGTTTCGGTTGTCTCGGGTTTCAGTTATTTCAATATTCATTTTGAAAAATTTACTAGAATGTATCTTAAAGTTCGGGTTATATCGGGTTTCGGTTGTAACGGATTCGGGTCTTAATGGGTTTCGGTTGAATCGGGTTCGGTTCATTCGGATTTGGGTGAGTTTCGGTTATCGGTTATTCGGATTTTCGGGTCCAAAATGGGTCGGGTTGATCGGTGTTCAAAACAATCGGTTCCGGGTCGACCGGGTCGGGTTTTCGGGTTCGGGTCGGGTTTTGCCAGCTCTAGACGGGAGGCGCGACACCAGATCTGAAATCAGATCAGAGGACGAAGCGATTTCGGTTGCCCTGAATCGAAGACAGGAGGCGCGACTCATGCGAGCACCTGCGATGCGCAAGAGGACCTGCGAGGCGCCGAGCTTCGAGCAGAACGACTGGTGCTGGCCGGCCAAAGGTACCCAGGCGGGGCCGACTGCAAGGAGCGAGAGGACCTGCGAGCAAGTGGAGCGACTGCTGCGGGAACGACTGTTGCCCTAATTTTTCTTCTAATGAAAGTGAAATGTTGCCCAATTATTCTCTTTCCCTCTCATTTGTTAAAAAAAAAATTTCATTTCCCTCCCTCATATGTTAAATAAAATTTCATTTTCCTCCCTTATATGTTAAATAACATTTTATTTCCCTCCCTTATATGTTAAATAAAATTTCATTTCCCTCCCATATAATTATAATCATAATGCAATATGTTAATAATTATTGTATATTTGTACAATATAAGTTAAATCAATAGAGGTGTAGTAGTACAATATTATACTCTAAAGTCTAAATTGTAATAATAGAAATAGCTCATTTAGACCTTGAAGAATGGAAGATAAGTAGATAATAATTTAATAAGTGTATAAGACTGTACGTGTATGCATTTGTATAAGTTAATATTTAATAAGTTAATAGTATATAATATTTGTATATGTTAACAAGTGTATGTATTTGTATAAGTTAATACTTTATACTTATATAATATTATACACCAAAGTATAAATAAATGAATATTCAATCGAATAATTTAAATCTCAAACCCCAATGTCAATCTCAAATCATGATCTCAATCTCGATTTCAAATCTCAATATTTGTCTCAATCTGAAATCTAAATCTCAAATCTCAAATCTCAAATCATTAGCTCAATCACAATCTCAAGTTCTCAACCTTTAACTCAATCTCAAATCTCAATCTTGATCTTAATATTAACTCAATATTAAATATCGATCTTGAACTCAATCTCAAACATTAGTCTTAATTTGATCTCAAGTCTAAAATCTTTATATATCTTAACCTCAACCTCAAATCTCAAATATCAAATGTTCATATTTGTCCCAATCTTAAATCTCAATCTCGATTTCAAATCTCAATATTTGTCTCAGTCTGAAATCTAGATCTCAAATCTCAAATCATTAGGTCAATCACAATCTCAAGTTCTCAACCTTTAACTCAATCTCAAATCTCAAATCTCAATCTCAAATCTCAATCTTGATGTTAATCTTAATCACAATATTAAATATTTTTTTGCGGAAAGAATTATTTATATCCAAATCAATAATTTTTTAGTTGTTATTTTATTTTTATCTATATTATTATATTTTGATAGAATTAATTATTTATATCTAGATTTGTTAAAAACTAATAATAATAATGAAAAAAAACTAATGAGCCAAAAGCTAAAAATGAAATGGGACAATGATATAGTCAAACCACAAATAAGCCCATTTACAACTTGCTAGTTAAAATAAGGTTAAATCCTAAATGTACAACTAATTTGATTTAATTATATCACCGATCAATTGGTTTAAATGTTTAAAAAAGGACGATGTTGCCGAATACCGAATTTTCAATTATGACTTTTTTGAAAATCGGTCGACAACCGATGAGTCGATAACAATAAGTGTATTCAACCGAGTCAAAATCATTTATTTTAACTAAATTACATATTTAAGTATTCAATCGAGTCAAAATCATTTATTTTGAGTAAATTACATATTTAAGTATTCAACCGAGTCAAAATCAACCTAATTATCCAAACGGGTCGAATATGATTCGACCGAAAACTCAAACCAACTATACCACTATACCCACTTTTATTCGAAACTCAAATGAGACCGACCTGCCTCTTGACCCGAAACCCGAATGAGACCGACCCGCTTTGACCCGAACCCGAATGGGCATGACCCGATATAACCCGAAACCCGACCAATCTAAAATTCATTATGACCGAACCCGACCCGAACCCGAACCCGACAAATACCCGACCCGACCAATACCCGACCATAAATTTTACCCGAATTGACCCGATCCGAGCAAGCCTGACCCGAACCCGACCCGAACGACTGACTTGCCAGCTCTACCCCCACCCCCCACCAGCCCGGGCCCACTAACTTTTTTTTTAATTATTTTTTGTGAGGGGAAAATGAACTCTACCATGTAGAGTTTCCCCACAACTCTACCGGATCGGGACCGAAATTTTACACATAAAATGTATATGATCACTAATTTTTGTGAGCTTGAAGTAGAGGATTGGGGGAATATTAGCCCATGTATTAGTTACCCCTCTCAAAATTAGGGAATAGAAGGGTAACACATTTGTATGGAAAATGGGAGATTGATTAGAATAGTGATCAATGAATCTTAACTTAAATATGGACTATATTTATGAGGATAATCATTACTTACCAAAAACAAACGGGGCTAAGTATATAACTGATTTTATCGATCAGGCAATGGAGGGTACTAGCAAAATGGAGAAGAAACTCAAGCCAGGACTTAATTATCTGTGTTAAATTGTAAATCCGAAATTAAGGCGCCAAACAAATCCTTATATCGCATAAGAGATGTATACTTTACTTTCGATGTGGGATACTTTACTTTCATAACAAAGAAGAAGGAACATTCTCATTAGCAAATACAAAGGAATTATAAGATCATACATACATAAGATTAAACTTAGGCATTATTTATTCCTGTTCACTCAGTGATTTCCACACAACTAAGCTATCGATTTTCGAAAAGACATGGATTCGATTCTCGATCAACACATGGAGATGCGAATGCTGATCGAAGCTTTTAGGATTCCATACGAACGATGCATCGGAGTCCCTCCCCTTTGAGCATCAAATCAAACGCCTTGTTGATCTCCGCGAATGGGACTTCATGTGTGATGAACTTCTCCAACTCCAACTCCTGCATACATTCTCATCAGATCACAATTCAAGGCATATATACACACAAATTTTCAAAGGCATTGATTGATCTTACATTGTTCAGGTACTTCTCAACCACTTGAGGGATGTCAGTTCGGGTCCTATAGTTGCCATAGAAGGTCCCCTTGAGGGTCCTCTCCGTCAAGAAATTAACCGGGTGGGTCTTGAAGCAGTCGTCTTTGTTCGGAACACCAACAAGCACACACACACCCCAACCCTGCAGAGACAACCATCACTACATCAATAAATCACCACATCAATACATCATGTGGGTTGTTATAGTTAAGGCCATTGTTTTCTTACATCATGAACGCATTCGAATGCAGAGATCATCGCTTGGATGCTTCCGGTGCACTCTACACTGCGGTCCACACCTCCATCGGTCATCTCCGCAATCACCTGCATTGAATTGGACACAGACCATGTCAATTCTTAGCCTCTAGATCAACCCTAACATAAGACATTGTGAATGATTTTTACCTCTTGAACAGGTTTTTGATAGTCCTTTGGGTTAACGAATTCGGTGCAACCAAACTTCTTAGCTGCAAGATAGCATTCAAGAATGTAAGAATGTGCAACATTGTACAAGTATGAATCTCAGAAACTATAGCTAGTATGTATATCAAACCTGTTTCGAATCGGCTTGGGTTTAGATCAACACCGATAATTCTTGAAGCTCCTGAAACTCTGGCCCCTTCGGCAGCAGCAAGGCCTACAGCACCCAAACCGAATATAGCAACAGTTGAGCCCTTTGGCGGTTTCGCGACATTGACAGTAGCACCAAAACCTGAACAATTAAACCAGGAGATATGTATATAAGATCAACAAAGGCAATAAAACATAGAACAAGAGATGCCGAGTTTGAGTACTAACCGGTAGCGAATCCACAGCTAACAACACAGGCTTTGTCAAGAGGGGCAGCAGGGTTGATCTTGGCAATGCAGCCTTTGTGGACAACAGTGTATTCGCTGAAGGTGGAGGTGCCGAGGAAGTGATGGATGGGCTTGCCGTTGATCGAAAATCTCGACTGCCCATCACTGATCATGGTCACTCTCTCAGTGTTGATCCTAAGGAGATCACACATGTTGCTCTCTTCTGATTTGCAGTGCCTGCAATCTCCACATTCGCCTGTAAACACTGGCAAGACATGGTCCCCGGGCTTGAGCTCTGTTACTCCTTCTCCCACACTTTCAACGACTCTGTGGACACAGATAGTACAGATGAGAGGAGTAGCTCACCAACCTTATACCAGAGTATCAGAAGAATGTAAAGTATCATATATCATAGTCATACCCTGCGCCTTCATGACCGAAAATCCTAGGGAAGAGCGGTGTTTGACCCTACAGTATCAGTCAAATACAGATCAGGAGGAGTAGCCCATCAAACTTATATACTAAGCTGTTAAATCCAATTACCTTGGCTTCCCAGAAGTAGACATCGGTGTGGCAAAGGGAAGTGAAGAGGATCTTGATGCGGACTTCGTCTTTCTGTGGCGGGGCGACATCAACCTCCTCTATCACCAGTGGCTTCCCAGCCTCCCATGCCACAGCAGCTGCAATTAACAACCATCAATTTGATTTCTAATTTGAATTGAAACATTGATCAGTTTAGATCAAATTAAGATCTGAATTTACCTTTGCAGTGAATGACCTGGCCTTCAGTTGCTGACATATTTGGTTGATCAAACTTGAACTTCTGTAAGTTGAATTTCTGAGTTTTTACTGAACTGTTTATGAGAACTTATCACTGGATGGTTGATTGGACTGTTTCACAATTAAGCCTATATATACACACAGAGAAATCAGTGTGCTTTAATTGGGAAAAGGGTTTGATTGGATGAAGAACCAAAGCAATTAAAACAAGAGGCGTGATCCTAAAAACCAGTTCTGGTTTCTGGGGAAAGTTGATGTCCAATGAGTACAGCTTTGCCTTGTTGTAAAGATATGTTTTTGGCAATTTTTTTAAACACTTCAAATTGTATTAAGAGTGGTTTAGTAATGGTTTTGTTTGTGAGATTATTTTATTTTCTTTATTGAATTGGAAGTCAAATTTGTTGTTTTCTTATGAAAAAAAGAGAAAATGACAAATGGTAGGTTCGAACTATTATATATCCTATTGAAGAGAGGTTGATTATATATATTGTTCAAGTTGTAGTTGATAATTAATCACCACTTGTTATATATATATATTAAAAAAAGAAGAAGAAGAAGATGATGTTAGGCTTTATCTGGGTAAGCATAAGCAATTCCAAAGAATGAGATTCTTTGTTTTCCAATTTAGAAATGCTTTTAATAATAGAATATTGTCATGTCTTGAATCTGTTCATTGATTGGTAATTACTAGGAGTTCGGAGCCCTAATTGATCAGCAGGGTTTCAAGAGTCTAAAAATTCTTAAGATGTCTTTGCTTTGTATGAATTAAAACTCTATTTACCTCCTAATAAAATCAATTTTGTTTCTGTCATGGATTAGTCAACGCATTGTTGGTGAATCACAAAATTTTTATGTGTTATTATTGTTCTTGTTTTTGAATCTTTCCTCTACATCACAAATGTAGAATTATGACAGATAAAGACTATAAAGTGATGAGTTGAGTGTCGACTAATATTCTTGAAAACATGGACGCAAGAAACCACAAGGAAGTCCCGAAGCAGCTTTCATCACTGCGAATTGGTTTGTTTTGTTTATAAAAATAGTACATCAAAATTGGTTAAGCAAGCATCAACTAAAAAGATCGATTGCAATTGGAATTTGGAAAAATAGCCCTTTGGCCTAACTTGCATTTTTAACATTCTTTATTTGGTTCCAACCTTCAAGTTGGCAAATTATCATGTACCAAAGTAGTTACAAATTTTAAGAAGGAAAGCAAATATAATTATCACTTTTTTTTTCCCCATCCTATATACCCTTGCTCTAATTTGAAAATATTTTTTAAATTTTAATTAATTTAACCTTTTTTTAAATTAAAATTTTAAGGTACACTTTTTTTTTTTTAAATCTTCCCAGATTTAGATCATTATCATATGCCTTAAAATTAGACCTGTCAAAACACGTACAACCCGACCCGACCGACCCGAACCCGAAAATTTTGGCCCGATTTTTTTTCCGACCCGAACCCGAAAAACTCGAAATTTTCTGGCTAATCTGGGTTTCGACCCGATGACCCGATTGACCCGGTAATTTTGACCCGATTGACCCGGTTGATTTATAATTATATATAATTAATTTTTATTATATATAATTAAAATTTATCACAAAATTATCAAATAATGATTTTTTTAATTTAAAAAAGAAAAAATTGTCAAACCCGAAATCGACCCGAACCCGACCCGAAACCCGATCAAACCCGAGTTCGAGTCAACCCAAAAAACCCGAAACCCGTTTTACCCGAGATCCGTTTTACCCGAAACCCGAAGTGACCCGACCCGAACCCGACCCGAATGACCCGTTTGACAGGTCTACTTAAAATACCACATATATTACCTCTCAAGTTTCAACTTAGATTCTTTGTTATCCAATAAACAATGCCAATAAATTGAATGGAATGGATTCAAGTTGCCGAATATTCTTCCAATCAATCTTTTCTATGGATAGTTAGTCTCATTTATTCATTCATTTGTTTTTGGTTTCTAATAAACAAATATTAAATTATATATTATTAAACATTTGTTGTTTATGGTCAAAGTATTTGGAGGATGAGTTGTTAAATTGATGCCAATTACATACAAGTGTGTGGTTCTTGTGCAGCCGGTTTTGGTGAAACTGCTTCTTCATTCCTCGACTCAATCCGCTGGGTTTCATAGGATTCCGATTTGTATCCGAATATTCATTTTTTTTTTCAAAATCACTTGATCCTTAAATTTTACTCCGTATAAGTTTTTTTTTTTTTTTTTTTTTTTATATATTCATCGATGCATTTTAAATACGAATTTTCGTATTTTCTATTCTATACCCATAAGTAATCCTTTTAAATACAAGAATGTTAAACTGATGCCAAAATTAATGAAATAATATACATTAGAAAATTATATTATTTTCGTTCACCAAAATATGCCATTTGAATTTCTTAACCAATTTTTAAACCAATTAATCAACAGGTAGAAATCATCTTATTTGTTAGTATAATATAGAATTGTATTTATCCGTTACGATTGGATAAACTCTTAATTAAGAGATATATATATGGGATAACTGATAAGCTCTAGGAAGTCCTAATTCCCTAGTGTACTCTATATAAAGAGTCATTTGAAACCCCGGCCAATAAACATATCAATTCATTTTCTTCTTCCACTCTCTCTATTATCACACGTTATTAGCACAAGTTGCTCAAAGGAGGAAAATGTATAGTACTATACATGTATAATGATGGCTTCGGATGCATATATTTTTTTTACACTTATTTGTTTCGTTGTTCTTTATTTATTTTAATCACCTGAAGCGGATATATAAAGTAATTTCAACCGTGAAGTGTTGAATTAATCAAATTTATCCCCTAAAGTGGATATAAATTAATTTCGACCATGAAGTGTTGAATTAATAAAAAAAATCACATCCACTGAAGTGGATATATATAAACTAATTTCGACCCTAAAGTGTTGAATTAATAAAAAAAAATCATATTCCCTCTGAAGTTTTGAATTAATCAAAATTTTCATATATGGATTTAAATTAATTTCATCCCTAAAGTGTTGAATTAACCAAATTTGTAATATCCCCAGAAGAGGATAAACTAAGATTTTGTAGTTAACTTGTTGGCAAAGTATAGCTCAACACCGATAAAACGTCATTGAAATGGTGTCAAACACGTTCTACGTTATCTACGTGGAACAAGTGACATGGGGCTATATTTCAAAAGATCCGAGGGAGTACAAATACAAGTTTAGTTGGTTATTTTGATGTAGGTTACCTGTCCGACCCACATAAAGCTAAATCACAAACATGATATGTGTTCATGTATGGTGGAACTGCTATTTCATGGTGTTCAACAAAGCAGATTTTGATTGCTACATCATCAAACCATGTAGAGCTAATATTGCATTGTACGAAGCCAGAAGAGAATGTACGTGTATGACTCAGATCCTTCATACACTGATAGAACGCATTTAGGTAGGCATATTAGGATACATTTAGCATGATTGAGATGTGTATAATACATGGTTTAGACTAGATTTGCATTTATACGTGTTGTTGGTGGAGTCGGAATCTACACGCTTGTGTGGATTATTTCAGGTAAATGTGGATCCGACGATGGATGAGGAGACTATTAGAATGAAGGAAGAGTGAAGAGGAAGAATAAAAGTGAAGAGTACGGGAGTGAAATCGAAGTTAGAGAGCCTAAGTGAAGAACAAGTAAGCAAAAGTTGTCGTCAGACATGCTGAACTTGTTTCGCACTTTCTGGAGGTCTCGGTGGTCCGATTGACTATTATAAGCATGCATTGGAAAGCTCTTTCCAAGATCTACATCTTTCGTGTTGACATCGAGACCAAATTTGAAGAGTAAAAATTGACGTGAACAGTAAAATCCGCCCCGCGGCCCGAAGCTCCGATGAAGGATTTCGCAATCGCCTGGCCGCCCCGCGGCCTGGGTTGGCTGCCCCGCGGCCTCTGCAGAAACGCCAAATCTGTTGAATGGACTTTTTATCTCTTTAATTAGGTTTTTAGAATTATTATTTGGCCGATTCTTTTGAGGGTATTTAAGGACTATTAGGGTTATTTTCTTAGACATCTAACTAATCATCTAATTCTTTAGTTTATGCACTTGGAGATTATCAATTGAGAGAACCTAGAGGGGAGCCTCCATGGTCATGGAGTGCTAAACTCTTCCGTTTTGTCTATGGATTGAAGCTTTGGTTTGATAAAGTTGTGAGATTTCTATTCTTGTTCTATTCCTATTGATTCGTATTGATTATTTTGCGAATATTTTGATTTCTTCTAGTCTGTACAACTAGTTGAGATTATTACTAGGATTTTGTAGATTCCTCGTAGCGAACCTTAATCCATAGTAGCAATCATGTCTTTTTAGGACCCGTAGGACTAAACTGGTGTATAGAATCAATTACATGTTGAATGCTGACTCGTAGCTTGGTGTTGCGTGTATCCTGGTTAATCCTTAATCTTAATGCTACTATTAGGTTGAATCTTGACCGTGTTAGGGTTATCTAATTAGTAAGGGTTACTAGGACTCGTAGGACTAGTAATTTACACAAGATCAGGACAGGAACAATAATAGGATGAAAAGAGAACTTGAAGAAGAATCGAGGATCAACTAGTCAAACTAAAGTGGATATTTGTGGATGAAACTATTTTCTCAATTGTTATCTCTACTAACTTGTTTACAATTTCTTTTCTTATCTCCAATCATCAAAACCCCTCTTTTCTACTAATTGGTAAATATAAATTGCTTAGAAATACTTGATTCTATGTGGGATCGACATCTTACTTGCTTACTATACTAGTTTGTAGGTTTGAGTTATACTTTGATAGGAACAACGACAGTTTCCTCCTGTCAAATTTTGGCGCCGTTGACGGGAAATCAAAGTTTATTTCTTAGTTTTGTGTGTTTATCAATTTTTGTATATATCTAATTTGTTGTGAACCTATCTTACGGTTCATAACACCCTTTCTACTAACTTTTTAGATGTTGAGGTTATTGGAGTTTGAAGGCGAGAACTTTCACCAATATCTTACCAGATTGCAGATATGTGTTGACATTCGTAATTCACGGGGTTATCAAGATAGCATCCGAGATATGATTATTTGCATAATTGACGGGATGACTGCTGAGACACGAGCGCTTGCTGAGTACATGAGTAACGGAGGCCTAGCACGGTTAGGTTTGTCGGGGTTGTGGGATTTTTTCTGTTACATGCATGGGTAACCATCTTGCACAGGAAGAGTTGCTCACCACGTCTTATCCACCAATGGAGGACTTTGTCACACACCTGTCGAAGTCATTGTTCTTAATTCATTCCATCCTAGTTGGTTTCATAACGAGGAGGAATTGTTCACAGACAACGATAGTTTCTTTGACGATGGAGAAGAGGGTCTAGTGCTTCCTGACATGGAATTTCATGAGTCGACGCATGAGGTTTCATGTGTTGTGTCTCCTACTCCATCCGATACATTCATTCTGAGCTACCCCATTGATGAACCATGTCTAAAGCCACATGCTGAGGCTCAAGAGGTAATAAAGGCAAACTTTTGCAATTTGGAAGGTAATAGTGATTATGTTGATCATTTTTACTGCTATTTTGAGAAGCCACCAGCGGAACTGTGTTGGTGGTATCATATTCCTCCAGGAGAGAGTCATTCTAGACTCTTTGATAGATTGAAAGGGTTTTTCAATTCCATATTTTATGCTTTCAATTTATTGTGCTATGATGTCTTTTGTAAGATGTGTGCAGAAGAATATGATAAGCTATTGAGGGCCTTGAGAATGGATGATAGGAAAGGAATTGAGATTGAGAATAAGTCATGCCAATGACATAAAAGAAATGCACTTGTTGGGAGGCAACCCAAGATAGGTAATAATCTTTTTCATCTTGAGTTTAGTTATTGTTTAGCATTTTTATTTAGTTCTAGGTTAGTTTGTGTTTGGCCTTTTCGGTATGGGCACCTAACACTACGGATCAAGATGAAACCACGGGCTACGGATGTTGCTAGTTACTCTTTGTTCATCCATGAAGGTTCATAAATCCACCTTTCCACCACATTGTGAGTATTCCATTTATCTCTTACTTTGTGTTTTTATAATTTTTTTGTCTTTAATTTTCATTGAGACCAATGAAAGATTTAATTGTGGGGGAGGTGTTGGACAAAAATGCGCAATAATCGTACAACACATTTTATTTTATTTTAAATATTTGAGTTCGACCCCTTTTGGTTATCCTCTTGATTCGAAGTCGTATCGATACCAAGACTTGGGTGATTTTGGTGATTTGGGATGCACCCGAATTTTACGGGTTGCCCACGTATCTCTTGGAAGAGAATCAAGCCTCACGTAGTTCAGAGTGTTTGGGTTTTGTGTGTTTTATCACCTTTAAGGTTTTCATGCATCATTGGATCGTATTAGGACCCACCTTCTCGGAAGGGTAGCCCTAACATAAATCACACTATCATATGCATGAGATTTTCTCGTGTATCACCCGAATAAATTGAGCACACCTTCTCGGAAGGGTTTCCCAACTCAACGGCTATCACTTACACGGAAAATCTTGTGTATTTAATTTAGATTTAATTTTAACTCCATTTTCATTTTAAAAGTGAATTTAGGGGTTAGCGACTGTACCCGACATATTTTGAGATTTAATATCGGGTTACCTACGTAGCCGTTTTTTCGGCGTCAAGTCTTTACGTAGTTGTAATTGAGAACAAATTTGATCATTTGAGGACCGTGTGATTGAACCCGATGAGCTATAGCTTTATATCGGGTTTCCTACGTATCTCTTGGAAGAGAATCAAATCACTCGTAGTTCGTTTAGAAACCAAGTTTGATTTGGTTGTAGAAACTTGATCGTTTGAGGATCGTGATTGAACTTGACGAGCTCGTAGCTTTATGTCAAGCTTCCTACATACCCGTTTGAACGGGATCAAATCTTATGTAGTTCTTTTTTTAAAAAGACCAATTTAATTTGTTTGGTTTTAACCTCATATTCATTTAAAAGTGAATTTAGAGGTGGACGACTGTACCCGATATATTTTTTAGGATTTAATATCGGGTTACCTACGTAGCCGTTTTTATGGCGTCAAGTCTTTACGTAGTTCTACCTCTACCGAGTTTATATTTGGTGAAACTCGATTTGAGTTCTTGACTCCGTTTTTATTTAAGAGTGAGTTTTGAGATTAACCCATCAAAATCAACTAGCAAATAATGGCGCTTTAACTTTGTGTTTTTTACAAGCCCAATTATAAATTTCATGCTAATAATAATTTCAAAGGTCATTTGTGAAATTAAGGCATATATGTACTGCCTCATTTCAATTCCGAACAAAATTCCAATTGGCTTCAAATGGGCCTAAAATACGTTTTAATGTCTTAAGCCCATAAGCCCATTGAATGTTATCAAATGAACCCAATTTTACTGTATTTAGATGATCTCTTATATAGCAAACGAAGGTTTCCACTGCTACTATATGTCCTCCGCCGACAGCAGAGCCAAGCTCTGGGAAATCGAAGAGCAAGCGCAGCAACAAAAGGGGCTTTTCGAGGAACGAAGGTCGAAAGAGCTCGAACAATCGATGTATCGGCAATGGTGAGCACGGGTGCCGGGAGTGATCGAGAGATCTCTAATGGCGGCATCATTTTGACGAAACCGAAGAAGCTCACGGTCAAGAATATTCCCGTACGTTTGCTTCTAAATTGATTTTGTCTATATTTTTTTTACTTGGTTTTGTGCTTCATCTGTTCTTTGCCAAATCGACTCCCCTCATTCCTATATACATCACTCTATCAATTTTATTGAAGGTGATAAGGCTAAGGTTGATTTCCCCCTGCAATTTGCAATTTTAGGGTTTCCGGTTTGGGTAGTCATCAACACCAGGCCATCGAGATTCCGGGATGGGAAATCTGAACCATGATGAAGGGGTTTCGACGTTGAGCCTAGGAATAGCAGTGTAGCAAGGTCTCGCATGAGCCCTCTAACACTCCGCTGCAACCCCTGAGCGAACACCACCTCGATGCCACAAACTAGGTACGTTCATTTACCCTTTTTCCCTTTTTTTTTTTTCAGTTTTGCTCTGGCCAAAATTGGGCAGCATTTTAGCCTGGTTTAGAGCAATTCATTGATTCTGGAACCCAGTCCACATGAAAAGCTCTCGAGGTTTTCATGGGCGGGATTACAAGAATCGAAAGGATACACAACAAAATTTTGACAGCACTTCGCCATGGCTTATGTGATTTAGTGATTCCGGAACCCAGGCCACATGAAAAGCTCTCGAGGTTTTCAAGGGCGGGGTTCCGAGAACCGAACATGGATCGATCAAAACCAATACCTTGTTGTTGTCGCTTCTTCTTCTTGCTGATTTTGTTTGTTTTGTTCTTGTGGTTGCAGGTGAACAACCGTGGAGAGGAAGGAGAAACTGCCTTTTTTGTTTGGTTTGCAGTTGAATAGGGTAAAGAGGAGAAGAAAACCAGACCAGGGAACCCCGTTTGCAGACTGTAGTACCCTTTTTAAATGGGAGAAATGTGACAGTTTCTGTAACTTTTCCATTTGTATTTTTTTTAATTGTTATCTGTAACTTTTCTGTGTAACTTCTGAATTCAGCCTTTCTTTAGTGATGGGCTTATTGCATTTGGGCTTGTTGTTTGGAAAAAATTGGGCCTTCCACCAAATTCACATAACCCAATTTTAAATTTTCAAGCTTTATGCTTAAAGAGAATAAATCAACCACACTTTTTAATGTATAATAAATGTGATGATATAAAATCATGAATTAAAAATAAAATTCATGAAATTTTACCCTCCAACAGGAAGGATTGCATTGCATATAGATATATTTTGCATATCATGTTTATTTATATTTTCATATTTAATTTTTTTACTCATATATTGCATTTGCTAAAAAAAATCCAAAAATATCATGCATTTCATACACTTTAGGTCTTATTTTCCCATCTTTGTTACTTATCTTCTATATTTATCTTATCTTGTGCCCCATGACTTGCTTGAAGTGTTTGAAACTTTTGAATTGTTTTATAGACTTTTTGGGAACAAGATTGATGAGAAAATTGAGCATGTATAGTCTTTGGAATTTAAGTGGTATTGAAGTTCTAAGAATTTGACCGTGTGAGCTATTTTGGCCTTATTGGGACTACACATATATGTCCTCTAGTTTCTTTGTGTGTGAATACTCTCCTTGATTACTTTCTCTTTAAATTGCGTTTAGATATCTTTATTGAGGTTGCATTTATATGATTTTTGCATGTAACCTTAAAGTGATTGAGACATGTTTTCTTTAGCCATATTATACTCTATCCACCCGTATACATTATCCTTTGCTTGAAGCCAATTTGAGCCTTATAAGCCTATTTTGTTAGCTCCACAAAATTTTCCTAGCCAATTATTAGCCTAACCCATCCGGGAATTAGGAAAAGAGTTGGTGAATATCTTGATGTATTGATGGAGTTGCTTTGAGTTGAGAATTTATGTTGGGTGATTCATTTGTACTTCATAGAGATGGTTTATATGTGCTTATTACTTGGGACCTAAGGAGGATAAAATTCACCTAGGGGTAAAAGTTAAGAAAAAAAGAAGAAGAAACAAAATCATAACAAAAAGAAAGAAATGAATGAGTTTGTGTGGATATTTGAAAATTGTGTGGGAGTTTGTGTTGTGAAGGAGTACATGTTATTGGAATGATATACGAAGTGTTTTGATGTTGGTGTTTTTCTGGTTGTTTACTAACCCCTTTTCCCGGATTTTTAGCACCACATAACCTAAATAATTTTCATACCCTATGTTCCTACCATGACCCCATTACATCCTATACAAAGACCTCATGATTTTGGTTGCATGTGAAGTCACTAGCGGTGGAGATTTAGACCATTGACGCAATTTTGTTATAGCTAAGTTTTCAAGGGTTGAGTTTGAGTGTGAATGTTTAACCCTAAACATATGAGCGAGAGTGAAAACACATTTTGCTAGTGAGGTTGAATGAAATATGCTTGCTTTATTCCTTGGATTGCACCTATACATGTTATGACGTTAATTGTCAATCTTCGTTTCCCTACTTTGAACTTTAAGTGTATTTTACCAAAGTTATTACCTGGATTGCTTGTCTGTGGGGTGTTGATTTGATTTTGGTTTTAATTGCTTGAGGACAAGCAAAAGCTTAAGTGTGGGAGAATTTGATAGAACGCATTTAGGTAGGCATATTAGGATACATTTAGCATGATTGAGATATGTATTGATGCGGAACCATCTTCTACACCGTCATCTACACCTCCGGACGCACCGATCATACTCGGAGACGGACCGATGACTAGAGCTCGAGCTAAGAAGCTCCAACGCGACTCATTCCTCTTTGTGAGTCACGCCTTGTTCTCGAGCGCGGTCCAATTCCCGGAGCCACCAATGAAGGCGTACATGTGCATCGGAACCCAGGTTGCCGACGCCGGAAGCAAGCTGGAAAGCGCCTAGGCCAGCTGTGAAGTGCGCGGGCGTGCACCGAGGCTGCGCGGGCGTGCACCTTGCTGCGCGGGCGTGCACCTGGTTGCGCGGGAGTGCGCCGGGCCTGCGCGGGCGTGCGCGTCTTCACTGTTGGTTGCTGCCATCGAAGTCACTTTGCCGGATTTGGATTCCTTGTGACGTTATTTCATGTGCCCTCAATTAAGTGTGTTAATTTTAAGTACTTTACGGTATTTCATTTAGTAAGCATTTCTTGTTTTACGGTATTTTATTTAGTTAGTATTTTTATTGTTTTAATTATTATTTTCGGTCAGATTAGTTTCTTAGGGTTATATTAGATTGGCCGACCCTTGTAGAACATTCACGTCTTCCATTATTGAAATTTACAGTTTTTGTGTGAAACACATATGTGAGAAAGTCAATCGATTCGAAGCCTTGCTCATCGATTGCAAATTGGTTATTGATCTAACTTGGTTTGCTTTGAGTTCGTCAACTTCGCGAGAGCTTGGTGATCCAGGTAATCACAAGTCCCCTCCTTGTGCCTCCAAGTTGTCCGCTTGGTTGTGTAAGGTTGTAGAGGTGGGCTTTATAGTCGTTGGTATTTGGTTCCTACCCTCTAAGGAGGCCTGGGGTCTTTGCCTCGTTCTATTTAGTTCGAATCAGTCCTTATCGGTCGTGTCTTTACTATCAATTTCGAGTCTTTGTTATTGTTCTTGAGTCTTTTGCTTCCGTTCTTATCTTTGAGTCTTGATTGTCGAAGATCGGGCCACCCTACGGCTAACCCCGTATCAAATTGGCATCAGAGCTTTGGTTTCCGACATCAAAAGTTGTGTCTTTTGTTTCTCTAAACACAAAAACTACAAAAATAGAATCTTTCTTGTTCTTGGTTTTTACTTCTTGAATTATTTTAATTTGATTGCTATTAATCCTTGTTTGTGATTGTTGTGGTTGCGTTAGCCCTAAACACTTACTTAGCCGAGACCAGTAGCAGCCATTGGGGTTGAATTCTTTCAATTGTACACTGCCGACATTACGTGCTCAAAAGACTTCGTAGCCGGCATCTATCAAAAGTGAAACCCTAATCCTAGTTGTTGTTCTATCTTTTGATCTATCTATTTTAATTGCCTAAATTAAATTCTGAATTTTTTTTTTGTGGTAGATATTATTGTTTTATCTATCATAAATTATAAAAGGCATAAGATAGTTTCCCTTACGTAAGATAGCCAAACCTCCATCTATATATATTTCATTAGGGCTACATATTTTATTTTCTTTCACCTTAGCATAAAATTTTCAAGAGTCCTTTATTTCTTAGATAGTTTCTTGCATTAGTCAAAAAAAAAAAAAAAAAAAAAACAGTCTGAAAAACAGTAAAACAAAAAAAAATTATATTCAAAGCTTAGTCCTAGGAGGATAAAATTCACTAGGGGCAAAAGTAAGCTTTCAAAAAAAAAAAAAAAAAAAAAAAGGAATTGTCGAGTCTAGTGCAAGAACTTCAAGGACCAATTTCGGTGAAAATCTCATAGCCCTAATCTAAATTCTCAAACACATACCTCCCAAACCATAATTTTTTTTTTAAGCCCTACCTTGCAACTACAACATCCTTGCTAAGGGTTTGAATCAAAACAAGAGGTAAAAGTCCAAGTTTGCTTGTGTGTCGAGTTGTCTACATATTTGTGTCGAGTGGTCTTTGCAAGTGTCGAGTGATCTTGCAAGCGTCGAGTCCCTTGTTGCTTGTTCTTTGTTCTTTCTCTTGATTACTTTCCTTTGATTGTTAAGTCCTTGCTTGAGTGTTGATTTGCCCAAAGCGGATTGCCCCAACAAGCTTGTCATACCAATTAGAGAGAAGAGTGCGAGAGAGACACATAGTGAGGTTGTTTTATTTTGCTAATCTTGACATAGTTCTGTGTTTCTTTAGTTGCGATGTCTCAACAGGTTAACAACCCAAACAATGCCAACGATGGCAACAATGACAACACCTCCGAAGCAACTATATCCGCCGCGTTGTTCACCAACACAATGGACACTCTTAACGCCACGTTGGCGGCGATGATGGATAAGCTGACGGCTTTGGAGGCTAGACCAACGGGTTCTAATAACCTTGGTGGTCAAGGTGATCAAAGGCGTAACAAGCCGCCTAATGATGAAAGGGAAGTCCGAAATCCTAACCCTCCTCCTAACCCTAATTTCAATAATCCTATTTTTGAAGAGAACCACTCTCCACGAGGGGAGAGAAATGGTCGAAATAACGGATTTGTTAATGCGCAGGGGCAAGGACGGGGAAGAGGTAGAGGTCGTGGCTTCCAGGAGGAGTTCTACTACTCGGAGCGTGAGGATGACTTCCAAGAGGAGGACTATTGGGATCAACGCCCGAGGCGGAACGACAGAGGAGGGCGTTACCAAGACCGTTACCAATACCGTGAGCATAGAGATCCTGATCAGGACGGCATAGGTAAGGTTAAGGTAAAAATTCCTTCCTTTGATGGCAAGACAGATCCAGATGCATATATAGACTGGGAAACTAAAATGGAACAAATCTGGAACTGTCACAATTTTTCTGAACCTAAGAAAGTTCAATTGGCTTCTTTAGAATTTCAAGGGTTTGCTCTTATATGGTGGGATAATTTGGTTAAGGAAAGAAGAAGAGCCCTTGATGCGCCTATCGCGTCTTAGAACCAATTGAAAGCTTTAATGAGAAATAGGTTTGTCCCTCAACACTATGCTAGAGAGCTTAGGCAACGCCTAGAGAACCTTAGGCAGGGAAATAAATCTGTTGAGGAAACCTTTAATATAATGCAAGAAACCATGGCACGAGCAAATGTTGTTGAACATCATGAGGATACTAATGCTAGGTTTCTTCGCATTTTGCATCCCGCCTTAGCTCAGGACATTGATTGCTTTCCTTACTCTACTCCTACTGAATTATTGCATTTGGCTATTAAAGTTGAACGTGGAGCTAGATACAGGAACCAAGGCGGAAGATGGACGAGCGGCCAGCCCCAACCTTGGCGCCAAAACCGGCCACAACAGCCCCAAGGGCGGTCTGACGGCGGTTACACCTCTCGGCCAAACCAAGCCCCTGGGAGAGGAGATGGCCGAACTAACCCTACAGCTGCTAACAAGGGTAAGGCGCCTTGGACAGGACGAGAGTCGTCTGGGACATCTACTGGTCCCAAAGGGAGTAATCCTAACCCCTCTACTACTAGATCTAGGGACATTGTGTGCTTTAAATGTCAGGGTAGAGGTCATACTATGAAGGATTGTCCCAATAAGAAAACTCTCATGATTAATCACTTAGGTGAATATGTGTCTGACAATTCTTGTGATGAAAATGAAGAGCATGCTAATGATAATGATCAAAACCTTAATCTGCTTACCTATGATGAGGATGATGATGGCATTGATTATGAACATGGAGAATCACTGATTGTTAGGAGAGTCTTAAGTGTTGTTCCTGCACCATGTGATGACAATCAACGTGAGAATCTTTTTCATACTAGATGCTTAGTTAAGGGTAAAGTGGTTAATGTGATCATTGATGGGGGAAGTTGTTTTGATGGGGGAAGTTGTTGTAACTTAGCTAGTCAAGAGATGATTGAAAAATTACACCTTCCTACTATTCAGCATCCTAGGCCTTATAGATTGCATTGGATGAACGAATGTGGTAATTTGAAAGTGAATAGGCAAGTCAAAGTGCATATCAAATTAGGACATTATGAAGATGATGTGTTATGTGATATAGTACCTATGCAGGCCTGTCATATCTTGTTAGGTCGTCCTTGGCAGTTTGATCGTAAGGTCTTGCATGATGGCTTTACTAACAGATATTCCTTTACTTTTCAGGGCAAAAATGTAGTTCTCAAGCCTATGACGCCAACCCAGGTGGCTGATGAGATTGAGAAACGAAAGGTAAGTAAAGGTGAGTTAGATAAGGAGGCTCAGTCGAGCCATGTGTCTACCCCTACTCGGCCTAAGGGTGTATTTTTGGCTTCCAAGAGTACATTTTTAGACGAGTTTGCGGATGGGGAAACAACCCTCATGCTCCTATGCAAAGGGTTGAATATGTTGAGTGAGGAGCTTCGAGCTACCCTTCCTCCTCACATCCTATCTCTTCTTGAAGAGTATAAGGATGTTTTCCCCGAGGACATACCAACAGGTCTACCCCCTGTCAGAGGAATTGAGCATCAAATCGATCTCATTCCAGGGGCTGCATTACCTAATAGGCCTGCTTATAGAATGAATCCCACTGAAACCCAAGAGGTTCAATCCCAAGTCCAGGAACTGTTGGACAAGGGATACATTAGGGAAAGTTTGAGTCCTAATGTTGTGCCTGTGTTGTTAGTCCCTAAGAAAGATGGTTCATGGCGAATGTGTGTAGATTGTAGGGCCATTAACAACATTACTGTAAAATATCGCCATCCTATACCCCGCTTAGATGACATGTTAGATGAGTTGCATGGTTCTTCTATCTTCTCTAAAATTGATTTAAAAAGCGGTTACCATCAGATTAGGATGAAGGAAGGCGATGAATGGAAAACAGCCTTTAAAACAAAATTTGGACTCTATGAATGGTTGGTTATGCCTTTTGGCTTGACTAACGCACCTAGTACTTTCATGAGATTAATGAATCATGTGCTTGGGAATTTCATAGGTAAATTTGTTGTTGTGTATTTTGATGACATTCTTATCTATAGTAAATCACCTGAGGATCATGAAGCACATTTGAGGGAAGTACTTTCTACTTTTAGATTAGAACACTTGTATGCCAATCTTAAGAAATGTGAGCTTTGTAATGATCAAGTGTCTTTTCTTGGTTTTGTAGTGAGTTCAAGCGGATTGCGAGTCGACGATGCTAAGATCAAGGCAATCCAGGAATGGCCGAAACCTACCAATATCGGCCATGTGAGGAGTTTCCAAGGCCCAGCGAGCTTCTATCGGAGATTTGTGCGCGACTTCAGCTCCATCGCAGCCCCTCTCACAGAGCTCACAAGGAAGCGGTGTGAGTTCAAGTGGGGTCCAGCTCAGGAGGAGGCGTTTTGCAAGCTCAAGGAGAAGCTCACTCATGCGCCATTGCTGGATCTGCCTGATTTCACTCGGCCTTTCGAGGTTGAATGTGATGCTAGCGGAGTTGGGATTGGAGGCGTCCTCATGCAAGAAGGTAAGCCTATAGCCTTCTTTTCTGAGAAGTTAAAAGGTGCATGTCTTAATTACTCTACGTATGACAAAGAACTTTATGCATTGTTTAGAGTCCTTAAGACATGGTCCCATTACCTTTGGCCTAGTGAGTTTATACTTAGGACTGATCATGAATCTCTAAAACATTTTAAGAGCCAAGATAAACTTGATAGGAGGCATGGTAGATGGATGGAATTTATTGAGACATTTCCTTATGTTATAAAGTATAAGAAAGGGAAAGACAATGTGGTTGCTGATGCTTTATCTAGGAGACATGTCCTTTTGACCACTTTGGATTCTAGAGTCTTAGGCTTTGTATACATTAAGGAATTGTATGCTAATGATGCTGATTTTGGGGAAGTTTTTGGGAAGTGCCTAGATAAGGGTCCTACCGACCAATTTTATATCTTTGATGGATTCTTGTTTAGGAAAAACCAAGTGTGTATACCTAGGTGTTCTCTTCGATTATTATTGGTGAATGAAGCCCATAGTGGAGGTTTGATGGGTCATTTTGGGAGAGATAAGACCTACCACACACTTAAGTCTCACTTCTATTGGCCACATATGCTTAGGGATGTAGAACATTGCCTTAAGAGATGCATTGACTGTTTAAAGGCCAAGTCTAAGCTTATGCCCCATGGTTTGTATCCCCCCCCTGCCAATTCCCTCTGCCCCTTGGGAAGATATTTCTATGGACTTTATTGTGGGATTGCCTAGAACTAAGAAGGGGAGGGATTCTATCTTTGTTGTGGTGGATAGATTTTCTAAGATGGCTCACTTTATAGCATGCCATAAGACTGATGATGCTACCAATGTTGCGAATTTGTTCTTTAGAGAGGTAGTTAGGTTGCATGGAGTGCCGAAAACCATAGTGAGTGATAGGGATGTTAAGTTTTTGAGTCATTTTTGGCGGACTTTATGGAACAAATTGGGAACTAGATTGTTATTTTCTACCTCTAGTCACCCCCAGACAGATGGCCAAACTGAGGTGACCAATAGGACCTTAACCACTATCCTTAGAGCCATTTTAAGGAAAAATTTGAAGCTTTGGGAAGAAGCCTTACCTCATGTGGAGTTTGCTTACAATAGGACAATGCATTCCTCAACTAAAATAACTCCTTTTGAATGTGTATATGATGTTAATCCACTAACCCCCTTTGATCTTACTCCATATCCTATGAGAGAGAATGAGTCGTTTGACGCAGGTAAGCATGTTGAGTTCGTCAAGGAGCTCCATGAACGGACGCGTCAGCAGCTCATGCGGAAGGCGGAGTATAACGCCAATAAGGCCAACAAGGGCCGCCGATTGGTGACATTCCAGCCAGGGGATCTAGTATGGGTGCACCTGAGGAAGGAGAGGTTTCCCAACGAGCGGAAGAGCAAGCTTGCTCCACGAGGAGATGGACCTTTCAAGGTTCTACAGAAGGTGGGCGACAATGCCTACAAGCTGGAGCTTCCTGGAACTTATGGCGTTAGTGCTACCTTCAACGTCGCGGATCTCATTCCATATCTTGCCGTGGACGAGTACTTGGATTCGTGGTCGAATCCTTTCCAAGAAGGAGAGGTTGATGCGGGACCATCTTCTACACCGTCATCTACACCTCCGGACGCACCGATCATACTCGGAGACGGACCGATGATTAGAGCTCGAGCTAAGAAGCTCCAACGCGACTCATTCCTCTTTGTGAGTCACGCCTTGTTCTCGAGCGCGGTCCAATTCCCGGAGCCACCAATGAAGGCGTACATGTGCATCGGAACCCAGGTTGCCGACGCCGGAAGCAAGCTGGAAAGCGCCTAGGCCAGCTGTGAAGTGCGCGTGCGTGCACCGAGGCTGCGCGGGCGTGCACCTTGCTGCGCGGGCGTGCACCTGGTTGCGCGGGAGTGCGTCGGGCCTGCGCGGGCGTGCGCGTCTTCACTGTTGGTTGCTGCCATCGAAGTCACTTTGCCGGATTTGGATTCCTTGTGACGTTATTTCATGTGCCCTCAATTAAGTGTGTTAATTTTAAGTACTCTACGATATTTTATTTAGTAAGCATTTCTTGTTTTACGGTATTTTATTTAGTTAGTATTTTTATTGTTTTAATTATTATTTTCGGTCAGATTAGTTTCTTAGGGTTATATTAGATTGGCCGACCCTTGTAGAACATTCACGTCTTCCATTATTGAAATTTACAGTTTTTGTGTGAAACACATCTGTGAGAAAGTCAATCGATTCGAAGCCTTGCTCATCGATTGCAAATTGGTTATTGATCTAACTTGGTTTGCTTTGAGTTCGTCAACCTCGCGAGAGCTTGGTGATCAAGGTAATCACAAGTCCCCTCCTTGTGCCTCCAAGTTGTCCGCTTGGTTGTGTAAGGTTGTAGAGGCGGGCTTTATAGTCGTTGGTATTTGGTTCCTACCCTCTAAGGAGGCCTGGAGTCTTTGTCTCGTTCTATTTAGTTCGAATCAGTCCTTATCGGTCGTGTCTTTACTATCAATTTCGAGTCTTTGTTATTGTTCTTGAGTCTTTTGCTTCCGTTCTTATCTTTGAGTCTTGATTGTCGAAGATCGGGCCACCCTACGGCTAACCCCATATCATGTATAATACATGGTTTAGGCTAGCATGATTGAGATGTGTATAATACATGTGGATAATAAACCATATCATTTATTATCCACATACGTTTTTTAGAATGATTAAAACTATATAAAATATTAACTTTTTTTTATTAATTAATAAGTTAATAAAAATAAAAATTTGATTTTTTTTTTTATCATTTTAAAAAAAGTGTGCATCAATATTAAACAACATGTTTTGCCGAATAGAAAGAGTATGCCAAAATATAATTTATTAACAAAATGCACAAAAACGCAGATAATTAATACTAGTATGATAATAAACCTTCAATAAATTGATAATCTCGAAAACTCTACATCATTTAAATACAAAAATTACCCTATAAAATCTAAGGCTTGACAGTTCTAGTTTAAAAGCTTTTGAAATTGGATTTTCAACAATTACTCTTCATCTCAAAATGTCAAGTGCCAGTTAACAACTTGAAGTAAATTGACAAAATACATGAAGAAATAATAAAGTCAGAACATAATAAAACAAGGAGAAGAAGTCGATGCACCTGGCCAGTGAAGAGACGAACCAAAGAGTGGAGATCTGCGCCAGCTTCGATTAGATCCAAGCAACCAAACAGAACGCCGAAAAGGAGGACGATAAACCTGGACATCGGAGAGTGCCGGCCATTAGCTCCAAAACAGAACGTTGACTGAAGAGATGAACAAAAGAGGAGAAGGAAGAACCTGGACAGCGGAGAGCGTCGGCCGATCAAATCCAAGCAGCCAAGCACAATAGGAGCTCCGATTAGAGAATGGAGAAGAAGAAGATCATAATTAGGGCGATTGGGCGAAGAAGAAACGCTCGAGCCCTAGCCCCAAATTGAGCCCCAAATTAGTAGTAGAGAAATGAGAAATGAGAAATGTAAAATGAATTTACTAATTTAGTGTATTTTATAAAATTGTAAAGTAAATGAAAATGTAAGGGTAAGTTCCCTCCTAAAACTTTTCATTTTCTTTAGTTCCCTCCCATCCCAAATTAACTTCCCTCCAAAATTTTCGGGTGCTATTTTATTTATTTTATATCTTCTTATCTTTTATTTAGTTTAATGATCAAATTATATAGTAATACATATTCTTGAATTTTTTTTTATTATGTAACTTTCAAATATTAAGTTATAGTTATAAATAATTTTAAATTTTTTTCATCTTTTGTTATTAATTCTCTTACTACCTTATATATTAATTAAAAATATTTATTTTTTAGTTTATATATATATATATTCACACATCTATTCATTTAATCATATCTTATCAGCTACTAAGCCTACTATATTAGTCAAGTTACCAAACACCTTAATAGTTTATAAACACTCTAATTTAACATGTATAATATATTTAACATGATTAATCTAAATGTTTAAAAGCTTTAACTATTTCACCTAGGTGTTACCAAAATCAACAAGACAAATTAATTTGAAAACTAAATCCAGATGGAAAGTTTACTACAAAATCAACAAGAGAGATAACGAACATCACTCCTACTACATAGGCTGAATTTAATTGGATTTGGAAGACCAAAATCCCACCAAGAATGAAGAACTTTTTATGGAAAGTAGTTATTGATGGACTTCCGACAAAAGCAAGATTGAATAAATACATTAGTAGATTGCCTTCTCAATGCTGTCTTTGTAATGGTGGTGATGAGAATAGTGATAATCTATTTCTAAATTGTCCTTTCACAAGATCGATAATCTCAAACTATGAACAAACAGTGGACAAAACTTTCCTATGCTTGACCGCACCCACACCACAATAAAAGTAGGGTTGGCACGGTACGGTACCATGGTAAATTTTTTATTACCACGTACCGTACCGATATCATTCGGTATTGATTTTTTTGTACCACGTACCAACCGTTAATATCAGTAACCGATATTGTTGGTACCGAAACTTTCGGTTACCGAGGTAACCAACACCACAAATTTCAATAATCAATTTACGTTTTATACTCCGTGGTACCAATGGTACCGATGGTATCGATGGTACCATTTATCAAATATTTTGTACCATTTATCAAATATTTTATTTTGTACCGACGGTACCGATGGTACCACAAATTTTTTGTAGCATTTATCAAATATTTTATTTTATTTTAAACAAAAATACATATAATCGGTACCACGGTATTTGAGTTTTCATACCGTGTACCGTACCGACTTCTTTCGGTACCGAGATTTTGGTTACCGATTCAATCGGTTACCGATTACTTGGTACCAATGTCCTGTTGGTACGGTTGGTAATCGGTTGGTACGGTAATTTTTTTACCACCGCCCAACCCTAAATAAAAGACACCATTCAGGTAAGACATGGAACCTTCCAATTTAAAGAGTTGTGTTTTATCTGACAAACTATTTGGGAAACCCGAAATAGTCTAATTTTTAAAAAGAAAAAATAGAGTCAATGACTTCCATTACTAAGAAAATTATTAGTAACATTAGGGAGTGGAACCATGCAACAACCAATGAAAAAAATAAGGAGGAACACGCAAGGAAGAGAAGGAAAAATTCAAAATGGTGTAAACCACCTAGGATTATCTACAAAATTAATGTGGATGACTTGGTAAAACTCACAGGCTTCTGCCAAGTGGGGGGATAATTAGGGATGAGAATGGAAGAGTCATGTACATCTTTCAACATGAGACATGTATCACTGCGACTCTCCAAACATAAGCTTATGCTTTTTATGCAAGGATACAACTAGTCGCAAACAAATGCTTACATAATGTTATCATCGAAGGGTTAAAAGTAGTTCAAACTATTAATGATAAGACCAAGACCACGATCAAGTGAGAAATATCGCGCTATCTACATATGATCGATCGGTTGAAGACAAGTTTTGACCAAATTATTTGCTCACTGGAAAGGAAAAAAAAAATAGCATCCGAAATGGTAGCTAAGCAAGAAACAGAGGTGTTCCCAAATGGACTGCTAGCAGCGCTGAATAGCGGTGGGTGACACGTGGTGATACCGCCGCTCGGTCGACTCGTGTCGTTGCCACCGATGAGTTGTGAGTTTTTGACGGTGGGGTCTTCAATCTGGACCACCCACGTTTCCAGTTTTAGCGGTTTGCCATTTCCATCGATCCTTAAATTCGTGTTGATGATCGATTCGTACCGTTTGTTCATTCCAATTCCATTTCAGTTTCGAAGCAATCGATCAACCATGTCCGCTCAAGTCATCAAATGCAAAGGTGATTCCCTCTCCTGCATATCAATTTTCCCATCACCGTCGTCCTTGAATTTCCCCTTTCCAGATTTACCGATCGATCTCTTTTTTCAATTAAGGAAAAGATTTCATCTTTATGCAATTCCTAAATTCCAATTCGACCATCTATCTCTACCCTAACACTAGTAATGGAAGATTGCAGCTTTTCTTTACAAATCTAAATGAAATTGTGTGAATTGTGTGTAGCTGCTGTGGCATGGGAGGCAGGGAAGCCATTGGTGATAGAGGAGATCGAAGTCGCCCCACCGCAGAAAGACGAAGTTCGTGTGAAGATCCATTTTACTTCTCTTTGCCACACTGATGTTTACTTCTGGGAGGCCAAGGTAGATTAATTCACTTTTTTCTTCTTATTTTTTAAATCCAACCTAGAGCATCCATGATCAGAACTGTAAAGCATGTTCGTTTGGACCGAGCTTTGGATTTATCCATGCTCTGTTTCTCTTCACATCTTTTTCTTATTCTTTTTCTTTTAGTAATTAATTTAATTTTTAATTTAACTTATTTTTATTTTTAATTGAGAGTTTGTGAGGGGGACGGGGGAGGGGGACGAGGAGGAGGAGGGACAGAGGATTTCGCTCCGAGCTTGTGACGTTACTTCTTGACATTTTCCCTATTTTAATTTTAAAAAATTTTGGACTTTAATTTTTAATATATATAATATTTTTTTTTATTTTTAATACATATGTAATTGTTTGGTAATCATAATACCAACTTCGTCGAGTTTATTACCATTACCAACCAATTTTGTTTAATTTAAATTGGTTCGGTTGGTAAGCTATTGGTTGATTTGTCTTATATTTTTATCCAGACAGAAGGTGAATACATTTTCAAAGGATAAAGATACTTTTTGTTTATTTTGAATTTATATAGTCAATTAAGATGAGTGAGTGAACACCAAATAGTACACAATTATGGACTAGATGTTTGATCTCTTCTATAAGTAATGAAAGCTCAAGTTTGCTTTGCATATTTTCAGGCACAAACATCACTTTTCCCTCGGATATTCGGTCATGAAGGATCCGGGTACGATCAATTAACGAGATGATCGATAAAACTAACATACCAAAATGCTTCAGTGATCAATCTTGCATCTTTCTTTTGAGCAGCATTGTGGAAAGTGTGGGTGAAGGGGTGACGGAACTCAAGGTGGGAGACCATGTTCTCCCCGTATTCACGGGCGAGTGTGGCGATTGTCGCCATTGCAAATCAGAGGAGAGCAACATGTGTGACCTCCTCAGGATCAACACCGACAGAGTTGCAATGCTTAGCGATGGGCAATCGAGGTTTTCCATCAATGGGAAGCCCATCCACCACTTCCTTGGCACCTCCACCTTCAGCGAATACACCGTCGTTCACAAAGGCTGTCTTGCCAAGATCAACCCTGCCGCTCCTCTCGACAAAGTTTGCGTCATTAGCTGCGGCTTCGCTACTGGTCGGTCTTAAATTCAATTCTGTCTTACGCGTAAATGTTGTTGTATATATAGTCTGATTTTGCCTCTATTTTGAAGGTTATGGGGCTACTGTCAATGTTGCGAAGCCTCAGAAGGGTTCGAATGTCGCTATATTCGGATTGGGAGCTGTAGGACTTGCTGTGAGTAATCCCTTTGTGTAGTCTCTGATGTCTACTCATCTTATGGTTTTGCGAATTCAGATCAACTTTTGTTTCATTTGGACAGGCTGCTGAAGGCGCTCGAGTGTCGGGGGCTGCAAGGATCATCGGTGTTGATTTAAACCCGAACAGATATGAAACAGGTAGAATTAAGAACACATTGTTTTGGATCTTTTGGTTAAATAGGTATGAATTTCAGTATCTTACCATTTTCTGATCACACAGCAAGGAAGTTCGGATGCACAGAGTTCGTCAACCCAAAAGATCACGACAAGCCAGTTCAACAGGTGATTGCTGAAATGACCGATGGAGGAGTAGACCGAAGCGTTGAGTGCACTGGAAGCATCCAGGCGATGATATCCGCCTTTGAATGCGTTCACGATGTAAATACATAGCTACTCGTGCAATTGTATACATACTTTAGCAATAAAAAACTCGAGAGACTGATGGCTTATATTACTCTCTTATCATAGGGCTGGGGAGTGTGCGTGCTGGTCGGCGTTCCCAGCAAAGACGACGCGTTCAAAACCCACCCTGTGAACTTCCTGAACGAGAGGACTCTCAAGGGCACCTTCTACGGAAACTTCAAGCCGCGCACTGACATTCCCAAGGTCGTCGAGAGGTACCTGAACAAGGTGAGATAGCTCTTCCATGGAAGGTATTATATTCCACTTTGATGGTGTATTTTGAGATGACATGGAATGTGCAGGAGCTGGAGGTGGAGAAGTTCATAACCCATGAAGTCGAGTTCGCGGAGATCAACAAGGCCTTTGATCTGATGGCCAAGGGAGAAGGTCTTAGATGCATCATCAAAATGGCTTCTTGAACAGATTAATTTACAATTATGCTTTTTATACTAGTATATCCTACGATAAGGTGGGGTATATACTGCGATAAAGTGGGGTCTGGGGGTTATGATGTACACACTCTTTCCTCGACCTAGTCGAGAGAGTGTTTCCGATAGATCCAAAAATAACATAATAGATGTATAGAATGGAGACAGGAAGAACAATGAGTAAATTAAGAGTCTGAAAAGCAGCATAGATGCACCATGCAATAGCCTAGTGTCCTAGAAGTTATGCCACTCCGATGCTCCTCCGTTATTGGTCTCTATCTAGTCATATCTTCTAAAAGGTTCAAAAGGTTAAGGTTATATCTGATGACCTCAATCCAACTCTTCTTTGGTCTGCCTCTCCTCCAACGGATAGCTCCCAGACCTAAACTCTCGCTCTTACACATCAGCGTCGAAGGGGGTCTTCTCCGAACAGGCTCAAACCAACGCAACCGGGTCTCTCGCAGCTTATCCACGATACTCGAAACTCCTACGTCGCTCCTAATGTCGACATTTCTAATTTTGTCCAGTCTCGTGTGCCCACTCATCCAACGCAACTTCCTCGTCTTCGTCACTAACATCTTCTGTTCTTTAGCGTTTGTAGTAGGCCAATACTCAAAGACATGCAACAATGTTGGACGAACAACCACCTTCTAAAATTTCCCTTTCAATTTCTTTTCGCAAAGGACATCCGACGCTCTTCTCCATTGTAGCCACCCCGGCCGAATCCTATCGCTTTGGAAAAACGAGCCCATGTACTTGAAACACTCTTTCTTGGGGACAAGCTCCTCCCCCAACACAACTGAAGCCTCTGAATCTTCAAACGCTCTCCGAAGCAGAACTGCCCATACTCGGTCTCTGTTCTACTCAAACAAAACCCCTTGGGCTCAAGCACTTCCCTCCAGTTTTCCAACCTGCGAGTCAAACCTGATCTAGAATTGTCCGCTAGCACTATGTCGTCTGCAAACAACAAGCACCACGGAACCTCTTTTTGAAGTAGAGCGGAAAGTATATCCATAACAATAGTGAACAAAAGCAGACTAGCTAAGACTCAAACCCTGATGTAGCCTACTCGCACCTGGAAGTATTCCGAATCTACCTTAGGTGTTCTAAGTTCTAACGCCTGTCAGTGCTCTCCATTGTACATGTCATGGATAACTCTGATATACGTTCCCGACACTCCCTTATGCTCTAAGCAACTCCGTAACAACTCTCGATGATATGCAACTCTCTACTTATTTTTGTCATAGTTTAGTTTGCTATGTACTGTGTGATCTTTATGAAGTGAATTGTTTGACCATTGGACATATGTGTATTTTGAAGTTTTTATTAAGACCCTAGACCGTAGTAGTTTATTTATTTATTTATCTTAGTCCAGTTCGATTAACTCAGTCGTTCTACATCTGGATCGGGTACTATGTGACAATGTGACCCATTAAAGGGGTTGACTCTCCCACTCACAAGCGACTCATGTGTCCAAGGAGAATCGAACTTCGAACCTCTTGGCATGGGATATAGCCTCACAACTACTACACCAGCTTGTGATTGGTACCCTAGTAGTTTTCTAATTTACCTTACCTACTCCTTTTTTTAAATTAAAACTTATATTGGCACCGAAAATGACTATATTTACCTATGCTGATTGTTACGACATATTAGAAAGTTCTATAATAGTCAAGCCTTGCTAGCTTAGTTGGTTAAGGATGACATGTAGTGACCAATAGATCACGAGTTCGAATCCCCCCTTCCTCATATTGTAATTACCTAAGTGCCTACCTATGAACCCAAAAAAAAATTATATAATATTCGAGAAGACAAACAATGTGTTTGGAGGATACACATATGTCCAAGGAATATTTCATACTAGGTAAAAATAAGAGAAAAGGAAACGTACAGTAAAAGAAGAGTACTATACAAATTACAGAAAGGGATCGAAAAGAAGATAAAATCAAATACTACAACTTTCCATATAAAATAAGATCAATTCATATACGATCATTCATTCATATAGCCAAAGTTTTGTTGCCAAAACTAAATGAAATTATATAATCATGATTTGGGTAATAATTATTTTCCCAAAAAAAAATAATAGCGCAGTTATTACTCTTTGATTCTCTCCAATATCAAAATTCATGAACATTAAAGCTATAAATACCCTCCTCTTCATATTTATGATTCAAACTCAAACATATATACTTCCTTGCTCCTAATTATATATAAATCGTACGTGCAAATTAAGAGGAAATTAGGAAGAATGGCAATTCAAGAGTAGTAATTTCACTCATCTTCGTCGCAATGTTATGCCTTGGTATGTATAGGTTTATAATATATATATTAAATTTTTTAATTTAATATGGATGGATGAGTTTGTAATGAATGAATGTATGCAATGCAGGATTAAGTGGTGTAGTGATGGGGGGTGATAATGGCTCTAAGTGTTGCTTTGATTATGCGAGCGAACCAGTATGTATTGCGAAGAAATGCTACGACTATTGTGCAGGAGGGTGTCAAAAACAGAAGGGTGGAGAATGCAAGATTCGCGACCACAAACCTGTTTGCCATTGTTTATGTTAACTTAACTTACTACCTAAGCTACTTATAATGCCCTAGTTCCGCCAATATTATTTCATTAAATTAAATAAACATCGATCACCAATTTCTATTTCTTGTTTGAGTGTATGTTTGCAGTTCAGTCATTTATATTAATCATAATCATAATCATCGATCATCAGTTAGCAATTGGTGTTCATTGTTCTTGGTGTCTGTTATATATGATCCCATTCAACAATTAAAGTACTACTACTACTAAGAATAAATTATGTTTAAAATTATTTTAACCAACCAATAATGAAAGTAGTGTAATATGAATTGCAACCCCAATTTGAAGCCAGTCACATATCAGACTAGACTGGTGCAATTGTGGTGACCCCATAGAATACAGGATTAAAACCCAAAACAAGAATGTAAATTGCAGCGGCTACCTAGCTTGTTCCATAAATGGAGTACGTTTGCCTTCAACGTACATTCATTTTTTTTGGTCAACCAACGCTCTCTAGAAATATATAAGAACCCAATAAACCGGGCTACACAAGAACAAGGCAGGGAGTAGTCCTTCCTCTGCATAATCACAATGTTGTCGGTAATCCGCTGGCCAATAAAACTACCTTTTTTTTTTAAGTGGTAAATCTATAGAAAAGAAGTAAGTAATTACAAAAGTAGCAAGCCATATATATCTTGTCGTAAAAGAGTGACATGAAGCCACAAGCACTTAACACCAAATCGGCGTGCCTACCCAAAAGAATGACCCCCCTCCTGACTTTAAAAAAAAAAAGAAATTTCTCTACTACTCAAATCCCCAAATAGCTATCCTCCAACTATACCTCCCCTTGTAGTCTAACTAATCGACTAACCCATCTCTTCTCCCTCGACGACTTGCCTTTGCACCTCAAGGAGATTCTATTTTTACAAGCTTCTATTACCCGACACGTCCACACCTTGGGCTCACACCTTTCACTTTTGAATACAATATCAATTCTCCCTAGCCAAGTGTAGTAGATGAAACCCAGGAAGATCATGAACTTGGCTTTGAAGATGGTTGTCTTTCTCACTGCCGCACTCTCTGCTGTGAACCACTGGAGCCAGTCGCCCACACCACCCTCTCTGATCAGTAGTTGAGCCCATCGCCATACGATGTCTCTGGCTTCACCAATCTTCACACAGTCAAACCATAAACGGTTTTCGGACGCTTTTGCCTTCTTACAGAGCGAACAAAAAGCTGCATTGCTCCATTTCCAGTGCTTTACAATTCTCCCTGTCTTCAACCGATTTCTCGTAGCAGTCCAAGTAACAAAAGCCCTTTTTTTTTTTTTATTGAGGGCCTTTCCATAATAGGCCCCCCAATCAGCAAGTGGGTTGCTGACTCGATGGTATTATATATCTGCCTTGTCGCGAGGGATCCTTTGATGTTCAAGTAAGGACTCAGGTCCACCCCCTCATACAGAACGTTAGCCGATTGCAGCTCATCGCGGACGTCCAGAATCCCCTTCCAGATCCAAGAATCATACGTTCTTTTCTCCACTCTCCAAACGATGCAATGCTTAAGGTGCACGTACAGTATAAAACTACCTTGCATAGGCTCAATGAGTTTCGGCGGCAGATCTTGAATGCGTTTGGCGCGTGCCATGACCTTTGTTATAGTCTTGTACAACACATTGCACAAGTTAATGGGACAAAATTGAGAGACCAACTCCGGTCGAGCAACCTTAGCCAGAAGCACTATCAAATTCTCGTTAGCTCCTTCTAGCAAATACGGTGAAGCAAAGAACCTCTTGACAAAGTTCAAAACCGTCGGCCTCGTAGTATCCCAACAACTTTGGAAAAAAAATAACCTGAAATTTGTCTATTCCTGGGGATTTGTATGACCCCATATTTTTCATTGCCTGATGGATTTTCATTTGTCAGGCTATCAAATAATCTCCACTCCATTATTGCCTTTTAACATTTGAATTATGTTCCGGTGCCGACGGACCATGGTCAACATGTGGAAGAAGGAAGTGTTCCTATCCCCATCATGCAAACCAATTCTCCCTAGACTTCTGAAACCACAAAATCTCCTCCTGCCTGAGCATCTCATCCAGATCGTTCTGCACTTTGCCCTCTTGTTCAATGAGCTGATCGAGGGGACTTCTCTCCAACTCAACCTTAATCCTTCTTAAATCAGTTTCCAACTTATGTTTCCGCTAAAAAATATTGTCGATGACCTCACGATTCCATTTCACCAAACAATTCCACATGTGATTTAGGGCTGCGTTCGCCTCGTAGTCGTTTTTCAAGTATTCTTCACAAAGCTGGCAAACTCCGGGTGCGAGAGCCAGGCGGCCTGAAACCGAAAATGTCTCCTTCTCCTATCCAATTTAATCGGCGGCTCCAGCAACAGTAACAAAGGTGTATGGCTAGAACCGTAGTTGGGCAGATGCCTAACCATAGCCTTTGACCACCCCGATTGACTCTCCGTATTTCATAGGAACCGGTCCAACCTCTTCGCAACGTAGAAGTCTGTCGTTCTGCCCCTAGACCATGTAAATGTTGACCCTACGAATCCCATATCAATCATCATGTTCCTATCAACTCATTCGATAAACCTATAAATGTTAGCTGAAAGAGGACCATGAGTGTCCCGCTCCCAGTCGTGGGCAATACAATTAAAATCTCCTCTGATAACACTGGTCCCTCAATCTCATCGATCACCTCGGTTAAGCTATCCCAGAGTTGCCTCCGTTCACCTTCCGTCAACTAAGCATACAACACAATGAGATGAAAGTATCTCACACCAACATTCATCCTAGCAAGGATAAACCTCTCATGGGAAGACACTACTGTCAAGTCTACCTTCCCACCATCCCAAAGCAACCAAATCCAACCTCTATAACAGCATCCACCATGAATGCTCAGACTATCGTAAATCTGCTCAGCCATTAATCCCGAAACATTAGGCTCGAAAACCGCCAAAACGTCTACTTTGTGCTTCCTTATCAAGTATCTGACTGATCTACGAAACCCGTCTCGACTGGCTCCTCAACAATTCCAAAGGATACAATTCATCATAAACAAACGAAGCAAACGCAGACCACAAACCTCAACAAGATCGGTCGATCCCCATCTCGACATCCCCCGCATCATCCTTCTTCTGTTTGCAGTCCTTCTCCATCGGCATCCCCATGACCACTCCCATGTGAGCGGAATCATCACCATCTTCGGGCTTGGCAACCACAATAGGCCTCTCCCCCGTCGGCGATCTGTGAGTATCAGTATACCACTCTGCACTCGCCGATCCTTTATTAATTTCTTCACTACTTTCCTTCCATCTATCATGTGTGACATAATGCCTAATTCCATCAATTAGGCCCACAACAACGCGTGGGATGAAGCTAGGTAATAACCTGATCATCCACCCTTGGCCCAACTCACTACTTTTGGGCCCAACTCCTCTAGAATTGCTTCCCTTAACTTCCTTCCTTAACTTATTAACTTCCTTCCTTAACTTATTCTTCTTAGGATGTGGATCCTATCTCAAAGACCGCATCATTCTCCTTCTGCCCTTGGAATTGGGGTGCCACCTTGGAGCCCTCAATGTTACCATTAATAACACCTCTAATCGACACCTTGGAGCCCGTAATTTCCCATCCATTGCTGCATACGGAACAAACCCACCAAGTACATTGACCACAATCAAGGATTTCCAAGTAACTATCAGAGCCGAAATAACTTCTGGTGGAATCGAAATAACAGGGTCACCATCCATGCCGCCCGGAAACCAGTCCTTCACCCTCTATTCCAAGAAACCCGCCTCCAGCATGTGTCTATCTTGATTTGAATTTGCAATAACTCTATCTTTCCCTATCCCAGCAGAGTCTGGTGGGTCTCCCGATGGCTGGAATCTCGTCTGCGCTCCTGCCGAAATCGCACCCGTCCCCTAACTCACACTCTCCATTTTATTACAGTTGTTTTTGCCATCAACATTCACAACTTGCTAAGTTCAGTACTTGTTTCCCCTTGACTTTGTGCACTTTCCTGTGCTTCTTGTTAAGGCATTAACATATGTCTGCTAATCCTCTTTCTCCATTCCACCTCCTTGTTCTTCCATGAACCAATCTAACTCTTGTTGATCACCCTCACTATTAGCCACTTCTCCTACAACCAAACAATGCAGGGTTGCTTGGGTCTTACATCTATGCTATGACCCACAAAATATTTGTCTCTGCACCTATACCAGAGCCCTGCCTTTCTCTTAGATTCTATCGAAGACGATGTCTTATTGCTCTCTTTTACTGGCTCCGTTGTCGACTCATTATTCTCAAACGGTCTGGTTCCGACTCGGTTCATAAGCATGTTTGATCGTTCTTGATTATGCGAGAAAGCGTTGGTCATCCAGGGAGGCTTACTCAATTTCAGAATGGCCTGAACGACATTGTGGTGCAACCGCGATTGCTCGAAAACCATTACCAAGTTGTCCGGTCTTCCAAGTTTAACAAATGACTTGATCTCCT
Organism: Persicaria tinctoria; assembly: GCA_037127255.1. Classification (NCBI taxonomy): domain Eukaryota; kingdom Viridiplantae; phylum Streptophyta; class Magnoliopsida; order Caryophyllales; family Polygonaceae; genus Persicaria; species Persicaria tinctoria. The sequence goes on from JBANSL010000010.1 coordinate 4,745,870, forward strand.
CCTTCAGACCACTTGTGTAGCTCAAAATGAAGTAGGATTCAAGCGGAGTAAGGTTATCGGAGAATATATATGCACGGAGCTCTTCAAACCTCTTGTTGTACTCCTCCTCTAAGTCGTCTCCCTGGCTGAGTTTATTGAATTCGTCGACCACTTCCTTCCCTTGTTTCTCATCGAATCAGGTACAGACCACCTCTACTAATTCCTTCCATGTTGTTGTAAGTTTCTTAATAAATAATCCTTGAAGCCAAATATCTGCTCGATATGTCATATACATGGTAGTGATCTCTACTTTCAGGCTTTTCACAATCGAAAACTCGACGAAGTACTTCTCACACTTCTGAGCCCAACTCCGGGGTCTCTTACCGTCGAAGGTTGGAAAATCCAACTTCGAAAATCTTCATCCCCCAAACCTAGCCTCTATACCCCAGTTCTTGCTTCGGAGTTCCAGGAACTCGAGCCTTCGCTCCCTTTTCCCGATTTCTGACTCAGATCGCATGTGGCATTCTCTTTTCTGACCTTTAGCTGTGATTCGGCATTGGAATGGGTTCGGATCTCTTGATCTTTGGTTCTTGTCCCCAAGATTCCTGTTATTGATTCGTTTCTGCCCAAGGCCTGGGTTTAGCCTTGTAGGCTATTTACACAATTGACCCTATAATACGCAAAATCATACCTAATACATTCATTCGATGTATGATTTACACATTTGGACTATCCCTTACACCTGCCCCACAGCCCCCGCATGTGCCCCCTCGCATGTCAGTTTTTTCTTCTTCTTGCAGCAGCGCTTTTTTTAAAAAAAAAATTCGCGTCAACATTTAAAAAAAAATTCATCTCGTGGGCATTGTTTTAATTCTTTTTTTTCTTCGCACCAACTTATTTATCTATTTTGTCGATACCAAAAAAATTTCTACCTTTGGGGACGCCAACGTTGCTGACACTGATGCTGAAGACGTCGACTTTGCTGACGTTGATACCAATATTGTTGACGCCATTGACAATGATTAGGGTTGGGTGGTGGTAGGAAAATTACCATACCAACCGATTACCGACCGTACCAATAGGTTATTGGTACCAAGAAGTCGGTAACCGACTGAATCGGTAACCGAAGTCTCGGTACCAAGGGTAGTCGGTACGGTAACGGTATGGGCAACCCAAATACCGTGGTACCGGTGGTTACCAAATATATATTTAATTTTTTTTAAAAAAAAAATCTATCATGTACCAACGGTACCATCGGTACCGATGGTCGAATCTGTGAATGTAAATTATGTGAATCTGGCATCGGTACCATCGGTACTGATGGTACCACAGTGTATAAAACGAAAATCGAATAATGAAAATAGTGGCTTCGGTTACCACGGTACCGACATTCGGTAACCAATACTTTCGGTACCAAGAGTTTCGGTACCGACACTATTCGGTTGGTACGTGGTACTGAAAATCCCATACCGAGGGGTATCGGTACGGTACGTGGTAATCGAAAATTTACCATAGTACCGTACCGTACCGTGTCAGCCCTAACAATGATGTTTCTAAAGTCGATGTTGCTGACACCATTATGTTGACGTCGATGTTGCCAACGAGACTTTAATTTGAGAACATCACAAAGTGGGTTCATATAACACATTAGAATTTGCTTCCTATTGAAAAAATTGCTAACAAGGAGCTATAATAAAATTAATTTTGTTGGTAGTGGCTTAACTTGTACTTATCCAATATTAACTCACCTATTTACCAAATCAATTCATGACAACAGTCATCGTTTGATGAGAGGGTTATTCAATCACACAAATAAATTTATAAGATCGAGACTCCGCTATAGTAAAGTAGAGTCAAGTTCATTCCGAGGGAGATAGTCAGTTCGTAAGGTTAGTTACTTTAGAAGAGCAGAGAAATAGCAAGAAGTGTGGAAAGTAGATGTTTGGGACTTTTGGGGTTATAAATTGCTGATTTTAGGAGTAAATTCAATAATAAAAATGCTCTAGGGCATAGGGATCACCACAATGATCGATAACCATGCATGTACACACCCCAAATCATATAAAATTTGCATTTTTATCTATGGAAGATACTAACTTTTGCTAACCAAGGAAAGCAATCAATCAACTTTTGCCAAATTAATTAACTTTACTACCATTCTTAATTAGGTCATTCAAAAATTTAGTTTCAAAACCCTAATTACTATCAAATTTAGAATTATCTCTTTCAAATTAACTGCAAATAAGAAATTATCAGACCCGTAAGGCACTTAAGCAAAAAGGTTATATAAAGGCACTCAAATCACGGTGGATTCAAATCAATTCAACACGCATGACTATTATTGGGCTCACCCCAACAAGACCAACGTGGGTGGGCCCAAATTAAGTTTACACTGGGAACACCACACACATCGATGATTTAAAAAAAAATGGAACAACATATTCCCAAAACGAAATCAAATATTTCATACTAGGTAAAAATAAGAGAAAAGGAAACAGTAAAAGAAGAGTATATAAATTAAAGAAAGGGAAAGAAGATAAAATCAAATACAACATTCCATATATATAAAATAAGATCAATTCATATACACGATCATTCATACAGCCAAAATTTAGTTGCCAAAACTAAATGAAATTATATAATCATGATTTGGGTAATAATTATTTTCAACGCATGCAGTTATTACTCTTTGATTCTCCAATATCAAAATTCATGAACATTAAAGCTATAAATACCCTCCTCTTCATTTGGATGATTCAAACTCAAACTGTCAAACATATATACTTTCTTACTCCTAATTTTATCAATCGTAGGTGCAAAAGAAGAGGAAACTAGGAAGAATGGCAAGAGTAGTTGCACTTATCTTCGTCGCAATGTTATGCCTTGGTATGTTTAGGTTTATAATATATTAAATTTTTGATTTAATATGGATGGATGAGTTTGTAATGAATGAATGTGTGTGGGTATATGCAATGCAATGCAATGCAGGATTAAGTGGTGTAGTGATGGGTGACAATGGCTCTAAGTGTTGCTTTGATTATGCGAGCGAACCAGTATGTCTTGCGAAGAAATGCTACGACTATTGTGCAGGAGGGTGTCAAAAACAGAAGGGTGGAGAATGCAAGATTCGCGACCACAAACCTGTTTGCCATTGTTTATGTTAACTTAACTTACTACCTAAGCTACTTATAATGCCCTACCCAACTATCTTTGCAATTCACTACGTCCTATATATTTCAACTTCAATATTATTTCATTAAATAAACATCACCAATTTCTTATTTGACTGTATGTATGCAGTTCAGTCTTTTATATTAATGATAATGATATATTTCTAATAGGTTATTTAATTAGTTAATCCGTCGCTGTATGCCTTCACTAATACTACGTAGTATGAGATACTGTATATCGTCTTCGTGTTGTTCGGAATCGAGAGCTCATTAGCTCAAGCACTGGCCTTGGATTTGAAGCCCCATCTAATGAACGAAACAATGGTAAGAAAAAAAAAAAAAACTACATTGTACTTTATTACAAGTCGTCGGAAGATGGATAACCCGTCAAACATACAATAGAAAACCAAAAAAATGCACAACCAACAAGCATCGAACACGAAAACTAAGAAAAACTAAATCCATCAAGTTGAGGATTGTTGAGAGTCTTGGGACATTGTGAAGAGACAAAGATCCCACAAACTTAGTATATAAGCTAGTAAGTTATTCGATCTTATCACCAATTGGTTTTAGGATGAAACTCCACTCGGCTTATGTGTTAGGCTATTAGCGCATGGGCGCACCCAATCCCGATCCCGAGTCCCGACTTACTTCAGTCAGGATGTCGGCGAAGAACGAAGTCAAATACCACTATAAAGAAATAGCACTGGCTAGCGGTACATCGAGACCCTATCTCATGTGGCCGAATACGCGGATTATACCTATATTTCTTATTTTATGATAAGCTTTATCAATATTTAATTTAATTTAATTATATTAATTCACTTTATTATTAAGTTTTTTTTTTGCTTCGATATTATTAAGTTTTTTTTAAATCGCATTATGATACGGGAACTGTAATAGCCTGATTTAAGGCCTTGTTAATATGGAAAAAAATAAATAAATCTTTATCGGAGAGATGATCGACAAATTATTTAATATAGCGAAAACCAAGATGATCTAAACAAAAGATATGGATTGCATATGACGAATTCTAGTATGAGACTATCTCATCTCATCGCCTTCGTCGGAGAGATGAACAGCAGAAACGTTGTCATCGGAGAGATGAAGTTACTTTCTAAGGAAATGAGAATTTTTTTGAAAACCATTAACATTGTCACAATTAACTCGATCAAATCCAAGAAACCATATGAACAATTTTTATGCTAAAACATAAGACCATGAATTAAAAATTGGGAAAACATGTATTATGTATGAAGCAAATAATTTGTATAAAATCTATACCTGACCATAAGTAAACTATGGCAGCATATGTGTGTGAATACACACATTATATGAAAGCTGCTTATTTAGTAATAAACATCAAACAAATACTCAATATTTAGTTGATAAAACTTGGATGGCTCTCATATCTTAATTCATTTTTTTAGCCCCAAATTAGAACCATTTTGGATTCAGGAATCAATCTGTATGATTGTGATGAGTACCGGTGGAAGAACCAGATCCTCCTCCAAGGGCTGCATGAGCTATTTCAGAAGCCATGGCATCAAAATCCAAGCCCTTTTCCAGATTGATTTGCTCCTTCCTGATGTGTTCGTGCACGTTCAGGTTACCTTCGACGTCGAGAGCCTCGATCTGGGCGCCGTGTGGCCCCGGAATCAAGACTTTGTGCACGGATAAGTGTCCGTCGACGTCAATGTCATCTGATTCACGAGTTGCTCTGTTCCTGTTCTTGATCAGGTACCACAGGGCGAACAGGAAGGCTCCGAGAAGTAGGAGGCCTCCGAAGGAAAGTATGAATATTACTATGATTGTTGGCTGGTTGGATGGCGGAGATGGCGGTGGCAAGAAGGGAGGTGGTGGAGCGAGGCGATGTGGCGGCGGTGGGGGGATAGGATGAGGTTTTGGTGGCGGCGGTGGAGGCTTGTGAGGTGGTGGAGGAACTGGACGGGGCCTAGGTGGTGGTGGAGGAACGGGACGAGGTTTGGGAGGTGGCGGTGGAGGAACAGGACGAGGTTTGGGAGGTGATGGTGGGGGAACAGGTCGTGGTTTTGGTGGTGGTGGGACAGGCCGAGGTTTCGGCGGCGGTGGTGGAGGGGTGCGAGGTGGTGGTGGGGGAACAGGGCGAGGTTTTGGTGGTGGTGGAGGTGGTGTGCGGGGCGGTGGAGGGATAGGGCGAGGTCTTGGGGGTGGTGGAGCTGGAGGCATGCGAGGTGGAGGGGGAGGGCTAGGTTTTGGCGAAGGTGGCGGAGGTGTGCGAGGAGGTGGTGGGGGGACGGGGCCAGGTTTTGGTGGTGGTGGGGGTGGCATGCGAGGTGGTGGCGGTGGGACGGGGCTAGGTTTTGGAGAAGGTGGCGGAGGCGTGCGAGGAGGTGGTGGTGGGACAGGACCAGGCTTTGGTGGTGGCGGCGGCGGTGTACGAGGAGGTGGTGGTGGGCTAGGTTTTGGTGACGGTGGTGGAGGCATGCTAGGCGGCGGTGGGGGGATAGGGCGGGGTCTCGGTGGTGGTGGAGAAGGAATGCTAGGAGGTGGCGGGGGAGTAGGGCGAGGTTTCGGTGAAGGCGGTGGTGGAGGGATAGGGCCAGGTTTAGGTGGTGGAGGCGGAGACATACGAGGTGGAGGTGGGGGGACTGGTCCAGCTTTAGGTGGTGGTGGTGGCTTATGAGGTGGTGGTGGTGGTGGCGGATGTGGGTGATGTTTCAGCATTGGTGGCCAGTGTTCGATAAAAGGTCGAACGGGGAAGGGCAAAAGGGAGGAAATGTACTGGGGGTAATCCATATCTGTCTTGTGCACCTTCCAACCTCAACACAGTGGATAAAAGCAAGTGAATTGCAGTTGAGGATGCATTTTGAACAACCCCAACTGTGTCCATATTTGTAGGAGGGATTTTTACATATGCATCTAAACAATGCTTTCAAGTTGTGATAACTTCCCTCCCATGCTAAGACTCCTCCAAGCAGCCGTTTGATTAGAAAACACCCCATCTGTTAAATCAACCTGTTTCTCCTACCCCCCTTTCAGAATCTAATCTTTTTCATACCACAGCATGACAATTGACATATTTTTCTAAAAAAAATAAAATTATAAACATTATCTCTATTGAAGATATCAACTAGTTCATAGGTATTGAAGGTTACCGTGTCTATCCTCTTCTTCATATCACACACAAAAGCAATGCAGATTTAGAGAGATGCAGCTTTTGCTGGGGGCTAGAAAGTAAAACAAACAATGAAACAAGTAGAAGAGTTGGTTACTTTTACCAGAAACGTCGGATACGATGTTGAGAAAGAGCTGATAGCCTGGATTCTGTATACATTGACCCTTTACTGTTGGTAGGAGATCAAAACTGATCAGATCATGATGAACGCACTGTGCAGGATGAATGACTCATGCTTGATAAAGAGGGGGACTGTGTTTAGTATCAGCAAAAGAGCAGGTCAAAGATTACAATGAAGGAAGAGATGCTTTAGGAGCTGTTGGCAGAGCAGGAGTTGTCGTTGCATTGTCGGTCCAGTTCTTGTCACCCCAGTGCCATAACATGCTTTCCCAAAAGCAGAAGTTCTCGAAACATATATTGAGTCGTGGGTCTTGTATTTTTATCTTCCAGTGACCGTCTGTGTAGTTGCCTTTCTCTGCCTGCATTCGGTCCCATTCAAGAGCGGCTTTCTGCTTTGACCTAAGGTAGCAGTACTTGTGCAGGTTCTCTGGCATTGCATCGTGCACCTTCCACCATGTTCTATGAGCAACATCAGTTGCAAACTCGTGCAAGATGTCCACGTTCCAGTTGCAGTCATAGTCACGGAAGCACAGCCATGGCTTTAAACCCAGGTAGTGGAGCACAAAAAGCTCTGGGGGATCTGCTCCAAACAATCGGGTCTTCATCTCTATCTTCTCTGGTTCGTCGCCAATCCAGTAGTGCTTCAGGAAATTCATACGCCTTGGAATTCGGTGCCACCATGTGAATATCTCATTTAGATACCCTTGATCCCCGCCGTTGTAAGACTCAATCTCATTTATGTGGTCCATTAATAACTGGAAGGTGCAATTAGATGGCTCAATAACCATCACCCCAGAGTTGAACAGGGTAGCATTGTTCCCAGTCGCGGATATTTCCGGCATCCTAAACAGAAAGTCAATATTTCGTAGAATAAGCATGTCAGCGTCAATAAAAATGATCTTGTCATACTCAGTGAGTTGCCAGAGGCGAAATTTGCTGTAATTCCACTCATTATAGGCATCTGGTTCAGCTTTAGGGTTTCTTATTCTTTTGATTATATGAATTTTCCAGCCAGCAGCTGCCAGGCCACCTCTGTGATACTCGCTGATTGTTTCATCAACAAGTATCACAAGATCTCTTGTTGAACCTGACATGCGAATACTCTGGGCAGCTGCTATGGCCCCACATACATAAACGTGAGCAGAATGAAGTATTGTTGCATATGCTTCTCGATGTGCAGTTTCAGAGCCAGAGGATGTATCATCTGCTTGAAAATTCCAAATGAGTGTTACACACTTGCATTCAATTATGTAACTTGGTATGTCGGAATTATAAACAGAAAAAGCAAGATATCATATTTATATAAAAATTGTAGATGTAACAAAAGTATTTGGAATGAGACCTCTGAAACAGAAACCCCCATCACCGCATTCGATCAGTTAAATAGGAGAAAATACGGCTTAGTTATGTACTTATGTCAATCTTTATAAATTGCATTAACTACGACCATCTCTATGAAAGCATTCCTGTCACAAGCAGTATCTGTGACCATATTGATAAATGTGCCATAATAGGGTAGTCGTTGATTCTACTGCCATTTTTAAATAGAAATGTGGAATATATCTGCTACTAGTAACAAAATACAACAACTTGACCAAAAGCCTGGTTCATTTATCTAATGAATCTATAACCAAATGACACACTCTTTTCCATCGAAACTGAAAATGCTGATCATAATAGTAATAGGAAAAAAGAAAGTTAAAATGAGAACTAACCTTTTGGCACGAGAGGTACTGCAAGTTCACATGATCCCACAGGGAGCTGGGCCTTTTGTATAAGAGCATACCGGTCAGGTCTGTACAGCCAGGCAGTCCCCGCATGAGAAACAAGTTCCTTGCAAGTGAAAAGATTTGGGATGGGTAAGCAGTCAGTCACAAACAGCAAATGCACATCATGAATCCCCTTCATAGAAGCAGCAAGTGTTGCTGCTGCCAACTGCAAGTGCAGCCGAGCTACATCTCTTGACCATTTACCAGCTTTGTCACAAGGAAGCTTCACAGCAATAAGATCCAGTCTTGCATTTCTAGAAGCCTGAATAGCAGGCAGTTTAGGGCAATTAGGCACTTCAAAGTCTTCTTCCTCATCTATCCATTCAGGATACAAGGTTTCCCAAGTTACATTTCCAGGTAGATGGTCTAGGTTCAATACAATCTGCTCTGCAGAAGGTATTAGCTCCTGCCAGGAATCATGTTCAGTGTCATTAAAATTTAACAAACCTACTGCTTTATACTCATCTATGTCTGTGAGCTTTCCTGTAACTTTCAAGATGTGATGCCAGTTAACATCCAAAGATGATACATAACGTCGGTCCAGAACTGGCCTCTCTCTTATCCATCTCTCAACAAAGTTCTGCCTGCAAACAGTAAACTTCAATCTAAGACATAAAAGTACTACAATTTTCACTCCTTGATCACATCTAAAGAAATCACATTTGAAGGTACTGGCCAAGAGAAAAAAAATTAAAATGGTCAGCAAGACTTGCATCCAACCTTGTCCTGATAAAGTGTTCCCCATCTTATCTTATATGTAGTAATAGGTATATCAAATGACATCTTCATTTAAACTATGGAATCAAATAAAAGAGTAGACAATATGGGACTTACTGATAACTAGGAGCTGAAAACCCATCACTGTTATTTACAGCGGGTGAATGAAGGAGGGTCAAGATTGTCCCAATGAAAATAACAACAAGAGTGACCTTTAATAATGCAGGTATCTTGCAGTTCTTGCCTCTATCGTGCAATGAAGCATGTGAAGCCTTCTCAGCATCCTTCACATCCTTATTCTTCTGAAGCCTTCTTTTAGGTGAATCTTCCCCAAATCTAAGCACACAGTAGTTAACAGCACCAACACAACATTAGACTGAGTTAATGGATAGAGTTTAGTTGAGCACTAAAGAAATGAATGCAGTAAGAGAATACTGAAATGATACCAAAAATAACATGATCAGATAAGGTCATTGCAGAAAAACTCTGAAACTGATTCTATCTACAGGACTACAGCTACAATTGCATATTGCTTGTGATGAACCCCACAATCTTAAATTTCCCTATTGTGAAGCGGCAATTCATATTCATGATATACATTTGTTAAGGTCATTGCAGGAAAAAAAAAACTCTGAAACTTCATCTATCTAAAATTGCATATTGTTTGTAATGAACTCCATAGTCTTAAATATTACTCAGTTGTATGACAATCACAACAATATTAACTTGTCTTCAGATCAAATTCCACATCCTTCACATGCCTTTTCAATCACATTTGAACCATCTTCCCCATAAAATTTACCTAGTACGATCAGATATCATTGCTAGTAAATTTGGGGGAAACAACCAATTAAACTTCGAAGCAACCAGGAAGAGTGTGGAGGAGCAAGTGATACCCGTGCCACACCGACCGACACAGTAGAGGATTCCAAATTACGAAAATCAAATTCAGATCAGATACTCAGGGAGAGAAAGAAACTGACGATGAACTAGAAAGACGTTGCCGGGCCTCGAAAGGGTTGAGCGATTGCGAACCAATCAATCCTCTCATTTCCGACTTCAAATACTCAATCAGTGGAAGCAAGCGCCATCTGATCCGCAGATTGCTAAGCAAATTTCATTCAAATCCAGTAATGGAGCAACAAAAACACTTGACTACTCTTGCTCCGTCTTAGAAGCAAGAAAACTGAAAGCAAATGCGAACGAATTCAAATCAGATAATCAAGCACAGACAAAAACAAGAACACGAGGAAGATCGGGAGGAAAGGAGTGTTCAATTACCTAATGGATTGGAAGCGCGCCGGGAAGAAGAGGAGGAGATCTGAGCAAGAAGAGTGGGAGAGTAGAAGCTTGGAAATTCTGGAAGCGGCTGTGGTGTGCAACTTGCAAGTGGCAGTAAACTAGTTTGACAGATTAATTTCGGTGTGGGTGGGGAAAGGAAACGTCAAGGGGCTGACCGTCATTGACACATTGTTCGAATTTTTTTATCAGAAAGATAACGTTACAAAGTTGTGCGGTCTTATCGGTCACAACATTAGCTACACGAGCAATATTGGTGAAAGAAACATTGTGAAAAGATATAATCATATTGTCCTCGACTCCTCGCCCCGCATAGAGGATGCTTCCATCTTCTTCTTTTTTAATTAGAAAAAAATTCGGGTGAGCATGTTCTACCCGGCAGCATCATTGCGGATGAGGTCAAGAAGATCTGAGTTGTTGTGAATATCGACAGCTCAGACAAAGTGGCAAAGATGTGCAATCTTATCCGTCACTCTATTGCCCAACCGGGGAACATGAAAGAAGAAAACTTCTTTCATAGTCGATAGTAATAGTTTCACATATGACAGTAGGAGCCCAATTTCCCACAGGCATGTAGTTTGTTTACTTAAATGATTTATGATTATGGAGGAGTCACCCTCAATGTGGGTTTTTTTCAATACGAAGATGGGTGGCCCGTTGGATTCCTAGTTTTAACGCTACCGTCTCGGCCTTGAGATGACTTTGAAAGCCAAGTTTCTGAAAGCTTATGTTTATAGGTCGTCCTTCCATCCTTCCATATTGTTTCATGTATGTTGTGGTGGTTGAAAATTATCTTATTTTGGAAAAAAAAATCAGATAGTCCACCGTTGTAATGTTAGTATCGCCTTCTTGGCTTCTCCTATGGGTAGGGTTGTTATATGAGCCGACTCGAGCTCGGCTCGGGATCGGCTCGGAAAAAGCTCGACTAGAGCTCGTTCACTTACCTAAACAAGTCGAGCCTGAACTTGATTTCAAGCTCGATTGAAAGCTCGGCTCGTTCGATTTAGGCTTGAATAGCTCGAATAATAGGGAATTTCTAAAATTTTCTTTAAGTTAATATGTTATGACCAAGTAAAACTATTTAAAGCTCGAAAAAAAGCTCGGCTCGAGCTCGTTCATTTACTAAAACAAGCCGAGCTTCAACAAAAACAGAAAGCTCGTTTAAAAATTGGGTTCGGCTCGGCTCGAGCTCGTTTAACAAATGAACAAGCTTGAACATGCCAAGCTCGGCTCGTTCGGCTCGAATGACACCCCTACCTATGGGTTAAGTTGCCACCTTAGGTCAACCATGATGGATTTTTTTTTTTTTACAGTAGGCAAGAATTAGGAGCAATTACACAAGTCGTAATCTGGCTCCTTGATCATCCTTAAGGATGATGGTACAAAGTTCCCTATTAAAAGGGAAAGTAGAGTTATCACTAAGAATACCTTTCCGAGCTATGAAGTCGGCTACTTGATTTGCTTCTCGGTAGCGGTGTCTGTATTGGACAAGATCAAAAGCGGATTCCAATTGCTTCAACTTTTCAATGTGGTGTATAATCTCCCATCTGACATTATTACTGTTAGTGATGGCTTTGATGAGCTGTAGATTGTCCCCTTATATTATTACTCTTTGAAGTCCTTTTCTGATTGCTTGCTTCATACCTGTCTGAATAGCAAATCAACCATGATGGACTTGATATCTCTGCATTGTTATTGTGGGCAGATGGTCACTGAAGTTGTCGGCATATGAAGAAAAGGTATTTTGCTAAAGAGGTGCACCTTTGATTTGTTAAAAGGAAGAAATGAATAAATATTGTATTACATTGAAAAAAAATACTCCATTCGTTCGGTAAAATATGTCATTTTAGGGGATTATTTTTGTTCAAAAATACTTGTCATTGTAGGTATTTTACACTTCACGTACTTTACAAAAATACTATTGACATGATTAATGGTTTGTTAGTTGTAGTTTTCAATAAAGTAAAAAAAGAGGGTAATAATTAAGGGTAAATTAGTACATTTGTTTTTTTGATCAAATTAGTATATTTGTCAATTGCCTTAAACTTGTGAAATAAGATAAAAATAACAAGTTTTGCCGAACGGATGGAGTATCTTGTATGGTTATAACTATATGAATATTATAATGTGTGAATATAGTACAATGTTATTTATTTTATTTCATGTGAATATTGTATTCATATGAGTATATGTACATCATATTCATGATGATACAATATAATATTTATATATCTATATTCACATAATATAATATTTATATGAATATAACACAACATTCATTTGTTTCATTGTTGTGCCGTATTTTTCGTTTTACTAGAACTCTTATAAATACGGAATATGTAGTTTTTTTTTTTACTAAAAGAGTGTATTAGAAGAGCAAATTGGACTTAGTTTAAAAAAAATGGCTTAAATTCATTTATATTTATATATATTTGAAAGCTGGTGAAATATAATTATCTTATTGACCTTTTTTATCATGTAATAAATTCGGGTGGAATAATCCTACCCGATAGCATCTTTGCAGATACAGATTTTTCAGTGTAAATGTCAAGACTCCTAAAAGAGCGGCAACTGTGTATAACTTTAATTATCATCCACTATGTTTTCATTACGGGGCATGTGAGAGAAGGAGACTTCCCTCGCTCTCAATAATACTATTTTGATATCCGACATCATCAGTTCAATCTCCCAAGGGCATGTAGAATTATCTTATTACGGAAAATTTGAGCGGAACCAAACAATCCATGGGTGAAGTTAATCCAATACAAATACCTAAAAACGAGAATATCCTCCAGTATAAACACATACAGCAAGGAGGGACATCATGGAACTGGCGACTCCTGGTTCTCTTTATTGAAAAGTTTAATTAAGACATATTTGATTTGGAGAGTGGAATATGGTCAATCAATTAAATTTTGGAGCGACAACTGGATAAGCACGTTTCCTCTAACGGACAAGCCAAATGCTCCTATTCAAAGAAATGAGGATGAGAGGGTATCAGACTATATAACCAATGGGTGGTGGTGTGAATCTAAACTCCGTTTCACACTCCCCCCAGAGATAGTATCTGACATCATAAGCATACCGCTTCCGAACCAAATGGAAGACATGTTATATATATTGGTGGCCTGACAGAGAAGACTGGTTCACGACCTCTAGTGCATATAAATTAATCTCTGGGTACAATAGGAGAGACCTCGACCCAAACTCATGGATCTGAAATACCGACGTTTCGCCTAAAGTGAAAAACTTCCTATGGAAGATTAGTCAGGACGGTCTCCCGACGGCTTGTAAACTATCCCAATGTGGTGTCTCTGTTCCTTCCACATGCATTCTCTACAATGCTGTCGTGGAGGATGAAAGTCATGAAACACACATTTTCCTAGAATGCTCTATTGGAAACTGCCATTGTTGGATGTAGACAGACATCCGAACGGATATAAATACAACAATAAGAACATCTAGATACATTAAACCGATTTTAGCCCTTCTTGGCAAGAAGCTAAACAAAGAGCAAAAACATGAAATGGCCTATAGCCAGTGGACTAAATGGTTGTGTAGGAACAAAATGGTTTTTTCTCCGTCAACTGTGGGAGGCCACCATGACATTGAAATGAAAGCAAGAGTGTATATGGAGAAGGCATATGATCGGATTGAGTGGCCTTTCCTTTTTCAGGTTTTAAACAAATTTGGGTTTCCTTCTGGATTCATCCGGTGGATTCATGAGTGCGTTACCACAGTATCCTACTCAATATTAATTAATGATGAACCATCTGTTCCATTCACCCCATCGCGAGGACTCAGACAAGGTGACCCCCTATCTTCGTTCCTATTTATTCTGACAGCAGAAGTCTTGGCACGTACCTTGCAACGTGAGTCAACTATAAACAAGGAATTGGGATTCGCATTTGGGAGGGGGAAATTAACTATCCCCTTTCTGGCATTTGCTGACGATATCATTATCTTTACCAAAAGTTCACAAACGACATGTTTCAAAGTAAATTCCATTATACAAAGATTCTGTCTCGTCTCGGGTCAGAAGGTCAATCTTCACAAATCAAGCTTTCAGGTGTCTCCGAATACATCCTCTGTTGCTATCAACACAATTACAAACTCCCTTGGTATCCCCCAGTCTAATAACTTGGAAAAATACCTGGGTTGCCAAATCATTAATGGTCGGGTTAACAGGGATACTTTCTTTGAAGTGGTGCTGAAAGCGAAACAACAGCTTTCAAAGTGGAAAGCATCCTCTGTTTCTACAGAAGGCAGGAAAGTTCTTATCAAAGCTAATCTGAGTGCTAAACCAAATTTTCTCATGCAAGCCTTTTTGCTACCAACGTCTATTTTACATGAACTAGATAAAGTATACCGTCAGTTTTTTTGGAATAAACCTGCGACGAGCACACCTTTAATTAGCTGGGATAAGATCTGTGCTGATACTCTAAATGGAGGACTAGGCTTATACAAAGCTGAAACCATGAATATCGCTCTTCAAATGAAACTTCTGTGGAAGATCATTGCGGAACCTGATAGTCATTGGGTTCACATCATCTCACTTAAATACTTAAAGGACACTTCCTTGATAAACTACAATCGGAAGGGTCATACGTCCTGGCAGTGGTCTAAGCTTATGTCGATCAAACACTTGTTCAAAACAGGTCTGCGTTGGTCTGTGGGTGATGGCACGGACATAGATTTTTGGACTGATAATTGGATTTATGAGGTCCCTCTTGTTGGTACAGCACTGGTGCCTCCTACCAGCCTAAATCTGACTTGGAAAGTGGGACGTTTTATTGACTCCAATAGTTCGTGGAATCTCCCGAAACTGCAACATGACCTTACATGTCTTTTATCTCCCAACCATATTACCAATATCGGTCTGTCCCAATTACCTACAAATCCCTTTCGCGATCGCCTGTACTGGGGTCCGAGCAAAGACGGGTGGTTTTCTGCTAAATCTGCTAGATCCATTGTGCCTTCTTCCAAAGGTGATCCAAACTTTAGCTGTAACTGGATTTGGAAACTTGACGTTCCGCATAAAGTTCGACATTTCCTTTGGAAAATCTCGCGCGATGGTTTACCCACCACTAAAAGACTTCAACGTTCGCATCTAGCTGTGCCGTCAGGTTGCCCTCTTTGTGGTAAGACGCTTGAGACTGGGTACCACCTTCTATTGGATTGTAATATCATCTCTATGTTTCTCAAAAGCTTTCATTTAGCCATTCCTTCTTCTGTAAATGTTCTAGTCAACTTAGACTATAATACGATGCTTACTCAATTGCATTATGCGTTGGGTAACGCGGCTATGGCCTTGCTGGCCACGATCTGGTGGAGTGTCTGGTTCTTTAGAAATAAAGTTGTGTTTGATCCTCATTTTAAACTTCGAGTTACCGACATCTCAGTTTTCGTCTCTACTACTCGTGATACTTGGTCTGCAACCAAAGATGCTTTGCTGGTTGACGGTTCTTCGGGAAGTCCACAGCGGGGTCTTTCCCGTCCTCCTGATTTTCAGGGTCGTCGTCCGGTTAAATCACCAAAGCCTTCCTCATGGCCAAAACCACCCACGTCTTTTTATAAACTAAATTTCGATGGTTCTTCCAGATCAAATGGATCGGGTTCTTTCGGGTTTATTATTAGGAATGATTGCGGTGCTATTATTTCATTGGGCAACGGCCCCTGCAATAATACTACTGCTATCTACGTTGAAGCTTTGGCCCTTCGGATGGGTGTTCTGAAAGCTAATTAAGCAGCTTCATATTGACAACCTTCTAGTTGAAAGGGATTGTCTGACGGTTGTTAGAGCTCTTCTGGGTGACTGGTCCTGTCCCTGGAACATTGAGCTATTACAATCGGATACGAGGGCTGATCTATCATACTTCACTAATGTTGCTATTCGTCATATCTTCAGGGAACCAAATGTTGTGGCAGACGGGATTGCTCGTCTTGCTTACGGATACCCTGCCGAGGATAGCTGCTCATCGGACCATCTGTTGGCTGATCTCGTCCGGCTGGACGCTCTAGGAAGGCCCCCGGCATATCGGGAACCTCCCTAACTCTTATCTTGCTTCGAAAAAAAAAGCAAGAGTGTATAGAGAGGCATGGACAAAGACCCATATCTTAGAAGGAGACATGTCCCCAACATCTAATTGTATTGGAAGACAATATCGTGCACCCCTAAAACTGACAAAACAGAGTAGGAAAAAATGGAAAATAAACCCTTCAGAGTTTTAAAACTAAATTTCGACGGATCATCTCCATCTAATGGTGATAGTACGGGTGCCTTCATCATTCGTGACTGGAATGGAAACCCAATTCACATTAGCTACAAATCATTGGGAAAACAAACTCCCCTTCTGTCTGAGGCGATTGCCTTGTGGTTGGGGGCGATTAAGTTTGTCGAGCTTGGCCTCCAACGTATCCAGTTTGAAGGGCACTCTCAAATAATTATTCGACATCTCAACCACGAGGGCTCCTGCCCGTGGGAAATCGCCTCACAGCTGACATTAGGAAATTGTTGTCGCACGTGGCAAAAGTCTGTTTCTGGCACGTCCACAGATCGGGTAACAGAACGGCTGATAAGGTTGCACACATTTGCTGCTCTTTCCGATCCAGCAACATCCAAACCGATCCAGGTCTCCAAGACCTCATCCTGCGAGATGTTATCGGATAGCTTTTGCTATCTGAATCCTTTCCTTATTAAAAAAAAAAAAGAAACCTGATTCAAACATAAATTGTAGTATTATTTTATGAGAAAATTTGCGCCGAAGGCGCAAATTTTGGCCTAATTAGCGAAATATACACGTTTTTGTATAATTTGCCAAACTATACAAAACGGCACACGCGCACAAACACACTCCCTCACCCCCACCCCCGATACCACTCAACTGCTCACTCCCTCTCTTTCTCTCTCTCGTTTCTCACTCTCTCCATCGCGGTTTCATCCGAGAAGCGTCGTTTCCCGGCCGTTTCGTGCTCATTCTCGCCCGGTATTGAAGGTTATTCAGTATGGCTATCAGCGCAGGTAAGTGATTTGTTGATTTTGGACCGTTTCTGTGTGTTAGGGTTTTGATTATGGTTGATTATGCGTTGGCGAGGTTTTGCGATGTTGCGATTGGTGTCGTTAGGGTTGTTTGGGATGAAATGTGTGTTGTTCGTTCTGAATCGTACTAGTATGTGCGTTGTTGAGTAGTTACGACCTCTCTTCTGTAATGCTGACATCGATTTTGGCATCTCATTCCGTTCTTTTTGAATTCATCTCCACCCCTTTGCATGTCTACTATTTGTCGTCTTTGATTTTTGGCGTGGTATGGGTGTGGTGTACGTGTTTGTGTTTGGGTTCATATTTCTGTGGGGCTGACATCCATTTGTCTCTTTGGTTATCTTGTTTTTGTTATGTTGACAGGGACCTCAACTGATCTCGATAACTACAAATGCAAATTTGATGTGAGTCTATGAAATTTATGTAGCAGGTGTTGTCATTTTGTTTGCCTCAAATGTTGACAGGTGTTTTGGTATTGAATCTGTATACATTTTTTGCAGAAATTGAAGTATTGCATTCCATACAAAGAACGATTTCATGCCAGATCTAATCTATATTGCCGGCCTGCAGTTTGTGACATCATTAAAGAAGAGTTGCTGCCCTTGCACTACAAGATGTTGAAGGAGAGCTGTCTGGGATGGGTGCTTTCCCAGGGCAACAATATGATGGTTAACTTTCAGTTAATCCATCAAATGATGTTGCGTCAGGTTAAGACAAAGAAGAAGAAGGAACTATGGTTCAAAGTTGATGGACTGATAGCTCGTTTTTCTCTTGCTGAGTTCCATGTAATGACTGGTCTTCCATGTGAAGACCGCGTCTGCAAACCTCCGAAAGCAGTGACTTTTTCTGATTTTCTTGGGATTGATAAATGCTCCCACGATGATTTGATGGATTGTTTCCGACAGATGAAGAAGACGTCGAAGAAGAAGCTATATATAGCAAGGTTGTTGCTCATCGAGATGGTTGTGTGTTATAGGCGGATAGACTACATCACTGAGGAAAATCTATCCCTTGCTTGCGATGACGAGACGTTTGGACAATATCCATGGGGCAGACAGTCCTATGAAGCTCTATTGAAGGCCTTGAAGAAGTCAGCTACGATGGATCGCAAGAAAGCTAGGCCTTCGTATGAGTTGTATGGATATTGGATTGCTTTCCAGGTATTCTGTTTACTTGTTTGATATATCCTTGCAATCAATTCTCACTATGTGTCAGCATTGAAGGTATTCCTCAATACGTGTCAGCATTGCATGTATTCATTACTTGTGTCAGCATTCATTACTTGTGTTTTGCATGACCACTTGTTTTGTTTTTACAGGCCTGGATATTGGAAGCCTTTCCGGCGTTGGCTGAAAAGTTTGCCTGTAATTTGAGGATGAATGATAGAGATCCTCATTCCTTGCACTGGGTTTGCAAGGTTAGGCACAGTTATGATGAAGCTGACGAGCTATTCGATGGCGACTTGGTAAGAGAAATATATCAGTGCTGACACCAACTCTGTCTTCTTATATACATGTGTTTTCTTATTTATATTTTTTTTGATGTGCATGATAGACACCGCTGTTTCCAAACTACGGAGAGTTTGCAAGAACCCCAGGCATGGGTTATATCGATGAAGAGGCTGACGATGTTTGTGATGCCATTGGTGAGCCTATGTTTTCGCAACCACCTACTGATATTCTGTATGATTGTCGGCATATGCGCAAGTATGCATATGAAAACAAGTTTTTACGTAATGATGGGTCAGAGATTGAATCATTTATGTCTTTTGAGTATGGTTTTGTTGGCGGAGAGGAAGAGGAGAGATCTGCTGAGATAGAGAAGCGAACGAACAGGAAACGTGAGGTTGACGAAGGAAATGTTGAGGGCAAATCTGTTGATGTAGAGAAGGGGAAGAAGAGGAAAAATGCTGACACAGGAAAGCCTTCTAAGAAGAAGCAGAAAGGTACATCCACTGAGACCCAGGGGAAGAGAGTTGCTTTGAGGAGAGGGCGTTCTAGTGGAACTCCACCAACCAACCCTCAAGATGGGAGGAAGGCTGATATAGAAGTTATAAAATCAATCAGGAGGAAGGCTGGGAGGATTAGGAAGAAGGCTGTTGCCTTTAACAGTTGTGAGGAATCTAAGAGAGATGTGATTCTTTATGCTGACTCAGAGACAACCACACTGGATGCAGACATGGTATCCAAGGAGGGTGGTGCTGACAGGGAGGAGGCTGTTGGATATGCTTGTGATACATCTGACGAGGATAAACCTATTCAGTATATTTTGAAGAAGAGGAATAAAGCTATGGGAAGTACAGGGAAACGTAGAATGTTGTACAAAAGTAGCAGTTCAAACAAGTCTTCCTCTATCCCCTAACCCTTTGTTGATGCGTGTCTATCCCCCGTTGAAGTTGTGAATGATGCCTGTAGAGCGATTGTATCGGTTGGTGAGGTGCAAGGTGAAGCCCAGGCTGACACAGCAAAGGCTGACCCCAATGATGATCAACCAGATGGCAACCAAGGTGTTGATGCTGACACTGAGAATGCTGGCCCCAATGACGGCAGTGAAGGGGTTGATGACACCAATGTTGATGCTATCATTGAGAATGCTCTGTTACTTCTGAACAAAGGAATTGATGCTGACACTGAAGATGTTGTGGGTGATGGTCAAGACGGTGACACTATTGGTGATGAAAAGCTGGAGGTAGGTGCCAACAGAGACACTGGGGGTGATGACAAGGGGGATTGTGGTGGCAACCGGAAGGGAGTGTTTGACGAGCATTCAAAAGAGCCAGGGTTGGATGGTGGTGATAAAGATGAAAATGCAAAAGGGCGTGTTGTTGCTGGTGAGGCTGACGCTAAATTCAACCCAGTTTGGGTACATGATTTAATTAAAATGATTGAAAAACTTGAAGAGCTTCCTGCACGTGTAGATGATTTAGTAAGAAGGGTTGAAAAGCTCGAAGAATTGCCTGCACGTCTAAATGAGTTGGGCTCTCGTGTTGATAGGGCGGTTGAACTTGTTGCAATGGTGACAGACCTGATGGAAAAGTACAATTCACTTGAGAACAGGGTAACACTGCATGAATCTACTGTTGCAAGGTCACAGTCATCTGTCAACATTGATCAATCAAGTACCAAAGTGGTGAATGCTGACATGAAGATGGGTGTTATCGTGGAGGATGCTATTGCTGAGCTGGAAGCTGAGTTGGATTCACCCAAAGGTTGTAATCAAATGAAGACATCTTCCTGTGGTGATGAGAGAGATGAAGCCCAAAGAATTACAGGTGATGTGATGGTTCCGGAGTCTATCATTCCTTTCACATTGGTTGAAGGACAGAGGACAATAGAGTCAGATTCAGTTCAATATGCTGTTGATCTAGGCCGTGATTCTGATTTGATGTCCATGGAGCCAAGAGGTGAAGAGTGTAAGGACAGCAAAGATGGAGCTCATGAAGATGCTGACAGGGGATTGCAGAGCACCAGTGAGGATGTAGGAGCTGACCTGCCAATGAAGCCAAGCAGTGAGGAGTGTAAGGATGTTGGTACCCCATTAGGTGGCCAGGTTGATGGGGACGAGAAGGATGACATTGCAGTAACTCCACCTCCTACCATTGCACAACCAGGGACTATCATCCTTGATTCTCCTGAAGGCGATGAAAATGCTGACACGCTTCCATTGCCTGTAGTGACTGACTGGGTTGCCTTCAGCAAGCACCCCAAAGTAGTCGAAGAGATTGAAGAACTCAGGCGATCCAAGCGTATCCCAAAAGCGAGTACTTTTCTGACGAGTCCATTTGAGCAGCAAGAAAAGAAAGGAAGGTGGTCCAAGCACAATGTGAAGAAGTCACTTTTAAGCGAAGATGATCATGAGTTCTTGTACAAAACTATGAGGAGTAATCGGTATTTTTTTTTTATCTTTTTACTCGTTATATAATCATTAACTGTCTTGTGCTGACACCTCTACCTCTTATGATTCTGTGTTTAATTCATAATTTTTGCTTGTTTTCAGGGATTTTTCTGTCGTTGTTGCTTCCGGAAGAGTTGATAAATCCTTTTTTAAACCAATTCTTAACAAGGACATGTGGCTGGAGTGTTCGGTAAATGATCTGGCAGCAATTATATTTCATATTGTTTGTCTTTTGGTTTTTGTTTATTGATATTTGTCGTTGTATACCTAGTGCTGACAGTAGCTTGTTACTGTGTGTTGTAGCATATTGAAGCAGGGTTGTATTATTTGAGGAAGAGGATCCATGAGGAAGCCGATAAGTATGCAGAGTTCATTGTCCTTGATTGGCTTTTCTATCAGAACTACCTGCCAGCTTGTGCTAAAGCGTACAAAGCAGATTCGCCTGTGTCAGACATGCTTGGGAGCTATTTCCTGGGTCTTTTCCCTGACCAGTATGGCAAACCATGGGCGTCTGCAAATAAGATTTACACACCCTTTAACGTCATCAACAAACACTGGGTTGCCTTAGAGATCATAATTGATCAGAAGGTGATCAATGTATATGACTGCAATGTCTATGGTGTCAGAAAGGGTGTAGTAGATGCAGAACTGCAGCCTATTGCTCACTGGCTTCCTATACACTTGGAGAAGTGCGGAATATATGAAAAATTTAGCAACACACCATTTGAGATAAGGAAGGTCCCTGACATGGTCCATGATAAATCTGGGTTTGTACTCTTACCTAACTTTTATATTAATTGTTGACATACATTTACTTTCTGTTTATCTGTTGTTGACACACCCCTATTTGTCTGCGTTTGTGAGTGGGTGCAGAAGTGCTTGCGGGGTGTTTACAGTGAAAGCAATCGAGGCTGTTGTATTTGGCGGAGATGTCACCACAATCACATATGAGAAGCTATCCCGCTACTACAGAGAGCTTATTTGCTCAGACTTGATCAAGGAGTCTTGGAGCTTCATAATTTGAGCAATGCTGACACTATCATTCTGAGTTCTTAGTTTAAGTGACATTGTAGTTGGATATGAAGGTGGATATTAACTGTATGTATTTTGTTGACATCATTATTCTGGGTTTGGATATTAACTACTTCCACTGAACATCGTTCGCGTATATTGAAATGTATGTATTTTGTTGTGTTTAATGTACTTATTCGGAACTAAGCATCTGTTTTTTTACATTAGATCGAATTTGATATAGTCTCCAATCACATACAATGTAAAAAATCCAATATGACATACAGCAATGCTGAAAAGAAAGTGCAATGAATCTTCTTGAAAACATATGGGAATGTATGAGTGTCAGCATTGCCCATAATGCTGACATGGGGTTATGTAAACTATGAAAAAAGTAATTTCCAAAACAGAATCAGGTTTATGATATGCAATATATATAACTGGGAGGGGGGGGCGTTTCTAAGTGATTGTATCCTAGAAGTATATGATATAAAGCGAGCCGGTCTCAAGCAATGCTGACACCATCATTTTCTGGAGTACTTCAGTCTTCTCTTTAGCTCACACTTAGGCAACAGTCTATTGGAGGGAGGTCTTCCTGGTCCCCTCTTAACAACAGGAGGGTAACACTTTATAGATCTTATTGCTTCAGGGACGCCTGATTCATCCTCTGTCAGCACTGGGTATATTGTTTCAGCATAAGCTAATTTCCAAGCATCAGTTGTGTAAAATCTGGCAACAAAGTCTGATACATTTGTCTTAACCTTCATGATGGCTGAAAGAGCATGAACACATGGGATCTTCTCTATATCGAAAAACTTGCAAGTGCATGTTTTTGCTGACAGGTCCACTATTGCATGAGACCCTTGCCCTTTTACTTCAAATTTATATTCATCCAGCCTCTGAACTTTGTATTCTCTAGCTTGATCTTGCAGGTTCCTAATCAAATCAAGTACTGCTGGTGTCAGTGTGTCCTCATGTTTGGATGCCTTTTCTCTACGCTCTTGGAACCATTCCCCGAGTTTCTCTCTAGCAAAATTCAACAGTGCAACAATAGGGTAATTTTTCTTCCCCTTGAAGATGGAATTTAAGCTCTCTGCATTATTAGATGTCATCATGTTGTATCTGGTGATTGGTGAATGTGCTCTAGCCCACCTATGTACTCCTGCTGACACTAAATAGGTCGCCATCTTCGGGCAGCTTTCCCTTATGCGGTTAAAATATTTGTCGAACTCCCCAGCACTATAACTATCCGCTGCTTTCTTGAACCAATTTCCCAAGTATCTTTTCTTGAATGTGCTTCTAATGTTTTGTTTCATGTGCCATCTACAAAGGCAGTGATGTGCACTGGGGTAAACCAAGCCAATTGCTCTTGCAATGCTGACATGTTTATCAGACACAAACACCAGATCATTTGATGGAGGAACAACCCTCATCAGCTGGCGAAGAAACCACTCCCAAGAGTTGTTGTTTTCTGTGTCAGCAATGGCAAATGCAAGGGGGAAAATATTTCTGTTTGCATCTTGCGCTACTGCCCCAAGCAAAGTCCCTTTGTATTTCCCAGTTAAAAATGTTCCATCAATAACAACAACCTGTAAAATAATGATCATAAGTTGTGCGATGACAAAGGAATATTCAAAAGTGATCTGTGCTGACACTGATAAGTTTATACCTTTTTCAATGCAGGGAAGGCCCGAATGCACTGCCGAAATGATAAAAACAAGTATTTAAACCTGCCATCATCATCTGTTGACATCAATGCAACAGTTCCATCATTTTTCTCCATAATCATGTGACAAAATAATGGCAAGTCAGCAAAATTTGACTCCGGTGTCCCTCTGTCCCTTTCTTGTGCAATTCTTCTTGACTTCCATGCTGTCCAATAACTAATGGGAATTCTTTTTTCAGTCCTCATTTTATCCATTATCTGCTTTGGATTGTAGCCGCTGCTGACACTGTAATAATGCATACATTAGAATGAATGATGTGATACCTGAACTGAGTGTTACTTTGATGATAAAATATAGACACTTACACTGGCTGGATTATGCTTGCTACCACTGAGGAAGGTGCTTGCCTGCAATTGCTTGTTCTCACATCCCATGTGCATGTGTGCAAACCATTGTACGTTGACACCTCGTAGCAATTCTGAGAAACAGTATTTACGTGTAACTTCCATCTGCAGCTTGTATCCACGCAATGCGCCCTAAAATACTTGGGTTCAGATCTCGTTACTCGGTACCCAAATATTTCTGTCACCGATAATATACGTAAAGCATCCTTCATTTCCTTCTTTGATTCAAAGGTTCTCCCAATGTACATTGTGCTGGATGAGGTATTGTTGAAACTACTCATGCTAGAGCTGTCATCCTTGCAATCTTCAATTGTTTTATCTCTACTGCGCATGGAAGAGTACAGTCTCCTCCAGGTGTCAACATCACAATCAATGTCATTATCATCCTCCATATAATCATCCATATCATCATTCATGTCATCTGACCCCACCGTCTGCATTTGAGGGTCGGCAATCATATGATTTTGCTCCCTGTCATACTCAATCAATCCAACTGATTTCACACTCTCCCTGTCAGCTGTGTCAACAATTGCAAGTGGTTGTGCCTGTATGCTGACACACAACTCAACAGCATAGTCTACACCATCTAGTGCTGATATATCGAGGAATTCTTTCAAATCAGTGTCAAAATCAACTATAAGTGGGGCTTTGAGCTTTTTGCATGGGTGCAAATGACTAAATTGCAATTCAAGAACACTGTCTACATTGAATCTAGTGCACACCTTTCTCTTCAAGTCTTGTAGTGTTGTTGAATCATATAGCAAAAATACCTTTGATGTTGTATTTCCAACAAATTCCAGGCCTGTGTCAGCAAACACCCATGATCCACCAAATACTACTGTAATCATATGAGGTTCCATTTATGATTGACCTATCAATTAAATAGAGACAATATGCAAACAATCAGTGTCACAATGAGTTTACTCTGATTCCATGTCAGCATGATAGATATAAGTTAGATACAAGCAATATATATACAAGTACA
This sequence comes from Persicaria tinctoria, assembly GCA_037127255.1. NCBI lineage: Eukaryota > Viridiplantae > Streptophyta > Magnoliopsida > Caryophyllales > Polygonaceae > Persicaria > Persicaria tinctoria. The sequence goes on from JBANSL010000010.1 coordinate 4,771,081, forward strand.
ATGAATTGCATTTGATTCCGTGTCAGCATGATAGAAATAAGTTAGATACATGACATTTATTTACGAAATCTCAGACAGTGTCAGCATTATACAACGAGGCTAGAAATCAAAACAGATCTATGTAGAACAATTCAAACAATTAATTTCTTTCAATTCATTCAAGTACAACATTTCGAATTCATCCAACAGAGATATTTTAAGGATCGTGATGTTGACAGATCTAGCAAATCGACGAAGAACCTGAAACTCTATATATTGTTGACAACTTACTGTGATTTGTATCGAAACAGTAACAACTGAAGTCGAAATTACAAGATCTACACTATACGAGTTCATCTATTGGATATAAAACGAAATTTACAAACGAAATTTACAGATCTATGAACGACAGATCTACCAATTATACGAATGCTGACATCAAAACCACAATTCAGTAATGCTATGATATTAGATAGATGTAGTGATAGATGTAGTACCGAAAATTGGCGTTGATCGGCGTTGATCAATACATACAGGCTACCGCGATCGAAAATCGGAGGGAGGTCTATCTCGTGTCAGCGTCGGAGAGATCGGGGGGAGGGTGCGCGTGTCCCGTGTAGTATTGTGTATATTTTGGCAAAATTCCCAAAATCGTGTATATTAGGCTAATATGACCTCCATATATGTATATTTCGCAAATCGCCCCTTATTTTATTGCATGGTTTTTAAATATTTAATTAAAGCTATCGATTTTAATTATACAAGAGTTATATAAAATTTGGCAAAAGATATAAGAATTCAGATTTGAAAATTTATATTTGGAGTGACTTGTGTATATTTAATCTTCCTACATGCTTAATTTTATTATTTGGGTGCCGGATTGAAATTTATAATATGCTAAACTACTTGTAAATTTAGAAATTAGAGAAACTCACCCATAATTTTATTTTTTTAAGAATCATCTACGGCTTCGTGAGGCCTGACCTCTTTTAAAAGATGCTATTGGTTGACATGTCAGTTATGTTAGATGCTTTTCAAACCCTTGTTTTTTTTTGGTTTTTTTTTAATGTTTAGTTTTACTGGTAGAGTTTAAAAGATCTTAACCGTCAGTTTTTATGAGAGAAAAAAATGAGAATCTACAGAACAATCTATCTATATCTATCTATATCTATATAATCTATATATTAAAATACTAAAGCAGAGACCGCTGGAGCGACCTCGCTGGCACGGAATTTTCTGGATTAAACGGGATTATTTTCGCCTGCGTGGCATTTTCTGGATTAAAGTGGTATTATATTTCTGGGCCACATCAATTAATAATCCAATATAGTTAGGAATAAAACTGTTCTTTCTAGATCAATAATCTATCGAATATAACCTCCTATCTTAATTAGTTTTAGTTTTTATGTTCATGAGATTTTATGTTGAATAGATAATTAATTAAGTGTTTAAGATAGAATATTGTAGTTCATATATATATAGAGAGGTTATCTACGACTCATCCTCAAACATCAAACCTTCATTATCATTGTTAGCCGATTCAAATCAAGACTTGCCGCAACTTTAATATCATCATTAGCAAAGTTGTAATCCTACTAGGTATATATATCAATTAACTCAAAAGTTATACGTACGTGATTTGATCCATCATTTGATCATCTTCTTACAATTAACTGCGAGTTGCTATAATTGTTGGGATTCATTAGCTTATATTGCACAATAGATAACTAATATTTTCAAATCAATTGAAGGATGGTATGAATATCATTAATGTACGGCCGGTTAGAACATATTTTTCTTTATATAAAAATTATACTCCCTCCGTTAATTAAAACTTGACGTTTTACTATTCACGCACGCATTTTAAGGGGTTAAAAACTATATAAAATATTAACTTTTTTTAATAATTTTTTAAAATGAGATCATACTTATTACTATTAAGTACGAATTTATAAAAACAAATGTAAAAAAAAGTTAATATTTTATATAGTTTTTATTTTTCTAAAAAAACGTGCGTGAATAGTAAACGAAAAGTTTTAATTAACAGAGAGAGTATTAGTTATCTATTGTGCAAATTTTTTATATAAAATTTGGAAATTAATTTTAAAAATCTATTAAAATCGTATTTTACTAGATAAAATTTCAAAAATTTAATAATCCATTATATATAATATCTATTTCAAATGTTAATCTAGAGCTAGCCATGCTGAAAATTGGTAGAATGTTATAGTATTAATCTATTTAAGTTATTGTTTTTTCTAACCTATAAAACAAGGGGCATAGTTTAAAATTTAGATTATCAATATTATAGATACACTTCGATAAATAATTAAATATTTTGTGCTCCAATATTTTTCAACATATAATATAAATTTGGTTCTATTTTAAAACATGCGAGAAGAATTTCAATGTATATGATATTTTAATAGTTTAATTGTAATGTTAATTCTACTCTACTATCCACAAAAATACATATCATTATACATCATTGACGATAACATTAAAAAAATTATATATTTTTTTAAAAAAATATGTAATATGCCGTGCAGGAGCACGAGTAATCTATATCTATATCTATATCTATATCTATATCTATATCTATATCTATATCTAAATCTATATCTAACTATATAAATATCTATCTATATCTATATATAAAATACTAAAACAGAGGCCGCTGGAGCGACCTCGCTGGCACGGAATTATCTGGATTAAACGGGATTATTTTTGCCTACGTGGCATTTTCTAGATTAAACCGGTATTAAATTTATGGGCCACACCAATTAATAAACGAATATAGTTAGCTCAAAACTTATCTTTTTACATAATTAAGTGACATTTTCTGAATTAAAGTTGTATTATATTTTTTAGCCACATCAATTAATCAGTCAAAATATAAAAAAAAAACTTATCTTTTTAGATACATAATCTATTCAATATAAACCATGTACTTAAGTGGCATTTTGATTGTTATATATAAATTATTTTTATAGAAAATATATATATGAATTTAGATTTGTCGCAACCTTCAATATCTCCATTAGCAAAGTCAAATTTGAGAGTGAGGCCGTTTTATTTTGTTTTACCCAAATTATAATTCGGTGGGAATAAAAATATTACACAAAATACGTAAGATAAAATAGTTTAATTTTTACTACATAAGTTTTTGGTTTAAATAAGTAGTTAATAAAATTTTTTAATATAATTAATAATCTAAATTAATAGTAACTTTATGTCATTTTATTAAGATAAAATGATATAATTTTTTAAGAAAGCAAATAAAAGCAAACAAAAATACATCTATAAATCTAATTATTACTTTACAAGATTTTACTTCTAAAACGACATATTTTTTCTTAACAAGATTTTACTTCTAAAATGCCATGTTTTTTTTTAACAGAGGGAGTGTAAAATTATTTTTCTTAACGGAGAGAGTATAAAATTATTAATTGATATGGTTAAAAGGGTTTACACTACACGAGTAAGCGACACATAAGTGAAATTACCTTCTTATTTGTATATTCAATTTCATCTAACAAGATTTTACTTTAATTTATTTTACAATTGATTGAGTGTTTTATTAACATATTTCAAGCATAAAGTGTAATAAAAAAACATTTCAAAAAAATTAACATAATAAAATATAATTTATTAACAAAACGCGCAAACGCGCGGGTACCGAATACTAGTAAAATACTAAAACAGAGACCGCTGGTGCGACCTCACGACCACGGAATTTTCTGAATTAAACGGGATTATTTTTGCTTATATGTCATTTTCTTGATTAAAGTGGTATTATATTTTTGGGCCACATCAATTATTAATAAGCCAATATATATAGTTAGGTAAAAAAAAACTTATCTTTTTAGATCAAATATCTATCCATCCAATATAAAATTATATTTAGATTAAAGTAGATTCTTATTTAAAATAAGACTTTTTTTACTTTCACAATTTAATAATAATAATTAAACATGGATAATTGATATAATAAAATATAATTTATTTAATTAGGGGTTAATATGGGTACGGGTTTTTTAATTTGGAACATATCAATATCAATACCTTATAACAAAACCGCACAAGAAATTAAAAAAAATTATTTAAAAACATAACATAATTAAAGACGTAGGGTTTGATTAAACTATATTCTAGATAAGTCTAATATGAAGATCGAGGATGTGAGTCACTGAAGTAGATTTGTTATTTCATTTTCCTTCTTTTGTGAAATTTTGAGAAATTTGCATCGAACCGACTGGAGTCTTATTGTATAGTTAGGTAAAAAAAAAACTTATTTTTTAAAATCAAATAATCTATCAAATATATATAATCTTATATCTTAATTAGGTATATAAATATTCATTAGAAAACAACAACCTTTCTATTAAATCTATCATTACTCAATTCATCTTATCTTAACCGTACTATATATTAAATTTATCAAATTTTAAATTATATTTCTTCTATAAAGTTAAGTGCAATATTTTATTAACGGGATGAGATTGGTTACTAAAAGACTATTTTTGCAATATTTTTGTAAAACGTTGTTTGGGTTATTTTTAACCACCCTCAAATAACAAAAATTGAATTGTTTTCATTACTGTTTCCTTACATTAAATATATCCTGTAAAATATTTTTCATGATTGAAAATCATCTTAAATACCATCAAGGCATATACAACGTTGTTTTTTTTAAATGACGAGGAACCCACATTTGACGGTAAACCCCGAGCACGTTACCCAGCCGGCATATACAACGTTGTTTTAATTTTAATTTGTAGCAAGTATAAAATAATTTTATTAATTAATACTCCGCATATAATACCAAAGTAATTAATCTTAAAAATAAATGACAATTTAAATACAATTATATGAATTATCACCCTAGCTTTTATGTCAAAATTATTAAAAAATATTATGAAATATATATATTTTTTGTAAATTATTTTTAACATGTTAATATATAATATTGTGGGCGACAATTTCAAATGGTCTAATATTCCATCACTTGATAAAAATATATCATTTTGGTTTTTTAACAAGTTTTTAAGAATTTAAAAAATATTTTTTTATAATTTTATACGTTTTAAAAATAATTATAATAAAATATACAGTATAATAAAATAATATATAATTAATTAATAAACAGCGAACGCGCGGGCAATGTGTCATATTCTGGATTGAATTGGTATTATAGTTTTGGACCACATCAATTAATAAACCAATATAGTTAGATAGAAAACTTATTTTTTTAGACCAATATATTAAGGGGCTATAAAACTATAAAACTTATCATTTAGTTAACATAACCTCATCTTTTAGTCACATCAAGCTAATTTTTTCATCCGGAATATATCTTTAAATCACAAATAAAATAATATTCTTTCTAACCAATGTGTTCGAAATTATTTATGTATATATAATATTTTTTTTATTAAACTAGCAACGTATTGGTCAATTACATAAAATAGTATCGATAATATTTTATTATACTTACTATATAAATGTTTAATATGTTGCTTTGGGCATAAGTACGTGACAATCTATAATATTATGTAAATATTTAATCTTTTTAGATAAAATTGAATGTATTTGTATAAATATTCAACCTTATATTTTAATTAGTTAGAAAATATATCTCTTTTAATTAGATGAAATTGAATATATTTGTATAAATATTCAACCTTATATCTTAATTAGGTAGAAAACTTATCGTTTTAGATTAATCTATCTAATATTTCCCACTCACACAATATTAGTTTGCAACGTCATAATTAGAATGGATTGTTAAATAATAATATTAGTTTCTCACGAAATTTTCTGGATTAAACGTGATTATTTTTGCTTATGTGTCATTTTCTTGATTAAAGTGGTCACGTACATAATTAGAATGGATTGTTAAATAATAAAAAACATTCAAGTTTATGTCAGATTGTTTTTTTAAGTCACGTCAATTGATAATCTAATAAAATATTTGAATATAATTAATATAATAAAATTTAATTTAATAAAAAAACGCGCAACCGCGCGGGTACCGATACTAGTTATAATACTAAAGGAGAAGTCGCCTACGACATGTGGCGGCTTCTCCTTTAATGTAGGTTTTTTTAATTAGATTAATTGATTTATGTAGCTTTAAAGGAGATTAATTGGTTAACAAATCTTATCTAATGTAAAGGATAAAATCAAATCTTTAACTCCTTGGAAAATATTATTAATATTATTAATTAACTACCTTACCTAAATTATTATTTGTTAGCTTTTTTTATTTATTTAAGATTAATAATAAAAAAGAATTAGATTTAAAAATTAAATTACTAATTAACCTAATTGATATGCCATATCTAAAATAACTAACTAACCAAAACGTAATCTTATTGTTTGCATGATGATATATGCAAATCCAGAATCTAGAAACTTACGCATATTTTATCACTTTTTTTTTAATCACCAATCTTATCACTTTGTAATGTAATCTCTTACTGTATCTATTGCAATCTTATCACTAAAATAATTTTAAAAAAAAACAGATTAGTCCATTCCAAGTTTCAGATGGCTATTAATCAGATTAGTCAATTTTTATTTTTATTTACAATTATTTATTAATTCAAAGTAGATATATAAAATCAATGATCTCTGATTTGGTTAAAATTTTGAATTTTGAAATCAGTTTTTGTTTTTCCAATTCTTTAGATCAACTAATCTGATTTGGTTACAATTTTGAATTTTGAAATTTTTTAAAAAAAGTATTCAGATCGCCAAAATCATAGTACTACACTACTACTGTTATAAATACTACCCTAACTCTTCCTGATTCAATTGTTCACATTTTTACGGAGTATATTCATTTGCTTTTGTGCTGTTGTGTTGCTTTTATATCTTAATCTAACATAATCATATTTGCAGATGCAGGTTATTGATTGTACCCTAATTTACTTGATTTTAATCACAATCTTACTTCCCTCTCTTATTGTCCTTCTCAGTTTATCCGATTAATTACGATTCCATTGATTCTACTTGGAATTATGTCCAGTTGTGCTTAACTACTCGGAAAATTGATGTGAAATCGATCGACTTTGTGTTGCTACGTGGAATCCTTAGTCAAGATGTACGTGAAATCATTCAACGTAACACTAAATACCTCCAATTCGATTTGATTTGAAGTTATCTAATTAATCTTTTGGTTTCATCTTATAAATACAGGGGCAAGCTAATGCAGATTTCATTTATTTTATTTATGGTTTTAGTTAATTAGCTGCATTCGTTCAAATATACACCGTATATTCTCATGGTTATATAATTAAATTTATGGAAGATTTTGCTAATTAATCTTTTGAACCACTTTTTAATCAATAAATTTTATATTTTCAATTATAATTTAGTCATGATTATAAAATTAAATTTATGGAAGATTTTGCTAAACAAATCACTTAAGATATGATTTGTTTGTTAATTTAGATATTCACTGGATAAGATCAAATAAAATCATATTTATCTCAAAAAATTCAAATTTGATTACATTATAACTTGCCATTTGTTAAAGAAAATATTTGATTCTATTTTTTTTGTTATATTTTTTATTCCACAAATTACTATAGAATATTTCGGTTTTAGTTTTAATTTCTATTTTTTTTTAGATAAATAACTCAAAATTGATTCATTCATTTAATTTTGAACCATATGTATGTTAATTAAAAGATAAAACCAAATCTCATAGGTTCTATTGTTTAGGTAATGTATCTTTAATTATTTTTATTTATTTCTTCTTCTTATCAGTTTGCTAGAGAAAATACATATGTGACTCTTTTTTATACGGATGTTTTCCACCACATGTTATATACAAGAATTCAAATCCCTATTCATTTTTGTATGTAAGATTATTATCTCTATATGCATGTTGGATGGTTACAAGTAATGCTTACAAGTTTTGGTATTGATGAAGAAATGATAAATGAAATTATATAAATACATATTTTTAAAAAAGATCGGTACTAAGCTAGTACCGCTGTTAAAAGGAGCCATTGTGTTTTTTTGAAAGAAAACTAGTTTTATGGGTGGTTTTCTGCAATTTTCAAATCTATGAGTAATTATGTAAAACCCCCCAAAATTTAAAGTGGTTTCTGAAATTTAACCTAAAATTAAATCACGACTCTATCACCGCACCGGACAAAAGAGACAAACGGGGAAGAAAGAGCGAAATCTGATGGCGCTGACTGGTAGATATTCAGCACTAATTACTTCCGGGAAAAGCAATTTCAATCCCCAAACCAGAAAAAAAGAAAGAAAAAAGACTAAACCAACCGGAAGACAAATTCAGCGTTTGTTTCTGCACTTGCAAATCTATCTTCTCCCCCTCCACCGGTGGATTCGCAACTGCATTTACCTCCGATCACGCTCTTGTGATCGATCTTTCGAGGTCCGAGGACAGTTTCACCGATTCAAACAAAACTTTCAGCAAGTCAAAAACCTGGTATTGTGAATTCAGTGCTGCTACTCGATTCATTACAAGGTGAGTTCTGCACTGTTGGATTCATGTCGCCTTTATCGGATTCTGCTTCTGGGATTTTTCAGTCGGTGATGCTAAGCCTTTGTTTGGTTGTAATTGCTGATGTCGGTAGAAAGTTAGTTCAAGTTTACGAATTAGGGTTTTGATGATGTATTATCGATTGCTTCACTTTTTCTTCAATTGATTGAACTAAAATCTATCAAGGTTGCTGAAAGAGTAAAAGCTAGCATATTTCTGTACCGACGCCCTGCAATTGGCAATTGCTTTTCCATTGACTCGGTGTTGACAAAATCCAGGAAATTATTTTTATCCATTCTTTATGTTGCTGAGAGCACGTTTTGATTTTCTTGAAGCAGTACTTTTGTAGATATGCCGTTGTCTCTTTCAATTCGTGTTAAATCGCTCGTATATATGCTAGGAAACTGGCATATTGATGATAATGCTATTTTTGTTCTTTCCCCAAAGATCAAGAAAAGGTGTGTGCTACAAGGATCAATCAACGGTTTATTTATTTTTTGGACACTTCAGGATCAGTCAACTTGACAAAATTCAAAACAATGATATTTACCTTCGACTACTGTGCTCACCATAGCCACCGACAAACTGGAATTAATACTCTCAGAGGGATTGCAGAGAAGATATTAGAGTCTCTTAATGTTGGGGCAATTTGTCATATTTTGATATGTATCCGTAAATTGAATGTTGTAGGGCCTTGGCTAGATTCATCTGGTGTGATCTTGAATGTGCATATGCTTTCTATCCAGATAGTCCCTACAGTGTTTATAATCAAGCGCCAATGAACCCAAACATGTCTTTATCGATATTATCGTGGTGCTGCCAAAAGCATTTTAAAATCATCTGGAAAGGATTAGAATAAAAGTTGAACTTGTTTTTTTTTTCTGCTACCTGCTGGGCTTCTTCCGAATTTTAATTTGTTCTTAAGTTCTGAGCCTGCAATCTGGAATATGGAAGTGTAATTGTAGTTTTTCTTGTTGATTAACTGGTGTGTTGTATGTTTTAGGATGAAGTGATGTTTGGTTGGAGCCAAGTCTACACAAATGACAAAGATGTTATTGGACCATTGACTACTGCTGTTTGTTGAGGCTCGGCCACTTATCAATTGTAGCATTGTAGGCATAGTAGCAGGCTTAGTACTTCTTTATAATGGGATGGAGGGGCATCATTTGCTCTTTCTTTTTCTTTCTAACCATGACAGAGTCCTCAAGTAGATCTGTAAACTTGTGGGCTCTAAACCTGGAGAATGGACCATCATTCCTGCATAATTGGACAATCACCAGCGCGAGCATATTCGTGCTTGTTGCTCTTGTGCTCTCCATGTATAATGTTTTCGAGCATTTATCTGCTTATAATCAACCAGAGGTGTGTTTCGCATACTAATAAGATTGCTTGCATAAATTTTGCCTACATCTCGTTAAACTTGTCTGTTTTTTCAGCTTTTGGAACTGATAGTATTCCTCTTAACTTAATTTCAGGAGCAGAAGTTTATGATTGGACTTATACTGATGGTTCCTGTCTATGCAGTAGAATCGGTATGTTTTTTCCACTCCCAGATGTCAGCATACTATTCTAAATTGAATGTATGGTTTAGATTTGGCTGATTACACCCTATCATCTTTATAGCGAAAGGAAACAACAATCAAATGAAAAATAATAAAAAGGAAAAAATGTAAAGTATTAAAAACAAGGACCAAATAAGTTTGGTTTCTTGAAAAGATGAGGTGACCCGGAAAGTGCTTGAGGATATCCAAATACTTCATTTAATTGTCTACCTCACCATGTGTCTGGTTGATTATGCTGGAAGCTGTGCAAGTAGTTATTTTGTCCTCTTCAAATTGCTAAGTTTTTGAGAACCATGTGCCTGTTTTTATTTATTTTTGGATAATATTCTGGAGTTTGTTCTACTATCTCATCGTACCAATTACTCATGGAGTCATGTATTGCTTTCATTTGTCTCTGCAGTATTTATCACTTTTGGATTCAAAGGCTGCATTCAACTGTGAGATAATACGTGACTGCTATGAAGCCTTTGCAATGTACTGCTTTGAGAGATACCTAATTGCTTGTTTAGGTAAGTATCAAAATCTTAATAAATTTGGCTTGTAGTATGTATCTGCTATGAAACTCTTTCCTTTCTATGCATGCTCAGTATGTATTTATTAATTTTGATATCAAAATTGTCTTCTAGGTGGTGAGGAGAGCACAATAGAATTTATGGAACGTCAGAGTGTCATAACCCCTGATGAACCACTTCTTGATGAAGCACAAAGCTATGGAGTTGTGGAGCATCCTTTCCCTCTAAAGTTCTTGATTCGAGAGTGGAATCTCGGGAAAGATTTCTATCATTATGTGAAGATAGGGATCGTTCAATACGTATGCTCTAAAGATTGCCACGTTTTGTCGTTTCCTGTAGAATTAATTATATTGATTGAATTGACCGCTTTTGACATGTTACTTTTCTAACTCTCAGATGATAGTAAAGATGATTTGTGCACTTGTTGCAATGATTTTGCAAGCTTTTGGCGTTTACGGGGAAGGAAAGTTTCAGTGGAATTATGGGTAAGTTATCCCTTGCTTCAACCTTTATCACATGATAGTATGGATTCTTACAAGGAAAATATTTTCGAAATATATCCTTTTCCTGCTACGTCTCAATCTAAAGTTGTGATTTATTTTGGCAGCTATCCATACTTAGCAGTAGTTCTTAATTTCAGTCAGTCATGGGCTTTGTATTGCCTGGTCCAGTTCTACGCGGTCACAAAAGACAAGCTTGCCCCAATAAAACCTCTGTCAAAATTTCTGACATTCAAGTCGATTGTATTCTTGACCTGGTGGCAAGGAGTTGCCGTTGCAATCCTTTTCTCAATCGGAGCCTTGAGGGGATCCCTTGCGCAGGAGTTGAAAACGCGCATTCAAGACTACATAATATGCATTGAGGTCTTGATCTTTGTCCCATCGTTCATTTTACCCGTCACTATCTTGTCATGGCTGTAACATTTTACTCTTCAAACAGATGGGCATTGCAGCTGTCGTCCACCTATATGTTTTTCCATCTGTCCCTTACAAACGTGGGGAAAGATGTGTTCGGAATGTGACCGTGATGGATGATTATGCTGCTTTAGGCACCGCTCCTGATCCAGATGAGGTCCACGATTGTGGTAAATTTACGAATGTGAAGACAGTTCGACACGATGACAGAGAAAAGCGCCTTAGTTTCCCCCAATCTGTTCGGGATGTGGTCGTTGGTAGCAGTGAAATTGTAAGAATTTCTTGTTTCTGCCAACCATGATTCATGACTGTATACTAGTGTAGTGATAATTTGATATTTCTCCACACCTTATGATTTTGTTCCCTTCCAGATGGTGGATGACATGAAATACACAGTCTCTCATGTGGTAGAGCCAGTTGAGAGGGGTTTTGCAAGAGTAAACAAGACATTCCAGGAGATATCGGAAAGCGTGGAGAAGAAGAGACTGGAACTGAGAAAGAATTCAAAGGATGATACTGAAGTCCCACTGAATTCATGGAATAAGGAATCCTCTGAGGCCCCTGGAAGTTCATCCAACGGTTGGGTCAGTGACAACGGTTTATCCTCGAAAACAAAAAGGTCAAGGTCAGCAAATCCATTCATTTCTGGGTTTCAATTTAGATAGCAGCCAGGGATATGAAAATGATGTACTTTTACTGTACAGAAGAAACTTGAACATCAGTTAGATAGATCTTTTTTGGCTTCTGCTATCAGTGATCTTCAAAGCTGGTATATGAATCTGGTATTCTGGAATCAGTTCCTTTGCGCATTATTATTTGCAATCGAAAGGACAAGGCAATAGACAATATTGATAATGTGACAAGTTTATAGTTTTATTTCCGAATTAAAGTGTGTGGCTTGATAATAAGACAATATTGATAACATCTAGCACTTTCTAACCATCTTCTTTTCCCCTTTTATAAACTCACAAAAATGTAGTGATCATACAAATTTTACACATAAAATTTGATAAATTTTCCTTCTATTTCCTACTACTCAAACAAATAGGGTCTAAGATCACATATGGAATGTCACATTGTCATTCCAATTGGTCAATTCTCTTTTCCATCTGGGCTTGTAGATTGTAGTATTTTAAGTTTTAACTACTAGTCTATCAATAGCAGAAGGGTTGAGAAGTTGAGTAGTTCGAGCTTGGTTGGACTTACTTTAAAAAAGTCAGTTTAAAGCCCGCTTCTTTTACTAAATAAGTCGAATATGAGGACATTTCTCTACTCTAACTTGAATCGCTCGAAATTTATCGAATTCATGAAATTTATCCCAAGTTAATACGTCGTACTTGCTCTATTAGCCGAGTAGCCAGGTCTCAGACTCATTCACTCTGCTCAACAAACTGAACATAAACACATATTTAAGCTTGAATAAAAATTCAGACTCGACTTATTTTGTTGAACACAAGCCACTAAAGTTGGGTTTGTTGAACTCGAATAAGTTGAATAACAACTTTAAATACTCATCTCCATTGGATTAACTTAAGTTAACTGGATGGGCCGGTCAGGCCCATTAGAAGAGGCGGCCGGCCCAGGCCCGGGTAGAGATATCAGAGGTGGTGTTTTTAGGGTTTGTGTTTTGACGACGGCGCTGCCGCTGACATCTATATAACTGGAATTGGGTTTCCTGAATCTCCCATCATCCATCTCCTTCCCTCTCACCTTCTAAAGTTCTTCGCTCCGCAGTCGAATTAGTTGTTTCGCTCTTTGAATTCTTGTTTGTTTTGGCGACGATTCGAACAGCTGATTTTACTCTAGTCATTGTCAGGGAAATTGGGGAAGAGCTGTGATGAGATTTTGATGTCATGCACCACTCTTATCGATTGTCTTCAATCTGTGCTGAGAAATTCATCTACCCATATTTGTCTGAGCTCTCCCCACTTTCATCTTCTTTCTTTGCATTCCGCCTCCTCTGTTTTTCTCGGAATTTGAATTGGTTTTGTTTGAAAAGAAAATATGAACTTGTTTGATTGCAGATGCATATAAATTACGCAATAGGAGAGATTTGTTGAAGAAGGGGCCAAATGATGGGTCATTAGACCTTGATGCGGACCGTATCAGGCAATTGCTTGCTGGGGACAAATTTAATTGATTTCTGATGGTCACCTTCGATCAATCTTCCAGTTTCATCTTTGTTAAATTCAGTGTTTCATAAAATCTAAAAGCTGATTTGATTCTTCATTCAGGATTTCAGTTTCATCTTCGTATGTTTTAGAAAACATACAATACAAATTGTTTTGCAACTAATTTGTATTTACAAAATTACATCACTAATAAATCCCCAAAGTTATCACTAATTTTACAGCAATGGCACTCCTTGATCAATCAAGTTTAGGTATGGTTGATGCGATCCATTCCATAAACTTTCTGCAACACAAATCATAGTGAAAAATTGCATCATCAAAATGAATTCATGTAGCAACAACATAGGAAATTGAGTGTTTTTTCACCATGACAGAGTCAAGATTTGATAAATTCAGAAGATGCATATTTCAGGCTATGAAGTTGCAGATTTGATTCATCATTCAGGATTTCAGTGTTACCAGACAATGTTCTTCCTTTCTTTTCACAGTACTTGAAAACGCTACATTGTTTTGCAACTAATTTGTATTTACAAAATTACATCACTACTAAAACCCCAAAGTTACACATTCATCACTAATTTTACAGCAATGGAAAGAAAAAGCTTCATAAAGGAACATATATCATCTTCAATTTAGGTATGCTTGATGCGATCCATTCCATAAACTTTCTGCAACATAAATCATAGTGAAAATTGCATCTTCAAGAAGAAATCATGTAGCAACAATAGGAAATCAAGTGTTTCTTTACCATGACAAAGTGGAGATCATCCAGCAGTGGCACCAGCAATGAGATCATAGATTGTATTTCTTCCTTGAGAGTGCTCAAGTTTTCAGGCTTTGCTGCGAGGATCTCGATGAAGGTTTTGTTATCCGGTAGCAGCCTGAGTGCGACCTGCGAATGTGCATAACTCGTGAAAGGGTTGCATAGATTTTCATTGAGATATAGGGGAATTAAAGAGTTGTGTGAATAAGTTACTTTGAAAGCGGCAAATGAAATCCAACCATGCCATGGTTTCAGGGTGAGATTGTAGGACTCCTCCACTGCGTCCTCCATTCTCTGGCTTGGATTTCTTGCTACTCTTTCCAACAAGGCCACCGCCATATGCAATGCCCTTTCCAAACCCAAAAAAAGCGCAATTATTGAAAAATAAAATTCTAATTAATTTTTTTTATCATTATATAATTAATAAATATTTTGGATTAAAATTATCATTAAATACTAATAAATATATTTTTTAAATTTAATCCATCTGTTATTTCAAACACGACAATTAATTATAAAAATCAAATAAAGAAAGGTTGGTGGAAAATAAGAGGATTTGACATATGCGATAACATTTTTTATTTTAAGAGTTTCTATAGATATAAACACAGATTATATTAGACATAAAAATCAAATGCAAAAATAAAGTGGTTAGAATGAAATATAAATTAGTACGATTTCCACGCCGTGGCTCGATTTTTTTTATAAATAATATTTAGATATAGATAAATTATAGACATTAGATATAATTCAATATTTTTAATTCAACCCATTGATTAGTAAATGTGTTTAAAATAACAGAAAATAATACACTTGGGTTAAAGAGATAAAAAGAAAAATAAATAATAAATAGTGGAAGATAAAAGTTTTGAATTAATCCCATTGGTTTAAAAATGTAACATCAAATAATATTGCGTAATTAATATTAGAATATTTTTCAAAAAACATAATATTAGAAAATATAGTTACCATAATAAAATGATATTATGTAAATAATATTTTCACAAATAACTTTGAACATGAAGAGGACATGTGATATAAATTAATATATTATATAGATATAGATAGTTAGTAAATGAATTTGAGTTAAGCCCAATAGTTATTTTAGATTGAATTCAATGTTTTGAATTAAGCCTAATAGTTAGAAATATTAAAGAAAAAAAAAGAATTAAAAGAAAAAAAAAAGAAAAAAGGAGAATTTAAAAATAAGATTAAAGAAAAAAAAGAAAATTATAATTGGTCAAAACCCCTAAAATATCTCAAATGTTGACACCTTATCATAATTAAGAGTTTATATAGATTAATTGAAAAATAAATGATTGGTGGAAAAAGTGAGATTAAAATATCTTTTGTCGGGTTCTCTAAATAATTTGAGAATTGAGTGTTCATTTGAAAATATTATCTATGTTTAGAGACGCACATATATAAATATAATATTTGATGTGCATATCTAATTAGTCAAGATGATGATGCATAAATAATCAACTTTTCAAAGGAATAGATATCTTCTTTTGCCATTATAATAAATGATTCATACAATTTATGTTTGGGGTCCAAAAATTATTAATTTTTTTTCTCTAAAATAAACAGTTGAAACTTGAAACCATACCATAAATTCTGAAATTATACAAAATTGAAGCTAAAGTGTATTAAAAAAAACTTACCTAGTGAGCCAAAGCAAGGCTTTGCTGCAGCTATGGCGCTTTCGGGATCGACCTTCGGCTGCTTCTTTCTTCATTATCTCGATCACATTCGAATACACTTTCGGGTCCGATTCTAATTTCATCTCTAATCTCTGTTTAATGTGTTAAACATTTGTTTATAATGTGTACATATGAATAAGACAACATGGTTAGTAGTGATGATGTACTTGATAACTTGAGAATATATATGTTATTCCATAAGTGCACTTATCCTATCAATATTAAACAGTATTTCTGTTGTATAATAATTAATAACTTTTAGGTAGTATTTAAATTGTTTTTTCATAGGGTAAAATACAAAATTTAGGGATATTATATACCTGAATGTTTTGGAACACATCTTGTCTTAGAACAGCCATGGTTGGACCTATCTTATCTGCCCCATGAGATCATGATCAAAAATAAAAAATTACAATTAATTCCATCATTCACTACTCATTAATGATTAACCAAATTAAATGGAATCTTACTGGAAAAAAATAAAATAAATTGAATCAAAATTCAAAACTAAATGCCAAAAGGTTCATGGTAGACACACGCTTAGCTATTCATGCAACCACCATTCATTGAATTTTCGACTTTGTTTTGATGACAAATATATTGGAATGTAAGGGTTTTGTTTTTTCAAATAGTACATTTCAATATATTTGTTGTCAATTAAAGTTTATATTTGAGACAATGAATATCTCATTTGTGAACACTATTTGTAGTGTAATTCATGAACAAATTTAAAGCGTTGGGTAGAAAAATCAGCGAGTGTGATTTAAAGAAAAATCAAAGAGCAAAACTATTCATATGAAATAAGATGATTATTCGTACATAACTTATCTGAATAATCATTTTGCAACAGACAGATAATTTTTATATGAAAAAATTGTTAATACATACAAATAATTAATCTGTTTTCAAAAAAATAATATGTTTACCGGAATTATGTCATAGTGAGTTATATGTATTTTTGTGGACATAAGCTTCATTTAATTTACAGAATGCATTAAGAACAATTTATCAAAAGTTTATGATATACTATATGTTTAAAAAATGAATAAATTAGGTTAAAATGCCAAGTTTATCGATCTATGCAAATACCATTTCCTCAATTTTAGAGGAATTCGACCAACTAGCCATAATTTAACTTAATTAATGGATTGTTTGAGTTGGGATGCCCATTTCACAACTATCCATAATTTAACTTAATTAGCCCAAATTTAATTTCTTTTACTGTTAATTTATTTAAAAAGGTAACCAAACATGCCTATTTGAGTTTATTTAATTTCATGAGATTATGGAATTCCAATGAAATAAAACACAAACCAAACAAGCACTTAATTAGCCCCAACTGAATTCAAGCTAATAAATAAAGCAAACAGATAAGACACCAAAATTCAACTAACCGAGAACTTGGAGGATAAGGCGGCAAAGGGCTACGAACGGCCTCGTCGGGATGTCGGAAACTTCTCGGTGGTGGTGGTGGTGGTCGGCTGCGACATCACTGGACACCACCACTCCGCTGGGAGCGGCGGGGACAGCGCCAGCTCCGGCCACCTGTACGGATACCGGAGGCTTCGAAATCGCAAGCTCGATGGCGTGGTGGAGAAGGGAGAGCTCTTCAATGGCTGCCCTTATCTCAGTGTCATTTTCTCCCTCCCTTCTCCTCTTCATCTCCTTCTCTTGATCGATCAATCTTCGTTTATCAGAAAGGATATGATATAAGAAGAAGATTTGGGATCGATTAGATTTCCGATTGAGCTAGCTCCAAATTGGGGGTTGTTTTTGAAGGGGGGCGCTTTGAGACTGAGAGAGATCGATGTAGCTTTTTTGGACTCAGACAGTCAGATTACATATAAAATTAAAGAATGATTGAAAGTGACATTAACAATTTGGAGGTCATATCCAATTGTGGAGTTGCAGTTGGGGTTTGTTTTTGAGGGTGACGATTGGGTTCGATCATCGTTTTTTCATATATCCCTTGTCATTTTTATCAAATGGGTAAGAATTTGGAGGATGTGAAACTCGACTTAGCTTGACCATTTTTTTAGACCATCATTCTGGACAATGGCGATAAGTTCAAAAGATGAGATGAACGATATATAACACTAGCAGGCAAAGATAACCAAGTCTGCGACCCATTTACTCGTAATGGAAGGTCTGTTCTGACAAATATGAGTCATCTTGGGCTTTTTATGAGCTGAAAAGCTCGAGCTCGACTCTAAAAAAGCTCGACTCGAGCACGTTCACTTATCTAAACAAGTCGAGTCTGAACACAAGCTCGGCTCCAGACACAAGTATGGTAAATCGAGAGGGCATAAAGAGCGTCAGACGGGTAAACCTTCATGATACAAATAAAAACCAAAATATAACAGATTCATGAACCATTCAATCAAGCAAGAGAAAGAAAACAACCCTCAAAACTATGGACCGAGTAGAAGTCCGGCTGAGCGAGGATGGAAGACTCGACGAGAGGAAGTTGACAGTGAGCGCGTGAGAAAGCAGAAATCTTCAGGGGGTCATTGGGCAATTGATGACACCCGAGGAAGTGTGGATCACACTTATAAGTTTAATTTGTTGGGTTGTTGTTGGGGTGGGTTGATGAGGTGGGTTAACGAGTGGGATTGGGGTGAGTTGGAGGCAGTGTTCTAAAAAACGTTCTTGACAGCTACTAAAACACTTAGCGGAAACACGTCGTCTTGAACTTGGCCTTGATGGGGTAGTTTGGTGGGGTAAGATCTTGGTGGAAATGGAATGGAACCTTGACGACTTTGGCGGGTGCAAGACGACGACTTGACGGGTTGAGATCGGACTAACCCCACCCAAACCATTACTTTATTTCATGTTTGAACGTTATAGGAAAAATCTCTAGCCGGAAAACCTCCTTTTGGAGCCTAAACAACGTGCCTGACTTATATGCCACACGCCCCCAATTCTGTCCCCGATTTTCGATCGGCTCTTCTCCTCCAGTGATCATGTGCGGTTCGATCCACCTCCAACCCTTTTAAGCACACCTCATCCACCCTTGCCTGCTTTGGCATGGTCGCTGCCCTTCCTATTTGTTGTACCCAAGGGCGTCTTTTCCGGAGCGAAATCATCTGTCCCCCTCCTTGTCCCCCCTCACACAACCCAATTTAAAAATAAAGAAATTAAAATTGAAATTAAAATTAAATAGTAAAAGAAAAAGAAAATAGAAAGATTGTGAGGAGGGACAGTAGAAGGGGACACGGACGGGGACAAACGATTTGGACCCGTCTTTTCCCTCTCATGGCCTACTTTGGTTATGGCCTGGTCTTCTCCCTCCCTGGTAGCCATGTTTCGATTTATATTGTGATGAGATTTTTTACCTATGCTCAACCAATCAAATATATTTATAATCAAAATCCCTATATAGTATAGTGGAATTAAGGTCGATCTAAAGGAGTTGGCTAGCGTTCTACCCTAATTGCTTTGAAGGTTGAAAGTAAAGGAAAGAGATAAAAAAGTAGGGTATAGTTATCGACTGTGGTAGGGTTTCACGCTCACACGCGACTCAAAACTTACCAAATCAATAAAAAAGAGAAAACTTCTAAAGCTTGAGCTCGGATCACCACAATAATAAACATATGTGAGGGTCAATGAATCACATAAAAGATAATGCTTTATCATCTAAGTAATTGACTTTCGTCTCTCAAAAAGTAAATCAATCAACTTTCATATAAAAGACCCACTTGTTTCTATTTTTTCTTAACTAGGATTAATATATAACTCTCGTTATAAAACCCTAATTACTATCTAAGTTAACAAATCTCTTTCTCAAGTTAATTGTAATGAAGAATTCCTTAAACTCTCGTCAAAGCTAAGCACATAGGTAAAAGACAATAAAACATCACATAATAATAGATTCCTCAATTCACACACTTTTGTATTGCTGGGCTTACCTCGACCTTAGAAGAAAAAGGAACTACTCACTCATGTTAAAAATAAACATGAATTGGAGAGAAGAAAACATAACTGAAATTGCAATTTCAATTGAATAAAACCTAAAAATAAGCATTCTATTGTAACAAACATCGCTCAAGCTTTTGCCCAAATGCCAAACAAAACTCCTAAACTCCAACTATTATTATCGCGCTCTGTGTGATGATCATTCTAAAAATCGATCATAATGGCTTTATTTATAGTGCTAACCAGATCTAAAGATAATCTTAAAAATAATGATAAAACTATATCATAAAGCTATAAGATAGAATTTTCCTAAAATACTAGATAGAAGATAGAAGATAAAAGATTTTGGTGCTCCAAAAAAGGAAAGTATAATATGCATGTGCAACCTCTCGCTTCGAGATTTTCTTTCTTGAAGTGTCTATTCGCAGTTGAGAATCCTGCTCCAGGGATGATATTTGATTTCAGCATGGAGAATCTCTCACAAGTCTTCGTACGATGGCTCCTGTAGTCAACACACCAATCAATCATCCGCCTCCCTCCTTAAAGGAAGTGCCTTTAATCTTGAATGGATGAATGCTCATATCGACCCATGTAATGGTGCGCGGATGATAATTTGGCCAGCTCAGTGCAACCTTATCACCCAAAATCTTTCGCCTGCCCTATCTCGGAGTCAATAACAACTGTCCAGTGCGATATTTTGCTAGCTTTGCTCTTTTAGCTTTTCTACCATTAAGACTCGCGCGCCTCGAATTCCAGCTCTCAAATCTTCTCCTTGAGCTCGGTTCGCGGTCGGTGGCATCCTTGGACGCAACTCTGATCTCGCTTATTTTCCTTAGCCACGAGAAATTGTCCAATTAAACTCCGAAACACACCTACAATTTCACACACATCGCGTGTAGACATCTATACTCAAAATAACACGAAACTAACACATATAGCACACTTTCCCCACAGTTAAACTATGAAAATGACGCCCCAGTCGGGGTGGCTCACTGGTAGGGAGCAAAGAGGGAAGTCATGATGTCTCGGGTTCGATCCCTACCTCTGGCCCTTTCCTTGGGTGAAAATCCAAGGTTTGCATTGCTCCTTATTAGTGGGTCGAGCCGGTAGACGCAAGTCGGTTTACCTCGTACGTGGCTCTTGCCGGCTGGGTTTGCCACCAAAGGTGGGTTCCTCGTCTTTAAAAAATAAAACTACGAAAATGACTCACATGGACTAAAAACTAACTATCAAATATGACTAGATGTGGACATCAATTTACACACGCACCTCCAAATCACCTTCCTCATTCGACTACCATCTCCGTTTTATCCCCAATCTCAGTCCATCCTACCCCATATCGCATCTCCTCTGTGTCAATTGGCTTGTTCATGGCTACTTTCAGTTACTTTCCTCCCAATGCCCCTAAATCGTGGTCGATTTGGGGCCTTTTGGAAATCTCCTGCCCTTTCGCTGGTTGGGTGTGATGTCCTGCATCTGGATTTTCTTCGTTGACCTCGTTTTCGCTTCATGTCGTTCCCCCGGCCGCCCCTTTCGACCTTCATATCCTCGTCTGATTGCAGCAGCCGTTCTGTTGGTCCTCGGCATCGCCGCTCGTGTTGGTGTTGGACCCTCCATCGAAGTCTCGTCCTAGTTGTCCTCCGACTGTCTGTTCACAATGGTGCGCGGTCGTCGTTTGTCCGTTTGGAGGATCGTCGAATCATCATTGGCGTGCAAGGTGAATAGGGCGACTCTGTGTTCACTGCCACGTAAGATTCCTGATGTATCGCCGGCCAGTGGTGCTACTTCATGGTGGTGCTTGGTTTCGTTTTTAGTCTATGTCCCCAACTTGCTAGTTTTAGGTTTAGATTCGTCTTTTATAGAGCCGTACTTCCTGCATTCTTTTTTGTGTCATATTGTCGACTGTCGAGCGTCTATTTCGAATTCTTACTTTAGTATAAAAAAAATAGTATATATTTGAAGGTCAAAATTAATATGTAATTTTCTGGAGGAGATACAGGAAAAAAAAACTCTGCCGTCTCTCTAGAATTCTAGAGAGAGGGAGGAAAAAAAAGGAAAAAAAATGAATTTTCAATCAACAACCACCACAATCACGGAATGAGATTTGTGGAGGAGCGGAGGAAAGGCGGTCGAACTATCTCCAATATGGTGGCTCATGGATGTATCATGCCTTCGATCTATGAAAGTGGATCAAATCCCCAAATCTCCTTCGGAGTCTCTAAATCTCCTCTGGGAGCCCCTTAAATCTCCTTCGGGAGTTATCAATCCATCTTCTCGGCATAATAACCCATGATCCCCTGTATGAATTTGTCGATAAATTCCAAATTTTTTTGGGGGGCTTTTTGTGATCCTGGGACTTTCTTCCCGCTATCATCTCCCCTTTGTTCAATTTGGGCTTCTAATCTCATATCTCAATCCAGGGCTTCGGTTACTGTTACTGTTCATCGTCTTCGATCTCTAAATCCTGTTGTCAGTGATGTCTTGGCTGGCGCCACTGCTTCCAAGTGATGCTTGGTGGTTCTCACCGTTTGCCCTCGACTTTAATATAATTCCGTCGCCTTTCGTTTCGAGGAGTTCCGGCTCCTTCGGTGAACTGAGCCGCGATCGCTTCCGTTCGCCATGAATTTCACCTTCGCAGGTTCTCGGTTGATCCTGCTAAATCAGTCCCGTCCGACCTGACTTTCGCCGCCTGTTGTCGGCGTTCTGACCTGCTGTCACTCCCACTCGGCGCTCGCTTGCCTTCCCTCACCTCATGGTGTGTGGTCAGTGGCGTCTTGGCCCTTGGTTACAAATCCCTTTTGTCAGGTTGAAGATTGCTTCTCTTTATCTCGAGCCCCAACTCGTGCTTTGGACCCAAGGCATATCCTTGGGTCCAAAGCAGCCCGAACCAATATATTTAAAAAAATAAAAATAAAATAAAATCTAACACTCAAATTGTGGTGTTTATTTTATCTATTATATAATTAAATTGTTGGGTTTTTTTACATATAAATAAAACAATAAAAATGACCGAAAGGCCATATTTAAAGTCCCCTAAGGGCTCGAAACACCGCTCAAAAGAGCTTAGATTAAATCTCGTTTGGGCTTGACCGGTCCGTTTCGACCGGTCCTTCGCGGTTTGCTTTGCTCGGGTGGCATGCGTCTCTGCTTTGGTGCGACTTGGGATTCTTCTTCTATGGTGGGGTTTTGGCAGTCGGAGTGGGGTCTGGCTAAGATCAAGGTAGTGTGTACGGAGCGACTCCGTGTTCGGGAAGGAGCTTCCTGGAGGTTCGTCTTCACTACCCACATGGATTCATGATGTATCGTCGGCCAGCGACGCTGTTTTAGGACGGTGCTTGGCTTTCGTCCGTAGTCTACGTCCCCTCCGTGTTAGATTTAGTTTTCCTTGACTCGTTTTCTTGTAGGGTGCATTTCCACTTGTTGTATTGCACCGCTTTTTGTTTTCGTTTTCATTTGTATGTATTGACTCGTTTTCATTTGTAGGGTGCATTTCCACTTGTTTTCGTTTTCATTTGTATTTCTACATCTGATGTCGAATTATTTCATAAAAAAAAAACTATGTAATTTTCTAATTTTCTTTATTTTAATGTATTTTTTGGTTGAAGGGGCTTGCCGATAAGAACCTGCGCGGTGGACATGGCAGCAATCGCGAGAGCACACGGCGCTTCCAGCGCACTTTTACCGATTCATTCACGGCGCATTTTAGCACAAATTCTCCCTCCATTTCCATCTTCTTCGTCAACCTTCCGCGCTCGCCCTCTCCACCTGAAAAGCCCCACTGTTTCCCGAGCTCCGTCGAGGCTTATCGTTAGAGCGGCGAGAATGGAGTCCCAAAAGGCCTCTTTAGGGTTCAGAGCCCCCGACTTTCAGGTTTCACTTCCTGATTTTCTCCTTCCTTTCGTTTTCCCCCCTTTTCCCGAATTCTAGGGTTTGGCGGGAGCTGATTCCGATTGCTTTCTTCGTCTATTAGTTGCCGGAGCCTCTGACCGGGAAGACATGGACATTACAAGATGTTGAAGAGTTTCCCGCTTTATTGGTGAAATTTCATAGAACTTCACTCTAATCTTCTCATTTTTCTGTGACTTTCTCAGAATTTGATTTACATCAAAACAACTCCAATTATCCGTGTATAGCGGTAGTCATTTTAGCATTTCAAATTCCACTGGAGATGAATTCTGAAAACTGTTTGATCATGAATTCATGTGGACTGAAATAATCCGGGCAGTACTTATCATAAATTTGAGCTATCTTGCGATTTGTGACAATAACTATGTTCTCTATGTACATATATTAAGCCAAATTTTCATATAGTTCATTGCATACTATTATTGAAATACTGGTCGAAGCTGAGAATGTTCTAATCACCTGCGAGTGAATTCATTTGATCAATGAACTTTGTACTTGTTCAGTATAATCACTCTATCGTCTATCCGTATTACTGTTCTAACTTCCTTCATTCCCTTCCTAACTGAATTGGTTTTTCGGTTTCGAGATTAATTTATTTTTACTGTTTTGTAAAATAATCAATGTGATGCTGCAGGTTATGTTTATTTGCAACCATTGTCCCTTTGTTAAGCATTTGAAGAAGGATATTGTAAGGCTTTCAGATTTTTACATGAAGGTAGCAACAGTTGCCTAAGATGACTATTGACTTTAATATTGCTCTTTGTCATAGAAGGCATGATTTAAGGCTTAACTTTTGTTGGAATCCTTTGACAGAAAGGGCTGGCTGTTATTGCCATATCTTCCAATTCTGTAGTAACACACCCTCAGGTTCAAGATCCAGATAACTCTATAGTTTTATAAAGTTGACATTGTAATGGGTCCTCGGCTAAAGCGAATGATTTGTGCTTGACAGGATGGACCTGAATTTATGGCTGAAGATGCTAAATCATTTGGATATCCTTTTCCATACTTATATGATGAGGTAGGTTGCTGAGCAGTATGAATTTATGGAATTGCTTGTAAATTAATGGGATTGTTCAATCATTTATTGCTATGCAGACGCAAGAAGTTGCACGCAAATTTGGCGCTGTCTGCACACCAGAGTTCTTGCTGTTCAAAAAGGTGACTTGTGGCCTACTATCCAAGTTAAATTGCTGAAAATTTGTGTTCATAGTTCTTGTTTGAAATGAATCAGCTGTGTAGTGCCACTGCACAAGTTCCAGTCCTGGATATCCTGTGGGGCTATTGATAGAACATGAAGTTCCTACTTGTAATAAAAATCCAATCAGGAAAGTTTAATTTGGATACCTGATGCTATGTGTACTAAATTCATATATTTTTTCGTGTGACAGGATGGAAGAAGGCCGTTTGAGTTGGTATACCACGGGCAATTTGACGATTCCAGGCCAAACAGCAATGTCCCAGTTACAGGAAGGTTGCTACTTCAATAGTTGCACTAAAATGCATCCTGACTATCTAAAATCTTTATTTTCTGAGTACTTATGCTTTCTTTCTCTAAAACTCTTCATCTGCTAGGGACTTGAGTCGTGCAATTGATTGTGTTCTAAGCGGCCAACCACTACCTGCTGTCCAAAAGCCCAGGTAGTTATGCATAAAACCCCTCCCTAACTTGCTACCTCCCTCTGTACAATGTACACACCTTTGGTTGGAATTTGGTTGCTAGCATTTCTTTTATATTTTGCAGTGTTGGGTGCAGCATCAAGTGGCATCAGTAGATAACTATGACTCAGTTACTTTGATCATGAAGGAACAGATTAAGCTGAGGTTGAGTTCACTTTCAGATTTTCATGTGTCACAAACTATTGCAGTTGCTGTTGAGAACTTGAGACTTGAGAGTAAGATTGCTTTGTGCTTTTATTATGTAATGCACTAAATGTCTGAATAAAACTGAGTCCGGTCCGCTTTGAAACAACTAGAACTGTATTGGAATTTGGATCACAAGATCGGATGCGACTTGCGAGTCATGTTTTTTTCTCTTTTCAAAAGTTGATCTGATTATAAAAAATTCTTGTGAATCCATTGATCGTTATATAAATTTTGGAAGCCCCTTCTTGGCTAGTTTCGGTAAAGTGCGTGTATATCCCGTTCCCTAAACCTTACTTCATCGAGGGAACACTAGTATAGTACATCATGGATCACGACCCAAAAAATATGTTTGCAAGTTTTGTTTTGTGTTGGATTTTTTTCCCACGAGTAATGAAAATATGAGTGAGATGAATGGCATTATGAAGGTGTGTTGTTTTGTGATTGATACAACAAGGGGCGGGCAAATCCTACCAATACAAACCGAACTAGCCTGTACCAATCGAACCATGTTCTGCAAATCGGTACGGTAACGGTAATCAGAAATGAAATATTGGTATTATCATTACTCACCGATTTGAAATTGGTTGGTAATGATAATATCAACCAATTTCTACCAATTATATATTTAATTTTTGAAGTTTTAACTTTGTAAGTGGAAAACTGTAAAAGACTAAGGCAATTGGAAATTGGAATAATGGACAAAAATAATACCAAGTATCAACTTTTGGCCAAAAATAATACGAACTTTGAAATTGACCATTTCATATACGAATTATCGCCCTATTAACCGAAAATAATATATATGTGTATTCCGGTGAACTTTCCGACCAAATACGCCACGTGGACGCCGGAAAACACACATGGCATCAATTTTTGCCACGTCACCAAACTTGTAAGTTATGACATGTCATAAATTTATTTTTTCAGTTTTTTTTTTTTTAAAAAAAGAAAAATTAAACAAATAGGCAAACAACTACCGTACCTTTCGAAACAATGGAGTCGAAGGTGGGCGTCTTCACTTTCTTCTCAATGTTATTTGCTCATTCTCTCCTCCATTGTTTCGAAATGTACTGTAGCTACTTGCCTATTTGTTTAATTTTTTTTTTTTTTTAAAATGAAAAATAAATTTATGACATGGCATAACTTACAAGTTTGGTGATGTGGCAAAAATTTATGCCATGTGTATTTTCCGACGTCCACATGGCGTATTTGGTCAGAAAGTTCACCGGAATACACATATGTATTACTTTCGGTTAATAGGGCGATATTTTATAGGGAGGATTTGCCAAATATACAAATATGAAGGTCAAATTAGCCAAATATACAAGTATTACTTTCGGTTAATATGAAGGTCAAGCTTCGGCTTCGGGAGGTAATAACATGTTAACTAACAATAGAGAAAAGCTTCTCATTACAAAAAAGGAAAAACTACTTCTTTACCAAAAAACTTTTTGGAACCAAAGAGCCAAGACAAAGCATCTTAAACTCTCTGATTCGAACACAACTTATTTTCATCGAGTTGCTTCGGGTCGGAGACATAGGAAACAAATCCGCAATATAACTTCTGCTGAAGGAACGTTAATAATAGGAGAAGAAAATATTAGAAATGAAATTAAGAGTGATTTTGATAAAAGATTCAAAAAGGAACCAATTGATGATAGACTCCTACAAGAAATGTTAAATCTTATCCATCCTTCAATTACCCCTGACGAAAATAATTACCTTATTCGACACCCGTCTAATAGTGAAATTAAGGCTGTTGTTTTTAGCCTTGGCAACAACAAATCACCAGGCCCGGATGGTTTTACAGCCGAATTCTATAAGAAATATTGGGACATTGTTGGTTTATCTATCGTTAGAGCTGTAAAAAGTTTTTTCCACTCTGGAAAAATTCTCAAACAAATAAATCACACATTCATATCACTACTGCCAAAACGGGATAACCCTACCAATACCAGTCACTACCGCCCAATCAGTCTATGTTCTATTTTATACAAAATCATTTCAAAAATTTTGACAGAAAGAATCAAAACAATTATCGGTAAACTAATTCACCCACTACAAGGTGCATTTGTGTCGGACAGGGCCATCCATGACAATGTCCTAATAGCACACGAAATCTTCCACTCCTTTAGATCGCGCAAGGGTCGGGAGGGATGGTTGGCAATAAAACTTGACATGGAGAAAGCGTACGATAGAGTTGATTGGAACTTCATAAGAAAGGTTTTAGAAAAATTTGGGTTCCACCCTACTTTCATTACGTGGATTATGGAATGCGTAACGACTGTGTCGTTCTCTGTACTAGTGAACAACGGTCCTACTGATATGTTCTTCCCCTCTCGTGGCCTGCGTCAAGGGAATCCTCTATCTCCTTTCTTGTTTATCTTAGGGGCAGAAATTTTAGCTCGAAAACTCTCAGCAGAAACAGATGTGGAAAACAGTCCAATTGGTTTTTCCTTCGGTAGGAGTGGACCTAGGGTCCCCTTTCTATCTTTTGCCGACGACATCATTATTTTTACAAAAGGCAGTGCTGCTGCGGGACAGAAAGTTAGGGATATAATTGATTCATACTGTAAAGTTTCTGGACAAAAAGTCAACTATCACAAATCTAGCTTCCAAGCCACAAAAGGGATTTCGAACTCTAGGATCTCAGAACTTAGCAGTTGCTTAAGTATTACACATGAAAACTCATTAGAAAAATACCTTGGATGTCCGATTATTAATGGCAGAGTAAACAAACACACTTTTGAAGACATCATATGTAAATCTAAAGAGCAACTAAGTAAATGGCGAGCTAATGCTCTATCACAACAGGGATGTGCAATCCTCATTAATACAAACTTATCGGCCAAACCGTTGTATACAATGCAAAACTTTTTGTTACCCTCATCAATACATAAAGAGCTTGACCAGATTAACAGAATGTTCTTTTGGAATAAAGATCTACAACACCGGCCACTTATTAGTTGGGATAGGATTTGCAGACCGAAAAAATATGGGGGAATTGGGCTTAGGAAATCGAAAGAGATGAATGAAGCCCTTCAAATGAAACTTCTTTGGAAAATATTGGCTGAACCAGAAAATGTATGGGTATCTCTCATTAAACACAAGTATCTTCGTTCAGCTAACATCCTTGAATACGTGAAAAGTGGAGATTCTTCATGGCAATGGGCCAAACTGACAACTCTTATAGATAAATTTAAGACTGGACTTATTTGGTCAGTAGGAAATGGTTCATCTATCAAATTTTGGACGGATAATTGGATTACAACAAGCTCTCTGCTATCTAGGGATGATTGCCCCCAAATTAATAACATAGAAGAAACTGTCAGTAACTATATTTTAGGCGGTAGATGGTGGACGGAAAAACTTAACAATACATTACCAAATGACGTAGTCAAAGAAATCCTGGACATTTCACTTCTCGTTTCTCCCTTTGAGGATCGCCTTTACTGGTGGCCTGATAGGGCTGGTTGGTTCACCACGTCAAGTGCATATAAGCTAATCACAGCTCAATCCTCACTGAGCATAGACAATAACGCTTGGATATGGAATTTGGATATTCCGCCTAAGATCAAAAATTTTCTATGGAAAGTTTGTCAGAATGGCCTCCCTACTGCTTCTAGGCTGGTTCAACGTGGGACTTCTGTACCTTCCACCTGTCAACTGTGCAACTGTGCAGTTGAAGATGACGTTCACTTCTTACTAGAATGCCAATATGTGCGCCCTCTCTTTCGCTTACCTACACATGTAAACTCAACTATATCAAGTATGATAAATCATTCACGGGAGATCAAACCTATATTTTCTTTCATCGGAAACAAGCTTACATCCGTTGCCAAGGTGGAGCTTGCCTTTTCTTGGTGGACGGCTTGGTACATTCGAAACCAATTTGTCTTTAGACAGGTCCCCAAACCTCATAAAGAAAGGTCACTACGTATCATTAAAACCCATAAGGAAAATTGGAGTAAAACAGCTCAATTTGAGTATAGCTTAGATGAGGACTTCCCCTTACGCACACGAATCTTCAAACATCCAAGGACGAAAAGAAAGTGTGGTAACATTACTTGGCGAAAACCCCCTAGGGGAACTTTCAAGTTAAATTTTGATGGATCCACAATTTCAAACAATGATAGCTCGGCTGGAGCCGTAATCCGGGACTGGGAAGGGCATCCGATACACATCTGTTATAATAAACTTGGCAAACAAAGTCCTTTGAAAGCGGAAGCGCTTGCTCTTAAATTGGGAATCCAAAAGACTCTACAACTCCGTATCAATAAACTCCACATTGAAGGTGACTCCATGATAATCATAAACCACCTAAATAAAACATCTACCTGTCCTTGGGAAATCGAACTGATTTTATCAGATGTTAAATTTCTACTATCGGCTTTGAAAGAAGTTTCCTTCTTTCATGTTCCCCGATTAGGCAATAGAGTGGCTGATAAGGTTGCACACCTTTGCCACTCTGCCTGGGGTGTCGATATTAACAACGATTCTGGTCTTCTTGACCTCATCCGTCAGGATGCCATCGGGTAGAGCGAGCTCGCCCGAATTCTTTCCTAATCAAAAAAAAAAAAAAAAAAAAGATTGGGAAAAATGATTTTATATATGTATTTATTCGGATTTTATATACTCCCTCCGTTCGGAAATATAAGATCTTTTACTTTTTGACACGTAGGTTAAGGAGCTAAATACTATATAAAATATTAATTTTTTTAAAATAATTTTTTTACAATATAACACTTTTTATTAATAAGTGTTAAAATGTAAAAAAAGAATTTTAAAAAAATCAATATTTTATATAGTATTTAGCACCTTAAACTACGTGCCGAAAAGTAAATGATCTTACATATTTGAACGGAGGGAGTATGTATTTATTCGGATTTGTCATACGTATATAAAATTCCAAAAAAAAATAAAAATAAAAATCCGAAAGGGTTTGAGTAAATCCACCCGAAAGGGTTTGAGTAAACCCCGTAAGGGCTTAACGATGTTTTTATAGGTGAGGAAATTCCGAATTGGATCCGTAGTGTTTGGCAGGTTGCCGAATTGCTTGGTGGTGCGATGGTGAGGCTTTCGTGGCTAGCAGTTTTAGAGCGGTGTTTTCTTCTTATTTGTCGACGTGCGAGAGGTCGTGGACGTGATCGAGACCTGATGGCTCATTGACAGAGTCCAAATCTGAGGTTTCCACTTAGTTCCCCAGGGATCCCCTGCGTTGCCTCTATCAACTGATGGATGAGTTGTCTCACACTGCCGGTTCTTTCATCATTTGCTAGTTTTTGCCTTTATTTGCACTCTTGTAATTTTCCGGCTCTGCCTTATTGTTGGTTTATGTCTTTAGCTTATTTTGACGGTTTATCCGTCGCCGAGTTTTTCGACCTATCGACCCCCGGGCCTGTCCGGGCGTCGAATTCTTACTTAATCAAAAAAAAAAAAAAAGGAGTGTTCTACAAAAAAAAACGAATGTTTTATTTTATTTTTGGTAGTGAGAAACAAAGAATAACGATAAACAATTAAAACAAAGAATTTTTCGACGCCGATAATGTTGACCTCTTCCCTCATCCATCTCTTATATTGCAAAAACGATGTCAGCAAATATATACCTACACAAAAATATGCATGAAAACGATGTCAGCACTAAAAAATACGTATAAAAACGATGTCAGCACTAAGAAATAAACCAATTTTTAAGGAGTCAAGCATACATATATACTTACATATATAATATCAAATTAAAAACGATGTCAGCACTAAAAAATACGCATAAAAACGATGTCAACACTAAAAAATAAACCAATTTTTAAGGACTCAAGCATGCATATATAATATCAAATTAAAAACGATGTCAGCACTAAAAAATACGCATAAAAACTATGTCAGCACTAACCAATTTTTAAGGACAAACATAAAACCTATTGTACTTACATAAATTGATCTATATACCAAAGTTAATGGGTTTTGTCCCCCGAGACCCACTTGATTTTCATTTTTCAATTCATTATACATGTATACTCTATCAAATAGTGGGTAAAAATAATTAATTTAAAGCCTAACCCCCATTACTCACCATCATACATGACAGTAGCAAATTCAACAGTAGCTAAAGTAGCATTAACAATTAAAATTCATGAGGACCTACACCTGGATTCTAATATTTCATATAATATTAAGCCATTCAATAGCTCACGAAAGATATAAAATAGTAAACAAAGATTTTACGAAATATTTATATAAAGGATAAGGATGCAGGAAGGTGAAATTATGTGATTCACTTTATTATTCAAACCACAAGGAAGAGAACCTTGAAGGGACATCACTAGAAGTACTTAAACAACCAAGAAAGCCAGAACTGTAATCCTTTTTTAGAGGATATCCAAGAGTAAAGAACATGCTGAGGTATTGCAGCACTGAACTATTTTGCATGTCTTCGCGTAATGTATGTTACCTATATTTGATATTCATAAAAATTCGATTGTAAACAATCCTGGAGTCAAAAAATAAGTGAATTGAGTTTCATCATATCCACTTCCATATCTTGTGTGCAAAAATCTAGGAATCAGCCATATCACAAGAACACACTGCACACCACACGGACACTGCAGACACAGGTTGATCAAGAATTTATATAATGAACCTAATTGAGAATTAAGGCCCTATTTCATATCGATATCTTGATCGATATCCCTATCTAGAACTATTATATCCAATAAAACTAAAATTAATTGACTATGAGTTCTTATATATGTCAGCTTGAGTTACCAAAATCAAGGGCTAGCTAGCTAGTACTATTAAGCATAAACCACGGAAGGTTAGCTGTTTCACTTACCGCTACGAACCCGTTCTCGCCGTCAGCATCTCCCCCGCCATCTCCAAGAGCAGCGACTGCGACCTCCCCCGACACTACGAACCCAATCTCGCCGCCAGGACCTTGCCAAGGAGTTAAGACCACCAAGGAGAGGGAGATCATTCACACTGTCATCACAAACGAACCTAGGACTTCAGCAAACTGCAAAGGAACATCATTCACACTGTCAATTGCAACTTTCAATTGGTGCACCTTTCAATTAGTGCACCTAGTACAAGAATTCAGTGTCAGCACTTGAAATTAACTAAATCAAATTAAACCAGTAACCTTGGTGACATCAAAGAACGCAACGAAACAATATCAGAGAACGAAACAAGAGGAGGAAGAAAGGACCTAATCGAATCTGGAAGCAACTTGATGACAACAATTAAGGATCCAGATGCTGCCAGCAATGGAACATTAGGATTTAGGAACGAAATTGAACAAAAATTAATCGGTTCAAATTGAACCAAATTGAACAAAAATTGATGACAGGGAAGTGAAGATGCGAGAGGAACAGACCTCCATGTGGACAAAAGTGAGGACAACAATGAGGCCAAAGCGAGAGGAACAGACGCAGACGTTCGGTTGAACCAAATTGGAAGATTGCACTCGTTCGGTTGTCAGCGCTGACGGAGACGCAGACGCCGCCGCTGACTCCTTGGTAGGCGGTGATAGAGGCCATTCGTCAATTGCGAATCTGTCAGCCTTTCGAAATCAAGAGCGCTCGCTCCTCGTCGGCACCGGAGTGTGGCCTCTGTTGTTCACTCAATTTACAGCTCAAGGTGCTAATAACCTGCGGATGTGTAGCCTCTGTTGTTCACTCTGTCCTCGATCTTCCTCGGCGACCCAAACGGCGTCGTACTGGCGTGGTGTATGGCGGCGATGGCGAGGAAGAGATCCGAATCTGTCTCCTCCGCCATGGCAACCAAGAGCAAGCGTCGGCCGCAACCAGAATCGCAGAATCGCAGCCGCCTTCCTCGCAGTCGTCTTCCTCGCAACCGCCATTGTTCATCGAATTCGTGGTCGGGATTCTGTGGTCCGTCTCCTCCACCATGGCCACCAAGAGCAAGCGTCGGCCGCAACCAGAATCGCAGCCGCCTTCCTCGCATTCGCCATTGTTCATCCGCCGAATCTGGCCATCACTCGATCCGTCTCCTGCTCGCGCTCCTCGATCCGTGTCCTGCTGATCTCTCGCCGTCTCTCGATCTTAGATATGAGATATGAGATCCCCGAATCTGGCGACTAACGGGATCGGGAGGACGAGCGGGGGAGAAGATTTAGAAAAGCGGGGATGGGAAAAGCAGGGATAAGGGTTAGGGTTGATGTATACTTTTCTAATATTTACAAAAGCGTGTATATTTTGCTAATTTGGCCGAAAATTTGCGCTTTTGGCGCAGATTTTCTCTAGTTCATATATAAAACGCTCAATTTCAAAGTTTGTATTATTTTTGGCCAAAAGTTGATAATTGGTATTATTTTTGTCCATTTTTCCTTGGAAATTCAAATATACTAGTTTAGTACCCGCACCTTTTTTTTATTATTATTATTTTTTTTACAGTAGGCAAAAAATAGGCAGATCCTACCTAGGTAAGATACCACCATGATCATCCAATTGGATGATGTTACAAAGATCCCTACAGATAGGGAGGTTCGAATACGTACAAATATTCCTAGACTTAGCTATATAATCAGCGGCCTTGTTTGCTTCCCTGTAGCAGTGTCTGAATTCTATGCTATCGAAGTTACAGCTAAGTTTCTTGATGAGCTCCACTTCTCTTAGAATTTCCCATCTCACGTAGTTGTTATCATTGATTGTCTTGGTAACCTCCAGGCAGTCCCCTTCCATTATGACTCTTCTTAAACCTTTAACTATTGCTAAGTTTACACCTGCACATAAAGCAGCTGCTTCTGTTTGGATAACATAAGTCGTATCCACTTCAGATTGAAAGATATCAATCACGGAACCCTTATGGTCCCTAATAATCCCACCCACCCGACAAGAGCCAGTGGGTTTAAAAGAACCATCTACGTTTATTTTGTAGATAGTCCTAGGTGGTTTTATCCATTTAATATGGTTTTTTCTTCTTTTTTTTACTTAGTGGTGGAGTTTCATTACTAGTTCTGATGGCATCATGCCAATCTCTGAGGTCTATGATTACTCTTACAGCTATCTGATGAGCGTATCATGCGTTTTTTTCCTGAAAATCAATTCATTTCTAGATTCCCATATTCTTTGCCATATAAAACTGAGTTCATCTATCAACTTCTTGTCTGTATTTGTTGTAACTATACTATCTATATCAGTGAAGTGGTTGGGAGTTTTGTTAGTTTAAAATAGTTATATGTGTATCGATATATGTAACAGTGTAACACTATGTATGTGTGTGTATCATGCTTATTTAGATTATTACTGTAATTATTATTGACAAAAAAAAACTCAGTTGATTGAACTCAATCAAAATGATCGAAATTAAACTAATCTGCACAAACATGCTGAATGAACTTCATCATCAATTGATTGAACTCAATCAAACCGAAATGAATCGCACAAACACATCAAATTACACAAACAAAAAAAATCACACAAACAAAAAATCACAATTGAGATTAAAAGCCAAAAAAGAAGGATCCGGTCTATAGGAGAAAACTAACTTAAAATGAAAGGTATCACTGAATGTCGAGATGAATAGCTCACGAACCATGGTTGCGGAAAACCAAGAGAGACGCCCATTATACCACCTGTAAAATCAAGAAATGTATATTAGAATTAGAAGAAGTGAAGAAACTAACAAAACCTCATTTCTTTCAACAAACCCTTAAATAGGCATGATTTTAAAACTATTTATTTACAAAAAAATATAAATATACATGGGATTATTTTTAGAAAATATAAGATCTCATTATCCGTTTAAATCTTTTATAAAAAAACAGATTTCAAATATTAAAAGATTTTCTAATTAGGTAAGATTTGATTATATCCTCTAAATTAGATAAGGTATGATCTAAATAAATCAATTAAAACAATTTTTGTTATTATTCGGAAAATAAATTTTATTTAGATTTTATTATTCGGAAAAATAAGTTTGTTTAGATTTTAACAATAAATTAACAATCAATTAATCTCCTAAATAAATAAAAAGCTACATTAAAGGATAAGCCACTACATGTCGTAGGCGACTTCTCCTTTAGTATTATAATATTGATGTTTCAACTTTCAAAACCTTCGATCTTGGGCACGGACCACTACCACCACCAAAATCTGAAATATCAGGACTCATCGATCTCCTTCCTAGTTCCTCTAGGCTCCATCCTCCGGAGACTTCGAATCCCCACCGTAGTCCCTTTAGTCCTACTCCGCGAGGACCTCGAGCACTCAAATGCTCGACGACTCGCATACAACATATTTGCACCAACTTGTATTATTTTGAATATTATTAGACCTATTTATGTTGCATTATAATTTTTAGTTTTGTACTTTAATATTGTATGTGTTTTTTTTCCCTCAAAACTCAAAATATGGTGTATACCATCAATTTTAATTGGTTGGTACATGGTTAAGGAAAAAAAGAATTGGTATTGTACTAATTCCAGCCCAACATACAACTAATGCATATATAATCAATAAAGTAATTTTAATATTAAGATATATATATTTGCTGCAATTTGCCCTTAATATATTGGAGTATTAAAAAGTGTGCACTAATTTAGTAATTTTAGTTGCCATCTTTTACTTAAAGCTTATATTCGTGATTTTTTTTTTTAATTATCAACATCATCATTAGTATTATTATATATGGCTTATTATTATTATTGCATAAATTTGCATTTGTCAACCGTTAGTTGCGTACTTTTTGGGAACCAAATAAAAAAACAACGTACAGAAGAACAACATATTCAAATGTTGCAACTAGGGCGGATGACTTCGTACGTGTTTGTATATTACCTTGTCAAATTATCACTGGATTCAAGATCTTATATATATTAATCCGGTGACCCAAATTTGCGCCTCCCAATTTCATTAATTAAGCTTGTTTTAAATGTATATTAATTAAGAAATTAAATTTGCGCCTCCCAATTTTTTTTTAATTATAAGATCTGGCTCCTCCCTTTGCATCCATCCAATAATTTATTTTTCTTTTCATTTTTTTTGTAAATATTGTAAAAACTTGTGCCTATTAAAAAAAGGTGTTTCTATCATAAGCCCTAAAATTCTGAATTTGGAAAAATTCTCTACCAAAAAAATAAACAAACCTAGAAATCTAATTAAAAGAAAAGGTAAACTAACTAAAATTTGAAAAATATTTCCAAATTAGTACCCTTTTATGGATAGAAAAACCGATATAACTGCACTGTCTTTTGATTTTTTAGCATGTTTTTTAAGAAGTAAAAAACTATATAAAATTTATTTTATATTATTTTTGTATAAATAATATTATGAAAAAAAAATTTAGTATTTTATATAGTTTTTAGCTTCTTAAGAAATGTATTAAAAATGTTAAAGAATATGTATTTTTAAAGTAAATGTACCGAATTCAAACGGTTGACGTACAATATAAGGGTACAAAGTTAAGACTTGTATTCTGAGAAACGTTTCCCTGATTATAATTGTTTAGCAATATTTTAAATTAAATTAAACTGGGTTTATAAATAAGAGTCTTAA
Source organism: Persicaria tinctoria (assembly GCA_037127255.1). Lineage (NCBI taxonomy): Eukaryota > Viridiplantae > Streptophyta > Magnoliopsida > Caryophyllales > Polygonaceae > Persicaria > Persicaria tinctoria. The sequence goes on from JBANSL010000010.1 coordinate 4,808,367, forward strand.
TTTATGCTTTTAAGGAAAGTTAGAGAGATGGATTTAAAATAAGGCGATTTTGGTACATGGCCTTTTTTAAATATCCAATTAATCACCTAACCCATAAATCAATTTAATTAGTTTGCCCTAGCTCATTTCCCAATTGGGTGGGTTGGTCAATGGTCAACCGTTTGACCATTGACCGGTCAACGGTTGACCAACCCATTTTGATGCCAACTTTTTTTTTTTTTTTTTTTTGATGCCAACTTTTTTTTGATGCCAACTTTTTTTTTTTTAGTGATGCCATATTTTACCGTTTTGATGCCAAAATTTTACTATATTTTATTTTCACTTTGATGCCACTTTTTTATGTCAATTTTTTTATAATATTTTTTTTACCGTGATGCCATATTTTTGATGATATTTTTTCAAAGTAGTATTTTTGATGATATTTTTTTCTTTAATGTGATACAAATTTTTCAAAATGGCATCAATGGTCAACGTGACATTAGAGTAAACAAAAAATGTCATCAAAGTTTAAAAAAAGTGTCATCCAATAATTTAATTAGAAAAGTGGCATCAGATTGAAAATAAAATGTAATAAAATTTTGGCATCAAAACGGTAAAATATGACATCACAAAAAATGTCATCAATGTTTTAAAAAAGTGGCATTAAAAAAAAGCCATCCAATCATTTCATTAGAAAAGTGACAATAAGGTGACAATATTTTGATTCCACGTTTTAATCTCTTATGCCATCAATTATATAAAATTGTCACCACAAAATGTTGGCATCAAAACGGTAAAATATGCCATCACAAAAAAAAAAAAAAAAAAGTTGGCATCAAAATGGGTTGACCGGTCAACGGTCAACGTTGACCGGTCAAGAGGGCTAAGCAATCTAATAAAACAATTAATGGGCTAAGCATACTAAAAAAACAATTAATGGGCCTATCTAGCTAACCAAATATGCTAAAAGGGCTTTTTCACCAAATTCCCTCTTTAAAATATACGAGTATATAGTTCTGAAAAGGAAAAATAGATTTGAAAAAGAGTTAGATGAGGTAGGAGATCATACATCATACGAAATAGTAATCAAGGAAGAGGATATAATGAGAAACTTGACTTAGAAGTTGTACGTACTCTCCATTGAAGAAGAAGCAAGAAGAAGTATACATATGAGCCCCTCAGACTTGACTTGGTTTTGGCTGACTAGCTACTGATGAATACTGATACTTTCAGTTTCAGTTGGTAGTGCCGGCCGCCATGGTTCATTACACCTGACCTATACATGCCACTTGTTTAATTTGAATTAATACTTGCGTAGTTGCGTGTCTTGTTACCGAGCACGGAACCAGAAATTAAAGTTCAGGTAGCCTCAATTTAATAAATAAATAAATATCTTTTATTGTTTTTCTTATTTTTTACCTATTAGTTTATCTTTATAAAAATGGGTGAACAAAAATAATATGTATTATAATGTAATATTGTGCATTATAAATTATAATATATGACTATCCAAACAGAGGCAAAATACACACATATAACAACGAACAAAGAAAACACACCTATAGTAAATCAGACAATAAACTAGGGTACGAGGAGTCATAATGTACTCACTCTAACCTCTAATTAATTGAGACGGTGTTTTCAAGAGACTAAAAAATACAGCAACAAAAGACATAGAAATAATAAGTACAACTCAAACAACACAAAGTTAGAGAAGGGATCGAGAGGTAAAGAACGCACGAAGGACTAAAGAAAAACACCAAAAAAACACACAAAAATCTACTATACATGTTTAAAATGATCCTATCTATACTCAACTCATCTATAATAGTCAAGAGTGAGATGTACTAACAAATAACTTTCATCCAATTTTATATAAGCACATGTAAGTGAGAAAAATGGGATTGTTATATTAGACACAAGTTTAAAAAAGAAATGGAAAAAGGTCCTATATGTATATGTTAAACTCGGTTGGTCCTGGTGCGGGTCAAGACGCTGGAGGGTGGTCGTGTGTGCGGGCCCACATACGGGAGACTCGAACAACACATAAACCCGAACGGGGTTCCATCTCAAAACCAATTGGCAATGAGAGGAGTAGTCCACCAACCTTATATGTTGTTCAAGTATTTCTCTAAACTACCGATGTGGGACAACCATCATTCCAACAGTATACTCAACTACAGTATATTGTAATTAGCAAAAACTAAGTTAATTGGGTTAACTTTCCCAGATATATAGTAAACAATCAGATAATTTTCATTATTGTAACCCTTAATATAATAAACAAATTAATGTATAGTTTTTTTTATAAACGTAACTCTTACTCCTACATTTTAGAAAGAAAAAAATGGGCCCTAGGTCAGTATAGTATTGTTGAGGACTTGAGGGGGAAAAAAGGAATTAAGTCAATCAAATTGAAATTGAAATTGAAATAGTAATGTTATCCAATTCAAGGAATTAAATCTCAAACATATACTCCTTCCTGCATTAAATAGTCTTCTCGATCTTTCCTTTTTTTTCTTTTAATTATTATTGGGGTGGGCGGGCGGGTAAGTATACGCAGTGACGATGTCTAAGATGAAGTTGTTGGGACTTTAATGTATTTCATTATCAAATTATTCATTCCTAAAAAAAAATTATCAAATTTTATTCTACATCAATGAAAACAAGCGCTGTAATTTTAAGAAAGGGCCAAACAAAGATTTAATCACATTTTATAAGACCAATATATATATAATGTGTGTGTATATATATTAATATATTTATATATCGCTAATGAATAAATTAAGTAATCTCACACTCAAAAAAAAAAAAAAGTCAAGTGTATCACTATCTCCTTTTTACCTAAAAAGTTATCACATATTTTTTTTTGGTAAGGAAAAAAAAAGTCATCACATATGACCACGACCTATATGTACGTATATATCTAGACTGTTTTACACTTTTACTCAATCAATTTAACGACAACAGTAAAAAAATAGGTATATTTTTAAAAATCAGGATCCTCTCCTTATATCTTTTACCTAATATCTTCCTAATATAACAATCTTAACCATTAAAATAAATCAATGGTTAAGATTATCTCTCTAAATCATTTTTAATTCTTAATTATCTTTAATCTTCTTTCATCTTCCTCTTTCTTTTAACAAAGACAAAGATAACACATTAATCCTCCTCTATTGCAATTGCCGTCACCGTCCACCACATCGATCGGGGACCTTCTCTTCGATCCTCTCTTCCAGTCCATCGGAGGCCTACTACAGTACTACTGCAGGAGGACGCTAGCGGTGATCACCGTGTATGTGTCGAGGGCTCGTTCAGCCTGTACCCACGAAATTAAACATGCCAATCCGGGACTTGGATGCATCACACTCCAATTTTATTTTCCCCAACTGAAATTTTGTGCGTTGCGATTTTGAATTTGACTCTGATTGGATGCATATATCAAACTCAAATCACAAATTAGAATCAACAAGACCGACCAAAACACGGCTAATAACGATGATGATGATGTTCTTCCTCGTCGTCTTTGTCTTCGGTTTCTGATTCTATCTTCCATGGTTAATCGATCTTCTTGAATTGACTTAATTGCCGGGTGTTCACTGCTACTATGGTTGTTGATTTCTGCAATAACCTCGCTTCTTATAATATACTCCCCTACATTTTTACGAGGATGAGAGAGCTAGTGGGATATGATGCCATCCTCAAGCGGAAGAAGAAGGCTCCACCTTGGAAGTCGTTGAAGAAACGACGTTAATAATTTTATTATTTATATTTCTTATTTTTTTATATATATTCTATTTTTAGTAACTCCTATGTTAATTGGAGTCTAATTATAGAATTGCTTAGTTTTAGTATTTCTTAGTTAGATTAAATAAGATGGTTAGGAGAGTCTATCTTTAGGCTTTCTTAATTATCATATTTTATTATTTCATATATTAGGATTTTAGATTAAGTTTTATCTTCTAGGTTTATTTATCTTTAGGATTAAAATTTTATCTTTATAAACCTAAATTCTATCTTGTACGGTAAAATTGGTTCTTAGGTTTTCTATTTAAACATTGTAGTTCTATTGAATTAATCAGATTGAATAGAATTGAGAAACCCCTTTATGGATTAAATGGTTCTCGATTATCAATCTCAAAGGCCATCCGGTTCGTGTGTTCTAATATCAGCGGCACTACCGCAATCCTCACCATCTTCAACCTTTACAGTCGACAACCAAAACACAGCCTAGCCAAAGAGTTCAAACGCAACCATCTTCAACCCCGACGTTGGTCCCTGGACACCGGCGTCCCCGGCTTCGGCACTTGGCGCCAGGAGCAGGATGACATCATTCTCCTCCATTTGAAATCGACTCGTCCTCGAGTCGTCGCCTGGATCAACATCGTTGTTTGACCCACATAAGGCCAGCTTGACCCGCATCAGGATAAAGATTAATTTAGGAGTCATCTTAACCATTGATTTACTTTAATGGTCAAGATTGTTTTATTAGGAGGATATTAGGCAAAAAATTATCAGGAGAGGATCCGGATCCATATTTTTATAGGGAAATTTACTGAAAATTACCCCTTTAATATATAATTTTACACTTAATTGTCATATTAAATATGAAATTACAGAAACCACCCATTAAATGGGTTAATGTACAAAACAACACCCACCACATATTTCAATTAAAATTCCATTAAATATAGTATATTTTAATAATTTATACTTGAAATTTAAAGTTTAAACTTTAATATATTTAAATTATATTCATGGTAGGGATAAAAAAAATTATATTTATGGGCAAAAAATGTGTATTTTTTTTAATAAGGATACTTTTAATAAAAATTACCTTTTGATCTTGAAAAGTATTTTTTTAAAATATTTCTATTTTTTTCATTTTTAGTGTATAGCTTAAGTGTTTACAAATGAAAGAAAATGAGACATTAATTATTAGTATAAAAAAATATTATTAAATTTAAACAATGATAATGACTTATAAACTTATTTTAATTTTGATTAAAAGCAGACTATAAAATATTTTTAAAATTGATATCCATTTTTAGGAATAAAATATGAGAATTTGTTCATATATACATCAATTTTTTTAAATATTTTTTAAAAAAATTAGTAATATATAATTTAAATATATTTGAGATTATAATTTAAATATAAGGTTTAAAATATTATAATACCATATACTCCATCCGTCCTAAAATACATTGCCTTTTAGCATTTTGCACAAGTTTTAATAAAACACTTTACTTTTAAAAAAACATCATCATTACACTAACTTTTTCATAAATTTTATTATTTTTTAACACTCACTACACATTTTAACCAATCAAATTATTTTAAAAAGTCAACATCATACAAACCAATACAAATCATTACTACTTCCTACCTAGAAAACATAAAAGGTCATCTATTGTTGGACAAAATTTTACCTCTAAAAACCCATGTATGGTTGGACGGAGGGAGTATATTTGAAAAAAAACTCTAACAAAAATAGATAACAGGTGGTGATTTGTTAACAAAAACCATTTAATGGGTGATTTTCTATAATTTCATATTTAATATGTGATTAAGTGTAAAAATCCATATTTTATTAAAGGAATATACTGAATTGATTCATATATATTTTATCGAAGGAATATACTGAATTGATTTTTATATAAGATGATTTTAGCTTAGGGTTGATTTTTTCCCTCTCAATTTTCATGTTTTGGTCGATGAGGGAGATGAACACCATTATTTACTAAGTCATATATTCTGGTAGCCAGAGATAAAGGAGAGATTCTATTCTATTAGTTATGAAATATCATTAACTCTATATAAAGTTTTCAACTCATTTAAAAAAACAACTAAAAAAATATAAAATTTGTTTGCAATGAGGTAGAGAAGGATTTGATAATTATTGATCAACTCGATCTATATAAAAGTTATTTTTCGAACGTTTTTTGCTCGAAAGGAGAGGCTGCGCTATTCGCATTTCTAATACACTTTATTAATTAAACAAATGGACTAAGTAGTTATCAACGGAGAATAGTCCGCTCTGTTGAGAATATAAGTTGAGTTGTGGGATAAGGATCCCACATTGATTAAATATTGAATCCAATTCTTGTATATAAATCGGTGGACTACTCCACCTAACACCAATTGGTTTTAGGATGAAACCTCACCCGGCTTGATTGGTGTATCTATCACGTTTGGGCATGCGTGACCCCCTACGTCGTATACGACCCACCAAAATTTAAGATACAACAACCTTAAAAAATCCTCGCTCTTTTTTCTCAACCCCCACCAACCCTAATTTTTTTTCTTTTATTTTTACGAGAACAATGAGAAACTCTATTTGTAAAATTTTCCCTAAACCCTATCAGATCCAAACCAAATGTTAATCAGACTGATTATTGGAACATACTTAAAAGAAGTTTCCTAAATTACTTTGTGTCTCGTTTAGGGAACGGTGAGTTTCGCACTTTGTGTATAGTCTTGAATCTATCCCCGACAAAGCTTTTGACAAATTAATCAAACAAATAATTTATTAATCCCAATTTTTCTAATTAATTATTCATATATATATTCCGGGGAGATACGTATAAAATTATAAATTATCAACCCATCTATCTATAGCTTGTTACTATCGTACGACTTCTTCTAACTCTTAAATTTAGAAACATTCAAACTCCAAAACCTCCACGAAATCCTAATTTTTTTTTTATAATCCATCTATATATTAACTATCTATTTCCTTTCTTTAAAAAAAAAAAAAAAAAACCTCTAAATCGAAAGTACATAACATTTATTTTCATCATTGTCATATCATTTGTTTGTCCATCTCTCTACTATCTCTGTTTTCATACCACCACCGTCACCGCTGCCGCAAACACCGCCATGGAGCAGGCTGGTCAACCGTCAGGCGACCGGCCGCCACGGAGAGAGCTCCAAGGGCCAAGACCAACGCCGCTCAAAGTAAGGAAATCCTCCCACAAGATCCGAAAGCCTCCGGTGGCGCCTCAAGCTGCATCGGCGGCCCATCAGCCACCGCCGCCGTCAAACCCGCCACCGCCTCGACCGCCGGTGATCATATACGCCGTCTCCCCTAAGGTGATCCACACAAGCCCTAGCGGTTTCATGAACCTCGTCCAGCGGTTAACCGGTCCGGATCCTGGTCCCTTCGCCACCTCCGCCACAAGCGCCTTCAGCGGCGCCGCCGCCGGGCCTTCTTCAATGCTGTCGCCCGCCGCGAGGTATGCCTCCATTGAAAAGACGAAAATACCCCTGCAAGGCAATTTCATCAATAGTGCAGCTAGTAATAACTTTATGGAAGGGATCAATACAAGCGGGTATGAGTATTTGTTGGATACCCGGCCCGGTGGGTTCACGCACGGCCACAGCGTGCTGTCGCCGGGGCCCGCCGGGCTGATCCGGCCCGTTCCGCCGGCGTTCTTTTCACCGCTTTCGGATCCGATTAGCCCCCTCATCAGCATGTACCATCAGCACCAACAGGACCATCTGAACACCCTCCAGCAACTTCAACACCTTGGTGGCGGTGGCGGAGAAGGCGGCGGTTGGAGTGGCGGTTATAACATTTTGCCGAGCCCATCGGCGCCGCCGTCGTTTCTCTCTCCTAACCCAATGCTATCTCCGGCTTCCATTGAGTTCCTCACTAGACTATTCGATCAGTAATTTCACTACTAGCTACATATATATCAATTTAGTTTGTTTTTATTTGTTATTTTTGGCGGGTTAAATTGAAATTGATTGAAGAATGAAGAAATAATTAAACCTGAATGATATTGGATTTTCCCTATAGTTATAAACGACGTCGTTTTAGATTTTATGATGAAATTCAAGGTTGTGAAAAGCAAGTGGGAACCAACATTAAAGGGTTAGCAGGTAGATGTTGCTGTCATATATGCCAATGCAAAGATAGGGTTTTAGACTTTTTTAAGTTTTTGCAATCAATGTAGCAAGGTGGCATATGGATGAATTCATGAATCAATTATATATTACAGTACTTTTCACAATTCCTAATTTGTTCAGCAGCCCCCTTCTTTTTCTTTCTATACCCTTTATAGGTATTATTTAATGCAAATTAATGTTAGGTTTATGTATGGTTCATAACTAAATTAATTTTGTAATTTACTATGTATGGCAGGAGAAAGTTGAATATCGATCTATATATACCTAGTTCCTATAGATTAAAAATGTCAAGTTGGCTCAAAATGGTAAGGAGTGATGGGTTAATGGGAGATTTCGGGTTCGATCTCTGTTCTTTCTATTGGGTTTAGCTGATTTACCTAACGCACGACTCTTGTCGGCTAGTCATGTGTCCATGATTTACCACCAAATGTGGGTTACTCTTGTTGAAAAAAATGTCAATTTGTGCGCTTAGTTGATTTAGCCATTTTTTATATATAAAAAATAAAAATTATTCATTTATTTTAGAGTTTTCTTTCATAATATAGCAAATATATATGTTTAATGTATATGCCGGAATTCCGGATAAACCGTGCTAGTATATACACTTGTATTAACTAGTAATCGATCCGTAGTTGTAATATATAGGAGATCGATCATCAATCAAATAATCTAGCTACATTTTATCTCTTTGATCTCTCAATCTGATTCTAACCCCCTAAAGTCTAATTAAACTCCATCTATTTGAATGATAATATTGGATCGTGTGAAAACAAGAGTTGTATTGAATTTATTTTGTTTTTATATACCTTCTTCTATCAATATATAAAACTTTTTAAGTCATTATAAAGAGTTTCATCCTCTCTTATATTTGAAATGTATTTTTGGGATTTCTCCAATGGGGGCTAGCTATCTTAATCTATCCGGGAAATCACTGACAATTTACAAGGAGTATAAATGTTAATAGAACATTAATATAAGGATTAAGGGTTATTTTTTAACATTTCATGTTTTTTTCTTAATACTTTATTATAAGACAAAATAAATGGCGAAATAATGTAAACAAAATATGGAAAAATATTGATTGGATATAATTTCATAAATAAAAACAATTATGTATATTTATAGTCTAAGATATGAATATATACATGTTATGTGCATATGTCTAGGTCTTTAATAAACATATTTTATTTTGATTAATTAATTAATTGCTATTTGATAATTGTCAAGAAGTAAACAAAAAACTAAGACTAATGGTAAACGGAGGTACATTGTACATGAACCATAACAACAATCTCAATATATCCCATTTAAAGTAGGATCTGAAAATCGAGATGTACACATCCTTATCACAACACTGTCAAGAAAATGTTTTCAAGTTACCAAAGGCAAGAGTACTGAGGTAGGTGCATCTGGAAGCTCCCCAAAAGCGACATAATTAGCCCTCCTCAACCTGAATAGCTCTCCTTTGAGTCTTATCTTGTGCCAAATTCTCCGTGATATCCAAGACGACACGATCATGTCTAATCACCTCACTTCACCTCTTCTTATACCCTCTAACTCGTCTAAAACTATCGATAGCAAGTATGTCGTCACACTTTTGCACCGGTACATTCATGTCTATCCTCTATGCACATTAAACCAACACAACCTCGACTCTCGCTGCTTATCCCTGATACTCGTCAATTAATCCTATTGTACATGTAAATTTTTTTCCAAAAAAAAAACAATTAAATAAAGTAGCTAGAACCAAAACCAGATGAAATATTCAACTTCAAAACTTTATAGCTAGGCCGGTCACCGTACCAAATGTTAGTTCAAGGGAAGCCTTCACAGTCTTAAATATATTGATCAATATCAAACATGATTTATTTTTCAAGTATACCTATTCAAAAATTACTTTTCAAGAGAGTATTTACCTATTCAAAATTATTGGAAATAATGAAAGGTTTGAAATTTATATTAGACATGCATCAATAATCAAATGAAAAATGAATAAAGTAATGTAATTAATTAATGGCGAAAAAGTAACCTAAAACATGAATTGTTTTTAACATTCCGTATAATATATTAAGTTTTTGAATTATGCATGAACATATATATGATGTATATATATGTATAATCAACAAAGACCTGCTCAACCTAAGATTCTTCTCATCGATCAAGAAACGTTATTGGAGTCATTAGCTTCAGAATTACACTTCGATTTTCTTCTAAAGCCTACTCCGTAATTGTTGAATCGAGATTCGAGATAACGAAAGTGATTGAATGCGGAAGCGAGAGATACGAAACAAGAAACTCAAAACAAAGCATGCAAGAGCAAGAACAAACACCAGAGTTTTACGAGGTTCGGCAAAGATATGCCTACGTCCTCGGGGCCTCAAGAACAGGCCGAATCCACTAGGTAATGTTCAATAGAGGGTTACAAACAAGCAATGCAAAAGTAAACCCTAGATCTATGCATGTACGAGTTTCAGAGACACAAGAGAAGAAGATCCCCCTGTGTGGGATGACCGGAGTTCGAAGATCTCTTCGAAACTCCCAAACCCTAGATCTCCAGACGTGAGACAAGCGGCAACCAAAGCCAGAAGCTTAGCCGCAACACCACCAGGAGATCACCGAGAGCAGCCACCACCTTCGTCGTTGCAATCGCCAGGGAGGAGCCAGGAGAAAACCCTAGAAACCCTAGAACCCTTGAGAGCGTTTGAGAGGAAACGGAGGAGAGAGAGAGCTGAACTGAAGGATCCAGAAGCTGCTAGCGAGGTTAAATAGCTAGGGCTTCGGACCTCAAGTGGAGCAAAGGGCAAAACGCTGGGCTTCACGCTGGGCCGCCAAGCTTGTCCAACATCCGAGATCATGGGCTTTGGGAATGGGCCTAAAGCCCAAACCAGGTAAGGATCTCCTAACTATAGTATCATACATATTATACATATATTATATATACTTATATATAGATTATACATTATCACTCCACAATATGTACTAGACTCGTTAGAGGATCAAGTCGATCTCGACTCAATACGACTCAGTCGAGCCTAATCATATATTGTGCATCCATGTATATCTAAGCATATAATATATGTTTATATGTATTCTCATCATACACTCATACATGTTTACAAGCACATAACAATATTACATGAAACATATATGAAAGCAAGACATAGGGAATTAATTGGTACGTACTTGGGAAACAGCAAACCTAATTTATTAGTAGTAAAGGTTAATTACAATGTTATAATTATTATATATATATATATTTGGAAAAAAAAAAAATTTTAAAAATATGAAAATAATTTTTTTCACTAGAAATTACAAAATAGCAACATTTTATCAAAATTATTTTTAAAAATATAATTTTTAAATATTTTATATGTGAAATAATAATAATAATAATAATTTTATTATTTTTTGATTTTTTATTAATATTTTTTATCTAAAATAATTTTATGAAATTGGTTGGTCTGATATGATGTAATCAACTTATAAGAAATTTATTTTAAATTTAATGGGTTGACACTTGACAAGAGTACTTATATAATGAATATGTATACAAGTAAATTAATAAAATAATGATTGTACACCAAACAGACTCTTAATTGAAAACTAAATATGACACTTTTTTTAATTGGCACTAGGCATTATTTTATTACTTTTGAGCAGCACATTAATTGTTTGGTGTTCAAACATGATTTTATTAATTTACTTTGCATATACATGTTCATTATATATGTACCCTTGTCAACATAATAAATATAAAATAAATAAATTTCTTAAAAGTTGAATACGTCATACCAAAACCAAATCAACTCTTAACGCGCGCATACTCCCTCCGATTGGAAATATAAGACGTTTGACTTCTATACACGTATGTAGTTTAAGAAACTAAAAAATATATGAAATATTACTTTTTTTAATTAAATTTTTTTACAATATAATACTTATTACTAATGAGTATTATAATGTAAGAAAAATTAATTAAAAAAATAATATTTTATATAGTTTTTAGCTCTTTAAGTTTAAACTACATTCATAAAAGTCAAATGTCTTATATTTCCAATCGGAGGAGTATCACTTTGAAACGTTACAAACAACTTTCGCTCGAGTAAACAAACCCAAAAAACTCCCTCGCCTGTTAAAAAACTCTTTTTTTATCCGATCACCAATTATTACAACATGTCGTAATAGAAGAACAAGAAGAGAGTGGAGACAAAGAAAAGAGAGAAAATAGATCTCTATCTTATTAAGATTGTGTTTTGGGATAGTTGGGTTTTGGGAGGTGCAACAGGGAGTAGGGTTGGGCAAAAGTTGGATCGGACCGGAATCAGATCGAGATTAGGCCAAAAATTACGGTCTTTGGATCGGACCGGAGTATTACGGTCTGGTCCACGGTCCATGAAAATATGAATTCCGGGTTCCGGTCCAAACCCGGGACCAGACCGGAATTTCCGGGTCGGACCGAAATTGGACCGGATTTGGTTGATTTAAAAAAAAAGGAAAGAAAGAAAGAAGTGTTGCGCGTGACCTAGCTGCCCAGTCCCAGGCTCCCAGCCGCTTCTTCAGTTCTCCTCTTCAGAGACTTTAGAGATCACACTTCACCCTCTCTCAGCCTCTCTATTTAGGCCTCTCTATTCTCACGACTCCGGCGCTCCGCTCCTCATTCGGCCGTCCCTCGTGCTCCGATGCTCCGCCCCTCAGTCCGCCCTCCTCCTCCGTCCCTCGTGCTCCGACGCTCTGCTCCGCCCCTCAGTCCGCCCTCCTCCTCCGTCCCTCGTGCTCCGACGCTCCGCTCCGCTCCTCAGTCCGCCCTCCTTTCTGTTTGTGGCTCCACTCCACTCCTCAAATCCGCCCTGCTTGTTGTTTACAACAAATCACCCTCTATTTTTCTAAGTCTTGCTCTAGGCAGACTATAGCCTAAACATAGTGGACTCAAGGTCATCCGTCATCAGCCCAAGCATGCAAGGATTACCCATGGAAATCCTCCAAATGGAGGAAGTTCCTGCAGAACACAAATTTTTCATAAGGAACAATTTTAGTGCCAAAATCTGCAGGATTAAGCTTACCATCAATTTTCTTAACATGTATGACATTATCTTCCACTTTCTCACGAATAAAATGGTATCTAACATCAATATGTTTAGTACGCTCATGGTACATGGGGTCCCTGCAGAGATAGAGTGCACTTTGACTGTCAATGTGTAAGACAGAAGTGTAGTGCTTCCTCTCTATCTCCTTAAGGATGCCTTGCAGCCAGATGGCCTCCTTGCATGCCTCTGTAGCTGCTATGTACTCAGCTTCAGTGGATGAGAGAGCAACGATGGGTTGCTGCTGGGATTTCCAGGAAACACAATTACCTGCCCATGTATACACATAGGAAGTAATAGATTTCCTGGTATCCTTGTTAGAAGCATAATCAGCATCCACAAAGCCATGTAAGTTATAAGAGGAGGAGTGTTCAACATATAACAAAGACAGGTTAGCAGTGCCAAGCAAATATCTCAACAAGTATTTCATAGACACCCAGTGTTTCTCAGCTGGTTCAGACATGAACCTGCTAAGAGTGCTAATAGCAAATGCAAGATCAGGACATGTACAAATCATAGAGTACATCACTGAACCTACAGCAGCATCATAAGGAATGGATTTCATAATATTCAATTCAGCAACAGACAACTTCCCTTTTATTTTAGTGAGATCAAGATGAGCACCTAAAGGAATGTGGTTAATCTTATCACCGGAAATATGAAATCTCTCAAGAACCTTATGCACATAGTCACACTGATGCAACCACAGTTTCTTATGCTTCCTATCTCTTATAATAGACATGCCTAAAATCTTTTTAGCAATGCCTAAGTCTTTCATGTCAAAATGCTTTTGCAAGTTCTTTTTAATATCATGAATAGCATCAACAGATTTGGAAATCAACAAGATGTCATCCACATACAAAAGCACATAAAGCACAGGACTCTTATTGACACCCTTGAAGTATAAACAGGTATCAAACTTGCTCCTTTTAAACCCTAGACTGAACCTCATGCATTTGTCAAACTTGATATTCCATTGTCTAGGTGACTGTTTCAAACCATAGATGGATTTATTTAACAAACAAGCATGATTAGGATGCACAGAATCTATAAAGCCCTTAGGCTGTCTCATATAAATTGTCTCATCCAAGTCACCATGAAGAAAAGCTGTCTTAACATCCATTTGTTCTAATTCAAAATCATAAACAGCAGTCATGGCAAGCAACAGTCTCAAAGTTTTATATTTCACAACAGGAGCAAATATTTCATTGTAATCCTCACCCTCTCTTTGGGTAAAACCCTTAGCAACCAACCTAGCTTTGTATCTAGGGGGTCAGACTTAGAAATGCCATCTTTCAATTTATAGATCCATTTACAATCAATCAATCTAGCATTCACAGGTTTAGGCACCAAAGTCCAGGTTTTATTCACCCTCATAGATTCTATCTCATCATTCATGGCATGTTTCCACTTAGCAGAGTGAATGCATTTCATAGCTTGTTCATATGTTTCAGGAGTAAAGATCTTCACAACTTCAGAAACCAAGCAAGCAAACTCAACAATGTTATTAATGAACCTTTTATTTGGTATAAGAGTCCTAGGACTCCTATCCCTAGTCAACTGCCAATTAGTCAAGTCATGCCCTTCAGTGGCTGAAGAACTAGAGGGACCAGAACCAGACACAGGCACAGAAGTGACAACAGCATCCTCATTCACAGAAGTAGGAGAAGTAGAAGAGGAATTAGGTTCATTATTTGCTTCCCCACCCAATTGGTGAGGTTGCACAACATCAATTTGCATATCATCAGAAACAGTAGCATCATTAGAAGTAGACAGAGAAGAATCATGAGCAGAGAGAGTAGAGGAAGAAGAGGGAGAAAAACCACTGTTAAACTCATCATCAGAATCATCATCATTGTGCTTAGGCACAAAGAATTGATCCTCTTGTACCTGCAAGTTAGCATCTGAGATAACAGGAGAAGCTCTCTTAAAATGAAATTCATGCTCATTGATAAAGACATTCCTACTCACAATAGTTTTATACACTCCAGGTTGGACAAGAAGCAACTTATAACCCTTAACCCCTTCAGGATAACCCAATAGCACACATTTTTGGGACCTAGGATTAAGTTTACCTTGGTTAACATAAGAAAACACAGTGCAACCAATAGGTTTAATGTGGTCTAAGTTAGGCTTTCTTTTAGTCCATAACTCATAAGGAGTTTTAAAATCAATAACGGAGGAAGGAGTCCTATTTATCAAATAAGCAGCAGTCACAACAGCTTCACCCCACAAACAATGTTTCAAACCAGAAGAGATAAGCATGCATCTAGCTTTTTCAAGGAGAGTCTTGTTCATCCTCTCAGCAGTACCATTCTGCTGGGGAGTTCCAGGAATGGTTAAGTGTCTCTTAATACCATTAAACTTGCAGTACTCATTGAACAAAGAATTACAGAACTCAAGGCCATTGTCAGTTTTTAAACATTTAACAGTAAGGCCAGTTTCATCTTCAACTCCAGCTTTCCAGTTTTTAAAGGTTTCAAAAGCCTCATCTTTAGTTTTAAGCAAATAGACCCAAACCTTCCTACTGTAGTGATCAATGAGAGACATAAAATATCTCTTATGTCCTACAGTAGGAACAGGAGAGGGTCCCCACAAATCAGAATGTATATATTCAAGAGGGGCAGCAGCAACATAAGAAGAATGCTTAAAACCTTTTCTAGAATGCTTGCCTAAGATGCAATTCTCACAGAGATCAATCATGCAAGGCTTGGAATTGATAATGCCAGTTTTATGAAGGTGTTCTAAGCCTTTATTACCTATGTGACCAAGTCTATTATGCCACAACATAATATCATGCAGAGACATAGTATGCACAGAGGCAGTAAAGGCAGAAGCAGAATAATTCAAAACAGGAGTAGCCAACACTTCATAAAGACCTTTCTTTCTAAAGCATTTGATAACATGCTTCCCATTTTTAGCAATAATCCTAACACCATTAGAACTGGACATATCATAGTGTAATTCTTCAAAAGCACTTTCAGATAGCAAGTTTCTCCTTAAATCAGGAACCCATTTAACATCCTTAACAATTCTAATCACATTATCAAACATTTTAAGAGCAACAGATCCAACACCTTTAATTTTAAGAATAGAGTGATCACCTAGCATAACAGTACCAGCATCAAAACATTTAAGCTCAAAGAACCATGATTTATGAAAGGTAGCATGCATAGTACACCCAGAATCCAAAATCCAAGTAGTAGAATCAGTATCACTTAATAATGCAAGAACTTCATGAGTAACATAAGGATGGGATTCACAAATAGCAGACACATTAGGTTTCTTACCAGCTTTAATATCTCTTTTCCTTTTAAAACAATGTTTCTCAAGATGACCAGTTTTATTGCAGTAAGTACATAAAAGATGAGATTTATCAGGTTTTTCACCACTGGATTTATCAGAAGACATAGAATCAGATTTATTGTCTTTATTTTCCTGTTGCTTAGGTTTCCTATTGCCTTTGTACTTAGACTTCACCATAAGAACCTCATCTTTGTTTTCAGGTTTAGGGTGAGTCTTATTTCCATTCACAGATTTAAACACTTTCAGATTTTCATTTTTCTGTATGATAGAGTCAATAAGCTCCTTTTGAGTCAACTTATTAGTACCATACTGAACAACATCAACAAAAGTAGTAAACTGTGCAGGCAAGGAATTAAGCAATAACACACATAATTGAGTCTCATCAACTTTGTCACCACATCTCTCCAGATCTTGGGTAATAGCCAAGAATCTGTCAAGATTTTCAGCAAGAGTGCAAGTAGTAGACATTTTATAATTGAAAAGTTTGTTGAAGAGATTTACCCTACTTGGTAATGATTTTACCAAGTATAATTCTTCCAACCTTTTCCAAAGCTTTTCAGTAGTTGTGCAAGTAAGAACTTGCCTAGCCACTTCATCTGTGAGTCTCAACATAATCTCACTGTGTGCTACTTTATCAAGACGTTTTATATCCTTCTTTTTGTCTTCATCGACATCTTCTCCAGAGATCACTTCATAGCAATTTTCTTTGATTAATATGGCCTTCATCTTTACCTGCCACATAGCAAAGTCAGTATTGCCATTGAAGGGTTTTAAACGATAAGATTCACCCATGTTTATAGTCAAGAGTATAAAAAACTTAACAAAACACAGTAAATCACGCAAAAGATTCAAGAAAACCTTGAATCCAAGAGCAGAGCACAGAATCGCAAACACACAAGCCTAGATCTAAGCAAACAAGGCAGTGGTATGTCGTTTAGGGGGGGTGCTGCACCAGCGATGTCGCCTTTTAGGTCAGCCCGAGGCCCTACACCCGTAACCTATCCCTAGAACTCAACAATGAGCCAGGAAATCGGAAACGCGACACTCAAGCTCTGATACCACTTGTTGAATCGAGATTCGAGATAACGAAAGTGATTGAATGCGGAAGCGAGAGATACGAAACAAGAAACTCAAAACAAAGCATGCAATAGGGGTGGCAATCGGGCGAGTCGGGTCGGGTTATTCGATTTCGGGTCAACTCGGACTCGGGTTGATATCGGGTGTGATGACCATTCGGGTCGGGTCGGATCGGATCGGGTTCATTCGGGCATTATGTTTATCGGATATAATCGGGTTTTCGGTTGCAATTTGATCGAGCAATTTCGGATTTCGGTCAAATCGGGTTTCGGTTGAACCGGGCTTCGGTCCATTCGGGCTTCGGTCCAATCGGGTTTTGGTCCAATCGGATTTCGGTTAAATCGAGCTTCGGTCAAACCGGACTTTGGTTGAATCGGGTTTCGGTTGAAACGGATTTTGGTCAAATGGAATTTTAGTTGAACAGAGTTTCACTTATATCGAGTTTCTTTTTTTGGAATAACCGAATTTCGTTTGAATCGAGTTTCTGTCAAATTGAGTTGCACTTGAATCATGTTTCTATTAAATCAGATCATATGACTCAAATTGGATAAATGAAATAAAATTTAGTTAAACCAAACTTTAATTTGATTCAAACTTCAATTTTAGTCGAGATGTTTTAGATTTGTAGTCATATTTATAATAATAATTTATATAGGAGATATTAGTCTTTTTTATACAAAAAGTTATTTCTTATCAATTCTTAATCAATGTATATATTATAATGTGTATTTGTACTATATAGTAATATTAATAGTGATAAATTGATCATATATTTATATGTGACACTGAAATCAAATGAAGTAAATGAATATATAAAAATTATCACCGTTAAAATAAGTCAATAATATTCTTATTCAAATTATTTAAAGTGTTAAATGTAGGGATGCAAATGGGTTAAGGATTGATACATAGACACAATTCATAGACCAATTTGTTTGCTATTATATCCATTTGATCCGCTCATCACCTATCTACCCTTTTCATATATGATAATGAGAATTATCAAATGTTATGAGTTATGACATATCTAAAGTAAGATTTATCCAAACTTTATATCATCACATTTGATAACTAAGATTTAATAACTATAATATGTTTTGAATGGTTAGTTGAAAATTTATTATTGCTAAAGAATGAATTTCTAGATAAAGGAAAAAGAAAATGTCCACTAAAAGAGTCTGGCTCGAGTTCGGCTCTAAATAAGTTATAGTGTTTTTAACAAATAGGATTGCTTAATACTCGAAAAGAGTCCAGCTCGAACTCGGCTCTAAATAAGTTTTATGATTTTACTTTAAATTAAGTTTACATAGGTTGTTTTTTCTTGATTAACAATAAAACATTAGTACACCACTTAAACGAGACAAGATTCCTACCATCTAAATGATACTGTAGTTATCAAATGTTATGATATTGCTCCAAAGTAAGATTTATCCAAACTTCATATCATATAATTTGATAACTAAGATTCAATAACTATATATAATATATTTTGAATGGTTAGTTGAAAATTATTATTGCTAAAGAATGAATTCCTAGATAAACAAAAAGGAAAATGTTCACTAGAATAGTTTTAACTTATATTTCCCATTATATCGTCCTAAAAAGAATACTTACAACTCTATTGTTAAAGAGTATATTTCTTCACCGATCACATAATATATATATATATATATATAAACTAAAAAATAAATATTTTTAATTAATATATAAGGTAGTAAGAGAATTAATAACAAAAGATGAAAAAAATTTAAAACTATTTATAACTATAACTTAATATTTGAAAGTTACATAATAAAAAAAAATTCAAGAATATGTATTACTATATAATTTGATCATTAAACTAAATAAAAGATAAGAAGATATAAAATAAATAAAATAGCACCCGAAAATTTTGGAGGGAAGTTAATTTGGGATGGGAGGGAACTAAAGAAAATGAAAAGTTTTAGGAGGGAACTTACCCTTACATTTTCATTTACTTTACAATTTTATAAAATACACTAAATTAGTAAATTCATTTTACATTTCTCATTTCTCAACTACTAATTTGGGGCTCAATTTGAGGCTAGGGCTCGAGCGTTTCTTCTTCGCCCAATCTCCCTAATTATGATCTTCTTCTTCTCCATTCTCTGATCGAAGCTCCTATTGTGCTTGGCTGCTTGGATTTGATCGGCCGACGCTCTCCGCTGTCCAGGTTCTTCCTTCTCCTCTTTTGTTCATCTCTTCAGTCAACGTTCTGTTTTGGAGCTAATGGCCGGCACTCTCCGATGTCCAGGTTTATCGTCCTCCTTTTCGGCGTTCTGTTTGGTTGCTTGGATCTAATCGAAGCTGGCGCAGATCTCCACTCTTTGGTTCGTCTCTTCACTGGCCAGGTGCATCGACTTCTTCTCCTTGTTTTATTATGTTCTAACTTTATTATTTCTTCATGTATTTTGTCAATTTACTTCAAGTTGTTAACTGGCACTTGACATTTTGGGATGAAGATGGCAATTTGCTTCATGTATTAAGTCAATTTGCTTTAAGTTGTTAACTGTAACTTGAAACTTGTTCATGTATTTTTAGTTGGGAAAATTATTTATATTTTGTTTATGTATTTATATTTGGGAAAATTTCTTCAACTTGTTGCCTATTTATTTATATTATGGTTATGCTACAAAACATGTAGTATTTCAATGGCTAATTAATCACTATATTTACAATCAAATTACGTACATTTGACACCAAAAAGGACAGATAATTACTCACTAATTCCATGTATATCTTATTTAATTTGTGATAATTAATATTATAGTTATAAGGTAGAATAATGATCCATTACGAGGGTAAAAAATAATGTTAAAGATAATCAACTTAACTTTGAAGATAAATATTCAAGTTATTTTACATTTAGAATATAATTGGGTTATTTCAGGTGTCAGATATAATCGGGTTCGGGTGATTTCGGGCATCGGATATAATCGGGTTCGGGTGGTTTCGGGTTTCGGATATAATCGGGTTAGGGTGATTCGGTCTTCGGGTTATTGTCGGGTCGGTTCATTCGGGTATAATCGGGTTCGGGTTATTATCGGATTCGGATGCCTATCGGGTTCGGGCGTAGTTCGGGCCGAATCGGTCGGTCTCGGATCAGAACTTTTTAAAATTTATTCGGGTGTCGGTCGGGTTCGGTGTCGGATCATTCGGATCAGTTTTCTCGGATCGGGTCGGGTATTGCCAGCTCTACATGCAAGAGCAAGAACAAACACCAGAGTTTTACGAGGTTCGGCAAAGATATGCCTACGTCCTCGGGGCCTCAAGAACAGGCCGAATCCACTAGGTAATGTTCAATAGAGGGTTACAAACAAGCAATGCAAAAGTAAACCCTAGATCTATGCATGTACGAGTTTCAGAGACACAAGAGAAGAAGATCCCCCTGTGTGGGATGACCGGAGTTCGAAGATCTCTTCGAAACTCCCAAACCCTAGATCTCCAGACGTGAGACAAGCGGCAACCAAAGCCAGAAGCTTAGCCGCAACACCACCAGGAGATCACCGAGAGCAGCCACCACTCAGTCAAGCCTAATCATATATTGTGCATCCATGTATATCTAATCATATATTGTGCATCCATGTATATCTAAGCATATAATATATGTTGTGCATCCATGTATACCTAATCATATGTACTAGACTCGTTAGAGGATCAAGTCGATCTCGACTCAATACGACTCAGTCGAGCCTAATCATATATTGTGCATCCATGTATATCTAAGCATATAATATATGTTTATATGTATTCTCATCATACACTCATACATGTTTACAAGCACATAACAATATTACATGAAACATATATGAAAGCAAGACATAGGGAATTAATTGGTACGTACTTGGGAAACAGCAAACCTAATTTATTAGTAGTAAAGGTTAATTACAATGTTATAATTATTATATATATATATTTGGAAAAAAAAAATTTTAAAAAAATATGAAAATAATTTTTTTCACTAGAAATTACAAAATAGCAACATTTTATCAAAATTATTTTTAAAAATATAATTTTTAAATATTTTATATGTGAAATAATAATAATAATAATAATAATTTTATTATTTTTTGATTTTTTATTAATATTTTTTATCTAAAATAATTTTATGAAATTGGTTGGTCTGATATGATGTAATCAACTTATAAGAAATTTATTTTAAATTTAATGGGTTGACACTTGACAAGAGTACTTATATAATGAATATGTATACAAGTAAATTAATAAAATAATGATTGTACACCAAACAGACTCTTAATTGAAAACTAAATATGACACTTTTTTTAATTGGCACTAGGCATTATTTTATTACTTTTGAGCAGCACATTAATTGTTTGGTGTTCAAACATGATTTTATTAATTTACTTTGCATATACATGTTCATTATATATGTACCCTTGTCAACATAATAAATATAAAATAAATAAATTTCTTAAAAGTTGAATACGTCATACCAAAACCAAATCAACTCTTAACGCGCGCATACTCCCTCCGATTGGAAATATAAGACGTTTGACTTCTATACACGTATGTAGTTTAAGAAACTAAAAAATATATGAAATATTACTTTTTTTAATTAAATTTTTTTACAATATAATACTTATTACTAATGAGTATTATAATGTAAGAAAAATTAATTAAAAAAATAATATTTTATATAGTTTTTAGCTCTTTAAGTTTAAACTACATTCATAAAAGTCAAATGTCTTATATTTCCAATCGGAGGAGTATCACTTTGAAACGTTACAAACAACTTTCGCTCGAGTAAACAAACCCAAAAAACTCCCTCGCCTGTTAAAAAACTCTTTTTTTATCCGATCACCAATTATTACAACATGTCGTAATAGAAGAACAAGAAGAGAGTGGAGACAAAGAAAAGAGAGAAAATAGATCTCTATCTTATTAAGATTGTGTTTTGGGATAGTTGGGTTTTGGGAGGTGCAACAGGGAGTAGGGTTGGGCAAAAGTTGGATCGGACCGGAATCGGATCGAGATTAGGCCAAAAATTACGGTCTTTGGATCGGACCGGAGTATTACGGTCTGGTCCACGGTCCATGAAAATATGAATTCCGGGTTCCGGTCCAAACCCGGGACCAGACCGGAATTTCCGGGTCGGACCGAAATTGGACCGGATTTGGTTGATTTAAAAAAAAAGGAAAGAAAGAAAGAAGTGTTGCGCGTGACCTAGCTGCCCAGTCCCAGGCTCCCAGCCGCTTCTTCAGTTCTCCTCTTCAGAGACTTTAGAGATCACACTTCACCCTCTCCCAGCCTCTCTATTTAGGCCTCTCTATTCTCACGACTCCGGCGCTCCGCTCCTCATTCGGCCGTCCCTCGTGCTCCGATGCTCCGCCCCTCAGTCCGCCCTCCTCCTCCGTCCCTCGTGCTCCGACGCTCTGCTCCGCCCCTCAGTCCGCCCTCCTCCTCCGTCCCTCGTGCTCCGACGCTCCGCTCCGCTCCTCAGTCCGCCCTCCTTTCTGTTTGTGGCTCCACTCCACTCCTCAAATCCGCCCTGCTTGTTGTTTGCAGCTCCGCTTCACAGTAGCAATCGTTCCTTCTCCACATTATAAATATAAAATAAATTTCTTAAAAGTTGAATACGTCATACCAAAACCAAATCAACTCTTAACTCATACTACCTCCGATTGAAAATATAAAACGTTTTAACTTCTATGCACATAGTTTAAGTAGCTCAAGAATATATGAAATATTTTTTTTAATTAAATTTTGTTTACAATACTTATTAATAATGTGTATTATAACGTAAAAAATTTAATTAAAAAAATCAATATTTTATATAGTTTTTAGCTATTTAAACTACGTGCACAAAATTCAAACGTCTTATATTTCCAATCGGAGGGAGTATCACATTGAAACGTTACAAACAACTTTCACTTGAGTAAACAAACCCAAAAAACTAATTGGAGTTAATTAGCTAGCTACAGTAGTCTTCCTCCCTCTCCAATTAAAAAACTCTTTTTCTTATCCGGTCACCAATTATTACAACATGTCGTAATAGAAGAACAGGAAGAGAGTAGAGACAAAGAAAAGAGAGAAAAATAGATCTCTATCCTATTAAGATTGTGTTTGGTGGGGGGGGGGGGTGTCGGTGTAGTTGGGTTTTGAGGGGTTAAAAAAAATGGTATTTGTTAGGGAGTACGGGAGGTGTAGGTGAGGTTTTTTTCCAAAAAAAATGGAATATTGGTGGGAACCATTTCGAGATGGTTCAACTGAAAAGGACTTGTGGGGAGTATCCAAAGGTTCTCGGTTCGAACTCCGGATAGTCACTATTTATTTACCGATGTAAGGAACCTTGGGGGGACTGGGGAGGAAGGGTTGGGAGGTTTTATTTTTGGAAGGAAGTAGAAGGAGAGAGACGAGGGATATTTTAGTGAGGGTAGTTTTGTCCTTTTCACCACAAAATACCTTTCAAACCTTATAAACATCAAACACCATTAAGATTTGTTAAAAAAAAAAATCTCCACCTTTCACATCTTTATAATCTCTATAAAAAAAAATCACCTCCAAAAAAAACCTCTACCTCCCCCAAAAAAATATGTTGTCAAAAACAACCTAAGGTTATAAAGAAACATACTTTTATATATGTATATATGTATGTATGTATTTATAGGGGATTGCAAGGGAAGGGTAAAACGGGTATATCTATAATACATATAGGGTTCGTAAGTGACAGAGTTAATAAACTGACTAAAATTATAAACAGGGTAAAATTTATAAATTGTTGGTAAAAGTAGTTAAAAAATTTAACAACAAGATAATCTCCATATGGGGAAAAAAACAGTTTATTTGTAAAAAGTGGAGTTTATTTGGTTGTTATTAGGGGTATTGTGGTACTTTCAAACCAAATAAACAAAATAAACCCCAAATAAGCTTGTTGATGTAGCTTTTTTTAACTCCTTTTTTTAACCATAAATTAGTTAAAATGTGAACCCATACACTAAATAATCTAAATTCAACTACTTTTTTTAGTAGTTAATAAAAAAAAAACTGCACATCCATACATAGTACATACCCATAATATCCCTCCGATCCAAAATAAGTGACGTTTTAGACTTTTCAATTTGATCCAAAATAAGTGTCGTTTTATGTTTTCTAAGCAATTTAATACGTAGATTGATTAATGAAAATTGTATTTGTTATTTATTTTTTCTTTCAAACTCTTCACTTATTGAGAAAGTTGGTAAGTATTTAATAAATTATAATATTTCAAAAAATGTATAAAACCAATTATAATTAATATACACATTTATTAAGAAAACAAAAAAAAAACACTTATACCCCTAATTATTACTCTATTACTTTTTTATTTTCTCAAAAACTACAACAAACAAATATATAATCATTACAAGGGCGATTCCGTAAAGTATGTGGCAAAATACCTAAAATGGCAAGTTTTTCTTAACAAGATTTACTTCATAAAACGACAAAATTTTCTTAACGGAGGGAGAACTTTACTTAAAAAATGCGTCAAAAAGCTAAAACGACACTTATTTTGGATCGGAGGGAATATAATATTATGATACTCCCCCTTGGATATACAGTTACACCCATTAATATTACAAAACCGTCTCATTAAAAACCTTTCATGGAAAAACCCAATAGGACAAAAACTAGGATTAAGGGAAAAGAATACATATCGATGTCATTTGATACGCTTTGGTGATATTATCTCGTTACAAACCTTATCAGGAAAAACCCAATGAGATAAAAACCTGATCGAATGGAAAAAGAGTGCATTGGGTATATTCTCTCCCTAAATTCAACATTCTTTTTGCAGTTTTCTGGTTCTGATAAGCTCTTCGAACTTCCTGATAATTTTGACTTTGTGAGTTATATGGTCGAGTCTGAATATTGTCTTCGATGTGTACAAGTTAAAATGCCTTCATATCATACTCAACTTCCATGCAATTAATTAACTTTCATGTCTTTGGTGATGTGATACTTTCGATGCACAAATATAAGGTACTTCAGGACCTGGTGTGCTCTTCATCGTTTGATATGGAGGATCTGATGCATAGATGGTGTATAAATTGCCCCATTAAAAACTAGACCTTGGAAAAACCCTTTGGGATCGATAAAAATCAAGATTAAGGAAAAAAGTGGGACATGTTTGTGGTACTTCATGACTCAATATATATTATGTCCCCACTTATACATGATGAGGCTTTCATATTGATGCTTCAGGAACTTAAACAAATCAATCATTTTCATCGATATTCTTTCATTAATGATCAATTTGGGTATATAATTGGTATGCCTATCAATTACGCATGAAGTGATCAGTTCGTCGACAACCAAAGATTATATTCACTACTGGTGAATATATTTGTATACCATCCACTCTAGACTTTTGTGCAATCCATCTGGTTTTATATCTTACAACTTCTTTTTGCTTATTGTGGTTTTCGGAAGAACATCCACTTACAAGTTAAAACCAATGATGTTATACTTTCCGGTGTTGGAACTACGAGTCCAAAAACATCATACTTAAAGAATGTATCTTTACATGAATTTCTTCTTTTTAGATCTTTACCATAATTTCAACGTCGAAATTCATTATATGATTAATGATCGTCATGTTTTCTTAGGCTCTTTCCAATTCCGGGGAATAATATAGTAAAAACATAGTGATCTCACATGCTTTTGGCATATTTGAGACCGACATATATTTTTTGGTTTCAATTCAGAGTTACTTTTGGAATCTCCAAATGAGCTAGTTCAATATATGTGACTTTGCCACTTTCTTGGCGTTTCGTAAATGCTTATTTGTTAAACTATATAATCATTTCATCTATCAATGCTTATTTGTTAAACTATATAATCATTTCATCTATTGAACTTTTGGTTCACTTGTATTCATCCATAGATCTAAAATGATAAACAAGTTGCATCTATACAATCTCTTTCTTAATAGTCTCATTTCTTATCTCCCTAAATACCGAGCATTTTATCACCATTATAAAGCTCTAGGTATTTGATATCAATAGGGACTTAAAACTCATGGATCATTCAACTTCTTTTTGGTCTCATTTTAGTTCATTTTATGGAAGAGATCTCAAAATATATACACTCTTTCTGGAGATATATAATTTGGGAGAAGATATTGTGTCAAATTCGAAATGCAAAATTGCATGGGCCCATTTGACTAACGATCCTTTAAGGTCGCTGAGAGCTATTATATGCATCACAATGTGATTGATAACATTCTTTACCTTTTCATATGGTCAAATGTGTTAAGACATCTATACCGGAATAAAACTAGTTCATATGACGATGTTTTATGTTCGTAGTTGTCTCATTGAACTCGGTCAAGAGACATAAGAGACTTTGTATTTACTATTTATTATAGACGATCTTGTTATTATTTTGTCAAGAGAACAAGTTGTACATGTATGATCACCTTTATTGAGGATCTTCCGAGTCTAGGATCTTCTAGTCATTTTAGTGGGTATTCATGTGAATTTTACCGATCTTTCAAATCACCGTTTTACTTAAGTGACCACATGCCGCAAAGAAAAATATTTTATCGTCAACTAACTTTTGGTTAGTGACATCATAACTTTCAATTAGTTAAATAAGTGTCAAAATGGTATGAGTCATGACACATGTATTCAAAATTCTAACCATTGGACTTTTTATATGGTGATCCATTTATTTAATCAGATGTCATTAACTGGGTATTTTCAGAACTTACGTTGATATCATACTATATGTATGAGACTATTGACCAACTATGTGTATTTATTAGATACACTTTATCCTTATTCATAATGTTATCAAGACATTCGAATTAACCCACACAACAAAGAGCTAGTTATAAACCACAACACTGGCTTTGGATGTGCGTTCAACCAGAACCTCTTTGACATCGTCTATTAGAAGGGCATGCTTCAGGCCATGCTCAGAGAGTTGTGAGGAAGCTATTGTTTACTAGATCGTGCTTTCTGGTTCTTATATTTGTTTTACTATAACCATGAAAAAATAGTTTCGAATATATCATAAAACTCACATTCTATGTACTTCTGCGGGAGTACAAACGGTAAAAACAAGTTTTCGAACTCTTATGTAGATTTTGATTAAAAAAACTCACAATTTACCGGATTGTTTAACAATTGACTTTAGAAACTTCAAGTTTAAAAAGTAGGTGTTAAAAAACTCCAATAGTACAAATAGACCCTTCCACGACGTTTACAAAACGTCATAGATGCATTAACATAACATAAATTATTAATGGACTAAAATACTTCTGTTCAGATCAAGTTATTTTTATCGGGTCGGGCCAAGTCCTGTCAATCCAAGTGCCCAACCCAAGCCCAACGCATCCTCTCATTTCTTTCCCGCCAAATCGCATCCTCTCTCCCCTCACCTCTCTCTGTCGATTCAGTAAGATAGCACAAGATTGATAAACCTCCATTGCAATTCCTTCATTTCTTTGTCTGCAAATCACAATTCATCATCTCCTCTTCTTCTACTCTCCACCAGATTCCCAATGATTCTGAAAAGATGAAATCGTCATCTTCTTTGAAGCTCCTAATCTGGTTACTTTCGACGGTGACCGCCATTTCCACCGCCAACGTCACCCTCCACGGTGACGCTCACCTTCTCAACAACACCGTCCACCTCACCTACCGCCGTCCCTGTCCGCCACCGGTATCTTCCTCTTACAGCGCCGGCGCCGCCATCTACCTCAGATCGATCCGATTCCTCGACCCCGCAACCAACACCACCGCTTCTTTCTTCTCCCACTTCTCCTTCTCCATCAACCGCTCCTCCCACCTCTGTCCCCTCGGCGAAGGCCTCGCCTTCCTCATCGTCTCAAACCCTAATTCCTTCCCCTCCTTCTCCGAATCGCATCTCGGCCTCCCCGAATTCCCCCGTTTCTCCCAAGAATCGTTCGTCGCCGTCGAATTCGACACCAATTTAGACTCCCCTCACCGAGACATCAACGGTAACCACGTCGGCGTCGACATCAATTCCCCGATTTCTTTCGCTTACGCTCACTCGAAAGGGATCAATCTTGGCAGTGGAAGGCACATCACTGCTTGGATTGAGTACATCGATTCGGAGAAGCAAATTAGGGTTTGGCTGAGTTACGACCGGGTAAGACCCCTCATCCCCGTTCTCAACGCTTCGCTTGATCTCTCCAGGCATCTCAGGGAGTTTATGCACGTCGGATTCACAGCTTCCAACGGCCGATTCGGCTCAGCCGCCCACATCATCGATCAATGGAAGTTCAAGACTTTCGGGCTTGGCAATTCGACAACCAATGCAAGCAAGGTTAAAGATGATGACTGCCTCATGTGCTCGCTGGAGAATCCAACAGATCACCACCATCATTTCAATTTCCTCGGCGCAAAGATTCACGAAAGAAACTTCGGTCTTGTCTTGGGAGGTTGTGTAGGAGTTGTGCTTTCATTGACGGTGATTGCTGTAACAATCACTTGTTGTGCAATGAGGAACAAAAGAAGGAGCTACGGGAAGATCCGATGGGTCGACTTCAACCCAGAGCCAGCAAGGATTACACTGTCCGAAGTAAAGCAAGCGACGAATAGGTTTTCAAGGCATAGAGTCATAGGTGAAGGAGCATCAGCCATTGTCTATTTAGGCGTCTTATGGAACGGCAAACGAGTGGCGGTCAAAAGGTTCAATCACGGGACCGGGATTGGTGGGCTAATCAACCATTTCACTACAGAATTCGCCACAATGGGGCGCTGCTTGAGACACAGGAACTTGGTCCAGCTCATAGGTTGGTGCTGCGAGCGCAATGAGCTAGTGCTTGTTTACGAGTTCTTGCCCAACGGGAGCCTTGATCGGATCCTGCACGGGAACCTGAAGTCAGTTATTACTCTTAAATGGGAGGATAGGCTGAAGATCATCTCAGGAATCGCGTCTGCTCTTGTGTACCTCCACGAGGAATGCGACAGACAGATCATCCATAGAGATGTCAAGGCCTGCAATATACTGCTGGATGCTGATTTCACTCCCAAGCTGAGTGATTTCGGCTTGGCTAAGGTGTATGAGCACAGCATTGGTTCAAGGCAGGCTACTTTACCGGCTGGCACTGCCGGATATCTAGCTCCTGAGTATGTCCACTCGGGCATTCCCACTGCAAAGACGGATGTCTACAGCTTTGGTGTTGTGATCCTAGAGGTGGTTTCCGGGAGAAAGCCTGTGATTGAAGACGGACTGATTGTCGATTGGATATGGGATCTGTGGGAGAAGACGAAATTGACGGATGCTGTGGATTCTAAGCTGATGGGAAGTTATAGCAGAGTGGATGCAGAGAGGGTGCTTAGAGTTGGGATGTGCTGCACACATCCAAATTGTGATATGAGGCCGACAATTAAGGAAGCTGCGATGATGATAGAAGATACAGAGGCACTCCCTGTATTGCCTGCAAAGAAGCCAATGGTGACGCTTCGATCTCCCGTCCTTAACGATGCGTCCAACATTGGATGGTAATAGTGTACAATTTGGCTGACACCTAGAGGCCAATTTGGCTGATGATGCCTTAGTTGGATGTGATAAAAGTGTACAAAATTCAGCAAATTGAGATTCAGTTGTATTTTTTGATACAGTTTGATTGATTTGGTGTACAGATGTAACAGATTGGGAGGCAATTTCTTTTGTATTGAAGCAGATTGTGTTTTTGTGAAGTGTTTGTTGCTGAAAGTAACTGGAAGGTATAAATTTGGCGCTTCTCGAAACGATGCGTTTCGTTCCTTTTATATGTGAAACGGCGCGGTGTTCTTTTTTGTTAAACGGCGTCGTTGACGTCGTCAATTACTTTATTGAAGGTATAAAGTGAGGAAGATATTTTTAGCTATACGCTACTTTATCATCCCTAAAATCGCTATCGTAGTGTTATTCGGTTATTCCTCACGCAAAAAAAAAACTCTTCTCTGAGTTAGGGTTTTCGAAGCGGCGAATCCGATATATCTTCCTCAGGTTTTCTCTCTTTCTCTCTTGAAATCGTGGATTATTGTTCATGTAGGCTGTTAAGATTTCTTATGGTTGGTCTGAGTACATATCTTCAGCTTTGATTCTTCATTTGTATGTTTCTCTTTGATTTCCTGTCTTAAAATAGTGATTTTATGTCAGTTGTATGTTTCTTTTGCTTCACGCACGGCTGCCTATGTCAATTGTATTTGATTCGATTGTGATAGAGACGTCCTCATGATTATTCTGGTGAAATAAATGTGCGAACATGAGTTTTCTGTAAAAGCAGTGAATAGGTTAGGCTATGGTGTTGAGTAGGAACTCTTGATGCTATGTTTGCATCTCTCCATGGTCCTTTAAAGGTTTAGGTCAATTTGCCAGATATTAAGTTATATTATGGAAGAGAGATCCCTGGCAAGTCAAACGTCTATCCTTTAGTTTCTGTCAGGTAGTGATTGCTCTAATTGTGTTTTATGTACCTCTTGTAAGTGCAAGCATGTCAAATGAGAAATATATGTACGCCTTATTCTGATATTAATGTTATAAAAGGTTTTAGAGTTAATAGTGATGTTGCTAAGTGTTCTAATCAGTTACTTATGGATTCATTTTAAATGTTTCAGGAAAAGAAATGGGGGATGCAGATGAATACCGTTGCTTTGTTGGGAGCCTTTCTTGGTCGACTACTGACAGAGCTTTGAAAGAGGCATTTGAGAAGTTTGGCCATCTTGTAGAGGCTAAGGTAATAATATTGCTGTATATGTTTGATTGTCTTAATCGGTAGTATTTAACCTCATATCTATTATCATATATATCGGATATGTAAGATCCAATTTACAATGTTTATTACAGATATAGCTTTATGCTCATTCCTCCCTTTGGTATTTTGCCTTGTCTCTTTTAGGCAATTTTTTTTTCATCGATTCCGTGCTTGATGAACCTCTATTTTATTTATCTTTCTTTGAAGAGAGGGGAAGAAGAGTGTGTTAAGGATCTATATGATTTATTTATTTACATAATCTCTTTATACTTGAAGAAGGTTCGATGTACCATTTTCATTTATTAGATGTGGCAAACTTGTCGTATTACATTGCCAGAATGTTGAAAAAGTATGGTGATGAGTATCTAAGGCAGTATGTTCTTTGCTAAATGAGATTTAAGTATAATGGATAAATGGTAGCTTGTATTCAGGTACGTAATTTCAAATGTATTTGAGTTTGAAAGTGTTTCCTGAGTTATTTGAGTTGGTGATCAAACATGAAATAGAAATTTGAATGTACTCCTTTTGTTTTAACAGTATTCAGTTGGCATGTATCTCCGCTATGTTTTCTTTCTTATTTGTTCTTGTTCTCTTTACCCTCCTGTAACCTGTTTCGTCCTCATCATAATGATTGATCGGAACACAATATTTTTGGACTGAAGGTGGTTGTAGATAAGTTCTCTGGACGCTCTCGTGGATTTGGATTTGTTTCCTTTGATGAGAAGAAAGCTATGGAAGAAGCAATTGAGGAAATGAGTGGCATGGACTTGGATGGCCGTTCTATTACTGTAGAGAGAGCCCAGCCAGGTCAGGGCTCTGGAAGGGGCCGTGATAATGACAATGATCGTGGCCATGGTCGTGACAGGGACCGCAGTCGCGATTATGGAGGTTCTAAGGGTTCTGGTGGTGGTGGTGACTGTTTCAAATGTGGTAAGCCAGGACATTTTGCGCGTGAGTGCCCGTCTGGTGATGGGGGGAAGGGTGGAAGATTTGGTGGGAGGGATGACAGGAGGAGCAGTGGGGATCGTTATGGATCTGATCGTGGCGGGGATCGTTATGGATCTGATCGTGGTGGGGATCGTTATGGAGGTGGTGGTGGTGGAGGTGGTGGTGGAGGTGGGCGTTATAGCAGCCGGGGGAGTTCTGGAAGTGATAGGCACACCCGTGATCGTGGTGGCCCCTATGATCGTCCTTGATCCCGATCTTTTTGCTGAGGTTTTCAATCTTAAATCCTTTCATAGATACTTGGTTCAGTATTCCTCTCAACTCCTGCAGAAATGTTACTAATAAAAGTGTTATTTATCTTGCAGTTCTGCTTGGTAAGTTGATCTTGCGCCGAAGTACAAGCATGGGATGATGAAAGGTTGCTGTTTGAAGATTTACGAATGTTTCTAGTGGAGTGCATATGCTCTTGTTTCTCAGTTGGATTGCCTAGTAGTTCAACCATTTCCTGTTTCAGATGCTGACTGATGTTTTGATGCAATCTTGTGCTTGCGTTACCTGCACGAAGTTTGGATAATGTGGGAAAATGAATCGTGTTTTAAGTGCTGCTTCTGGATCCTTTACATGCACACTGCATTTAGTTGGCTCTCTTTTATTTGCTATGTCCCTAAGTGGAACTTTTGATGGCCTTGAAATATTCCCTCCGGAAGTGATATCAGTGCTTGGATCCTTGCTAGCAGTGTCCTTGATCATTTGAAAGCCATAGTTGGGATCTCGTGTTCCTTTGCATTACCATTTATTAGTACGTGTTTTAAGCCAATATGAGGAAAAACTTGAAATGGGTAACTATCTATCTTTTTCTAATTTTTCAACTACAAGATATTCTTAGCCAAGTGCTCTATTAATCCTTTTCAACTTTTGGCAGGCAATGAGGCCTTCTTATGGTCTTTTTGGGTGCATGGTTTGGTACACCATGGTTGCTTATATGGTTCTCCTATGTCATGGTTAAAAAATTGTGTTATGTGCTCTTTGGCCTGCTTGAACAACACCCATGTAAGAGTTGGCTGTAAATGTCGCCTCATAGACTGCAGTTCTTGCTTGTTGCAGCTTCCTGGTACCAATTGCTCTTTTTGTTCGGGGGTGGTTGCGAGCTTTTATCAGCTGGTCGCTTGGAACTGGTCTTTTCTTGTCCCTGGTCAAGTTGTCTAGGGTG
Source organism: Persicaria tinctoria (assembly GCA_037127255.1). Classification (NCBI taxonomy): domain Eukaryota; kingdom Viridiplantae; phylum Streptophyta; class Magnoliopsida; order Caryophyllales; family Polygonaceae; genus Persicaria; species Persicaria tinctoria. Next base: position 4,841,614 of record JBANSL010000010.1, read on the forward strand.
GCTACAAAAGGTGACTTTGATGAGTCTTGCTCTTTATGTGGTCGTATTCTTGTGTGTGCTTCTGGTGCGCAAAAAATCCATGAAATCGGGATCCGGGACAGAACTGAATATCGGTACCTACCCTCCTGCCAATCCCCAGGATGCCTTTTTTCGGTTCATCTTGATGACAAACTTTATGTCATAAGTTTTTTGCTAGTTAAATCTCTATAAAAGTTAGTCTCTCTAAAGATTAGACCAGAGCTTGTGCTATAGATATTGTAAATTTCTGTCATTCAGCAATGGTGCTGTTTAGAGTTTTTTTTTTATTGCAGGTTAAGTTTAGGCAGTCTTTGTTTTTGTTATATTGCCCCATCATTCTTTGTGATTTCCTTTGTTTAGAGAACATTGCATTTACATGTGTGCTTATTTGAGATATTGTGGGGTTTTATTAAACAGTTATTTGTTTGAGTGATGAGTTTGCTTTTCACGTTATGCTATTTGAAATTTGCGATGTTAATATGTTTCCAAGTCACTTTTGTTGAACATCAGGTTGTTTCTAGTTTTCAGGATTGATTTTTCTGTGCTGATTGTCTCACTTTTTGGTATTTCCAACGAATTAAACGTTGTGCAACTCCATGGTCAATCTTTATCTGCTGATGGACCCAATCCCCAAATACGCAGTATCCAGACTTCAAAATTTTCCATTATTACTGGTAGATGAGAACTGCAGATCACTCAATCTGTTGGAATTCAGCGTCGTACCTGTGGGATTTGATATATCCTTATAAATTGTTCCAGAAGTTGTCAGTGTAAATTGAATGCTACTGTGAATTTAGGTGGAGTGTAGTTGGTTGTTAACTGTGATTTGTGAATTTTACTAGTCAAGAAACAGCAAACACAGTGAACACAATAAAGCAATGGGAAGTGTTTAGTCTAAATTTCATTCACTTCGAGGATCCATTCAATTTAAATTGACTGTGCAAACTATTTCTACTGTTTCTAATCACATCTCTGTACTCTGTTCAACAATCTAACAAGGCATAATATGAGTAGTCTTGGTTTCATAACTCGCTAACCCTGGCATGGGCGAGTCAACTCGGAGCACCTTCACAAGGTCACGGCACATCTGCTTGACAATCGCCGAGCACTTGCTCTGCATCACCAGCAAGCACTTTGCCAGCCCATTGTTCTCTGCCACCGTGGCCACCGCCTTCTTGTTGCGGAACAGATAGCATACGCTCCAGAGCACTGTAATACCATGCTCTGTTGCCTTCTCCGATACCTTGATCAACCTCTTCAAGATCTCTGCCACGATCTTTTCATCATCGCAGATTGCCAATCTTCCTGCTGAACTCGTCGCAAGAAGCTCCGCCATCTCCATTGCCTTTACTACCGTTGAATTGGTGCGGTCAATGCCGGAGAGAATTTTCCCCAGAGCTCTGACGATTCCGAGCCTGATCAGCTCCGACTTTAATGGTTTCGTCGTTGTAAGGGTGATCAAGGTGGATAGGCCTGCCTCAGTTAGCTTGTCGTCGCCGGAGGTGACAAGGCCGTAGAGATTGCTTACCAAACCCTGAGATTCAGCGATCTTGCGCTTGGATTCAGTGTCAATTGCGATCGCTTCAAGAACATTCGCTGCAGCGATCCTCGATTCGGTTTTTCCGGCACGCAAGACAGAGGCGATCAGAGCGAAGCACTTGAGGTCGTTGTTGAAGACTAGTGTCTGAATTTTATCTTTCCATTTTGAATCGCGCAAAACTAAATCCAGAACCAACAACGCTATCTCCGGAAACTCATTCTCGCCGGAAGCCAGATCGAATTTACAGATCAAATCAACAAGCAAGGAAACAAACCTCTCGGAATTGGCCAACGCATCTCGATTCTCCTTGGAATCCCTCGCCAGATGGAGTAAACTCGACAGATGAAGGGACAATTCCTTGAAATTAGCGGCGGTGGTGATGCGATTCATGAGAAGGTAGAGGCGGTGGCGAGGAGAGGGAGAGGGAGAGGGGGAGCGAGGGGAGGAGAGAGAGAGGGACCAGAGGTGGATAAGGCGGTGGAGGCTGAGGTTCGGGACGAAGTCGGCGGAGGGGAGAGGCTGCCTGGTGGCGGGACAGGTGAGGTTGCCGGCGTCGAGCCAGGTCTGGATGCTGGAGCGGTCGTAGGTGATTCCGGTGGAAAGCGCCACCGGAGATTTCATCACCTCGAGCGAGATCGGGCACCGGAAGTAGCTCGGAACGACGACTTGGAGGTCGTTTTTCGCCATTTTTGAGGGCTCTGAGATCAAGGGTTGATGCAAATGTAAGATTAATGTGAGGGAGGAGAGATAAAGCGATGGAGGAGAGTTTAAAAGGGAGGGAAGTGGTTGATTGTTAAGGGCGCGATGGTCAAAGTTGTTGAGTCAAACTTTGCAAGGAGTCGTTAAATTGAATAATTAATGTTGGAAAATCAAGTGTGCAGCTGTGTGGGCCCATTTGACGTCGACGCTGTAAATTCCAACACGGGCAACGCGGATAGTAGTTTGGTTGCTCATCGGTTCAAAACCGGATCCAACCCAACTAAACCTATAATCGAATTTTTAAAACTGCAAATTAAGAATCAAAACATTTTGATTAATAAAAGTGAACCGGTGGAGCAATTGAGATCATTTATAATATAACATAATATATACTCCGTAATATCTTATGAAGTTATGTTAATTTGTTGATAATTTTTCAAATTATATAAACAATAAATTTATTGATAATAAAATAAGATAACTTTTAATATATTAAATAAAAATAACGATGAAATACAATACACCGTTACTTTATCGTGTTTATATTTCTATTGTTAGTGAAATTTATGATGTTAAATGTTAAATCATGGTCTAAATATTTCTCTATGTGAATTTAACGAAAATGAATTCTATGACTTGCTTTTCACGCAATTTTTGTTTTAAATTGATGGAGATAGTTTGCTTTCATTTGTGGCAAATTTTAGGGCATGTTCTCAAAAGAAGCCCACAATTAAGTCGATATATATTGTATTTGATATTATGGATCTTTGTTTTGTTTTTTAGGGGGTAGGTTTTTTAATTTTATACTACGTATTTGAGAAACCAAAACTTATAGTACAGTACTGCGGGTAGATTGTAGACTATGCACTAGTTTATCAACACAGTGGATAAAATAAAGAAGGCAAACGTTGAAAAAATAGGAATCCAAAGCAAAGAAATTGGAAGAGTTTGAATAAGGAAGGCGGGACAGTTGCAAACTAAAGGTGGGTACGTACGTGTGGACTTTAAATGCCTTCATATGACTTTTGCCTGCCCTTTATTTCTTGCATCTACTATGTCTATAACTCTATATATATCCATCCTTCCATGTCCACACGTACACGAAGGGGATGGATTCTTGGGCGGAGGGAGGGGGGCATGAGGTGGCTCGAGCCCCCTTGAGTCGGGGGAAAACGTAAAAAATAAATAAAAAATATGTATTTTTTTTTGTAATTTTTGATAATTTAAGGGTTAAAAGAAGTTAAAAAGAGTAAAAAATCAATAAGTATGTCTAGCTTAGTTGGTATGTGGTGTGAATATAAAGGAGGATGTCGTGAGTTCAATTCCCCATGGTTTCATTTTATGAATTTTTTTCTTTTTTAGCTTTTCAAATCATACCCATGGCTTCATTTTATGGATTTTTTTTTCTCTTTTAGCTTTTTTAAATCATATATTTAATGTGTTCTCTACTATATTCTTTACAAAAAAAACTGTATCTTATATATATTCAAAAAAAAATCCCGATAAAATAGGCGAGCCCCCCCTGAATTTTTTCCTGGCTCCGCCCCTGGATGTGAACACCCCTTAAACAAACTGATGATTATTCATATGGTATGAATAGTTTTTAGATAGGATAATAATTCGTTTGTTGTAACATAATTATTCGTATTTATTCGTATGAGTTATGGACAAAAAATCATTTTTTTTTATTAGATCAGACAAGTCTGATTCTCAAGATGTTTGTAGGATGAAAATCGCCTAAATATACAATAAAAACATAAAATAGGCGCAATAAAACAAGTAGAAACAAACTCTACAATTAGACGACCCAAGCAAAACTACTCTCAATAGGTTGAGGACGTCGATGAAGAACGAAGTCAAGCACCACCGAACAGTAACACCGCGAACCAGCAGTATAAATAATCATATTGTTAAATTTTTCTTTAAAAAAAAATAATCCATGATTATTTGAACTCAGGTAAATGTGTTTGTGCGAATGCGTGGCCGTGTGAATTAATCATTAGTTAAAGGAAGCGTGAGGTATAACTTTAGGTTGGAGGGTAAATCATTTCGATTTCAATATAATGATGGATGATGGATAGCTCTAACTTTGGAAGACAGGAACATGAATTCCCATTTCAAACAAAAACACAAAGCAGGAATGAATGAACACAACTGGGCCCAACCTCTCTGTGTAGGGAAACAATCACAAAACTCCCAAAATCGGTCATTTTAGCATATAGCATGGCCCCGGAGCGTGACAAATGGATTTGTTTGACAATGGATTTATCCATTGCGGTTCTTTTTTTGGGAAATTTCACCTCGTACCTATATTGGCTTTTTTCATATAGTATTATAGTGTATGAGAATTAGAGGTGGCAATCAAGCGGGTCGGGTCGGGTTTGAGTTCGGTTAGTCGAGTTTCGGGTAATGTCTAATAATTTGGTCATTCTTTTGGGTCGGGTTCGGATTTTGGGTGTATCGGGTTTCGATTGTCTCGGGTTTCAGTTATTTCGGGTTTGGATTGTCTCAAGTTTTCATTATTTCAATATTCATTTTAAAAAAATTTACTATAATGTATCTTAAAAGTTCGGGTTATTTCGGGTTTCAGTTATAACGGGTTCGGGTCTTAATGGGTGCCGGTTGAATCGGGTTCGATTCATTCGGATTTTGGATCCAAAATGGACGGGTTGGGTCGGTGTTTAGAACAATCGGTTTCGGGTTCGGGTCGGGTTTTGCCAGCTCTAATGAGAATTTAGCATATTTTACTTTGTACCCTCATTTCCATATAGTAATTTCACCTTGAGGGCACCATGCAAAATTTCCAATTTTTTGGGGGTATTAATTGTCTAGGTTGATCGAGTTCAATTGTTCATGATCAAGATCAAGTATTATATGATTTATATAAGGGATTAAACTTCCATTTTTACAAAGGATTTGAATTTTGAACCTCATAGTGGGAGATGGAACACCACAATATTACACATTTACACCAACTTGTTATTGATATATAGTAACGATTTTTAATACATATTCATTATGTACACATTAAATGAACTCATATTTTAAAAGTTTTTTGGGTTAAATAATGCATTAGTTTTCTTTAATGATTTAGTCTTAGGGTTTATATATTTTAATTTAAGGGATTTTTTTAGTGTTTTCAATGTGTTCCATAGATTAATAAGTTATTGTCCTTTTAATAGATCTATTGGCATGAAATGTACCACAAGAAGGTGGCATAAGGGCTCCTTCCTAAAGCGAGCAAGAAAGACAAGAGGAATTTCGAAATGATAACATTCCAAGTCTTGCTTCCTGTTGTCTCTTCTCCTATCACTTTTGACAACTATGCAAGAGTTAGCTTTAGACGAGCTACCTCCACAACTACCACAAGAGGTATACCTTTACTGAATTGTCATGTTTTGTTTAATGCTTGTTTGTTCATGTTAAGTGCACATTGGGTCCATTATTCATGACAAGAAAGTTTCCAAGCAATTAGATACCCTTCTACAACCAACCTTCTATTTATTTGTAACCAATATATATAGAGAGAGATTCAAATCTTTTTTCGCTTTTTATTTGAAAGGTTTACCTCTCCCTCCAATGACGTTGAGGTTCCAAAGTAATCGATAATCCCCACGGGTTGGGGCACGAAAGACTCACCTAAATCAGTAAAGAATTGGATAACAGCAACCCTTGACTTCTTGCAAATGATACACTAGAGAAATGTTTACCTACCCACAAGCAACGTGGTGAGTTTATTGGGAACTCACCACCTCGTATCGAACCTAATAGAAATGTTTACCTTTGAAATGAGTTACACATTACCCGATTTGGACATAGAGTGACTTCCCCATGTTCTTTCTATTCGCAAACCCCCCTAGAAGTCTTCCTCAACTTCTTCATATTCCGGATTTTTCATTGTTATGCTCAATTAGGATCCAGACTCTTGTGTTTCATCATCCTTTTCCTTTGTTTACTTATACCATGACGGTTAGTCCATCTTTTGATTATTTCAAGTCTTGATTTACTTGACAAAGTGATATCAGGTACTACGTATTTCGAATGCCTACTTTCTCCAAAAAAAATAAAGAAAATCTCAAAATAGAGTGACTTTAACCGATCGAATCCGATTAAGACCCCAAAAAATGGGCCAAAATACTGTCATTTAGATGGGCAAGCCCATTTTATTACGGCCCATTATCGACATATTCGTCCCAGTAATGAATTTCCCATCAGCCGATCCTGCTCCTAGCTCTCTCCTTCAGCCCCCAATCTGAAACAGCATCGTCTTCCTCGGCTAGGGCACGAAGAGAGAGAGAGTGGGCAGGGGAACTAGAGAAGAAGCCAACAGCAACACTTCGTTCAATCTTCTCTCTGTTTGTCTCAATTGTTGAGCTGCGCAGTTTCAATGGCGGATGGGGTTTGGAACCGGCAAGGAGCCCCTATGTATTCCTCGTCTTCCGCTGGCTTGCTCAAGCGACCTCGCAATGATTACGGTTCTATCTCTCACCCTCGTCTTCCTTCAATTTTCTTTGTTTATTTTTTATGTCATTTCTGGATCTTGTGATGTAGATGGAAGACAATTCTTTGTGTTTGTTGATCTGATTTGGAATGTAGATTGCGATCTACTCCTTGAAAATTGAAAGATTTGTGTGGCCGAAATTCATGTTTTAACCTTGGAGGACATTTTTTTACATGAAATTTGCTAAAGTTTATTGCTGTGACCGAAATTCATGTTCTAACCTTGGAGCAAGTAGTTTGCAAACAGTTTGACACAATAGTTGCTTCGACAATGGAGCCCGAAAACCCAAAACCATAAAATTCCCTTGAATGAATGCATATCACTCTTATCTTCTTTTATAGCTATTTCATTGAATTCATTAAAAATTTATCAAACTTGAAGCATACTGTTGTAATGTGTCTATTTTCAGAAGTATGTCTAGTGTAATCGTCTCGAATGCTTTAGATGCAGTTGCCCAGAATAAAGTTTGAAACTGTCAATCCACTTCTGAAATAGCAGTGTATTTTTATATCATTGCTTGTACTTAATCTTTCACACTTACTGTTGTGTCTGGCACTTTTTGATGTGCTGAGCATGATCAAGTTTGATTCAGATTCAGATTCATGTTTGACATGCAGAATCACTTTCGTCCGGGATGGTATCAGGTCAGGGGATGCACAACTATCTAACACAAGACAATAGTCAAAGTGCACACAGAGTAGCAGCGGACACAGATTCAATTGGATCAGCATACGACCGTTATCTTCAAGCCACAGTATTTCCTTAAGCTGCCTTCTTCTGCTTGATAGTTTAGTTGTATCAATGCATCTAATTTTGCAAAAAATCATTATTTTTTTTTGGGTTTGAAGCAAGCTTCATCTTATGCATCTGGAGGTGCTAGCAGTTTGGCTGCAGCTAGTCTGGGAAGGGCTATGGTAGGTGGAATATCTGGCATACCTCTGGCAGAATCTATAGCAAGAAGCCATCCTCGGCCAGGTGGATCAGACCTAATGCAAAATGGTCAAGGTATTGGAGTTGGAGGGCAGATGTCAGTTGACATGATGAGTCGGCGAGGAAATGAAACAATGTCCCTTCCACACGATGCTTCAAAAACTCTTTATGTTGAAGGTCTTCCTCACGATGCTACAAGGAGGGAAGTAGCACGTATCCTACCCATATGATATTATTGAGTCTATTGTTTACTATACTGCTTGTGATAAATCTACCTTTCCAATGTGCTTCTTACATGCAATTCTAGATATTTTCCGCCCTTTTGTAGGATATAAAGAAGTAAGACTGGTGTTCAAAGAATCGAAGCATGTAAGTCTCTTATGAAGTTTGCCTTTTCTACTTGGGTTATATCACTGTTTGTTTTGTTTTGTTTTGTTTCTGTCGTGGTGGGCTGTCTGTTAAAAAGTTTGCACTGATGATCCTATTGAAGGAGCATTAGCCCTTGCATTATGCACTTGGATGATGGGGACTAAATAATCAAGCAGCTTCAATGAGAAGTCTCATGTTTTAGAATGCCATAGAAAAGGTCTAGGGCCAATGGGCCATAACCGGTGGAAATTTATTGATGTTAATTTCTTACTTTCTTAAGGGTAAGAATTTCTCGTATTCTTTAGGGCAGATCAAGATTCCTTTGGTCAAATTTTGGCTTGTGAACCAAGATCTACCAATATATCATTACCCTTTAACTTCCTATCTCTACCAGTGTCTTTGAGTATTCCGATCTACTTGCTTTATGCTTCTATATTTCTGATCTACTTGCTATATGCTTCTATGTTTAAAGGCCTAGAATTTTTGACAAGTCTAGTGATGTTTTGTGCATTGAGTAAGATGTGTGTATTTTTTTTTATTATGTTATTCCAATTTATTGATCCGTGGCAAGCTGGCTGCATCTTGTATCCTTGTGTTCCTTTTCTCATGGAAATATTTCATGTTGACGATTAGCTGTAATTGATACAATCTTGATTATTCTCTATTTTGGTATGTCAAAAAATTGGAGACTGATTATTGCACAGCTGTTAATTTCAAAATCAGTAATATGGACAGTGTTGTAGTTAAGAGTGGTCAGATACTTAAAGCCTTGGTAGTTGGTATGACCTTCTCTAACTGTAAACATCAGAAATTTTATGTTATATGGACTCACAGTTCACAGATTCACTTTTATACAAACATCAGCAATAGATGACTTTCAATAGCTTTGTCCAAGTGATTAAAACAGTATATATTTCTGTACTTCATACGAATTTGGATGCATATGCAGCTCATTTCTTGGATTTGTTTCTTTGAAAAAAATGCAGCGAGGAGGGGACCCTCTTATTATGTGCTTTGTGGATTTTAGTGATCCAGCCTGCGCTGCGACTGCTATGACTGCCCTACAAGGTACATTGAATTTCCTTCTAGCCTGAACTTGGCAATCTCATTGTTTTTGTGATATGCATTCAAGTACTATTAATGGAGTGATTCCTCTTATCAAAAAGAGCTTGGTTATCAAACTTTTGATTGAGGATTTCTAAATGAATGAAAATTGGCCCTTATTCTTATGGGAAAGAAAGGGAGAAGAGGGTTTACTAGAAGGTTTTTTGTTATTGAAGTCATGACTGGTATAATATATTCTTGGAGATTGCATATTTCTTGCCTTCATGAAATTCAATTTTGTCAGATAAATGAAGAAATGAATACAACAAAGAGAGACTCTTTCACTGGCTTCTTTAACAGTTGAAGTAGATTGAAGTCATGAATATTGTAGTGCATTATTAATGATGGATATGCAATGGCTTGACGGTGTGATGAACTGCTAACAGGGTATGAAATGGACGAACACAGCCCAGATTCTGCTGTTTTGCGCATTCAGTTTTCTCGGTATGGTCCTCGATCTAATGCTGGTCCTCGATCTTCTTCTGCTGGCCGTGGCAGGCGATAGACAGTGCCCAACCGGGATCTTAATTCATGTACCAACGTTCTTGCTTTAGCCTCTCGAAACTCTACTTGCCTTGTACCATTCTGGTGAAAATAGTTTTAATGGTATGCTAGTGTACGCCAGGCAAGCTGTGATGGCAGTGGTCGAATTATGCCAGCAGCAGCTCAATGTGGTCATGTGGTGTATGATTCTTACTTGTAGGTTTTGCCCTTTAGTTTTTGTTTGCTAGATTATATTTATAGGTTAGCATTTGTATTATGGCGTATTTGCTACCATCTAAACTCTTTCCTCTTCTTTTTCTTCGTCGTCGTTCATAAAAGTGTTTGTTTTTTGTGTTCGACTGTTTTTTAGGTTGCAGTTTCATGAAATGGTCGAGGACAATATGACAGTAGATCGTTTAGCATATGAACTCCTAAAGGAAAAGAAAATATAGTGCAAAAAAAAGATAGACAAGTAGCTAGCTAATCTATTTTTTTTTGGAAAAAAGACCGATAATAATATGAACTATCAACGGTGAACCAAAAATAATACGGACTTTCAAAATTACTAATTCATATACAAACTATAACACATTAAACCAAAATCGATACAAGGTCAAAAATTCACAAACTATAAATTATTTCAAACTCAAATTATAATTACTTAAAAAGTTTGGGAAAAATTTATAAAATTAAAGAAAAATTATACATCTTCCCTTCTCCTAAGCTCCTCAACAATGGCGCATAGACACAAAACCCCTTTGCCCAGAAATTTTTTCCAAACCCTTGATCTGATCGATTTCGCTCGGAATGGGCTCCAACTTCTCCTCTTTCGGCTGGATTTTTGGCTGATTTGGGTTCCCGCTATCCGTTCTCACGGATCTGACCTTTAATTTGGCTGATTTTGGGTTTCCGTTATCCGGCTCGCCTGTCGCCGTTTGTTGGCGTCGCTGGCGGCTCTCGCCCAGTTGGCAGTTGGGTGTTTAGTGATGTGCGGGCCTGTGGCGCATCGACATCATCAACCCCAAGCGCACCTCCGCCATCACCTCTCCGGCATCTCCGCCATCGATGGCTTCAACTATTCGACAGATTGGTTTTGGGGAAGACAATGAAATTATGAAATTTATAATTTTGACCACAATTTATGATTAATTATATATTAAATCCAAATAAATTTAGTGTTTGTGAATTTTGGACTCCATATCAATTTTGGTTTAATATCTTATAGTTTGTATATGAATTGGTAGTTTTGAAAGTTCGTATTATTTTTGGTTCACCGTTGATAGTTCATACGGAGTACTAGTATTATTTTTGGTCATTTTGTTTTTTTTTTTATCCAAAGCTAGCTAATCTATTTGATTCACGACAGGCACAAGAATCTGAAAAATTCAGTCTTTCCGGAATTAAAGAGTTGATAACTAGAAGCTCCAATATTTTGTGGATTTTGTCCATTGTTTTCCCTTTAAATAATGTGGGATATTTGTATTGAGTAAATTACACATAACCACCCTTAAATTAGGCTAGTTTTCACATAACCACCCATAAAATTATAAATTACAGAAAACCACCCATAAATTACATTTATTTTCAAAAGACCACCCATCCATTAAACCTCTATTTGTTTTGTTTGAAAAGACTAAAATACCACTAATTCAAACTTATTTTTTAAAGGAAAGACTGAGGTGGCAATTGAGCGAGTCGGGTCGGATTCGGTTAGTCGGGTTTCGGGTAATGTATAATAATTTGATCATTTGGTTGAGTCGGGTTCGGATTTCGAACCTGACCTAACCAAATGATTGATGGGAAATTTGAAAATATGTTTGGTTGATTTTTTTTTTAATTTTAGAGGATTAAAAGGGAACTAGGTAAGTGATTGAAGTTGAACTTACTTAGGGGACTAGGTAAGTGAACTTCCTCCATTTTGGGGGAATTCAACTTCTTGGGAAGTTGAATTCTTGCGTTTTTTAATTTAAAAAATATCAACCAAACACATGGATTTCTCCTACTTCCTGGGTTTTTGGGTTGTCAACCAAACGAGTTCTTAGATATTTTATTAGGGATTGAATATAATAAACTATTATTTTTCCTTATTATATACTCCCTCCGTCCAAGAATACATGGTCTTTTAGGCTCATGCACGCTAATTAAGAAACCTATTTTACATCTTAAATCTCATCATTATTATTAAAGGTTAAAATAGTAATTGGAAGTTTAAGGGTTTTCTTTAATTTTTCCAAGAGTTTTATTTAATTTTAACTAGTAAAAAAGTAGTAATTTTAGAGGTAATAATTACCTATACATCTAAAAGACCATGTATTTTTGACAAAGTTTCAAGGCCTAAAAGACCATGTATTCTTGGACGGAGGGAGTATATATATATTATTTAATTTGAAGATTTTTTACCCAAATTTTAAATTTATTATTAAAAATGTTAACTTTTAAAAAATAAAAAGCATTGAGGGTATAAATGGAACAATATATATGAAAAGGTCTATATAATTAAAGAATTTATTATGAGGTCTATAAACTTAAAAAAACAATGAAAAAGGTTTATAAGGGCATCAACACTCATGGAGTAACCCCATTCATTTCTCTCCTCGTAATATTTTGACACATCATTTTCCACTAACTCTACCCCATCATTTAAGAATTTCTAACTTTTAACACACATCCATAAGTTTAACCCATTACTATTTTTTTACCTTTATTTATACACCACCACATATTTTTAACCAATCAAAATTTAATCCACTTAATAAAAAAAATTGTATGGTCCCACTTTTATTATTTTTATAACACAAAAAGTGGATGAGGGAGGGGATGCGATTACCCTTCCCACTAAGGTTTCCCCATCCCCTTCCTACAATAAGGTTGATCCCACATCCATAACTCCCGTAAGTAGGGCTGGGCAACCAGTCTGGACCAGACCGGACCGGACCGGACATTCCGGTCCCGGTCCGATCCGATGGAGCGGAATTTTCGGAAACTTGGACCGCGGATCGGACCGGGACCAATAAATATGGTCCCGGGTTTTCCGGTCCGCGGACCGTAAAGACCGTTTGGACCGGATAATCCCTACAACCCCTTTTTTTTTAAAAAAAAAATTGGATTACATTGCCACTGTTACAACCAATCTCAAATCAAACACATCAACAATTTTACATTGAATAAAAAACAAATCAAATACATCACCAATTTTACAACATCAATCTCAAAAAAAAAATCAAACACATCAGCAATTTTACATTGAATCAAAAACAAATCAAATACATCAGCAATCTCAAATCAAATATATTGAATAAAAAACAAATCAAACACATTAGCAATTTTACAACAATACAGCGGCGGGCAAATCCCAATCCCCAAATTTGTAGTCTGCACACTACAATATGAATTATACAATTGCTTTCTCAAAAATACAATTCCCAAATCAGCAATACAATTACATCAAAACCAACCCCCAATTCCCAAATCAGCAAATACAATTACATTAAAATTTCATAAGCCCTAGATTTCTCAAACCCTAGATCTGAACAAATCTCAAATCTTAGTCTGGGATGTTTATACTTTCTCCAAATCTAGACTGAAATCGACATTAATTTATGAAAATAAGCAAAATATACCCAAAAACAAACCTAGATCTAAAAGGGAAAAGATAGGGAAAAAGAAGAACACTTACTGGCTGCGAACAGAGAGGGAAGAAGAAGAATGGAGGGAGGAAGGTTGACTGAAGCAGGGTGCCTTCGGGACGGAGGGAGGAGGGCCGACCCCGACTGAGTCACTAACCAGCGGCTGCGTCGCTGCGAGCCAACAACCGAACGTCGGGAAGACTTACTGTCGCCGTCGGGAGGACTGAGGACTGTAGAGGCCTGCCGCCAAGCGCCGAGGTCCGAGTCTCCGAGAGCCGAGGTCCGAGCGCCGAGGTCTGAGGATGGAGATACTTCTGATTCGAACTGGAGGCTGGACTCTGGACTGGAGCAGGTGAGAAGAAGAAGAAAGCGGCAAGTGCGGCTTACGGCTTACCTGTTTTGAAGAAAATAGAAATAGGGTTTATTTCTTTCTTCAACTTTTACGTTTTTTTTTTTTTTTAATAAAGCAGGTTCCGGTCCAATTCCGGTCCGGACCGGAAATTCCGGTCTGGTCCCGGGTTTGGACCGTAAACCGGATTTGCCAATATGTTGGACCGCGGACCAGACCGTAATGTTGCGGTCCGATCCAAAGACCGTAAATTCCGGTCTGGTCCCGGTCCGATTCCGGTTCGGTCTATATTTTGCCCAGCCCTACCCGTAAGTAAGGATGGGAAGACCTATAGGGGAAGAAGAACCCATGGATGCAAATGCTCTAAAGGCTAAAGCCCATTATCTCAAAAAAAAAAAAGGGTATTTTCTTGAGGGAATTTGGTGAAAAAACCCTTTAAGCATATTTGGTTAGCTAGATAGGCCCATTAATTGTTTTTTTAGCATGCTTAGCCCATTAATTATTTTTTTAGCTTGCTTAGCCCTCTTGACCGGTCAACGGTCAACCCATTTTGATGCCAACTTTTTTTTTTTTTTTTTTTTTGATGCCAACTTTTTTTTTTAGTGATGCCATATTTTACCGTTTTGATGCCAACATTTTGTGGTGACAATTTTATATAATTGATGGCATAAGAGCTTAAAACGTGGAATCAAAATATTGTCACCTTATTGTCACTTTTCTAATGAAATGATGGGATGACTTTTTTTTTAATGCCACTTTTTTAAAACATTGATGACATTTTTTGTGATGTCATATTTTACCGTTTTGATGCCAAAATTTTATTACATTTTATTTTCAATCTGATGTCACTTTTCTAATTAAATTATTGGATGACACTTTTTTTAAACTTTGATGACATTTTTTGTTTACTCTAATGTCACGTTGACCATTGATGCCATTTTGAAAAATTTGTATCACATTAAAGAAAAAAATGTCATCAAAAATACTACTTTGAAAAAATATCATAAAAAATATGGCATCACGGTAAAAAAAAATATTATCAAAAAATTGACATAAAAAAGTGGCATCAAAGTGAAAATAAAATATAGTAAAATTTTGGCATCAAAACGGTAAAATATGACATCACTAAAAAAAAAAAAAGTTGGCATCAAAAAAAAAAAAAAAAAAAAGTTGGCATCAAAATGGGTTGGTCAACCGTTGACCGGTCAATGGTCAAACGGTTGACCGTTGACCGGTCAATGGTCAAACGGTTGACCATTGACCAACCCACCCTATTGGGAAGGGGGCTAGGGCAAAACTAATTAAATTGATTTATGGGATAGGTGACTAATTGGATATTTAAAAAAGGCTCAATACCAAAATCGCCCTATTTTCTTACTATATTTTTATTTTTAGATACTTTTGTGAAAAATATCATACTTGCCGATTTTCTATAATCATACTACTATTGTTGGCAATTAAGGATGTTTTTTTATAAAACATTTTGATTTTGTAAACATATAGTGGGGGAGGGGCGGAGCTAGGGGGTGCTCGAGCACCCCCTAGCGAAAAAAAAAAATACAAAAAAAAATATTTTTTTTTTGCATATATTTAGTATTTTTTAAGTTAATATAACATATTTAAAGGGTGGTGAGTTGGGCACCCGCAAACACATCCTGGATGTGCGGCACCCGCATACACATCCAGGATGCGCACAGATTGGCATGTCTGCGGACAAATTCCGCGTGTTGCCACACGTGGGAAGTGAAGGATTTTCTAAAAAAAATTAAAAACGTAAATAATAAATAAAATAAAATAATTTAGTTATATAAAATAAATAAATAAAATACATAATAAATAAACAAAATTATATATAGATACATAAAATAAAAATAATTTGTTTATATAAATAAATAAATAAATGAATAATTAATAAAAAAATAATGAATAAATATTAAATTAAAAAATCTATTTATGTAAATCAAAATATACATAATTAATACATAAATAAAAATAGTAAAAAAAATGAATTATTTATTTATAATTAATAAATTTGATTTGATTTTTGTAAATAAATTAATTTATTATATTTATTACGGAGTATTTATTGTTTTATATGCGTTTTGTTTTTTAATCATAAATAAATTTATTTTATTTAGTTTTTACTATTCTTATTCTTATTTTTATTTGTTATATTTTTTTCTACTTTATTATAATTGTATTTGTTTTTATGTAAATAACTAAATTTATTCTATTTATTATTTATGTATTTTTTTAATTTTATAAATTAAAAAATTTATTTTATTTTGTATGATCTTTTTCAGTTAAACATATGTATAATTAATAAATTGGTAAAAAAAATAATAAAACATAAAAAATGGTGCATAATAGTGCGCGATGGAGGACGAGCTTCAAATCTTTTTTTTTTAATCAACGGAATGCTCGATGTTTTTTAACATTGTTCCATTACATTTACAAAGAAATAACATGTTGCTCACGTTTTTAAATAGTGTTGTAAACATAATACGACCTTTTCGCCATAGGCTATAACAGACCTCAAATCTTTGTCTTTCGGAATCTTCACATTGCTCCATGTAGCTAATCTCGGATAGTCCTCGTCTCAACACATCCAATTCTGTTCGCCACAGGCTATAGCATACCTCAAGTATTTGTCTTTCAGAATCTTCACATTGCTCCATCTAGCTAATCTCGGATAGTCCTCATCTCAACACATCCAATTCGGAACTTACTTCAACATAGGGAATCCAAAATCTACAGCACATCGGAAACAGGGTGGATGGGATGTACATCGGAAAATATATTATGTATTCATTGATCGATCGACGACTTATCTAAGTATATATTCACACTTATTCATTGTGTTTATTTCTTCTCATTAGATTTACAGAGAAATAACATATTTTTGATGTTTGTAAATATTTTTGTATTCAAAATATTTCAAGCTAAACTCTAAACCCCTAAACCCTAAAAACCTCCCTAAACCCTAAACCCTAGCCTAACCCTAAACCCTACACATCCTGAATGCGCATACAGTGTGTGCACATCCTAAATGCGCATAAAGTTCACACACATCCTAGTTGTGTACTCTCTTGTAACTTAAATAATATTAAATTGCATTATTTTACAATATTTAGTAATATTTTTTTAAATACAATTCTATTAAATGAAATAGAATAAATAAATCTTTTTTTTATAAATTATATGAAATTGTATTATTTTCCCTAAAACTAGTACTTAAATCTCCGATAGTTGTACGCCGGTACGCGATGGCTCTTCGAGTTCTAATCTTCTTCAAATTTGGTACTTTGTAGAGTAGTCAAGTCTCCCATTTTTTCCTGATTTCGGCTGGGAGGTTTATGTTCTTCAGTTAGGGTTTAGTCCACAACTAATGGTGCATAATAGTGCGCGATTGAGGACGAGCTTCAAATATTCTTTCTTTAATCAACGGAATGCTCGATGCTTTTTCACATTGTTCCATTACATTTATAGAGAAATAACATGTTGCTCACGTTTGTAAATAGTGTTGTAAACATAATACGACCTTTTCGCCATAGGCTATAACAGACCTAAAATCTTTGTCTTTCGGAATCTTGACATTGCTCAATCTAGCTAATCTCGGATAGTCCTCATCTCAACACATCCAATTCTGTTCGCCACAGGCTATAGCATGCCTCAAGTATTTGTCTTTCAGAATCTTCATAACTTTTTAGCCTATTGAAATAAAATTAAAGTGATTAATATGCCCTGAATTTTTAAATATTCATAACTTTTTACTCAGATGTCGGTTTAAAGCGTATTATATATCAAAACGAAGCTACCGACGAGGAGAATACACCTAGTTAGTTCGTCATGTGAGAGAGGGGGCACGTGCTCCCCTAGTCCCCCCCTCAGCTCCTCCCCAATCATGCCCAATGCAAATTAATATGGAGTACAAATTATATAAAAGGGCTAAAAATTATATAAAATATTAATTTTGATATATATAATTTTATAATTCTTAGAAATAAGTATAAAATTATTTTATATAGTTTTTTAACTATTTAAAAGTGTATAAAAAAATTAATGATTATCCATTTTGAAACGAAGAGAGTATATTTCTGTAAAAAGTTTATCCTCAAATTTCATTTACCCAATTTTTTTTAATTATTATAAAAATAGTCCTTCAGAGGAAGTTATAACTCATTAGTTAAAATAATCTCTTATAAAAAAAACACTTCAATCTCACAATTAGAACCCCAAATCTCTTCTTTTGGTTCATCTGTCTACTAGCTAGGTTGCATACTTGCATATCCCCAAACGGACTTGTAGATCATTTTGGAGTGTTTTTGCCAAATTAAGTGCGCGGGAAATTACCTTTTAATTAAATTATAAATAACATTTTCTTAAAAATTATCGTACAAATTAAAAATTCCAATGCCCATAACTATATTGGGGCGTCTTTTCATGGTTACCATTCCATTTCCATTGACCTCGATGATTGAAATTGAAGCAATTAAAAATTAGGGCAACAACCTAAAATTGAATTCCTATAAAAGGGAGTGAGAGAGCTTCAGCTTATAGTAACCCAAATCCCAAATTAACACTTAACTATCCACTCTAATGGCCACTCTCCTTGTTGCTTTTGTTTCCCTAATCTGCTTGGCCTCCGTAGCCACAGCTGATCCCCACCCTTACCCCACCCCGCCGCCGGCACCCTACCACCCCAAGGCCCCCGTCAAGCCCTACCCTCCGCCACCTCACCACCATGAGACGAAGCCGGAGTACCACCATGCCCTGCCTCCTCACCACCACGAAACGAAGCCGGAGTACCATGCCCCGCCTCCTCACCACCATGTGACGAAGCCGGAGTACCACCATGCCCTGCCTCCTCACCACCACGAGACGAAGCCGGAGTACCATGCCCCGCCTCCTCACCACCACGAGAAGCCTGAGCACCACGACCACGACCATGATCACAAAGGGGACCATGACCACCACCACCACCATGAGAAGCACTACCCCGCCCCACCACCCCACCCGATTTACAAGGCACCGCCGGTTTACATGTACGCTCCACCACCGACTCCGGTTCACAAGCCAGCGCCGGTTCACGTGTACCCATCACCCCCCTACCCACACCCGCACCCTCAGCCGGTCTACAAGGCTCCACCGCCGCACCTTAAGCCG
Source organism: Persicaria tinctoria (assembly GCA_037127255.1). NCBI lineage: Eukaryota > Viridiplantae > Streptophyta > Magnoliopsida > Caryophyllales > Polygonaceae > Persicaria > Persicaria tinctoria. The sequence goes on from JBANSL010000010.1 coordinate 4,860,399, forward strand.
GCCTACAAGCCGCCACCGCCGCCTCCTCACCATTTCTAATTAAAATAAGCAAGTATGAGGCGCGCGCGGCCATAGCTATCCACATGCAGTCATGTCATGTCCTTGTGTGATCAGTTTTTTTTTTTTTTTTTGATGGTGTGAGTGTGATGTTGTTCAAGTATCTGTTTCTTTGAATTAATATTATAGCGCTTCTCGTGCTTAACTAATCGAAATCGGCCTTTTTTTAACTCATAAATAACTCCCTAACGTTACATCCAAATCTTAAATCATTTGGGTGTGAATTCTCCATTACTCGTGAAAATTCTCTATAACGAGGATGGAGTATAATGGGAGATTTTTTACGACGTAGTAGTGTAATGAATCCCTAACCCTGAGTGGGATGGAAACAGGGTGGGTGTTCCTCGCTCTAGAACTCTAAGTTACCCAATTTTTTTTTTATTTTTTTTTGGGTTAAGGACCGCGCTTCAAATGCACTTTATTAAAATTTAAGAAAAAGGGTTAAGTAGTCAGTAAACGAGGGTTAGGTCTACCTCTAATATCATCAAGCAAGAAATTTAAAGCAGTCTCAAGCAGGTCAAACAATAAAGTGCAACCAGTGTTATACGAGTAAGCTAGGCTAGCTAGATAGTCAGCAACGCAATTAGCCTCACGAAAGACGTGCCGGAACTCGATATTCTAGTCTCTTCTTAAAAAGCCCTGACACTTACTGACAAAGCTAGCCAGCGGTTGGCATCGTGGGAGTTCATTTCCATGAATGGCTGACACGAGTTGTGAATCCTTTTTTAGGATCACTTCCCTAGTTGCCTGTACCCACCATCCCAAGCTAACTGTAATCCTTGCACAACCCCTAAAGCTCAGCTTTGCGGACCGTGCAAGTACCTATATATGTTACATGAAAAACCCACGATACCACTGGTCGTCGACATTATTTCTAATGATACAAGTATCCAATTTGAATGTACATCGGACTGAAATTATATAGAAAAAAAAAGTATTATGTATGTGTTATAGAGTTACCCAAACATTCACCGGCAGGGGAACTGTGCACGAGACGAGCAATCCATGAACCGATATTATATTAATACAAATTTTAAAAATTACTAAAAACATATAAAAAAGACTTTAATTTTTGGGAAAACAAATTGATTTTTCAACCATTCCTTACCATATAATATCAACTACTTACTGGGCCTATGCTACAATGACCATCACTTGAAACTTAGAAGGCGCTGGGCTAGCGTTATGATTCATCGGCCATGATCCGTGTACTCTTCTTTTCAACCATTCCTTACCATCTAATACTCTGTTTCGTCAGAAATAGATGAGTTTTTAAATGATAATTTTTGTTTTTAAATAGTTGATCTTTTATGTTTCTTTTTTAAATAGAGGATTATCATGATTTGTATTAATTTTTGGATTGTTGATTTTTTAAAAGATTTTTCATAAATAATAAAATTTATGAAAAAAATTAGTGGAACAACGATGTTTTCTTAAAAGTTAAGTGTTTTATTAAAACTTTTATAAATTGTTAAATGACCATGTGTTTTGGAACGGAGGTATTAGTAAAAGTTCCAAGATTAACCATTAACGATATCCTATTTAACCATTAATTTTAAAATCAGCGATTGAGATTATCTCGTTAAAAAATTTAAATGAAAATCCACCCCAACTAATTATATCCTATTTAAATCCTGTTTAGGAATCCAAATATCCAATAGGCAATAGGACTAACAAAGCAACATACATTATATATTATGTTTGTTTGAAAGCTTCATACATTTTGGTGTCGAAATTTCCGCCTCTCCATAAGAATTAACAAGCAACAGACCCTATCTATTATCAAAGCTCAGTAAACTGAATGAATCTTTCAAAGAGTTGCTATTTCAATACAGCCCAAAACCTCTCCACAACTCCAAAGAAAACTCACACACTTCAATTTAAAATTCTGGATTTTGTTAGCGAATTGATCTGTTCTCTTACAGAATATAAACAATAGGATCTTAGGGAAATATATATTTTTCCCTGTATAGTTATATCTTGGTCTCATCCGGATGCCGTAACCATATACATAATGAATCCGAACCATGGCATCGGGCTGGCCAGTATCATCGAATTGGTACTCGTCCAACCCGGTTCCTCATTCGTGTTGTATCCGGAGAGGAACGCCCTAAGGGCCCTCCATCAGTTTCTAAGCTGGGATTTCAACTGCCGATTCACCCTGCAAGTCCACACAGTTGTGAATCTACCCTCGGGGTTTAATGGCTCGAGCTTGCTATGCCACTGGGAAGGGAGGGATGACGAGGACTTGGTGGCTGAGGTGATCGGAGGCGTAGCTGAATTCGAAGAGAGATTAATGACTCGTACGTTCTCTATCAGCTGCAACAGGACTGGCCCTTATCTCTCCGCAGTAACATACTGCGGCGGGGAGGAGCGGTTCTTGATATATGCTCCGGTGGATGGGTCTCCTGTGGGGGTGCATCGGATTGATCTTACCGAGATACTCGCTCCTATGTTGGAGGAGAGGAGACAGGAAAGGTGGAATGTGACTTATGAATTACAGGGCGACGCCGCTGGTGCTGTCATGAATGTTAGTTTCCAGTGTTTGGTGCTTGGAAACAACATGATCAATGTGCCGGTATGATGCTCATGAGTTTTATATTAGTGGCAACTTTTTTTTTTTTTTTTTTGGTGAATGGTAAATTCGAATGTATACGCAGCTGACTAACCAGGCGTCTTTGCTATCTAATCAAGATCAGCCCTCTAATGATGAGCGGACGGAGGAAACAGATGAGGTATGATCTTATTAAGTACATTGATCTTGTAGAGTATATATGTCTTAATTAACCAACCAAATCACAAATTTCTGGTATTTAAAGGATCAGTTAGATGAAGTAGTGACAACAACAGACTCAGAAGGAACTACAACACCTCCTGGTCTGGGTGATAATAATAATTTAGAGGTAAAATCTCTCTGTACTGGAGTATTTGTTTTGCAAGTTTAGTTGAATTAACTTGTATATCTTAACCAAATCGATCAAAAACTTATAGCATTTAAAGGATGATTAAGATAAAGTACCGCTGTCAACAACAAGCCCACAAGCTCCTACAATCTGGGTGATAATAATCCTACTTTAGGGGTAAAATCTTTCAATATAAATATTTGTTTTACATGTTTAGTTGAATTAACATGTGCATCTTAAGTATTCTTAGCCAACCAAAGATTAGAGGAAATCAAGTGATCGAAGGGATAATATATGGTGTAGTTTTCTTGGAATTTGTTCTTTTCAACTTCCAAATGTTATAGATAAAAATATAAACTTTGTTAGGCACCATTAAATGTTGATTTGGCCACGATGTGTTGATTGCTTATAAAGAGTTGAAAATTAAAAAATCTAAGTTCAAAATATAGATATAATTAAATCATAGGATATAGCTACTTGTAACTACAGTATTATTTTTACTCTGTTCTTGTAGGAGGATCAAACACCACCCTCTGATGGACAGGATCGAACACCAGTACCCTCTGATGGACAATCACCAGAACGTACATCGTCTTCTACAAAGTCACGATCATGGCTATCCTATTGTTGCTTTCATTGTTGCAACTTGTTTAAAGGTTGCTTACTGTTAAAATGAGTAGAATTACAGTTGAACTTATCACGACTCATGAATTACTTGGTTGTGCGAAATAATTAATTAAGAATTGTTTTTTGTGTATATAAATATATTAGGCTTTACAAATCTTAACTTGTACAAACATGTTTGCATTTCTAGCTAGTATACGTTTTTTTCAATGGAAGTTTTCAGTTTGTGATGGATCGAGGAAGAACTTGTATCATGTTTGATCAGTTGGTACGGTGTTGTTGAAGGAATGTTAAAATCATTTGAACTCTTTTTATAGGATGATGATGACACTATCTCTCGATCATTTTTTATTTTATTTTTTATTGTAAGATTGACAAAATATCATATATACTTACCAGAAAAACCTGAAACACTATCGGGATTTACCTTAAATTAAAGGGTACCAACTAAAATTGTCCAAAATCAAGGGCGATTGCTAGATCCAATTCCTACTGTCAGTGCGTCACCTCTCTATCCTATTTGTTATCTTTATACTTTTATAGGCTAATATCTTCACCAAATGAAGTAACCAACACTAGTTTACAAATTACTCTGATAAAAGAAGTACATACTAGGACTCTCATTTGAGCTAATTAAACAAGTATTTGTTTATATTCAGCTTGTTTAGAATCGAAGCAAGCCTAAATTTGGACTCGAGCTTAAAAATGTGATCATACTCGGTTCATTTAGAACATTAAAAGCTTGAACCAAGTTTTTTTTTTTTTTTTTTGAGTATTAATCAGCCCTATTTCCTAAGAGCATAGTAACTTAAAGAGCGAGCTGAACTTTGAAACCGAACTTAAAAATGTACTCATATTCGACGTGTTTAGAGAATAAATGAGCTCGAGCTACTCTGGTCATATAATAACCTTAGATAAAAACAAGCACACGCCAGTCTGAGACACTAGCATTGAGAGAGGGAATTCTCAAGGCCCGTGATTTGAGAATTCCTAGTCTCGTCATTGAAGGCGACTCATTGATTATCATAGATCATCTGAGGTCCAAAACGAAATGTCCCTCGAAAATAGAGCTAATTATGTCTTATATTAGATCTCTCATTTCGGGTTTCTGCGAGGGTATGTTCTCCCACGTACCTCGTAGCGGCAACGCTGTAGCAAATAAGGTTGCACACTTTGCTCTTGTTGTCCCCACCACCGCATTTCAAAATGATCTAGATCTTGTTGACCTCATCCGCAAGGATGCTATCGGGTAGCTCTACGCTCCCGAAGTCTTACCCAATTAAAAAAAAAGCACACGCCAGTCTATCTATATGTTGGCTCAATTCTGCGACCATCATACGTATAGATCGCGCGACCATTTTAGGGATAGGTCGCAGCGACCTTTTTTTAAAAAAAAAAACCCTTTACCGGGCTAAAAAGGACTTTAAAGGAAAAAACAGATACTTTTTAGCCCGGTTGTGTTGGGAACCGGACTAAAAATTCCCTATTGCAAAAAAAAAGAGCACGGTTTCTATTCTTCTTCTCCATCATCTGTGCAAATCAGCCTCATTTTCCATTAACGATGAATCCTTTTTTGACAATTTCTCTCAATATTTAGCAATTTTGAACGAATTGTTTCCCCCAAATTCAATAAAAACATCAATTAATAGTTTTTTATCAAATGTAAATTGAATTTCAAGTGAAATTGATTAAACCCTAAAAAAACTCAAATTCAACCTTTTATGCTATGGACCTACCCCTTATCATTCCCACACTAGACATATTAGAAACTCAAATCCTTGATTTGCAGGTGAACCCCCAATCTTGAATGCTTGTTTGCATGTGATTTGGGTCTCGTGGCTGCAAGGGCTGCGGTTTCCGTGAGGGAAACAGAGAGAATGGATTGAGATAAGGTTAGGGTGGCTCAAAATGGACCCGATCCGGAAATCCCACCCGATCCGACTCGGAAAACACGGGATCGTGGTTGATCCAAGACCCTTAGGGGTTGGGTCTCGGGTCGAATTTTAGAAATCCCGGGTCAATGGGTAGGTCGGGGTCAGACCCGGCGGGTCTCGGGGTTTGACCCGTTGACCCGGATTTAAAAAAAAAATAAATTATATAAATATATATACATATGGTATATGTATAACTAGTGTAGATCCCGTCCCGTGTACGGAGAATGCGTTAATCTAACTATAAATTATTTTTTCCTCCAAAAAATAATATAAATATAAATAAAATTAGTTCGACGGGTTATATATATTCTAAATATCCTTTAATTAGATTCTCTCAAAATATAAATAAAATTCACATTTATAAGGTACTACGTAAAAGTTTATCTATGGTTAATTAAATCTCATGTAATTTAATTAGATAGTTGATTTTTAAAAATATTTTAATATTCTTTTTTTATTAAATATGTAGTATATATTTATTACATTAGTTTACTAAAATATCTATGTACGGATGGATTGTGGCTAATAAATGGCTATATAATGTTTTAATTATTTATTTTGTCCTCAAAAAATAATATAGATAGGTATAAAATAACAATTGTTAAAAATGATTGATTTTGATATAAATAATTCTTTCCATAAAAATAATAATCTAAATATAAATAAAATAGCACCTATCAAATATTACATATTTATTTATTACAGTAATATGTTTGGTAAGTATGACTATAAAAATTAGTTTTATTAATTATTTTTATTATTACTACTATTACGCTTAATTATATTGATATAGTTTTTTCCTTATATAATATTTACTCTTTTATAAGATATTCCATCTATCCAATTATATATGTTAATGGTAAAATAAAATAATTATTTTTATTAGATTTCCTTTTTGACTGGAGAAAGTTACGCGAGACGCGCTCACGCGCTGCCACGTAGGCAAATTCACTCACATGCCGCCACGCAGGCACCAATGCATCGGTTTTAGTATATGTATATATAGATATATACACCATGTATACTTTGTATATATGTTAATATGTATATACGCACATTGTACGTGTGTACAATGTATATACCATGGTATATACAGTGTATATACCATATGTATACTTTGTATATATGTTAATGTGTATACTGTGTTATATATGTTAATATGTATACAGTGTGCATATAACATATATATATATATATATATATATATATATGCACACTTACATACTGGATATTATATATATACTTTAAAGTATATATAAGGAAAATAATTAAATATAAATAATATTATAAATCTATATGGTAAGCCATCAACCCTGAAGCAATTCATTCCAGAAGTCCATTTCACCATCTCCGAACTCTTTCGACTGATCAATATCGATGTTGATGTCGGTTTCTAAAACGAGTTTGAAGCTCTCAACTGGGAGATTCGGGGACCAAAAGCTCTCGTCTATTTTCATGGCACGTGAGATGTTGGTAGCTAGGGTGGCTCAAAATGGACCCGACCCGGAAACCCCACCCGACCCGACCCGGAAAACACGGGGTCGGGGTTGACCCGAGACCTCTAGGGGTTGGGTCTCTAGTAAGCCATTAGCCCTGAAGCAATTCATTCCAGAAGTCCATTTCACCATCTCCGAACTCTTTCGACTGATCATCGATGTTGATGTCGGTTTCTGAGACCATTTTGAAGCTCTCAACTGGGAGATTCTGGGACCAAAAGCTCTCGTCTATTTTCATGGCACATGAGATGTCGGTAGCCAGGGGCGGATGCTTATGTATGTTGAGCATCCCAAAAAAAAAAAAAAAATTAGTGTTAATTTCTTAATATTTTCGATTAAGCATCCCCAACCCGGGAAAAAAATTACAAAAGAAATTTTATTTTACCTTTAAACATTCTCGGAATGATGAAAAATTTACCTTCAAGTATCCCCGGAATGGCGGTCCAGGATCCGCCCCTGTCGGTAGCTAGGGTGGCTCAAAATAGACCCGACCAGGAAACCCCACCCGACCCGACCCGGAAAACACGGGATCGGGGTTGACCCGAGACCCCTAGGGGTTGGGTCTCGGGTCGAATTTTAGAAATCCCGGGTCAACGGGCGGGTCGGGGTCAGACCCGGCGGGTCTCGGGGTTTGACCCGTTGAGCAGGATTTTTTTTATAAATATATATACATATGGTATATGTATAATGTATACACCATGTATAATGTATACTTTGTATATATGTTAATATGTATATATGCACACCGTACGTGTGTACATTAATGTACACAATATTGTATATACCATATGGTATATACAATATTGTATATACCATATGTATACTTTGTATATATGTTAATGTGTATAATGTGTTATATATGTTAATATGTATACATTGTGAATATAACACATATATATGCACACTTATATACTGGATATTATATATATACTGTAAAGTATATATAATGAAAATAATAAAATATAAAAAATATTATAAATCTATATGGTAAGCCATCAGCCCTGAAGCAATTCATTCCAGAAGTCCATTTCACCATCTCCGAACTCTTTCGACTGATCATCGATGTTGATGTCGGTTTCTAAGACCATTTTGAAGCTCTCAACTTGGAGATTTTGGGACCAAAAGCTCTCGTCTATTTTCATGCCACATGAGATGTCGGTAGCTAGGGTGGGTCAAAATGGACCCGACCCCGAAACCCGACCCGACCCGGAAAACACGGGGTCGGGGTTGACCCGAGACCACTAGGGGTTGGGTCTCTGGTAAGCCATTAGCCTTGAAGCAATTCATTCCAGAAGTCCATTTCACCATCTCCGAACTCTTTCGACTGATCATCGATGTTGATGTCGGTTTCTGAGACCATTTTGAAGCTCTCAACTGGGAGATTCTGGGACCAAAAGCTCTCGTCTATTTTCATGGCACATGAGATGTCGGTAGCTAGGGTGGCTCAAAATGGACCCGACCTAGAAACCCCACCCGACTCGACTCGGAAAACACGGGGTTGGGGTTGATCCGAGACCCCTAGAGGTTGGGTCTCGGGTCGAATTTTAGAAATCATGGGTCAACGGGCGGGTCGAGGTCAGACCCGGCGGGTCTCGGGGTTTGACCCGTTGACCCGGAATTTTTTTTTATAAATATATATACATATATATGGTATATGTATAATGTATACACCATGTATAATGTATACTTTGTATATATGTTAATATGTATATATGCACACCGTACGTGTGTACATTAATGTATATACCATGGTATATACATTGTATATACAATATGTATACTTTGTATATATGTTAATGTGTATACTGTGTTATATATGTTAATATGTATAAAGTGTGCATATAACACATATATGCACACTTACATACTGGATATATATATACTGTAAATTATATATAAGGAAAATAATAAAATATAAAAAATATTATAAATCTATATGGTAAGCCATCAGCCCTGAAGCAATTCATTCTAGAAGTCCATTTCACCATCTCCGAACTCTTTCGATTGATCATCGATGTTGATGTCGATTTCTAAGACCATTTTGAAGCTCTCAACTTGGAGATTCTGGGACCAAAAGCTCTCGTCTATTTTCATGGCACATGAGATGTCGGTAGCTAGGGTGGCTCAAAATGGATCCGACCCGGAAACCCCACCCGACCCGACTCGGAAAACACAGGGTCGGGGTTGATCCGAGACCTCTAGGGGTTGGGTCTCTGGTAAGCCATTAGCCCTGAAGCAATTCATTCCAGAAGTCCACTTCACCATCTCCGAACTCTTTCGACTGATCATCGATGTTGATGTCGGTTTTTGAGACCATTTTGAAGCTCTCAACTGGGAGATTCTGGGACCAAAAGCTCTCGTCTATTTTCATGGCACATGAGATGTCGACGATAGCTAGGGTGGCTCAAAATTAATGGACCCGACCCGGAAACCCCACCCGCCCCGACCCAAAAAACACGGGGTCGGGGTTGACCCGATACCCCTAGGTAGACATGAGCAAGGGTCAAGGGTCGACCCGGACCCAACGGGTTTTGACCCGGCGGGAACCCGAAGGGTCGACGACCCGGCGGGTTAGGGTCAGCAAGGGTCAGGGTCGAGGCGGGTCAAGGGTTAGTGTTAGGGTCATGCTGATTTTGACCCGCGGACCCGGCGGGTCGAACCCAAAGGGTCGACCCTTAGGGTCAACCCGCCGGGTCATCTATTTTTTCCAAAAAATCAAGGTAAAGAGGAAGAGGAATTCAACATTATAGAATGACGTAGTAATCTAGAGAGATCCCAATTTCCTACTACGTAAGCAATCACTCGTCAAATATTCGCCGCTCCATGCTCAACTCTATCGGTGGAGCAACGTTTTAGCCAATGTTGTCAAATATTGAGCGAGAAGAGATCAAGACTCTTGCCCGAGACTCTGGAAGGTCAAGTTTGCCTAAACGATTGGAAGAGGGTGGAGATGCGAATTCAAAATAATGACCACTTAATCGAGTCAGAATCGGATAAAGAACTCGACGATGACACAATGGTCAGGAGCTCAGATGCAAAGCAAGGAGAAGAGTCTTAGCATGAGATAAGGTAAGTAGGGATCAGAACGAATGTAAAGAACTACGTGAGCTTTCATTCCTCTTCCCCGAGAGATACGTACACAACTAGAAAACCGGTCCATACCCTTCTTCCTTATTATTTTTATTTATTTAAACTTAAAAAACTTTAAAAAAAATGACATGTCATGACCCGACGGGTCAAAGGGTCGACCCTTGACCCGGCGGGTCACCACAACCCGTTGACCCGTGGCTTGGAAGGGTCAGGGTTAGGGTCAGAGATATCCCGACCCTTGACCCGGTGGGTCGGACCCTTGACCCGGCGGGTTCGACCCGTGCTCATGTCTACCCCTAGGGGTTGGGTCTTGGGTCGAATTTTAGAAATCCCGGGTCAACGGGCGGGTCGGGGTCTGACCCAACAGGTCTCGGGGTTTGACCCATTGACCAAGATTTTTTTTATAAATATATATACATATGGTATATGTATAATGTATACACCATGTATAATGTATACTTTGTATATATGTTAATATGTATATATGCACACCGTACGTGTGTACATTGTATATACGATGGTATATACATTGTATATACCATATGTATACTTTGTATACATGTTAATGTGTATACTGTGTTATATATGTTAATATGTATACAGTGTGCATATAACACACTTATATACTGGATATTATATATATATATATATATATATATATATATACTGTAAATTAAAGTATATATAAAGAAAATAATAAAATATAAAAAATATTATAAATCTATATGTGTTACGGTTTTAAAAACCGTAAAATATATTGGAATTTTAAAACTCGGGTTTTCGGGTGAACCCGTCACCCGACCCGTAAAACCCGGAATTACAAATCTCGGGTTCGGATCGAGTGGCGGGTCGCATTTTAAAAAATTTCGGGCCTTCGGGTTGACTCCCACCCGAAATGTTCGGGTCGGGTTGACCCGGATGAGCCACCCTAGATAGGGTGTGCTGGGGTAGGGTGAGTAAGAGGGTAAATTAATTTAATTGTGGGGGTATTTTTGTCATGCTCTGAAAAAAGAATACAGGTAGACCTAGACCTGTCGAACGGGTCATTCGAGTCGGGTCACTTCGGGTCTCGGGTAAAACGGGTTTCGGGTTTTTCGGGTTGACTAGAACCCGGGTTTGACCGGGTTTCTGACGGGTTCGGGTCGATTTCGGGTTTGTCAATTTTTTCTTTTTTAAATTAAAAAAAATCATAATTTGATAATTTTACGATAAATTTTAATTAAATATTAAAAAATTTAATTATAAATCAACCGGGTCAAAATTAACGGGTCAATCGGATCACCGGGTCGAAACCCAAATTATCCGGAAAATTTTCGGGTTTTTGGGTTCGGGTTGAAAAAAATTTCCGGGTAAAAAATTTCGGGTCTTGACCCAAAAAATTTTAGACAGTCGGATCGGGTTATGATTTGACCAGGTCTAGATAGACCCCATATCTATATCTATATCTATATCTATATCTCTCCTACCCCAAAGGCCTCAATCCGGATTTTACTATTCATAAAATACTTGCTAAACTGACCGTTGGATGGACGATGGAGTCAAGGGGATGGAATCAATGGCTGATATCTCCCCTGACGTATATTGTCTTTTTTGCCCTCGAAACTTTGCATTTAAAAATATTGATTTTTTTGTTTGAGTGTCTTTTTCCGTCTTTTCCATCATGCAAACTGCTTTTGCTTTTCGTCTTTCTTGAGAATCTCAAAAATCGCTGACGGAGAGGTCGACTATGGCCGCCCATCGCTCCTCTTCGCACCTGCGCGACTGCGCCCACCGCCGAAGCCAGCCAGCGCTGCTGCCTCCCTCGCCACCGGTGCCTCTCACTCTCCTCTCCCTCTCTCGCTCCCAAGACAGAGCCGACCCGAGGTCCCCCGAAGTCGGACCTTTCTTTCCATCTCCCCTCTCCAACGACGAGCTCCGATTTGGACCCTAGAAATCTGGCTTGCGAACGGGAAGAACTACGAGAAGGAGAAGGAGGAGTGTCGTCGAGGGAGATGCCGGACAGGAGGTTCTTCAGTCCACAAACGTCCCTGCACAGACGACACGACAGAGGCGAGTTTTGCACGAACTCTCCGAGGACGATAGTGGCAGCTTCAGGAGCTCCGACCTGTGAGATTCTAAAAGAGGGCAGCAGGCACACCAACACCTTCGAAGCCGTCGCTACGAGGGCACAGGAAGACACCACTACTTAGGTATGCTCAGCCTTTCCCGAATTTTTTTTACCTCGAATCTACTTTTAATTGGATGTTCAACTTTCTGGTTTGATTGATTTTTCTCTAGGATTTATAATTTCAGCCCTTCTGGATTAGGGCAATTGACGATGGGGTAAGTGAATTCAGTGCTCGGGAAGTTGGAGGAGACGCCAAAGGAACACCGACTCTCAGCAATTGAAAGAACGGGGAGTGCGTTCATCAGTTCAGATTGGGTATGTTGGTCTAATTTTTAACCTTTGTTCTCCTGATTTGGAATTTTAGTTATAGGTCAAGTTGAAATAGGGCGTATGAACTTTGGGAATTATGAATTTGCATTTATCCCTCTTTTTAACTCCCCTCTCCAAATTCAAATCACAATGTCGGTCAATCCATTCTCTATTGTTTACATTGCTATTTCTTTCTTGGTTATTTGGCCATAGTTAATGGGAGTCCTCCATCATTCATGCCCTTTTTGTTCTGCGTTTTTTCTTTTGCAACCATGAAATTGCATATTAGGGTTTCGTTTGCTTTTCTGCAAATCAGTGAAAGAAATTGAAGAATGTGAATGCCTATTTCTCAATTTAAATCGATTCATTCAACTCAAAACTCAGATTTAGTTTTTATGGAGTCGTAGTGGGAGGTAAGTTCTTCCTCTTGTTTCCTTTTCTCTACTTTATCAGTCGTTATTGTGGTATTCCAATGGCTCCTATATATGGCCCTGACAGAGCTTCATTTGAGGGCAATTTAAGGTTTTCAGTCGATTGGTCTCGTCTGTTACTCGAAAATAAAGGTATATGAGATGTGTGCTTCATTTGAGGGCAATTTAAGGTTTTCACTCGGATTCATGCTTAACTCGAATATTATAGTTCTCGGTTTGGACATGTGTTTCAACCTTCTAAAAATCAAAATTCAGTTTGTTGTCAATTTTAAGTTTGTTGAATGAATTGCTTGTCTACATCTTCAGCAAATCAAATTTCAGTTTGCTGTCATGAAACAGAAAATAAGGGCTCTTTTGGTGCTCTCATGAAACAAGAAAAGGGTTTATTTAAGGTGGTTGAAAGCTATTTATTCTGTAGTTATCAAACTTGTTGAGTCTGATCAGCCTTTACATCATCAAGATCATCTCTAGCTAGCTAGCTGTTTAACTCCATGGAAGTTATTGAAGAGAATAGATGTTGAAATCTTATAAGTGCTTTGATCAATTTGAGTTCTTATTGTCTTTCTTTCTCTCAGGATGCCAAAGCCGATTGTAATTATGAAGTACATGCCTGACGAAGCAAGACTGCCGAAGGCCTACGGTGAACTGCCAGAAAACATTTGACAATACGAGGGTATTGCTTCACTATTTTTGGAATAATTTTAACAATGCTACTTTTTGTACAGTAGCATGTATGGAGATTTGAGAATTTATTAACTTGTATGTTGTAACTGCTATCTGTTTCCTCTTATGATCATCTCCCTTCAAATATAACAAAAACTAGCTTCATATTAATGGGACTGTTTTTTCACGTCTATGTTTACTTAAAACAGAGTGGAATTGAAGTTCGAGACTGTCAGTTAGTGGCCTCTATTTCAGAACTAGGTAACCCTCTTCTATTTTTCTCCTACTGGTCGTTGTCCTCCTCCCATGCTACAGGCAATCGGACCTTTCTTTCCATCTCCCCTCTCCAACGACGAGCTTCGATTTGGACCCTAGAAACTGAGCTGGCCATGTAGCTGCGTTCAGCGCCTTTACCTTCCTTCGATCCCACTGATCGGTCCTTTCAACTCCCAAACTATCCGTTTAACCAAGTCTAGAAATTGGGTATAATTTCATTTTTCCTTGCCTTGTGATTTCAATTGACTTTAGTTGTTTGATGAACTTGACTTTCCATGGAAAATTAGTCCTCAGTTGTTAAATTATATTCGTTTGATTTTACTCAGTTGCTGAATGAATATAGATTCCGGTCAGACTTAAAATTTAATCATATAATTTGCACCGTATCATTTTGGTTGAGTGGATTTCAATTGTTAATTTATTTGGACAATTTTATTTTTTTTCATCCTGGAATTGTTGTTCTTTCGGCCTATCATCCTCATGTTTTTGCTGAATTTGGGGACAAACCAATGTCACTATGCAACTTATTTTTTAGTTTAGGAGCTCCTTCTTTATCTGAGTTCATGTACAATTGCTTTTCTTGTTGATGTAGTTCAACTGTAGTTGCTATTGTTCTTTCTCGAGTTTCTTATTGTCTCCTTCGTGCCAAGTTACAGGTTTGTCCTTTGATTCCAATTTGCTCTTTTGTTCCATTTTGGTATACCCGATTTTTTTTTATTGTTGATCGATGTTCTTCAATTTCAGTTGGGGTTTTTAATCTGTCTCTATCTTGGGCTAACCTTCCTGATTTTGTGTTTCTAGATTTCTCAGGTAATTCATGTTTTGAATCTCGGGATTTCATAAGGAATTCATGTTTGCCAACCCAAATCATCCTTATACTTGTTCTTTTGTTCAGTTCTGGTATAAAATCTTTGCGTTTATTATTTCCTATTTGTATGTGTTTTCTAATGTTAATTGTTGATTTCTTAATTCATTTTGGATTTTTGGGGTATGTAGTTCCGGGATTCTAATCTGAGGTGTTTTAAATTAAGCTCTTTATCCGACAAATTTATGCGATCTATATTTCTTTCTTATTTTAGTTGTGGGAGTTATGAATTCCAAATTTTAGGTTTAGTAGCTAATATATGTATTGATTTACATGGCAACGGACTCTCAGAATTTCCAGTTAACATATTCAACATCAAAGCATTTATTGCATACTTGAAAGTTTAAAGTAGTTGGTAGTTGTTATTTTCTTGAACTTCTCTTACTTTGGTGCATTCGTAACTGGAACATTGACCATGGAATGTTCTTCATGTTAGTTCATTTTTTGCCACTACCTACTTGTAGGGACCTTCATGGCAAAAGTTCTCCATTGCATTGACATAAATTGCTGCATACAAGGAAGTATTGAAATGTCAAGTATTGGTTAGTGTGTTTTCCTTAACACCTTGGCATATTATATATTCAAACTGATCTGGATTACCTTATATATGTTGCTCATAATTGCATAGTTAGATAAGAGGAGAACATAATGCTATCTTAAAAAAGACATTTTTGCTCAGGTGCCTTGTGATTCCACAAAAATGCCTTGTGAATTTTACTCCAGACCATGAGGAAACAAAGTGACCTTTTTTTCTTGAATGGAAATATGGAATCATCTATAAATGTGAGAAATCTCGAGTATCAAGTCTGATTTCAGACATTTTTTTCTTCACTTTTTCAGGTGGAAAACTTATTGAGTGCTACATTGCTCCAGTTTGTGAATGTTGACCTGTATATGATGTGAAGGTACTTAATCAACATATTACCTCACTTCTCTTTTGAAAAGATTTTTTCCCATCATGTTATTTTTATTCAGTGTATAGTACTAAGAACGTATATAATTTGCAGTCTATGGGAGAAGGAAGTTTGTCAGAATTGAAGAATAACCAGTTTCACATAGATGAGAGCTCACCAATCTCTTCATGAAGAAATTTACGCATTATAAAATTTCATAAGATAGGCAGGAAATTATGAAGTGAAACTGAACATGTTGACCTTAACACCTTATAATCAGTTATTTGGACATGTTACCTGTAATTCTTCATGTACGTAGTTGATTCCTGTCTCATCCTCAAGTGCCTAATTTGATGAGTATTGGAAGGTTAATCTTTCAGTTGAATGTCTAGATTCAGTTGAGAATTCAATGGATCGGGAATTCTTATGAGTATTTGTGTTGATTTCTTGTGTTTTGTTTTGAATTGATAGCTGCTGATGTTAAGATTCATCCAAATTGATACTTGTTGATTTCGACCAGTGGAGAATTGAATCAACAGAGAACAGTGGTGAGTTAAATTTATGTGAACTTGCTTGATTAGGAGACTTTATGAGTTTCTCCAATTCTTCAATGATGCAAGAGCTTCAATGTGTATGGGTTTGTGATGGATATTACAGATTGAAGATGTCAAATGTGTCAAATTTATGTATCAAATGTGTCAAATTTATGAAAACTTTTGGGAAAATATTGAGAGCAACCGTAATCCTTAGATTCAGCGGAATACATATCATGCTTGCTGAACCTGCAGTTACAAATTTATGTATTGGATCAAATGTCACAGGTTTGAGCCCAACATGCTAGCATTCTCTGGATGCGATTATGGTGGAGGAGAACAAGAACTGAGCTTGGGGCTCTCAAAAAGCGTTGGACAAACTTACATGTAATCAATTCAAGACTACCTTGTTTGATTTGAATTAAGCATAAGAAGATCCTGAAATATTTATACTCATATTGTAAGCAGAAACCTAAGCCGGAGAAGCAAATGAGGCAAGGAATGTGCCCTCTCACCCAGAGCATGTTGGACTAATGTTGAGAGCACTGAGGTACGGGAGTGACGTTCATATAGACATTGCCTTGGGTGAAGTGTACCGCGGAGAAGAGACATTGACACCTTTTAAAGTGTTCTTTCCAAATTTTCATTCTAAAGATACTATTGCAACCAAGGAAGACCTGTCCCCATTTGTGCAATACTCAGCGCACATGGCTTCACTAGATTTCATCGTCTGGGTTGAAAGCGACGTCTTTGTCACCAATGCCAATGGCAACAAGGCTAGGATCCTTGCAGGAAGAAGGTATCTTTGGACAATTCAGTTTACATATTGCATACTTCCTGAATTTCCGCCTGAACAACTCCGTCTTTATATATATGCAGGATATACATCGGCCATAAACCAGCAGTACGTCCGATTCCTCCAGCAACTGCTATGGCCATGGGGCTTGTCTGTGAGGGCACAAGCACAAGTTGGAGGCCTACAGAAACATATTTGTGAACCTTGCATCGTCTCTTCTCAATTGTTGAACCGGCTTCTTCCAAAGTAACGAAATGCCAAGTATCACTAAATAAATACATTTCACTTCGAGGCGTGCAAAGCACGCCCCACGTACCTAGTATAAAAAGAGCAAGAGACTCTTAAACAGTAAATTTACCTTTTTATCTCTGGTCTTTTGTAAAATTCCGCGTTCACTCTGGTTCTCCGTCTCTCCCCGTTGCTTTGGCTCCGTTTCTGATCGTCCCCGACTGTTATCATCTCTCTTGCACTCTCTCTCATCCGGTGCACAACTCACACCTTCCATGGCTTCTCCGCGAAGCCCTCTCCCGTTCCGACCCCAACTCACCACCCGGAGCCCAACCAATCGCCGTTGTCCCGCGCCCTATCCCTGCCTCCGCCGTCGATGCGTCCGGTGATGGCGAAGAAGGCTCCCGTCTCTCACCGGTTGATCTGAGACCAGCCGCCGGCGTCTGTGGCAAAGATCGAGTCTGGAGCCGTGACCGCTTGATTGATTGTAGACCTTTACGAAGTTGTCAAATATTAGGGTTATAAGAAGCTGAAGTTTATGGATTTTGTGTGAATTCAGGTACTCTATGACAGTCAATGTGATAGGGTTTGTGTATGCTGAGCTGCAAGAGTGTTGTTTGTCCCATCAATTAGGAAAAGGAAAGCATATCCAAAGCCTCAGTGTTTGTTATTTCAGTTTCATGGTGGATCAGGCAAGTTTCGTTCCCTTTCTTTATCATCTGTTTTGTAGTTGCTGCTGCTGGTCATTTATCCTACCATTTCCATGTTTCCAGTATTAATCTTCAACTCACAGATAATATTGTTTAATCACTAATTGAGAAAAGGCCACCGCTTTGTAGTCTGTAGGTGTTTGATTGCAATAATGGACTTCCATAGGAACAAACCGACCATTTTCCCTTACAAAATATATTATATTTGGATGATGTCCTCCTAGGGAAAACTAATCCTTTAAATTTAGTTTTTGTCTGATGATCTTCGGTACTCGATTATGACATTAGGCTTAAACGAGGTAGGTTTAACAGATGACAAAGGTGCTTCTTCAGTCCTTAATTAGTCGCAGATGATAGTTTGGATTTGAACTATGGGGTGAAATTCATGTGGCATCCAGATAGGTCTTCTGATTGCATAACTTGTAGGAGTTTGTAGTACTTAATTGAATACAGTGACTTTGCAAGTAAAGAAAGGAGCTTCAATCTCTTTGAATGATGATCTGCACTGATAAAGCTATTAAGACGAACTGTGATAGTGTTAGTTTTTTTTTTTTTTTTGATGAAACATGATAGTGTTAGCTAATGTATCCTTAAAGTGGGAAATAAAGAAAGGAACTTCAATCTCTTTGAATTGCATATTATGCTGTCTAGAAAGGATACACTTGATTCTATCAATCCGAGCTTCAAGTTGATTTCCTTTCCGAGATGAGCCATCTAAGTCACGAGTTAGGATACTGCAATTTTACCAATGCCCTGTCACAAGAGAAATGTATTTTTCCACCCAATCAAACCGATCCTTGCTTTGAACAACTAGAGTGGCTGTGCAAGAGTCAGAAGTTGCATACATTTTTGTTTTATGTATCTTCGGCTACTGTCTGCTCTCAACTTTTCCTATAGATCTCCCTGATATTTTGGAAGTAGCATAGCCAGAGTGGCTTTCAGGGTTCAAAATTCTGAGATTCGGTTTGAAACCCTGACCTACCTTCCACGTAACCATCCATCTGTCGCAAAGATTCCCTTGAAGTTTCAGGTTGTCTCAACAAATCCCGCTGGCATTTGGAAGCCTTAAGCATCGTCATGGTAAGGCAGCAATGCTTGAGCTTGATGATGTTGAGAAAGGCCAGGAGCAGGAAGGCAAACTCTCTGTTATATTGCTGTTGGGTTTTCTAAGTCAACCGCTTTATTTGAGAAGTATAGCTCGTCATCAGGTAAGTATAAAAGAATTTCCACATTATTCTCACCAGCAGTTAACCTTCGAGTAATTTCTACTTGATTCTCTTTAATCTTAATGAATCTTATTCTTCTTTCTATGATTTATGTATTAATATCCTCTGTTTGATTTACTTAATTAGATATGAAAATTTATATTTTTATGAATGTTTCTTTAAATTTAATCGTAGTCCAAACTAATCCAAGCTTGGAATTCTTTTGTGGTTTATTGAGGATTCATAGTTATGACTCGAGGCCATTGAACATCAAATTTGATCTAAACATCTACATCTGATGTTGTTTGGAGTTGTGGTCATTATCCTAGAGAATTGAGGGAAGAGGAAATCTAATGCATATTTATCATTTACTTGGTTAAATGAGTTTTGTCTTATCTTATGTTGTACCGGTATAATGCATGAGAAGAAGCTTGGATTCGTTTTCTTTGATCAGAAAGAGTCCAAATAAGTAGAAGTCAATTTCTAAGAAGCTTGTGACTAAGGAGGATATGAGGAGGGAGATTCAGATCGTGCAGCATTTGAATAGTCAACCTAACATTGTAGAGTTTAAGGGGGCTTATGAGGATAAGGCTTCAGTGAATCTTGTGATGGAGTTGTGTGCAGGTAAAGATCTCTCTAACCATTCCGGAATGGCTCACCGGAAAGGACTTTTGGGTATTACCCATAGGTCCCTGGTTCGAACCCCGGATGACCGCTCTTTATTTACCAAATTCAAGGTAAAGACCTCTTTGATAAGATCATTGCGAAAGGGCATTACAATGACAAAGTTGCAGCTTCAATCTTGAAGCAGATTGTGAATCTTGTTCATGTTTGTCACTCCATAGGAGAGATGCATAGGGATTTAAAGTCGGAGAATTTGTTGCTTGCTAGCAAGAATAAAAATGCTTTCTTGAAGATCACTGATTTTTTCCTTTGTGTTCATTCAAGAATGAATGATATTGTAAGCAGATTATAGGTATCTTTGTGAATGTTATAGGGAAACATGTCCTTGATCTTAAAGTAATCTTGAATTAGTTCTTGCATTTTGGGTATCAAGGAGGATTTATGAATTTGCAAATGAATCATTAGTTTTAAGGATGCAATAGACTAAATCTGCAATCACGGGCTTTGTTTAATGGGATGAAGTTGAGTCATGACATTTGGAGGGAGATGAATATATTTTTTTTGCTTGTAATTTCTCTTCACAAATTTGGTCACAGGTTAAATCATGGCTAGGCATTTGGAGGGAGATGAATACCTTACAAGGAGCACTAAAGTGGATGAAAAAGGAGGCAAAAGGAAGGAGCTGGATATCAAAGGCAAAAAGAATAGGACTCGGAGCAACGGTTTACCACATTTGGAAAACAAGGAACGAGCAGATTTTTGAGAACATTACTAAGAGGCCGGATGAGATTGTGCACCTCATAAAGCTTCATGTGTACAAAGCGCTGAGCTACACACACTCCTTTCTTTTCAACTCAGCCATCACCCTTCAAGAGGGTCTGATAAAGGAAGATTTCAATGGCATAACCCAACAAGAGCATGAAGGCAATGCAGGCACAAGTTTTTGAAGGAAACCTGCGTTTTAGATGCAATGCAGCAGCATCATAGACTCGTGATTTACATGTCTAGGCAACCTTTTGTATCTTGTTGCCTAATATGAAAGGAGTGTAAGACTGTTTTTTGTTGTAGGGCTATTGGACTATATCAAGGCATGTAGAACATGGAAATGGGGTGCTCAGTGTAATGTGATATAGCCTCCTTGATGGCATAGCCGAAGGGGAAGGTATATTATGCTACACTCGAGGTGTGTGTCCGACTTCTGATGGCCGTGGCTTGAAGAGATAGGATCCACACAAGGACTTAGTCCTAAACACCCCTATTGTCACTTTAGGATGTGAGCCTTACTCACTACAGGGCTAACTTAGGAATCTACTCATTAGGCCTGTGGTCCAAACTCAGCTTGTAAATATTTTCTTCCCATTTTAATATATTTACCTTTAAAATCAAAAAAAAAAAAAGTTGAGTCATGACAAAACTAGTCCATATAAAAAAGGAATATGAATATGAGAATATATACATGCCTCTTGTAGTCTTGTTAAGATAAGAAGCAGAATTTGAATAATTTATTGCAAAGAGGATGACTAGATTTTAGTCTTAAGCATTATACATAAGGAGTACTTTTCAAGTCATCCATATAGTTTGTGCAGCTTGCAACTCAATTTTGGCTGAGTCTTCCCCTTCCTACAAGGGTACAAATAAAAGGCATCCACACAAAGTTAATAACAAGATAGAATCGTAGATGAGGTATATAGAAAAGGTGGCCCTTCAAATCGCCTTCTCTTATGATTTGTGATTTGTGAAGCTTTCTAGGAAGTAAACTAACTGTGTTTTCACTATCTATCTTCCCTTCAAATTCGGCTTCTCCTCCAAAACCAAACCTCGTAAACTTCCTATCCTTGATGGATCCTGACTCAATTCCTCAATTTAAAGCCCTTTGGCGTCATAGGGTGCTGAAGAGTACTCTAATGAGGCTAATCAAAGATGTTTCCGATGAAATCAAATCCATATCTACTCCATTTCGGAAAGAGCATCTCCGACAGCTAGAGGAAGCCATGTCTTCCATCAGCGACGCATTTGCATCTCCAGAGGAGATGGATATGGTTTTTTCAGGTGACTATACAGGGGCACGCAACCTCCACAAAGTAGCTTATAATATTGAAGTTTTGCTGGACATGGCTTCAACCTGCCGTTTGGATGTGGGTTGGAAAGAAGACCATGACATGCTGCTTGATTATTTCACCTCAGCTCCACAACCGATGATTAACGACCTTGATTCATACGTACAAAAGTTCACCCTTTCTTCAGTCACACGAAGGTTCATCCAAAAATATTCTAAGCTTAAAGTTCCTCCAACTTTCTTCGTCGAAAGTAAAACTAGAGCTGGTGTAAAAGAGAGCTCTTCCTACAACCAGCAGCTAGTGGGCTTGGAGGAAACCATTTTTGGGAGGGAGGAAGAAAAGAAGCGACTTATTCGCCTCATATTAGCTCCATCTACTACCCGGCAGCACCCTACTGTTATTCAAGTCACCGGTCCTGGAGGCATTGGCAAAACTACGCTGGTCAAGCTGGTGTGCAATGATTCTCTAGTTTCCTCCAGCTTTGACTTGGTTTTATGGGCCTCTTGTGCTTCTGGCATCACTTTCAACTTTTTTGAATCTGATGTACCAGAGAGTAGGTTCGATCATCAAGAACAGTACACAGAATCTTTGAGCCACAGATTAACTGATTTTCTGCTAGGCCGGAAATGTCTTCTTGTTCTGGATGATATTAATGCTTCATACCCGGAAAAATGGGGTGAACAAGTCAATAAAAAAGCAATGGAGATCTTAAAGGTAGGATCTACAGGAAGCACAATACTACTGATCACATGGGAACTCATAGACACAGGAGGATTCACAGAAAGTTTCGACCTAGATGGCCTACCTGAAGAGGAATGTTGGTCCTTGTTCAAGAGATATGCTGCATTTGATGAAGACTCTGAGCAATCAGCCTCCTTGAAGGATATAGGAAGATCTATAGTAAGCAAGTGTTGTGGAAATCCTCTGGCTGTTAAATCAATGGCAATTTCATTACGAAACAATGAAGACAAGCATTATTGGGAGCATATAGTTGAGAGCACATCATGGAGAGGCAGAGACGGCAGTGCATGGCCTGGATTGTATTTAAGCTTTGAACAAGCGCCATTTGAGGTAATCGAATGTTATGCTACTTTTTGCATGGTAGCAGGAGGCAATTATGCATCTAGGGATCAAGTGATCTACTTTTGGATGGCACTAGGGCTGCTGCAATCTACACAGGAAAATGAAGATCTCAGAGATGTTGGCAATAGATTTTGTAATGAACTGCTGCGGATGAACTTACTGAAGTTATGTCAATCTGACTATCTTAGTCCTGTCTGTTATTCCGCGCAAAGTTTAATGGAGTATGGTATAGAGCATTTTCTTCCTTTTAACACAAGGCATTTAAAGTTGACTGGTTATGGGGGATCCTCAGACAGATTTCTTAGGGATTTACCTAATCCAAAGGAGGTAAGACCATTTATTTTCAGAAACCATAGAGGAGATGTCAGCAAATCTTATCTGCTGGAGCACATTTCAAACTCGGAGAACTCGGAGCATCTACGTGTTTTATTTGTTGAGCATTCTAACTACGAGGAGTTGCCAGAGACTATTGGCGACCTACAGCTCCTAAGATATCTCTCACTTGCTGGAAATGACAGACTCAAAACACTTCCTCATTCAATATGCCAATTATTGAATCTGCAGACCCTGGACCTTTCTGGCTGTGTGCAGCTCAAAGAACTTCCCAGAAACATGGACCAATTAGTAAGCTTGAGGCATTTGCTCCTATCAATGAAGCTGACAATGATACCCGAAGAACCCTTTAAAAGTTGGACCTCCCTGCACTACCTCAAAATCTGCCACTGTCCACATCTCGAGTCATTGGAAGTTGGGATGTCAAACTTAACTGCTCTCCGGGCTTTGGGAATCCATGATTGCCCTTCTATTGCTTCTCTTCCAGACCACCTGAATTGCCTCACCAATCTCAAGGAGTTGAGCATTCGCAACTGTCGAAATTTGGATTTGACAGGATGGAGAGGCCTTCATGGGTTAAAAAGCCTCAAGTCTCTGCGAATCCAAGGACTTCCTAAGCTGTTGGAGCTTCCTGATGGACTGCAATTTGGTGGTGATTTGCTTCAATACCTTTTCATTAGCAACTGTGAAAACTTGAGAATTTTACCAGAAAGTTTGCAGCATTGCACTTCTCTTGAGGAGATGATTATAGAAAATTGTCCTAATTTGTATGCTCTGCCACATTGCACTCATGTTCTCAGAAATCTAAAAGCGTTGAAGATACATCGTTGCCCTAAACTTGTTGAAAGATATCAAATTGCAACTGGATATGGTTGGCGACTCAAATCTCATATTCCTGAAGTTAACACAAACAAAGCGAGTTCAAGCCTTCAAGAACAGCCAGGTTTGGAGTGATTTTTTACGGCTGCCATTTCTCTTTCTCTAAGATTTTCACCATTTTCATTTCTCTAATTTCTCTTTCTTGAAAATTTTATTTTGATGATCTTATTCCTCTGTTAAGAACAAAGCTAAATTTGATCCTCAAAACCTAACTCTCATGTATCTACAGGTGCCCAGAACTTTTCTCCAACTGAATGTCAATCTGATCCATCTTTGGCTGAAATTAGACCAGCTTCAGCCACATCTCCAACTAAAATTAGCTTATTTCCAGAGAAAGAACATCCAACTAAACATTACTCTGTTCAGTCGCTAAGTGAGCATGATCTATTTCCTCCTCCTAATACAGATGCAGCTGAACATCCTCTACCAGCTCCCATTGAAGACTCCCATCAGGTATTATAATGTAGCTTATGTTGTAGCCTCATCAAATTTAGGACTCGCTGCACTAAACTCTAACATAGAAACTCCAAATTATAGTAGACTCTACTTTGGCTTCATTAACTCTTCCTATGGAAAGAGCAGCCCTTCGAAAAAACGGATCATGAAATAAGTCTGCATGGAAAATGTATTTAGCATCAATGCCAAACAAAATATGTTATTTTTTAGAAAGTCCGATGATTCATCTGTATTTCTTAATGACTTGACAGCCAGCATTTATCCCACTGTCCCAATATCCTACTTCCACTTATGATTCGAGTCTTGTGAATCAAGGTACGTGACTATTTTTCTCCCAATTGTGTTATTTGCCTTTATACATATGTCATTGCATGAGATATTGTTTGGCATATGTAGGTGTAGGTTACAATGAGCAGCAATTGGGTAAACAAATACTTTTTCTCTTTGGGGAAGGATATAAATTCGAGAAACAGATGCTTATTCAATTGTGGATGGCACTGGAGCTTTTCACGGATGAGGTAGTTGGTGCCAATTTCTTTGAAAAGCTTGTGTCTGAAGAATACATATTATGCTCTTCCAGCTATCTGTACAAAGTGAACACGGGAAAGCTGAACAGTGAATCGGATATGATCACAGAGAGGCAAAAATATTTCATATTGAACAATGGAAGCCAAAATGAGGTTGCTTCCACAGGGACATTGCATGTCTCTGTTGTATGTGATGAAATTGATGAATCAATATTCAGAACACTAGGGAGGTTCAACGAGTTAAGAGTCCTTCTATTTCTTCGTAATTATGGCTCAAGGCTACAAGAAGTACCACGGGACATATTTTTGTGTTACGAGTCCCTAGTGGCATTGGATTTAAGTGGATCTCATATAAAGGAGCTTCCAAGTTCTGTAGAGAAGATGATCCATTTGCGGTTTCTTGATCTTTCATGGACCTTTATTGAGCTTTTTCCGGAGAGGATAGGTCATTTTAAACTGCTTCAAACCTTGAAGCTCAAAGGTTGTTCTTGTCTTCACAGACTCCCCAAAGAATTGAAGGTGCTAACTGAACTCAGACATCTAGATGTCGATGTTCTTGGACAATTAGCTTCTTTTCCTGAGGGAATAGGGGCCCTTGTAAACCTTAGAACTCTGTCTGCTTTCCCTGTTGGTAAAGAGGAAGGGCTTAAAATCAGCGAGCTGAAGTTCTTGGATAACCTGACTAATGAATTTTGCATCGCAAAGCTAGAAAATGTGCAGAGTGCAGAAGAGGCAAAGGAAGCATCACTGACAGCCAAAAGAAGCATTAAGAAGTTGAAGCTAAGATGGAGTGGCCATCAATTTCAAGAGCCGAAGAACGAAGATGAAATGATCCTCAACAATCTTTTCCCTTACTCAGAATTGGAAGAGATACAGATACTATGCTATCCCGGTACCAGTTTTCCTGGTTGGATTACTGATGTATCATTTCACAAGCTTGTTAGCATCACCCTGTTCAGATGTGTCCATGTTTCCGTGCTTCCTCTTTTTGAGAAGTTGCCTGAACTTGCGTCTCTTGAGTTAATTAGTTTGAACAGTGTTGCATATGTGAATTTTAAAGGTGAGGTGGGTGATGCTGCATTTCCCAAGCTTCAAAAACTAGGAGTTGATGAGATGCTTACTTTGGAAAGTTGGGCAGAAGCTCAAGAAGGTGACTACCCATGTCTCATCAATGTAAGCATAAAGGATTGCCCCAAGTTGCCTGAACTGCCTTCCCTTCCGTATCTTCCCACAATCGAGCATTTGGAGGTGAATGGCTGCACTCAACTTGCATTTGTGTCTGAAAAGGAACTGTCCCCCTCCTTGCAGCAATTGATAGTAGATGATTGCCCTTTAATCACGGAGAGGTGCTCAGAGCCAGGAGGTCAAGATTGGCACAAGATCCAGCACGTACTAACAATATGGATTGATCAAGTGGGAATAAAAACGAATGAAGACCTAAACGAGGAGGGAGACAGTGATGATGACGAGAGTGATGGCGATGAATCATATTATTGGGATGTTTTTTAGTAAATTCTAGGAAAGGATATATGGTAGATTTCCTTGTTTCTTTGATACAAAGAAGAAATGAAGACAAGGTCCACATTAGGTTCAGTTTTTGTTCTGTCTTCAAATTTGTAGCATTCTTCTAAGTTTCTTGTTTCTCAGTCATATTCTTCATTAATATGAATGATGTTTTTGGTGGATAGGAGAGAGAGGTTGAAAAGTTGTTGCTCTACTATCCTCTGATTCAAGAGAACTGGCCGGAATTTGTTGTGTCATGCACAACCCGAGCTGACCCGACTCACCCGAACTCAGACTCGACCGAAACCCGAAAATCTAGTGTCATACACAATCGGAACCCGAACTCGAGCCCGACCCATTTTGACCCGATTCCCAAATGGACACGAATATTGACAAACCCGACCCGACTCATACCCAACCCGAACAAGACCGGACTCTTCCTTGTAATTACTTTAATTTTCTTATTTTTAAATGCTCAAATTACGTGAATTACATATAATGAGACCTAATACTAAATAAAAGGTGTTGTTAGATACACCGCAAATCTCCCATCAAAAGTGCACGTCCACTTCAACCCTGCACGTCCATTCCGACGTGCAAGATTTGAGGTGTATTTAGTTTCTCCGTAAATAAATGAAGTTTAATAGTCAATAATTAAGATTAACAAAAAAAAATAATAATCATTTTGTAATAAAACTTAATATGTTTTGATATGCATGTCAAGTGTTCGATAAAATGCTTCTCGTAACTCATTTTTAGAATCAACTTAATAGTTAATATGTTTTGATTTGCATGGTGATCATGTATTAAAGGCAGTCTCTATCCGGTGAGGACCCAGAATATGGCCTGTTTTTTTGGTGTTGTCTGACAGAAATTGGTTGGAGTCCATCTCTCTGCTTCATTCACACCACAAACAATCTCTCTATCCGTTTGAATCTCGCCCTCACGCACAAGTGAATTCTCTTCCTATAATCTGCAGTCTCCTTTAATCCTTGGTAAGTTTTCTTGTTCTTTCTTCCTTTCTCCATTGTTAATTTATTGTTCTTCTAGCGAAGACATCCATTAAACCCTCCTTGATCTCATTTCATTTGTAGTTTATCAATCTCTCTACGGCTCTACCCAACAAACAGTGCGGCAGCAAGCTTCCTTCCATGGATCCATCCAAGTTAATAACACCCTTGATCCCATTTGTGCTAAGCCCTGTTATCAAGGAACTTGTAAAGATATGGGATGGTGATAAAGAGCTTGAAGAGCTGCTGGGCGCTTGCTGTAAAACAGAAGAAGTTCTTGACTTATGGGAGGTCAACCGCGGCAACCTCAAGCTGGAAGCCTGGTTCCAAGAGCTGGAGGGGTACTTTTACGATACAGAAGACCTCGTCGACGAGCTCCTCCTCGGCCGCACAAGCAAAACCCATGGGGAGAATGAAAATCCTGGCAAGATCATACCTTTCTCATTAAAGTCATTGAAAACTCCCCACAAGATTGTTGAACTCCGAGAAAACATGGAACGCGTATGTAGCTTGATTGAAAAAGCCTTAGGAACCGGGCAAAACTGTTCAAAGCTGCTACCAACAGATCCTCACAGCCGACTGTCAAATAAAATGCCTTTCATATCTGGAACTAGCAGGGACCAGGATAAGAAGGCCATCATTGAGGACCTGATGCAGTGCGCTCGTTCTGGAGTGTCTATTGTTGGCATTGATGGGCTTGGAAAGACGGCACTTGCTCGAACTATTATGGCTGATGAAGCCATCAAGAGTCATTTTCCGCTCATATTGCCTGTTTCTGTTTCAGGTGACTTCCAACTGACCAGCATAGAACAAAAGTTGTTTGCAAGTTATTCAGAAACCAGCAAAGATGCAGCTGAATCATGTCGAGGAGACAGAAGGCTTCTTCAAGATCATCTTTGCAATTGCAAAGAGAGAGCATTAATAACACTTGATGACTTGTGGAGTGTGACAGACGAAGATTGGCAGTGCTTTGAATCCAACTATCTCAATTCAGGACCAGGTTGGAAAATCCTCATCACCACTCCTTGTCGAGTGGTTGCAGAGAAAACTAAGAGTATTGCTTATGATTTGAGCATCATGACTGATGAAGAGTGTAAGAAATTGATCATGGCAAAAGGAAATTTGTTTGAGTTTGAATGCGATATTGAGCTTATTGCCAAAAAGTGCCAGGGCCTACCCATCATTGCCAATAAGATTGGGTTGGAGTTGTCGAGGAAACATGATATGCAGGACAAGAAAGAGAGAATAGTAGTGTTGAAGAACTGCAACAACCTCTGGGAACTTGACGAGTTCAGAAAAGTATTCCTTTCTTTGAATTCAAGGAAGTCAAAGCTGTCACTGGATTTGAAAAGGTGTTTTTCTTATTGTTCATTGTTTCCTCCGGACCATGAATTTAACATGGAGGATTTGATCCAACTATGGGAGGTGGAAGGATTCATCAAACCACCAGAGGAAATACTTCAAAAGGTAACCGCTCGAAAGGAGTGCTTTGATAAGATGTCGCCAAGTTATATCCTTCATCCTTTGAAATCCAGAGACAATCAACAACCAGTCTACAAAATGCTTGAATTCAAATATAGCTTTGCTCAACATCTTGCTTCCAAGGCATTTTGTCGTGTAGATGAAGGTACATCTAACTTTCGTTCCTCCTACAAAAATTTCGTCATTTGTCTTTAGCCAACCTCCAAAACATTGATAAATCACTTTCGGAGAAGATTGAGAGATGTAAAGGCTTAAGAACATTCCTTTTGCTACATCAAAACAACCATAAAGTATCTATTTCTTGCAAATTCTTTGAAAAGCTACGAAGACTCAGATTGTTAGACTTGAGCCTTACCAATGTTAAAACTCTATCAATTCATGCTTCTCTATCAATTCCTGCTTCTCTGTCAAATCATGCTTCTCTATCAAATCATGCTTATCTATCAAAACATCTAAGATACTTAGATCTCTCCTACACTGAAGTGAGCAAATTGCCTAATCAAATCCAACATCTTCGTGCTTTACAAGTTCTCAAGCTCAAAAATTGCTCTGAACTTCTTCAGCTACCTAAAGAGTTGAACAAATTGATTAGCCTCACACATCTTCATGTTAGTGGGAAAAAAATTGATTTTTTTCCATCCGACATGGGGAAGCTAACTAATCTCGAAGTTCTTGACTCATTTTATGTGGAAAGGGTTGAAGGGCACAAAGCTCAAGAGCTGAAGCATATGCAGAATCTTATAGAAGTTCACATATTTGGCCTTGATAACATCAGAAATATGGAAGAGGCTAGGGAAGCCATGTTAGATGAGAAACTATGGCTGAAGACATTAGTTCTAGAATGGGACAATGCTAAGACAGAGAATGCAGAAGAAGTTCTTGAGGGCCTTCAGCCTCACAATAACTTAAATGTTCTCAAAGTGAGAAACTATGGCGGCAAGTTGTTCCCAATATGGTTAACATCTCCAAGATGCCAACTTGTGAGTATTAACCTGGACAATTGCCCAAATTGTGAAGTTCTACCGACCCTTGGGCAACTTCCAATTCTGAAGAATCTTGTGCTCCGTTTCATTGATGAAGTGACAAGGTTGGATGATCAGTTTTGTGGGCAGGGTGAAAGACCATTTCCATGTTTGAAGTTACTAGAATTTTATAACATGGCGAAACTTACCAAATGGAGTGGATTGAAAGTAGGGGATATGCCTTGCCTCCGTGTGCTTAAGATCTCTGGTTGCCCAGTGTTGTTTGAGTTGCCGTCATTTACACACCTGAGTTGCTTGATGAACCTAGAAATCAACAATTGCCCAAGTCTGAAAGTATTACCAGCGCTACCGTCTTCACTAAATGGCAAATCTGGAAAACTCATCATCACAAATAGTAGTTTGGTAAAAGAAAGATGCCAAGATGGGAAAGCTGATTGGCCAAAGATCAAAGGCATCCCATATGTAGAAATTCATGCAACCAGGATCCAAACTGAATCCTACCGTCAAGATCAGACAAATCACAAGGTACCATTTGATGTTGTTTTTGGTGGCTAATTTTATGGAGCAATGGTTAATATTTTCATTTTTGATGTTTCTATTATCAGATTTTTCTTTGTTTTTTCCTCTAATCATCATCCCTAAACTAAAACCACAAGTTCTTCGCTATTTAATCAGGATGAATTATCAAGGAAAGAACAGCCCCCAACACTTGCTAAGCTGGTGAAGGAAAACAATATCTCACAGGTAAGATCTTATATATTCTCCAAGCAGGAAATTCTATATGTTGTATGTATGTAGGTTGAAGTTTTCTTCAAATTTAAAGTTCTCGTCCTAGCCTAATGTTGGCCAATTTGACGTTTCCCGGATTGTATCACCTAACCTAAATCCACCATTTAATATTTAAAAGAATTGTTTGAGGTACAGTGAAAAAGAGGCAAATCTGCCAACCGATGAGGATATTTCGAGGATGATTTCAAATGTATTTGAATAAGCTGATTCATTTGAAGATTACGTTCTTCACCTTTAGATTTCATTACAATCTTGCCACCTTGTGGCATTTAAAGGTTTATTAAAAAATCTGAAATATTGGAACATGACATTTATGTGTAAACTGCTTTGGGATATCTCTAGAGAAAAAAACTCGCTTTGGGTCCGTTGGGTTCATCTTAACTTCTTAGTAAATGAATCTATTTGGAGCCTAAGACCCCATAAGAGAAATGATTCTCCACTGATCAAAAGAATCCTTGACCTTCGAGATCTTGTGCTTAACATGGCAGGTACACGAGAACAAGCTGAAGAATTGTTGTCTTCGTGGAGTACAAACGGGAAGCTGAACCTGGGACATGTCTACAATGGGATTCGGCCGAGAGCAGAAGCAGTCCCCTGGACATCAACTGTTTGGAACGCTGCAATCACGCCGAAGCATTCATTTATCTTATGGATCGCAGCAAAGGGGAAGCTCGCTACAAAGGATACGATCACCTATAGGGAGATTGACAGAACTTGCCCTCTTTGTAACTTATGTCCTGAATCCCAAGAGCACCTATTCTTTAGTTGTAATTACACTTCCTTTGTATGGTCACAGGTTAAAGAGTGGCTCAAGCACAAAAGGAGAATGTCGACAATGGCTAGTGCCCTCAAGTGGACAAAGAAGGAAGGTCGAGGCACAAGCTGGGTGTGTAAATCCAAAAAGATAGCACTAGCAGCATCAACATATTACATTTGGATTACTAGGAACGAGAGGGTCTTTGAAGGGAAGACGAGAACCAGGGAAGAAACAGTCCATCGCATCAAACTCCACACATATCGGATCCTGTACGCTTTGTTTCCCATCACCTTCCAGCAATCGGAGCACCTTCAAGCAGACTATCCACAGGATCCAACGGTTCAAGAACCTCGCACCTCAACTGGAGACAACATGGGAGGCGGCTATGCAGCTCACACACTTGGAGCACCTACTCTCGAGCTGAATATACAAGGGTCCAGCATCTCCTTCTTACATATGGGGCCACATATCTTGGATTAACGTCAAACGGAGAGCTGGTTGAAGATGCTACCATTGGATGGCCTTTTTATTTATAGTATTACTTATTGATTGACTACTATATGCCG
Organism: Persicaria tinctoria; assembly: GCA_037127255.1. NCBI lineage: Eukaryota > Viridiplantae > Streptophyta > Magnoliopsida > Caryophyllales > Polygonaceae > Persicaria > Persicaria tinctoria. The sequence continues at coordinate 4,892,568 of JBANSL010000010.1, forward strand.
TTGGGTCCTTGTATGTAGGAGAAGATTATACTATTTGAGCTGGAAAATTTTTTGTATGGCTTGGATGTGCTAATGTTGCGTATGGATAACACCCTTGATGGCCGAGCCGAAGGGGGTGTTACCCTTATCCAACATTAGGGTGTGTGTCCGACTTCTGATAGCCGAGGCTTGAGGAGATAGGATCCACACCAGGTCTTTAAGACCAACACACCTCATTGGATTGGAACCACCCTAAATGGTTCCATGATTTTGGTAGGATCGCCAAGTGACCCCTATTTCACTTTGGCTATGGGCTCTAAAAACTCTCATTGTAAATATTTCATTTCCTTGCAATATATTAACCTTAAAATCAAAAAAAAAAAGGTTTATCAGGATGAAGAAGTGCCAAGAAGCCAAGAATGCTGCACTACACTTCCTAGAGTGGGTGATGAAACTCATACATCAAAGGTAAAATCTCTCAATGTATAGTAAAATTTCCATGTTCTAGCTAAAGAAAGTTCAAGTTGCAAAAGTACAAAAATTTATAAGACATCATGAGTTTCCTAGCCAACTTGAAGAATCAGAAACCCCTTCAACTTCAGAAAAATCATCAACCTTATCAAGAATCTCTTTTAAGATTACATTTGTGACAGCTTCCCTCACTTCTTTTAGTGGCACTTGATCAGGCCATGCTGATATTTTAAGCACTCAACTGTCTACTATTTCAGTCTGCAATTATAAAACAAACAATGTCAAGGATGGCACAACATACCAAACAAGGCATTTGACTTTCACACTCTGACCCTGATAATTTTCTGGTAAAAGATGACATAAAAATCCTAATTTTATGTTCCAGACTTTCAAATAAGACAATGCATATAAAACCTAATTACAAAGCACAATAAATTTGAAGTTGCGCTAGTTCACGGTAATAGTGAGCATGAATTGGAGAGATGAGTAGATGACCCTTGAACAGATGTTATAAGTTGCGCTAGTTCAGGGTAATAGCTATGTTATATGATACCTCTGTTGATGAATATGTTTGTGGAAAGACGGTTTTGGGATATTGATAGGATGCAAGTGAGAGAAGATAAGAGGTTAAGACTGAGTGTATTCAATCACTTGATAAAATCTTAAAGAGTTAATATTCATTTGACTTATGGTACAAGTATAAATGCTTCTTAATTAGCCGATCCTTCGTAAATATTTTGACTTATGACACTAATCTTCTACGACAAATTATCTATTATCAACTTTCTTAAACTGAACTTAATTACTTAAATCCATCAACCTCCAATCGATCAGGATGAAATGCCAAAACAACAGGATTCAGCTGATGAAAGTGATACTTTTGAGGTATGATGATACTTTATTTTTTCCTTCCAATGGCAATTGGCATCACATAATGTTCAGAGTGCACTTTTTATTCATTTACAAAGTACTAAATCAAACTTGTTATCACGTTTATAAGTTTTCTTTTCTGAATATTAAAAGTGTCCAATGCCTTCTAATTGTTCAGCATGAAGAGCCAGGAAGAACGCAGCCACTGCACGAAGCTTCTAAAACAATGAATGAAATTGTCCTTGCTTCTCTGGTATGTTATTACTACCTTCCTGTCCTAAGCTCCCTTTCTTATTTGTAAGTCGGTCAAAAAAAATTCCTGAAATATTGTCCGTTCTCAAATGATGCAAAAGAATATTTCCCTGAGTGAACTTGCATACCCAATGGCGGAGTCAGGATTTTCGATCAGGGGTGCTAAAAAAAATTCGTGGAATATTTTTTTTTGTATACTTACTAAGAAGAATTAATGGTATAGTAAAAAACAAATAAAAAGTGAAAGAGTTGGGATTTGAACACAAGACCTTTTCAATTCTCAATCCTTTCTTCCTTCCTTTACCACTTGGGCTAGATAGCAATCTTGTTTTAAATATCATTTAAAGATATTATATTACCTTAAAAATACTAAATATATAGGAAAAAAAATTTGTATTTTTTTTTTCTGGACCAAGCACCCCTAGCTCCGCCCCGTGCATACCAGATTACCAGGAAAGACTCCCACCTCCCATCAAAAGAAGTTGAATTTGCCCACAAGAAATGATCAAATGCAATATCAATCACGGAAAAATCAATAGCTTCGGATAGACTTCACTATGAATTTAAGCCATCAACCCAGCACGGTAAACTTAATAGGTCAGCCTTGAAGCAAGAATGTCAATGATCTAGAAAAAGGGCAAATCAGCATTTATATCCCTAGCAGCTGAGAATCAACGGGAGCACCAAAAGAAGAATGGCTAATTGGCTATAACACTGAAAAAGCTTTACAAGCGTTTCCAGTAGCTTAAAGAAGCGAAATAAAATTAGCAGCCACAACATAAACTCTCTTCCCACCAAGTTTATTTCAATCAATGATTTAAAATTGTCCTCAAAACTTGTACAAATAAAATTCAATATTGTCTTAAAAACTTTTACACATAAAAAAGATTGCGGTAATTTTTTTATAAGAAAACCAAATGTATAGATGGCTTTCTATAATCTACTAATTTAGGGGAAGTTTTATTAAAAGCCCTATATTTTAAGGCTGATTTTCAATAATTTACTAAAAAAACTAAGCATAAATGCACATCTGAAATCAAACCATTAGATATGTAGTACTGCTTTATTTTTGTTCATAAAAATAAATTAGATATAGGTGTGATGATAAGCAAAACTAGGGGCTAAGGGGGCATGCGACAACGTTCCTCCCTTTCACTTGGCAAATTATCTATATGTATTCTCCTCGTCGATATCTTTATTTCGATATATAATACGTCGTAATCTGATATACGCTTAAATATTTACGAATGTTTGAAAATTGAAGGTATATTAACTATTCACTTTAATTTTATTACAATAAAACATAATGTTTTTATATTTTACTTAGATTGACATTTATATACTACTCCGTATAAGTTATGTCGAGAGATGTGAAATGAGAGGTTATATTACTCATTTTGATAATTAAATAAGAAGTTATACAAATTTAAAAAAATTATAATTTGTGTCTACTCTCATTGTAAGAGAACCTTTTAATGATGAGAATGGGCACATACAGTCGCAGTAACTAGTAAAGTAGTCAAGCAATGTATTTGCCTTCATAAAAGAATGTCTCCAACCTGAATAATATTGCATTTTGTAAAGATATGCAGAAGGAGATGCTTTTCTCTATATTGATTATATGCAGAAGAATGTCTCCAACCTGAATAATATTTATCTATTCAGAATAAAATCCTATCAAATAAAAGGAAGAGAGAAATATGAAAGATTTTATCCTAATACAAGATACACAATCTTAACTAACACATTTTATATACCATAATGTATGGGAGAAGGAGAATCGAACATGTACGTAACCTATTAATTATTATATGTCAATCTTACATTTTCAAGTTTTGGTTACCAGGGGTCAGGGTGTGTGTGAATTCTATTGCATTAAGTTTATTTGGTTCCGGAATGGTTTAGTCTGTGAATAATACCCAAAGGTCCCCTGGTTCGAACTACGGATGATCGCTATCTATTTACCAAAATCAAGGTTTACCAGACATTTTAGACTTTTTAGTTTAAATTCATTTTGATTTAAATACTTCAAAAATGTGTTAGTTAAACACTGTCTTTTCAATTTGTATTGTAAATATAATACAATTGGAATTTAAACACACTCTAAATATTGGTAAAATTGTTGGTATTTTTTTAATCATGTTCATAAATTATTGAGGCCATATCAATTTTAGCCTACAACATACAACCATTTTCCATATACCGTGAAACTTGTTGTAATAGCAACGGATTACATTTTATTTCTAATGTGATTTGAATTGCGCTTGCAGGAGCATAAACGGACATCCTTCAATGAGAAACAACCAAATGGGCCATCGGTTATCGAAAACTCTCCAAAAAAGCCATCCTCTCATAGTTGTGGTTTCAACTTCTTCAAAGGTTGCTTTTCTAAAGTGGAATGAATTGTGGTGGTTGCGACTCATGAGTTACTATATATATACACTCAGTTTGTTGTACAAACCATGTTATTGATCATTGTGCAATTTATGCATTATAATAACCCTGAACAAACAAGATTAGTACATGTTTTGTTGTGTTTTAATTTGGTCAACATTTCGACTATGTTTGGATAGTCACGGTTTATGACTTATAATATACAATATTGTATTATAATACATCAACTACCATCTTTCTCGTTGTTTTATATATTGGACCATTTAATTTTTTTAGCGTAATTTTTATTTATTTTGTTTATAATATTAGATGTGGGTTGCAGTTCTGCGGCCCTGGTTGATCGACGTGATCGTGTTGGTGGTGTTTGTGGTCTCCGAAGATCCCTCATCCAGGTGGGGGGAACGTCGTGTGATCCACACTTCCCCAGGGAGCGCCTTTGCCTTACGAGGATTTCTGCTTTCCGTCCTTCCGGCGGCGAGACATCGTGTCAGCTAGGGCTGTCCCATGCGCTCGCTATCCACTTCGCCGCGACGACTTCCTTCCGCTCGATGTTGTGTCCGCTAGTCTACTTAGGTTTTGGGGTTTTTCCGGGTTTACTTGGGTGCTCCTTTGATGTATTTTATGTTATTATTTCACCGTTGTATGTTTAGACGGCTTACCGTCTGCCGACTTTGTCGGCCTCTCGAGGTCCAGGTCTGTCCGGCCTCGAATTATTTCCTTATCAAAAAAAAAAAAAAAAAAAAAAAAAAAAAAGATGTGGGTTGCTTTGGTTGTTTTCGATTTTTCATATATTGTTCAGTTATTTTGGGCAATTCATATTTTTTAGGATAATTTGTATAGATATATCAATGTTTTTTTATTTTGACAAAAATGTCATGGCATCTGGTAAATCACAAGGGGGATAAAAATGACGTACATATTTGCGATTAAAAATGTCATCCTTGAAGCGGGTAGCAAGTGAGAGGATGGACCGGCATGAGAGAGAGAGAGAGATGTGACACCTTTTGCAACGAGAGAGATGATCGAAATGTATCAAGAGAGAGGGAGAGAGGGGTGGGTGACATTAATTGAACCCGTTTTCCTGCCAAATTTTGGATGGCTAAAGTAGAGGGAGTGTGATGTTGTTTGGGTAGCATTTAAATTGTCATAGAAACAAAGGTTGTTGACACAAAAATGAAGCGGTTGACATGGAAAATAATGGTTAATAACACTTGGAGCCTAGATGACGACATCTAAGGGACTAAGAGAGAGATGGAGGAAAATGTGGGGCAACATTTATCGTGGGTGCATGACAGATATGAGAGAGAGAGAGAGAGAGAATGCGACATTGTGTCAAATTCTAGGAGAGAGATGGAGGGAAATATGTGGCAACATTTATTATGGGTGTGTTCTCGCCAAAATTTCAATGGCAAGACGAGTTGAATTGTGATTGGAGGGAAACATGGGGAACGCTGTAAAAACATTTAAGTTGGGAAAGGGAAGAGTCGCAAAATGGTCAATGGTGGAACTCAAGGGGTTGTCATTGAAGGTTGTGAGCTAGTTGCATGCAGCTTGCATGTCAGCCGGGACAACGTACATGGTGGTTGAAGACCTATCCATGACATAAGGGCCTAAACCAACGTTGTTGACATACTGTACCTATGCATCTCATGTGACCATGGAGTGACACTTTGATTATATATTTTTTGTTGTATTCAGGTGTCACATGTGTTTGACAACATATACATTTCAATCTAAGTGAATTTTGTGTTTTGGTATTCAAATATATGATTTGTCTAGCAGTCTGCGGGTACGGTCCATAAATGTTCAAACATGTCTTAGATTAACATGATACATGCAACTCAACATACATGGATCTTAAGATCAAAGCACTAGAAGAGAATCATACATGGGAGATGATAGACCTGCCTAATGGGAAAAGAGTCATAGGAAGTAAGTGGGTGTATAAAATCAAGTACGACAGGATGGATATCATATGTGAAAAGATATAAAGCTATGTTTGTTGTCAAATGATATAATCAGATAAAGGTCAGGGAAGGACTACAAACACACCTTCTCGCTGGTGGCAAAATTTGCAATACTAAGGCCCCGTTTGGTATGAGTGCTGGAATCGGAATGGTAATCGAAATCGGAATGGAATCAGAAAGTGGTAATCACTCATTACTGGAGCTAGTTGTTTGGTATGCTATCGGAATAAACCATTCCTGAAATAATAATAATAATAATAAAATTAAAAAGTGATAAAAGTTACTCCCTCCGTATCAAAATACTTGTTGTTTTAGTTTGGGCACGTTTTTTAAGAACGATAAAAACTACAGTATATAAAATATCAATGATTTTATTAATTTAAAAAAATCATTTCATACTTAATATAATTATCTATAACATTATGAAAAAAAATTGTGAAAAAAATTAATATTTTAATATTAATATATTATTGTTATTATTAAAATAAAAATAAAAATATAATATAATATTAAATTATAAAAGATTGATAATAATAATATAAATATCATATAATAAAACTAATATACTCCCTCCGTCTTAAAATACATGTCTTTTAAGCCCCTAAAATTTTGTCAAAAATACATGTCTTTTAAGATTTAATCATTACCCCTAATCTACTTTTATATCTAATCATTACCCTAATTTTTACATCACCACTACTCTTCTCCTCACAATTTTTTTTAAAAAATAAACAAATACTCTATTACCAAAGTCTAATCATTACACTTACCCTACTTTTTACATCTAATCATTACACTTAACCTACTCCTTAATTCCCGTGTTCCGTCCTAAAAAGACATGTATTTTAAGACGGAGGGAGTATATACTACCTCCGTCCAAAAATACATTGCCTTTACTATTCACGCACACTTTTTTAAGAAGGTAAAAACTATATAAAATATTAACTTTTTATTAATTTTAAGTTTGTAATTATTAAAAAAAAATAAAAAAGTTAATATTTTATATAGTTTTTAGCTCATAAAAAAACGTGCTTGAATAGTAAAAGTCCATGTATTTTTGGACGGAGGGAGTATAAAATAATAAAATTTTGATAAGAAATAAAGTATTGATATTAATAATAATATAAGTATAAATATAATAAAATATTGATAAAAATAAAAAGAAACAAATATTATTATTATTAAAAATAAAAATATAATATAACATATCAAATAATAAAATATTTATAAAAAATAATAATATTAATAGAAATATATTACTACCTCCGTCTCAAAATTTATGTCGTTTGACTTTTTGGCACGCTTTTTAATGTGTTAAAAACTCTATAAAATATTAATTTTTTTTCAAAATTTTTTAAGAAATTTGAAACTTATTACTAATAAGTTTGAAATTATTTTAAAATTTTTTTTAAAAAAATAATATTTCATAGAGTTTTTAACACATTAAAAAGTGTGTCAAAAAGTCAAACGACCTAAATTTTGAGACGGAGGGAGTATTATTGTTAAAAATTAAAATATAATATAATATATATTAAATAATAAAGTATTGATAATAATAATATAAGTATAAATATAATAAAATTATAATAAATATAATAATATTAATAGAAATATATTATTATTATTAAAAATAATAAAATATTATATATTAAATAATAAAATATTGATAATAAAAAAAGTATAAATATAATATAATATAATATAATATAATATAATTAATAATAATATAAAAATAATATAAAATAATAAAATGTAGATAAAAATAATTATTAATAGAAATATATTATTATTATTATTAAAAATAATAATATAATATAATATATTAAATAATAAAGTATTTATAATAATAATATAAGTATAAATATAACATAATATAATTAATAATAATAATATAAGTAGAAATTGGGAATGAACCATTCCCTACCTTTTGGGGAGGAATGAAATGAGCCATGAAAAGGGTAATGCTTGATTACCGGTAATCATTCCGATTACCAATTTTCAACCTACCAAACAAGAAAAGTGGGAATCATCCGTTCCCATTACCCTTTTTGATTACCAGTAATGCATACCAAACAAGCCCTAAGAATATTCTCCAGCAACAACAATTAAGAATTGACATTTACATCAGCTAGATGTGAACAATGCCTTCTTACCACTAGTGGAAAATCTAGATTTTAGCCTGGGGGTTTTTATACGTATACCCCGGATTTGACAAGCTTATGCTTCGGGCTTCAGGTATGGTGTGCCAAAATATGGGTTTCAGTGTTTCACTTTATACCCGGATATGTTTTTTAAAAATCCGGGGTATATAACATGGCCAAATTCGTAAGAAAGTGATAGGAAAAAAAACAAGATTGTCGCGTTTTCGTGTCGGGTCAGCCCTGTCGTATTTTTCTGCACACCTCTAGCTACAATATCCCCAAGTATCCCTAGTAGCGATGCTCGGATAGCATCCCCAAGTATCCCATCCGTCAACAATTGAGGAAGTTTCAGTTTGCATACTACATACAGTAGTAGTACGTACTGTACTTGATTTCTTATGTTTAAACCATCCCAGTCGAGTCATATGAGGGGATCAGTTCTACAGAAAAAAACGCTGCAAATGCATTAAAATCCTCTCAAACCTCGAAAGTCTAAAATAGGGAATCCTGATTGATCTAACTCTCTGTCTCTCTACTCTTTCTAAAGAGTCCGACTCTATCGTCTCTCAGTCAACGGCGATTCCATCTCTCTCAACTCTCAATCCCAGATCCGGCGAGAGTTCTCCATTTCTCTCTTATTGTCTCTTCTTCTTCTCCTGCAGATAGAGATCTCAGTCCCGGGTTCATATCCGACAAGTTGTGAAGCTTTCTGGGAAGGCAGATAGCTGCTGGTCTTACTTTTCACCGCTGAAGGCAGACAGCTTGCTGCTGGTCTTACTTCTCACCTGCCAGTCACCATGGATCCATCACTTGTGAAGCTTTCTGGGATGTAAATTGTGTTTTCACCGTCTATCTTCCCTTCAAATTCGTCTTCTCCTCCAAAACTAAACAGGGTGAACTTACTGTCCTTGATGGATCCTGGCTCAATTCGTGAATTTGACGCTCTTTATTGTCATAGGGTGCTGAAGAGTACTCTAATTAGGTTAATCAAAGATGTCTCTGATGAAATCAAGTCCAGATTTACTCCATTTTGGAAAAATGATCTCAGAGATCTGGGGAAAGCCATGTCTTCCATCAGCGACGCACTTCAAGCTCCAGAGGAGGTGGGTTATTTAGCTTTCTCTGAAATTTGGTATGAATTGTCATTCAAGCTCCTGGAAGAAGCTTATAATATTGAAGTTTTGCTGGACGAGGCTTCAACCCAGCGTTTGGAGGGGAAAGTGGGCATGTTTGATGGGAATTATAGTTCATTGCGGTCCCGTTTCACCTCAGCTCTAGAAAGGATTGTCCAACTTTCATTATCAAAAGATTTTACTGTCTTCATCAAAAATAAAACTACAGCTGTTGTAAAAGAGAGCTCTTCCTACAACCAGCAGCTAGTGGGGTTGGAGGAAACCATTTTTGGGAGGGAGGAAGAAAAGGAGGGCCTTATTCGCCTCATATTAGCTCCATCTACTGCCCAGAAGCACCCTACTGTTATTCAAGTCACCGGAGCTGGAGGCATTGGCAAAACTACCCTGGTCAAGCTGGTGTGCAACGATTCTCGAGTTTCCTCCAGCTTTGATTTGGTTTTATGGGCCTCTTGTGCTTCTGGCCTTACTTTTAACTTTTTTGAATCTGATGTACCAGAGAGTAGTTTCAACAATCAAGAACAGTACACAGAATCTTTGAGCCACAGATTGTCTGATTTTCTGCATGGCCGGAAATGTCTTCTGGTTCTGGATGATATTAATGATCCATACACGGTATGGGATGAACTCATTAAAGCAGTGGAGATCATAAATGTAGGCTCTACAGGAAGCACAATAATACTGATCGCATGGTGTGTCAGAGAGATAGGAGGATTCACAGAAAGTTTCAAACTAGATGGCCTACCTGAAGAGGAATGTTGGTCCTTGTTCAAGAGATATGCTGCATTTGATGAAGACTCGGAGCAAGCAGCCTCCTTAAAGGATATAGGAAGATCTATAGTAAACAAGTGTTGTGGAAATCCTCTAGCAGTTAAGACAATGGCGATTTCATTACGAAACAAAGAAGACAGGCATTACTGGGAGCATATAGTTAATAGCACATCATGGAGAGGCAGAGATGACAGTGCATGGCCTGGATTGTATTTAAGCGTTGAACAAGTGCCATTTGAGGTAATCGAATGTTATGCTACTTTTTCCATGGCAGCAAGAGGCAATTCGGCATCTAGGGATCAAGTGATCTATTTTTGGATGGCACTGGGGCTGCTGCAATCTACACAGGAAAATGAAGACCTCAGAGATGTTGGCAATAGATTTTGTAATGAACTACTCTCGATGAACTTACTAAAGTTATGTCAAGCTGACTATCTTCGTCCAGTCTGTTATTCCGCACAAATTTTAATGGAGCGTGGTATAGAGCATTTTCCTCCTTCTAAGACAAGGCATTTAAAGTGGACCGGTTATGGGGGTTTCTTATACAGATCTCTTGGGGATTTACCAACAAATTCAAAGATGGTAAGAACATTTATTTTCAGAGACAATAAAGGCCATGTCAGCAAACCTTTTCCGCAGGGGCTCATTTCAAACTTGAAGCATCTACGTGTCTTATTTGTTGAGCATTCTGACTTTGAGCAGTTGCCAGAGACTATTGGCGACCTAAAGTTCCTAAGATATCTCTCACTTGCTGGAAATCAGAGACTCCAAACACTTCCTTATTCAATATGCAAACTATTGAATCTGCAGACCCTGGACCTTTCTGGCTGTGTGCAGCTCAAAGCACTTCCCAGAAACATGGAAAAATTAGTAAGCTTGAGGCATTTGCTCCTATCGATGATGCTGACCAGGATGCAAGAAAAAGCCTTTGAAAGTTGGACCCCCCTGCACCACCTCAAAATTTGCTACTGTCCATATCTCGAGTCATTGAAAGTTGGGATGTCAAACTTAATTGCTCTCCGGGCTTTGGAAATCTATGATTGCCCTTCTATTGCTTCTCTTCCAGACCACCTCAACTGCCTCACCGATCTCAAGGAGTTGAGTATTTGCAACTGTCAAAATTTAAATTTGACAGGATGGGGAGGTCTTCGTGGGTTAAGAAGCCTCAAGTCTCTGCGAATCCAAGGTCTTCCTAAGCTGTTGGAGCTTCCTGATGGACTGCAATTTGGTGGTGATTTGCTTCAACGCCTTTGCATTAGCAACTGTGAAAACTTGAGAATTTTACCAGAAAGTTTGCAGCATTGCACTTCTCTTGGGGAGATAATTATAGAAAACTGTCCTAATTTGTATGCTCTGCCACATTGCACTGATGCTCTCAGAAATCTAAGAGTGTTGAAGATACATCGCTGCCCTAAACTTGTTGAAAGATATCAAATGGCAACTGGGTATGATTGGCATCTCATATCTCACATTCCTCTACTCTATGTTGATGGTGAAGTTAGCACAAACAAAACAAGTTCAAGTCTGCAAGAACAGCCAGGTTTGGAGTGATTTTTTATGGCTGCAATTTCTCTGTCTCTAAGATTTTCACCATTTTCATTTCATGAATGCTCGAATTTCTCCTTCTCGAAAAAATGATTTTGATGATCTTATTCCTCTGTTAAAAAACAAGACCTAACTCTCAAGTATCTACTACAGGTGCCCATAACTTTTCTCCGAATGAATGTCAATCTGATCCATCTTTGAATGAAACTAGATCAGCTTCAGCCACATCTTCAACTGAAATTAGCTTATTTCCAGACAAAGAATATCTACTTGAATATTACTCTGTACAATCACCAAGTAAGCATAATCTATTTCCTGCTCCTACTACAAGTGCTGCTGAGCATCCTCAACCAGCTCCCACCGAACACTCCCATGAGGTATTATAATGTAGCTTATATTGTAGCCTCATCAAATTCAGGACTCGCTGCTCTAAATTCTGACATAGAAACTCCAAATTATAGTAAACTCTACTTTGGCTTCATTAACTCTTCCCTTCAGAGAGAATATCCTTGCGAAAAAACGGATCACGAAATAAGTTTGCATGGCACAATATGTTTAGCATCAAATATGTCAAACAAAATATGTTATTTTTTATAAAGTCTGATGATTCATCTGCTTTTCTGAATGACTTGACAGCCAGCATATATCCCACTGACCCATTATCCTCATTACACCGAAGATGCAAGTCTTGTGAATCGAGGTATGTGACTATTTTTCCCATAATTTTGTTATTTTCTTTCATACATTTGCCATTACATGAGATATTGTTTGGCATATGTAGGTGAAGATTATAACGAGCAGCAATTGGGCAAACAATTACTTGACATTGAAAAGGAAGTGGAGGGGAAAAGAACTCTTTTTCTCTTTGGGGAAGGATATGAATTCGAGAAAGAGATGCTTATTCAATTGTGGATGGCATTGGGGCTTTTCATGGATGAGCCTATGGAGGTAGTTGGTGGCAATTTCTTTGAAAAGCTTGTATCTGAAGGATACATATTATGCTCTTTTTCTAGCTCTCTTTACAAAGTGAACACGAGAAAGCTGAACAGTGAAGGGGATATGATCACAGAGCGGCCAAATTATGTCATATTGAACAACGAAAGCCAAAATGATTCTGCTTCTACAGGAACATTGCATGTCTCTGTTGTATGTGATGAAATCGATGAATCAATATTCAGAACAATACGGAGGTTCAATAGCTTAAGAGTCCTTCTATTTCTTCGTAATTATGGCTCAAGGCTACAAGAAGTACCACGGGACATATTTCTATGTTACGCGTCCCTACTGGTATTGGATTTAAGTGGTGCTCATATAAAGGAGCTTCCGAGTTCTGCAGAGAAGATGATCCATTTACGGTTTCTTGATCTTTCATGGACCTTCATTGAGATTTTGCCGAAGAGGATAAACCATTTTAAAATGCTTCAAACCTTGAAGCTCAAAGGCTGTTCATGTCTGAACAGACTCCCCAAAGAAATGAAGGATCTAACTGAACTCAGACATCTAGATCTCGATGTTCTTGAGCAATTAGCTTCTTTTCCTAATGGAATAGGGGCCCTTGTCAACCTTAGAACCTTGTCTGCTTTCCCTGTTGGCAAAGAGGAAGGACTTACAATCAGCGAGTTGAAGTTCTTGGATAACCTGACTGGTGAATTTTGCATCGCAAAGCTAGAAAATGTGCAGAGTGCAGAAGAGGCAAAAGAAGCATCACTGACAACCAAAAGAAGCATTAAAAAGTTGGAGCTAAGATGGAGTGATAATCAATTTCACGAGCCAAAGAATGAAGATGAAATGATCCTCGATAATCTTTGCCCTTACTCAGACTTGGAAGAGATACAGATATTATGCTATCCCGGTACCAGTTTTCCTGGTTGGATTAGCAGTGTATCATTTCACAAGCTTGTTAGCATCACCCTGTTCAGATGTGTCCATGTTTCCGTGCTTCCTCTTTTTAAGAAGTTACCAGAACTCGTGTCACTTGAGTTAATTAGTTTGAACAGTGTTACAGAGGTGAATTTTAAAGGTGAGGTGGGGGAAGTTGCATTTCCCAAGCTTCAAAAGCTAGAAGTTGATGAGATGCTTACTTTGGAAAGTTGGGTAGAAGCTGAAGAAGGTGACTACCCATGTCTCATCAATGTAAGCATAAAGGATTGCCCCAAGTTGCTTGAACTTCCTTCCCTTTTGTATCTTCCCTCAATTGAGCATTTGGAGGTGAGTGGCTGCACTCAACTTGCATTTGTGTCGGAAGAAGAACTCTCCCCCTCCTTGCAGCAATTGATAGTAGAAGATTGCCCTTTAATAATGGAGAGGTGCTCAGAGCAAGGAGGTCAAGATTGGCACAAGATACAACATGCACTGACAATATGGGTTGATCAAGTGGCAATTAAAACAAATGAAGTCCTAATCGAGGAGGACAATGATGATGACGACAACGATTACTATGATTGGCCAATGATCGAAGGCATCCCATATGTAGAAACTCATGCAACCAGAATCCAAATTGAATCCCATAGTCAAGAACAGACGGATCACAAGGTACCGTTTGATGTTGTTTTGGGTGGCTAATTTTATGGAGCATTGGTTAAGATTTTCATGTTTCTATTATCATATTTTTCTTTTTTTTTCCCCTCTAATCATCATACTAAAACTAAAACCCCAAGTTGTTTGCTATTTAATTAGGATGGTGTCAAGGAATGAACAACCCCCTACACTTGCTAAGCCGGTGAAGGAAAACAATATCTCATAGGTATGATCTTATATACTCTCTCCAAAGAGGAAATTCTATAGGTTGTATATGTAGGTTGAAACTTTTTTCAAATTTAAATTTCTCATCCTAGGCTCCTAGCCTAACTTAAATCCACCATTTGATATTACAGAGAAAAAGAAGTATCAAGAAGTAAAGAATACTGCACTACACTTCCTAGACTGGGTCATGAAACTCATACATCATGTATAGTGAAGTTTCCATGTTCTAGCTGAAGAAGGTTCAAGTTGCAAAAGAACAAAAATTTGCAAGACTGCATGAGTTTCCTAGCCAACTTGAAGCATCAAAAGCCCCTTCAATTTCATAAAACACTCCTTTAAGATTATGCAAGGAATGATAATCCGCATTTCCTGTGGTATACTTCTCAGATATGGCAAAGAAAGCAACACAAAACTCATGCACTGATGCATACGATACTATGATAAAAGTCGGGACTCAAATAAGGAGATTGCTGTAACTGAACATGCCCTTCAAAATACAAATTTGAAATTTCAGTTGTCCTCTCTTTTCTCTCTATGGTTTGGTCTGAACATCAACATGTTATCAGGCTATCATTTGATCTCTTCTTCTGCTTTGTATTTTCTCTTGAGGTTCAATCTCTCTCTGAGATCAGTTCATCCTCCATTTGATCATAGACTCACAAGTTTCTGCACTGGTTGGCATCGATCCTCACTATCCGCTTTACCTTCATCCTTCCGATAATCCTGGTTGTGTTCTTACAACCAAGGTTTTTGACGGCACAGGTTTCTTCGCTTGAAGCCGTGCTTTGGTGATCGCTCTTCCTCCAAAGAACAAACTCAGTTTTGTTGATGGTGAGCTTGTTCGTCCTCCCTCGGTGATATATAGTACTAGGTTGTGAACAGTGTTCTCTTATTTGACGATCCCAGGTTATTGAACTACAACGTCTCTTATTTGACGACCCCAGGTTATTGAACACTGCTCCTTCATTTTCCTTCTGCGCGTCTTCTATCCACTCTATTTCTGGAAGACTGGAACCACTGCCTCCTATCTCTCTCCATTTCTTCCTTCATCATCAGGTAATGTCTTTTCAATCTCCTCTCCTTTATACCTGTATCTTTCGAATGTTTACCACTTCCTTTCATCTGCTGCTTACTTGTTTCTAATCTTTGAATCAATTGGGTATAGGATTTTGGATTTAGGGTGTTTCTTATTGTTCTTTGTGAACGCAAACCCTATATTTGGAAAGTGGGACCTTTGTGGTTAGGTTCAATTTCACCTTAACCCTAGATCAATCTGCAACAATTCAACTCATCAATCCCTCGACCCCCACCCCTGTTGCAAATTTCCCAATTTCATTCTTTGCCATTCCGTGAATCTTTGACTGTTTCCCCTTTTTCATCTATCCAGGTGAGTGGAGTCCATTCTTTACCTTCTTTAAATAAATGCATATTAGGTTATTCTTTCACCGTATTTAATAAAGAATTCGCGACCCTGAAGTGAAGCAACCGTTGTTTTGCTTTCGAAATCGAGGGATTATTTGGTTTCAGTGGGGAGGATTTTAGTTGTTTGTGTTTTTCTATTGGAATTTGATTTTAGATTCAGCTTTGGGGTTTCGATTTTGAATCTTTCAAGTCAAAGTCGTCATTTTCGTCTTAGGCGGCTCATTCTTGTATTAAAATTATTCAAAATTGGATTTCTGAAACCCTCAGTTGGTTGCTCACACAGAAAAGCGTTGATTTATTTTGACATGAATATCCTTGGTATTCTTCAAGCATGACCCATAAGTTCTGGTACAATAGATCTTGTGTATTTGGATTTTTAATTGCATTATCGAATTTTTTTTGGAAATAGCCAAAACCATCGAAAATATTATGACAATAGCCAAATTCTCAAACTATTTAGCGATTTAGCCAAAACAGGGGTAAGTCGCTGTTTCTAACAGCGACTTTCCCCAATGTTTTTAAAAAAAATATAAAAAAATGTAAGTCGCTGTTACGAACAACGACTTACATGTATTTCGATTTTTTTTTTATTTTTGGGTTAAAATTGAATAACATTTACAGAAATTTTAAAAAAAAAGATTTTAGGGAGAGTCGCTGTTACAAACAGCGACTCTCCCTTGTTTTGTTTTGTTTTTTAAAATTCAGTCATTTAAAACTGAAAACGGGAAAAAAAATAAAAAACCCAGAGTCGCTGTTACTAACAGCGACTCTAGGGTTACTGACCGGTCAACGCGAATCTGTCTGGGCCTGGGGAATCTCTGGGCTTGTGGGCCGAATATTTCCTGGTGAGTCGCTGTTATGAACAGCGACTCACCCTTCTCCTCCCTCACGCCGTAACCTCTCCTCCCTCCTCCCTCTATTTAACCTACCGCCATTGGAGTTTCGGACACAGCCACAAAGCGAAGCGAAGGAACGCCGAAATCCTCCTTGAAAAAAAAAACCACCATTTGTTCTTTTCATTTAGCGCTTCTCATCACCCCCTATTATCCCAAAATCTCCACAGCAACCTCAAATCGAGCGTAAAGGGTTACAAAAAACCGCCCGACAGTTCGTTTGCTTCAAGCGTCCGTCCTTGGCCCGACCAAGTCGCTGCTGCTCGAAGGGAGCCCCACCCACAACAGCCCTCTCTACCCGACAGAAAAGGTTAGATCCGAAATCTTCATCCTTTGTCTTGTTTAATGGAACTTTGTCATGTATATACTTTTGAATCCTAAATGAAAACGAAAGGGAATGACTTGATGAATATATATATGTTGGACAGGCCATTTTTGCCTCCGATTAGTCGACCAGTGCATGTAAAAAGGCTCCACAACAACGACTATATTTGACTATATTCCCGACAAAAAGGTTAGTTAGAAAATCGTCGTCCTCTATGTTGGTCATTGAAATTTATGTGTGGAAATTCTTTAATTTTGTAATTGGAACACGGAAAAAATTAGGAAATAATTTATTAAATTATATATTGTCGGGAAGTTAGCAAAATTTGAGAAGTGTTATATTCATTGTTCAAGAAGTTAGAAAAATTGGGAAGTTATGTATTTATTGAAGTTATGTATGAATTGTCGATTGTTAGATATGCATCCTTTTGTCTTCATATATTGATATGTGAAAATGTTAGAATTTTGTGATGTTTACGATGACAATGTTGCAAAGTTAGGAATCTTATATGTAATTTAAGAAGAAAATATCATGAATGAAATTATTTGATTGCTGTATGATCGATCATGCTCTGAAGTTTTAATTTTAGATTTGTGATTATAAAATAAATTGGGACATTTGTAAGTACATGAAATAAATAGGGACATTTTTATCTAGTACATGTGTATCCAAAAGTTTTTGTTAATTTGGTAATGATAACAAAATGAGGGAAATTTGTACATATAGATATGGACAACAACGGACAATATCTACCATACGTAGGTACGGGGGGGTTCAGTGGTCTCTTGGCCAGCCTTGATCATGGGAATCAAACTAGCACACCTCATTCGACTATGACGGAGTCTGAGCTCGATGAAGATGTTCGAGCTGATGCATTTGGGATAGACCATGAAGACGATTTGGATCAAGAAGAGGAGGATACTGTCGATCCGGAGGGTGAAGATGTGGAACTGACAAGGGAGATCTACTAGGAGTCCAGCCACCACTTGCGGACTTACGAGGCTCGTCCGTTAAAGTGCATTGGTTAAGGAATACGTTCGGCCACCTGCCCGATGACGCTGACGATGCATTGGTTCAATGTCATGCCAGGGCATACATATTGCAGTTGATGGCAGGTGCCATGTTCTCTGATGCTAGTGGGGGAGAGGTTCAGCTGTTGTACCTCCCACTCTTGGCAAATTTGGAGCAGGCGGGACAATATAGCTGGGGATCAGCGACTCTGGCGTACTTGTACCGCCAGTTATGCAGAGCCGCACATAAGGAGAAGATGGAGATATCTGGTCCGGTTATATTGCTTCAAGTAATCTTTAAGCTTCCTCGTCAAATGCTTTCATATATCAGAGACGATTAAATTGTGATAATGACATAATACCGACAATGAAAATAATTTGATTCAGATATGGGCATGGGAACACATCCCAATTGGTCGGCCAGTTTGCATCCCGGTGTCGCACATGACACAACAGCAGGCCAGGAGAGCTAGGAGAATGCAGCAAAGGAATCCAGCGGTACAGGGGAGCCAACCCCCCCCCCCCCCCCATTGGGCATCACTTTCTAGTGGGGCAAGACCCTTTGGCGGTGAGGTAATGTTTTCTACCAAATTTGTTGTCTGTAATTCATGACGTCACAACAAACTCATGGGTGAATATCCAGGTGGAAGCACTGCACTTACGACTGGGGGCACGAACGGATGCAGTTGCCACATTTTCGTGACGCACTGGACAGGCAGCAAGAGACTCAGGTTCATTTACATATCAACTTCCTTTGGGTTTTCTCATGGTAGTTTTATTGCGTATGGTAACTTGTGGTCACACTGAATACAGTTCATATGGGAGCCATATACTCGGAGACATCTGTAGAGCTGGGGCCCATATCTGGATGGTGCAGGTCCCGCTGATATGTTTTGACGTGGTTGAGGCCCATCGACCTGATCGTGTTCTGCGCCAGTTCGGTCACGCTCAGTTTCCCCCAGCGGGGACAGCTTATGATGTGCAACTTCACGCAGTTGACCGTCGTGGCAAGCATACTACAGACTGGGCAACAATTTTTGGTGAGCACATCAATGCCTGGAACAACCGTGAGGAGTCGACAGTGCAGCCTGTACAGGGCTTTCCTCCCTCCTATGCGCATGATGAGTACATGCGTTGGTATAGAGCGCGTACTCGCTTGTTTATCAGCCGACAAGCTGTGGCTCCGCCCGCACGATACCCAACCGGCAGCCCCAGACATTTACTCTCTGGTAAGTTAGTAGTTGATATCAATCGTTTACGGCTAGGGTCACCGTTTCTCACTTATGCTTGCATCTATGTTAGGGCTACTATGCAGCTGATGTTGGCGATCGAGGGCGCCAAGTAGGTCAGATCGCGCAGCAAGCATCCCAGCTGCGCGACTACTCTGGTCTGGCTGGTACAGTGGCATCCTTTGGGGAGTACGTCTCCTCACAGAGCTCAGAGGTATTAGGTCGAGTTTCTTTTGACCAGTCTTACTTCGGCGGGGGTTCCAGCGGAACGGGCGCATCTTTTTCGTATTCAACCCCGCACCAGACCCATCGCTCTGGAGATGGAAACCAGTCTGGGTATGGTGGCCATACAGGATTCGATTCTGCCTCGGGATATGCCGAGTGGTCCGGGTATGGTCCAGCGACGGGATCTGCTGGCCATGTGCACCCATCTGTTTATGATCAACCTTCGAGTGCTCCATCGTTCGGGTGCACCCCTCCAGCAGCTTCTGAGTACATTCCTTCTTCACTCTCCCAGTGGGCAGAACAGACATTTTCTGCCTCTTACTGGGGTGCACCATCGCATATGCCTTCTGATGTCGGCCCTACTTATGATGCAAGCTCCTCATTTACAGCGATGCTCTCGATGCCGTTGCAGTCTATGGGTCCACTTCCACCCTCTACTTCAATGGGAAATCAGAATGTGCAAGAATCTCCCGCCTACAACATACGAGTCCGACAACCCGCCTACCCGCCTACATTAGCCGAGGAAGCAATGTGGGAAGAGAACATCCAGCAAGAGGGTAACCAGACGAACCATACAGAGGAGGAGGAGGAGGAGGAGGAGGATCATCCAGCAAGTGAAGATGACGAGGAGGGGGATGACAATGACAGTGAGGAGGAAGATCGTCTACAACGTAGTAGTCGTAGGCGATAGGATTATTTTAGTATTATGGTTTGGATATTATTAATATGAATTATTAACATAATTATAGACAATTACAAATTTCTAAACATTCTATCAATTTGCATAACATCGGGTATAAATTATCGGTTACCCTAGTTTACGATTATACATATGTTTCGTAAATATTTAAACATATCTCAACACCAACCCTATATTTTGGTCAAAATTTTGTATTTTGCAGAGGCTTAGCTGATCTTGTCCGGGTGTAGATGTGCAGGCGGTTGCAGGGGAACCTTTGCAGTGTGGTGTGACTAACCCTAGAGTCGCTGTTACAAACAGCGACTCTGGGTGTACTTTCTGGGCCGGGACAGAGATTCCATTTGACCAAGGGGAGACACTAGAGTCGCTGTTACTAACAACAACTCTAGTTTTTTTTATTTTTTTTTTCCCGTTTTCAGTTTTAAATGACTGAATT
This sequence comes from Persicaria tinctoria, assembly GCA_037127255.1. NCBI lineage: Eukaryota > Viridiplantae > Streptophyta > Magnoliopsida > Caryophyllales > Polygonaceae > Persicaria > Persicaria tinctoria. The sequence continues at coordinate 4,913,070 of JBANSL010000010.1, forward strand.
TAAAAAAAAAAAAAAAACAAGGGAGAGTCGCTGTTACAAACAGCGACTCTCCCTAAAATCTTTTTTTTTTTAAATTTCTGTAAATGTTATTCAATTTTAACCCAAAAAAAAAAAAACGAAATACATATAAGTCGCTGTTACGAACAGCGACTTACATTTTTTTATATTTTTTTAAAAAACATTTGGGAAAGTCGCTGTTTCTAACAACGACTTACCCCTGTTTTGGCTAAATCGCTAAATAGTTTGAGAATTTGGCTATTGTCATAATATTTTCGATGGTTTTGGCTATTTCCAAAAAAAATTCTGCATTATCCCACATAAATAGGCTTGTTGATTTTATTCCCCTGCTAACTTGCTAAGATTGCATTATAATTTTTAACTTTGAATGTTTATGTGATTTTATATGCATCCTTTTTATGTTTCTAAATGATTTTTATATATCTTGAATATATATGATGAAGAACTTGAATATTGAAGATTGAAACAAGAGTGAAATCGATCTTGGAAGAAAGAGAAACAAGAAGAACAATTTCTCTGTGTATTGAATTGAGTTTCAGCAACTGGAGCCAAGCTCCTTATGTACACCTCAACGAACTTCAACAAACAAAATGAACAAGAACAATCCTAATCGTACACGTGTCCCACTTCTAAACTAATTACAAGATGTCACCCCAACTTTTACACTTTGTATTCTATACCCCTTTTACAAATATATATGTTACTTTGATTCTGGTATTCTCTTTCTTCCATGTTCATTGTTGTTTTCTTCGATCCGACCTATATAGAGGCACTATATTTTGCTTGAATTTTATACAGGTTATTGCCCCTTTTATTCTTCCCTGAAATTGAATTTGTATATCTGCATGAATTTCACATGTTCTTTTTCCTTGACATTAACTTCAATTCACATGAGTACTTGTATTACCTCCCTACCACCCTATTAGAGCCTCCTGCGCCACTGTCTATCTCTAGGCATGTTCAACTTGCACTTATTAGATAGACACAGCTTACAAGTTTCTATGATACACGTTGTTCGTTGACATTACATTGTGCTGGTTTCAAGTTTTTGTGAAGGCAAAATGCAAGCTTTGCAATATCTAGACACTGCAAGCGCTTCGATTCATTTATGGAAGCTGGTGCTAACAAAGCTGCAGGGAAGTGCGATAATGCTTCAATTGACTTGCAGAGTGAATTCTATAAGAAGGAAAGTCGAACTCCTTACACTCCCATTAAGCTTTCTATTTAATAGCTTCAATTGCAATTTTGATTAAAGAGATATCTTTTTTATAAAAGAGTATCTGATTGGGTCTGTAAAAATAATCTTGTTTAGATTTTTCTCTTCTTTGAAAACTCTTTCCTTGATTGTTTATATATGTGTTTTGTAAAGATAATGTTAATTTAACTTGTTTGGTTATTTTTCCACTCTCAATTGTTTAAGTCAAGTTCTTATTTTGTACTAATATTTGCACCTGTTGGAACTTTCTATTTGGTACATATGTGATAACTTGTTAAAGATTTATAGCATATGATTTTTTGCTGTAAAAAATTCACAATTCATATGGCTTTCAGGTGGTTAGTGGTTAGTGAAGATGGGAAGACAGTCTATTTGAGCAAGGAGTGGCACACAAAATTCTATGATAAGCTATCATATTGAAGATGATATTCGGAATCTTCAAATGCTACTGCCTTGGGGAAATGTCTCGTCTAAAGATAAAACAAGATAAGGGAGATTGGAAAAACAAAAAATACAAGCTATTGGAATTTAACTATAAATTCTGGAAACAAAGAGCCAGAAGCAAACATATCCAGCTGGTAGATAAGATTACCAAATATTTTCAAACTAGCGCAAAAATTCGAAACTTCAAAAGAAGCACTCTCTCCTTTACTGCTAAGGATGGGAGCATTCTATCCAACCCATCTTGTATCTCTAATCAGATAACTACAGAACCGTCTAAAAGGTTTATCTCTCCTCATCAACATAAAGTTACCCCCGAGGATATTAAAAACAGTCAACCTCAGGTCTCTATGTTGGAGAATGAGAACTTAACAAAAATCCCTACAAATTCTGAAATTAAGAATGTCATGGCTAGTATGACAGAAGACAAATCTCCTGGTCCAGATGGTTACCCTCTAGAATTTTACACCAAATGTTGGCATATAGTTCGACCTTCGGTCTGCAAAGCAATAAAAGCTTTCTTCCACTCGGGAAGCCTTCTCAGAGAAATAAATCAAACCTTTATAGCTCTTATCCCAAAGACAGAAAAACCGGTTAACATTAACCACTACAAACCCATAAGCTTATGTAACACCATTTATACACCATTTATAAAGTGATAACAAAAATTATAGCAAATAGACTAAAGTCAATTCTTCTGAAACTCATAAGCCCATTTCAAAGTACTTTTGTAGAAGGAAGATTCATTCAAGATAACATTCTTATAGCCCACGAAATATGCCACAGTTTCCATAAAAAAAAAAGGCAAAATGGGGTGGATGACTCTAAAACTAGATATGAAAAAAGCATATGATAAAATCAATTGGTCTTATATCAAAGCAGTCTTATGCAAATTTGGATTCCATCCTTTATGGATCAATTGGGTAATGACTTGCTTAACAACCCCAACCTTCTCCATCTTAGAAAATAACACGCCTGGAAAGCAATTTAAACCCAATCGGGGAATAAGACAAGGAGACCCTCTAGGCCCCTACATCTTTGTTCTAATAATGGAAAATCTAGCCAGAGAATTACATTAAGAGGCTCTACTAGATGATGCTCTTGTCGGCATCAAAGTAAAGAAGAATGACACACCCATTCCTTTTTTAACTTTTGCTGACGACACCATTATCTTTGCTAAAGCAGCTCGGACTAGTCTAAATACAATTCAAAATATGATAAATTGATTTTCTAATGTATCAGACTTAACCATAAATTATAATAAAAGCTCAATTCAATTCTCGGCAAATGTTAACCCAAATCTAGCTTCATCCCTTTCTCACCATATGAGGATTCCCATTTCCAAATCTCTGGAAAAATACTTAGGAATCCCGCTCATAAATGGTAGAGTAAAAAACTGTGTTTTCGAAGAAGCCTTGCAAAACCTCAGAAAACAACTATCAAAATGGAAAGCCTCTACTCTCTCCCAAGCTGGCCGTGCAACTCTCATTCAAGCAAATCTGAGCTCTAAATCAAACTATCTCATGCAAAACTTTCTTCTACCAAAAGAAATCCTCCAACAAATGGACCAAATTAATAAGAACTTTTTCTGGAATAAGCTTCAATCGAAAAGATACACTCCACTTATAAGTTGGGATAAAATCTGTAGACCAAAACATTAAGGTGGACTTGGAATTAGGAAATCAGAAGAATTTAACAAGAGCCTTCAAATGAAGCTTCTCTGGAAAATTCATACGGAAAAAGATAATATATGGGTTAAAATAATAAAAGAAAAATACCTAGAAAATGAAAACATAAATAGTATTACGAACTGTAACACATTTTGGCCATTTGGAAGACTATTAACACTAAGAAAAAAAATTCAACAAAGGACTCTTGTGGATCATTGGAAATGGTAACTCGGTGAATGTTTGGGATGACCCTTGGTTACAAGACTACCCTTTAGAAAGCTTCAAAAATACGCGCTCGCTATATACACCCCATGATCATACACGTCCTTATCGATGTGCATGGTTAAAAGGTTTTTTTTTTTTAAATGCTAATTAGTCACAAGGCATGCACGTCCTTAACAACGTGCATTTTTTGACCTTGGATTTGTGGTGTACATAACAACACCCCAAAAATAATATGGATCCTAATATGACAGTTAATCAACTAATGACGCCTCAAAAGCAGTGGGATACAACTATTTTTAAAAAATTTGTTTCCAAACCATATTGCTCAATTTTTTTTTGCAAAATCCAATTCTTGAGTGGGATACCCCTGATGAACTTATCTGGAAACTAAACTCCAGTGGTTCTTTCACTACCAAATCAACAAAACTGCTTTCAGAAAGAGACTAACAAAATGGAGATGATCTAAAATGGATCTGGAAATTATCCTTGCCCCCTAGAATCAAAAATTTAATTTGGAAAATCCTCATTGATGGTCTTCCAACTAAGCAAAGACTAAATAAGTACATAAGTAGAGTGCCTCTTCAATGTTGCCTATGTGAAGCCAATGAAATGAAGACTCCACTCATCTTTTTCTCCAATGTAAATACACAAAAGATCTAATTTCCCAATTTGAAAGAAACACGGGTCACAAGTGTATGAATCATAGAATTCAAGACTTGGACATCTTAGATTTACTTCTCAACAGAAATAGAAACTCATATTTATAAAACCTTGGATTTATCTGGCAAGCAATATGGAACGTCAGAAATGATCTTATCTTTAAAAATAAAAAATTACCTAATTCTGTTTCTCTGGTGCATCAAATCATTGGTAACATAAACAACTGAAAATTTAAAGAAAATGAAACTCCAATTACAAAAAGTATTAGGAGAGGAAAGCAAATGAAATGGAGGAAACCAGAGGGAGCTATCTACAAGATTAATGTAGATGGCTCAGTCAGTTCCACATGCATTTGTCGAGTAGGGAGGGGGTCATTAGAGATTCCAATTGCAATATTATTGATATTTTTTATCAGGAAACTAGAAGAGGTATGGTTCTACAGACAGAGGTTGCAGCTGTTTGTCTGGGCCTCCAGCATGCAGCTAAGAAAGGCCTTAGGAAAATTATCATTGAAGGAGACAACCAAGTGCTGATCAAGGCGATAAAAGATGAAGCAAGCACCCATTGGGAAATCATGCATCAAATGGAGAAGATCAAAGAATTGGCAAAGCTCTTCAAATCTGTAGAGTTCAACTACTGCTTTAGAGAGGCCAATAAAGTAGCTGATTATATAGCCAGACACGGTATCATTTGTAATAGATTGACTATTCCTTTTAATAAGGAATTATATTCCATCATCCTCCATGATGATCATGGAGGAATTCTACGTTAATACGTAAAATTCTCCTATATCTTGCCTATTGAAAAAAAAATCATAAATTCATAAATTTCATTCTCAAAATCACATATACACAATAATTAAAACACAAAATTGATTCTAAAAAGATATTTAGATGTTGTAGAGAGGTTACACCCGATCTCGTATTGCTATAGTACTTAAGTTATGTTTGATAAGAATGAAGTTTTGCATAATACTTATACAGAAAGATATTGTATGAAATATAAAAATATTCAAATAAAAATAACGAATTAATTCAAAGTTATTGCTAAAAATAAATTTATGTACATTATTATAATATACTGTAATAAAATATTCATCTAATATTAGACGTTAATTACTACTCCATCCGATCGGAAATATTTGATGTTTTAGAAGATTAAATTTGATCAACAATATTTGATGTTTTAGAAGTAATAATTACACTCTTTTTTACTTTTTGCACTAATAACAATATAATTTATACTTTTTTTTGTTTAACCAATCACATTTGTACATAATAAATGTGATAGAGAAGTAAAAAGTATTTAATGAGGTATTTAAAGTGAAATTAAAATTTATTAATCTTTATCTATCTATATATCTATATACATATACTAAAACTGATGCATAACGTCTCATGTGGCACATTATGGTTGATTCTAGAATAAAAATTCTTATGTGGTGCATTGTGGTTGATTCTATGATAAAAATTAATAAAATAATATATTCTCATAATTTATAGAAAGTTATATAAGCTACAATCTATCTATCAACTATCTATATATTTTAGTTGATTGACAAAAATAAAAATAAAAATATTTTATAGTCATACTTACCAAAAATATTAATAGATAAATATGTAGTATTTGATAAGTGTTATTTTATTTATATCTAAATTATATTTTGGTGAAAAAAATTATTTATATAAAAAGTAATTATTTAATAATTATTATTTTATTTATATCTATATTATTTTTTGAGCCTAAAATGATTTATAAAAATATTATATAGCCACAATCTATCCGTGCATAGCTATTTTAGTAAAGTAACATAATAAAAATATCATACATATTTAATTAAAAAATATTAAAAAAAAAAACTAAAAATCAATTATCTATTAAATTACATAAGATTCAATTAATATTAGATCAGAAAAAAAAAATCTTTTACCTTATAACTGTGAATTTTGTTTATATTATGAGAAAATCTAAATAAAAGATATTTAGATTATATATAAATATATCGAACTACTTTTATTTATATATATATATATTATTTTTTGGTGAAAAAATTATTTATATTTATATTTTATTTATTCATTGGAGTCTAGATGTCTAAATTATTTATAATATTGTATTAAGTATTAATATATTATCCGTGCAAAAATAACCTACACTCGAATAGTTGGCCAAATAAAATAACCAACCCACCCCTAACCCAGCTGAACAGGAAGGAAGTAGAGGGAGGGTGAAACGGTAATTAGAAAGGAACAGTACTGGAGGACGTTAGGTACGGTACGTAGGTGGATGAATCAGTGATGTGGACTGTTTGCCGTTGACTTGGAAATTGGAGTCCATCTTTCTGCTTCATACACACCATGAACAATCTCTCTATCTGTTTGAATCTCGCCCTCACGCACAAGTGAAATCTCTGCCTATAATCTGCAATCTGCAATCCCCCTTAATCGTTGGTAAGTTTTCTTGTTTATTCTTCCTTTCTCCTTTGAATTTATTGTTCTTCTGTTTCTTCTAGCGATGAAGTCAATTAAACCCTCCTTGATCTCATTTGTAGATTCACTAGATTGTCAACCTCTCTACCCAACAACAGTACTGCAGCAACCTTCCTTCCATGGATCCATCCAAGTTAATAACATCTTTGATCCCATACGCGATACGCCCTGCTGTCAAGGAAATTGAAAAGATATGGAATGGTGATAAAGAGCTTGAAGAGTTGCTGGGCACTTACTGTAGAACAGAAGGCATGCTTGCCCTATGGGAGGTCAACCGCGGCAGCCCCCAGCTGGAAGCCTGGTTCCAAGATCTGGAGAGGTACTTGTATGATACAGAAGACCTACTCGACGACCTCCTCCTCAGCCACACAAGCACAACCCATGGGGATAATGAAAATCCTGGCAAGATGACACCTTTCTCAGTGAAGAAGTCATTGACAACTCCCCACAAGATTGTTCAACTCCGAGAAAAGATGGACCGCGTAAGTAGTTTGATTGAAAAAGCCTTAGGAACAGGGCAAGGCAATTCAAAGCTCCTACTATCGGATCCTCACAGCCGACTGTCGGATAAAATGCCTTTCATATCTGGAACCAGCAGGGACCAGGATAAGAAGGCCATCATTGAGGAGCTGCTGCAGGGCAATTGTTCTGGAGTGTCTATTGTCGGCGTTGATGGGCTTGGAAAGACGGCACTTGCTCGAACTATTATGGCTGATGAAGCCATCAAGAGTCATTTTCCGCTCATATTCCCTGTTTCTGTTTCAGGTGGCTTCCAACTGACCAGCATAGTCCACGAGTTATCTGCACGTTATTCACAAACCAGCATAGATGCAGCTGAATCACGTCGAGGAGATGGAAAATTTCTTCACGACCATCTTGGCAATTGCAAAGAGAGAGCATTAATAATACTTGATGACTTGTGGAGTGTGACAGACGAAGATTGGGAGTGCTTTGAATGCAACTATCTCAATTCAAGACCAGGCTGGAAAATCCTCATCACCACTCCTTGTCGGGCGGTTGCAGAGAAAACTAATAGTATTGCTTATGATTTGGGGATCATGACTGATGAAGATTGTAAGAAATTGATCATGGCAAAAGGAAGTTTGTCCGAGTTTGAACGCGATATTGAGATTATTGCCAGTAAGTGTGAGGGTCTACCCATCATTGCCAATAAGATTGGGTTGGGGTTGTCGAGGAAACAAGATATGCAGGACAAGAAAGAGAGAATAGTAGAGTTGAAGAACTGCAACCTCTGGGAGCTTCATGAGTTCAGAGAAGCCTTCCTTTCTTTGAATTCAAGGGAGTCAAAGCTGCCACTACATCTGAAAAGGTGTTTTTCCTATTGTTCATTGTTTCCTCCTGACCATGAATTTAACAAGGAGGATTTGATCCAACTATGGGAGGTGGAAGGATTCATTAAACCACAAGAGGAAATGCGTTTAAAGACAATCGCTCGAAAGGAGTGCTTTGATCATATGTTGTCAATCCTTCATCCTTTGAAATCTGAAGACAGTCAGCAACCGAGTTATAAAATGCTTGAATCCAAATATAGGTTTGCTCAACACCTTGCTTCCAAGGCATTTTGTCGTGTAGATGATGAAGGTACATATAGCTCTCTTTCCTCCTACAAAAACATTCGTCATTTGTCTTTAGCCAACCACCAAATTATTGATCAATCACTCTCGAAGAGGATTGAGAGATGTAAAGGCTTAAGAACATTCCTTTTGCTGCATCAAAATAACCATAAACTATCTATTTCTTGCAATTTCTTTGAGAAGCTACAAAGCCTCAGATTGTTAGACTTGAGCCATACCAATATTAGCACTCTATCAAACCCTGCATTTTTATCAAAACACCTAAGATATTTAGATCTCTCCTACACTGAAGTGAATAAATTGCCTAAACAAATCCACCATCTTTGTGCTTTACAAGTTCTCAAGCTCAAAAATTGCCCTAACCTTCGTCAGCTACCCAAACAGCTGAACCGATTGATTAGCCTCACACATCTGCATATTAGTGTGAAAAAATTGGGTCATCTTCCACCCGACATGGGAAAGCTAACTAATCTTGAAGTTCTTGACTCATTTTCTGTGGGAAAGGATGAAGGGTACAAAGTTCTGGAGCTGGAGCATATGCAGAATCTTATAATAGTTCATATATTTGGCCTTGATAACATCAGAAATATGGCAGAGGCTAGGGAAGCCAGGTTAATTGAGAAGGCATGGTTGAAGACATTAGTTCTAGAATGGGACAACGCTGAAACAGAAAATGCCGAAGAAGTTCTTGAGGGCCTTCGGCCTCACAATCACTTAAATGTTCTCAAAGTGAGAAACTATGGCGGCAAGCTGTTCCCAATATGGTTAACATCTCCAAGATGTCAACTTGTGAGTATTAACCTGGACAATTGCCCAAATTGTGAGATTCTACCAGCCCTAGGGCAACTTCCTATTCTGAAGAAGCTTGTGCTCCGTTCCATTCAAAAAGTGACAAGTTTGGATGATCAATTTTGTGGGCAGGGTGAAAGAGTATTTCCATGTTTGGAGTTACTAGAATTTGATGACATGCCGCAACTTACCAATTGGACTGGATTGAAAGTAGGGGATATGCCTTGCCTCCGTGTGCTTAAGATCTTTGATTGTCCAGTGTTGTTCAACTTGCCGTCATTTAGACACCTAAGTTTCTTGATGAGCCTAGAAATCAATGATTGTCCAAGTCTGAAATCCATACCAGAGCTACCGTCATCACTAAATGGCAAGCTTGGAAAACTCATCATCACAAATAGTAGTTTGATAGAAGAAAGATGCCGAGATGGGAAAGCTGATTGGCCAAAGATCAAAGGCATCCCATATGTAGAAATTCATGCAACCAGGATCCAAACTGAATCCTACAGTGAAGATTGGACAAATCACAAGGTACCGTTTGATTTTGTTTTTGGTGGCTAATTTTATGTAGTAATGGTTAAAATTTTCATTTTTGATGTTGTATTATCATATTTTTCTTTGTTTTTTCCTCTAATCATCATCCAAAACCTAAAACCACAAGCTGTTTGCTATTTAATCAGGATAAAGTGTCAGGGAATGAACAGCCCTGTACACTTGCTAAGCCGGTGAAGGAAAACAATATCTCACAGGTATGATCTTATAAATAGGAAATTCTATATCTTGTATATTTAGGTTGAAGCTTTGTTCAAATTTAAACTTCTCATCCTAGCCTAATCTAAATCCACCATTTAATATTTAAAAGAATCGTTTGAGGTACAAAGAAAGAGAGGCAAATCTGCCAACCGATGAGGATATTTCAAGGATGATTTCAAATGTATTTGAATAAGCTGATTCTTTTGAAAATTACGTTCTTTGCTTTTATATTTCATGACAATCTCGTGACCTTGTGGCATTTAAAGGTTTATCAGGATGAAGAAGTATCAAGAAGCCAAGAATGCCGTACTACACTTCCTAGAATGGGTGATGAAACTCATACATCAAAGGTAAAATCTCTAAATTTATAGTAAAAATTCCATGTTCTAGCTGAATAAGGTTCAAGTTGCAAAAGTACAAAAATTTGTAAGATTGCATGAGTTTCTAGCCAACTTGCAGCATCAGAAGCCCCTTCAATTTCATAAAAATCATCAGCCTTATCAAGAATATCATATAAAAAACACTCCTTTAAGATTATGTAAGGAATGATAATCCTCGTTCCCTATGCTATACTTATCAGATATGGAAAAGAAAGCAACACACAACTCATGCACTGAAGCACATGATACTATGACAGTATAGTCTAAAGTATTCTCTAGAATTTACACATTGAATAGATAACCACAGAAGCATGGGATGGCTTACATCTGTGACAACTTCCCTCCCTTCTCCTACTGGCATTTGGGAACGCCATACCGATATTTTTTTGCACTCACTTGTCTACTAGTTCAACCTGCAATGATAAAATAAACAATGTCAAAGATGGCACAACATACCAAACAAGGCATTTGACTATCACACTCTGACCCTGATAATTTTTCGGTAAAAGATGACATAAAAAAAATCCTAGTTTATGCTCCATACCTTAAAATAAGCCAATACATCCACTGGCCGAACCTCCTAAACGGGTGGATGAAGTCCTCCCGGATTCTCCGGTATGTTATTACTATCTTCCTAAAGCCCCTTTTTTGCATTTAAGTCAGTCATAAAAAAAATCCTGAAATATTGGCCGTCCTCAAATATGATGCAAAAGAATATTTCCCTGAATCAACTTGCATATATACCAGATTACCAGGAAACACTACCACAAATTGAACTCGCCCACAAGAAATGATCAAATGCAATATCAATCATGAAAAAAGCAAGAAATGATCAAATGCAATATCAATCATGAAAAAAGCAATAGCTTCAGATATGCTTCACTGTGAATTTAGGCCATCAACCCAACAGAATTGAGCAATTTTTAGAATACTGTAATTACTCATGATGTTCGTTTTTCACTAAAACTAAATCAAAATACTCAAAAAACAAAGACAACAAGAGAGAACACACGATTTGGTAATGCAGTTCGAGCAAGCCCTACTCCGCGGGATCTCAAGAGGGGAGATCCGGTCCCAGTTTCCACTAAGCATTAGAAAAACGAGTTATAAGTTGGCTGTGGTGGCTAAGCACATGAACAAGTAACACGGGAACCTCAAATACAGAAAATCAAGAGAGATGCGAATAAGGGAGAAGAAGAAGCCCCGTGGATGGGCAACCGAGAAGCTTCAGAGAAGCTTCTCGAGGAGATCTTCAAGCCACACCACCGGCGGCGCCACTGGATCTCTTCTTCTTCTTCCTCCTCTAGGGTTAGGGTTTCACACAAGATGACTGACGTCCCACTCAAGAGGGAATAGAAGGGAAAATAAATTGAGTGTTTGACTGGACAATTAGGAGGAATGAAAGGGATTTTAAACTTGAATAACTATCTATTTGATGGGATTTCACAATCCAGCAAAATGATGGAATTTGATGGGAAAGTGAAATCCTTTCCCTTCTCTTCCCTTCACTTCACTTCACTTCACTTCTCAATTTTCAATCCCTTCCCTTCCCTAAAATACCCACTTGCCAAACAGAGGCTTAGGGTTTACCTGACGAAGCTCCAAAGGGTACTGTAGCACATAAGGAGTATATATATATACTCGAGCACATAGGAGCTAAGGTACAAATCCTCCAACAGTCACAGGGAAACAGACCATTAAACCAGAATGGGCTGGGTTAGCCCAATCACAGAAAAAAGGCCCACTACGTAGAAATTTGTAAAGAGGTTTGTAACTATCTGTTAAAACAATACACCAACATAATATATGATATGGTCACTATCTTTAAGATCAAGAGATCCAAACCTAAGACATATGACATGTCTAAGAGCATGAACAACCATGGGTTTTACTTACCTTAAGGTTGCTAAAAGGTAAGCCTATGGTTGTAGAGTTTACCTTAAGGTAAGAGGTGGGAAGGGTTACCTTGGTAGATAGAGGTAACATCTTCCCTTTTCTATTTTTTTTTCTTTTTTTTTAATGATAAAGTAGGATATTCTCTTTTCCATTTAGATTTATTAATTGTAATAATGTTTAAAATGAAATAAAAATATATTTATTTTTTATTATTTTTTAAAATAAAATATCACATTGGTTTAAATTTATTTTTTTCTATAATTTGAGCCCAATTTTACCCTATGGATCACAATAATCTAAATACTCAACCCATTCCAAATATGACTTTTGATCCAAATCTTCTAAAAAAATCCTCAATTTCAAGTGACATTTTTGAAGAATGATTTGGTTGAGCACTTGTGGAACCAATTCCAAGGCTATGATCCGAATTTATAGGTAGTTCGATTAGTATTTACGTATGTTATAATGTTTTTAACTTTTTTATTTAATTTTAATCTAGATGTAATAAAATATATTTATATTAACTACTTTCTATTTTTATTTATTTCTAAATAAAAATATTTCATAATAATATACGATGATACACATATAATAAAGGAAAAGAAAAAGTGAAAATAAATTTGAAAAGAGGTCAAAGAGGTTTCTCATGATTGTAGATGAAACCTTTTAGAAAGAGGTAGAAAAGGTAAAAATTATTTTAAACAAAAAAATAAATGAGTTGTAAACTTGTGATATGAAGATGGAGAAAAAAAAAGACAGAGGTTACCCCATGGTTGCGGATGGTCTAAGGGGTCCTTGCAACCTTAAGATTGTGTCCTACATCAAACATTTAGGATATATTGTTTCATCACCTAGAGAGATTTCATGTCCAATAGCCATAGCTACACAAATAAGCCTAACTTAAACAATACAAGATTACACAATCACAACAATTGCCCTTCTAATTTTGTAGTTGTTTCCCAGTTTTTCTGCCACCTTAGGGTCCTGGTGTTTCTCCCGTCCGTCATCGATCCAAGTGTTATTGGTGCTAAGGTGAATCCAGAATATGCAGGGCATCCATGCAGTATGCAAACTTGTCAGTTGTGACAACCTTGGTGCCAAAATCAGAAGGTTTCAAAGCACTCTTAATCTTGCACACATTAAGAAGCTTGTGTTTAACCTTTTTCCTGATATAATGAAACCTAACATCAATATGTTTGGTTTTCTCATGATATAAAGGATCTTTGCACGGATAGATAGCACTTTGATTATCAATGAACCAAGTAGGTAGATATGTTTTTCTTTCTACTTCCTCTAAGAGATCTCTAAGCCAAATAGTTTCCTTGGCAGCCTCTGTAGCAGCCATGTATTCAGCTTCTGTAGAGGAAAGAGCTACTACTGACTGCTGCTGAGATTTCCAAGATACACAGCACCCGACCCATGTGAAATAAAACGCAATTGTAGACTTGCTATTATCCTTGTTACTAGCATAATCAGAGTCCACATAGCCAATTAATTCATGCTTAGGATTGTGATCAGCAAATGTAAGACATTTCTTTTCAGTTCAACACAAATATCTCAGCAGGTATTTTATAGCATTCCAATGAAGTTCACCAGGATTAGACATAAATCCGTTTAACAGACTGATAGCAAAAGCAATATCTGGCCTAGTACACAACATAGCATACATCACAGATCCTACAACAACATCATATAGCACATTACTCATCTTCTGAATCTCAGCTTTAGAATTAGGACATTGTTTCTTAGATAACTCAATGTGCCCTCCTAAAGGGACTAATGCAGGTTTAGAGTTAGGCATATGAAACATATCAAGGATCTTATGAACATATTCTGACTGAGATAACCACATAAGCTTTCTTTTTCTGTTTCTGTGAATATTAATACCAAGTATCTTCTGAGCATGACCAAGATCTTTCATATCAAAATACATTTTCAAACCTCTCTTAACACCAGAAATGATAACCTTAGAGTTGGAAACAATAAGAATATCATCCACATACAGCATCACATATAAGGGAGAATGAGAATCAGCACCTTTGAAATAAAGACAAGTATCATATTCACTTCTATGAAAAACAAGCTTAATCATGCAAGAGTTAAATTTCAGATTCCACTGCCTAGGAGACTGTTTCAAGCCATAGATGGATTTTTTTAAGCAAACACACATGTTCTGATATCAACTTATCAACAAAACCCTTAGGTTGTGACATATATATGGTTTCATCAAGTTTTCCATGTAAAAAAGCAGTTTTTACATCCATTTGCTCAAGCTCCCAGTCATACACAGTAGCCATAACAAGCATTAACCTCAAAGTTTTATACTTAACTACATGAGCAAATATGTCATTATAGTCAATGCCCTCACGCTGAGTAAAACCCTTAGCAACCAATCTAGCCTTGAATCTAGGTGGTTCCTTAGAACTGGCACCTTCTTTCAATTTATAAATCCATCTGCACTGAACAATCTTAGCCTTTTCTGGTTTTTTAACTAATACCCAGGTGTTATGAGTCATCATAGAGCTAATTTCCTCTTGCATAGCTTTAATCCAGTTTTTTTTTTAACTAAATCACAGCAAGTTCATAAGTTTCAGGCACAAAAGGATTTATCACAACATCAGAAGCAAGTAAAGCATACTCAACAATATTAGTCTGGAATTTTTTGTTTGGGATTCTAATCCTAGGACTTCTATCCCTTGTCAATTGATAATCAGAATTGTCATGCTAAGGAATAGATTTCACAACAGAATCACTCACATCATCAGCATTAGATTCATGAAAAGAAGAAGATAGAGAGTCAGGGTTAGAATTTAACTCCCTTTGCAGAATTCCCTCCCTTGATTGTTGTGTATTTGAGATTTCTGCTTCTAGGTCTTTTCCAGAAGATTCACCAGCCTCAATAGGCTGTATTTTCTTTGCTTGAAGACTCATCTGCAAGCACTTGGTTATCTCCTGTTGCTAAGCTACTTGGATTTGAATTGGAATTGTATCCAATGTCAAACTCCACTTTATCTTGCTCAGGTGGCAAGTCTGCCTGCTCATAGAAATGTCTTGTGGGAACTGCTTCACCACTTTTAGTTGTATTGGTACCTGTTTGCTTAGATGAAATTGTTAGCACAGATTTAAAAGGAAACTCACTCTCAACAAAGGTTAAATTCCTTGAGATGATGACCTTATAGCCATGAAGCTGAATAAGGAGGATTTTATATCCTTTAATACCATCTGGATAACCAAGCATGACCCCCTTTTGAGTCCTTGGATGGAGCTTCCCTTGTGAAACATGGGAGTAAGTTGCATATCCAAATGGCTTAAGGTAGGTCATGTTTGGTTTCTTACCAGTCCACATCTCCTGTGGTGTCCTAAAGTTTACCACAGTCGGGGATCGGTTGACAAGGTAGGCTGCTATTGAGACATCCTCACCCCACAAGGAATGTTTCAAACCAGTACTAACTAACATGCATCTAGACTTCTCTAGCAATGTCCTATTCATTCTTTCAGCAGTACCATTTTGTTGTGGTGTACCAGGAACTATAACGTGTCTTTTAATGCCATGTTGCTTACAATAATCATCAAACTCAGCATTGCAATATTCCAAACCATTGTCAGTTTTAAGACACTTAATACTTTTGTCATTTTGATTATCAACAAGAGTTTTTCAGGTTACAAATTAATTTATCAAAAGCCTCATTTTTAGACCTTAACAAATATAACCAAACCTTTCTAGAGAAATGATCTACAAAAGTTATAAAGTACCTCTTACCTCTAACAGTTTCTACCTGTGCAGGCCCTCAAAGATCAGAATGAATGTACTCAAGAGGCCTCTCAGCCACATAATCAGAGGAAGGAAAAGCATGTTTGGTTTTCTTTCCTAGCAGACAAGTCTCACAGAAATCAAGCTAAGCAGGTTTTTTTTATCAATTAAACCATGTTTAAACAAATATTGCATTCCTTTGTTTCCAATGTGACCAAGCCTACTACGCAAAATTTTGGTTTGGTCCAAGTTCAGGTTTCCACCATTACAAGCAGTGTTTGCTTCAGGAGGTGGAATTATATAGTAAAGTCCACCCCTTTGACCAAAGGATAAAATTTATCAACATATGCATAAATTTAATTAGTTTTGACCAAAGCGGTGACAACCACTACTTCGTTCAATCAATTGAATAAATTTGTTTTTATAATTAAATAATGTAATAATTTAATACAATAAATACATTTATGTTTTCATTTAAAAATACAGTATATGATAATATTTTATTATTCAATAATTAATTAATTTATAATAAAATCTTATCATTACATATAATAAACTAACCTAACCAAGATAAAATAATTTAAGTTAAAAAAAATTACAATAATAATAATTAGCCTATTAAAATTCATGTTAATCTGTATAGTCAAAATATGTTTTGTTCATATTGATAAGTTAAATAAATCAAATGATAAAATTTTATTTTAGTCATCATGGTGGACATATATGACAAATGGATAAATAGATAGAGTTATTATGTGACGTGACTTACATATATTGAATCATCGTTAATTGATGTGTTAATTTTTTTTTTTTGTCATATTACACAAGAAAACGACACATAGACAAATTAAATCAGACCTGACGCTATATATTGATATCAATATGTTAGTGTGCATATTTTTTCCAGAAATAAAAAACTATATAAAATATAAAATATAAAATATTAATTTTTAAAATTGATATTTTATATAGTTTTTAATATTAAAAAATGTATCGAAAAGCTCAGGAACTTTTATTTTTCAATGAAGATATATATTTATGTATTATTTGTTTTGTCATGAATTAATTTAAAAAGTGGTAATATCATGTATGATCGATTTGTCATATAGGCTGCGGCGACAACCATTGTGTTGAAGACTAAAGTACACTGTGTTGGTTGTGCTAACAAGATGAAGAAGATCATCATCAAATATGAAGGTCAGACTCGTATAATTTAAGTTGTGATATATATAAATAATAAATTCAAACTGTCCATCGCCACACTAATAAATTCAATTGTATCAAGCCCTATGACACATTATCTTTTGTCCCTTATAACTAGAATTAGTTGAAGTAAAAGAATTGGCTGAAGTTACAATTATTAATGTCAGCTCAATTGATTAATGTAGGGGTTGAGGACGTCAATGTGGATCTGGAAAAGGATCAAATCACAGTAAAAGGTACATTGGACATGGAAGCAATGTTGCCATATTTGAATATGAAGTTCAATATGAAGGTGGAGATCGCGCCACCCCCTCGGGAAGACTATGGCACCCAAAAAAAGGCTGAAAGTGGGGACAAAAAGGCCGAGCTGGCGGAGGAAAAGGAGGACAAAGTTGAGAAAGAGAACAAAATGTGGACCCCCCTCGGTTCAGACGAGTATTGGGCCCCCACTAATTCCCCACAATTAGGACCGTCTCGGCAGGTGTTTAGTGACGAGCTGGCGGAGGAAAAGGAGGGCAAGGTTGAGATAGAGAACAAAATGGGGCATAGCGAAACCAAAGCGGACGAGAATGTGGCCCACACTTATTACTCATACACTCCACCGTACCCGTACATGGCATACCCTCCTCCGCAGATGTTTAGTGACGAGAATCCAAATTCTTGTTCCCTTATGTGAAGGTTATTTTTAGTTTCTTGAGGATTTTAATCTCCTGGAAAATTAAATGTAAGGGGAAAAATTAGGGGCGTTGGCCGTTGGATAACTTGGATTGTCCAAGTTAGGTGGTCTAATTAAGGATTTGTCCACTGTTTTGGACAAATTAATTAACAAACTGTCCATTCTCCATTCGCTTTTTAACACATCCCTTAATTCCACCACAAAAGATTTCGGGTGGGTGTTCAAAAAGATTTTATACTTCCGTATCCTGAAACCGAAGTATAAATGGACAGTTAATCTATGCCTTCCGTTTTTAAAAAGAGAAAATTTGTGCCGCAGACACAAATTTTCAACCTAATTACAGCTCCGTCCAACCTTTTGTAAAATTTACAAAAGTGTCCACTTTAATAATTTTCGCTGGCTATTTAACGTTTTTACCCTCAATCGCCTTTTACCGTTGTTCACCCAGTCCCTAATTTGTGAATCTCGTCTCTGTATTCATCCTCTTCTTCCTCGTTCCTCCATCAATGGCGACCTCCTCCCAGCCGCAATAGTCGCCCTAATCGCAGACGGTTGGAGCCTTCTGGCGCCGAATCCCCAATATGTGAATCTTCTCCATCTCCGCTCTCTTCCTCCTCGCTCATCGCTCTGAACCGCCGCTGCCATTGAATCGCCGCCTCCTCCACCAGCAGAAAGCGCCTCTCCGGTCTCCTTCCTAGGGTTTCTCGGCCTCAATTTGTTAGATTGGAGTACGGCGGCGCCGTTCGGTGAAGATCTCGGTCATGTGCCGCTCTTCGATCCCGCGCCGGTCGAATTTGCAGCCGTTCCTGTGCCGCCCTGGCTGCTGTTCTCGTCGCTCCTGTCCCGTCTCCACCTCCACCGGCGCCAACGCCGCCGCCACCACTGCCACCTCCTCCCAGCGACAACAGTGGCCCCAATCGCAACAGTGGCCTCAACACTGGCTGCCAAATCTCTGAGGCGGAGATCCCAGATCTGCAGACGGTAGACAAGGAGCAGCCGAGCGGGTCCTCCGCCTCCCGCCGCCCCTCCTCCCGGTGCAGAGTCGCGCTGGTGCCAGGTAAGTTGATTTGCATCTGTTTGCTCCCGGTCTTCTTTCTGTTTTTGATTTATGACAGATCTGGGTAATGTTTTCCTACTTGATTTTGCTTGATTTATGGCAGGTCTTCTTTTTGTTTTTTTTTTTTTGAATTGGGTGTTTTTTGTGTGCTGATGTGCTGAGAATTCTATGTGCTCATCCTCTCCTTTACAAAGCTATGATAATTGTTTACATTCAGAAAGTTGCTATTACTTGCAAAAGAGTATTGAATACAATCTAGAGTTAAAACCATATATGACACAAATCTCTCTATTATATGCTAAATATTACATTGAAGCGCCTTGAGATTTTTGTGGCATGTATGCATCTGTTTGAGTTATCTGATTTGTGGAATTCAAGTGTGAATATAAATGTCAGCAGTATGGATGTACTGAATATGTATGTCAGCAGGGTTACTTTAAGTAAATCATCTCAAGTAACTTTAAAATTATGCTTATACCTTGTTCTGTGTAACTTTAAGGTGAGTATTTTTCTTGTAGTGTCATCAGTCAATGAAACAGGAATCTAAGTTTGATTCTCATCCACACTTCTGTTGACACCGCTGACATTTGAACTTTATTTCAGTGGCGCTGACAAATCAAAGGAAAAGGTCTTGGATCAAAAGGTGATATGGCAAATTTCTGGACTTCAATATGGTAAATTTGAGGATGAAAGAAGGAGCATATGAACATGCTCCTACACTTTTCGCATCAGATGTTCAGCAGGAGGTAGGCTTCAATCCTTGAACCGTAGAATGCTAGAGTTACGAAACTTCTGTATTGTAACTAAGTTGATAGCTAAATCTTGAATTAATTTTATCTCTTTTAATTTCCTTTTGAAGATTGGTTTCCAAGAGAAATAACTTTATTATTTTGAATCTAAATTCGTGATTTTGGCACAAATTCTGTTTTTTTAAGCCAAATGTCAGCAGTGTGACAGATTGTTATATTACTTCAATTCATCACAAGAGATACACACCATCTCAGTGCATTTTAGCATTAAAATTCACATTTCTAATACCTTAGATGTGGTGGAGTCGTTATATATATCACATGTCAGCAGAGTAGCATATTGTTATATTAATTCAATCCATTTAAAGGTGGGAAAGGAAACTTTTGATGTGTATCATCATTACAATCTTTTAGGACATCACCTTGCATTTAAGCATTAAAAATCAGTAACTTAATATGTTAGATTTAGCTAAGTCTCTATATGTCATCAGCATCAACTTATGCATATAATAATCTTAATTTTGCATATCAGTCATATGGGGTTGCATATCAGTAAAATGTAGTTGCATATTATAATTTTACAATTTTACAAAATTAATTTAAGTTAGTTGCACATCACCCTATGCATATTTTGGATGTGTATACTCATATCAAACCATTAGCAAAAATATTCACTGCATTTTAGCATCAAATTTCACAAACGCAATACCTTAGTTCCGACCCATATATATATATATGGGAAGTGGAAGCCAAGGAAATAGTTGAGAATGGGGCTACTGTCATAGAATCTGTGTACTGAACAGGGGGCTGCGACTAAAGGAATGTGCTTGGTAAAATTTTGAATCAATAAAGCTTTCTTCCTAGTACATCATCAACTGTGAATCCAAGTTTGGTTTACATTGTTCAAATTATATCGTTTGCAGCTTTGTTATTTGGATTTTTGTATGGAAAATGCCAATTCCAACAGCTTGTTTGCAAAAGGGATTTGATTGTGCCTACTAATTTAGCATTGTTTGACGTATGTTCCTAATGGCAATTGGAGGATTTGGAGGAAAAAAAAAGAGAGATGATTTTGTAAAATTACCCACTTAAATACTCGTTAATTATTATCTTAAAATGTTGGGAGTATACCTAAATAATTAGTTTGATTTAATCTCTTTGCCTGCACCTCCGATTCCTAAAATGTTTTAGAACATCTTCAATGCTGACATATTTAGATCTGAATTTGGTTTGTAAAAGAAGCTGCATATTTAGATCTGAACTTGCATTATTTAGATCTTCGGCAAGGAATTGCAAATCCAAACCCTAGGTTCTTCGAAAATCTCTTGTGCTCAAATTGACAGATTATTTGATTGCAAGTTGTGCTTGATGATGTGCGTCTTTTGCATCTGATTTGATCATTTCTACATATGCATTTATCTGTCAACACGTGGGTCTTTTGCATATGTCAATATGTGTTTTACTGTTGGCTCTTCCCCCACCTAAACCGAACTGTTCTATTTTGGAAGACTTATGAGAAGCTGTAATTTCAGAAATCTATAATTCCTGAAATCTGTAATTTCAGGAATCTGTAATACCTAAAATCTGTAATTTCTGTACTTCCTAAAATCTGTAAATCACATTTTAATATTTAAATTCTGTAATTTCAGTTTTCTGTAATTCTGTAAATCAGTTTTCTCACATTTTAGAACTGTTGTAATTCTGTAATTTCTGTAAATCAGTTTTCTGAAATCTGTACTTCCTAAATTCTGTAATTTCAGTTTTAAAATCAGTAAATGAAGTTTTAAAATATTTAAATTCACATTTTAATATGTAATTCCAGCAATATGTAATTTCGCTTGCATCTTGCTTCCGCTGATTTCGGGTCTCTTTTCGGGGCTGCTGTAGCTTCTGAATTTCACTTGCATCTTGCTTCTGCTGATTTTGGGTCTCTTTTCGGGGCTGCTGTAGCCTCTGAATTTCATCTTCTATTGTTGTATCTGTTGTAACTTAAATGTTGACATTTGTATCTTTCGTTGATGGGTTATTTTAAACTATTGTGCAGTAAAGAAGACATTCAAAGATATATTGAGAATATTTTTCATTTTCAGTGTCAGAGTTGTGTTGTTCACTACTTTATGCAGCTTGACCATAATGTGTTTGTCTTTCTGTTATGAATATGTCTGCAAATATAAATTGATGATATGCAAATATAAAATCATCTAGGGCGTATATAAAATTATGAAATATAAATATTAAATTTAATTTAATATTGTGGTAATATAAATAGATACACCACCCTCCTGCAAATGTAAAAGCATGATATGCAAATATAAATTGATGATATGCAAATATAAGTTGATGATATGCAAATATAAATTGATGATATGCAAATATAAGTTGATGATATGCAATTATAAATTACTAGAAAATTGCACTAATATATCTTATTATTGAAAAATTATTAGAAAATTTTGTAAATTACTAGAATTATTATAAATTTTAGCCTGTGCGGGATTCGAACCCACGTATTTGCGCGTAAGCACATCGCTCTACCATTGAGCTAAAAGGCTCTACCATCTCTCTAACATTCAGATAAACATAACTCCTAATAAACAGTACACATTTGTATACACATCAACAAACTGGATTCCTCTAATCGACACATAATGTGCAAAAATAAAAAATAATAGTAATTAGTATACTTTTACATTTGTAGAACCTTAATTTATATTTGCAAATTATAATCATACATTTTCACAACATGAATTTGAATTTTCCCAACTTATTTTTATTCACTAGAAAATAAAATATAAGTACTAGATATCAATAATGATATATTTGCACATCTTGAATTACCTTTTGCATATATTATAACGTTATATTTGCATATAATTGATTTATAGTTGCATATCATACGTTTAGAATTTGCGCAACATCAATTTATAATATGCAAGAGAAACCGATGTAAGATGAAAAGAAAATACTGTAAGACAACAAAATATAAAAATTGTTCAAATTAAAATATAAAAGTCTTACCATTGATATAATAAAAGATTATAAATTGTAATTTTTCAAACATTTAAATCTAAAAAGTGCATATGTAATGTTGCATAACAGATTGTTATATTTGCATAACAGATTGTTATATGTGCATATCATATAGTTATATTTGCATAACAGTAACTTATATTTGCACAACATAAACTTCTTATTTTTCAACTTGTTTTTAAATTCACATTGCTTGTTTTTTAATTGGATTTAAATGTTGACATTTAGCCATTGATGTGCAAAAGCTTTATCTTTTACCATTTCTTTTATTAGAGGGTTGTAGAAATTTGAGATTATCATCTCATGTAATATGATATCAATTTTGAGAATGATCTTATTTGTAAACTTTATCTTTTATTATATGTTGACATTTATCTTAAATGTTGACATTTAGCCGTGGATGTGCAAAATCTTTATCTTTTACCATGTCGGCGTCGACATTGTCAGCGTTATAGTGCTAACATGAAAAAAAAAGCGTTGACACGAAAAAATGCATCCCTAACGTCAGCGTCAGCAGCTTCGGCAGAATCGATGTCGGCACCAGCCGACATCTCCGATGTCAGCGTCAGCATCTCTAATGTTGACGTCGGCAACGTAAGTGTCAGCATCTCCGATGTCGTTATCAGCAATATCAACATCAGTATTTCTGACACGGAAAAAAAGCATATTCAACGTCAGCACCAGCCAATATCAGCGTAAGCATCTCCGATGTTGGCGTCAGCCGACATCAGCGTAAGCCAACATGAGCGTCAACAATGTCAACATCAGTGTTGTTGACACGGAAAAAAGCATCTTCGACGTCGGCGTGAGCATCTCCGATGTCAGTGTCAACGGTGTCAGGAATATCGGTGTCAACAACATCTCCGATGTCAGCGTCAGCATGTCGAATGTTGGCGTCGACAATGTCAGCGTTAGTGATAACACGAAAAAAAGAAGTGTTGAGACAAAAAAAAACATCCCTAACGTCGGTGTCGGTGTCAGCAGTGCTAGCAATGTGAGTGTCAACGTTGTCAGGAATGTCGATGTCAACAACATCGATGTTGACATTAATGCAATTTTAAAAGCCTCTTAGTTCAATCAATGGTAGAGTGATGTGCTTATGTGCAATTTTCTAGTAATTTATAATTGCATATCATCAACTTATATTTGCATATCATCAACTTATATTTGCATATCATGCTTTCACATTTCTAGGAGGGTGGTGTATCTATTTATATTACCACAATATTAAATTAAATTTAATATTTATATTTCATAATTTTATATACGCCCTAGATGATTTTATATTTGCATATCATCAATTTATATTTGCATAGTATACTTTTACATTTGTACAACACAATATTATATTTACACAACATAAACTTATATTTGCACACAAATATAAAATTTCAAAAAGTGTAATTGACACGGGAAAAAAAATGCAATTTTAGTTTGAATGTACTATTTAGAACTGAAAAGTGCAATTTTGGTTTGAAAAAGTTCAAATATAAAACCGAAAAGTGCAATTTTATAATTCAAATACAAAACTGGAAAGTGCAATTTTATAAATTTATATTTGCACAATACAAACTTATATTTGCACAATATAATATTATATTTGCATACAAATATAAAATTTCAAAAAGTGCTGACACGGAAAAAAAAGATGCAGATTTAGTTTGAATAAGCAATTTAGAACTTAAATGTGCATTTTAATACAATTAGAATGGTTCAGAAGCTTTTATTATAAGCATATTAAGTCATATGCATGTCTCAAATATGAAAGACATTGTACTTCCTTAGTCACGTAATTTGGGTGTGAGCAATCTAGACTCGGTTTCCAGGGTTTCCAACTCTCTGAGCAATCCGAAGGGAATAATCCAAATTCATTCGAAGATCAACAAAAAATCTAATTAAATCTAATTATTCCAAGCTTTAGCAAGACTGTTATCAACTGAGAAATGAAGCTCTAAATCTCCATTGATGCAATTGGAGAGAGGAGAAAGAGAGCAAACGGAGTTTGTTATTTCTCAACTGAATTAATGAGAGAAAAACAGTTACAGAGGAGCCTTAATATAGGCAGAGTTCAGCACACAAAGCTAAAACCAAACTCTTTACTTATTACAAAAACATATCGGGTTCAACAAAGACAAACTTCCACTTTCGGTTCGCAAATGTTCCTCCAAGCCACCCCTGGAGCAGGCCTGTTGTGAGCGGAATCTGCCATGTTTTACAGCAACTTTTATATCGATTTCTGTATACATTTCATGCATTTGGGTTAGGATAGTACAGAATCTGTGTAGTTTATGTTTATTTGCCAAAATTATGGAATCTACACCAGTTTCTGTTTAAATCGCAGAAATCGAGGCATTTACAGCAATTCTACAGAAGGTCGGAAAAGCTCGGAAAACCGCTACAAAAGTCCAAGATCAAAGCAGCGGAACAAGTCCAAAAACCCAGGCTACTCGATCTCGAGTAAGCCTGGTCGAGCTAGACAAGCCATGTCCGAGCAGACATAGTCGAGCAAGCCTGCTCGAGAAACCAGACAACCCGAGCCTCCGAAGCCAACTCGATCTCGAGGACCGTTAGTCGAGGTCGACAAAGACCAGAGTCCAGATCCGGAGTCCATCGAGGAGAGATGCTCGAGAAACCCTAGTCGGCGAGCCACCGTACTCGAGGTCGACTAGGGCTTGTCGAGATCGACGAGCGCCTGAGTCCTTGTCCGAGCCAGTCGAGCACACCAACCCGAGGAGAGCCAGGCCGAGGAGATCCACTCGAGCTCGAGGAGCTTTACTCGAGATCGACAAGAGCCCAGTGAGCCAACTCCGAGCCACATCGAGCAGAGTCAAGCCGAGCCGAGAAGCCGTACTCGAGGTCGAGTAGACCTACTCGAGGTCGAGTAAGGCAGTGTCCAGAATCTTCTCGACTAGCCCTGTCCGAGTAGAGTTGACGTTGCTTGGTCGCGAAGGCGGAAAATTCTATCCCGATCTATCAAGTTCTATCTATGGAAGGCGATCTATCAACATGAAGACATACTTCCATATTTAGTTTTATCTATTCCTTTTTGATTTATTTCCTAAAAACAATTTATTTATCTTTTAAGCTTTTAGATAGAAATTTAGATATAGATAGATATCTTCTTTCCTAGATTAGCTAGGGAATGAAGGCTATAAATAAAGCCCATGGGGCTCAGTTTGATTCATTCAATTTCAGAGACAAGTAGTTAGTTCCACAGAGAAGTTTAGGAGTTCTAAGGTTTTTAAGGTTTTGGCTTACAGCGAAAGTTGATTGCCAAGATTGTAAAGACTTTGAATTTAGTTTATGCAAGTTATTTCTTTTCATTCAATGTCTGCGATTGCGATGAGGCGTGAGTAGTCCACCCACTTCTGGGGCTGGGGTGAGCCCGACGGTGGCCATGTGAGGCGATGCGATAAAGGTCAGGTCTTTTGTGCGATTCATCTTCTATCCCTATGAGCATGATTCTTTTGCGAGAGTTGAAGGTGATCCTTGTTTGTGTTATTGAAGCGAAAGTGATCTTAATGCAACTTGGATTAATTATGTGAAAAAGGGTTAGTAACAATTAGGGTTTATGCGAAAGCCTCTATATGCCTATTTGTTAATGACGAAAGTTATTTGATGGAAAGCATGATCTTTTGTGCCTTTATGTGTTGTTTTGCATGGTTATCGTTGTGGTGTTGAAACCCTGGCCTTGGAAGTCTTTTAGGATATTGAGTTTATTTCTGTTAAATTTCTGAATTCTGTCGAAAATCTGCGATTTTGTGTTTTCTGTTTCTCATCGACCTAGACGAAGCTTTGTCGACCTCGAGTAGCATCTTGTCGAGGTCGAGGAGGGGTGGTCTTAGTCGAGTTGTCTTTTCTTCTGCTTTTGTCGATTTAAAGTTTCTGTCTTTGCTTTCCTTTGTCGAAGTCGAGTAGTAGTGGTCGAGATCGAGTTGACTTGCCTTTGTCGAGTTGCTTCGTTTTCGATTTTGGGTTACCGTTGTCGACTGTCTTTGTCTATCTCGAGTTGCTGTCGTCGAGATCGACCAGTGTGTTGCCTTGCTTTTATTTGCTTTAGTTCTTTACTTTCTGTCTTTTAGTTTTGTTATTTGCTTTTATTTAGTTGCCCTTGCCGGGTTTATTTCTGTCTCTGTGCTTTTCTGCTGTGTCTGTGAGAATCTGATAGCTACCTGAGAACTGCTGACGTGCTTCCTCGTGGATTCGATCCTGACTTTCTCTTACTGCATTGGAGGAGTCTTGTATTCATTTGCTGAGGCCTAAGTCTGGTTTGATCTATTTCATTATATTTCATACTCGATTTCTCCATACAACAAATTGGCGCCGTTGCCGGGGAAGCAATCATTCGCGCCTTAGGTAGTCGGATCTCACTGTTTCTTTGAGTTACGTTTCAGGTGTATGCGCCGTTCTGGTCAAACACCTGAGTTTGACGCCTTAGACGAACCGGAACGTCTTTTTCACATCAGAATTAAACTGCAAAGAGCCATGGCAGCTGCGGAAACACAGGAACAGCTGATCGCAAGGCTCACCAGGGATCTAGCCGCTGGGGATGCTGCTCTCGCCGCTGAGAGGGCAGCAAGGGAACAGGAAGCTGAACGCGCAAGGCAAGCGGAAGCTGAGCTTGCCCAATATCCAACCACTGTTGAGGATTATATGCATCCCACTCTCGTCGTGCCTGAATCGGCGATTCTAATCTCTGATAACTCTTTTGAAATTCGCACTCAATTTCTTATAGAGCTTAAAAATAATGCCTTATAAGGTAGATTTAATGAGTGTCCTCTTGAGCATATTACCAACTTTTCTGATATGTGCCGTACTCTTGCTGAAGGTACCACGCTGGAATATGTCAAGATGAAAGCTTTTCGCTGGTCTCTCGCTGGTCCTACACTGAAATGGCTGGAAGGACTGAAAGCAAAATCACTGACAACCTGGGCCCAAGTAGAGCAAGAATTTCTGAATAAATTCTTCCCACCCGCCAAAACAGCACATCTCCGCCAGAAAATCACCGCCTTCAAACAGAAGCAAGGGGAACCGCTGGCAAAGGCATGGGAACGCTACAAGGAACTTCTGTGATCTTGCCCTACTCATGGACAGCCGCCCTACGTCATTCAAGAGATCTTCTTCAACTCTCTTGATTAAGGCACTAAGGACAGAATCAACCATTATACTCGCTATGAGTTCCTGACAATGCCACCAATTGACGCCTGGGATGTGCTCGACAAGCTCACCAATTATGACAACAAGTATGGGGCTACTTCAAACTATGATGAGAACTCCTACGCCAGGCCAGCACCATCTATGCCACTTTATGAGCCAGCAAAGGAGATCGACCCAGATGTCAGGGAGCAATACTACAGAGACCAGAATAAGAAGCTCCTCAAACAGGTGAAGTATCTCTCTGTCAACCAGCCTTGCATAGAATGCGGATCGCAAAGGCACACCACTACTGAGTGCCCACACACAGAGCAAGTCAGGATGGCAGAACATCATGAGGATGCAGCTTACGCAGGAGGGCCTAATCGCTATATGGGGGATGAAAGGCCTTATCAACAGCAATGGAACCAAGGTCCCCCTAGGAATCCTCCACCTTACAAAGCTCCAGGACATCCAGAAAGGGATCAAAAGAAGGATGATCTGCAGCTGATCCTTGAGGAGATGCGACGAAATCAAGGCACCATCAATAACCAGTTCCAGAACATCACCACCAAATTTGGAGAACTGGACATCTGGAAAAGGGGAATTGAGACTCAGATAGGACAGATTTCTGCGCAGATCCCACGACAGTCTGGCAAGCTCCCTGGGCAAACAGAACCAAATCCTAAGGGAAAGACTGGACACATAGCTGCTGTAAAACTCAGGAGCGGGCATCAACTGCAAGAGCCAGAGGTCGGAGAGCAGCAGAACAACGAAGAACAGCAAGTCGATGTCGAGGAAGGACAACTCGACCTCGAGGAGAAAATGCCAGAATCTTCGTCTGCGCCGAACAGCAACTCGACAGCACCAAATCCAGTCGATATCGACAAGTCTGTAGTCGATGTCGAGGAGCCCCAGGTCGAGAAATCTGCAACACCTTCGACGTCAGTTCTGGCTCTGACTCAGAAAAGGAAGCTGCCTTTCCCCACAAAATCTCTAAAGGACCCAGCGGAGAAAAAGTTTCAGCGCTTCATCAAGATGCTTCAAAAGCTGAATGTTACCATACCCTTCACAGAAGCTCTCAATGAAATGCCATCTTATGTCAAATTCCTGAAGGAGATTCTGAGCAAAAAGCGATCAATGGCTGAAATTACAGAGGAGTGCAGCCAGCTGGACATACTGGAAAAGCGGCCGGATCCAGGTAAGTTTGCTATAACTATTGGATTTGGTCCATACAAAATTAATGCTTTATGTGATCTTGGAGCCAGTGTTAGTATTATGCCTTTAACGATTTGGTCCAAGATTAAGATAGGTGCCCTGGAGCCTGTGGATGCTAGACTTTACATGGCCAACAACACGGTGGTCATTCCAACATGCATGGTGGAAAATGTCCCAGTACAAGTAGGTAAATTCTTCGTCCCTGCTGATTTCTTAATTATTGATATGCAAGAAGATCCTGCTTGTCCAATTATTCTAGGGAGACCATTCTTGGCGACGGTGGATGCCAACATAAGTGTAAGGAAAGGAGTGCTCACCTTCAACATCAGCGATGAAGTAATTGAGTATTCCTTCAACAAAACTGAAAGGCATACAAGTCCGATGGAAGAGGTCAAATCTATCTCAGCTGGCTACATCACCTGCGGGGAACCCAAGGTCAGGAATATGACCCCCGAGGAGCTAGAAAAGAGGGACATGGAGGCCCAGGTGGAGGAGATCATGTCAATCCTCAAGGAGAACACAAGGACTAAGTATGGGGTCAAGATCGACCAAACCCTAGTCGATCTCGACCAGACCAAGGAGACTCCACCAGAGCCAGCTTCGTCGAACAGCAAACCGGAGGAGCCACCCTACTCGATCTCGAGTAGGCTCGTCGAGGTCGACCAGAACTCGGGGAGCCCAGAGCCTGCTTCCTCGACACTGAGAACACCAGATCCAGGAGCCTCGTCGAGGTCGACCACACTTGTCGAGATCGACAAGCCCGCTGCTGACTCGGCTTCATCTCCCTCGACACAGACTCCACCAAACGGACAACCTTCGTCGATCTCGACCAGTCTACTCGAGGTCGACCACAAGTCGGCACCACCAGACCCTGTGTTCTCGAGGAGCAACCCACCAGGAGCAGAACCCTTGTCGATCTCGACCACCTTACTCGAGGTCGACAAGACCAAATCTTCCTCGACGCCATCTTCCTCGACGACGCAGCCACCAGTGCCAGAACCCTACTCGATGTCGAGTAGGCTTGTCGAGGTCGACCAGCCCCTGTCTTCACCAGCTCCTGCTTCCTCGACCAGACCACCACCAGAACCAGCAGCCTCGTCGATCTCGAGGAGCCCTAGTCGAGATCGACCAAACACCGTGGTGCCCGATTCCGTTTCCGCAAAGGTGAGCCAAGGTATGGATCTTTCTTCTCCTATTTCCATTAAAGATTTATCTATACATGGGAGAGGTTTGCCTTGGTATGTGCGATTGTGTAGGATTTCCAATGATGAGCCTAAGGAGTATGAAGTTGGAGACAAACTCTATGTCTCTAAATCAAAGGATCATTGGTTTCCTAACAAATTCAACAAGAAGCGGATGGGACTGTTCGTGGTGAACAAGATCCATTCTGGAGGATTACAGCTGATGGACAAGAATGGAGTCTTATTTGAGGCTCAAGCTACATGGGCCCTGCAGATGCCACCTTGAGCATTAATGAAAGTCGGCCTAGCGACTATAAAATCTAGAGCATGTACATAGACTTTTTAGGAAATTTAAGACTTTGTTTTTGGTTTTTGGTTTTGAACATTGTTTTTGGTTTGTTGTTTCTATTTTTTGGTATATGTCTTCTACTTTTCAGGTCAATGGATAGAACCAAGCTACATTAATACTCGGACTAGGAGGTGCTCCATTTGGAATTTTGCGGCTCTGCACTCATGTCTTGTGAGTTTTTTTCTTTACCCTTTACATTGTTACAGTGAGGACACTGTAATATTTAAGTATGGGGTGGGGGAAGGGCTTACTTTATGCATATTTGCCATATTTGACATTATGTGTGCATATTTAGAATTTATTTCTTTGAATTGCTACATGGCTATTTTGGAATGCATTATTTATTTATGTGCTTATATGCATGTTTTCCAAAAGTTTGAAAAAATACCCCCATTGAAAATTTTGAAAAATGTCATGGAAGCTTATATTGGACTCGACGATGCAAAATTGGATTCATTAGAGATATAAGCATGAAATTGCCTAGTTAAGGGAAGTCACAATGAAGTGCATTATTTCTTGAAAACCATGAAAGGAGGTAAAATTTGAAGTTGCTTTTGACATGTTGCTTGATAAGATGATGGAGGACTTTATATTTCCATATAATGCTCATTGTTTATATCCTAGCCATACCTATGCTTATGCATCACAAAAGCCATAATATGCCTTATTTCATATATTGCTCCACATGATCCAAATAATTGCCATTCTTTACCTTATCCGGGGATTATGTTGAGAATGATGTTACATTATGGAGATATTATTGTATGGTTGTTTTGTGTTGTTATCATATTTGGAGTTTGGAAGGAAATTTGTTTGAAATATATGGAAAATTTAATGAGTGAAAGAAAATCCAATCACCTTAGGAGATAAAGGTAGATTGACCCTGCTCTCTAAGATAATAGTTTGGAGAGATGGGACACATTGTGAGGAGTCCGACGCACTAAGTATCCGGGGCCATTCATGACACCCATGTTTGCGACTCGCGAGAAGGCAGTGATGAGGTCAGAGAGGTAAAAGCATTATTATTGATAAAAGCAATATGAAAGGTGATGAATAAAAGGGAGAAAGAATGTGGAATGAAACTCAAAGTTTGAAAGTGATCCATTTCCCCGGATCAAACGCACCACATTGCCAGAAATTGCCCACCTTTAGCCTTTTACCAATCTACTCCTTCATGAGCTTAAATTAAAGTCTTCTTGATTATCAATGCTTTGTCACATAAAAATTGTTTGTGCATAACCCTCCTTTTGTGAGTAGATGTTGCTTTTACATATTTGCACATGCATGAATTTGTGACACTAGTACCTTTTCAAGGATGGTAATTGATTGCAGGGTTATATAAGAATGAATCTGATATGTTGAGAGTTTGAATTCTTCCCCTGAATGACAAATAAAAGTATTGCTTGAGGACAAGCAAGCTTAAGTATGGGGTGTTTGTTGTGAGCGGAATCTGCCATGTTTTACAGCAACTTTTATATCGATTTCTGTATACATTTCATGCATTTGGGTTAGGATAGTACAGAATCTGTGTAGTTTATGTTTATTTGCCAAAATTATGGAATCTACACCAGTTTCTGTTTAAATCGCAGAAATCGAGGCATTTACAGCAATTCTACAGAAGGTCGGAAAAGCTCGGAAAACCGCTACAGAAGTCCAAGATCAAAGCAGCGGAACAAGTCCAAAAACCCAGGCTACTCGATCTCGAGTAAGCCTGGTCGAGCTAGACAAGC
The DNA here is from genome assembly GCA_037127255.1 of Persicaria tinctoria. NCBI lineage: Eukaryota > Viridiplantae > Streptophyta > Magnoliopsida > Caryophyllales > Polygonaceae > Persicaria > Persicaria tinctoria. Next base: position 4,945,276 of record JBANSL010000010.1, read on the forward strand.
CATGTCCGAGCAGACATAGTCGAGCAAGCCTGCTCGAGAAACCAGACAACCCGGGCCTCCGAAGCCAACTCGATCTCGAGGACCGTTAGTCGAGGTCGACAAAGACCAGAGTCCAGATCCGGAGTCCATCGAGGAGAGATGCTCGAGAAACCCTAGTCGGCGAGCCACCGTACTCGAGGTCGACTAGGGCTTGTCGAGATCGACGAGCGCCTGAGTCCTTGTCCGAGCCAGTCGAGCACACCAACCCGAGGAGAGCCAGGCCGAGGAGATCCACTCGAGCTCGAGGAGCTTTACTCGAGATCGACAAGAGCCTAGTGAGCCAACTCCGAGCCACATCGAGCAGAGTCAAGCCGAGCCGAGAAGCCGTACTCGAGGTCGAGTAGACCTACTCGAGGTCGAGTAAGGCAGTGTCCAGAATCTTCTCGACTAGCCCTGTCCGAGTAGAGTTGACGTTGCTTGGTCACGAAGGCGGAAAATTCTATCCCGATCTATCAAGTTCTATCTATGGAAGGCGATCTATCAACATGAAGACATACTGCCATATTTAGTTTTATCTATTCCTTTTTGATTTATTTCCTAAAAACAATTTATTTATCTTTTAAGCTTTTAGATAGAAATTTAGATATAGATAGATATCTTCTTTCCTAGATTAGCTAGGGAATGAAGGCTATAAATAGAGCCCATGGGGCTCAGTTTGATTCATTCAATTTCAGAGACAAGTAGTTAGTTCCACAGAGAAGTTTAGGAGTTCTAAGGTTTTTAAGGTTTTGGCTTACAGCGAAAGTTGATTGCCAAGATTGTAAAGGCTTTGAATTTAGTTTATGCAAGTTATTTCTTTTCATTCAATGTCTGCGATTGCGATGAGGCGTGAGTAGTCCACCCACTTTTGGGGCTGGGGTGAGCCCGACGGTGGCCATGTGAGGCGATGCGATAAAGGTCAGGTCTTTTGTGCGATTCATCTTCTATCCCTATGAGCATGATTCTTTTGCGAGAGTTGAAGGTGATCCTTGTTTGTGTTATTGAAGCGAAAGTGATCTTAATGCAACTTGGATTAATTATGTGAAAAAGGGTTAGTAACAATTAGGGTTTATGCGAAAGCCTCTATATGCCTATTTGTTAATGACGAAAGTTATTTGATGGAAAGCATGATCTTTTGTGCCTTTATGTGTTGTTTTGCATGGTTATCGTTGTGGTGTTGAAACCCTGGCCTTGGAAGTCTTTTAGCATATTGAGTTTATTTCTGTTAAATTTCTGAATTCTGTCGAAAATCTGCGATTTTGTGTTTTCTGTTTCTCATCGACCTAGACGAAGCTTTGTCGACCTCGAGTAGCATCTTGTCGAGGTCGAGGAGGGGTGGTCTTAGTCGAGTTGTCTTTTCTTCTGCTTTTGTCGATTTAAAGTTTCTGTCTTTGCTTTCCTTTGTCGAAGTCGAGTAGTAGTGGTCGAGATCGAGTTGACTTGCCTTTGTCGAGTTGCTTCGTTTTCGATTTTGGGTTACTGTTGTCGACTGTCTTTGTCTATCTCGAGTTGCTGTCGTCGAGATCGACCAGTGTGTTGCCTTGCTTTTATTTGCTTTAGTTCTTTACTTTCTGTCTTTTAGTTTTGTTATTTGCTTTTATTTAGTTGCCCTTGCCGGGTTTATTTCTGTCTCTGTGCTTTTCTGCTGTGTCTGTGAGAATCTGATAGCTACCTGAGAACTGCTGACGTGCTTCCTCGTGGATTCGATCCTGACTTTCTCTTACTGCATTGGAGGAGTCTTGTATTCATTTGCTGAGGCCTAAGTCTGGTTTGATCTATTTCATTATATTTCATACTCGATTTCTCCATACAACAAGGCCATAAGATGAACATTACTAGCATATTTGTGTTTTCTCAATTCTGTCATAATGTGTAAGCTGCTGAATTGTTGATTGATTTGGTCAAGTTCAGTGGTAATGCACATGGGTATACATACACTTTCTCTTGTTTCATTCCTAAATTAATTATGAATATATTAATGGACATAGCGATTAAAGAACAAAAGAATCCAGAATTATTTCTGTGGGTTCTCAAAAGCTACATATTGTAGGCAGTGAGGCAGATGGTATCTTGTATGATCTTCAAGTAGATGTGAAGACAACAAGCAATATGACTTCCAGCCACGGACACGAGAAAAGCCTTCTGTAAGTCGTCACCTATGCATAATGCATGAAGTTTTCATACCATGGAAGAGTTATAGGCCCATCACCTTGCACAAAAATGCTGCTCTTGAGGTATGCAAGCGGAATGAAGAAGCGTTGTTCATCAGTAGAGTACACCTTTTCGGCACTGGATGAACTCCTGTAGGATCCTCCTTCTGTGGCATTTGGATAAGATATCCGCTTCCTCTTTAGCATGGCTAGTTTGATCAAGGTGCTTGAGTTGACCATGTTGGATTTATTCTTTTGCCCGCTAGACAGATTATGAGCAAATTCAGATGAAATTCAGCAAGACTTGAGCAAAAAAGAGATTCAGTAGCAATGACTTGCTTCCTTTTTCAAAGCTAATTAATTAAACTTGAGAGAAATCAAAGGCTTTTGATATATATGGCCAATTAGCAGCTACTGTCACAGAGATTCATATTGTTGATACTTATGTTTGCTTGAATCTATCATGAGAAATCAAAGGCTTTTTTGCCTTTTCATGAACTAACACAGCACCGAAAAACTCACACTCTTCTATGTGTTGTTTCTTCAGAAACTCGTGCTCAGCACCGAATCCAACAACAAGTGGGTCAATTGAAAGATAACTATCAAGATTCAGCAATCAAACTGAATTTGTGCACAACTACAAACATTTCATGATCTATGTGACCATGATCTATGACAGCTACGGAGGAAATTGAAGAGAATTCATAAACCAGAGCAAGGAAAGAGAGAGAAAGGAAAAGGGAAAACTAGATTTGTGGAACTATGCACCTTCTTTCTTATTCACCAAAACTCACTTCTGTACACAGTGGGAGCAAGTATGTATAGCCGAGTTTGTTAAGATGATGACATCACCTTTATTCTTTACATATAACTACAACTAAGCTACTGATTAACAAACTAATCCGTCATTCTATATGCTCTAAAATAACAAATAAGATTTAACAACAAAAGCAATGGAAGATTACAAAGAGACAATAAGACAGCAGCAAAGGAGGGTCGATCCACGGGCACCGAAAGTCATCAAAACAGCCCCAAACAGTACACCAGGGACAGTAAGACTGACATGGAATATGCTCAATCCGTCCATCAAGGTTTGGACAATCATTAGAGGGTGGCTTATGCTTTGTGCAATAAGATAGCAGACGAATGCACTGGTCTTCCTCATCTTCATCCATAGGAATAAGATGGAATCTGTCTTCATCCTCGAGCTATGACAAAAAATACAAAAACACACGTCAGCTTCATATCTTTGTGCAAAATACCCACAAAATGCTACTCCCTCTGATCATTTTTATTTGATGTTGTAGAGTCCAGCACAAGATTTAAAGAGAATAAACTTCACACTTGATTTTTTTATTTAACTCCACAATCAGCACATTAAGAAACAAGGTAGAATGAGTACATTTGTTTATGGTACATTTGTTTACAGTCAGCAGTTGGCAGTTTCTAATTCTACTGTCAGCAGACTTTGGGAAAAACATCATTGAGTTCAAAGAAAGAGTACCCTCTCATGCTCCTCCTTAACTTGCATATTTTGTGGTTTAGCTAACTCATAAACATCACTAAGGTCCTGCTGGCTTAAAGATTTCTCCCGCTCTAGCTCCATAATCTGAAACAAAAAGAACTAAAGCAATACAAATTACAGTACAAAGCCAAGAAACCTAAAACAACTTAGAAGAGTTGACAAGAATTCAAGAGAGAAAAGAGCAGAAAACAGCTTAGAAGGTAGAACTTTGTAAGATATAACCCATACTAGAACAGAACATGTAGTTAAAAAAAATGAATCAACCTATAATAGAAATAAATTATAGTTGTTGCATCATCACTTCTGTTTGCATGCACTTGAGCTGCTGACACATTAGTCATTTCACTAGATGCAGAATCTCTATTAACCTATTCAATATATATAAATAAGAAAGCTTTCATGAAAGACACAACCTGATAATAAGTTCAAAAGTTCATTTGAATGACAATGCTGTGCATTTTGGTTAGATTGAGACCAAATTGGAGGCTTCACCACTAATCTATAGAAAGGGCAAAAACCAATTCAAATTCAGTATAGAATTTTAATAAGGCATAAATTGCAACATTCTCATGAATCATGGAAATTCAAACAATCAAGTAATCAACCAAATTCACAAAATTTGGAATCCATCCATCCATTTAGATATCAAATACTCATGAGCAATCCCTAATAGATAAAAGTTCTCAATTCTCCACTTTCAATTACTCTTATAATAATTGCTTGAGACATGTCAGCAGCCAAAATCACCAAATTTGAAGGTTGGTCTGGCCAATGAATCCCCTGCAGTACTTCCCCATTTCAATATCCTAGCCATTTTATCTCCTAGACATTTTATCGAATACCTAGAAGGCATGTATTTCCCCATCCCAATCTCAATTTTCAATCCACAAAAGCTCAAAATTCAAGCCAAGGATTAACCATAGAATTCTCAATTAGTATAAAAAGCATCAAAATTCAAACCAAGGATTAACCTAGTCAACACATCAGATAGAACATAAACAATGGGAATCAATAGGAAGGCAACAAGAAACACTAATCCTTGGAGCACTTGAATCATGACCCATCTTAATAAAAAAATGGAAATACGGGAGGGGAAAAAGGGGACATTACAGAAGATAAGTTGAAGAATAAAGAGATACCCGATAAATGCCTTCATGTTGTTGTAAATTGATCTACCTTCAGATACAACGGAAACTATGGTGCTGAAGTTATCATCGGCTAGGACCATGTCAGAGGCTTCTTTTGCGACCTAGTAGAAGCAACACAGTATCATTTAAGTTAGCAAACTGGCAAATTCATATGCTAGGCAAACTTTGATTCCTTTAAAGCAGAACACGGTCACCAGGTTTGTGTTGAAAAGGTGGAAGAAACACTATGTTGTGAAGGAAAGGAAGTCGCTAAGTCACTTCACTAATTTTCTTTTAGTTTTCTATATAGACAGCTGGATATGTAGTATCTAAAATCCATATAATTTCACTCTTACTCCTCTCAGTAAGCACACAAGTTTGTAGTATAGCACGATAAAGAGATTAGGTAAAAGATGAATAAAAATACCTCTGTCCCTGAAATGCCCATTGCAATGCCAATATCAGCCAACTTAAGAGCAGGTGCATCATTAACTCCATCACCAGTCATGGCAACAACTTCTCCATCCTCTTTAAGCAACCTCACTATCTCTTGTTTGTGCCTAGGCTCAGCTCTAGAAAACAGGAGTCCTCCAGTTTGTCTCAAATGCGTTTTCTGATCACGCTTTTCCATAAATTCTCTTCCAGTCAAGCTTCGGGATTTAATGTCCTCATGATGTCCAAATACACCTATTTCACGACAAATGGCTTCTGTTGTGTTCTTGTTATCACCAGTGATAACCATGACTCTAATGCCTGCAGCTCTGTAGTCCTCAATTGCTTGACAGACCTCTTTACGTGGAGGATCCTTAACCAATGTAAAGGAAATAAAAATAATCAGATGTGTACAACAAGGCACTGCCAAAACTCAAAATGAGACAATTAAACGTGCCCGGGTCAAGGAAAAACATACTCTTATTCCAGCTAGGCCAGCAAAGATAAGTTTGCTCTCCATTGAAGAATAGTTGGATGGATTAAGCAGCAGCGCATGAGCTGGATGATCATCATCACCATTATAAGTGGCAAATTCTGGAAGATCCTCCTTGTATGCAAATCCTACGCAACGCAAAGCGCTGGTGGACATCTCATGAAGGTTGTGTAAGATAGCATCCCTCATACTCTGATCTAGCTCAACAACTGAACCATCCAACAATTGCACAAAGGAGCTCATCTCGAGTAAATTCTCCACAGCCCCCTGCACCAATGTTGATTGTTGCAAAACTTTTTTAAGTCCAAGAGACAGTATCAGATGCAACCTGGTTATTCAAATCTGACAAATGATCCAATATTTTCAAGCTCAAAGCAGTGGCACAAAGGAAAGAGATATTTACACAAAGAATGTACTCATAAAGCCAAACAGGAAAATCACCCCGTCCCAAATAACCAAAACCACAAAAACTTCCCATGTTTACTTTTAAGTACCTTTACTAATAAGGATGATCATCATTGAAAAAGATCATCATTGAAAAAGAACACAAATCCGCCCTATTTTAGCATATAAAAACACAGACCTTAGAAGCTAGACAATTGCTAAGAAGCTGGACATTGAAAAAGAAGCTGGACAATTGCTCAGAAGGTGGACAATTTGTGCAGGCAGTAGTGCTCAACACAGACTTTTTTATTTTTATTTTGCAAGTTAGGTAACTAATTTCAATGACCAAAGATGCCCATCTTCCTTATTTGCTAGAACTAGAAGTCTAGAATACCTAACAAGACAAAACAAAGAAACCATCCCTTTCCAAATGTGTTAAGCTTATATGCCATTTGTAGGCCTCACTTTGCAAATGCATGAGAAGCATAAATAGCACAATTAACCCTTCATAGGCCATACAAAAGAAACCATCCCTTTCCAAATGTCCAATTTCATTGCAGAAGCCAAAAGACATGAAAGGAAAAGGAGAGGGAAAGCACAAGAAACATAAAAAAAACAGAAAGTGAAAACAAAAGGATAAAGAACAACTTATGGAAAAAACACACTGAATATATTTAAGATTTAGCATACTTAACTCTGCTGCAGCATGGCCTACGCCAAGTACCTATTTATACAGACAGATTAACACACGAAAATTCATATGAAAAAAGGGTATATTTTCTATATATTCAAAAGCAATAGAATGGAAGCATAGCAACTATAAAAATTATTAGATGTCAGCATAGCAGCCAAGACAGTTCAACACACGAAGATGTCAGCATCCAATATTCTAATTATTAGATGTCAGCATCAAATAAGCAGACTCATCGGCGTGAGCAGCCCCGTCTTTGCTATGGATGTACCTTAAGTTTTAGTGAGCTCATCTAAATTCAGCATCTTTTAACCCACCCCTAATCCCAACGACAACACAAAAATCACTCCCGAGTCCCAATAAAGCTCCAAAACAGCCCCTAATCCACCCCCTAAAAACTATGAGCACCAGAAAGAGAGCTAAGTCACATTGTCACAAAAATTTTGCATCAAAAAGTGACAGATCATGTAACAAAAGGCAGCTAAAAAGTCATAATTCACAATTTAAAGAGAGAGGAAATGAATACCTATGATGATCATATACACAATTCCAAGCTACAAAAGAGCCCTCTCAGATTCACTAACAATCAATGGTTTCACATCCTAATTTCAGGCAAAAATCTGTCACATGTATGCTCAATTTCAATCACACAGAAAAACAACCAATCTGAAACAAAAAGAACTCGAATACCAGTTCAGAAATTAGCCAAAACAAGACTAGTTCAGAAATAATTGATGCTAAATTAAAAAGGAAGTAGACATATATAAACCATTCCAATGCAAGCTTAGTTTCATAAAAAATTGATGCTGACATACACCCATGCTTGTTGCAGATCTTGAAGCTTAGAATTGCATTACTAAAGTAGCCGATGTTTAAAACTAACCAGATCCAATGCAAGCTTAGTTTCATAAAAAAAAATTGATGCTGACATACACCCAGGATACTTGGATAATACCAAATCGACATCTAACAACCCAATTTGCAAACAGCAGGCTAAATGCAGATTCAATACTCTAATTTGCAAGCAGAATCAATACTATAATATCATCTAATTTGCAAGCAGATTCAATACTATAATACCAATTTGCAAGAAAATTCAATACTATAATATCATCTAATTAGGAACAAGCAGAGATTCAGAAATTTGAAGCCAAACCTAAATAGGTTCGCAAACAAGCTCTCGCCCTCCTTTCTTCCTGCCGTAGGTTTTCTGAAAATTTGAAGCCAAACCTAAAATTGCAAACAAATTCTCGTCCTCCTTCCTCCTGCAGTAGGTTTTCTGATTTGCAAACAGGTTCGGGCTCCTTGGCAGATTCCGCAAGCAGATATCGAAAAAGAGTGGTGATGGTGGTGAGGGAGGCGGCCAGTGACGGTGGTGAGGGAGGCGTCCGGTGATGGTGGTGAGAGCCGCAACCAGTTGAAGCAATCGGAAGGGAGATCTCGATTGCAAACAGCCGAAGACCTCCGAAGACCTCGAGACAGAGAGTGGATTTGGAGACAGCAGATCTCGACAGAGAGTGGTGATGGTGGTGAGGGAGGCGGCCGGTGACGGTGGTGAGGGAGGCGTCCGGTGATGGCAGCGAGGGATGCGGTCGGTGGCGGAGGTGAGAGCCGGCGTCGGGTATATCGATTAGGTATTTGAAGGAAGGAGAAAGAAGAGGGCGATAAAGATGTCAGCACAGTAAGTTCCGTTTAAAGGGTTAAAAGGAATGGATAGTTTTGTAATATATTCAAACATGTGGATACTCCTTTAATTTAGGTAATTTTTTTGGATATTTTTGGAAACGTCCCTTTTAAAAAACGGAAGATATAAAACTGGGTTGTACTCTCGTATTTAAAAAACGGAAGTACAATTTTAATTACACCTCCCCTCTTTCAAACACGGGAGTACACCTATTTTATAACTTCCGTTTTCTAAATACGGGAGTACAAGTATTTTGAAAAAATAAACAAGTTTGATTTTAACTTTTTAAAAAAAAAAAATAGAAACACACATAACTTTAATAAATAAATTGTAACGGTTATCCACGCCCTTGCGCGTTTTGTTAATAAATTATATTTTAGTATATCATATAAGAGTAAGTACTCTTCTTTACATACTGTTTAATATTTTTTCACTTATTTATCCAATAAAGAGTAAATAACCAAATTTATTGCATAAGTTACGTTTTGATATCCTTTAATATAATGTTTTATAAATATTTGATTTTTTTTATAAAAATGTGTTAATATAATTAGTAAAAAAATCAAATAATAATATAAAATAAATAATAACTAAAATATAATAAAATCCTTAAAATTCAATTAGTTACATTTTGATAATGATTTTTGATACTTTACAATAACATATATATTGATCCAAACAAACTCAAGCAAAATTATGTTTAACTTGTATAAAAGAATAGGTGAGATAAACCGATATATTCTCAAACAATTAACTTAAACAGAACATAAAAACTAAATAATTTAGAGGCCGTATAATTATGTCTGCATTACCAAAACTTAAGCTTAACTATTGGTCTTATAGGTTGCGTCCATAATCATGACGTATGAGAATTTCTTCCACAGCTCGATCTAGTGAATCCTTATGAGCAAATGCTAAGTCTTGCAAAGACCCATCGGGACGAAGCCTGTGACTAAAAGTGAATTTTCGATACGCAAGCATATGTTAGGAGAGTGTAGGCTATATAAGCCATTGTGATAACAAACTCTCATTCATTCATAATCAATACAATACACTCTTATACACTCTCAACCTTGATTCGGTTAGGCTAACTACTCAAGAAGCTTAACAATTGGTATCAGGTGCTGGAAGGTCCTCGACAATGGCGGATGGTACACAGCTCAAATCGACGGAGAAGGTGGATCAACAACTGCAATAGCTCCATCAGGCAACGTCTTCAACTCAAGAGTAGTTGTTGGAGACAAGGCAGAGGCAGGAGGAACACCATCGCCTATATCACAGAAGATCTCAGATGTACATAGAGCAATGGAGGAATCACAGATTCGAATAGATCAATCGCTATCACAAATTGGGGAATGGATGCGAGTACTATCCCAAAAGGTGGATCGACAAGCAAATGTTGGGGGAGCTACTTTTGAGCATCAAGAAAAGACGCCACCGGCATGCAATCGAGAAATTCTAGACGAGACAAATGCGTACAGACCGCCACCGATGAGAAATGATGGCTTTCTTGCAAACCAGAATCGCTTTCCGAAGGTGGATTTTCCGCAATTTGATGGGAAAAAGCCACGAAGCTGGGTTCGCAAATGCGAAAAGTACTTCTCTCTTTTCGGAATTCAAGAACACGAGAAGGTGGAGCTAACTGCAATGTATATGCAGGATCGCGTTGACACATGGATACAAGGATACTTGATGCGGAGAAGGGGAATTCGATGGAAGGAGATGAGCGAAGCTCTTTGCACACGCTTTGGCGAGAAGCAAGGAGTGGACATTGTTGAGGAATTCAACAAATTGTGCCAATCAGATGAACTAGAGGAGTATAATGAGAAATTCGAAGAACTCCGAGCAGGTATGTTATCATGCAATCATCACCTCCCGGAGAATTACTTTGTCACCAACTACATTAGTGGTCTGAAACTGGAGATCAAACCACTGGTGAAATTGGGAAGGACACGAGATCTTACTGAGAGCTTAGAATTAGCAAGATTGCAGTGGGACGCTATGCAGGCTATTGCCAGAATCAAGACTCCATGGAAACCAACAATCATGGCAAATCACGAATCGGGCAAGACTGGATTCCAGGGCGCTAAAGGACCAGGAGAATTCCGGAGAACCCCGGGCTTATGTTTCAGATGCGGAGACAAGTATTTCATAGGTCATAGGTGTAAACCATCGTCGGTCAAACATGTTTTAGCTCAAGATGTGGATCTTGAGGAGGAGGAAGTAGCGATCGATTGAGGAATCATCCTTCGAAATGATCGAAGATGAGAGGAACCAGGAAGGTTTTGTGAGAGCTTTGACGGGTAATGGATCTGATACATCGATCATGGTCAAAGGCTTCATAGGAGACAGACTCATCAATGTCTTGATTGATAGTGGGTCGACACACAACTTTGTAGACCCAATGGTAGCCAAGGAAACTGGGTTTAGATTGTCGAATGCAAACCTGATGATCGTCAAAGGTTTGAACAAAGGGAAGATGTTCTGTAGGCAGGAGTGCAAGAGATTCAAATGGACAATGCAAGGAGGAAGTTATACCTTTGATATCCGAGCTTTAAAGATTGGTGAATTCGAGCTATTGTTGGGGGTGAATTGGATGAAAAGATAAAACTGTGACTGCCTTGCTTAAGAAATATCATGTCACACACAGAGTTTCCACCGCATATCATCCACAGACAAATGGCCAAGCTGAGGTGTCCAATAGAGAGGTCAAAGCCATTCTTGAGAAGACCGTGAATCCTAACAGGAAGGATTGGAGTTTGCGACTTGATGATGCTTTATGGGCTTATCGCACTGCTTACAAAACTCCAATTGGGATGTCTCCTTTCAGACTTGTCTATGGGAAGGCATGTCATCTTCCTGTTGAGCTGGAGCACAAGGCTTGGTGGGCTGTGAAACAATGCAATATGCAGAGTGACGAAGTTGGAGACCACAGGAAGCTACAGTTGGGTGAGCTCGAGGAGCTACGGTTGGACGCCTATGATAATGCGGCTATCTAAAAGGCAAAGACCAAGGCATGGCATGACAAGCACATCAATAGGAAGGACTTTAAAGCTGGTGACAAAGTCCTACTTTTTCAGTCTCGCCTGAAACTCTTCGCTGGGAAGCTCAGGTCAAAGTGGGGGGGACCATACAACTGTGACTAAAAGTGAATTTTCGATACGCAAGCATATGTTAGGAGAGTGTAGGCTATATAAGCCATTGTGATAACAAACTCTCATTCATTCATAATCAATACAATACACTCTTATACACTCTCAACCTTGATTCGGTTAGGCTAACTACTCAAGAAGCTTAACAATTGGTATCAGGTGCTGGAAGGTCCTCGACAATGGCGGATGGTACACAGCTCAAATCGACGGAGAAGGTGGATCAACAACTGCAATAGCTCCATCAGGCAACGTCTTCAACTCAAGAGTAGTTGTTGGAGACAAGGCAGAGGCAGGAGGAACACCATCGCCTATATCACAGAAGATCTCAGATGTACATAGAGCAATGGAGGAATCACAGATTCGAATAGATCAATCGCTATCACAAATTGGGGAATGGATGCGAGTACTATCCCAAAAGGTGGATCGACAAGCAAATGTTGGGGGAGCTACTTTTGAGCATCAAGAAAAGACGCCACCGGCATGCAATCGAGAAATTCTAGACGAGACAAATGCGTACAGACCGCCACCGATGAGAAATGATGGCTTTCTTGCAAACCAGAATCGCTTTCCGAAGGTGGATTTTCCGCAATTTGATGGGAAAAAGCCACGAAGCTGGGTTCGCAAATGCGAAAAGTACTTCTCTCTTTTCGGAATTCAAGAACACGAGAAGGTGGAGCTAACTGCAATGTATATGCAGGATCGCGTTGACACATGGATACAAGGATACTTGATGCGGAGAAGGGGAATTCGATGGAAGGAGATGAGCGAAGCTCTTTGCACACGCTTTGGCGAGAAGCAAGGAGTGGACATTGTTGAGGAATTCAACAAATTGTGCCAATCAGATGAACTAGAGGAGTATAATGAGAAATTCGAAGAACTCCGAGCAGGTATGTTATCATGCAATCATCACCTCCCGGAGAATTACTTTGTCACCAACTACATTAGTGGTCTGAAACTGGAGATCAAACCACTGGTGAAATTGGGAAGGACACGAGATCTTACTGAGAGCTTAGAATTAGCAAGATTGCAGTGGGACGCTATGCAGGCTATTGCCAGAATCAAGACTCCATGGAAACCAACAATCATGGCAAATCACGAATCGGGCAAGACTGGATTCCAGGGCGCTAAAGGACCAGGAGAATTCCGGAGAACCCCGGGCTTATGTTTCAGATGCGGAGACAAGTATTTCATAGGTCATAGGTGTAAACCATCGTCGGTCAAACATGTTTTAGCTCAAGATGTGGATCTTGAGGAGGAGGAAGTAGCGATCGATTGAGGAATCATCCTTCGAAATGATCGAAGATGAGAGGAACCAGGAAGGTTTTGTGAGAGCTTTGACGGGTAATGGATCTGATACATCGATCATGGTCAAAGGCTTCATAGGAGACAGACTCATCAATGTCTTGATTGATAGTGGGTCGACACACAACTTTGTAGACCCAATGGTAGCCAAGGAAACTGGGTTTAGATTGTCGAATGCAAACCTGATGATCGTCAAAGGTTTGAACAAAGGGAAGATGTTCTGTAGGCAGGAGTGCAAGAGATTCAAATGGACAATGCAAGGAGGAAGTTATACCTTTGATATCCGAGCTTTAAAGATTGGTGAATTCGAGCTATTGTTGGGGGTGAATTGGATGAAAAGATATAGCCCAGTTCAATTTGATTACAATAGGATAACCATTGCCTTCACTAAGGAAGGGAAACTGGTGGAACTACAAGGGATTGTGGAGCACAGTAAGAAGCCTGTGGTAAGGCATATCACCTGCAAGGAGCTACGGAGCTTGGTAGTTGGAAAGGAATTGGAGAGTATTGTTGAGATTGCTCAGACATGCCAACTTAATGCCAAGGAGGAGGAGATTCCTGAGGGTGCGCAGAAGCTGTTAGAGTCTTTCAGTGAGGTTTTTGAAGAACTTAACCCACACATCTCCCTCCTAAGAGAGGTTGTGAACATGCAATTCCTTTACAATCGGACACCCAGACCATTTGCTCAAAACCATACAGGTATCCACATGGCCAGAAGGACGAGATCGAGAAACAGGTCAAGCAAATGCTGTCCACATGGCTCATAAGGCACAGTTAGAGCCCATTTGATGGATCTTGGAGATTCTGTGTGGATTACAGAAAGCTTAATGAGGCGACTATCAAGGATAAATTTCCCATCCTAAACATAGAAGAGCTCCTAGACGAGTTACATGGAGCAACTGTGTTTTCAAAGCTAGACTTAAGAGCTGGGTATCATCAGGTGCGTGTGGCTAAACATGATATTCCAAAGACAGCTTTTAGAACTCACAATGGGCATTATGAATTTAATGTGATGCCATTTGGGTTGACAAATGCACCTGCCACATTTCAATCTTTGATGAATATGGTATTTGCTGCTCAATTGAGGAAGTATGTCCTGGTATTTTTTGATGATATTTTATTTTACAGTTGTGGGTTAAATGAGCATCTGCAGCATCTTGAAGATGTATTGGGGTGTACGAAGAAGCGCCGGTTATATGCTAAGAGATCCAAGTGCAGTTTTGTTGTGCCTAAAGTGGAATATTTGGGGCATGTGATCTTTAAAGGAGTAGCTATAGACCATTCTAAGATTAAAGCTAATACCAACTGGCCTACACCTAGGAATGAGAAAGAGCTAAGGAGTTTCCTAGGCCTGGCAGGGTATTACAGGAGATTCATAAGGAATTTTGGAATTATTTGTAGACTTTTGACCGATTTACTAAAAAAGGAAGCATTCCAGTGGAGTGAAGAAAGTATGCAGGCATTTCAGCAAGTGACACAATTACTATTGTTAATATGCCTTGAATTGAGCTTATTATTTGTTTTGGGTTTAGGCCCATTGTTTGACTAGATTTCTTGAGGCACTATATATACTCATAAACCTACCAAATTGTAACCCTAGTTTCTTGTTTGTCTCCCTAATAAAGATCCCTATTTCTCTGCCCGTGGACGTAGGTAACACACCGTTGCTGAACCACGTTAAATCTCTGTGTCTTTCTTCATCTGTTATCGTTCTCGTTATAACAAATTGGTATCAGAGCTTGGTTGTGATTTCTGTCGAGAATGATGCCTGGATCTGTAGTGAAGATTGACAAGTTTACTGGAAGAAACTCTTTCAGTCAGTGGCAGATAAAGATGTGGGCTTTGCTGAAGCAACAAGGTTTATGGGCACCGTTAACCGCCGACAAGAAGGGGGCAGATACAACCACCGCTGAGTACGGTCTTCTTGAGGAGAAGGCTCATTCGACGATCATGTTGTGTCTCGCAGACAATGTCATAATAGAGGTTGCTGATCAGGAAACTGCTGGCGGCATGTGGCTGAAGTTGGAGAGTTTGTACATGAAAAAGTCTCTGACAAACAAGTTGCTTCTGAAACAACGGTTGTTCGGGCTGTGTATACAGGAAGGTACACAACTCAGAGATCATCTTGATCAACTTAACACGTTATTACTTGAATTGCGTAATATTGATGTTAAGGTGGAGGACGAAGATGCTGCCCTTATTCTGCTGGTATCCCTACCCCCCACATACGAGAACTTCGTTCAGTCGTTCGTCGTAGGGAAGGATAGCATCACACTGGAAGAGGTCAGATCGTCGCTTCATAGCAGAGAGTTGTGTCTGAAGGCAACTGTGTCGCTTACAGACAATCAGGCTTCCGGGCTTATGGCCAACGGAGGCAATTCTGATGGTAGAAGGGGCAAGAAGCAAGGTCGCAAATCAGGCCCTAAACCAGACGACGTCTGTAACTACTGTAAGGAGAAAGGTCATTGGAAGAATGACTGTCCTAAGAAGAGGCAACAAGAGCAGAAATCTGGATCTGCAGCAGTAGTTCATGGTGGAAATACTTCTGAGGAAGATATTGTTCTACTAGCAGGTAATCGCACAGATCATGATGTGTGGTTTCTTGACTCAGGTGCGTCATGTCACGTATGTCCTAGAAGAGAGTTGTTTACAACATATAGATGTGTAGACAAGGGCAATGTTTCTATGGGAAACGATGTCATCTGCAAGGTTGTTGGGATTGGCTCAGTCAGGCTTCAGACAAACGATGGGAAGTTTTGCACATTGGAGGAAGTCAAACATGTGCCATCTATGACAAAGAATCTGATATCCCTAACTGTGTTAGACGACAAGGGTTTCAGATACACATGTTATGGTGGAAAGTTGCGCGTGTTTAAGGGCTCTAATGTAGTTTTGCAAGGAGTCAAGCAGGGAAAGGGGACTTTGTATACCCTACAAGGTTCAACAGTCACGGGTGCTGCAGATGTTGTTTCAGTCAACGTTATGGAGACTGTTGCTGAGGAGGTGGAGTTGAACTTCACTCCAGCAGAGACTCGGGCACCTGAGTTGGTCACTGCCCAATCATCACAGACAGGTACTACTGAGTCAGATAATGGTGAGGCAAAGAATATACCACTAGACACAGGAACAGGTGGAGCTGTACATCGGAATATTGCTCTAGATCAACCAAGAAGGGTTGACATCGGGGGGGCTGCGAGATACAGGTCTGACGATCTGGTGGGATATGCTTTGCATGTGGCCGAGGAGGAGGAGGATGGTGTTCCATCCAACTACAAGGCTGCTGTTTTTGAAGGTGAGTCAACACAATGGCAAGCTGAGAAGAGAATCAGGGTGAAGAAGGTGGGAACATCTGATAATCCTGCTGATATCTTCACCAAACCAGTTCCGGAGAGCAAGTTCCAACACTGTTTGAACTTGTTTAATATCACCAACTGTTGAGCTGCCCTGCGAGGCAATCTGGGTCCTCCTACGAGGACAAATCTGAGGTAGAGGAATATCTGGCACTTGTCACGGTGCATCTGTTTCTGAGAGGAGATTCTGGTACATCCGGTATTGAAGCGCATCTGGTACATCTAGCATGGCATTGCATTTGGTACGTCTGGCGCTGCAATGCGATTGGTACATCTGAGAGGATTCAATTCAAGGTGGCGA
This sequence comes from Persicaria tinctoria, assembly GCA_037127255.1. Classification (NCBI taxonomy): domain Eukaryota; kingdom Viridiplantae; phylum Streptophyta; class Magnoliopsida; order Caryophyllales; family Polygonaceae; genus Persicaria; species Persicaria tinctoria. Next base: position 4,961,885 of record JBANSL010000010.1, read on the forward strand.
TTTGTTAATATGCCTTGAATTGGGCTTATTATTTGTTTTGGGTTTAGGCCCATTATTTGACTAGGTTTCTTGAGGCACTATATATATACTCATAAACCTACCAAATTGTAACCCTAGTTTCTTGTTTGCCTCCCTAATAAAGATCCCTATTTCTCTGCCCGTGGACGTTGGTAACACACCGTTGCTGAACCACGTTAAATCTCTGTGTCTTTCTTCATCTGTTATCGTTATCGTTATAACAACTGTCTTGCCCACCTGTTCCGGCATTACCTGATTTCTCTATTCAATTCCAAGTGGAAACAGAGATATTTGCATACGTAGGTGGCTATTTTCTCCTAATCACTGGCGGATTTAGGGGTGGGCTCGTATGAGCGCGAGCCCACCCCAATCCCGGAAAAAAATACACGAAAGGTTAAATATATAAAAAATAAAAATAAAAAGGTCTAAATTAATTTATAAGGGAAAATAGATTATAAAGTTTACCTTGCCTGGTTGGTAAAGTATAAATGAGGAACTTTTTCCTCTTTGTCTAGAGCCCAAGGTTCAATTCCCACTTTTTACATTTTCTTCACTTATTTTTAACTATCTTTTTACATGTAAGTTCAAATATCTTTTTAAATTGAGAATAATTAATTTCAATTAGTATTGTTTGAATTCTATTTTAGTCATTCATTATGGGTTTCCTTAAAAAAAAATTTAACTGATTATAAATTTGATTCGATCACTTCTAATAATATGAATAAACCTTTGAAATTTTTGTACATAACCCTTCACAATTAAATTTATTTAAATTTTAACAAAACTCATTTCATAATTACTTAATTTTTAGCCTAAATCTCGCCCACCCCTATGTTACGATCTGGCTTCGCCACTGCTCCTAATTGTGTCATTTGTCTTGAATACATATGTTATTACATGAGAGATTTGCATACGTAGGTGCAGATTACGACATTGAAAAGGAAGTGGAGCGAAAGAGAATACTTTTTCTCTTTGAGGAAGGATATGAATTCGAGAAGGAGATGCTTATTCAATTGTGGATGGCACTGGGGCTTCTCACGGAAGAGCCTATGGAGGTAGTTGGTGCCAATTTCTTTGAAAAGCTTGTATATATGAAGGATACATATTATGCTCTTTTTCCAGCTCTATGTACCAAGTGAAAGCGGAAAAGCTGAAAAGGGAATTTGGATCTGCTCAGAGAGAGGCAAAATTATGTCATATTGAACAATGGAAACCAAAATCATGCTGCTTCTACGGGAACATTTGATAGGATCCGATTATATTGTATATGGATAGCAGGTTATATCGTTTTGTTAAAACTGAAGCAATATGGTTTCATGGGCTGGGCCTATAAAAGCCCAAGCTCTCATTTTTGTAACACACGAAATATTGAATACAGCAAGCAAAACACAAAACTCCCTCCAATTTCTTCTTCGTCTTCCTCCAAACATTTCATCCAGTTCTTCGTTGATTCACCAACCTAGATCTGGAATCCAACATGGTATCAGAGCAGATCTAGCGATCTGATTTGATTCCGTTCATCAATTTCCTTTTTTCGATCCAGTTCTCGCAACAATTGTGATCTTCGAACCATGGGAGAAGAAACAGTCGTTGCGAAGGATCTTGCGAAGCTCGATCCAAACGATCCTTACTTCATCCATCCGAGCGATCATCCTGGCCTTGTCCTTGTCACTCCTCCGTTCTCAGGCAAAGGATTCGGAGAGTGGCGGCGTTCAGTCAGGATCGCATTATCAGCAAAGAACAAAGTCGGATTTGCGAATGGGACCATTCCGAAGCCACCTGCAAATTCTCCAAACTTCAGGCTATGGGAGAGGTGCAATGATATGGTTTTCAGCTGGATCACTAATAGCCTGAGCCCGGAGATCAAGCGCAGCGTGATTTACAACGACACCGCACAAGCTGTGTGGCGTCAATTGGAATCCAGGTTTAACAAGGTCGGAGGAACACAGCTGTACTCAATCCGACAGGAATTGGCGATTACTAAGCAAGGTACGAGCTCATTTCAAGACTATTTCACTAAGATGAAGATCCTCTGGGACGAACTTGACAGTATTAAGAGCTTAGCGTCATGTTCGTGTAGTGGTTGCACCTGCAATTATGTTGCGAAATTTGATGAATATCATGAGAATCAGAGAGTGATTCGGTTGCTGATGGGACTGAACGAGTCCTACACAACTGTTAGAGGTTCCATTTTGTTGATGGAGCCACTGCCAGACATGGATCGAGTCTATTTTCTCCTCACACAAGAGGAAAGCCAGAGGGAGAGCACCGGGAATGGCGGATCTAGTCAGGGAGAAGGAGTTTCGATGCTTGCTAAGACATCAAACTCTGGATCTAGGCCGAGCACCATTGGATCTAACAGCTCCGGGACTGGATCTGCGAATTTTGGCACCACAGGCTCCGGAAAAGGAAATTCAGAAAAGGACAAAGGGAGATTTGAGAGGAAACCTTTGTTCTGTACAAACTGCAAGAAAACTAACCATACCATAGATCGTTGTTTCTTTATAATCGGTTTTCCTCCAGGTTATGCCGAGAATAGAGACAAGAAAGATGGTGGAGAAAAGAAATTTGCAGGAACTGTCAGTCAAAACCAGAAGAGTGAGTTCACCAGTGAACAGATTGCACACTTAGTCTCATTGCTGCAGACTACTGGATCGGGATCTCGTGGAAGGGAACCAGTCGCTGACGACTTTGCAGGTTTCTCAGGTAGTTCCTTGTCCAAACAAGTTCTTGATGGACGGATTTGGATCGTTGACAGTGGGGCAAGTGGCCACATGTGTAGCGATCTCAATTTGTTCAAGTCTCACTATAAGCTCTCAAAGCCTTTCACAGTCACCTTGCCAACAGGAGAGACAACTCATATCACTTCGGCAGGGACTGTGGAAATTTTGCAAGGGCTGACATTGCACAACACTTTGCTTGTGCCTGATTTTAAATGCAATCTAATTTCAGTTGGGAAACTGATTCGGGAGCTTAATTGCTTTGTCCTGTTCACTGCAAATGGTTGTTATCTACAGGCTCCTTCCATGAAGAATCCTTTGAAGATTGGTGATCTTGTGCGGGATCTCTTCATCTTTGGACATAGGCCTGCAAGTCAAGTTGCTGCTCACTCTCACAGTTCTTCAAATAAGGCGCCAGGTGTGGTTGATGTCTCAGTTTGGCACAAGAGATTGGGGCACCTTCCAGCCAGAGGTTTGCAATCCTTGAAGTTTGTCTCTAAGGGTAATGACTGCTCTTCAGACTTGAGATCGTGTTTGATTTGTGCTAAGTCTAGACAGGCACGTTTACCTTTCGTTTTAAGCTCTATCAAAACCAAGTTTCCCTTTGAATTGCTACATGTGGATGTTTGGGGACCGTATAGGACTACCACTTTTGATGGCTGTCGTTATTTTCTGACTATGGTTGATGACTTTACACGAGTCACATGGGTGCAGCTATTGCCCAACAAAGCTGTTGCTTTTACTGCTATGAAGCAGTTCTTTGCCTTAGTAGAAAGGCAATTTGGTAGGAAAGTTCTAGCTATTAGAACTGATAATGCTATGGAGCTTGGGAGTGGGAATGATCATGCTCAATTCCTGCTTTCCCACGGCATTGTTCACCAGAGTTCTTGTTCAGCCACCCCTCAGCAGAATGGGGTAGTGGAACGAAAACATAGACACGTCCTAGAGGTTGCTAGGAGCCTAATGTTTGAGTCTGGCATGCCTAAACGTTTTTGGGGTGAAAGTGTTGTGATGGCTGTACACATCATCAACAGGCTCCCTAGCAAACTATTGAAGATGCAGTCTCCCTTTGAGAAGCTGTATGAGCATCCACCCTCTTTCAGTTACTTTAGATGCTTTGGGTGCTTATGCTATGCCTCCACCTTGTCACATGGGCGTGAAAAATTTTCTGCTAGAGCATCACCTTGTGTGCTTCTTGGTTATCCTGGTGGGAAGAGGGGTTACAAGCTTCTCAACATTGAAACCCAGCAAGTTCTGGTGTCCAGGGACGTGGTCTTTCATGAACATGTCTTTCCATACATGACCAAGACTGCTCCTACTGGTGTTTCTCCTCAGTTTGGTTTCCCTTTGCAAGACAACTCTCAGGCTATTGATGTTGATGTTGACACCACAACTCCTGCTGATCAGGTTTTGCAAGTTTCACCAGCTGCTCTCCCCACAGTTCTACCTCCCACTTTGCCTCCTAGACGCTCATCCAGGTCCCATAACCCACCTTCTTACCTGTCTGATTACACTTGTTCTCAGTGTTCAGTTACAGAATTTTTCTTTCACACTATTACTTCCAATTGCTCCTTCCCTTCTGCTTCAGCACCCATTCTCAGTCACCCTGACCACGAGCCTTCTTCCTTTGCTGAAGCCTGTGGTTTTGATGTATGGCAACAGGCTATGCAGGATGAGTTTAGAGCTTTGGATGCTAATGGTACCTGGGAAGTCATTGACTTACCAAAGGGGAAACGAGCAATAGGGTGTAGGTGGGTATATAAGGTCAAAAGGAAGGCTGATGGCTCTATAGAAAGGTATAAGGCTCGATTGGTTGTCAAAGGTTTCACACAAAAGGAAGGTGTAGATTATAATGAAACCTTTTCTCCAGTGGTGAAGATGACTACTGTCAGGACATTAGTCTCAGTGGCCTTGCAAAGAGACTGGGTAGTCATGCAACTGGACGTCAACAATGCGTTTCTACACGGCCATTTGGACGAAGAGGTGTACATGAAGGTGCCTCCAGGGCTGTTAGTAGATGGTCCTCACAGGGTATGTAGGTTGAAGAAGTCCTTGTACGGCTTGAAGCAAGCTTCGAGGCAGTGGTATGCTCGTCTCTCAGCAGCTCTCAGGAGGCGAGGTTACACACAATCTGAGAGTGATTACTCTCTTTTCTTTCGAAAGAACAAAGGCCTGGTTTGCTTTGTGGCTGTGTATGTTGACGACATACTGGTCACAGGGAGTGATTCTTCTGAAATGTTGCATCTCAAGGCTTTCCTTGATGCTCAATTTCGCATCAAGGACTTGGGAGAGCTGCACTTCTTTCTTGGCATTGAGTTCACCAAGGTGAATGGTGGGATCCTCCTTGGCCAGCAGCGTTTTGTGACTGATCTCTTGACTGATTTCCCTTGTCCGGAATCACCAGTGGTTAGTCCTTTGGAGCCCCACTTGCAGCTCTCTCCCACTGATGGTAGCTTGTTAGAAGATCCATCTTCTTATCGACGACTAATTGGGAAGCTGAACTTCCTTGTTCACACAAGACCTGACTTGGCCTTTACTGTGCAATTTCTTAGTCAGTTTTTGCAGGCCCCTAGGACTGCTCATATGGAAGCTGCACACCATGTTCTTCGGTATTTGAAAGGGTCCGTTACCAAGGGACTTTTGCTCACTAAGAGCCCAAATTTCACTCTCCATGCCTATTGCGATGCAGACTGGGCAAGCTGTCCATTCTCTCTTCGTTCAGTTAGTGGTTTTGTTATCTTCCTTGGCTCATGTTTACTCTCCTGGAAGTCGAAGAAACAACAGAGTGTTTCACTCTCCTCTGCGGAAGCGGAGTACAGGTCCATTAGACGAGTGTGCACTGAGATTGCCTGGCTCACAAGGTTGCTCGCTGAGTTTGGTGTTCCAGGAATCACTCCGGTCCCAGTTAAATGCGACAATCAGGCTGCAATTTACATCGCTAAGAACCCAGTTTATCATGAACGTACGAAGCACATCGAATTGGACTGTCATTATGCCCGGGAGAAGCTTTTAGAAGGACTGATCTCGCTCCATCATGTGCCTTCTCGAGCTCAATTGGCTGATTTTCTCACTAAAAACGTCCCAGGCTCTCACCTTGCTCCGATTCTTGGCAAGATTGGCGTCGTTTCTTCCCCGCCTCCATCTTGAGGGGGGTGATAGGATCCGATTATATTGTATATGGATAGCGGGTTATATCGTTTTGTTAAAACTGAAGCAATATGGTTTCATGGGCTGGGCCTATAAAAGCCCAAGCTCTCATTTTTGTAACACACGAAATATTGAATACAGCAAGCAAAACACAAAACTCCCTCCAATTTCTTCTTCGTCTTCCTCCAAACATTTCATCCAGTTCTTCGTTGATTCACCAACCTAGATCTGGAATCCAACAACATTACATGTCTCGATTGTATGTGATGTCACGATATTGTTAAACACATGTCACGATACAGAACAAAACGTATCCACCTAAATGAGGAAATGTTGTAGCCATATTATCTTTAAAAGATTATTTCTTTTTTTTTACATGGGATGGATTTGGAAGAAGATTTACTTATAAAAAATAAATATTATTTTCATCTTTTATCTAACAAAATATTCCCTTTATCTTCTTCATATTCGGATTTTTTTTTTAATTTCCAAAAAACAGTTTTTTTCTTAAATTTACAAAAATTATGTTTTTTTTTCCATTTTCTAGATATCTGTTTTTTTTTTTTTTTAATTTCCGAAAATCCCATTTTCCAAATTTCCAAAAATCTGTTTTTTATTTATGAGAATCCTATTTATCCAATTTCTGAAATCCTAGTTTGTTTTCTGAAAATTATGCGTTTTTTTTTCAATTTCCATAATTTTTTTTTTATTTTCGAAAATCATATTTTTTTCAATATTTAAAAATATATGTTTTTTTAATATCTTGAAAATCCTAATTTTTTCAATTTAAGAAAATATGTTTTTTTTTAAATTTTTTGAAAATCCTTTTTATATATTTTTATGAATTCAAAATATCTAATTTTATAATACTTTTATTGCAAATATGCTCAAATAGACATCCTTTGCAATTTGGTAGAAATAGAAGCAGTTTTGTAACCATTTTTTCTAGTTAGGGTATATTTACAAATTCGCCATATGAGAATATCTAGATGCCTCTTGTAGTCTTGTTAAGGTAACAAGCAGAATTTGAATAATCTATTGCAAATAAGATGACTAGATTTTAGTCTTGCATTATTTGTGCAACTTGCAATTCAATTTTGGCCGTCTTTCCTTCCTACAAATAAAAGCCATCCACGCAAAGTTGATAACAAGATAAGACTCAAAGATGAGGTCTATAGAAAAGGTGGCCCCATTGCTGGAGGCAGATAGCTTGCTGCTGGTCACCGTGGATATATCAATCGTGAAGCTTTCTGGGAAGTAAATTGTAATTTCACCATCTATCTTCCCTTCAAATTCGGCTTCTCCTCCAAAACCAAACCTGGTCAACTTCCTATCCTTGATGGAAAATACCTCATTTCCTATATTTGAAGCCCTTTGCTTTCATAGGGTGGTGAAGAGTGCTCTAATTAGGTTAATCAAAGATGTGTCCGATGAAATCAAATCCGGATCTACTCCATTTGGGAAAGATGATCTCAGAGAGCTGGAGGAAGCCATGTCTTCCTTCAGCGCCGCACTTCCAGCTCCAGAGGAGATGGAGACGGTTCTTTCGACTTCCTATGGATTGGCACTCCGGCTCCAAGAAGTAGCTTCTAAAATTGAAGGTTTGCTGGACGAGGCTTCAACCCAGCGTTTGGAGCGGACAGTGGGTGTGGGTTCGGAAAATCACCCGCTTGCTGGGATTAGTTCATTGTCGTCACGTCGTTTCACCCCAGCTCCAAAAGGGATGATTGCCCAGCTTTCTTCATTAAAAAAAGAGTTCATCAAAGTTTCTTCTGCTATTTTGGGTGAACAGTCTAATAAAGTTCCTCCAACTTTCTCTATCAAAAGTAAAACTAGAGTTGTTGTAAAGGAGAGCTCTTGCTACAACCCGCAGCAGCAGCTAGTGGGTTTGGAGGAAACCATTTTTGGGAGGGAAGAAGAAAAGGAGTGCCTTATTCACCTCATATTAGCTCCATCTACTACCCTGCAGCACCCTTTTGTTATTGATGTCACCGGACCTAGAGGCATTGGCAAAACTACCCTGGTGAAGCTGGTGTGCAACGATTCTCGAGTTTCCTCCATCTTTGACTTGGTTTTATGGGTCTCTTGTGCTTCTGGCCTTACTTTTAACCTTTTTGAATCTCATGTACCAGAGAGTGGGTTCGACCATCAAGAACAGTACACAGAATCTTTGAGACCCAGATTAACTAAAATTCTGTCTGGCCGGAAATGTCTTCTGGTTCTGGATGATATAAATGCTTCATACCCGCGCAAATGGGATGCACAAGTCAATGAAGCATTGGAGATCTTGAAGGTAGGATCTACAGGAAGCACAATAATACTGATCACATGGCATTCCATATACACAGGAAGATTCACAGAAAGTTTCGACCTAGATGGCCTACCTGAAGAGGAATGTTGGTCCTTGTTCAAGAGATATGCTGCATTTGATGAAGACTCTGAGCAAGCAGCCTCCTTAAAGGATATAGGAAGATCTATAGTCAGGAAGTGTCGTGGAAATCCTCTGGCAGTTAAGACAATGGCGTTTTCATTACGAAACAATGAAGACAAGCATTATTGGGAGCATATAGTTGAGAGCACATCATGGGAAGGCGGAGACAACAGTGTATGGCCATGGTTGTATTTAAGCTTTGAACAAGTGCCATTTGAGGTAATGGAATGTTATGCTACTTTTTGCATAGTAGCAAAAGGCAATTACGCATCTAGGGATCAAGTGATCTATTTGTGGATGGCACTAGGACTGCTGCAATCTACACAGGAAAATGAAGACCTCAGAGATGTTGGCAATAGATTTTGTAATGAACTGCTGTCGATGAACTTACTAAAGTTATGTCAATCTGACTATCTTAGTCCTGTCTGTTATTCCGCTCAACGTTTAATGGTGTACGGTATAAAGCATTTTCTTCCTTTTGAGAAAAGGCATTTAAAGTTCCCTGATTTTTTGGATTTCTCAGTCAGATATCCTACGGATTTACCACCTGCAGAGACGGCAAGAACATTAATTTTCAGAGACCTAAAAAACCATCTTTGGGATTCTTATGGGATGGAGCACATTTCAAAATTGACGCATCTACGTGTCTTATTTGTTGAGTATTCTGAGTTTGAGAAGTTGCCAGAGGCTATTGGCGACCTAAAGTTCCTAAGATATATCTCACTTGCTGGAAATCACAGACTCCAAACACTCCCTCATTCAATATGCAAACTGTTGAATCTGCAGACCCTGGACCTTTCTGGCTGTGTGCAGCTCAAAGAACTTCCCAGAAACATGGACCAATTAGTAAGCTTGAGGCATTTGCTCCTATCAATGAAGCTGACCATCATACCAGAAGAAGCCTTTGAAAGTTGGACCCCCCTGCACCACCTCAAAATCTGCCACTGTCCACATCTCGAGTCATTGGAAGTTGGGATACCAAACTTAACTGCTCTCCGGGCTTTGGGAATCCATGATTGCCCTTCTATTGCTTCTCTTCCAGACCACCTCAACGGCCTCACCAATCTCAAGGAGTTGAGCATTTACAACTGTCGAAATTTGGATTTGACAGGATGGAGAGGTCTTCATGGGTTAAGAAGCCTCAAGTCTCTGCGCATCCAAGGTCTTCCTAAGCTGTTGGAGCTGCAATTTGGTGGTGATTTGCTTCAACACCTTTTCATTAGCAACTGTGAAAACTTGAGAATTTTACCAGAAAGCTTGCAGCATTGCACTTTTCTTGAGGAGATGGTAATAGAAAACTGTCCTAATTTGTATGATCTGCCACATTGCACTCATGCCCTCAGAAATCTAAGAGTGTTGAAGATATCTCGTTGCCCTAAACTTGTCGAAAGATATGAAATTGAAGCCGAATATGGTTGGCGCCTCAAATCTCATATTGAAGTTAGCACAAAAAAAGCGATGCAAGAAAAGCCAGGTTTGGAGTGATTTTTTTACGGCTTCCATTTCTCTTTCTCTAAGATTTTCACCATTTTCATTTCATGAATGCTCTAATTTCTCTTTCTTGAAAAAATTAGTTTGATGATCTTATGCCTCTCTTTAAAAATAAGTTAAATTTGATCCTCAAAACATATCTCTCATGTATCTACAGGTGCCCAGATCTATTCTCCAAGTGAATGTCAAACTGATCCATATTTGTCTAAAATTAGACCAGCTTCAGCCACATCTCCAACTAAAATTAGCTCATTTCCAGAGAAAGAACATTCAATTAAATCTTACTCTGTTCAGTCGCCAAGTGAGCATGATAGATTTCCTCCTCCTAATATAGGTGCAACTGAGCATCCTCAACCAGCTCCCATTGAACACTCCCATCAGGTATTATACTGTAGCTTAGTTATGTTTTAGCCTCATCAAATTCAGGATCGCTGCTCTAAACTCTGACACAGAAACTCCAAATCATAGTAGACTCTACTTTGGCTTCATTAACTATTTAACTTTTCCTTTAGAGAGAGCAACCCTACAAAAATTGGATAATGAAATGAGTTTGCATGGCACAATCTGTTTAGCATCAAATCTGCCTAACAAAATATGTTATTTTTTAGGGTGAACTAAAACCACCCTTAAAATATGCTACATTACACTAAATTACCTCTTATATGCGAAATTGCAGGAAACCACCTGCTATAACTGACCCATTAGCAAAAAAGCCACCCATTACCGCAATTCCGCTTATTTTCCATGAAAATGCTTGAAGTTATAATTTCACCTCTACACTTTTATGTTTGACATTACTCTTTTCAATTGATAATTTTTTTGTTGTTGTCTCTATTCTTTTTGTTCATTTAATTAATTAAAACTGAAAAATAAATTATTTATGGGTGGTTTCCTGCAATTTCATATATAAGGAGTGGTTTAACACAATCTAGCATATTTAAAGGATTGTTTCCTGCCATTCACCCTATCTATATTCTATATACATATACTAAAAAAGATCTTTAACATACTATGTGACGTATTGTGGTTGATTCTAGGAAAAAATATTCTTTTCAAAAAAAATTATTAAAATAATATATTATCATAATTCATAGAAAGACACACACGTGAAAATCTATCTATATATAAACATTTTAATTCGTATATATATATACACACACAATCATCTATATACATATACTAAAACTGATGCATTGGTGCCTGCGTGGCGGCACGTGAATGCATCTGCCTACGTGGCGGCGCGAGAGTGCGTCTCGCAAAACCTTCTCTTGTCAAAAAGGAAATCTAATAAAATAATTATTTTATTTTACCATTAACTCATATAATTGAATAGATAGAATATCTTATAAAAGAGTAAATGCTATATAAGGAAAAAAAATACTATATTAATATAAAACAATCCATCCGTGCATAGATATTTTAGTAAACTAATGTAATAAATATATACTACATATTTAATAAAAAAGAATATTAAAATATTTTTAAAAATCAACTATCTAAATATTTATATTTGAGAGAATTTAAATAAAAGATATTTAGATTATATAGAATATGTCGAACTAATTTTATTTATATCTATATTATTTTTTGGAGAAAAAATTAATTTATATTTAAATTAATGTATTTTCCGTACATGGGACGGGATCTACACTAGTTTTACCATATACTCGATTATGATAAATAGAGAGCGACCATCCGAATGGTTATTTTACAATATACTCGATTTTAATTGGTATATATATATATATATATACACACACAATCATTTTAATTCCAGAATGGTTATTTTACAATATACTACATACGTACTTATTTTACTTTCCATATCAATATTTGGATTGAATTAGATTTTTTTTTTTTACTATTTCAATTTTATACAACTAAATAGTTACTTAGTTTTTATATACTACGGATTATAGAAAATTTTAACCACCATATCAATATTAGGAGTATTAATTATTAACTTATGTTTATTCTATTTTATATTTCTTATATTCTATAAACTATTGAAAAATTATTTATACATGTTGGTTTAATATGTAAAACTAGTATTTGTTACTCTCGCTTTTGTACGTTTTGTTAATAAATTATATTTTACTCCCTCCGTCCAACAATACATGGGTTTTTAGAGGTAAATTTTTGTCCAACAATAGATGGTCTTTTAGGTTTTCTAGGTAAAAAGTTGTAATGATTTGTATTGGTTTGTGTGTTGTTGATTTTTTAAAATAATTTGATTGGTTAAAATGTATAGTGGGTGTTAAAAAATAATTAAATTTATGAAAAAGTTAGTGCAATGATGATTTTTTTTAAAAGTAAGGTGTTTTATTAAAACTTGTGCAAAATGCTAAAAGATCATGTATTTTAGGACGGAGGGAGTATTATATTAATTATATTAAAATTATTTTTCATTAAATTTTATGCGAAGATTAAAATAGTTTATTTGAAATTTTTTGATAAAAATTTTCAAGGAATCATAAATTAAATTAAAGTATAAAAAGATCATGCAACATAACTTAAAGTAAAATAATTTTAACTGTGCTAAAAAAAATAATATATTTTGTAACTACTTAAGATATGAAGTTGAAAATTAATATAAATATTTTGATGATAATTAAGATTTTATTGTTCAATAGCTAATTAATTAATAATAAATCTTATCATTAGATATAATGAACGAAAATAATCAATCTTAATGACTAAAGATAAAATATTTATAAAATAACTCCTGGTGAAATGATAGATTTTGTAAGCACTTAATATATGAGATGAAACTATATATATAGGATGACAAGTGGATAAAATAGATGAGATCGATCATTGTATAATGTGACTTGACTTAAATATATTGGATCATCATTAATTAATCCGTCAAAAAATCAGGTCAAATTGCACGAGAAAACGACACCTAGGCGAGAATTGCACTAAAAGATAAGGAATGTCTCTTAATTAATACGGAGTATAGTATTTGATGTTATTAATTAATCAGTTTTAGTATATTATATATATATTCTTTAAGATTGTTTAGAAGATTTAGATCCAAATAAGAAAAAGATTAACAATATTTGATATTAACACATATAATATTTTAATATTTTCTATCTACCCAAAAGCGGTTCGGATCCGGTAGAGTTGCTAATAACTCTATCGGTAGAGTTGGGATAATCCTATCCATTGATTTACATCTATGGCTCTCAATTTTTCAGCCTTTAAATTATTAACAATTGATAATAAAAACTTAAATCCTAATACCCTCCCTAATTCCCTAATTCCTACCCGATTTAGATCCCAATTCCTATACTCCCCGGCGTGTCGCCGTCGTCCATGGATCAACCGCAGTCGCTCCCCGACGAACACGACGTCGTCCATTGATCAACCGGAGTCGTTCCCCTGCGAACACGTCGTCATCTATAGATCAACCGCACGCTGTCTCCGCATCCATCGACCTTTACACCTACGTCGTTTTTCGGCTTTCTCCGTCCACTGGCACTTTCTCAATATCGTAACTTGGAATCCCCAATCAATCGAAAACTGTTCTTTCGATTACACGTCGAATTGCTTTGCTTTATGTGGAGGTCCTTGCATCATGGATCTCTAGCTTGTTTTATCTTTATTGTTGGTGTCAAACGTTAGGTCTTCTTCCCTTCCAATTTTGTGTTTAGCAGTGTTGTGAATTGGGATTGGGGCTAATTGATATCTAGCAGTGTTGTGAATTTTGTCTTCTCCATGACAATTAAGTGAAGATGGTGATTCACTCACACAATTTTAACAACATTGATAGTAAAAAAATTAAGGTTTGTAATTGTCTGACTTAAGCTTGAAAGAAAACTATACAAGTTTTGACGCATAAATCCTTAACCGTGAGAGAATAGCGTTTGATCAAGGATGAAGATCTACTAAATGGAAAGATTTGGATATGGAAATCTTTATTTCCATTAAAATTTAAATGATGCAAATTTAATTGTTATAATTTAAAGGCTGAAAAATTGAGAGCCATAGATGTAAATCAATGGGTAGGATTACCCCAACTCTACCGATAGAGTTATTAGCAACTCTACCGGATCCGAACCCGATCAAACGCTATTCTCTCACGGTTAAGGATTTATGCGTCAAAACTTGTATAGTTTTCTTTCAAGCTTAAGTCAGACAATTACAAACCTTAATTTTTTTACTATCAATGTTGTTAAAATTGTGTGAGTGAATCACCATCTTCACTTAATTGTCATGGAGAAGACAAAATTCACAACACTACTAGATATCAATTAGCCCCAATCCCAATTCACAACACTGCTAAACACAAAATTGGAAGGGAAGAAGACCTAACGTTTGACACCAACAATAAAGATAAAACAAGCTAGAGATCCATGATGCAAGGACCTCCACATAAAGCAAAGCAATTCGACGTGTAATCGAAAGAACAGTTTTCGATTGATTGGGGATTCCAAGTTACGATATTGAGAAAGTGCCAGTGGACGGAGAAAGCCGAAAAACGATGTAGGTGTAAAGGTCGATGGATGCGGAGACAGCGTGCGGTTGATCTATAGATGACGACGTGTTCGCAGGGGAACGACTCCGGTTGATCAATGGACGACGTCGTGTTCGTCGGGGAGCGACTGCGGTTGATCCATGGACGACGGCGACACGCCGGGGAGTATAGGAATTGGGATCTAAATCGGGTAGGAATTAGGGAATTAGGGAGGGTATTAGGATTTAAGTTTTTATTATCAATTGTTAATAATTTAAAGGCTGAAAAATTGAGAGCCATAGATGTAAATCAATGGATAGGATTATCCCAACTCTACCGATAGAGTTATTAGCAACTCTACCGGATCCGAACCGCGTTTGATCAAGGATGAAGATCTACTAAATGGAAAGATTTGGATACGGAAATCTTTATTTCCATTAAAATTTAAATGATGCAAATTTAATTGTTATAATTTAAAGGCTGAAAAATTGAGAGCCATAGATGTAAATCAATGGGTAGGATTACCCCAACTCTACCGATAGAGTTATTAGCAACTCTACCGGATCCGAACCCAAACGCGGTTCGGATCCGGTAGAGTTGCTAATAATCAAGGATGAAGATCTACTAAATGGAAAGATTTGGATACGGAAATCTTTATTTCCATTAAAATTTAAATGATGCAAATTTAATTGTTATAATTTAAAGGCTGAAAAATTGAGAGCCATAGATGTAAATCAATGGGTAGGATTACCCCAACTCTACCGATAGAGTTATTAGCAACTCTACCGGATCCGAACCCAAACGCGGTTCGGATCCGGTAGAGTTGCTAATAATCAAGGATGAAGATCTACTAAATGGAAAGATTTGGATACGGAAATCCTTATTTCCATTAAAATTTAAATGATGCAAATTTAATTGTTATAATTTAAAGGCTGAAAAATTGAGAGCCATAGATGTAAATCAATGGGTAGGATTACCCCAACTCTACCGATAGAGTTATTAGCAACTCTACCGGATCCGAACCCAACTACCGGATAAGGAATATCTCTTAATTAAGATAGTATTAGATAATTAATTAGTGGTAGATTTTTTAACAACCTTATTGTTGGAAAAATTTCCAAAACTTGTTTATTATTCAAATACAAAAAAATTAATTCTATAACAAATAAAGTCTAAAAAATAATTTAAAACTTTAAAAGATTTAGTTTGTTCATTAATAGAAAAAATTACAGTTTAGTTTTTTATAAATTTAAAAATTTTGGAAAATATTTTTTTTAACAATGAAAATAGAATAATTTGAAAAAATATATTGTTTAGTTTGTTGAAAAAAAATTTGAAAGATTTTTTAAACGCAATAAAAAAAGAATCATTTGTATTTTGCAATAATAAAAATAATAATTGTATAAACTTTTAGAAAAAACTATAATATTATAAATCAACCAAATTATAAAAATCTAAATTATATGGTATTTAACCAGTTAAATTATATGGTATTTAACGGAATATTCCACTTGGGTGGTGTTTTGTAAATAAAACCTCTTTAATGGGTGGTTTTCTGTAATTTCAATTATAACGGGTGGTTAAGTAAAAAAATGATATTTAATGGGTGGTTTTATGTAATTTAGCCTTAATTATATGGTATTTAATATAACTACTAAACATTATTATTCTAATTCTCACACTATTATTTACATTTATTACATTCATTTTATTAGGTTTTTATAATATTATATTAATAAGTTATCGTGTACGGAACGGGACTTACGCTAGTTTCTTATAAAATCCGATGATTCATCTGCATTTCTTCATGACTTGACAGCCAGCATATATCCCACTGCGTTATCCTTTTGGATTGGTAAAACCTATGACTATTATCCACAAGTCATTTTCGGTGGCTTCACTGATCCATCATCCTACTTACATTGATGATGCAAGTTTTCTGAATCGAGGTATGTGGCTATTTTTCTCCTAATTGTGTTATTTGCCTGGCCCTTGATACATATATATGTCATTGCATGAGATATTGTTTAGCATATGTAGGTGCATTTTACAACGAGCAGCAATTGGGCAAGCAAATACTTGACATTGAAAAGGAAGTGGAGGGGAAGAGAATACTTTTTCTCTTTGGCGAAGGATATGAATTCGAGAAAGAGATGCTTATTCAATTGTGGATGGCACTGGGGCTTCTCACGGATGAGCCTATGGAGATAGTTGGTGCCAATTTCTTTGAAAAGCTTGTGTCTGAAAGATACATATTATGCTCTTTCTCCAGCTCTCTGTACAAAGTGAACACGAGAAAGCTGAACAGGGAATTGGATATGATCACAGAGAGGCAAAATTATGTCATATTGAACAATGGAAGCCAAAATGACACTACTTCTACGGGAGCATTGCATGTCTCTGTTGTACGTGATGAAATAGATGAATCAATATTCAGAACACTAGGGAGGTTCAGCAGGTTAAGAGTCCTTCTATTTCTTCGTAATTATGGCTCAGGGCTACAAGAAGTACCACGGGACATATTTCTGTGTTACGAGTCCCTAGTGGCATTGGATTTAAGTGGAGCTCATATAAAGGAGCTTCCAAGTTCTGTAGAGAAGATGATCCATTTGCGATTTCTTGATCTTTCATGGACCTTCATTGAGCTTTTGCCTGAGATAGACCATTTTAAAATGCTTCAAACCTTGAAGCTCAAAGGTTGTTCTTGTCTTCACAGGCTCCCCAAAGAATTGAATTTGCTAACTGAACTCAGACATCTAGATCTTGATGTTCTTGGGCAACTAGCTTCTTTTCCTGAGGGAATAGGAGCCCTTGTAAACCTTAGAACCCTGTCTGCTTTCCCTGTTGGCAAAGCGGAAGGGCTTAAAATCAATGAGCTGAAGTTCTTGGATAACCTGACTGGTGAATTTTGCATTGCAAGGCTAGAAAATGTGCAGAGTGCAGAAGATGCAAAGGAAGCATCACTAGCAACCAAAAGAAGCATTAAGAAGTTGGAGCTAAGATGGAGTGATCATCAATTTCAAGAGCCGAAGAACGAAGATGAACTGATCCTCGAAAATCTTTCTCCTTACTCAGACTTGGAAGAGATACAGATAGTATGCTATCCCGGCACAAGTTTTCCTGGTTGGATTACTGATGTATCATTTTGCAAGCTTGTTAGCATCACCCTGCTCAAATGTGTCCATGTTTCCATGCTTCCTCTTATGGGGAAGTTACCAGGACTCGCATCTCTCGAGTTAACTAGTTTGAACAGTGTTACAGGTGTGAGTTTCAAAGGTGATGTCGGGGAAGTTGCATTTCCCAAGCTTCAAAAACTAGAAGTTGATGAGATGCTTACTTTGGAAAGTTGGGCAGAAGCTCAAGAAGGTGACTACCCATGTCTCATCAGTGTAAGCATAAAGGATTGCCCCAAGTTGCCTGAACTTCCTTCACTTCCGTATCTTCCCTCAATCAAGAATTTGGAGGTGAGTGGCTGCACTCAACTTGCATTTGTGTCGGAAAAAGAACTCTCCCCCTCCTTGCAGCAATTGATAGTAGATGATTGCCCTTTAATCACGGA
Organism: Persicaria tinctoria; assembly: GCA_037127255.1. Taxonomy (NCBI): domain Eukaryota; kingdom Viridiplantae; phylum Streptophyta; class Magnoliopsida; order Caryophyllales; family Polygonaceae; genus Persicaria; species Persicaria tinctoria. The sequence continues at coordinate 4,979,713 of JBANSL010000010.1, forward strand.
GAGGTGCTCAGAGCAGGGAGGTCAAGATTGGCACAAGATACATCACGTACTTACAATATGGATTGACCAAGAGGCAATTAAAGCAAATGAAGACCTAATCGAGGAGGACAGTGATGATGACGACATCAGGGATTATGAATTACTTGATGAGCTATGTTGCATGGACACGGATAGGGGTGGACACAAATCCCGCAAATCCCGGTCCCGTCCCGGGTCCGTCCCGGTCGTCCCGTCCTCCAAAAATGCTGCAGAAGGGTACCAGAGGCGGATCTACGAGAGGTTCGGGGTGACTGAAGCCCCCTAATCCGAAAAAAAGTTATATATATTTTTCATATAACTGTTATTGTTGTAATATATATAATTAAGGGGAAATAGTAGCAACTAGACTAAAAAATGGGCCTAATTACACAATTAGACTACAAGGTTAAAAAATGGGCTAAAATAACCCCTCTACCCCAAGCAAATAAAACTTCCCGTATTTTTGCACGGTTGGCAACCGGGTATTGCAGGTGAGGAAATCTGAAACCCCCCGCCTTTCTCAGTCTCTCCGTCGATCTGGAAGGCTTCGAAGCCTCCATCGTCGTCGATCGATCTCGAAGCTCCTCGCCATAGCCACTGAGCTCTTCGAAGAGTTGGATCCTTCATCAGCGGCTTTTCTTGAGGGTCGCTGTGATTTGATGGTATATCTGCACTCCCAGATCATTTCCGCCATCTCTCTCGCAAAAAACCCTAATCTCCGCAGGAGTCGAATCTCACAGTGAAGGAGAGGATGAGGACGCTGGATGTTGCAGAGCTGCATTTTGATCTCTTTGCCTTTTATATTTCAATTAAAAGAAGGCCCCTTGGCCCATTTCAGTAATTAGTTGTAGCTGGCCCAAAGGCCCACTTGCATTTCTGCTTAGTAAATGGCTCGTAGAGCCCAACCGATGTAAGGCTTTATAAGCCCTTTCTCTTCACATCAGAAAAACAACAAAGATATTTCCTTTCATCCTCTTCCTCTTAACTATCTTCGCCCTCTGCAACTTTTCTCCGTAACGACATAGCCAAGCGACCTCGGATTGAGGGATTCTATCCAAATCTCCCTCCAATCTCTCTCTTGGCAACTGATTTTGGACCTTCCGTCCTTAATCGGCTCCACATAACTACCCAATCTGCATCATTGGTATCAGAGCGAGAGCTCCTCCGACCTGTCATCCATGGCCGATAACACCAGATCGAAGTTGTCTCTACAAGAGTTATCCCAAAAAATCGATTCCCTTCAAGAATCGTTCGCAACGGCGCAGAGCAACCGGGACGCGGAGATAGCGGAGATGCGCCGGATGTTTACGCGGTTCATGAGCTCGGTCCGACAGCCGGAAGCGCCAGACCCTTCAGGATCGCGGTCGTCACCGCTCCTAGAGCAAGCCCAAGGCACACCCCTTTCTCAGAGCAACCCACCTCCTACGCCACAACACTCGAGCCTCACATCGGCCGGTGGCTCGGTGCTCCCAGGAGGTCTTGTCTCGAGGTTATCCAAGTTCGATTTTCCACGGTTCAATGGCACTAAAATCAAATCTTGGCTCTACCGATGTGAGCAATTTTTCTCGCTCGACAACACACTCCCAGAATTCCGAGTGAAATTGGCTGCCCTACACCTGGAGGACCAGGCCATTGAATGGCACCACAATTACATGAGGGAAAGAGACAATCGATTCCCTTCTTGGTCTGAATATGTGGCTGACATCTCAGCTCGTTTTTGCGAGCTCATTGATGACCCCCTTGCAGAGTTGGTGGGGATTCGTTACAACGGGGATGCCGACTCTTACCTCCGTTCCTTTGAGAGCGCACTCACCAGGCTATCCTTACCCCTTTCAAGCGCCCTTAGCATTTTTCTGGCCAACTTGAGCCCACCGATGCAACTTCATGTTAGGCAATTTGAGCCAATATCGATCCACCAGGCTGCCAAACTGGTCAAATTGCAAGAAGGGCTCCTCAAGGCCCCCCACTTAAAAAACCCATCTCCTTTTCAGTACAAGTCACAACCACCACTTTTACCTTTACCCACAAAATCACCAGTGCCCACCACAACCCCCTCCAAACCACTTTTACCACTACTTGTACCCACCATCACATCCCCACAAAATTCCAAATCGCACAGATCCCTAACCTATTCAGAGCTGCAGGAGCGCAGGAGCAAAGGGCTTTGCATGTTCTGCGATGAGCCATATACACCAGGACACCATCTTAAGCACAAAAAGGGAGCATATGTGCAATTGATGGCTGATGACGAGGAGGAGATATATGAGGATTGTTCAGATATCCTTGAAAACGGCCTTACCTTGGAGGAGCCAAGTGAAGGGGGTTCTCCACAGATTTCCATGAACGCTTTGACAGGAGTGGAGCAGTTTGACACCATGAAGGTGGTCGGGAACCATGGCAGCCGCCCGCTCACAATCTTGCTAGACTCAGGTAGTACCCACAACTTTCTCGACAAGGATGTCGCCATGTCATTGGGTTTACCTTTGCAATTGATATACCCCTTAGCTGTCTCTGTAGCCAATGGGCAAAAGATAGGGGCTCAGTACCAATGTTCGGGTTTTACCTGGGATGTCCAAGGGCACAGTTTCTCAGCCGATGTCATCCTACTCCCTCTCAAGTGTTGCGACCTAGTCTTAGGAGTTCAGTGGCTATCAACACTGGGCCCCATACTTTGGGATTTTGGAAAACTCTGAATGGAGTTCATACTCCAGGGAAGACGCCACGTTATACGCAGCTCCCCAAGCTCGACATCAAAGGTTGTAGGGAGCACGAGTTTGATCAGAGTTCTGCAGGAGAGCCCTCAATTAGCTCTGTTGCAAGGGTGTACACCATCCCCAAAATTAAACCACATCGCCGCCACAATTATCGATCATTCACACCAAGGGGAGTTGCAAAAATTGCTTGAGGCTTTCAAGCCTGTGTTCGAGTCACCCAAAAGCCTTCCTCCCTTCAGAGACGGGTTCGACCATAGAATCCCCCTGTTTCAGGATTCAAACCCGATTAGCCAGCGTCCCTACAGGTACTCAACTATCCAGAAGGATGCAATTGAGTCCTTGGTTAATGATATGCTACAGGAGGGAGTCATTCGCCCCAGCTCGAGCCCTTATGCTTCCCCGGTGGTGCTCGTCAAGAAGAAGGATGGTACTTGGCGATTATGTGTGGATTATAGAAGGTTGAATGATCAAACCATCAAAGACAAATACCCGATTCCACTGCTGGAAGACCTACTGGATGAATTAGGGAAGGCGAGCATATTCTCAAAGCTAGATCTCCGGGCTGGTTTCCATCAGTTGAGGATGCACCCTCCTGACATTTTCAAGACAGCCTTCAAGACGCACTCGGGACATTATGAATATCTGGTGATGCCCTTTGGCCTCTCTAACGCCCCTTGCACCTTCCAGGGACTTATGAATCATATTTTTAGAGCTCACCTGCGAAAATTTGTCCTCGTCTTTTTCGATGACATTTTAGTATTCAGTGCTAATTGGGGAGATCATTTGTTACATCTCCACACTGTGCTAACGATTTTGCATGATCAACAACTCTATCTCAAACCATCGAAGTGCATTTTCGGTGCCAAACAAATAGAGTATCTGGGGCATTTTATCTCCTCTGCCGGAGTGTGTACAGATCCCTCAAAGATCCAGGCGATTCGGGATTGGCCGCTCCCTCTCACTGTCAAACAGCTTCGAGGGTTCCTCGGGTTGGCAAATTATTACCGACGTTTTGTCCAAGGGTATGGCATCATCTCACGTCCGCTTACAGACATGCTTAAGAAGGATCACTTCAAGTGGGATGATGAATCCACACATGCCTTCAATCAGCTCAAGCAAGCTCTCTCCACAACCCCTGTTCTTGCCCTTCCAGATTTTGACAAAGAATTTGTTGTGGAGACGGATGCATCAGGGGCTGGTATCGGTGCTGTATTGATGCAAGACCAACACCCAATCGCCTACATCAGTCGCGTCCTCAGCCCCAAGCATCAAGCCCTGTCTGTTTATGAGAGGGAACTATTAGCAGTGGTCTTCGCAGTGCAGAAATGGAGTTCGTATCTTATGCATCGACACTTCATTATTAAGACAGACCAACGAAGTCTAAAGTATTTGCTTGATCAAACGGTAACAACTCCTTTCCAACATATGTGGATTGCCAAGCTTCTGGGGTATAGCTATGAGATTCAGTACAAGCAGGGAAAGGAGAACTGTGCAGCTGATGCCCTCTCGAGAGCTTCTCATTCCCAACTACTTCAAGTGACCCTCACCACCAACAGCAATGACATCTTGCAAGATGTCAAACTCTCATGGAGCACTGACCAAAGCATCAAAAAGATCATCGCCGACCTCGAAATCGATGCCGCATCCCACCCATCGTTCACATGGTCGGGTGGCGAGCTTCGGAGGAAGAACAAGCTGGTCGTTGGCAACGAGCTTGATTTGAAACGCAAGATACTAAGGTGGATGCACGACTCCCCTTTGGGAGGCCATTCTGGTAGGGATGCAACAGTCCAGAGAGTCAAACAACTGTTTTACTGGAAGGGGCTGCATCGCGAGGTGCAAGATTACGTCCGACACTGTTCTACTTGCCAGCAAAATAAGTATGACCCGGCTGCGTCCCCAGGCTTATTGCAACCATTGCCGATTCCCGACGGAATTTGGCAAGACATTAGTATGGACTTCATAGAGGGTCTTCCTCCTTCCTCGGGCAAACAAACAGTACTAGTGGTCATGGATAGGCTCAGCAAATATGCCCACTTCCTCGCCATCAAGCATCCATATGCTGCATTAGATGTAGCCCAGCTGTTTCTCGACCAAGTTTTCAAGCTACACGGTTTTCCCCAATCGATCGTTAGCGATCGGGACCCAACTTTCCTTAGTGAGGTATGGAAAGAATTCTTTCAGTTGCAGGGAGTGACTCTGAATTTGTCCACGGCATATCACCCCCAGAGTGATGGACAGACCAAGGTCACAAACAGGACCCTTGAGACATACCTTCGATGTATGTGCTCCGATACCCCTCACACTTGGCATAAATGGCTCTCTCTCGCCGAGTACTGGTATAACACAGGCTTTCACTCGGCCACGAAATTAACCCCGTTTGAGGCTGTCTACGGGCAACCTCCGCCATTTCACTTGCCATACCTCCCAGGAGAAAGCAAAGTACTTTCCGTCGATCGATCTCTACAGAAAAGGGAGGAGATCATTGCCTTGTTAAAATTTCATCTAGCCAGAGCACAAAACCGCATGTTACAACAGGCAAACAAGAAGCGTTCAGACAGAACCTTTACAGCAGGTGATTGGGTCTACCTAAAACTTCAACCATACCGTCAGCATTCCCTCAAACCACATGGGTCGCAGAAGCTTTCCCCCCGGTACTTCGGCCCTTTCCTCGTGCTCAAGAAAATTGGAAAGGTCTCTTACAAGCTGCAACTCCCAACAGAGGCAAAGATCCATGACGTTTTTCACGTCAGCCAGCTCAAACTATGTCCGAATCCATCATCCGTGACCCCTACTAAGCTCCCTCAGTACCTTCCGGATTTGGGGCTCGACATTGAACCTGCAGCAATCCTAGAGAGGCAATTTGTCCGTCGAGGGAACGCAGCAGCTACCCGTGTGCTAGTGAAATGGAAAGGAAAGCCGATAGAGGAAGCCACTTGGGAGTACTATGATCACCTCCTCCTGAAATTTCCATCATTCCATCCTTGAGGACAAGGATGTCTCGAGGGGGGGAGTACTGTTGCAGAGCTGCATTTTGATCTCTTTGCCTTTTATATTTCAATTAAAAGAAGGCCCCTTGGCCCATTTCAGTAATTAGTTGTAGCTGGCCCAAAGGCCCACTTGCATTTCTGCTTAGTAAATGGCTCGTAGAGCCCAACCGATGTAAGGCTTTATAAGCCCTTTCTCTTTACATCAGAAAAACAACAAAGATATTTCCTTTCATCCTCTTCCTCTTAACTATCTTCGCCCTCTGCAACTTTTCTCCGTAACGACATAGCCAAGCGACCTCGGATTGAGGGATTCTATCCAAATCTCCCTCCAATCTCTCTCTTGGCAACTGATTTTGGACCTTCCGTCCTTAATCGGCTCCACATAACTACCCAATCTGCATCACTGGACGAGAAGGAGACGACGGTGGTGTTCGAGAAGCTGTTCAAATTCATCGGAAACAACCTGACGAACATCGTCGAGAGCCCCTCTCTGGAGGGCCCCGAAAGCGAACCCAGCAGGTACTGTTTCCGGCTCTAGAAGAACCGCTGCTACTACGTCAGCGAGTCGATGGTCAAGCGCGCCACCAACGTCTCCCGCGAGAAGCTTGTCTCGCTCGGCACGCAGGTCGGCAAGTTCACCCACCACGAAAACTTCCATCTCACCATCCACGCCCTCGGCCTCCTCGCAGCCAACGCTAAGCATAAGGTCTATTTCTTTTCTTACCATTTCTGATCAATTTCATTTGAATTCTTTCAATTTGGTGTTTTTTTTTAATATTCTAATTTCACGTGGTTCTCGCATAAAACCAAGGAGATGTGCTGATGAATATTGATTGTGTGTTTACTTCATTAAACAAAGATACAATATATATATTACAGATAGTATCCCAACCACCCTATACACCAGGAAAGTGGGTACACCCCATTACACAAATCAAGGAACTAATTACACAAAAATAGGAAGTGAAAGACTAATTCAAACTATCATATTATTGACGTTATCACCCCCCGGCAAGACCAAGGGCAGGTCGCACTTGGAGCTTGGTACGTATGGCGGCAACTCTTTCCTTGCTCAAAGGCTTCGTGAATATGTCCGCGAGCTGATCTAGAGACGAGACATGACTAATTCTGAGATCACCTTTCTCAACTTGCTCCCGCACAAAGTGAACATCAAGGTGAATGTGCTTTGATCGAGAGCTGATGACCGGGTTCTTGCTCATGAAAGTGGCGCCAACATTATCACACAGTAGAGTAGGGGGCTGAGCAAGCGGGGTTCGAAGATCATGAAGAAGGAACTTGATCCATGATAATTCAGCAGCGGTATATGCCAAAGCACGATACTCGGCCTCGGTACTTGATCGAGCCACGACCTTCTGCTTCCGAGAGGTCCAACTTATCAAATTTGACCCATGAAATATGGCAAAACCATATTGTGAGCGACAATCATCCATGTCGGAAATCCATCCAGCATCCGAGAAGGCGAGAAGAAAAGATGCAGCCGTTGGCTTGAAATGAAGACCATGAGATAACGTACCGTTTAAGTAGCGTAAGATCCGTTTAACCGCTTGCCAGTGAAGAGTGGTAGGGGCATGCATATATTGGCAAACACGATTGACGGCATATGCGATGTCTGGACGAGTGATGGTGGCATATTGGAGAGAGCCGACAATTTGACGGTATAAAGTCGGGTCCGAAAATGACTCACCATCCTTGATTAACCGGGTAGAGACATCTGCTGGAGTGGATATAGGCTTTGACTCAACCATCTTGCAACGAGCCAAGATGTCCATAATGTACTTGGATTGAGATAGGATCATGCCTGATGACGTTCGTGTAATTTGCAACCCAAGAAAATAATTAAGGTCACCAAGGTCCTTAAGTGCAAACGTGGAGTTCAAGTCCGTAATGACCCGTTGAATGAGAGCCCGATCAGAACCTGTAATGATGACATCGTCCACATACACAAGTATATATATTGTAGCATTAGGAGAATGGTGGACAAATAAGGATGTGTCGGATTGACACGCACGGAACCCATGGGTGACTAGATAATGCTTGAGCTTATTAAACCAGGCACGAGGCGCCTGTTTGAGTCCATAAAGGGCCTTGTGAAGCCGACACACATGCGATGGACGAGTGGTGTCAACAAAGCCTCGCGGTTGCTCCATATAAACTTCCTCCAATAAATCCCCATTTAAGAAAGCGTTATTGATGTCGAGTTGGCGGATGACCCAGCCGTTGGAAAGAGCAAGGGAGATCACTAACCGAATGGTGGTGGGTTTAATGACCGGGCTGAAGGTGTCAAAAAAATCAACTCCCTCCTCTTGGCTAAATCCTTTAGCAACTAAACGAGCTTTGTAGCGTTCAATGGAGCCATCCGAACAACGCTTGATCCTGAAAATCCACTTGCAACCAACAAGATTAGTATTACAAGGACGAGGAACAAGTGACCAAGTGTTATTTCTCATTAACGCGTCATATTCTTTTTGCATCGCAATTTGCCAACATTTGTGCTTAATGGCTTGGGCAAAGGTGTGGGGTTCAATGGAGGGTTCGGGAGCTAAATTGGAGGTAAAAGTTTTAGGCTTAAGAGAGTTGGTACTTGCACGTGTGGCCATGGAATGTTGATTATGTTCAGCAGGTCTATAGTATTTGGGTACACCATCTTGGTTGGAAAGTTTTGCACGAGAGCTGTGAGTGTGTTGGAGGTAATGTGGAGATGGAAGGTGTGGGGAGTTGGGCTCAAGAGGAGGCGTAGTAGGTGGAGTAGAAGGTTGGGTGGATGCTGCGTGCTCAAGGAGACTAGGAGAGCTCAACTGCATAGACGGCTTGGTAGGTGGACACTTATGCATAGGTGGCTCGGTTGCATATGGAAATACATCTTCATTGAAAACCACGTGGCGAGAAATATAAATACGAGAAGTAGGCTTATGAAGACATAAATAGCCTTTATGACTAGCACTATAGCCAATGAAAATACATGGAAGACTCCGAAAATCCATCTTATGAGCGTTATATGGACGTAGAAAAGGAAAACAAAGACAACCAAATGATTTTAGGAAGCCATAATCCGGCATTTTGTGATATAACCTTTCATACGGAGAGGCATATTGAAGCATAGGAGAGATGGTCCTATTTTGTAAATAAGTGGCCGTTTTAAAAGCATGTTCCCAAAATTTGTTTGGAAGAGATGATTGCGCTAAGAGGGTCAAACCTTTTTCCACTATAATTCGATTTCGACGTTCAACGGCACCATTTTGCTCTTGAGTATACGGACAAGAAATGCGGTGGGTGATGCCACAAGCCGCAAGAAAGGTAGAGACATTTCGATATTCTCCACCCCAATCGGTTTGAAGACATTTGATGTCACACTCAAACTGGGTTTTGATCATAGTGCGGAATTGAACAAAGATGTTGAATACCTGAGATTTATGAGATAAGAAATAAATCCAAACAAACTTAGTGCAATCATCCATAAACAAAATAAAATAACGGTGGCCATTCAAGGAAAAAGCGGGAGAAGGTCCCCAAACATCAGAGTACACCAACTCAAAAGGTTTAGCGGAAGACAAATGCGAAGTGGGAAGATTAAAACGATGACTTTTCCCGAGTTGACAAGAATCACACACATCGGGAAATTTATTTGAACTAATAGGAAGCTGGAATTGTGAAATCAAACGCCTCAAGATGGATTCGTGCGGATGCGCAAGCCGACGGTGCCACCCATGCAGTGTAGTGCGAACACCCGTGAGAGCCATGGAAGTGCCTGGTTTATTTGTGGAGGGAAATAATGTGTAAAGGCCATGATCAACGCCCCCTCTTAGAAGGATTTTGCCCTGAAATGTCTTAACACACCAATTGTTAGGCCAAAACTCCATAAAGACGTCATTATCACGAGTCAATTTGGACACACTAAGAAGGTGTTTAGTTAATTTTGGAACAATAAGCACATTTGACAAATTTAGATTAGCAGGTAAAGAACATGAATCGATATGAGAAATTGACAAATGGTTACCGTTCCCAACTTGAAGTTTATCGTCCCCGGAATACTCATCTGAGATGGCTAGCTTGCGAAGATCCGGAGAGGCATGATCTGTGGCACCGGTGTCAAAATACCAAGCGGGATCGACAATTGTCGAGGGGCTGTTGTAGCTAGCAATATGGGTCTGCTTGGAGTCACGAGGATTAGGGCGCCGAGCTGGGAAATCGGTGAGGTTTGAGCGCTGCCAGCAATCGATGGCCTCATGGCCAGGCTTGCCGCACAACTGACATTGTACCCGTCTACGGCGTTGAGAATCCTGGGGACGATGCCCCGAGGAGGTGTTGGCACCGCTAGTCTGGCCACCAGAGGGCCGATTCGGAGGGCGAGAGGTCTGAGCGGTGTTGACGGAAGGAGCCTGAGCTGAGTTGGGAGAAGCACCGGATGGGGGCTGAACAAGAGTACTATTACGGATATGCTCCTGTTCCAACCGATCCTCCTCTTGGAGGAGAAGGCCGGCGAGATCATCAACCGATAGATCATCGGTTTTCATCATAAAGGCAGCAGTGAAGGGGCCATAAGATGCGTCAAGGCCAGTCAAGATATGGCTCATCAAGTCTTCATCGGGGATAGGGTGGAGATTCTCCGCTAAAGAATCCGCAATCGAGCGCTTGCGCTCTATGTACTCACTCATCGGGGAGGATCCCTTTGTGAGGGACTGAAGTTGTTGCTTCATTATCATTCTTCGGGCTCTGGTCTGAGCTTGATAAGTCTTTGCAATAGTTTCCCAAGCCATGTGGGGGGAGGTTGATCTAGCAACGAGAGCAAGGGCTCTCTCTGATAAAGTGGACTTGATCCAAAGCAAGACAAAACGATCTCACTTTTTCCACTGAGCATATGCAGGGTTTGGCTCATCAAGGTTAGCACCAAGAAATGATGGAGGTGGTGTGGGATCTAGAATAAATGCTTCAAGATCAAATGTTTCTAAGGCGGATATAATTGTGGTGCGCCAAAGTGAATAATTTTCACGATCGAGCTTAATGCTGATCGAGGGAATTTGGAAATTGAGGGTTGAAGAGGTCATATTGGCAGCGGCTAAAATGTTGTTTCCGGTGCCGGGACCAGGAGGATCAGTATGAGCCATTGAAAGGAATGGTGGGAGTGAAGAAAAAAAAAAATCAAAGCTCCGATACCATAAAACCAAGGAGATGTGCTGATGAATATTGATTGTGTGTTTACTTCATTAAACAAAGATACAATATATATATATTACAGATAGTATCCCAACCACCCTATACACCAGGAAAGTGGGTACACCCCATTACACAAATCAAGGAACTAATTACACAAAAATAGGAAGTGAAAGACTAATTCAAACTATCATATTATTGACGTTATCATCGCATTTGCTGAATTCCTTCTTCGAATTGTGTATTTGTGTGGTAATTTAATATTATGGATGAAGAATTGGATTGGTTAGTTGTTCCAAGATTATAATTTTGGATGAATATGGATGTCATTTGATACCATTTTTGATCAATTTCATTTGCATTCCTTCAATTTGGTGTTTCTGCTGATGTGGCTCGTGACTTTTGAAGTATAGTATTTTGGTTAGCTGCTCCAAGATCTTACATTTGTAGGAATATGGATGTAATTTGATGCTTTCCTTTCCCGAATTGTTTGAGTGTAGCGTACAATGAATGACATTTCTGAGAAATTTGGGAATTGAAGGTTGTTGATTTTAGGTATTGGGATTGATAGGTGTGGCTGAAGCCAACATCTGAGATGTCATTCTTGTACCGGAACCATGTTCTGAAAGGAGGTCTAGGGAGGATAACAGAGAACATCAATGCTGGGGATGGTGTGGTGGTGTTCTTCATGTCTGATCTCCCTTTAGGTTTCGAGATCGCAGCAAAGTCGACCACAGACTGTATGAAGCTGGAGATCGCAGCAAAAACCTGTAGTTTCTTTTATCGCTGGGCTAACTGCTCCACCTGTTCGACGAATGGGGCATGTTGGAGGTAAAGTTGCTTTTCTTTGGTGTAAATATGATTCTGCTGCCTCATTTTGATCATAGCCCATTAGCCCAAATGCCATGGTTCTCTTAATCTTGCTGAATCTGATGAAAACAAGCATGAACCTCTTTCCATGTTAATTTATGAAGGACTGCACTTCTCGATTTTTCTGTCTTTTGTGATTGACCGGAGATAAACTGCCTCGTGTGTTGTTATCATTTTGTGTGACTTATGAAGATACTCTTATGGGCTAGGGTCTAGATGCTTAAGTCCACAATGTTTCTTGAGCATCTTTCTTACCTAACTGCATGAACAAATCGAAATTGTACTGGTTATTGATGGTGACAATCACATGAGATTGAGGCTATATACGTAGTATTTTTCTTGAAAAATGTTTCATCTCCCATTTTAGTTTGTTATTCACAAAGGAAGCCCCTGATTATGAGATTCCACTGGAATAAAATTTTCGATTGACAGATGTTAAACCCAAGTTATCGTACAATGTTTGTTTTGGCAGCTACTGTATCAGGGGGGAAGGGTACATCACAGGATAAGATCAAGGCTCTTCAAGAAGTCGGGGCCACAGTGGTTGAGTCTCCTGCACAGATCGGTGCTGCAATGTTTGAAGTTTTCAAACAAAGAGGTCTTGTTGAATAGTTTAAAATTGTGGCTGCCCTCCATCTCCAAACACAACAGGTTGATCGAAAAAGGGTGTCCCGGTCATCCATTACTGCGAGTTTTTCATTTGTTCTAAATTGCATGGGGGAAATCAGAAGAGTACAACGTCAGTTCTGCAGGACAGTGATGATGAGCAGGTTGTTCTCACATGTTTGAAGGAGCCTGATTCTTGTGTAGAGTGGATTACTGATGGAGCTGCATCTTTCCATGCTACATCAAGGAGTAAAGCATTTATTTCATACCGAGTGGGACGCTTTGACAAAGCAAAGATGGGGAACGAAAGCTTGTCTGATATAGTTGGTATGTGATATGTTTGTGTGATGACAAACACGGGTTGCAGGATGACATTGGCAGATGTGCGACACATACCGGATTTGCAGAAAAATCTGATCTCTCTTCAAGTCTTGGATAAAAGGGGCTATGATAACTTCTTTGGAAGTAAAGTGTGGAAACTCAGCAAAGGGTCATTGGTGATGCTTCGCTTGATTTGGTGCAAGGGCTTCACATCAGCGTAATTGATCGATCGATCAAGACCAACCTATGATAAATCATTTCAAATGCACTCTTTTTCCAACCTTGAATCAATATTTGGGGTGAAATAATTTCAAAGAGTGACAACTCCAAATGTATGTTCCAAGTCCGTTTCAAGCAAAGCATAAAACAAATCGAAAATTGCACAATTGTGTTAGCCGTCAATAATCTTTATGGCTTCACATCAGCAGTAAAAGTGATTTGATGAAGAAGGAAGATTTCTTTCCAAAAAAAGCTTAATTTCAATTCCAAGATTGAAAACCTTATGATCAAAACCTGGGATTCGGAAATAAATATATACCACTGACAACAAATTCTCACTGCATCATCATAATTCATAAATAGGAAAATCTGAGGTGATGAGCAAATATTGCCAATGAAAATCTATAGTAATCGTAGAAGAGAAAAGGAAATTACTCCCTCCGTCTGAAATTAAATGTCTTTTTATTTTTAACACGTTTTTTAAGGAGCGAAAAACTCTGTAAAATATTATTTTTTGAATTAAATTTTTTACTCCATCCGTTCGCGAAAACTTGTCATTTTAGCTTCCGACACAATATTTAAGAAATATTTAAACTACCTAGATTGCCCCTACTTTTGTCATAATTATATCAAAGCAAAGTACAATTACATTTTTCAAAGTAATTCAAAATTAAAACAATTGAGGGTAATTTTGAAAATATATGGGTAAAAACTCTAAAATGATAAGTTTTTTTGAAGAAAATCAAAAGTCTAAAACGACAAGTTTTCGCGAACGGATAGAGTAGTAATAAGTATAACATTATATTACAAAATTAATTAAAATAATAATATTTTATAGAGTTTTTTGCTCTTTAAAAAATGTGCACAAAAAGACAAACGACACTTAATATTTGACGGAGGGAGTAGTAAATTAATGAATTGAGAGTTTTTTTTTTGGGTAAACTGCAGAAAACCACTCTTAAAATAGGACACATTGCTCAAAACCACCCCCTATATCCATAATTACCGAAAACCACCCTTTATAAGTCATTTGTTTGCAATCAACCACCTCCGTAAGGTTTCCGTCACGTTTTCCGTTAAAAATGAGAAATTACATTTAATTTTTTTATTTTTTATTTTTTAATGTGTTTTAATATAAATAGGTTGATTAAAAATAAAATAAAACAATAAAAAAGAAAATTGAAAAAGGGAAAGACTTCCCCTTCTTCATATGTTCACCTTCCTCGCACACTGTTTAACAAATCGAAGGCCACACCAAGTAGAAGAAGGAGAAGAAGCTCCGTGCCTCCGCCGCTTGCTCGCGACGCCTGCCATTTCTCCTTGCGTCTCGCCGCCGACAACCCTAGGTAGCATCGCCGCCTCCAAGTGCTCCGACGAAGATCACGGTGGCGAATGAAGCCGCATGGCCCTGAGTCCGACCCCAAAATTGTTTTTGCCCCAAATTGAAATCGACATCGTTTTGGATGATTTTGAAGTCGTTTCTTATAATTGAATATACAAAATTAATCAACTGATAAAGTAAGAGAGATTGGCGTATCCAATTGTGGGTTTTATGGTCTTCATCTACTCGGTCTACAAAAGGGGATTTTGTCTCTTTCAAGACCCTATTTCACCATTGTTGGCCATTATTCGAGCTCCTAATCTACTCCATCACATTCCTAATACCTCAAGCGTCGATTTAGTGCAAAAATCTCTCTCAAAACTATGCAAAATAATCGGATACCATTTTCGACATAAGCTAGCCGAAGGTTGCAGTCCGCCACCTTGCCGTCCTTTTCGCCAACTCCTTGCACCACCGGGAGATCCGCCACACCACCAGAAATCCGTAGCCTCCTACCTCGTGTCTTTTCGTGCCTCCAAACTCCACCGGGAACCTACCGAAGCCTCACTGGAATCCGTTGCCGCTCGGTGACATTGGACTTGCAGTTTGATGGTGTCGATTTGGGGGAAGAAGATGCATTAATTGCATTCTTCATCCCAACTTTTTATTTTTATAAAATATGCCTTTATTTCAACAATTAAAAAATAAGGGTAAAATAGTCATTTCACATATTTAACAGAATTTTGACGGAACAGTGGTGGGGTGGTGATTTGATAACAGGTACTATTTAAAGGGTGGTTTTCTGCAATTTTGATTTTAAGGGGTGGTTTTGTACAAAAGGCCCCATTTAAGGGGTGGTTTTCTGCATATTACCATTTTTTTTGGTGATCAATTAGCCCCCGTTTGGTATCCATATACTGACATCAGATATCAGATATGGGTATTAGATATCGATATCGGAGATATGGGTATTAAATCTGATATCCGATATCTAATATCCTGTTTGGTATTAGAGATATGGGTATCAACCTAAACCTAATTCCCCTTTCTCCCTCCCCGCTCCCTAAGCCCTGGCACACAAAGTTAATCTCAATCCCTGAGAAAACCAGCCACACCCGAACTTCGCCGGAATCTAACTGCCGCCGGAAACCAACAAGAACCCAGAAATTTCAACCCAAAGTTAATCTCAATCTCCTCACCCTAGATTTGAAGTGCAGCAAAGTAAACCAACAAGAACCCAGAAATTTCAACCCAAAATCAGAGAAATTAACCGGTCACCGAACCTAACTGTCGCCGGAAACCAGATCTGGATAGGTGACCCACCGAACTTCGCCGGAAACCAAGTCAAGCCGGAGGAACGCACAGACCATTGGCATCGAGGTTGAAGATCCCCCATGGACTGAGAAGAAGAGGGAGGAGAAGCAACCTGTTATAAACCCATATCCCAATTTTTTGGGGTATATGGAAGTGATAATATTTACAAAGGAATTGGGATAAGGGGATATGGGAGTATATCAATTTGATATCTATATACCCACCTACAAACAAGGATATGGATATGGGTGATATCCATACCTATATCCCATGTCTTGATATGGGTAAGGGCTTAATGAATTGAGAGTGAATCGTACTTGAGAAAAGATGTGAGCAATAACGGGGCAAAAACGGCCGACGAAGCAAGGCTCGAACTGTGCCAAGGCGGCGTTAACAGACAACGTATATCCCCTCCACAATGACCGCGAATTCCTCATCGGTGCTACTCTCATTCGACGCAGCAGGATTCGGGAGTGGGCGCGTGTTCGTCCTGCGTCTCCACCGGCAGGCGGGGGCTGAGCGGGATCCCTCTGTACACGACGGTGAACTTGGAATCGCCGTATTTGATTCCGACCTTGTTCGGATTCGCAGCCGTGAAGAGATACCCTAAATCCCCACTTCAATACAGAATTAATCACTTCAAGAAATGCCCTGAATCCAAAATCCTCCTGAATCCAAAATCCTGTACCCAACTGATTCAAAGATTATAATAGTAAGGAAGTAAGGATTGACCTTGGCCCTTGGGCCTTGGGTGAGGGAGGATAATGGAAAATAGTTGGCCAAATAAAATTACCCAACCCACCCCTAACCCAGTTGAACAAAAAGGAAGACGAGGGAGGGTGAAACGGTAATTGGAGTGGTGGAAGTGACTGGTGTGAGGATTGAAAGGACCCAGAATGTGGCCTGTTTGGTGTTGTTGAATGACAGAAATTGGACTCCATCTTTCTGCTTCATTCACACCACAAACAATCTCTCTATCCGTTTGAATCTCGCCATCACGCACATGTTAAATCTCTGCCTATAATCTGCAGTCTCCCTTAATCCTTGGTAAGTTTTCTTCTTCTTTCTTCCTTTCTCCTTTGTTAATTTATTGTTCTTCTGTTTCCTCTAGCAATGAAGTCAATTAAACCCTCCTTGATGTCATTTGTAGTTTGTGAACCTCTCTACTCAACAAACAGTACTGCAGCAACCTTCCTTCCATGGATCCATCCAAGTTAGTATCTTTGATCCCATATGTGCTAAGCCCTGTTATCAAGGAACTTCAAAAGATATGGGATGGTGGTGAAGAGCTTGAAAAGTTGCGGTGCGCTTGCTGTAAAACAGAAGAAGTGCTTGACTTATGGGAGGTCAATCGCGGCAACCCCAAGCTGGAAGACTGGTTCCAAGAGCTGGAGGGGTACTTTTATGATACAGAAGACCTTGTCGACCGCCTCCTCCTCAGCAGCACAAGCACACCCCGTGGGATTAGTGGCAAGATCAGACGTTTCTCAGACTTGGTAAAGTCATTGAAAACTCCCCACAATATTGTTGAACTCCGAGAAAACATGGAACGCATATGTGATTTGATTGGAAAAGTCTTAGGAACCGGGCAAAACAATTCAACTCTGCTACCATCGGATCCTCACAGCCCACTGTCAGATAAAATGGCTTTCATGTCTGGAACCAGCAGAGATCAGGATAAGAAGGCCATCATTGAGGAGCTGATGCAGTGCGATTGTTCTGGAGTGTCTATTGTCGGCGTTGATGGGCTTGGAAAGACGGCACTTGCTCGAGCTATTATGGCTGATGAAGCCATCAAGAGTCATTTTCCGCTCATATTGCCTGTTTCTGTTTCAGGCGACTTCCAACTGACCAGCATAGAGCACAAGTTGTTTGCAAGTTATTCAGAAACCAGCAAAGATGCAGCTGAATCATGTGGAGGAGACAGAAAGCTTCTTCAAGATCATCTTTGCAATTGCAAAGAGAGAGCATTAATAATACTTGACAATTTGTGGAGTGTGACAGACGAAGATTGGCAGTGCTTTGAATCCAACTATCTCAATTCAGGACCAGGCTGGAAAATCCTCATCACCGCTCCTTGTCGAGTGGTTGCAGAGAAAACTAAGAGTATTGCTTATGATTTGAGCATCATGACTGACGAAGAGTGTAAGAAATTGATCATGGCAAAAGGAAATTTGTCCGAGTTTGAATGCGATATTGAGATTATTGCCAAAAAGTGTCAGGGCCTACCCATCATTGCCAATAAGATTGGGTTGGAGTTGTCGAGGAAACAAGATATGCAGAACAAGAAAGAGAGAATAGTAGTGTTGAAGAACTGCAACAACCTCTGGGAACTTGACGAGTTCAGAAAAGTATTCCTTTCTTTGAATTCAAGGAAGTCAAAGCTGTCACTGGATTTGAAAAGGTGTTTTTCTTATTGTTCATTGTTTCCTCCGGACCATGAATTTAACATGGAGGATTTGATCCAACTATGGGAGGTGGAAGGATTCATCAAACCACCAAAGGAAATACTTCCAAAGGTAACCGCTCGAAAGGAGTGCTTTGATAAGATGTCGTCAAGTTATATCCTTCATCCTTTGGAATCCAGAGACAATCAGCAACCAGTCTACAAAATGCTTGAATTCAAATATAGCTTTGCTCAACATCTTGCTTCCAAGGCATTTTGTCGTATAGATGAAGGTACATCTAACTTTCGTTCCTCCTGCAAAAATATTCGTCATTTGTCTTTAGCCAACCTCAAAAAAATTGATGAATCCCTCTCGAAGACGATTGCGAGTTGTAAAGGCTTAAGAACATTCCTTTTGCTCCATCAAAAAAGCCATAATAAAGTATCTATTTCTGGGAATTTCTTTGAGAAGCTACAAAGCCTCAGATTGTTAGACTTGAGCCTTACCAATTTTAGCACTCTATCAAAGCCTGCATCTCTATCAAAACACCTAAGATACTTAGATCTCTCCTACACTGAAGTGGCCAAATTGCCTACACAAGTCCAACATCTTTGTGCTTTACAAGTTCTCAAGCTCAAAAATTGCTCTAAACTTCGTCAGCTACCCAAAGAGTTGAACAAATTGATTAGCCTCACACATCTTTATGTTAGTGTGAAAAAATTGGTTTGTCTTCCACCCAACCTGGGGAGGCTAACTAATCTCGAAGTTCTGGACTCATTTTCTGTGGCAAGGGTTGAAGGGTACAAAGCTCTAGAGCTGGAGCATATGCAGAATCTTATAGAGGTTCACATGTTTGGCCTTGATAACATAATAAATATGAAAGAGGCTGAGGAAGCCAAGTTAATTATGAAAAAATGGCTGGAGACATTAGTTCTAGAATGGGACAATGCTGAAACAGAGAATGCAGAAGAAGTTCTTAGGGGCCTTCAGCCTCACAATCACTTAAATGTTCTTAAAGTGAGAAACTATGGCAGCAAGTTGTTCCCAGAATGGTTAACATCTCCAAGATGCCAACTTGTGAGTATTAACTTGGACAATTGCCCAAATTGTGAAGTTCTACCGGCCCTAGGGAAACTTCCATTGCTGAAGAATCTTATGCTCCGTTCCATTCATAAAGTGACAAGTTTGGATGATCAGTTTTGTGGGCAGGGTGAAAGAGTATTTCCATGTTTGGAGTTACTAGAATTTTATGACATGGCGCAACTTACCAAATGGACTGGATTGAAAGTAGGGGATATGCCTTGCCTCCGTGCTCTTAAGATCTTTGGTTGTCCAGTGTTGATCACCTTGCCATCATTTACACACCTGAGTAGCTTGATGAACCTAGAAATCAACAAGTGTCCAAGTCTGAAAGTATTACCAGAGCTGCCGTCTTCACTAAATGGCAAGTCTGGAAAACTCATCATCACAAAGAGTAGTTTGGTAGAAGAAAGATGCCAAGATGGGAAAGCTGATTGGCCAAAGATCAAAGGCATCCCATATGTAGAAATTCATGCAACCAGGATCCAAACTGAATCCTACAGTCAAGATCAAGAAAATCACAAGGTATCATGTAATGTTGTTTTTGTTGGCTAACTTTACGGAGCAATGGTTTTGATGTTTCTATTATCATATTTTCCTTTGTTTTTCCTCTAATCATCATCCCAAATCTAAAACCACAAGTTGTTTGCTATTTAATCAGGATGAAGTGTCAAGGAATGAACAACCCCCTACACTTGCTAAGCCGGTGAAGGAAAACAATATCTCACAGGTATGATCTTATATATATACTACTCTTCACACAGGAAATTCTATATGTTGTATAGGTAGGTTGAAGCTTTCTTCAAATTTAAATTTCTCGTCCTAGCCTAACCTTAATCCACTATTTAATATTTCGAGGACGATTTCAAATGTATTTGAATAAGTTGATTCTTTTGAAGATTAAGTTCTTTGCCTTTAAATTTCATGACAATCTCGTAACCTTGTGGCATTTAAAGGTTTATGAGGATGAAGAAGTGCAAAGAAGCCAAGAATGTCGTACTAAACTTCCTGGACTGGGTAAAATCTCTAAATGTATGGTAAAATTTCCATGTTCTAGCTGAAGAAGGTTCAAGTTGCAAAAGTAGAAAAAATTGTAAGAATGCATGAGTTTCCTAGCCAACTTGAAGCATCAGAAACCCCTTCAATTACATAAAAACACTCCTTTAAGATTATCTAAGGAATGATAATCTGCATTCCCTATGCTGTACTTATCAGATATGGCAAAGAAAGGAACACAAAACTCATGCACTGATGCACATGATAGTAGTCTAAAGTATTCTCAAGCATTTATACATTGGAGAGAGAACTACAAAAGCATGGGATGGCTTACATACATGTGTGACAGCTTCCCTCCCTTCTCCCAAGGGCACTTGATCGGTCCATACGGACATTTTATGCACTCACCTGTCTACTATTTCAATCTGCAATTATAAAACAAACAATGTCAAGGATGGCATAACATACCAAACAAGGCATTTGACTAGCTATCACGCTCTACCCTAATAATTTTATGGTAAAAGATAACATAAAAATCCTAGTTTATGCTCCAGACTTAAAATAAGCCAATGCATATAAAAACCTAACTACAAAGCACAATAAATGTGTAGTTGCGCTCGTGAGCATGAATTGGAGAGATGAGTAGATGACCCTTGAACAGATGGTAATAGTTGCACTAGTTCACGGTAATAGCTACAGTATGTTATATGATCCCTCTAGTGATGAATATGTTCGTGGAAAGACAGTTTTCAGAGTGCATTGGTCTATTGATAGGATGGAAGTGAGAGAAGAGAGGAGGTTAAGACTGAGGGTAGTCAATCACTTGATAAAATCTTAAAGATCGAGTTAATATTCATTTGACTTATGGTACAGATATAAATGATTCTTAATTAGCCAATCCTCCATAAACATTTTGAATTATGACATAAATCTTCTACAGAAAATTATCTATTATCAACTTTTGTAAACTGATAACTTACCTTAATCCATCAACCTCCAATCGATCAGGATGAAATATCGAAACATGAGCATGATTCTGCTACACAACCGGATTTAGCTGATGAAAGTCATACTTTTGAGGTATGATGAGACTTCTTTATTTTTTCCTTCCAATGGCAATTGGCATGACATAATGTTCAGACTTCAGAGTGCACTTTTATAAGATACATTCACATAAAACTGATAAAAGTACTAAAGCAAACTTGTTATCACGTTTATAAGTTATGCTTCTTTTCTGAATCTTAAAAGTGTCCGATGCCTTCTAATTGATCAGCATGAAGAGCTAGGAAGAACATATCCACTGCCTGAACCTCCTAAACTGGTGGATGAGATCGTCCCTGCTTCTCCGGTATGTCATTACTACCTTCATGTCATAAGCTCCCTTTCTTATATGTAAGTCAGTAAAAAAAATCCTGAAATATTGGCCGTTCTCAAATGATGCAAAAGAATATTTCCCTGAGTCAACTTGCATAACAGATTACCAGGAAACACTCCCACCTCCCATCAAAAGAAATTGATCAAATGCCCACAAGAAATTAATGATCTAGAAAAAGCAATAGCTTCAGATAGACTTCACTATGGATTTAGGCCATCAACCCAAAAGAACTGAGCAATTTTTAGAATACAGTAAACTTAATAGCTCGATTTCACAGCCTTGAAGCAAGAATGTCAATGATCTACATTTGTATCCCTAGCAGCTAAGAATCAATGGGAGTGCTAAAAGAAGAATATGCTATAACTTTGAAAAAGCTTACAAGCGTTTCCAGTAGCTTAAACAAGCGAAATTTAACACACGAAAATTCAGAAATCAAGCTTGTTTCGATCAATAATTTTAAGAATCAACATAAACTCTCTTCCCACCAAGTTTGTTTCGATCAATAATTTTAAATGGTCTTAAAAACGTTTACACATAAAAGGATCGTGGGTAATTTTTTATAAGAAACCCAAATTTATAGAGGGTTTTCTATATTATACTAATTTAGGGGAAGCTCCGTTTAAAACTATCTTAAGGGTGATTTTCAATAATTTACTCCAAAAACTCAGCATAAATGTAGATCTGAAATCAAAATATTAGATACGTAGTACTACTTTATTTTTGTTCATAAAATTAAATTAGATATAAGAGTGATGATAACCAAATAGACCTGGGCAAACGCGGGTAGGCCCGCTCGGCTCGTCCCGCCCGCCCACATTAGTGGGAGGGCTTGGACACGGAGAAAAGTCCACACGGGCTGCTAGGTCCGACCCGCGCCTGCAACGGGTGAAGGATTGGACATATCAATCAACCCGTTACGGACCGCTACGCCCGTAACGGGTACCTGTCTTTTTTTAATTAAAAATAATATATATGAAATAAATAATATTAATTATTCATTTAAAAATAATAAAAACAATAACTAATATGTACTCCCTCCGTTCGTTTTACTATTCATGCACGCTTTTTTAGGAGCTAAAAACTATATAAAATATCGACTTTTTAAATATTTTTTTTAACAATTTCGTAGTTATTATTAATAAGTACAAACTTGTTAAAAAAAATTTTAAAAAAAATTAATATTTTATATAGTTTTTATCATTCTAAAAAGGTAAAACTAATTAAAATACCCCGACCTTTAGGGGTGTGGTAAAAATATATCCTAATCTTTCAAATGTAATGAAAATATCCCGACCTTTGAGGGTAGTGGTAATATATTACCACGGGTTATTTCACGGGTCGAAAATGATGACATGGCAGCTTATGTGGATTTTTTTTTGACAAGCCGTCTTACGTGGGGTTTTATTAACCGGTTTAATTATAGAGTAATAAAATGTTGGACCGGGTTTACCATACCCATCTTCTATCTTCTTCCAATCTTCCGTGGTCTTCCCGAGTTCCAGGCACGCAGCAGCTCAGGTCTCTTCAATCGCAGGCTCATGTCCCTCGTGGTCGCCTTTCCCCCTATCTTCTTCCATGGTTCCCACCGCACATCTGTTCCTTCGATCGACACCTTGTGGCTTCCCACTGCCCGTCGCCGTTTCCTTTCCCTGCATCTTTCTGATTTAGGGATTTGCATCTTTCTGATTTAGGGGTTTTCAGAATCCATCAGTTGAACAACAGGTACCCAGTCTATTCAATTGTTTCTTCTTCATCTGGCTCTTTTCGAATTTGTTGAGTTCGTTTACGCATTTTGGGGTTGTTCTGGAATCGAGTTTCTGATTTAGGTTTCTTTTGAAGATCTGGTGATAGGTTTGCTATCTTAGAAAGTTTGAACCAGAAAAAAAAAATTGAAACAATTGAAGATCTGGATTTGAGTTTCTTTAGTTTATGAGGTCAAATTGATTTTTCCAGTGAAAATGACTAAAGAAGTTGCAATAACTGAAAAAGGAAAAAAAAAAAAGGAGTTGCAAATCTGCAATAGTTGATGGAAAAATTTGGAGTAATTGATAGACATTGAACATATATGCACCTCCCCGATTAGCATTTGAAAGCCCATAGATAACCAATGTAGCATTAGTGGAGTGTTTGGTAGACAAAGAACTTATGTTGTAGTAGCTTTAACATAATTTTGCAACAATCCCAAGCTCAACCTCATATATGGGTTGTTATTCAGTGCTTGAAAACTATGATATAAAATAACTAAACTCCCATCAATAGACTAAAATCTTATCTTAATCCAACAATAGCTAATAACTTATTGCCACCCTAAATGCATCCAAAATAAATTAAAAATACCCAGTGCCATGTACACCCCTTTGACATAAAACAGACTTGACTATAACAAGAGGCTTTCTTCATAGCAGAAATATTCTTAAGAGCCTTCCTTGATAGCATCACTTAGAAGGTTGAGAATCTTGAGATGGTTCAGGAGCCCCGGTGGACTGAGACAAGACATAGGCACCTGGTTGACCCGGCTGCAAGTACTTAAAAGTGTAAAAACAAGTGTGAAGAAAAAAAACATGAAGGTGAAGAATCTAAATTTTTTATACTCACATTAATGTAAGTCCTCCTTTCATTTTCAACAATGTACACACCCCTTCCATTTGGCACTCTAGTCGATATCACCTTCTTAGGTCTGCCTCTTTTTTTTTTTGGTTGGCTTGGGTTAGCTTGAGTAGTCTCACTGGCCTTCCTCGGTGGGGCACCATCCTTTCTTGGCCTTCCGCTTGGCTTAGCCTACATCCGATAACAATTAATGAGTTAACACATACCGTAGCACATTTTATAAATAAATTTTAAAATTCAAGGAAAACTTACAACTGGTGGAGATGGAATTGTAGTTGATGATATGCTATTCTTTTGAGGGCAGGACCTTTTGTTATGGTTTTTTCCTTGGCATAATGTGCATGTCATTTGAATTCCATTCCTTGACAACTTTCCTTTTTGATCAAATCTTTCATCTGCATCCCTTCTCCTGTTTTTCTTGGGCCTACCTGCTGGAACCTTAATTGTAGGAGGATCCAAATCCTGAGCGACCTTTGGCCAATGTTTCTCCCCACGGATTGTTCTAATTGAATTACTGTAAGCCTGCTCATACCTCTCTTTTTTGAACCATTCATACACCAATCTTTCGGGTTCCACCCTAATGCTATTCAAGGAGGATATGGCATGACAACATGGAATGCCCGTAAGATCCCATTTTCTGCATGAACAAGTCTTATCCACTATGTTCACACTGAACATGTCCATTCTATGAAAAACTTGTAACTCACTTTCACTTGCTCGAGTGCTTGCACACTCTCGTGCCTCTATCTTTTCTTTATCAAGCTTCCCTTTAACTTTAGGACATAAATCACCCGCCTTTCTATTTCTCATTAGAAGACTTTTATCCCATAACCTTTCCATAAGCCGCAACATAATTCCACCTAGCATGTCGATTAGCGGTTTTCCCCTTTCCTCTAGAATAAAACCATTAAATGTCTCTGCCAAGTTATTCACAATTACCTCACTTTTGCTTCCTGTCTTCAAATGGGATCTACAAAAGTGGTTGGGGTCCTTTTTGATAAAATCTGATACAGCACTCTTGCTCACCTCTCCCATCTCAGCAAGTGCAGCTTCAAAATCTGCCATTGTATAAGCTCTTGCAGCCCTCCAAAAATGCATTTTCAGTTCATCCCCTTTGTGTTTTTTATGCCAGTTTGCAAAGATATGTCTTGCACAGTTTCTATGCTCCACATAGGGGAAATGTTCATTCACAGCATTGCAAAGCCCCTTAAAACACACAAAATATCATAATTCATAACTAAAAAAAAATAGTAAATAAGGAGTAGAGAATTCTTATGATTAGGGTGAATGCTTTTACCTTTTGTTGATCGGAAGACACGGTACAGTTTTCACCACCAAACTCAGGCAATTCCTTTTTTAGGATACCTAAAAACCAGCTCCATGAGCTATTGTTTTCAGCCTCTACCACAGCCCATGCAATTGGAAACATCTGGTCGTTTCCATCTCTCCCTATGGCACATAACAACATGCCTCCTAAGTAGGTCTTCAAGAAACATCCGTCTAGACACATGATTGGTCGACATCCTCTAGAAAATCCCTCTCTCAATGCAGGAAAACTGACATACATTCTCTTAAAAACATCTGGGGCCCTTGGGATTCCTCTCTTCTCTGTAACCAACTCTATATGTGTGTCATTGTCAGCTCTTTTCAACTCAGCTACATATGAGCCTAACTTTTTGTAATGCTCTGCGATTGATCCATATATAGCCTCAAAGGCATATTTCTTCACAACATAGCATGCATGTCTATTGATCTTCTTGCCAAACTTCGATAATACTTCTTCTTGCAATGACTTCCTTGACCAGCTAGGATTTTTCTTATATTTTTCCAAGTACAACTTTGCTAAAAATCTTGGACTCACTTGAACATTTTGAAAATCTTGTCTGTCACAATTGTGAGTAGGATGCACCGACTTCACAATAAATGACTCTCTCTTTCCATCCCATGAAGCATATATCTTCCATGGACAACCTTCCTTGCATTTTGCAGCCAATCTATTCTTCTCACTTTTTGACCATCTAACACAATATCCTGCATAAGCACCATACCTAATCACTTGCTCTTTGAAAATTTCAGGTGCAGAGAACTTCATTCCCACCCTCCAGACCAGTTTCTTCAAATTTACCTCGCTTTCAACTTTGTAAGCCACCCTTTCTTGTTTAGAGCCAGTCCCATCTTCATCATTTCTAGGCGGAGAATGAAGATATTCGTCATCACTGTCTGATGAGACATGTCTAGGAGTATCATTATCAAATGAGCAAAACTGTTGCAAAGCATTATTTTCACCCTCTATTTTCTTGAGTTCTGCTACCTTCTGCCTACTTATGAGCCACTCCTCATCATCTTCACTAGATTCACCCCCACTTATAATGACCTCTTCCTCAGTAGAATCGTCAAAACTATCATCATCCCCAACGGTTAAATTAGCAGCATCATCTTCATCCTCATTAGCAACATATGTTGGATCTTCTTCCAACTCATAATCCTCAAATAGCTCTGGATAATCCCTACCAACCCTATCCGAAACCGTCTCATCATCCTTGTATATTACATCGTCCATTGAATGATCTAAATGAGGCTCCTGGCTCATTTGTTCGAGCCAATGTGTAATTGACCTAGGTAAAAGAGTAAAAGAAAAGGAGTCAATAGATAGTACTTGTACTAAATCATGCTAAAAAGTACGTATTTGTACTAAATCGATAGAAAATTTCTACCTTTCTACTGATGAAATAATGCTACAAGGTGAAGAAACAAGTTCATACCTTTGTGGCATGCTAAATCATGCTAAAAACCCAATCAAAATAAAGTGCATATATAAATTAAACTCATGGAAATTTTAACCTTTCTACTGATATATTCATGAAAGCTTTTCTAAACACAAATTACTCATTATGTTGCAGGAATCAAATAGGAAAATTGAGGAACCTGTGGCGGTAGATCGACGTGGAAGTAGATCCGTGGAGAGAGAGACGTAGAGATGGCGGAACAGGGGAAGAAAGATACAGACAAAAAACGTGGAAGAAAGATGGTGAAGTCACGAGGCATGTGGTTCGAGGGGAGAGATCGAATGATCAAGCTAGAGAAGCATCTGTGTTTGAAAGAGATTGGTCAATCAAGAGAAGTAGGGTTAAGGTTAAGGTTGACTTTTTCATTTTCGAATGAAAATCAGTTGTTCGGGGATTAACTCCGGTCCAACTTTTAATACTGTATTATTTTTTCCTAATAAAACCGGTTAATAAAACCCAATGTTAGTGTTAATTAGTAAAAAGCTTTCCACGTAAGACTCCTTGTCAAAAAAAATTCCACATAAGCCGCCATGTCATCATTTTCGATCCGTGAAATAACCCGTGGTAATATATTACCACTACACTCAAAGGTCGGGATATTTTCATTACATTTGAAAGATTAGGATATATTTTTACCACACCCCCAAAGGTCAGGGTATTTTAATTAGTTTTCCCTTCTAAAAAAGCGTGCGTGAATAGTAAACGACAAGTTTTGTTGAACGGAGGGAGTATATAGTATATACGTTTACCCATTGCAGCAAGTGGCGGAGCTAAGGGGGGCATGGGACAACGTGCCTCCCTCTCACTTGGCAAACTATTTACGTGTATTCTCCTTTTCGATATCTTTATTTTGATACTGGAGTATTTATAGTCGAGATAAACAAAAAATAAAAAGAAAGAAATAAAAAAGAATTATTTTTAAAACAATATTGAAAGAAAACATTATATATATATGATTTAAATATAACATTTTTAATTAAAATAATGGTATAACAAAACAAATAAAAAGCAAAGGGCTGGTGCTTGAACCCAAAACCTTTTCCCTTCCTTCCTTTATCACTCTAGCTAAGTAGCTAGATTATACTTTTATTTCAATTATCATTTAAAGATCCTATAGATTACCTAAAAAATACTAAATATAAGCAAGAAAAAAATATTTTATCTCCGAACAGGGCCACGGGATATACGAGTAAATATTTTTGAATATTTGAAAATTAAAAGTATATTAATTATTCACTTTAATTTTTTTTCAATAAAATATAATGCTTTTACTGTGTAATTTACTGAGATTGACATTCATATACTATAATTTATGGCGAGAGTTGTGAAATGAGAGGTTATATTACTCAATTTGATAATTAAATAAAAGTTAGGGTGATTTTGGTACTAGGCCTATTTTGAATATTCAATTAGCCACCTAGCCCATAACTTAATTTAATTAGTTTTGCCCTAGCCCCTTCCCAATTGGGTGGGTTGGTCAATGGTCAACTGTTTGACCATTGACCGGTCAACGGTTGACCGTTGACCAACCCATTTTGATGCCAATTTTTTTTTTTTTTTTGATGCCAAAATTTTACTATATTTTATTTTCACTTTGATGCCACTTTTTTATGTCAATTTTTTGATAATATTTTTTTACCGTGATGCCATATTTTTGATGATATTTTTTCAAAGTAGTATTTTTGATGACATTTTTTTCTTTAATGTGATACAAATTTTTTTAGGGATGTCATATTTTACCGTTTTGATGCCAAAATTTTATTATATTTTTATTTTCACTTTGATGCCACTTTTTTATGTCAAATTTTTGATAATATTTTCTTTACCGTGATGCCATATTTTTGATGATATTTTTTCAAAGTAGTATTTTTGATGACATTTTTTTCTTTAATGTGATACAAATTTTTCAAAATGGCATCAATGGTCAACGTGACATTAGAGTAAACAAAAAATGTCATCAAGGTTTAAAAAAAGTGTCATCCAATAATTTAATTAGAAAAGTGGCATCACAGTGAAAATAAAATGTAATAAAATTTTGGCATCAAAACGGTAAAATATGACATCAAAAAAAATGTCATCAATGTTTTAAAAAAGTGACATTTAAAAAAAAGTCATCCAATCATTTCATTAGAAAAGTGACAATAAGGTGACAATATTTTGATTCCACGTTTTAAACTCTTATGCCATCAATTATATAAAATTGTCATCATAAAATTTTGGCATCAAAACGGTAAAATATGGCATCACTAAAAAAAAAAAAGTTGGCATCAAAAAAAAAAGTTGGCATCAAAAAAAAAAAAAAAAAAAGGTGGCATCAAAATGGGTTGACCGGTCAACGGTCAACGTTGACCGGTCAATGGTCAACGTTGACCGGTCAACGGTTGACCATTGACCTAAGAGGGCTAACATGCTAAAAAAACAATTAATGGGCTAAGCATGCTAAAAAAACAATTAATGGGCCTATCTAGCTAACCAACTTTGCTTAAAGTTCCTTTTCAACAAATTCCCTCTAAAAGTTATTGGGGTTTTTTAATTGGAATCAAAAGTGCAAACACACTCCAAATATTGGTAAAATTGTTGGCGTTTTTTAATTCATGTTTATAAATTTTTGTGGCCATACCATTCTTAACCATTTTCCATATACCGTGAAACTTGTTGTAATAGCAACGGATTACATTTTATCTCTATTCTTTTTTCATATATACATATAAGAATTTCACTGAAGTTCTGATGTGATGTGAATTGCCCTTGCAGGAGCATAAACGGGATGAGAAACCACCAAATGAGCCATCAATTATAGAAAACTCTCCAAATAGGCCATCCTCTCATAGTCTTGGTTTAAACTTCATCAAAGGTTGCTTCTCAAAAGTGGAATGAGTTGTGGTTGTTGCGACTCGTGAGTTACTATACATATACCCAGTTTGAGTACAAACCATGCATGATGCATGTTATTGATCACTGTGCAATTTATGCATCATAACAACCCTGAACAAACAAGCTAAGATTAGTATATGTTTTGTTGTGTTTTGGTGAACAATTCGAATATGTTTGGATAGTCATAATTTATGACTTATAATATACAATATTATGTTATAATACATCAACAACCATCTTTCTCGTAGTTTTATATATTGGACCATTTATTTTTTTAGGAGAAAATTTGCCCAACGGGCCTATTTTTTGGGCCTAAATGAGGGAGTGTCTCCCACCCTAGTCAAATTGGGGATTTGTCCATCAAAAATTTTCTGGACAAAATTACCCTCTAAACCTAATCTCATATCTCCTTATCCCTCTCCTTGATCCCTCGCCGATTCAGCACCAAAAGGTAAAAGAAACCCAAATCCTCAACCGGCTCCTCCGTCTCCTTCCTCGTCCTCCATCTCCTTCCTCAATCGGCTTCGCAGGAGACAGCGGCGGGAACGGCCACCGCAAGATCCGCCTCATCGTGCTCCGCGACAGGCAACGACGATGGAGGAGGCGGAGGTCCAGTTTACTTCGCATAGGAGGCGGCGGCGGCGGTGGAGGAAGATGCGGCCTGTCGTTTGCGATTTGGCCATGGAATCAGCGTCCCTCCGATTTTAGCAGATGCGACCTTGTTTCCGATCTCGATCTCGATCCCTGGATCCACAATCGGCCTCTCGCGGTGTGTAGTTCGGGTCCTATTTCGCCGCCGAATCTGGATCCCCCGTCCTCTGCCTCCAATGGCGTCTCCGATGTGCGGTCGTGGCGTGTCCTTAGCATCCACTAGTTGTTTTGCCTTCCGATACTGGATGAGTCCTTAGCATCCAGTCTCACACTGTCCAGGTTTTTTCCAGTTGTTGCGACTTCCGGATTCCTTTACTTCACTGTAGTTTTTGTCGAGATTCTTATTTGAAGAGTATGAACTTTTGATCAGTGAAGGTGAAGCTATTTGAAGAGTATGAATTGAACTGTTGTTTTGCAGCATAATTGGTGTTCATCTTGTATCAATTGTGCTTGCTTTTGAATAGTGAAAGTGAAGTTATGGAAATCAGTACTATTCGCGTTATTGTTTTTTTTTAACGTTGTCGAAACCGGAGTTGCTGAAACTCCGATTTCAGCACTGTTGTTGATGCCGAAATCCCGATTTCAGCACTGTTGTTGATGCTGAAACCCCAGTTTCAACAACGTTGTTGATGCTAAGCCCACGGTTTCAGCAACGTTGTTGATGCTGAAACCCCGATTTCAGCATTGTTGTTGATGCTGAAACCCCAGTTTCAACAACGTTGTTGATGCTAAGCCCACGGTTTCAGCAACGTTGTTGATGCTGAAACCCCGATTTCAGCAACTCTGGAAACGCGGAAAAAAAAATGAAAAAAAAAAAGAAAAACAAAACTGCTGAAACGGATGGTGGCACAGGGGTTTCAGCAACTCTGGAAACGCGGGAAAAAAAAATGAAAAAAAAGTGGAAAAAAAAACTGCTGAAACAGATGGTGGCACAGGGGTTTCAGCAACTCTGGAAATGCGAGAAAAAAAAACCGAAAAAAAAAGCGAAAAAATAAACCGAAAAAAAGCGGAAAAAAAAAACTGCTGAAACAGAAGTTAGCAAGTTCGTTTCAGCAGTGTCAGAAAATTGGTGGACGTTTTGCAAATATGGAGAGGGTGGGAGCCTTTTTCCTTATAAGGTCCAAAAATTAGGACATTCTAGTAATCACCCCTTTTTTTAGTGTAATTTTTAATTACTTTGTTTATAATATTAGATGTGGGTTGTTTTGGTTGTTTTCGATTTTCCATATATTGTTCCTTCTTGATGAGTTATTTTGGATAATTCATACTGAGTTTTTTTTTAGGATAATTTGTATAGACACTATGCCAAATTACATTTCAGGCGACAGACACAGTTCGTCGCCTGAGAGGGGCTTTTCGTCGCCTGACCACTCAGGCGACGAATATCCGTCGCCTGACCCGTGGTCGCCTTGACACCGTCCCCTGAGTATTTAGGCGACGGGCGTCATGTTGCCCGTCGCCTGAGTAACCTTAGGCAACCAAAAACATGTTCGTCGCCTGAATACATTGTCAAACCCCCGGGCTCTTCAAGCCCGCCCATTGGTATTCAGGCGACGGAAAAAGTTCCTCGCTCTAATGTGGTCGAAGAAATTAGAAACAATATTTAATGGACTCAGGCGACGATCATATATAAATAATGTCGTCGTCTGAATGAGGTTGGTGATTAGGAAAATAAATCAAGCGAGGGTTATTTTTAATATGTCCGTCGCCTGAGTCCTTTCAGGTATATTTTTTTATTATTCAAGCAACCAGCTTGTTTATTATGTTCGTCGTCTGAGTGATTTTTTATTTGTAAAAAATGAATTGGCATGAGCTTATACCCTGTACATTTTATACCTATAATATGCACATTATTTGTACACCAAACCTGTCTCAAACAACAATTCCAATTCAAAGGGCACTCTCAGGTGCCAACCAACACATCAAACAAACACAATCATCACATATATGCAAACTGCAGAAAACCAATCTTGTACCGTCCAAACACACACATAGATTAAATCATTCAATTCTAATTGAGTTAATATATGCATCATGCATTAATAATCCAATTCTAAGACATGCACAAAAGTACTTGATCTAGCTTCCAAAAATTGTCTAATAGAAATTTGGATCGAGATAATATGGAGATAATATGCAAAAGGGGTGAGACTTGAGAGGATCCGATACCATCTACTGATGCAAGGACGGCTGAGAGGACATGAGAGGATCCGATACCATCTACTGATGCAAGGACGGCTGAGAGGACATGAGAGGAGCATCGGTATTAGATTGAATATCCTGGAGCGCTGCCGAGGTGACCGAAGGCTGGGAGCTCGTTGATGCGCTCATGAATTCCAACATCTTCTTGTTCATTTCTGCCATGTAAGCCCTCATCTCTTCTGCCATGCGAGCCCTGATCTCTTCATTCTCGACTCTAACTTCCCTCACTTCCTTCCTTAATTCTTCGGCCTCTTCCTGTGCCCGTTGCGCTTGAAGCTTTGCTTCTTCCACCACCTTTTGACTCTCCTCAGCCTAAGCAGTCCTAGGTCCCCCCTTTTCTTCAAAGGTCGCTCACCAGCAGCTCCCATACCTTGAAAAACAGTAGTATCATTCATTTAGACATTCATATATATATTCATGACTTGGCCATATATATTCATTTATGTACAAAATAAAGTATAATTATTTAGCCAGATAAATTCATTTATTCATTCATATACATGCACATCTAATAAAGTATTATCATTAATAAAGTATAATTATTTATGTACAAAAACTTTCTGAAACTTATTTAGACAGTCATATATATTCATTATTTAGCCATATATATTCAGCTGTATATATGAATATACATCATTTATATTCATTATTTAGAGATAAGTTTCTGAAACTTAGATCATTATTTAGACATTCATATATGAATGTACATAAACTTATATGAATGTACGGAAATTTAGCCCATTATTTAGACATTCATATATTCATTATTCGAAAACTTAGCTCATTCAAATATAATGAAACTTAGCTCAATCAAATATAATAAATATATATGCTAAGTATATGTGATTGACCACACTTGTATGAATGTTCAGAAATATGAGCTCAGTTGATTAGACTTTGATATGAATTTATAAATATAAGATAAGTTTCTTTTTTTTTTCCTGCAATATAAGCTAAGTTTCAGCAGTTTTCAGAATATCTAACACATACCACATGAGCTAAGTTTCTTTTGTTTTCAGAAAATCTAATACAGAGAATGTTGTCATTTTTTTTAGATAACGAGGATACAAAACAGAAACTTCAAAGTATGAGCTACCTTCGATTATGAGCTATTCTAATCTAATACAGAAACTTAGATTAGATATACCTCGCACTTGTCTTCCTCGTCGTTCTCCAAAGCATTCCAAGATGATGGATGTCTGTTGTTCAAGGGGCATTGGTTCCAGTTGGCTAGGGTCAGAGACATCTCCTTGAGTTTGGAGGAACTCCTGAACACAGCTCTTCAATTTCTCCTGTCAAACGAGGTAATGTTTTAATTCAAAGAAAAATCAGAAAGGATGTAATGAGGCAAATAAACATTTGGGAAATAAGTATATTATATTTAGGAAACAAAATAATTGAAGGAAAATGAAATGTCAAACATAGTACAACTTTAGGAAACAGATTAATTGTTTAGGAAACAAAACTAAGCTTATGTCTTACCACTTGGTCCGTTGCATTTGGGCACTCCTCGTACATGTTAATGGTTGCTTGTGCCACTCCTGCAGGTTTTTTTTCCCTTTATGAGCTTTTCTGCTCGGAAGCTCATGGGTATAGGGCCACTGTGGTGGTTGATGGTGTTAGGGTTCTTGTTCCTGTTATCCTTGTTTCTCTTGCAAATGGCATGGTTATTGCAAGCACGGTTCAAATTGAGTCTCAAAAGGAGAGAAAAAGAATAAAAAATGTCGTCCTTGTTTGTTTTATCTTCCTGTTTTCCTACCACTGTCATTCAATTGTTTGGCACTAGATACTTATTCATTATCAAATGTTTAGCCCTACCCCTTATGTGAAACTATAGACATATCAAAAGGATGCTTGAACCGGCCCTGGCATACAAGTCAAAGTGATCATTTTACAACATTGGGGAATAGAAAAAAAAAAACTGTCCATATAAGAATATGCAAAACAAATAAAGTTATAATTATCTGTTCTGATTTTTAAACCATAGTCTTTATTTAAGCTCTTCAATCAAAAGAAGAACATGTTAACTATGTATTGTACAAGTAGATAATAGCAGAACATGTTAACAACTTGGAAAAAAAGAAAATACGACTAAGAGTACCATGGTCAATGATTTTAGAAAATATTGCTGAAAAATGAATCTGGGTTCGAGGAGGAGTTGCTTATTTTCAATGCCTCAAAGGTTGAAATTTTTAGATGCACACATGAGAACAGAATGGAAAGGAACATTTTGCCTATTTGCATGATAGGAAGATATTACCTGTTTTGCTCTCAATATAGTGAGTAAAATGATTTGCCATGATAAAATTAGAGAAGATATTACCTGTTTTGCTTCGTTCATAAACTCCTCCTCGACCAAGTATCGCCATTGCTCAGGACGCATCTCAAACTCCAATGGAAGCTCATCTCCTCCATACTCCTTGAAGTGCGCATGGCATTCATGCTTCCAAGCCGAGTAGACTTTGCTTGATTTAATTTTTACGAATCCGTCTTCTATCTCTTTAGGGATGTTATAATACATCTAGAAGCAAAGAAAAAGTTATAATATTGTATATAAATGATGTCATCTATAATTAATGTGTGAGTTTTATTTCATATTTTATGGACAGGTTTGCTGACCAGTGACCAAATAATGGATATTGCAAGTGTCAAACAAGCATTCATTCATCACTCAACAGATGGATTGATAAAAAAATACCTCTAATGCAACACACAACAGATGGTTTCTTCAATTATAAACATATCTAGTTCTTTCTAGGATGTTGTTATTGGAATTCTTATATGCTTTCATCATATGCCTCAAGAGATGTATGGTTGGACTAGAAGTTGAATCATCTTTCTCTCTATCTTTCTAGTGGACAAATTATGAATTTGAAAGGACCCGTTTCTGTTTAGAATTGTTAAAGTTTTATTTGACATGACATTAGGGTATGAATGAACAAAGTGGGCATTTTTAGTACCTTCAAGTAATCCATGACAGGGGCTTGTTGCGCCTCTGTGAGTGTGAGAAAGGATGTTGCAAGCATTGGGACTTTATCCCTCACCGCACATCCCCGGTCGCGGATGAAGGTGTCATATCTTTCCTTCTCGTCGGGCCCATTGTGGAACTTGGAGAACACGACATCGAAATTGTGCGCATGTTATCCGACGGTGTACCTGCAAAAAGAAAACATATCAAGGCTGATCACAAAAAAAAAAGGGAATATAAGGAATTCTACATAGAGAGATGATAGAATTTGTTTTTTTTTTTAAAAATAAAATTACCTAAAAAAAAGTACAAGTCAAATGATAAAATTTGAAAGGGTATACTCTACCCAATTTTATCTAATTAATATATAAAGGTAGGTGTGGTAAGAAGTGTCACCCTTGATATATCTAGATATATCAATGTTTTTTTTTTCATTTTGATAAATATGTCATGATATTTGGTAAATTGAAAAGGAGATAAAAATGATATATTTGCAATTAAAAATGTCACCCTTGAAGTCGGCTGTAGGTGAGAGAATGGATCGGCATCAGAGAGAGATGTACGACACTTTTGTAGAGAGAGATAAAATGTATCAACTATCAAGAGAGAGGGGTGGGTGATACTAATTGAACTCGTTTTCCTCTGCCAAATTTTGGATGGCTAAAGTAAGGGGAGTGTGATGTTGTTTGTCGCATGTCTTAGGAGACAAGGGTAGTGTTTGGACTTTGGACTATCATAGCAACAAAGTTGTTGGCACGGAAAATAAAATGAATGACACAGAAAATGAAGTGGCTAACACGAAAAAATAATGGTTATAACACTTGGAGCTTGGATGACGACATCTAAGAGAGAGATGGAGGGAAATGTGGGCCAACATTTATCATGGTGACATTACACTTAGACTAGTCCAGAACCCCAAGTCTCCGGTCCCTCATCGACTTGGGGAGGTCAACCGCGGGATGTGCCTCACCAATAGTCCAACCACCCCTATTTATATATTTGGCTCCAAGAGACCCACTCCACAAGAGAAACAAATAATGCTCCTCCTGGGAATCGAACCTTCCACCCGAAACTTCCAGGCTCAGCGTAGGGTAGCCTTTCTACCACTGAGCTATGCCCCGGGGGCATATTATATATAGGGGGAGAGAGAGAGAGAGAGAGCAGCAACAGCAGCAGCATTCTGTCAAATTCTAGTAGAGAGATGGAGGGAAATGTGGAGCAACATTTATTATGGGTGTGTTCTTGCCAAAATTTCAACGGCAAGACAAGTTGAATTGTGATGTGTGATTGGAGAGAACCATGGGGACATTGTAAAAGCATTTAAGTTGTGAGAGGGAAGAGTTGTAAAATGGTAAATAGTGAAACTCAAGAAGTTGTCATTGAAGGTTCTGAACTAGCTAGTTGCATGCAACTCATTCTATATTGCATGTCAGCCGAGACAACATATGGGGCGGTCGAAGACCTATCCGTGATATAAGGGCCTAGACCAACGTCGTTGACTGTACCTATGCACCTCATGTGACCAAGTGGATGACATTTTGATTATATATTTTTGTTGTATTCAGGTGTCACATGTGTTTGACTACATATATATTTCAATCTAAGTGAATTTTGCGTTTTGGTATTCGAATATATGATTTGTCTTGGGTGTATGGTACATAAATGCGCAAACATGTCTTAGATTAACATGATACAACTCAACATACACGGATCTTGATATCAAAGCACTAGAAGAGAATCATACATGGGAGATGATGACAAACCTGCTTAGTTGGAAAAAAGCCATAGGAAGTAAGTGAGTGTGTAATATCAAGTACGACCATATGGATATATGGAAAGATATAAACCTAGGTTTGTTGCCAAATGATATAATTAGATGAAGGCCAAGAAGGGACTACAAGCACACCTTCTCACTGGTGGCAAAATTTGCAACGGTGAGAATTATTCTATCAATAGCAACAATTAAGAATTGGCCTTTACATCATTAGATGTGAACAATGCCTTCTTACATGGATTTGCCAATGATTTATATCAAGAGGCAATTATACATAGTTAGTTAATCCTTGCCATATGGTAGTGATTTTGATGACTAATATAATTATTTCTAATGTTTTTTTCATTCAAAACTTCATAATTAAGTAGGCACTAGATCCGTTATAATATAAGGTTCGTATCTTATTGATCACTACATATTATCTTTATCCGCTTAGCTAGTAAGGCTTGACATTTTTAATGAATTTTATAATGTACATCCATATCACACTTTATATGTCCTATAAAAGAAATGTTTTTTTATATAAAAACATGATTTTCTCTATTTTGAATGCACATTAACCCTTGATAAATGTATTGAAACGTACAAGATTTTTTATAAAGGGGAGAAAGCAGGTTTTGTTGGGCAAAGAGGTTTCATTTGAATATGCTTAATAACACATGTGACTGGAGAAGTCAAGCACCTGCTTTTTTGTTATTCCGGAGGTGAGAAGAAAGCTATTTCCCAATCTGATTCTATCTCTCATAGGTAAACTTCTTTCAAAAGCACTGTTCAAGCTAGTTCGAGGAGGCTCAATGTAATTGAGAGCCTCGGAATCAGAAGAATTCGAGGCAGTGGCACGAGAACCAAAACCATAACCCAGACCCTAAGTGTGTTGGCTTCTTTCAAGACGAAGGCGAAGGGCGCTCGGGTTGGGTTCATCAAGTACGTAGATATCAGGAGAACTAGAGCGTGGCTTGTTTTGATATATATATATCAGCGTATGCACACTGGGCGTACGCGGATATATTTATTTTTACCTCACCCAGATATATTTATTTTTACCTCAACTAGGGTCGTCTTTCGCCTCTAGTTGACACTTGGACAACGGGTCTAGCGTCTAATTCTCTTTTTACCTAGCCCGGGATCGAGAGTCGGACCGTTTGGCTTTTCCGCTCTGATACCATGCTCCCATAAACAAGACGGTACTTAAGCAGTTGAATAAATTAATGCAGAAGTAATTTAAATATCAAAGTATAAAATATCAAATCCTAACAATAAAGTTAAAGTGTCAAACTCATGAAGTAGTAATAAACTCCAAAAATAGCTAAAATCAAGGTAGCATTGCGGAAGCTTTAAAGATTCAAAAACTTGTAGTGTAAAAGTTCATAAATGATAGCCTGCTCTTCAACTATCTCCTGCTCCGCTGCTTGCACTAGACCTGTGGAATATGGTCTGGTGTTTCGTGAGTACGAAGGACACCAACCATCCAATAAATAGGATGGTTAGTACATTTAAGACTAGCAAATGATAGGGAAAATGTTCAGACTTTAACCTTACAATGACCATAAAACGGTATGTCATAGGTTAAGGGAAAGACACGAATATTTAAGTGAAAACTGGATAAAAAAGATAGAAATTCACACATGACTCGGATGATCATGATGATCGATTATAAGATAAGAAATGGAATTATACCCGAGACAGATGAGTATAATAACTGAAATGATCACCTATTTAACAGTCGATAATAATCACAATAATAATAACAGTAATAATACGTGGTACCGGTCGGGCCTTTAACAAGGACCACAACCTACATCAGATCGTTGTTTTACCATCCCGCAGAGAATGCATTCCGAGATGGTGTTTCATGAAACCTTGTAAGGCGGTGGCTTAACGAACCACAACCTGCAAGTCAGTCTACTGCAGAACTTGCCAAAGGCATATAGCCACTCGCATCACGTGGTGCACATTTTAACTTAATAAGCATCACATGGTGCCTATCTTAACTTATCATACATAAACAGTTTATACTAGGTCGGTGATCATAATAACGACATTAAATCAAACATGAACAAGCATGGATAATTCAAAGGATCTTACTATCACATGCCACTAGTTTGCATGAAAGAAACAAGCAGCATATCATGCAATTTAGGAAGAAGAAAATAGGCAACTTTCACTTATCTCGTGTTATAAACAAACAATCATATTTAATACACATATCACTATAATTAATTTAATAATTGCCCATTACTTTAACTCAAGCCAATTTATGAATAAAAAGATAAATTACATCAAGCAAACGGGTATGCAATTTATCGAAATTGGCAAGGAAATTGGCCACAGGGCCGCATTCGACACGAAAGAATTTAAAAGGCACATCAAAAGAATCACGAAACACGCAAAGGGCGTTTGAACGAAATCACTTGCCTTAACATTTGATGACTGGTTGACGACAACAAGATGAGATTTTAGCACCCTATTGAATCTAACGAGAAAAGGAATATTAATATTGATATTTTATAAAATTAACTTTACTTAACTCAATTTGATATTGAGTTAATTCTATAAAGTTAAAAATCTATACCAATATGAATTCCTCGGGAAGCGGGATCCGGTGTGGGTGATTCGAGATTTCTTGGTGTCGCTAAAACGAGCAAGAATTGAATAGTTTAGAAATATTAGCCGCTTAACTTAATAAATAATTAAGTTAGGGACAGAAACGGAAATAGTATAAACATAAGGGACGTTTCTGTAATTTCTTCAAAAGAAATCAAAACCTCTGTCTTCTTTCTCTTTGAAATCACGCACAGGGACGGAGGAACGAAGGAACTCTATCGGTGTGGCTCCTCCTCCTCCGACTTCGATGGACTGCCGGGGACGGAGAAGATCGGGGCGGCGGCTCGGCTGAGACGGCGCGGTGGTGGTCGCAGGTGGAGGCAAGCGACTGGGCTCATGCGGTCGGCTGTTCGCGGTGCGCTTCCGGCGAGGCTGCGTTCTCCGGGAAAGGGCGATGGTCTGCGGTAATGGGCTCGATCGGAGGCAGCGGTGGTCGGATCGGACTCAGTTCGCCGACGGTGGTGCTTGGATGGATAACAAGGTGCGGTGATGGTGGCCAGGGGCTGTTCACGGAAGTAATTAGGAGAGGAGAGGAGGACGGCGATGGCGTGTTTGATTGTCCATCGGCGCACTCGCTGTGCGCAGCTGCCGACGCGCCTTTTTCATCCGCGCTTTCGCAATGCGCTATTGCCTAGGTTAACCGTCCAAGCGGCGATAATTTCACCGTCCACTTAGCAATTCCGGTTTAATATACACCCATGAGCTCATGTTAGGGGAAAAAATCGAACAAAAATAAAAGAAAAGAAAAAACTGTTTTTTTTTCAATCACCACCAGTAGTTTGTTTTTAATTTGGTGACGACATCATCTAATCCCCTATCTGGGCTGGGCCGTTGTAGAAAAATTGGGCCGTCTAAATGGGCCTATCAATTATTCAATGGGCCTAGCTACGATGAACATCACTTGGAATTTAGAAGGTTAGGGATGGCAATGGGTCGGTGATGGATGGATGATCTACTTCCGTCACCCAATCCACCACCCAAAATCCTTCACCCTACCCGACCCATCACCCACCAAATATTTCACCCACCCCGTTCACCCATCACCCACCGGGTGATCGGGTGGATCGGGTGATAATTCGGGGGAAATACAAGACATCAAATTCATCAAACTTTTTTATTGAAAAGCATACGTCGAATACATCGACAAATAAACATTAATTAGGAGCTCATTGTATTCATGTTTCCATTTTAAAAGGAGTCATTCGCATTGCATATCTTCAAATAAAAATTGCATAACTTACTTTATTACAAGATATTTTCATTTTAATCATTTAATAGGTATCTTGAATTAGGGTTTAGGGGTATATTAGTAATTTCACATATAAAATATAATTATATAATATAAGTCGGGTGACGGGTCGGGTGATGGGTCAGGTGACGGGTGGGGAATGTCTTCACCCGGATCCGACCCGACCCATCACCCGTTCACCCATCACCCATTTAATATCCACTTTATTTCGGATTTTCACCCACTTTTTCGGGTCGGGTGAGACGGATATCCGTCGGGTGCGGGTGAAATTGCCATCCATATAGAAGGTGCTAGCGTTGTGATTTTTCTGCCTTTTTTTTTATTAAGTAATAATTTGAGCTTAGGTATATAGGAAGCTTGATAGGTCGACAAGTCGGCAGATGGATGAACCATCGAACATACAA
Source organism: Persicaria tinctoria (assembly GCA_037127255.1). NCBI lineage: Eukaryota > Viridiplantae > Streptophyta > Magnoliopsida > Caryophyllales > Polygonaceae > Persicaria > Persicaria tinctoria. The sequence goes on from JBANSL010000010.1 coordinate 5,021,212, forward strand.
TAAAACCGAAAACAAACAAGAAAAGGCGCCATCACACGTAACATGCACTCTGAAATGAGCAAACATAAGCATAATTAAAATCGTAATGTTGAGGACGCTGATGAATAACGAAGTCAAGTACCACCAAAGGTAAATACCGCAAGTCAGTAGTACAGCAGGACTCATGTGGGCAGTGAAGATAAAACTTCAGGGACCAATCTCCCGGATACGAAGTCGACCTTTGCACACTACCACGACTCCAATCTGTCCCGACTTCGGATGCAAGAAACTCGTTGTAGAACTGTTATGTTTTTGTATAATCCTTGTAATATGTTAAACTTGAGACATTGTTTTATTTGGTTTTGTACGATGCATTAGCACTAGGACAGGTTCACTTGTGGCTCAACACAACCAAGCCATTGCCATGGTCAAGGAAAAGCTCATTGGACTCATGGCTTGACCATGATAGGTTCCAATGGCTAGCCTTGGCTCATAAGGTGAAGCTTGGTTATGTTTTGAGGCCTTAGTGTTGGTATTGGCTCTTCCGGTTATTTTGAATTGTTGGTAGAATGAGTTATAAGGTTTGGGCTCGGCCCAACTCACTCTGCCCATTCACTTAGCCGTTGTAACCCTAATCCTATATAATCCCTCTCTAAGCTCCCAAGCGGAACTGTAGCATCACTCTCTTCCTCTCAGGTAAGCCGGCCAAGGGGTCTCTGGCCGGTTAGGGTTTGGGATAAGAACCATGGTTTGGCTTGTGGAAGCCGCCCGACGCCGACGATTCTCTGCAAGAGTGCTCTTATGGGTTGATGCTACCTGAGTACCTGCATGTCTGACAAAGAAGAAGAAGAATGGAGGGTTCTGGTTGGAGAGGGATGATATAGGATTAGGGTCCTGCTCGGACGATTTCTAACCATATTCCTCGTTTATCTTCCTTGTCATTGTCTAGCCAGAATCGTGTCTTTGGATGCTTAATTAGTGGATTGGGTGGACCTCCCCTCCTGAGGTTCCACGGATGTAGGGAAACCGAACCGCGTAAATAAAGTCTTGTGTCTTTCGTTCATTCATGCTTTCGTTTTGCTTGAATTTATTGTGAGTTATTCGAAGATCGAAACCCTAAGTAGTACAAGAATACTCAAAAACATCAAAGACATAGCCACCCATTTTTCTCCTTTTAAAGTGTTGCTTACTATGTCCCTAGTTTTTCCTATTTCCCTGTACCTCTCACAAACCTCCCAACCTTTATCCTTTTTTTTTTTTTAAATTTGGAGGGATGGAGAGGGAAATTCAGGGGAAAGAACATGTGATCCCATTCAGATTAATGGTTACGAAAATCGAAACAATTTTTTGGTTCCATTGGGTTACATCACATATTACTAACATATTATAAGTTATAAGGAATTATTATAATTAAAATTTTCAGTTAATAGCATAAAAAAAATTACGTATAAATTTTTTCAATAAGACTAGTCAAAAATAAAGAAAAAAAAAACCAAGAATAAAACGAAGGATTAGTTGAAATCATTGTGGTGGTAGCTGCATCTAAACTCAATAATTCACTCATTAGCGTCTCCAAAGGTCTGCATTTCATTGTCATATATGTTTCATAATTAATAAATTATACATATAAAACCCTACTTCTCTTATTGTATTACGGAGTATTTATTTTTACCCATTCTTCTAACCTATGCCTAAATATATTGATTATTTCAATTTGGAAGAGATTTAATTATTTACCATTTAATTTTAAAAGTAGAGCTTTACCAAAGCAGTTTTCCGCAATATATATCATTACCATGAATAAAATATTCACAACTTAAGTAACTCGTTAATGTTGACTATATTTACCATTATAAAAATGAGTTGCTTCATTTTCCTTTTCCCTGTGATTGGGAATCTCAATCTCAACGCCGATGTGTATTTCTCTGACGGTGATTAAGTTAAAAAAAGGGAGTCCAAGTCGATCAATTATATAATTTTTAACCTAAAGAACGAGCAAGTGTCCCATTTATTTAATTGGGATTAATAGGAGTGGGAAAATAAGGTGCGAAAACGAAGTATTCAACAGTCAACACGACAAATAGCAATTAATTCAGAAATCAGATCGACGTCCAACTTGTTAAATTCCACAAAATTCGTTATTTTTTTGTAAATGATTTGACGTTTAGTGACAAAATTTCTATATTGTTAGGCAATGCAATGGAAAACAGCTTCAACAATTAGAAAAAAAAGGTATGTTGCAAATATATACCGTGTGGTGAATTTTTTTTTTTATCTTTAATTAATGATTTGTGATTCGAATCTAGGTTAGAAAATAAATGTATTTCTGTATGAAAGAACACTTTAATCTGTAATTTCTGGAAAAAAAAATATTACAAATAAGCAAATGTTACAAAAGTATTTTAATATAAATAATTTGATTCATCAGACAAAACTATATATGTAGTATGTATAATATATACTATATACATTTTCCAACACGATCGATTTTCTTTGAGATAATTAAAGCATTTCTCACTGTATGTACACTTGCTGGTGCAAATTAGATCGGATTTTGTGTAATAATTGCTTAGAAAGTTCATGAATTTCAACTCAAAAGATAAGCTTTTAAATATATAAAAATAAGCTTAAGAAATTGAGAGAAATTAATTTTAGATTGTTAGATCAATTAATACTTGAGATTTCCTCGTCACCGATGTTCTTCTCATTATTCAATACTTTGAGGCGGCGTCCATCTCACACGTCTTCCACAAAGTTAATAAATGTGCGAATTGTATCACTCGGTGTTTCCAAATCCATTTCACACTAGATTTCCAGACAAGTAGAAAACTCAACATTCTCATCCGTTAAGATGTTATTTGATGGTGGCGGACTAACAGAGTCTAGCAACATTCAAATTATTGCATGTATAAAAAAAATACTTGAGATTTCCATTTTTTTTTTGTTTTGCATTGAATAGATCTTATAAAAGGGTAAATTAAATATATATGCCCTACTTACATATTTTTAAGATATTGGGCTATGTTTTGTAAAATGATAATTGATAGGATACATGAAGCTAATAAATTATTAATTTGTGTTACATATATGTTTAATAAATTAGTATGGTGTTTGGACAACCTAACTGTTGGTCGGGGTAGTAGATGGAGACTAATGAATAGATAATCAAAAACTCTGAAAATTTTGGATGAGTAGAGATTGAAAAACTCCAATATAAAAAACTAATCAAAATAAAATTTTATATTTATTTTATTTAAAACCATATAATATCAAAACCAAAAGTCATGAAAAGTAGACTGATTTGCCAAACTCATATAACCTATATCAGTAATATCATATAGCACTCACAAAACCTCTCATTAAAAAAGGGAAATAAATAGTTCCAAACTTGAATCCTCTCAAAATGAAACTTATTTAAACTATATTTATTATTTTATAAGTACATGATTATAAGAAGTGTTATATTAATAAAGTATGGGGACATTCTTTATTTCCTTTTTTATAATTATAGTTTATATTATAACTTAGTGAGGCCCAACACATGCATAAACTCACAAAACTTCCATTATAAAATGAATTGACGATACAAAAAATAATTCAGGCTTCAATATTTCAAACTCCCAACCTTCAACAAACTTGTAATTTGTATATAAAAAAACTGCATGCATGTAGCAACCATATGACATTATATTTGACAGTAAATTAATTAAATCCACCCCTATTTTTATGTTTTGACTATTAGCACCGCAAAAATTAAATACTTTTTTTTAAAATCCACCTCTTGATTCATAGATCCAACTTGCATGTAAACGGTAGAGTTTTTTTTTAAATAAAAGTAAACTTTAAATTTGTATCTGTATAATACAATACCTGTATAATTAATACAATAGTGCTATTAATTTGTCCTTGATCATTAACCAAATTCATGACCACTTCTTCATTTATCAGATTAATAGTTTAATATTTAATTCAAATTGAATTTCCCCCCTCCAATTAACTAATGAAGGATAATGTGTGTGAAAAATGGAAAATGGAAACATTGGGAAATCGATGAAGACGTTCACATCTTGTAAGGATGCAGACAAATCGTACCTACTTCCTTCCTCTTATCAAATTTAACGTTCACCCTTTTAAAAAAAATGATGTCTCTATATATATTCACCAATATTTGTTATTGGAGAAATTGGCGATTTTGGATCGATATGAACTGCTCATCGCATATTTTGTAGGTGTTACCCTTCACGTCGAGGGCTTTGTAAAACAACAACACTTGTTATTCAATCGCATTCTAAGCCTTGAGAAGTACATTGAATAAGATCAAGATCAATTCGGATGGCGCTCTTTGTATGACATTTCAAGGCTTGCTTAATTCGATTGGTGGTTAGAATTTGGATGAGTGTGGATTTAGTATTTGGTGATGTTAGAGTCGACCAACTCAAAGTTGGTCGATCGTGAATTTATTTAATAAACCACTCGATTGAGTTCTTCCTCTCGTTTGCATAGTCTGTTCAATGCAAATACTACCTTTTTAGGAAATGTGATATTCCATTTCATCACATCTGTCGCGAAGTCAATATACTCGTGAACGACTTAGATTTCTCTTGGCTCACTGGAAAGAACTTTCAGGTAGTATCTAGAGGTTCTCAGTTCGAACCCCAGATATGACCGCTCTTTATTTACAAATTCAAGACTTAGATTTCTCTTTTAGCATAGATTTTTTGCATTATTTAGCTAAATTGTTAATTAAATTAATAAACGTCTATGTACCATCCTCTCATTCAATTTCAACTAAAAAAGAAGAAGAAAAAATTACTATCATTTAAAGTCGATCTCAAGATTAAGTCTAAAACACCTAATTTAATGTTTCCCGTTTAGGCAATAAAGTGGCTGATAAGGTTACACATTAATGTCACTCTGCCCGAAGTGTCGATATCTACAACGATTTTTAATCTTCAAGACCTCATTCGTAAGAATGTCGTCGGGTATAGTCTGCTCGCCCGAATTCTTTCATAATAAATAAAAAAATCAATGTATCATCATGTATTACTTAGTACAAAATGAGCAATCATTTATACATTTTAACCCTTCCCTTCAAATTGAAGTAAGAACAAATTAATCAAATAACGAATCGAGGAAAAATTTTAAAGTCTTTTAGCCCACCAACCTTATCTATCTAGCTAACGTACGCACGTACTCCTCATTAAATTAGTTTTTTTTTTACTATTATATTAACATATTATAATATCGATCGACCATTTAATTCTTTCATTTAGCTAGCTGGCCGGCGTGCATAGAAAAACTATAATTTGGCCAATAAATGAGAATACTTGAAAACTATATAAAGGGGTTTAAGCTTGGGTTTATGAGCATCCCATTCCAAACAACTCAATATACAGAATGAGAGTTGTAAGGAGAGGTTCTCTAATGGCTACTCTACTCGTTGCTTTAGTCTCCATCAGCTTGGCTTCTTTGGCCAATGCTGACTACTACAAGTACTCTTCTCCTCCGCCACCGTACGCTAAGCCTCCGGTGTACTACCCTCCTAAGCACCCCTACTCACCCCCGGTCTACAAGTCCCCTCCCCCACCGGTTCATGTGTACCCTCCCCCTACTCCGGTTTACAAGTCTCCTCCGGTTCATGAGTACCCGCCCCCCACCCCGGTTTACAAGTCTCCACCGGTGGTCCCCATGTACCCGCCTCCGACGCCGGTGTACAAGTCCCCTCCTCCACCGGTTCATGAATACCCACCACCCACCCCGGTGTACAAGTCTCCTCCTCCACCGGTTCATGAATACCCACCACCCACCCCGGTTTACAAGTCTCCCCCTCCACCGGTATACCCACCACCCACTCCGGTTTACAAATCCCCTCCACCACCGGTTCATGAATATTACCCACCACCCACCCCGGTCTACAAGTCTCCCCCTCCACCGGTTCATGAATACCCACCACCCACTCCAGTGTACAAGTCTCCCCCTCCACCGGTATACCCACCACCCACTCCGGTTTACAAGTCTCCCCCTCCACCAGTATACCCACCACCCACTCCGGTTTACAAGTCTCCTCCTCCCCCGGTTCATGAATATTACCCACCACCCACCCCGGTTTACAAGTCCCCACCCCCACCGGTTCACGTCTACCCACCACCCACCCCGGTCTACAAGTCCCCACCCCCACCGGTTCACGTCTACCCACCACCGACCCCGGTCTACAAGTCCCCACCCCCACCGGTTCACGTCTACCCACCACCGACTCCGGTCTACAAGTCCCCACCACCTTACGTTTACAAATCACCTCCTCCCCCATACTAAACATCCATCAATTATTTTCTCCCCATTTCTCAAGGTAATAAATATTTACATTAATATATATTCTTTAAGAAATCGAATTATATAAAATTTATATTAGTGTGCATATATTTGTTATGTTTCGCACACGCGCACACACATCCACCTTAATTGATTTCTTGATAACGTCATAAGTTCTGCACGTGTGCATGCATTTTTATTTATAGATATTCACTATATTTATGATAATTTCGTGTTCTTAATTATTTGCTTAAACGTGCATGTCCATATATACTATTATGGAATATTTGAGTAAAAAATAAATGAATATATTTAATTTTGCAGGTAGAGATCGAAGACATATATGATTTGGGAGAGGCTATATATATGTGAGATGAAGAAAGTTACCCGATCACATCATATATGTATGTTTTTGGTGAAAAAACCCCAGTAAAATACGGAAGTTAACTTCCATGGAAAACCTAGCTTTTTCTATTGTACTTTTAATACTGCAGATTCGTGTACTTGTTGCGACCATAAGACTTTGCAAGTCCGAAATATAATTAAGTTGAAATTTTTGTGCATGATTTGATCTCTCTCTCTCTCCATATATTTATATATATAACAAATCTGGATTATGTTAATTATTAAATAAAAAATCAATAAATAAGATTAAAAGTAACTTCTGATTATTGGGTCAAACTTAGCATGTTTACCAAGAATACAATGCTCACATTTATCAATAGGTATATGTAAAATCTAGCCTCGAGCTAGATCAAAAATCATCAATAGATGAGCAGCATCAATCGAACAGTGATGATCAACACATTGATCATCATATGAATGAAAATGTGAAAGCAAGACGGCTGAGCTAGGGTTGCATGCTCTCAAATCATTCTATCTTATTCCAAGATAACTGAAAGGAAAGGCTTATATAGTCCAACTAAAGAGAGCAAAAGCCCTCCCAGCGGCAATAAAGGGAAAGTGTGTAGAAAGAAGACAAAAACAGAATTTCAATGAAATTAATGTGAGTGAAATGTAAGTAACATAACATGTAGGAAAATGAAAGATGAGATGTATCTCAATACCCCCCCCCCCCCCCCCCCCCCCCCCACCCCTCTTCAAAGTGGATCCGGTGAGCAATCAAAAAGACCCAACTTGGATATGAAAAGCTTGAATTATTCTTCACCAAGAGGCTTGGTCAGTATATCAGCAATCTGCAATCTATAGTTCACATGAGAAGTTCCAATGAATCTTTCAAGGACCTTCTCATGAATAAAATGACAATCCACCTTGATATGCTTAGTACGCTCATGAAACACGGGATTTGCAGTAATTTGGATTGCTGCCTTGTTATCATAATGCAATGGAATAGGTGTGCTAGGATAGATCTCCAAATCACCAAGAATGCCTACAATCCACACAATCTCACTTGCTAATTTTGACATGCTTCTATACTCAGCCTCGATCTGCAGATGATTTAGACATTGTGGGATGCTTCTTTGTCTTCCATGAAACCAAAGACTTTCCAAAGAACACACAATACCATGTAAGGGACCTAGCAATGTAAGCACATGCTGCCCAATCAGCATCACAATACCCTGTAAGATCATATGTGTCTTCCTTCTTGAAGCCCAGACCAAGTGTTAAGGTACCAGCTAGATACCTCACAACATGTAATGCTGCTGACATGTGTGGCTATCTTGGAGAGCTCATGATCGAACTGACTCAAATGCTTAATGTCATATGACAAATCCGGCCTTGTCAAATTGAGAAATAACAGTCTCCCTGCCAGCCTCATGTACCTCTCTAGATCCTCTAGAGGAACTCCTTCATCAGGTGCCAATTTCATGCCTCTTGGTATTGGAAAACCACTAGGCTTTCATCCATTCATGCCACAATCCACTATGATATCCAAAATGTACTTCCTTTGATGCAAGGAAGTAGCCTCAGATGACCTGATCACCTCTAATCCCAAGAAGTATCTTGCCAATCCAAGATCCTTAATAGTGTAAGCTTCATTCAGAGATCTCTTAACTGAGTTGATCACCTCTGTATCATCTCTAGTGTTCAAGAGATCATCAACATATACCAGTGCTACCACTTGGCCCTTTGGAACTTTCTTAATGAACAATGAATAATCGTGCTTGGATTGCTTGAACCCTAGAGTAACCATGAACTGTGTGAGCTCAGTATTACATTGCATGAATGCCTGCTTGAGTCCATATAAGGAATTATTCAACTTCACTACTTGCGTTGACTTAGCCGTGTACCCTTCAGGTAGTTCCATGTAAACATCTTCCTCTAGTTCTCATGAAGGAAAACATTGTTGACGTCTAACTAGTACATTGACCAACTTCTTTTGGTAGCAACTGAAAATAAAAGTCTCAATGTAGCCAACTTTTCTACAGGAAAACATGTGTGCTTATAGTCTTTCCCTTCTATCTATGTGTAACCCTTTGCCACGAGCCTGGCCTTGTACGTACCTCTCTATAGATCCATCTGGTATGTACGTACTTCACCTTATAAACTCATCTACATCCCACTGTCTTGTGTCCAGGAGGGAGATCAGTCAAACTCCATGTTTGATTTTGCTCAAGAGCTGCTAACTCCTTACTCATGGCTTCTTGCCATTAGAGCTGTTATCTGAGCCGAACAGCTCGAGCTCGGCTTGGGCTCGACTCGGAAAAGATCGAGCTCGACTCATTCGAAAAGCTAAAACAAGACGAGCTTGGACAATATTTTAGGCTCGAACTGAGCCCAAGCCGAGCTCAGAAGCTCAAGCTATTAAATTACAATAATACCCCTAGGGTTGGAGGTAGGAGAATTTAGGCGTGTCAAGGGCTTGGTTCGCCTATTATGTCGGTCGCTTCGCTTCCTTCTCTTGCTCCTGGAGATTGGAGTTCTGGTTCGTCCTTCCTTATCTCTCTCATCCTTTACTCCCAGCAGCACATCCGCCTTCTCTTTTGTTCTCTCGCTCGTCGACGACTTCCTTCTCTTGCTCGTCCTCCTTGACTCGTCCTTCCTTCTCTCGCTCGCGACTCGTCCTCCTCGACTCGGACTTGTCGCTATTCGGCCGTCTTCCAATAGCACCTCGAGTCCCCGACCAAGTACGTTCTTCATCTTACTCCCTCTATCTATCCTTCCTGTTCATCTTACTCCCTCGATTGAAGATCTAGCAGATCTGAGAAGGGCGAGTGAGAGAAGGAAGCACGAACCAGATCTGAGAAAATACGACATCTCTCTCGCAGATCTGAGAAGATCTGGCCTTTCCTCTGCCCTCGCCACTTCTTCATTTGGTTGATTTGTAATTTATTTGGTTGAATCTGTAATTTATTTTGTTGTTCTTGATTTATTTTTTTTTGCACCTTTTGTATTTTTTTTGCAGATCTAAGAAGATTTGGCATCTCTCTCGCCACTGTTGTATTTCTTAAAGTTGTAATTGATTTTGTTGTTGTTGTTGTTGTTGTTGTTGTTGTTGTTGTATTATTTCTTCAATCTTTAATTTTGAATTTTACTATGTTGTATCTGGTTAGCTTATACTGAATGTAAGAAGGTGAATTTCTATTTGACGTAATCTGATGTATTAAGCTGAATTTGTGGTTGCTTATTTTTGCACTGGATGTAAGAACAAACATAAAAAATTATAGTCCAATGTATTTTGAATTCGTGGTGTGCGTTTATTATGAGTTCTTCATATTAGCATTGAAAGAGTGAAACAAGGCAACTGTTAGACTTTGAAAATGAATTGCATAAACGAGCCATACACGCCGAACGAAAGAGCTTGGACAACGAGTTTAAGCTCTTTCGTTCGGCTTGATCGAGCTCGAACATGTAGTTGGGCTCGCGAGCTGAGCTTGAGCATTAAAAAAACCTCATTTAAAATTTAGGCCCGAGCTCGGCTCGACTCATTTCTTATTCAAGCCAAGCTTGAACATACCGAGCTCGGCTCATTCGGCTCGAATATCACCCCTACTTGCCATAGAGAATTTTTAACAGCCTGCTTATAACTGCTAGGCTATACCAGTGTGATCATATTACCAAAAGAGCTCACATATTATGTACTGGATTGTGACAAATCACCAAGCACCTTAACCAAAAAGGATGCTGAATTTGATGTAGATTGCACATTTGGACAAACAAAATCATTACGTTTAACATGCATTGTTGTTTTTCTTGTGGACCTCCTCAAGGGTGGAAATTCCATAGGGTCTGACACAAAACTCTATGTACCGTCATGAGAAGAATTCAATCTCCATGGAGATCTGGATGCATCCCATGGCTCCACTTGTTGACTGCTAGATGAGGATGTTGTATCTGGAACAAATCCTTCTCCTCCTGAAGTATGTAAAGACAAACTTGCATCATGTTGTGGAGTGAATTCATAATGTGCAGCAGGATTGACAAGAGGCAACACAACAATCTCATCATTCTTTACCTCCTCAATTTTCTCTTCCTCGAAAGGAAATGACTTCTCATGAAACACAACATCCCTGCTAATGAATATTTGTCCAGTTTTCATCTCAGGGACCTTATAGGTTTTTTGGCCATGTGGATAGCTCAGGAAAACGCATTTCCTTCCCTTAGCTCCAAACTTATTCTTATCAGCATGGCTCACAGGAGCATAACATAAGCAACCCACTACCTTCAAATCATCATAGGGGGGTCTCTTCCCAAAGATAATCTTGTATGGAGTCTTCCAATTCAACACAACACTAGAAATCTTGTTGATCACACGTGTTGCTGCAAGAACACGTTCATGTTAGAACACAATTGAGGATCAAGGTCTTAAACAAACACACACAAATCACTTTCTGGTGTTGATTTCTATCAACAGATGAACCCAGACAGAGCACAAATGCACGAGCAGCAGTTTTCACAATAGCCTCACACCTTTTGATTGAATTGAAAACTGATTACATACTCCATACACTTCATAACTGCAACACCCACTACCTTAAGCACTACTTTACTTAAACTCAACTGCATAACTGCAGCTACACAACACTTGTGAACACAGACTCCCTAACTGTCAACAAACAGTTAGTCCTACATTACTTACTAAACTTAACACAACATAAGAACTTGAATTACACATTTAACACCTCCTCTTAATTCAGGTTTCTCATTCCAATCCTATTCAGAAAGAAATGATGCTTTGCATAATTCAAAGACTTAGTAAACATGTCTGCATTTTGCTCATTGGTTCCAGAAAACCTGAGCACAACCTTCTCCTTTGCCACAAGCTCTCGGATAAAATGATGCTGCACTTCAATATGTTTTGTTCTGGCATGGAAAACAGGATTTCTGGTCATAGCAATGGCTGATTTACTGTCACGCCAAATCTCAGTAGCCTTTGCTTGCTTGCACCCAACATCAGACAATAACTTTGCCAGCCATAAGGCTTGCCTTGCAGCAGCACCAGCTGCAACATACTCCGCCTCTGCAGATGATAGAGCTATGGTGTCTTGTTTCTTCGAGCTCCAAGTGACAGCTCCTGATCCAAGCCCAAATACAGAGCCTGATGTGCTCTTCCTGTCATCCAAACATCCTGCCCAGTCACTATCTGTGTGACCAACCAGCTTGAACTCTTTCACACTTTCATACCATAGTCCAAGCTTTGGAGTGCCAGCAACATACTTCAGTATCCTCCTTGCTGCTCCCAACTGTTGCTTGGTAGGATCATGCATATATCTGGACACTACACTCACACAATAGGCTATGTCAGGCCTTGTGTGTGTGAGGTAGTTTAACCCTCCTACCAGACTTCTGTATAGCTTCACATCAGCTTTTCCAGTGCCATCAACCTTTTGCAACTTCTCATTCATGTTCATAGGAGTTTGAGCAATCTCACATTCCTCCATGTTGAACTTCTTTAACAGATCCTTGGCATATTTTTCTTGACACAAGAAAATGCCATCTTCCTTTTGCTTCACTTCCAAACCAAGGAAGTATTGTAGAAGATCCAAATCTGTCATCTCGAATTTGCTCATCATAGCATCCTTAAACTGTTTCAACATCTTCTCTGAATTGCTGAAATAGATGATATCATCCACATATAGGCATACTACTATGAACTCATCCTTGTTCCTCCTCTTGACATACAAGGTAGGTTCATTTTCACTTCTTTCAAACTGATTTTCCAGAAAGAACATGTCTATTTTACTGTACCAGGCTCTAGGAGCTTGCTTCAAGCCATATAGAGCTTTCTTCAACTTATACACCTTCCTCTCTTCACCGGCTTTAATAAAACCTTGAGGTTGCTCTACAAATACCTCCTCCTGCAACTCTCCATTTAGAAAAGCTGACTTCACATCCAACTGAAACACTGGCAATCTCCATTGTGCTGCTACAACCAACACAACTCTCACAGTTTCAAGTCTAACCACTGGAGAGAAAGTTTCTTCGAAATCAATACCTTCTTGTTGTGCATATCCCTTTGCAACCAACCTAGCTTTGTGCTTTTGTATACTCCCATCTGAGTTATACTTAGTTCTAAACACCCACTTCAGCCCTATCACATTCTTTTCTTTAGGCAAGTCCACTAATTCCCAGGTTTCATTTTTCTGTATGGACTTCAGCTCTTCTTTCATTGCCAATTGCCACTGCTTCTCAGCCTTAGCATCTTCATATCTCTCTGGATCAGATGCAAGCAAAGCAAATTCACATCTCACACTCCTATCATAAACATCTGTCAATGATCTAAATTTTCTAGGAGGTGACTCATCTGAAAAACTCGAGGGAGATGAGTGATTACTGCTTGATGAACTTGACTGATGCACTGGAGTTGCTGGTGAGTCATTACCATGATCATCATCATCACTACTTTCAATTTCAGAATATGTGCATAAACCATCCACAACCAGAGGTTGACTTGCATTGTCCCTAGCTGTATCACCTTCCCATTTCCACTCACTTTCTTCATCAAAAACCACATTCCTACTTATGACAATCTTGCCACTTGTAGGATTATACAGCTTATATGCTTTTGACTGCAAAGCATATCCTATAAAAACACATTTCTCAGCCTTGTCATCAAGCTTCTGTCTTTGATTCACCAATGCATATGCAATGCATCCAAACACTCTTAAATGGCTCACTCCTGGCTTCTCTCCTCTCCACACTTCATGTGGAGTCATGCCTTGCACAGCTTTAGTTGGTGAGATGTTCAGCAAGTACACAGCTGTTGCAACAGCTTCACACCAAAATGTGTTAGGTACTTTCTTTGCCTTCATCATACTTCGTGCCATCTCTACCACTGTTCTATTCTTCCTCTCAACCACTCCATTTTGCTCAGGAGTGTAGGGTGCAGTCATTTCTCTTCTAATTCCATGCTCATCACAGAATTTACAGAATTCAGTTGAAAGAAATTCTCCACCTCTGTCTGTTCTCAGTGCTTTCACTTTCTTTCCCAACTGATTCTCAGCAAATGTCTTGAACTTCTTGAAGTTCTCAAAGGCCTCTGATTTAAGCCTTAAGAATGCCACCCAGCTCAGCCTGCTAAAATCGTATGTAATAAGAAGAAAGTATCTACTTCCTCCCATTGACTCAACCTGCATTGGACCACATAGATCTGCATGAAGTAGCTCCAAGCACTCACTTGCTCTCCAGGCTACACCACTAGGAAATGACCCTTTGAACTGTTTTCCATAGACACACCCTTCACAAAACTCTAATTCATCAATTCTAGGCAACCCATGCACCATACTCTTAGTGCTCAACATCTTCATACTCTGAACATTGAGATGACCATATCTCTGGTGCCATAGCTGTGCTTCCTCACTTGCCTTAGCAGTCATTGCACTGCTCATGTTTGAGGCAAGATCAAGTGGGAACATCATGTTCTTAGTCATTGACACACTGACTACAGTCTGACCACTTTTCTTCTCTCTAATTACACACAAATCATCATCAAACAAAAGAGAATAACCTGTTTGTTGTAACTGCCCAACACTTAGCAAATTGTGAGCTAGACCTGGTACAAACTGCACATCAGTCAACACTTTCTCACTACCTTGCACAGTCTTGATTGCAACAGTTCCTTTTCCTTCAACTTGCAATAGCTTGTCATCACCAAGTCTCACTCTACTCTTCTTTGACTCGTCAAGCTCTTTGAATAACTTCCTAGAGCTAGACATATGGTTAGAGCATCCACTGTCTAGATACCACATGTCCTTCATAGAGTCTGTAGTTGAGGTTAAGGCCATGAACAGCCTGTCCTCATTTCCCACATTTTCAGAGTAATTTGCAGGTTTTCCTTCATTCTCTTGCTTGTCCCAGCACTGAATTTCCTTGTGGCCATACCTTTTACAGTAGTAACATTTGATGTTACTTTTATAAGATCTTGAATCACTGCCTTGTCCTCGGCCAGATTCCCTACCTTGATCTCTTCCTTGATCACTGCCTTGGCCCCTTCCTTGGCCATTTGAACCTCCTCTTCCTTGACCTCTACCACCACGTCCTCTCCAACTCCCTCTACCTCTACCTCTGTAGCCACCCTTGTGACCTCCTCTACTAGAAGAGCTGTCACCTTTACCCTTGGAAGTTTCTTCCTTGACCTGAAGCAACTTCTCATCTTTAACTTCACTACCTCTACTGAGTCTATCCTCATGAGCTTGTAGTGAACTGGCTAACTCTTCAAACCTGTAGGTAGAGAGATCTTTGGACTCTTCTATTGCAGCCACAACATGATCATACTTCTTTGTGAGACTTCTGAGCACCTTACTCACAACCTTCTCAGTGCTCACCTCTTCACCATAAGTTCTCATATGGTTCACCAACCCTGACACACGAGATAAGAAAGCTTGAACTGTCTCTTTCTCCTGCATATTCAAGGTTTCAAAGTCTTTTCTGAGAGCATGTAGCTTCACAGTTATGACCTTCTTGTCACCCATATACTCTTGCTTGAGAACTTCCCATGCTTGGTGAGATGTTGTTGATGCTGCAATTCTTGGAAAGATTTCATCATCTAAGGCCGACTGAATCATAAACAAGGCCTTAGAATCTTTCTTTCTTTTCTCCCTCAACTGCTGGTCTGGATCTGCAGGCTCTGCATCCTCAAAACCTTGATCCACAAGACTCCAAATCTCTTGAGATTTGAAGAGAGTAGTCATTTTTAGACTCCAAAAATGATAGTTACTCCCTTTAAACATTGGCAATTGTGGATTGCCAACATTTCCACTTCCATTGTTCTGCATTTTGATCAAGATACAATGAAGTGTTCACTCTTGTGTTTCCCTTTGTGTTTATGAACTCACACCACTCTTTCCCTGGACAGAACCCGAGTGCAAACACCTTGTTTGCTCTGATACCAATTGTTAGAACACAATTGAGGATCAAGGTCTTAAACAAACACACACAAATCACTTTCTGGTGTAGATTTCTATCAACAGATGAACCCAGACAGAGCACAAATGCACAAGCAGCAGTTTTCACAATAGCCTCACACCTTTTGATTGAATTGAAAACTGATTACATACTCCATACACTTCATAACTGCAACACCCACTACCTTAAGCACTACTTTACTTAAACTCAACTGCATAACTGCAGCTACACAACACTTGTGAACACAGACTCCCTAACTGTCAACAAACAGTTAGTCCTACATTACTTACTAAACTTAACACAACATAAGAACTTGAATTACACATTTAACAATTCACTCCAGTACTTTATAGGGGGATTAGCATGAATCCTCATTGCTCTTGTTGTCTCGATGAGCAGTACTGACTCATATCCAAGGGCCTGAAATGCACAACCATGCATGTAAAAAATGGCTCTAAGAACTGATTTCTCCACAAGTCTCCCAATAAATAGGATGTTAAACTGAAATCCAGACACAAATAATACATCATGCAGAGTGATCTAATCAGATAAGTAAACTCTCCCTGATTCCGTGACAGTGATTATATGACCACCCGGTAATCCAATATAAATTGGTTGTCTCAACTTGGTCTTGTAGTGCAAATAGGCATCATCATTGACCATGTGATCGTCTCTGCGCCTCTTGATTTATAGACTTGTAGGTGAATCAAGAGGGGTAGAATGTAGTTTGTTTTAATAAAAAGTGAAAACCTAAAATTTGTGTATATATCTGTATAACACCAGTATAATTAATACATTATTGGTATTAATTTGTCCTTGATCATTAACCAAATCCATGATCACTTCTTGATTTACCAGATCAATAGTCTAATATTTAATTCAAATTGAATTTTTCACCCCTCCAATAATTAATGAAGGATACTGTGTGTGAATGAACGATGGAAGTTGGAAACACCGGGAAGTCGATGAAGACGTTCACATCTTGTAAGGATGTAGACAAATCATACCTACTTCCTTCCTCTTATCAAATTTAACGTTCATTCTTTTCTTTTTTCTTCTTAAAAAAAATGATGTCTCTATATTCACCAATACTTTTGAATGTATTAGAGAAATTGACAATTTTGGATCGATATAAACTTCACATATTTTTGTAGGTGTTAACCTTCACGTCGATGGCTTTGTTTTACAAAGCCATCGACTGTTATAGAACAACACCACTCGTTATTCAATCGCATTATAAGTATTGAGAAGTACATTGAATGAGATCAAGATCAGTACGGATGACTCATCCGTACTTTATATATATGGTATTTCAGGGCTTGCTTAATTCGATTGGTGGTTAGAATTCGGATGGTTAATTGCTAGTATTTGTGATTTTAAGTCCAACTCAAAGTTGGTCGATTATGAATTTATTTAATAAATCGCTCGACAGAGTTCATACTTGAAGAATCGAGTACTTAAAGTAAATGATAATTAAACAAATACTCTAGAAGGGTGGTTGAATAGAGTATGAACGCTTTTTGCAAACTCTCCAGAACTGCCAACATCAAGGGCTTGATATTGAATCTCAAGGCCTTGAACTCGATCTCAAGGTTTTGAACTGATCTGTAAGTGTTTTGAGTTGTCTACAGAAATCAAACAGTTAAATAATACGAGAGAAATAAAGAACACTTGACTTGTTTACGAATTTCGGCTCTAAACCAGTCTACGTCTCCGCCTAGGGTTATCATATCCAACCTGTAGGATTCAAACAACTTTTATTTCTCTTTCCTTATGAGTCCTAGATACAACCTAGAAGAACTTTCTATCTTCTATAACCCGAAGCCTACCCCGCTTTTATCTAGTCAATCCAAAATACAGAGAAATAAAAGTCCATTTTGCCACCGGAGTGTGATACGTTTGAGTATATGATACTCTTAGTATAACAGGGAATGGCTTATAATATAAAGCTCTAACTCTTCCTAACTCTCGAATAAAATGAAGCAATTACAATAGAGAGACAGGAAAGAAATAAATCAGCAGTCGGCACTGGGACTTGAAGGCTCTTTAGTTTGCAGAGAAGGCTTGATGAAGATGTCTAGAGTCGCTTCCTTCTTCTCTTCTTATAGTCGAATGCCCTTTATTTCCTGCTGATTTTGTTCCAGGATTTTCTTAACAGTTTGGCGTCTTCTTTCAACAATCAAATCGCTGGGAACGTTCTGGATTTTTGAATTCGAACAACCAAGATTGCTATTGCCGAGATTTTCTGTTCAAGTAATTGCTGAGATATTCTTGTTGCAAAGATCTTGGCCGGCTCCAATTTAAATTTAAAAGAACCCTGCAATGTTAGTTCTAGACCACCACAATATCTTATCCAATTTACCTTAACCGAAGACTTTATTCAAATTTAAAACAGCCTTTAATTAAATCTAAACCAAAAAAATAGATCTTAGACAAATATGTATAATATCATAAAACTATATCCAATTTGTATAAACTACAATACCTTATACTTTTGTCTTTCATCAAACCTGCAATGTTAGTATTATATCATATCTATTTCATCGAGGATAAGCAAGGGCTATCAATACTCTCTTAAGTTAACCCTGTTTTGTTCAGTATTACCATTATATACTACCTAAAAGTGTATTCAATTAATACACTCGTGAACCATTTCTCCTCTCTAGATTTCTCTTTCAACATTGATTTTATGCATTGTTTAGCTAATATTGTTAATTAAATTCTCATTCAATTTCAACCCAAAAAAGAGAAAAAATTACTATCACTTAAAGTCAATCTCAAGATTGAGTCTAAAAATAAAACACTTAATTTTTTATTTTATAACAATTTTTTTTTGTAAAAATTCTTAATTTTGATAAATAGAAAGCGGTCATCCATGATTCGAATCAGGAACGTTTGAGTACCACCCTGAAATCCTTTACGGCTCGACCACCCCCACATGGTTTATATAGCAACATTTCCATTTCATCATGTACTACTTTAGTACAAAATGAAAAATCATTTATACAAATTTAACCCCTCATTGCCCTTCAAATTGAAGTAAGAACAAATTAATCAAATAACCAATCGAGGAAAAATTTAAAGTCTTAGCCCACCAACCTTATCTAGCTAACGTACGTACGTACTTGCCATTATATTATTATTTTTTCTCACCAAAAAAAAAATTAATTTTTTTTTACTATTATATTAATATATTATAATATTGATTTAGCTAGCTGCCGTGCATATAAAAACTTTAATTTGGTCAATAAATGAGAATATATGGAAACTATATAAAGGGGTCTAAGCTTCGGATTATAAGCATCCCATTCCAAACAACTCAATATACAGAATGAGAGTTGTAAGGAGAGGTTCTCTAATGGCTACTCTACTCGTTGCTTTAGTCTCCATCAGCTTGGCTTCTTTGGCCAATGCTGACTACTACAAGTACTCTTCTCCTCCGCCACCGTACGCTAAGCCTCCGGTGTACTACCCTCCTAAGCACTACTCACCCCCGGTCTACAAGTCTCCTCCCCCACCGGTTCATGAGTACCCTCCCCCAACTCCGGTTTACAAGTCTCCACCGGTCCACAAGTACCCGCCTCCCACTCCGGTTTATAAGTACAAGTCCCCTCCTCCACCGGTTCATGAATACCCACCACCGACCCCGGTTTATAAGTCTCCACCGGTCCACAAGTACCCACCTCCGACGCCAGTGTACAAGTATAAGTCCCCTCCTCCACCGGTTCATGAGTACCCACCACCCACTCCGGTTTACAAGTCTCCACCGGTCCACAAGTACCCACCTCCGACTCCGGTTTATAAGTACAAGTCCCCTCCACCACCGGTTCATGAATACCCACCACCGACTCCGGTTTACAAATCCCCTCCTCCACCGGTTCATGAATATTACCCACCACCCACCCCGGTCTACAAGTCTCCCCCTCCACCGGTTCATGAATACCCACCACCCACTCCAGTGTACAAGTCTCCCCCTCCACCGGTATACCCACCACCCACTCCGGTTTACAAGTCTCCTCCTCCACCGGTTCATGAATATTACCCACCACCCACTCCGGTCTACAAGTCTCCCCCTCCACCGGTTCACGAATACCCACCTCCCACTCCGGTTTACAAGTCCCCTCCTCCCCCGGTTCATGAATATTACCCACCACCCACCCCGGTTTACAAGTCCCCACCCCCACCGGTTCACGTCTACCCACCACCGACCCCGGTCTACAAGTCTCCACCACCTTACGTTTACAAATCACCTCCTCCCCCATACTAAACATCCATTATTTATTAATTACTCCCCATTTCTCAAGGTAATAAATATATACATTAATGTATTCTTTAAGAAATCGAATTATATATAATTTATATTAGTGTACATATATATGTTATGTTTGTTAAAATTAGATCACTCTAACAAATACATTATATATATATCTTGCATGCATTTTTATATATAGATATTCACTATTGTAATAATCGTGTTCTTAATTATTTGCTTATACGTACATGTTAAAACTATTATGGAATATTTGAGCAAAAAAATAAATGAGTATATTTAATTTTGCAGGTAGAGATTGAAGACATATATGATATACATATGATTTGGGAGAGGCTATACATATATGAGATGAAGAAAGTGACTCGATCACATTATGTATGATTTTGGTGTAAAAAAACCAGTAAAATAAGGAAGTTAACTTCCATGGAAAACCTAGCTTTTTCTATATAACTTCCATATTTATTGTACTACGTTTAATACTGCAGATTCATGTACTTGTTGTTGCGACCATAAGACTTTGTAAGTCCGAAATATAATTAAGTTGATTTTTTTGTGTATGAGTTGATCTCTCTCTATCTGTTGTGATGTCTTGAGATTGTCCCACATCGAAAAACACGATAATCCGAGCCTTGCATATAAGTCAATGGGCCACTCCTCCTATTGTCAATTGATTTTAGGATAGAACCCAGCTGGTCTTGTGTGCTCGGCTTGGATGCACATGATGCGCTCTGCCGTGTGGACCCCCCACGGTTATATAATTTATCATGGTATCAGAGCAGGTGCGGTCCGGGACCCCGGTCGATCTATTGGGCTAGCCGGCCTTAAAGCTCAAGACATCAATTGCAACTGGCTTAATTGCGAGGCCAGTCAGTTGCACTTGAGGGGGCGTGTTGTGATGTCTTGGGATTGTCCCACATCGAAAAAACACGATAACTCGAGCCTTGCATTTAAGTCAGTGGCCCACTCCTCCTATTGCCAATTGGTTTTAGGATGGAACCCCGCTGGTCTTGTGTGCTCGGCTTGGATGCGCTCTGCCGTGTGGACCCCCCACGGTTATATGGCTCACCGGGATTTATCACTATCTATCTATCTATAAATATCGGTCATTGAATCAATTAAGAAGATGAGAGTAAAAGTAACTTTTGATTATTCGATGGTACTTGAGGAGGTTTTGACCTCGAATGATCGTCCCATTATCGAAGAAAGTTCCGGCCCTTCTTGATCTAGAATGAAGCTCAAACGACAATTTTTTGTGTTTTTCAATTTATTTTTGGATAAAAAAACTAACTACAAAGACAAGAATGCAAACTATAGTAAAACCAAATACTAATATTATAAGGAGAATAACGAAGATATGTGAAGCAAAACCCTCAAGTAGGGGTGTGCATCGGTCTAAAACTGAACCGAACCGGGCCAAACCGAACCGAACCGAAACCAAAAATCTCAAATTTTCAAACCGAAAGCCGAACCGAAAGCATTAGGTTCGGTTCGGTTATTTACCGGTTTGGTTTGTGTTCGGTTCGGTTTTAACCTAATTGAACCGAATTTTCATTAAAAAAAATTAAAGTATATATATATATATATATTCTATTTATGTGTATATATACACATATATATTCCAATATAAAGTATACAAATTAATACAATATACAAATATATATATAGACACTAATACAAATAAGTATACATATACGGTGTATATAAATAAGTATACAAATACAGTGTATATACACATGCAAATACATATCAGTATACACATGCAAATACATATTAGTATACACATGCAAATACATATACACTAAAAAAAATATATACACACTAAAATATATTATACTAATATATAAATATACACTGTATACACTAATATATACACTGTAAACTGTAAAGTATACAAATATATGTAGTATATATAAATACAGTATACATATACACTATATGTGTATACTTATTTGTATATATAAAGTATATAAAAATATATATACACTGTAAATATATAGTGTATAAAAAAAATCGGTTTAACACAAACCGAACCGAAACCGAAAAAATGAAATTTCTCGAACCGAAAGTCGAACCGAAAAACTTCGGTTAGGTTCGGTTTGTGTTGGTTCGGCCCAAAAATTCGGTTTGGGCCGAATCATGCACACCCCTACCCTCAAGTATCTCACCGAAGGATTTCCAACACCCGATCTTGCCCTTCTCAGCATCTTACTAAGAAGAACTCGACCCTTACCTAAACAAGTCGAGCCTGAACAGTATTTAAGCTCGGTTGAGAGCTCAACTCATTCAATTTATGCTCAAATAGCTCGAATTTTATGGGATTTCTAAAATTTCCTTTAAGTTAATACTCCGTATGTTATGACCAAGGAGAACTACTTAAAACTCGATAAAAGTTCGACTCGAACTTGTTCATGATATTTTCTAAACAAGCCCAACTTGATAAAAAAAAGGATCGGCTTGAGCTCGAGCTTGTTTAACAAAACAAACCAAACTTGAACATACCAGACTCGGCTCGTTCGACTCGAATAACACCCATATTTGTATCCACGCTACATGTTTGCACTTTTAATTATTATAAATTACTCCTTCATCTCAAAATAGTTGTTGTTTTACTTTTAACGTGTTCTTTAATTAATAATGATAAAAAAATCACGTATAAAATATCAATTATTTTTTTAATTTTTAAAAATAATTTCATAATATTTAATTATATATAGTACGGACTACGAAGGGATCAGAGGTAGATCTGTCAAAACATAACCCGACCCGACCGCCCGGAATTTTTTGGGTCAAGACCCGAAAATTTTGACCCGGATTTTTTTTTCGACCCGAACCCGAAAAACCGGAAATTTTCCGGGTAATCTGGGTTTTGACCCGGTCATTTTAACCCGATTTACCCGATTGACCGGTTGATTTATAATTAAATAATTAATTTTTTTTATATTTAATTAAAATTTATCGCAAAATTATCAAATTGTGATTTTTTTAATTTAAAAAGGAAAAAAATGACAGAACCGCAATCGATCCGAAACCCGGTCAAACCTGGGTTCTAGTCAACCCGGAAATACCCGGAACCCGATTCACCCGGGACCTGTTTTACCCGAGATTCAAAGTGACCCGACCCGAATGACCCGTTTGACAAGTGTAATCGGAGGGTATGCGCGCATGTGTAGTATTAATGTGATTCATAAACAGTTTAAGGGTGTGTTTGGATTCAATTGTATTTTCATTATAATGCAATTATTTTACCTCGTTTTATGTGTCTGTTTGATTGTAAAAATAAAAATCTCGTAAAAACCGAGGTAAAATCTTAATTTAACCAAATAATCACATAAATCGAGATAAAATAATTGCATTTTAATTAATATATTGTGGAATCCAAAAAAATCATAATTTAAACACCTTAAAATTTTTATTAACCAAACATCGCTTTATCATTTTGCATTATAAACATAATGCATTTGGAATCCAAACACACCCTAACCCTAATTAAGCATATATCTTATAATGTGTACCCCGGAGTAGTATGTTTTTTTTGTTCTTGTTGTCATCTCTACTAAAAAAAATACTGTAAATAATATGAATGAGGTTGATCAAAACGTACCTCCACAACTATAAAAATCAAGGTAACAGATATATAAAAACTAGTACTTAATTTATTAATTAGTCCACAAATAAAATACGTGTATATAATTGCAAGGTATTTCTAGATGTCTTGAGACTATAGATCGATCAAAAAATAAGGAGTTGAAAGATTAAAATAAAAGAGTTATTTTTATGATAATAGGTTGAAAACGCATGTGTTGAATTTGAGAGGTTGGCGTACGTGTAACGTTGACTATTATGAACGATTGCACGGTAAAAGTACACACCACGTACAAAAAATGTCACTGCCAATTACTCCGTATGAATTTTATCTTATTGATTGACTCGATCAAATATTTGAAAGTGTATACGTACATGTTTGATTAATGTTCTTGTTTAAGTTATTTTTATACTCCCAACTGTTTGTCGGTAAGAATGTAAGAGGAATCAATAATGAAAAGATAAAATATTACTAGTTCTTAAATATATTGGATACGAAATTAATGAATTATTACTCGTATATTACCTCCGTTTAAATATGTGGACTTTTGTTTTTTGACACGTTTTTTAAGGAGTGAAAAACTCTATAAAATATTATTTTATAATTAATTTTTTTTATATAATTCGATAGTACTTATTAGTAATAAGTATTAAATTATATAAAAAAATTAATTAAAAAATAATATTTTATAGAGTTTTTCGCTTTTTAAAAAGCGTGCTGAAAACCAAAAGTCCGTGTATTTTGGAACAGATGTGTTAAAGATAACACATATTATTAAAACATGCAAGAGGGGTCTTCGATCCTATTATTCGCATTTTACCAAAAAGTCTTTCCTTTGAAATAATTTTAGATTAAAAAATAACACATTTGATCGAGTCAATCAATAAGATAAAAGTTTTAGAAAAATCTACCTCGTAATCCTATTTTTTTTTCTAACTTTAGCACAAAAATCCATCATGAGAAATGATTATTTTTAAAGACATTTTCAAATATTTTTTAAGTGCATTGATGGTACAAAAGTTAATTTTTTAAAGACAATATTTTCAAATATTTTTTAAGTGCATTGATGGTGTAAAAGTTGTTTATGTTTCAAATATTAAGTTATAATATTTTACGCATTTCACCTGTTAAAAAAGTGGCCTCAGTTCTGATAATCGAAAATGACGGGATGTTAAAACCCACCATCAAGCTAGACACCGTTTGCTTTATAATTCCGAATCACAGAACCGATTACATCATTTTCGTTTTTTCAAAATGACTCATTAAATTTTAGTTTAAAACCTAAGTTTTTTTTTCATTTGATATTTTATTTTATTTTATTTTCGCAACCATGTACATGAGTTGTTTGAATAAGTAATATTAGATATTGTATTTTTATCTTCCTCGTCATTCTTAGCCACCTTGCAAGTGCCCCACTTGAATTCACACGGCATCTATCTTACAAAATTTCAAGGATGAACAAATAATGCAAACATACAATAAAGGGTGGTAGAACTTCTAGGGTAGATATCTTTAATAAAAAAATAATTCAAAGAAATAACTCATCTCCCACAAGGCTACAAGTCATTTATGTAAGGTATAACATTTAATTATTTAGGGTAACTCTAACCTTAATTATTAAGGATATATATTATTAATAAAAATAATTCAAAAAATTATATTTCTATTATAAATAACCAATATATATTTTCATATTTTTCATAAAATAACTTTTTAAAAATAATTTATTAAATATTTTTCACAAATATTTTTCCATCAATAAAATATTAAATATACAAGTATATATGATACTTTTAAAAAAAACAGCAAGTATATATGATTGGTTATTTGAATTTTTTTTCAAAATATTCAATAAAAAATAAATATTTAACAAAATATTCACGTTTTCAAACTATTTACAAAAATATTCAATATTGTCAGATTTATCAGAAAAACGCGGTCTGGGTCCGCGTTTTATTAGTACCATTTAAATTATTATTTTCCAATTAATAAACCAAAAAAAAAAGTAAAAGCACAAACGCGGCCTAAGGCCGCGTTTTACACCTCCTCCCAACTCCGGTCATGGCTCCTCTTCGCTCAATTGCATAGCCAGGCGGCCTAGACCACCGCGCCTCCTCCCTTGCCAGCCAGGCCAGCCGTCTCCACGCCCCCACCCCCTCGTCGCCCACCACCAGTCCACCACCACCAGTCGTCCGCTCCGCCAGATCCCCAATCGTCACCGGTCGACCTCCTCTCTCTCGATGAAGCTCCTCTTCGATCTGGGCTGCTTCGAAGCTTCCTCTTCGATCTGAGATTGGTGGTTTCCGGCCTCTAAGATTTCGCCGTTGACCAGGGCTCCGACCACCATGGCATAGCTCCGACGAATTGAGATTAGGGATTGGGGATCTGGCGGAGCGGTGACGATTGGGGATTCGGCTCCGACCAGGCTTCGAGGTGACGAGGAAGCCTCCACCGGTGATGATTGGGGATCTGGCGGAGCGGACGAGGGAGGAGGTTAGCGAGGATGGCCGGATGCCCGGTGTGCCGGCCTGGAGAAGGAGAACTACATGGTGCGAGGCACTTACACATGAAACGCGGCCCTGGTGGAGCGGACGACTGGTGGTGGTGGGCTGGTGGTGGACTGGTGGTGGGCGACGAGGGGGTGGGGCGTGGAGACGGCTGGCCTGGCTGGCAAGGGAGGAGGCGCGGTGGCCTGGGCCGCCTGGCTATGGCCGGAGTTGGGAGGAGCTGTAAAACGCGGCCTGAGGCCGCGTTTGTGCTTTTATTTTTATTTTTGGTTTATTAATTGGAAAATAATAATTTAAATGGTGCTAATAAAACGCGGACCCATACCGCGTTTTTCTGATAAATTTGACAAAAATGAATATTTTTGTAAATAGTTTGAAAACGTGAATATTTTGTTAAATATTTATTTTTTATTGAATATTTTGAAAAAAAATTCTGGTTATTTGGTATTATAATTGTTTGGAAAAAGTATTTTTTTTTTTAGGGTTTTCAATGAAATAACTTTACAAAATTTTATTTTATATATACATAATTAAATATTCGACAACCAAATTGAGCTCCCTTGATTTTTTTTTTCTGCCTTCACCCTGATAAGGAGCTGATCTTCAAGCCGAGTAACATGAACTCATTTACCCGACTCAAAAAAAAAAAGAAAAAAACCTTAGACCGCCTGCGGATTAGTGGAGGGAAACCAAAACATAAATAACCACCGCCCTGGTTGATCGAAGTGATCGTGTTGGTGGTGTTCGTGGTCTCCGAAGATCCTTTATCTAGGTGGGGGAACATCGTGTGATCCACACTTCCCCAGGAGTCGTCTTGCCCTACGTGGATTTCTGCTTTCTGTCTTTCCGGCGGTGAGACATCGTGTCAGCTATGCTATCCTATGCGCTCGCTATCCACTTCTCCTCGCCGGGTCTCCTTTCTTCTCGTTGCTGTGTCCGCTTGTGTGCTTAGGTTCTGGGATTTTTCGGGTTTTTTTTTTTGTACGTGTAGTTCTTTTGTTGTATTAGGTAATTGTATTATGTTTCCTTGTTGTATTTTCTTTTGCTATGTTGTATGTTTAGACGGCTTGACTTTGTCGGCCTCTCAAGGTCCGGGCTTATCCGGCCTCGAATTATTTCCTAATCCTAAAAAAAAAAAAAACATAAATAACCACCAATACTCGGTTAGTTTGACTCGAATACCAAAACATTGCTTAGACCACCTGCGGATTAGTGGAGGGAAAACAAATGGAAATCAGGTTGGATCCATTAGTAACAACTACCAAGTAAGCAACACACACAGTCATAACTTAACAGGGCCAATGCATACAAAATTTAACACTGCACTTCCCCATTCTGTATATTTGCTCTTATTTTTGTGTTAATACACCCAGCCTGAATTCAAGCAACTGCAGTTTCTTCTTGGTGATCTCTCATCCATTCCGAAGGCCACCAATCGGGCTTGATCATCTCAACCTTTACATCTTCACTGCCTTCAATGGCGAGTGAGCCTGGCCCTTTGAAGGCCTCATCCAAGCGCAGAAGGCCCAGCCCACAAGACCCGAGTGCAGTTGTCACTGATCCGGCCTTCTTCCCGGATGCAGGGTTGGTCACAGCTGATCCGGGGGCGACTCTCTGCACCATTTCTGAAGCAAGAAGAACACTCAAATTACAGTGAATTCCTGGAATTGCATATCTACTAGAAAGAAACCTGTGACCAACCTTTTCCGCTTTCATTAATGAACCTCATGGGAAGTAGACGCTTGCGGATGACTCCCCGATGGTGTGTCCGAGCAACTAGTTCTTGGCCAATATAGCATCCTTTGTCGAAACTAATGGCATTTAAACCGGCAAGGTTGTATTCGAGTGGGATAGCCTCCCCTGTTCAGCAAACGTGTTTCGGATTATATGACTTTTAATTAGCACCAATACTCTTTCTAGCTCTATAGAGCCGAACTTTATGGATACCTTTTGGAATCTCAATCGAACCTTCAGCAACTCCCTTTTCCAGTCTCCAGAGAAGATAATTTTCCTCGGCAGCTTCCTTGTTGGCTTCAACCAAGGGCGCTGCAATGGAAATGAAACACTTAAAAGCTGAACGACAGACGGAAATAGTATGCAATATGCAAAGCACAGACTTACGTGTAATGTTAGATGGAAATATTCCCCTGAAGCCGAGGCAATCTAACCTGGGATCAGTGTACCATTGCCACCCCTTGCCATTTCCATGTGCAGATGAAACAGCGGTGCGATCAACACCGCCACCCCAACCAACACTAGCAGCCTCCGGTTCTTCAGCAGACTGTGAACTATCAGAGAGCTTTCCACCATAGCGCTGCCAACAACAATACTCTTCTCCCACATTCTCAATGTCCACCTTTGATCTCAACCGGTATCTAACCAATCGAAAAAGCAACAGATAGTCCATAAAAACGAAAACCAAACAATGTAGAACAATTCAAGACAACAGTCTCTCCCAGTCATGTTATCAAGGACGCAAAACGGAGTATAAAAACACAACTCGAGAAGTATATATCAGTGATTTCCTAACTTATGTAGCAGGAGTTCCATCAAACACCAACTTGCCCTGAAAATGTCAAGAGAAATATCAAAGCTATAGTGCATAAAACTGTGAACGGTTCCAGTTTTGTTCCTGAAACTAACTTGCCCTAGGAGCATAATCAGGCCCCATTTGGTATCTTGATATCGAAATTTGATATCCGGATTTCAATATCAAGATATCAATTATCAAGTGATCCCTCCCTCCAAAAAAGTATATCAAATAGGTCAAAACACTATATCAGATACAAGTGATATTGATATCGGGTTACACTTACACCAAACACTAACATCTGATATCTAAATATCAATACCAAACCGTGAAATCAGGCCTCAAGGTGCTACAAGTCCTGATTTAGACTGAAGGCTAGCTCATTCAAAGAGGGCAAACTGAAAGAACTCTCATGCCAGAATCAAAATGCAAAGGCTGAATCAAAGTGACCTCAAGCAAGAAATTTCAAATAGAGTGAAACAAGCTACAGTATCAACAACTGAACAACAAGACAATTGACAGTCGAATCGAAGCCAGTGTACCTCAAAAGTTCAATTCATACATCTGCAATCCGATTGAGCAATAAAAAAAAAGAAGATTGCAGAAAACAAAGATTGAAACTTTACCTCTTCAGAGTGTCCAACAACTCATCCACCACAGACCGATCGACATCAGCGTACAACTCCAGTTCATCCGGGTCCGAGCCAGGTCCGGACCCGGATTGATTGAACATCTGGTCGGACCTAGGCAGCCTATAAAGGAAGAAATCGTACAGAAACCGGCCTTGAGGGGTCAACATCGCCGAGTAAACCGGCGGATAAGAAGCCGTCGGCATATTGGAAGTGGGCAAAGCCGATGTAGGCATCTCATTCTTCCTCTCGCCCACGGGCTCATCGGCGAACCTCCTCAAATCGTTCGTCAACAAGCCCTGTAGGAATCTGACGGTTTCAGGGCCTCGGAATCGGATTACGGACCTCGATTTGAGCTGAGAAGCCATAGGGCCTGCATCTTCCAGGCAGGTTCCGGGTTGACAGGAGAAGGAGTTGGCGGGAGTAAAACGAAAGGCGAAATTGCGGTTGATTTTGGTGTTCAGTTGCAGAAATCGGAGGGAGAGTTTACAACGGGACATTGTTGATCGTGTATTGATTTTGGTTCAAATTTGCAGGCCCAAAGCTACGAGAAAGGGTTTCAAGGAGGCGGTGAATTCGTAGAGATAACACGTGTGACTTAGAGGGCTCTGGACGTTGGACACGTTCGCTGATTTGTTGGGAGGAAGTGGTGCCCGCCAAGTGTTCGAAGAAATGCCTCAACTACCCAACAAGTAAAATATAACTGGGAGATCGGCGTAGTTTTTTGGGTTTAGCACTTTAGCCCATTTAACTAAAGACCTCAGGTTCGAGCTTGAAAATGAGCACCCAAATATAATTCAATTCACACATAGAGGCTCCAATTTTGGCCATTAGTCTTAGATACCATATGTAACACAACTAACAAAGCACAAGATGAACTCCATTGCATTTCTTGGTTCAGAACCCTCCCAGGCTTTTTCGTCGAGGTTATTTAGACGATCAGCAATCTTCTCTTCCGGATATGTGCAATGCACGAATTTGCGACTACCTTCATTCATCCTCCACTCGCTGAGTAGAATACTCGGGAGATCTCTGGACCTGAATCACACCCCCCTCTTGAATGAAGCTTATTGTTGAAAACTTGGCCCTTCACAACAAGAATTCAGCTGCATTCAAATAAAAAGCACATTACTAAACAAGTCGTCCACAATGAGAGCACAGCGAGGTTGAGCAACAACAACATTCTACAACAATCAGCCAAGGAAACTCATTAGTTTGCCTAAAAAGGTCTAAAATTCCGAAACTTGAAAGCCATACCTAACTTGCAAAGATATAACCAAGCTTTACGAGTTAGGACTACAATGCACATTTTCGGAATCATAGCCACATTGTAACGAAACATACCAAAACACGTCGCCATCTCAATTCCTACACCAGTGCATCACACCAAATCACTAAGCCCTGCGTCAAACACGAACCCGCGGCAAAGCCCATCTCCAAGACCGGGACACTCGTCCACCCACCTCCACTCACCATCCGGTGCTGCCTCCACCGGACAATAGCAGAATGCCAGCTTCCCAACCCTCTTAGCAGAGAAGCAAACCCGATCACCGCCTCCAAACACCTTGAACTTGTTAGACTCCTGGAAACACTTGTACATCTCAACCGGCATTCGCGCAGCCTCGTGCCACTCCAATGTGTCGAGATCGAGCCTAAGGATCACGATGGTGGAGCACGTCGCGTTCAGCGAAAATGACGATTTTAGCCCTCCTATCATCAAGATATTGTTCCCTAACCCTGTAACGAGGCGAGGCCTCTTCAGGATGTCAAACACATCGCCCCATTCGAGCTTCTCGACCCTAGTCCAGCCCAGTGATTTGCTTGATTCCGGCAATGTGCAGGTGAACAACTTCCACTGGCTCCTCCATGGCGATCCGACATCGCAGAGGGAGTACAATGAATCGCAGATCAACACAGGGCTACGCGGCTTGGAGGGTAAATTGGAGGAGAATTTGAGCCAGCTGTTGGAGCCGGTGAAGTAGAGCGTCGCTAGCTCGGTGAGAACGAGAACTCGGTTGCCTGATCCGGTGAGGACGGATCCGTGCTTGGACCACGCGGAGCCGAGCTGTGGCAGGACGCGGTAGCGCCGAGTCAAGGGATTGCAGACGACGAGAGATTTGCTGGACTCGGGGGAGTCGCCCCAGAGGTAGACGAGCCCGAGCGAGGAGGTGACGGGGGAGACGGAGCGGAAGGGGAGAAAGGTGAGGTCGAATGTGAGCCACGCGTCGGAGCTCGGATCGAAGGCGTGCAGCGAGGGAGAAGCGGGGGAGGCGACGCGCTGGTGGTGGTGCTGGTGGGGAGGGCGGAGGGCGAGGATGGAGAGGGGAGGCTGGGAGGCAGCGACGAGGTGGAGGAAGGCGGCGGAGGTTAGAGCTTGGTGGAGGGATCTGCAGACGGATCGGCACACACCGATTTGCCGCAGGGGGAGGTTGGCGAAGATCATGTGGAGCGTGTCATCTGGAAGGTGGTTCATCGGGGAGGCGTCCATGGCGGTTTCCGGTCGGCGGAGGCGCGGCGGCGAGAAATTGATGATTTGGGTGAGGAATTTGAGGCCAAATTGAGACCAGATCCGAAACTGATTTTATGTGGAGAGATTGAGGATGGGCAAGAACTCGGAAATCGGGGAGGAAAGACGATTGAAATTCCGAAAACATCCTTGTGGATTTTATTTCTAGGGTTTTAACCTTTTCTGTGCTTTTTTGTGTGGTTTCAGTCAAAAAGAGGGATTTGCAATTCCAAAATCTAATGGCGCGTTGGCTTCTGAAAAGAAGAGATTGAAAAAGAACAAGAAAACACACAGAGATTCCAAAACGACATCACTCAGAAACACTACACATGTACCTGGATGATGAACTGATCAAAATGGGGCCTGAACATGGCCATCAAAGAGTGTTTCTGTAATGCGTAGCAAATTTTAAGCATTTTAAGTATCAGCCAGAAAAGTCGAAAAACCGAATCCCATCATCATTATTCAATGCTATCCAATTGCCCAAGACAAGGGCACTGAGAATCTACAAATACCCAGTGCTGTATAACTTACACTAGTTACTGAGTAACTTCATCTAAAACTAATCCACAACCACCTCCAATGTACATTGCAGATAATACCATATGATAGGCGACATTTACAGGATCGAGTACAACAAGGCCAGCTTGGTTACTGCTCGTGATTGTTTAGCTCTTCGTGAGACTCTAGCGCCTGGGATTGAAGCGCAGGAAGTCTGACTGGAGTTGCTGAACAGAATATGGGTCATTGCTAGACGACTTGGGCACAAGAAACTGGGAATGCTGAGTCTGCTGGCTGCCGAAAGGGTTTGAGCTTGGCTGAGACATATGAAACTGGGGCTGCTGAGTCTGCTGGCTGCCGAAAGGGTTTGAGCTTGGCTGAGGCGCGTAAAACTGGGGCTGCTGAGTCTGCTGGCTTCCGAAAGGGTTTGCGCTTCTGGTGGGAGCACTGTTGGTATTCGATGGAAAATGGTTGGCTGCTATCCTTAGTCTCTTTACTTCTTCCTTTAATGTTTCATTTAAAGCTGCCAGAAAATTGAAATCATGATTAGGATATGCTATGGCTTCGTATTCATTTATTGTTCATGGTTAGGCAGCTAAATCAAATACCGTCTTTGAGTTGTGCTTGTTGCTCCAAAGCCTCCAATCTTAATTTCAGTTCCCTGTTTTCAGAAGTCAGCTCAGTTGTATCTCGCTGCACGATAGAGAAACACAGCATAAACTTCAGGATGAATCAAACTCAGATACAAGCTTTGTATCATCTTGATGTTGTTACTAAGTAGACCATTTCCAATATAAGATTATCAGCTACACAGTACACTGCATTGTATATTAAGATGCCAATCATGTAGTGGTTCAATATAAGAAATAAATCATGAAATCTATATCAAAAAGAAAGAGACTGTAAACATGATATGCTTTTAGAAGTTTCAAAATGCCCTTACCTGAAGTATTGTGACTTGTGCAGAGAGGGTTGTTGCTTCAGTCTGCAGAGTATGAACCTTTTTTTCAAGTTCACCAGTGTGGCGCACTCTCCTTTCCTTGGAACGCGCTGCAGATTGTCGGTTTGCGAGAATCCTATATCCCAGCAGAGACGAAACGTTCTCTTTATATACAAGAATGTATGCACTTGACCAACCGTCAAGGCATCAACATCGATCATAACAACAAAGAACAGCTAAGAAGAATGTGATCCATTCAATTTTTAACCCTTCACAGTTTGCTCAACCTGATATCTGTCTGGAACTACTTCAAGTTTATTGAGGAGCACTTAAGTAGCACCGATAAGCACTCCGATTCAAACAGGTTCTAGTGAAATATTCATGCTTATTGCAATATGACGGAATCATAGAAAGTGGAATTCAAAAACATTCTTTGCGTGACAGGATGTTAAATTAAAATCAATCTTAAACTTCATTATAGTTTGACCAAAGCACTGTTTCACCAAACTTATCATCTGAAACATCAGCAAAATGACTAAATGAGCAATTGACCAAGTGACAGTGAAATGCATTAAATATGGAGTTTAGGTTAGGTCTGTGTTGGCAAACAAGCTGATCAGAACAGAAGCTCACTTTTAGTTTCCATTTCACCCAATTCATAATATTCAATTGAACTTTCATCAAACCTAAATCAGAAATCCTAACGGATTAACACATCAATCAATTTTCACAAATCCAAATCAACATGACGAACCAGTTAGACCATACCTACGAGCTCTCTTGGGATCGATCAAAGCAAGCTCAGCGAGCTTCTCAGGCGGCATGGATTTCTTCACTCCATCCAAGAGCGAATCAGCCTCGAACGACGAAGAAGATCCATCCATCGACTTATTCCGCCGGTGGAACCCCGCTCTATTCTCCCCCGACTGCGAGAGAACGGCCAGCGGAATCGAATTGCCTCCGCTATCTCCTCCCTCGAAAACGGCTGCGCCGAACGACAGGCCTTCGAAGAAATCCCCGTCCATCGAGAAGCTCCGGGAGGGGCCGATCGGAGGCGGAGGCCGGCTGGTGGCGTTTCCGGTATTGGCACCGCTATTGGAACAGTCCGACCTCCAAGAATCGACCGCCATGGGAGTGTCCGCGGATGGGAGTTCGAGGTCGGAAACGTCGAAGATGAATTCATTGGAGAAGCCGAAGAAGGAGTCGGAGTGAGCACGGCGGTGGCGGGAGCTGCGGCTTGGGGTGTCGGGGATCTGGTCTAGGTCGATAGGGCTGAAGGGACCGCCGTCAGGTGGCTTGGGCTGGAAGTCGGGATTCATCGACGGCGACGGTTGCGGTGGTGGTGAGGTAGAAGTGGGGACTAGGGGATTAATCGCAAACCCGCGAATCTTCGTGTGTTGAAGAGAGAGAGAGAGGGGAGGCGCACAAATAAAATAAAATAAAATAAATGGGGGCGGGTCTAACACGTAACATGACATGAATATAGACTATAGTCTAGCGGCGGGTCTAAATAGTGCGTCTTTAATAAATAGGGTAAATCACGAAAAATCGCCCTTCAAATAGATTTTGTTAGAAAACCACCCATAATTAAGAAAATAGTAATAAAAATGATTTTCTTCGAATAATCATGAATTAGACAGCACCAAATCATGTCCACAAAGCTAGGCTCGATGCCATTCAAAGTACCTTTAGCATTAGTTGAATCCTGACATCTATATAACTTTACCTATCTATTATCTATCTATTAATATTACTAATTCTGTTAGCATTTTGCTGGCGTATCACGTCCACAATTAAAGTTGAATTTTTTATTCAAATGGTATTTTCTTATTGGTCAATATTATTGCTGAAATTATTTGTTTCCTATTTGACATATATTTGTTTCCTATTTTTCATACGAAGATTATTTAAATTGATATGCTAATTATATCAAAAAAAATTTTATCTATTTTAAATATATTTATTTTATTTTTTCATAGAAAAGATTATATACATTGATACGTCGGACCACAATTTTGGATATTATCATCTTGTGTGGTCTTTTATATCATTATTTCATTAATATCATGACTTTCTTTATACATTTCATTCATCAATAATATTATATATTTGTTTTTAAAATTTACATTCATTGTACAATATAGACATCTTAAATTTTTATTGAATTTTTTTAAAATATTTTTGGAGATAGATGCAAAACATCATTAATTTTAAGAAGAAATGATTTTTGCACCTGTTAACCTTCAAAAATTGAGAAAAATAATTATCCAAAATGAATATTTGAAATCCATACTTACTCTGCACATTCTACATGACATCTATATAAATTTTTAACAAAAGATTTTTTAGAGATAAACTACATTTATTTTAAACATCTTAAATGACTATTTGGAATACAAAGAATAACATTTTAAGATCTACAAACAAAAATGGAAGAATTTTGAGAAAAGAAAATGTGAAATTTGCATATATTATCATTTAAAAATAAATAAATAAACACTCTTTTATGATTAATTTCGGGTGTTTGGCTTCAAATATCAAAGAAAAAAAATATTTATCCCCAAAATGAATATTTTACATCTATATTTATTTTATACACTCTAGATGTACCTTATTATAATTTCAATAATTTAAGAATTAAATTTTTTTTTTGTAAAGTTAGTAAAAATAACTAATTGGTGAATATTCGATTTCAAAAGTTAATTATAAAAATCAATTAGAGCCAAAAAAAGTTTTTTTTTACAATTTACATATTTTAAAAGTTAGTTAAGACTTATAAGCATTACTTATTTTACATCTTAGATGACACGTCGTATATCACCTTTTTGTTACCATCTTACCTTTATTTTCTCTATTTATTTTTCCCTTTTTCTAGGCATCTTTCTCATGAAAATAATGAATAAGTTATGTATATCTACATAACTTCAAAAGTATTCGTACAACCATGTGCTTATGATTTTTTTAATCATTATATGACAACTTATATTTTTCTTTTTAGTTTTATCCTAATGATAATAATTATATATGTATTGCAAATTATAATAGGTGGTGTGTGTGAGTTTTATTACTATTTTACCTTATTAAATCATTTAAAAAAATTATATTGTATCGTTTTCCAACTAATTTATAAATTAAAAAATACTTTAAACATATTATTTTTGTTGTAAACAAGTATATATTAATATAATATTATATATAGATAATATAGAACGATATTCAATTTGAAATGAATCAAAATCCCGTGCCTTCAAGGCACGGGTATTACACTAGTTCTTCACTAATCACTCAAAATTACATACTCGTATAATCTAAAATAAGAAAAAGGAAAAACTAGAACTCAATTGACAAAATGGAGGGCAAACGCATTATCACAATAAGGACGAGCGGTACTAATAGAATCTAATCGAACCATGAAACCGAACTACGTGATGCAAAGTTATATGCTAACATCAAAAATCCATAAGGAATTAGACAAAATCAACAGATCCTTTTTCTGGAACAAAGATAACAATTACAAATCATTGATTAGTTGGGATAAAATTTGTAAAACTATGAGAAAAGGATGGATTAAGGCTCCATAAATCCAAAGACATCAATAAAGCATTACAAGTGAAATTACTGTGGAAAATCTTAGATGAGCCAAACAACTTATGAGTTAATATCATCAAAAAAAATTATATAAAGGACTCAAATATGTTGGAGTATAAGAAACATCATGACAATGGACAAAATTAATGGAAATAAAAGCTGAAATCTTGGATGACATAATTTGGCAAGTAAGAAATGGAAAGACGATAAAGTTTTGGATGAGTGGAAGGAATGAGGAAAACTCATTGACCACAAAATACAAAACTGCACAATAAATGAGGAAGATAAAATAGACCTATATAGACACAGATAAACACTGGAAAATCGATCAATTACAAAAGGTACTTCCATCCAACATTACAAAAGATTCTAAATATTAAAATCCCCATTTTCTGAGATCAACAATCGAATATATTGGAAGGTTCCTCCATCCAACATTACAAAAGATTCTAAATATTAAAATCCCCATTTTCTGAGATCAATAATCGAATATATTGGAAGACAAGTCGAAATTGATGGTTTTCGACCTCTTCTGCAATAGATAAGATTATAAGCCATCAAAATGCCCAAGAAAGTGACATAGATTGGATATGGGGAATGGAGTGCCTCCCAAAAGTAGATAACTTTATGTGGAAACTACTAATGAATGGTATCCCAACAAAAGAAAGACTAGTGAAAAAAGGAGTAGATGCCCCCCTGCCATGTATCTTCTACAACCACCGACTTGAAGACTCTAAACACTTGTTTACTTGTAGTCACTCGCTTCATTTGATTGCAAAAATTGACAATAAAGCGAGACAAATCACACAAACACTAGACCAAATCGATCGAACAATAAGACAAATCACAAATGACATATTTTCCAAACTTAACAAGCAACAAAAAAACCTCCTTAGCCACTGTGTGGTGGGGATTATGGACCATTAGAAACAAAATTGTATTCAATAATGGGAACTATGCAGACATTAGGAAGCAAGAAGAATATTTACGACAACAACTGCAACAAATGTAAGACTCCAAGCGACTATTCTGGGAGGACATGGAGACAACGATAACTAGACAACGACCATCCCCCAGACGTAGGAAAAATAGTAGATAAACGAAACCGGCAGAAACCCACTTCAAATTCAATTTTGACGGGTCTAGACTCTCTTCAGGTTTTGTTATTCATGATCACACCGGCTTTGTTGTGTCTTTTGGCACCTCACAGTGTCGCTCCACATCCCCGCTTATGGCTGAAGCCTTGGCGCTCCATTCGGGCCTTTTGGCTGCAAGACAGTTAGGTTTATAACGTATTGAGGTTGAAGGTGCCAGTCTCACTGTCATCAACTCAATATCCGGAGTTTGGCACTGCCATTGGGTGATCGAGATGATCGTTACGGACATCCAGTATCTTCTTCAGCAGTTTGAGTAGGCGACATGCTTTCATGTCTTCCGATATATTAATCAGGTTGCAGATAAGGTGGCTCACCTCAGACACTTCATGAACCATGAGACTCTCATTTCCCACCCGGAGCTTTTGTCCCTCGTCCGAGAGGACATCATTAATTGGAAGGTGGACTAATAGGATCTGACACCTCCCAAAACTTTACCTTGTATAAAAAAAATGTAAAATTTAATGAGTTTATATATATAAAGATCAAGTAGGAGATTGAAATTAGATTAAAAAAAACTTTCATAGTCCAACATAAAATAAATTGAACTGAAAATAAAACTATTTGAAAATCTCATGTCAAATAGAAAATGAGCTACTCTATTCGCCTGTCTTCGTGTATAAGACCATCTACATTAGATGAACCCCATTGTCATCCTCTTGATCTTGGTCTAAACACATTTAAGTGTAACTCCAAACATCATCCTGGATCGTCGGAAATCCGCAATCTTTATCAAAAGCTAAATGGTCCACCTTTTCTATATGTAGAAAAATAAATAATGCAAACCAGTTAGGTTTATTACTTATCAGACAACTTATCGGTTACCCTATTAACTAAATGTTGTGGCTATATGCATCGAGACACTGAGGCACATGTGTTAAATGCACTCAATACGAACGAATTTAGAATCTGTTTGATCCTCAGCTTGATATGTATTCAACATTTAATATGTTTGACATTAAAAAAGTAACGAATGGATCTTTGATCCGTCTGTATATACAAAATGAAGTGCGTAATAGGCAGATAAAATGCAAACAAATACTCTAGCAAGGGGAAAGAATAGAGTATGGCAATTTTTCGCAAATGCTGAAAACTGTAAGACCTCACCAGCCAGAGGTAAGACCTTACCAGCCAAAGGTAAGACCTTATTTGTAAAACAGTAGCAAGTTAAGCACAAAACAACGAATAAGAAGTAAAGACAAACACAAGCACGAAAGGTAAAGAGCGGAAAGTAAAGCACACGATACTTGTTAACGAGGTTCGGCACAACCGTCCCCGCCTAGGGTTATCCAACCCGTAGGATTCAACAACTTTATTTCACTTTATCTTATGAGCCCTAGATACAACCTCTAGAAGACTTACCCACTTCTAGACTACCTTACTATCTAGCAACCCAAGCACACCAGTGAAACAAAGTCCTGCCGATACCGAAGTATCTATACGTTTGGGTAGAGATGTACCCTTAGTATAACCTAGAATGAATTGTACGATAAAGCTCAATGTAAACCTCACAAACTCTCAAAGAAATAAAACAATTAAACCAATGGAGAGATGCGAGATCCGAATGCTTTGCAGGAGACTTGATTGAGTAGACGTTGAGTGTTGTAGTCTTGTGTCTGCTCGACTGCACTCTTCCTCTTCTTCTTAAATAGGTCGGCACATCCAACTTTGAAATTTGAACGTTTGAATGTTTGTTGAACGGCATTGTAAAAGAACCGCTTGAGAGGAGCGTAAAAACGTTTGAAAAACATTCCAGAACCTTCACGTGGATACCCTCTCGATTTTTGCCTAGGATATGCGTTTGAAAACTCCATTCATCCAAATCCCTATGAAATCTCAACAACTAAACAAACATGTAAAGGTTAGGATAAGATAGGATTTAAATCATCTAACCCAAATAAAAACCCACGTTTGAAATCTCCGTCCAATTTAGGCCCAATCTTGAATCAATATTAGGCCCAATACATATTGGTCCTTAGAATCAAATCTGATCTCAAGTATAATTAGGCCCATTAAAAGATGAAGCAAGCTCATACGTGAAGAACTAGAGCCACTGTTGGTAAGGTCTTACCAGTGCCGGTAAGGCCTTACCAAAACCTCGAAACCGTGGTTTTGGCTTTGGTTTGTTTTAAAACGTTGAATGCAATCAAAGATTGGTTTAACCAAATCTCTTGAAGATCTCAACAAACCAACAACCTTTTGAGTTTGACGATTGCTTCACAAAATCCTCAAAGAGGCTTTTAGAAAGTCAACCCCAAATCTTCAATAATCAACACAAATCCTGCACAAAATCTCCACAAACTAATTAAATATAAATCACAATAAATAATCTAATTGAAATATTCGCATATATAAATAAATACTAATTGATATTATTTGTCTTCCATTATATAAAAATATATCACAAATATA
This sequence comes from Persicaria tinctoria, assembly GCA_037127255.1. Classification (NCBI taxonomy): domain Eukaryota; kingdom Viridiplantae; phylum Streptophyta; class Magnoliopsida; order Caryophyllales; family Polygonaceae; genus Persicaria; species Persicaria tinctoria. Next base: position 5,061,429 of record JBANSL010000010.1, read on the forward strand.
TGCACATCATCAAGGTGGAATCAACACAAAACGTTTGATTTTTTTTGGAAAAAAGGGGATCGAAATGTACATTATTTTTTAAAAGTTTTTTTCCAAAAATTTTAAAACTTGTTTAAAAAAACACATGAACGGATCTTTGATCCGTTCGTTATATTGAACGAATCTTTGATTCATTCATTATATTGAACAGATTGTTACTTTTTTAATATCAGATGTATTTAATGTTGAACACGTGTCCAATTGAGGGTCAAAGGGATCCTAGAACCGTTTATTTTGAGTGCACATAGCACCTGATATTGGTAAACAATACTGCATGTAAAGATTGTAAACAATAACTCAATAACCAACCAGGTCTAAATAAGTACAGAGTAATTGAAATCCAAATACAATTTCCCTTTATCTAGAATGGCTTCAATTTAATTGGGCTATAGCCCAAAGACGGAGAAATACCCATTGAACCCAACAAGAACTCACCTTTGATATTATATTGAAATCGAAAATCAAGAAGTCCCATATTCAATTCATATTGACTAATATGGTGACAGATAGGGTAGAGACGTAGAGTCGAAAATCAAGAGTTTGTTTGCCGGCGTTTTCCTGTGTCTACCGGTGGCGTCGTCGACGCCTGTCCTTTGGCCGCCGGCGTCCGACTTGGCTGGCGGTGCCGTGAAACCGGTTCGCCAAGGATCAATGAAATATTTAAAAAGAAATAAAGGACCGGAGACCTAATTGTATCTTCGTGGTCCAAATCAAGTGCTTTGGGCCGGGCAGCCCATCTACATTATTTCGTTGGATAACACATTCATATATATTTTTCTCCAATGTCAAATATATATGTTTTTGTTTAAATCCCGAAAGGGTTTGAGTAAACCCACCCGAAAGGGTTTGTTGAAATCCCGCAAGAGTTTGACGATGTTGTTGTAGGTGAAATCTTAATGGCGTTTTGCTCGAGCAGTTTGCGGCTCTGCTTCTAATGGTTCTAGAAGGTCTTCTGCTTGGTATGGGGGCGTGGAGTTTAGAGTCGGGTCTGGTTGGGGTCGTGGTGGTGCGCTTAGGGTGACTCCGTATCTGGGATAGAGTTTCCTTGGAATTCGTCTGCATTACCCACGGGAGATAGAGTTCTGCTGTACCGTTGTACCGCGGTGCTACTATCCGGTGGTGCTTGACTTCGCTCTTCGGCGGCTTTCTCAACTTCTTTGGTGTTGGTCTTCTTGGATCATTTTGATGTAGAGTTTTATTTCTGCTTGTTTCATTTCGCCCGTTATCTGTTTTTTCTGTTCTTTTAGGTTGTACGTTTGACGGTTCGCCGTCTGCCGACTTTTTCGACCTCTCGAAGAGTCAGGCTTGTCTGACCTTCGAATTTTTATCTAATCAAAAAAAAAAAAAATCAGTGACAGCATCAGGATTTGCTAGGGGGGCGGAATTTTTGGTCGGATTTTTTTTTCTCGGTACATATAATAAAGAAATTTAAAATATATATATATATTGAAAATAAACCATAAATTATGGTATAAATATGATATTTTATTACAAAAATTCATACAAAAATTTAATAACATATATATGTGTGTCTAGCAGGATTAAGATTTTTTAAAAAAATATTGAAAGAAAATTATAAATTTTATAATGAATTTGTCATTGGTAAATGAAAAAAAAATGTTAGGATTGAAAAGTATGACAAAAAAAACTTATAAATTGTGGTTTAAATATGACATTGATAGTAAAAAAAACTTCATAGAAGTAAAAATTAGAAGAATTATTTAAAATATATGGGTAATATAATGAATAATCTTATGAAAATATTAAAAGAAAAATATAACAAAAAAAGGTAAGTAATAAAATTTGAACCCATGGCCTTTTGCTTCCCTTATACATCCTTCCCTCATTTTACCAACTAAACTAGACAATCAATGTGTTCTCTTCATTTTTTATTTTTTTATTTTTTTTACCTTTATTTTTTTTTAAAAAAAATACTACGAAACTCCGTCGCCGGAGGGGGCGGCTGCCCCCCATACGGTCGCCCCTGGTTACCATATCGATAATACTCTTTTGTGAAATAGTATTCATCTTTTTAATTTCATATGTCCGAATGCACCTCCTAGATTTATCGATACATTTCCTTGTAAAAGAAAATTCAAATTGAGCAATAAAAAATGAAGAATTCAATTATCGTAGCAAACAACTAAACGCAAAAGAAGAATCACAGGAAAGCAGGCACGAAACCAAGATTCTAATTTTGGGTAGGCTGAATTTGCATATACTTTTTCCCCCTTATTTGTTGTTATACTGTAGAGCCAGGAGTGAAGAACGATATATAAGAGCATCAACAACAAGGATTCTAATATTGGGTAGGATGAATTTGCATATATTTTCCCCCTTATTTGTTGATATACTGTAGAGCTAGGAGTGAAGAACGATAAGAGCATCAACAACAACATGGTTGTGTTTGGATGTCAAAAATGATGACAGTTGTAACCAATTAATTAATGACAGGAAAGATGAAGGCTTTGCATATTGCGCATACATGGGGAAGAAAAATGATGACGGTTGTACGCCTGTACCCAATTAATGACAGGAACGCAAATAAAAAGGCATTATATACATGCATTAGTTGAGAATAGAAGGGTTCGAACCCGCACCTCCTTTTCTCCCCTCTTTACTCTTTGCCAACTATGCCATATATACAATGTGATTACTTTGCATACTACCTATACTTTATATTTTACGGGAAAAATGGGACGGGTTGGCGTCCCTGCAGGAAAGACATACCTTACATGCCATAAATGTATTAATTAACACGTACAATGTTCGACAATTACATTTACTCGTATTATATCTTTAAAAGTCTACTAAAATCTGTCAATAAATAAAATACATTTCAATTATAGATCTATCTAATGATATAAAATTAATGTTCAGTTTTACTATTTACATTGATATTTTCACTACTACAATTAAGAGCAAAAGAAGCGGTTTATGGTGGCGGTTTGGTTTAAGAAGCGGTTTATGATAGCGGTTTAGAAAAATGTCATGGTTTTAGGAGCAGTTTAGTCTATGTCAGCGGTTTTGGTAGCGGTTCTAAAACCCCTTGTCTATGGCAGCGGTCCAAAGACCCTTTGGGGGTGGTTTTCCAAAATCTCATAAATTAAAAAAAAAAGCAATAGAAGCGGTCCACCAAAATAAATTAACTATGGGAGCGGTTTTAGTGTTTTGGCGGGTTTAATATCCTTGCCCGCCCTAGGTATCCCCCAAAAATTCCCCAAATTTCATAAACCCGCTCAAATGAAGACAAGATTTCTATTTCCCTAAAACTCATCTAAACCCCCACATGCAATCTAGGTTTAGAAGCCAAAAAGCAATGATCAATCTTCAAGAGATTGTTGTCTAATCTTTTAGTTGGTAACAAATTCAAGCTATTCAGGGGAGAAATCTGAAGCTTCAAGCGGTCGGGAAGCACTCTGAAAATCGTCCGGGCGATTTGGGGCTTGAGGGGTTATTCGGTTGGGAAGCTTCAAGGGTCATTCGAGCGAGTTGGCCAGGGCTTCAGAGGTTGTTCGGTCGGAAAGGTTCAGGGGTCGTTTGAGTGATTTAGGGTTTCAGGGTTTGTTCGGTTGGGAAGCTTCAGTGGTCGTTCAAGCAATTTAGGGCTTTTCAATTTGGAGTGTTAGGGGCTGTTCGATTTGGGGAGATTTGGGGCAATCAATTTGGGGTTGTTCAACTTTGTGGCTGTTCAATTTGGGATTTGTTTGATTTGGGGCCATTGATTTTTCAAAGCTTCAATCTCTCTAAGTTTCAGGTACATCCCCCTTCCTCCATCTGTAATTCATTTCTAAAGATGAAATTTTTTATTATGTAATTCAGTTTTTAGGATGAAATTTGCTATTATTTTTACCAGTCAATCTTTGTCATGAAATTTTCTGCTATGAAACTTTCGATTAGGCAGCTCTCCATCTTTGTTATTCACTTGTATTTGATTCTTTGTTACAAGGAGAAAATGAAATCACTGAAATCAGATGAAGGAAGTAGCAAGACTGATCCATAATTTGATGTTATCACCAAAAAGGAGCATAATGGGCGGTTGCGTATGCATGGACTGGGTGTCACAAAGTCAAATTTTAAGTGTAAGGATGTCAAGAGCCCATTTATACTTCCACAAGTGTTCATGGAGGGTATTATAGATGAATTTAACAAAAAGATGGAGGAAAACCTGAATTCTATTTTATCAAAGATAAGAGAAGCTAATCCGGGTGTAGATATTGTTATTCCCGACTTTCCAACAAACCAAGAAGATGGATCTACTTCCCATGATGATGAAGTTATGTGAGTTAAGCAAACCTTTCTTTTAGTGTTTATTATGATATATTTTTCTTTGTAGATTTATTTTAACTCCCCATATCACATTCGTAGGTCCGACCAAGACTAGTGCTGATGAATCCCCTTTTGAAAACACTTTTAAGAAGGCAAGAATATACTACTACAGGTTGGTACGTTTTAAATTATGTTAGATACCCATTCAAATAGCATGGATTGATGTTAATGCACTTTTGTCATAAATTCCCTTTTAAATATTAGGAGGGCAGCATGCTCACTTTGTTCTTGGTCGTTGCATCTTGATCATATATGTAGGCAGAACTCTATAGGACAAACTTGCATTGTTTGTGTAAGAATGTATATCAATAAGTTGATCATATATGTAGGCATAACTCATATATGTAGGAGGGTAGCATGCTCACTTTATTCACTTGTATCTAATTGTTCGAGGTGATTGAGCAGATTACTATGTAAGAATGTATATCAATAAGTTGATGTATATCCTTTCAGTTTTGCATACTTGCAGCCTGTATTTAGGGACCCTCCTATATCGTTTATCTCTGATTTCTTCTCCTTTTCTTCCTCACATATCAACCAAAAATAGGAAGTAAAGAAGGAAAAGGGGAGAGTTAGATTTACATTACAGCTCACCTTAGAGTTTGCTGTTGTGCCATATCCAATTCTCCAACTTTGAAATCCATTTCTCTTTGTCAAATTTAAGCCTAAATCTTGAACCTTTTTTGTTGTTTTGGTGAAGTATTAGACCCAAGAATAAGAAGAAGGCCAAGAAAGATGTTTGCATCTGAGAATGGTTTGAAAGGAGACCCAATGTGCTTGATATCCAAGTGTTACTGCAAGAATTGATTTTTTTTTAATTCTGATTTTTAGATATGCCTATATATTAATGTTTGTATTTTATTTCAATTATATGCCTCAATTTGATGTACCAAATGTGTTTGTTCATGTCCATTGCAGATCTCTATGCACATTTTGAAGATCGGTGTTAGAACTTGCGTATGGATATATAATCCCACTTTTTGTATAGGTTATAAACTAGCAATATAGCCATTTTGTCGATCAATCGATCCACTTGGATTGTTATTAGCTAATTACTCTTAAAGCATATCCATGTTAGGGATCGATACTTTTATAAATGTAATTACGGTTACTTTTAGCCAATATTGTTTTTTAAATCTCTATATAATCTATTATTATTAATTAATATACAATTGTTATTTTTAAATAAATAAAATTTTTTAATGGAAAGGCATTTTCTATTCCAAAATAGCATGTCAAATAAAAATATTTAAATTAAATATAATTAAAATAAAATATTTATAATGAATATAATTAAAATATTTAAATGCTAATAAAAAAATTCTATAAAATTTAATATACATATATAACCGCTGCAATAAAAAATAAAACCGCTTCATAAGATGGGAAGAGGAAGTGCTTCCATAGAGAAATAGGCAGCGGTTATTTTATATTTTTAGCGACGGTTTTCCCTTTTATAGGAAACCGCTGCCTTAGATTAAAAAAACCGCTGCCTAAGACATAAGGCGACGGCAGCAGAAGGGGCGGTCCAAAACCGCTGCCTTAGGCCTTTGGCAGCGGTTATCCTATATAAGGAAGCGGTTTTTGACCGCTGCCAAATGTCTTAATTGTAGTAGTGTTTATTTATCATATTGTTAATATATAATACATACAATATATATATAATTATTATAGATTATATATTTTTCTAAAGAAATATCTTTTAGTTTGATAGCAATTACCAAAATAATATATATAGATTATATTTAATCAACTATAATATGGATAGATATATTATGGCTTGTGCTGACTTACTATAAATTATGACAATATATCATTTTAGTAATTTTTTTATTGGGAATTTTTTTTCCCCAAAACTTACCATAACGCGTCATGTACGGCGTTCACCTTATGATCGTAGAAACAGAAATTTACATTTGACTTCAAATTTTGAACGCATATCCTATGATATGCCCTTGGTGGACTCCATCGGGACAACTCATCCATGGTTTTAAATAAAAAATGGGAATAATAATAATAATTAAAGAAAATAAATAATTAAAAAAAGGGTGAAAATTTTTTGATTGGTGAAAATGAGATGATTAAGGTGAAAATGACACATGACCATTAAGTATTACTATAAATTAAGATTATATATAGATATAGATAGTTAATAAATGTGTTTGAAAAAAAGAAAAAAAATGATTGGTGTGTTTGAAAAAAAGAAAAAAAATGATTGGTGAAAAAGAAGATAATGAAAAAGAGACTAACACGTAGACAGAAAGTGTTTTGCTTTAAAAATATATATAAATATAAATATACAGATATGGATTGTGAGTAAAATACTTTTTTTTTAATCCGAATTGTGAGTAAAATACTAAAATGTGGTTTAAAATCACATCTCTCCTGACAAAAGTGAATATTTTGGTACTGTAATAAGTTTTGATCGTTGAATATATTTTTTTCATTTTTTTAATGAATATTTAAATTAAGAAATTCCTTAATTTACTAAACTAATAGTCCCTCTAGGTGATTTGAAAAATGTTGGTGGCGACCTATCAATTTTGACAAAGCATTAGTTTGCTTTTGACTGGAATCGAATTGCAAAAATAATAGCCAAAAAATAACGAAATTATTAGAATACGGTCGCTAGCTTTTCCGAAACTACAACGGCTTATATGATAATGAGCCTCTACATTTCATATCTAAATAAATAATCCCAAATTTATTGGAATAAACTTTCGGCATCTACAAAGACACAAAGTGATATAAATAGTAGATAATTGACCACCAATGAATTCAAAGGTGCCTTTGCTTTTCTTTCCCATTGGATTTTTTTTTTGAGAAATTTCCCATTGGAATTGATTTCACTCTTCATTACTATTTTTTTCAAAAAAATATAAACCCGATTGCTCGAGTTTTAGCGCGTGTTTGGTAAATTGGGGGTTTTTTAGGAGGTTGAGTTTATTTGGGGTATTATGGAGGTGTGGGAGGTGGAGTTTTTTTTTTTAAATAACATTGTTGGGTGTTTGGTGATGGTAAAGTTTGTTAATGGGTATTGAGGTTAAAATGTCTAAAATACCCTTTCACTTACCCCTTCTCCTTCACCCTTCTTGCCCTAATTTCCTCTGCTACTGTTGTCGTTTCCAATGGCAGCCATCACCAACTCAAATTGCCCCTTCGCCTCCTCCTAGTCCACCATTGGAGGCTTGAAATCGCCCCTTCTCCTCCTCCCTATTCCACCCGCGACGGCCTAAAATCCCTCCGCCTCCCTTGCTCCATTGAATTCGGCGCCTTCGTCTGACCACTTCTTGCGACGGCCATTAGATCTGGCGCCTGCTCCTCCTTAGATCCAGCGCCTCCTCAAGGTAAGTGATTCATCGTTCCTCCTGCTACAATTTCTGATTTCAAACCAAAGAGGAGGTCGGGGGCTTCTATGTCTGACCACTTCTCCTTCTTCCTTCGGCCCTTGTTGAACCCGGGGTGGTCGTGGGGAGGTGGTTATGGTGGTGTGACTGGTGGCGCCGTGTGGCTTGGGTGGTGGCTCGCAAGGTTGTGGGTTGTGGCGTTCAAGGTGAGAGTGGGGGTAAATTAGAACAAACCCCCTAGAAAAATAACCTTAAACTCCATAATCTACCCCCCCTAAGGTTATGAATTGAATCATGGAAAATAACCTACAACTTGAACTCCTTGGAGCTGATCCGAAAGCTGCTATCAAACACCCGGCGAAAAGGTTAAATTTTTTTTAAACATTTGAAACCTAATAAAACCCCCTATCAAACACAGCCTTAGTAAGAAAGATAACAATTTTTAGCAACTATCTTAGTGCTCGTATAGATTACATTATAAATTGAAATAACCCAGAAAGTAGATTGAATTAGATTTTTATTTTTTTTTTAAAGTTGAAGTAGAATTCATATGAATTCCAATTCCACCAAAATAGAGGAATTGAAATTACCATGTGGAGTGGGTAAGTTGAAATCTACCCTTTTTATTTATTTCAAAAAATCTTTTCGTTTTCTTTTTAAATCACAACTTACGTATTTGCCCATGATTTAAATAAAGGTTGATTTGCGAAAATACACCAAATCGGTGTTATGTTTGCAAAAGTATACCCATTTTGTGAGAATAGCAAAAATAGGACAGTGTGTCATTCCGACTCATTCGCAACCATAAGGTTACATCTTATCTAATTTTTTTCCTCTCTCCCTATAATATTTTGACACCTCATTTATTATTTCTTTTAAATAATTTTTCACTTTATCAACCTCTTTCTTTAGGGTTTTCATATTTTTACTCCACAACCATGAGTTTACCTCATTCTTTTCTTTTTTTCCATTTATTTATACCTCATTCATCTTCTGGACCATGTTTTTGCACATGGTCAAAGGCACTCCCTACCTCTCCACACCAAGGTAATCCTTTTTCTCTCTTTACCTTAAGGTTTTTCCTAAAACCACGGGGTTACTTTTTAGCAACCTTAAGGTGAGCAAAACTCGTGGTTGCTCATGCTCTTATATCTATACTTGTTTTTGTTAAAAATTTGATATCACTAATATCCATATCTAATGTTTGGATATGTAGGGATCGATATTATATTAATTTGGTATCTGAAGTCTCTTCTGAATCTCATTTGATATATACTACTCCCTCCGGTTGGTATTAAACGATGTTTTATAATTTTACGCGCAAATTAAGAAACCTAATAAGAGTAATAAAAAATCATTTTTACTCATATCTTAATATCAATATAAATATCATCTCATACTCATACCTTGATAACAAATATCGACATATAAAATATGGATGCCAAACAATCCCTAAACATACATAAATTATACTCCCTCCGTATCGCAATACTTGTTGTTTTAGCTCTATGCACGCTTATTAACAAAATCTATATTTACTTTACTTTTATAGGTTAAAACACTTAAAAGTAATAATTATTACCCATAAAAAGAGCAATCATTACCTATAAAGATAATAATTATAGCTAAAACAATAAATTTTTTGATGCACCTTTACTAGTCTAAAACAACAAGTATTGTGATACGGAGGGAGTAGTATGTATGTAATAATAAAAATAATATAAACCAAAAAATAAAATAATAGGAAATTGTGGAGGCCTTGTGGAAAGCACACTCCACAGATTAAATTAGTGAGTGGATTATCTTGATCGTGTCCCCCAACATTTCCGATTAGTGCTTTCCCATTCATCAACCCATTTTTATCCACTTATTAAATTCATAGGGCCCAATCAGTAAATTTTAGTGGGTAGCTAGTTTGCTTTATTTAGTTTATTAATTCCTATTGCTATTTTAATTTGAAGGCCGGATGAGGAAAATTAATCATCATACCTTGCTGATATTTATCATGAAATATAATGTTATATATGATCGAATAACTTGTTGTAGTCAGTGCAATTCGAATATGTCTTACTCAAATCTTTTAGTTAAATTTGTATTTTAATATGATAACTCAATATGCTATAATATATATTATGAAGATGAGATAAATAGGGATTTCTCCTTTATTTTATTTTTTTAAAAAGAAGAAAACTCAGCATCAAATATAAAGCATGATCGAATCCATCATACAACACATCGATTAAAAGGATGAAAAAAAATAAAGATTAAAAGTAGTGGATATGTCTAATTGCATACTATCAACTTCAAGATATAGGTGGAACCAATCACTGATAATTGGTCTATTGGAAAGAGCCAAGGGGCGATAAATTGTACGTCTAAGAACAAATCATGGTACGGTAAATTTATTGACCAACTTATTTGTTTGGAATGGAAAATATATAAAAATCGGTATATAAACAGAAACATCCTCCCAACTTTGTTAGAAAAAGATGTGAGATTTATTGTAATGTCTTCCTTGAGGGTTTTCATTCATTGATATAACATATATATATAGGTTACAAAGGTATTAGGCCTTAACGGACGTTTAGCCCACTATACAATAGGAGACCTATGTAAACTATCAAACCCCCGCAGTCGAAACGGGAGGGGTCCGTACAGTGAGTCTGGAACGAAAATCAATGAACAACTGTCTAGGTAAACTCTTGGTAAATATATCAACGTATTGATAAGAGGACGGGACATGTAGCCGCGGACATGTCCAATAGCAACCTTGTCCCTGACGAAGTGGAGATCAAGCTCAATGTGCTTCGTGCGTTGATGCTGGACTGGGTTGCTAGCCAGATAGACGGCGGAGACGTTGTCAATGTAGACCAAAGTGGCCTTCTGCAAAGGGGCGACGGAGCTCAAGCAGAAGATTGTGGAGCCAAGAGCACTCGGAGACAACGTTGGCAACACCCCTGTATTCGGCCTCAGCGCTAGAGCGAGACACGACGAATTGACGCTTGGCTGACCAAGACACAAGAGTGTCATTGAGGAAGACACAGTAACCAGACGTGGAGCGACGTGTGTCAGGACAACCACCCCAATCCGCATCAGTGTAAGCAACAAGATCAAGCTTAGAGGAAGGAGTGATCGTAGTGCCGAGCTCGAGAGTGCCGCTGATGTACTGAATGATCCGCTTTTAAGCCTGAAAGTGAGGTTCCCTAGGTGCATGCATGAACAAGCAGCGGTGCTCTTTATTACATTGGACAAGACTCTTAGAACGAAGTAAATCTAAAACTGTAGGACTGGGATGACCAAGGTGTGCATGCCACCAAAGACTGGATGATGATGCCGAGAGGGCGACTGGACTTGACGGGTTGGATGGTGAGGGCGACGACACAGGATAGAGCTCCCCGGTGCTATTACATCTCAGGCGAGTAACCCCCGTAGTAAGATCCTTCACAGAGAAACCAAACGGATCAAACACAAGAGAAACATTATTGTCATTGGTGAACCGACGGACGGAGATAAGGTTTTTGACAAGTTTGGGGGCAACAAGGACGTTGTTGAGGTGCAAAGGGTTGGTAGGGGTTGGTAGTGTGGTGTGGCCAATGTCCGAAGTAGCAAGGCGACCACCGTTGCCGACGATAATAGAATGAGTAGGACCCTTAAAAGAAAGAGAGGAGAGAGTACCTGAGGAGTTCGTCATATGAGAGGTAGCGCCAGTGTCCATGTACCAAGCGGCGTCAGGAGGTGTCAGCTTCATTGAGGAGAAGACATTGTGCACATCAGTCGGAGGAGGGTATGCCTGATCAGACGACGGGTATGCCTGATGACCGACAGGGCGGGGAGCAGGACCCAACAAGCCCTACTGACAGTTGGGAATTGGGATACAGAGCTGGTCCACAAAACGACGCACCGGGGTAGCCATAGGGCATCCAAGGAGGGTAGCCAGGGTTGGGGTACCAAGAGGGGTGGCGGGGATCATGCTGCTGCGGGCGGCGACCATTGCTTAGCCCACTATACAATAGGAGACCTATGTAATCTATCAAAAGAATGCGTAATCCTAAATCCTCTAAACCCTCTCTTAGCAGGGTTGAATACAAAAACTTTTTCGAGGGTGGGTACGATTTTCTATGCATAATTTTTATAAAAAAAAATAAATTATAAGAATTTAAAATAATGAAAAATATATTGAGAGAATAAATAAATGGAAATATGTGTTTAGTGAGATTTGAATAAAGATTGATTGAATTTTGTTTAAAATATTAAAATAGGATGAGTTTAACCACTTAATATAATTGTATTTTATCTTTTTTTTTACATCACTTATATTCTTATAGGGTTGGGGTGGACGACAACTCGGTAACTCGGTGTCGCCCACCTTTGGATCCATCCATGCTTGTTAGATATAATGGCGGGATATATTGGAAGTATGAGATGATTGTTGATTGAAAAATCAGTATATGAGTTGGACCTTGAATGTGAGTTGGATATCAAATAGAATGACCCAAGCAAAATAAAAACTTAAAAACATAAAAATTTGTTCCAATACATCTATCCATCCTCGGTAATTAATTGACTCAATTCTATTTATGCTCTTCTCTATTTTTGTGACTCTTAACTCTTAAGTGTCTTCACAATTTTTTTTTTTTTTTTGTGACGTCTCAAATTTAAATTCTATTATACATTACATAACAACTTCACTCGTGATTTAAGTCTCATTTTACGCAAAAAAGTATACCTTAATAAAAAAAAATATTTTTAAGCAAGTATATAAATTAAATATTTGAAAATTTGAAAAATCTCCTCCTAAATATATTTATTTAGCTATTTAAATATTCTCCCTAAATATACACATGGATAATGAATGTTTAATCTTACCTGTCACACTCTTCTTAATTCTCGATCTAAATTATAAATAATCATCTAATTACTAAATAATAATGGAAATAATACTTTACTTCTATAAAAAAAATATTTCTATTTGACATTTTATCTATATAAAATAAAATTCATATAAATATATATTTGAATAAATGCTAGTTAAATTTCCTTTTATATATAATACGGATACGGATTAGTAAATTCTAATTCTATAAGGATATTATAAAATCATTACATAAATTCATTATTTCTTGAAGTGTGAGCATTGTCCCTACTTTTTAACAAAAAGAAAATTTTTATTATTTCTTGAAGCGCGGAGAGTATCGTCTCTCCTTTATAACAAAAAATAAAAAATTATTTCTTTTTTTCCCTACCAAGTCTTCACTTTTATTGTGTCCACCGCCTCTGATTGGCCCTCAGGTGGTTGTTGGATGTTTGGTATGGCCTTCCTCGACCTCCTCTGTTTCCATTGCCTAGGCTTCCAATATGGTTTCATCGCCACCGCACCGGTGCCTTCTTCAGCGTCCCAGCCTGTGTTCTGCTGATGCTAGTGTTTCTTTTTTAGTCCGCTTTTTCAATCGCTTTCTTGTTCATTGTTGCTCTTATTGGCTTCCTTGTCTCGTTTTTTATCGCCTCTTTTGGGCTTTCCTTGTGTTAGCATACGATTTAGTTATCGTCCTTGAGGGTTGAGATGAGTGCTTGGGATGTTTGAGCTATTATGTGGCTTGGGGTTGAGTTTGCGGGCTAGTGTACTGTGATGTTCTTGTTGTGTTGCAGGCTATTTGTGAGCGATGTTGATTTGTCATGTCCGATGACGTCGTGGTTGTGCGTTGACATCTGAATGCTCGCTTAAGTCCATAATCTGAGGTGTCCGCTGGTCCCCAGAGTTCTCTGTGTGCGTTGTCCCTTTGGCCGATCGTTTTTGTTCATCTTTTGGCTTGTGTTTCACGGTGTAGGATGCCTTGTACTTGTAATTTTATTTATGTCATTTCCTTCTGTAATACTTTCTGTCATCTGCTTCTGTATTTTCCTTGATGTCATTTGCATCAAGTTGTACATGATGGTTAGTCCATCTACTGGCTTGTCCGGTCTCTCGATTTCTCTTGGCTTGTCTAGAGAACCGAATCCTTATCTTGCTTAAAAAAAAAACTTTTATTAAGCAACATAGGTCAAGTGTCACGAGTACATAACCATTCATTTTTCCAACGACGACATTGATCAAAACTCAAAAATACTAAACTGATTTTCTTTATTGTGTGTCATCAACAATTTGTTTATCTATAATTGTTTTTAAAATCATTTTTAAATGTAAGTTTTCCAACAATATCCATCCTCCTTGGACTTTTAAATTTCATGATCATGATCAATTAATTTGAACTCTATGTTACAAATTGATATTTTTAAGCAATCTATATTCATGCGGCCTGACTATGATTCTATATTCATGTGCCGATGCATGCACTTAATAAATAGATTAATTTGTTTCAAAATTCATTATATATTCAAGTCACATCTTATATTATTATGCATATTTTTTCCTCATAAATTCGATCCTTATATTATTCCATATCTAGCAATTTTGTAATTTATATTTACTAAATTTAGTCCTCCGTATCACCCATTAATCTATTTGAATATTTCCACTGAAATTTACCTTTAAAATATACTCCCTCCGTTCCAAAATACATGGGTTTTTAGTTTTCGGCACGCTTTTTAAGGAGCGGAAAACTCTATGAAATATTATTTTTTTAATCAAATTTTTTATATTATTTGATACTTATTACTAATAAGTATCAAATAATATAAAAAATTTAATTAAAAAAATAATATTTCATAGAGTTTTTCGCTCCTTAAAAAACGTGTCAAAAAGGAAAAGCCCATGTATTTTGGAACGGAGGTAGTAATATTTTAATTTTTTTTAAAAAAAATATTTTAATCCCAACTAATTCGGATCCCAAACCTCCTGTATTTATACCGTACCTGAGGAGGCGTGTGTTCACCACACTCTTCAGTCTTCACCTCCTCCCAAACCTCCATTAATCCCTCCAATGGCTTCCAATGCTCAATCAACTCTCCCTGTAACTACCATCAGCACCACCACGATTAATTCAATTACCCCGCCGCTGACGGAGTCCGTCGACGGCGACTTCTTCGACTACGCGAAGCGCGCGCAGTGGCTGAGAGCCGCCGTCCTCGGGGCCAACGACGGCCTCGTCTCGACGGCCTCGCTGATGATGGGAGTCGGCGCTGTCAAGCCCGATGTCAAGGCCATGATCCTCACCGGCTTCGCCGGGCTGGTGGCCGGAGCTTGTAGCATGGCGATTGGCGAGTATGTCTCCGTCTACTCCCAGCTCGACATCGAGAGGGCTCAGCTGAAGAGGGACAGGGAGCTCCGCGGCGGTGGCGGAAGCGTTGACGACGAGGAGGGGCTCCCGAGCCCGCTGCAGGCGGCCGCGGCGTCCGCGCTGTCGTTCTCCGGCGGGGCGATTGTGCCGCTGCTGGCGGCGGCGTTTATAAGGCCGTACAGGGTGAGGTTGGTTGCGGTGGTGGCGGCGGTCACGGTGGCGTTGGTGGTTTTCGGGTGGCTGGGGGCGGCTCTCGGGAGAGCGCCGGTGGCTAGGTCTTCCATGAGGGTTTTATTTGGGGGATGGCTTGCAATGGGTGTCACCTTTGGCTTGACCAAGTTAATTGGATCAAACGGCCTTTAATTTGTACTTTTGATTTGTTTATATTTTTTTCACTTTTATGTTCTAGTAATGTTTATGAATATCATATGTGTTAGTGTCTAGCTATCTTTTTTTTTTTTTTTTGCTCATAAGTGTGTAGCTATCTTTGTTTGTGGTTAATTTGATTATCTATTGTTGGTCAAATTTTCATACTTTTTCGTATGAGTTTTTTTGTGCATCGACAATTGATGAACGAATCTTCTTTACATTGATTATATATGTTATAAGTTAGGGGGGCATCCTCTTTCTCAGTCAGTTTCTTTTTCACGATAATTTCATCCATAACTAGTTTTCAAATGAAGTTTTGACTTTTGGTAAGGATTCGATCTTCCAAATCCATTATATTGATATTGTGTATTTTTGTTTCATGTGATGATTTTCAGGACCAACGTTGTAATAAACCAACTGTGCCTACTTGCTTTCCAGTAAAGACGTTCTTCTATTTTGATCGTTGAGATTTTTTATGTATTTAATTTTGTCACTATATTGTTTGGTATGATTTATCGTAGTTCGTCTAGCTTTTATTCTCTATCTCCTCCAATAAAAAAATTCACTCTTTCCTTTGTGTTGGCGGGAAGTAATGACCCATGCATTAGTTAGAGTATAAATATACTCTAATATATAAATATATATATATATATATATATATATATATATATATATATATATATATATATATATATATATATATATATTTATATATTAGAGTATATTTATACTCTAACTAATGCATGGGTCATTACTTCCCGCCAACACAAAGGAAAGAGTGAAAATTTATCTTTTATTTTCGTTGGTTTTCTCCATGGTAATGATGTTTTCTTATTCCTTAAAGTATATTTTCCTTTATAAATTTAACCCAAGAATTTTCTACTTCTGCAAGGATCTTCCAAATAAATTTCATTTATAATATAATACTTTATTTATGTCTTTTGATTTATTTAGTCTCATTCGTCCTTGACATGTTAGCTTATAAGTGACCTCAATTGCTTCCATACAATCCATTTTTCCATTTTTTTATTTTTAATAATTCAGGCTAAAGGTAGTTATTGCAAGTGACATTTTAGAGTTTGGACCATTGCAAGTAGAAATCAACTATGGGTTCATTTCTTTTCTTTTCAAAGTCACGTGAGATGTTGGGCCTAATCATAACCCACCAGCCCAATTTGGTTATGGGCCTTATGATGTTTGCTCCACTAAGCCCAATTTATGCTTTGTGAAATTTTTGATGAAATTAACCAACCTGTACCATGATATTCTTGCTTCTCAACTTGAACCCCACCTACTTGTATTAATTTTAGGATCATCATCTTCTTGCAGCTTAACTATAAAATCCACCTGACATTTTTTTTTGGTGGGCAATAAAATCCACCTGACATTTTTTTGGTGGGCAATAAAATCCACCTGACTATGAGTTCGTATGGGATGGAGTTAATAAACTGACTAAAATTATAAACAGACTAAAATTATAAACAGACTAAAATTTATAAACTGTTGGTAAAAAGTAGTTAAAAATTTATGAAAAAATATAAACTCCGTATGGGGTGAAAAACAGTTTATTTGTAAAAAGTGTAGTTTATTTTGTTATTATTAGGGGTATTATGGTATTTTCAAATCAAATAAACCACATAAACTCCCAAAAAGCTATCAAAAATAGCTTCTTAAATAAATCCTCAAATAAACTAAAATCTCCTAATCAACCCCTCCCCATACAAGGTTAAAATTTTCAACCCCCAATTTTAGTAGTTTATTAACTACTAAAATTGCATCCATACACACCCTATATCTTAGAGCCATATATAATACATTTGTCTCCCATATGTAAATCTGTAACTACAACCCGAATATATACACAAATTGATACATAATAGACATCTTTGTTTGATTCAGAGGGTATTAAGGGTTTTGATTTGTAGGAAATTTGACGAATTTGTAGAATCAGTACTCTAAATGACTCTGTGTAGTTAGATTTGAGCTTACTAGTGAATGTGTGTGATTTTGGAGGTCGAAATTACTATGCCTGGAAATTTGATACTCTATCTGTTAATTAAAACTTATCGTTTACTATTCATGCAAATTTTTTTTAGAATGCTAAAAACTATATAAAATATTAATATTTTTTTACATTTGTTTTTTTATAAATTCATACTTAATAGTAATAAGTGTGAAATTATTTTAAAAAATTATTAATATTTTATACAGTTTTGAACACCTAAAAATACGTGCGTGAATAATAAAACGTCAAGTTTTAATTAACGGAGGGAGGATTTGTTTTAATAGCGTTTTTAGTGGTGAATTCTGAGAAGCCGCACATTAATTTCAAAAGTTTATAAAACTTATATATTTATTTTTATTTTGAGCACGTACATAGAAGTTCATATATGATATTTAGATTCAGTGGCGGATCCAGGATTTTGGTCAAGGGGGGGCTAAATTTAAGTTCACTTCGACAGGTCTCTACAATGCCGGATCATATTCAATAACGGGTTTCCACAATGCCGAATCGCTAATAATAACCTCTTGTTTCTCCAATCAAGCTCTTTTATCGCTCCTTCTATCACCTCTAGAAACATCTTATTCAACCATAGTCGCATCACATTATGAGATGGATTGGGAATCTGGTTGGTTGAAAGAGTTGAAGATCCAACCATTTGAATAGATGACTAGATCGAATAAAAACTTGTCTATATACTCCTATAAAAACAAATCCACAATTCCAAATCACAAATTTATTTCTCAAAACCACAAGTTTTAATCACAATTTATCGGAATTTTATCGAATAAAATTTGTCCATATTATATGCTCCTATAAAAACAAATCCACAATTCAAAATCACAAACCACAAATTCAGAAATTTATTTCTTAAAACCACAAATTTTAATCACATATCGGAATTTATTATCAAGATCATAAACCCCAATTGAAATTTAACCCAAATGGACAAATTTTATCAAATCCACAAATAATAAAATACTATCTTGGCCAGCAAATCCATTCCCTTGGGATAGGTGACAGGAGGTACATAATTTTTTTAGGTACAAATTTTTTACTGTAGCTCTTTGGAGAAGATTTAAAAATAAAATAAAAACAAGAAGCAGGGGGAATCGAACCTGCGGTCTTCAAATTAAGCCGTGCCACTCCCGTTTTTAATTTACCATTGCGCCATGGTGTTTACTTGTGGTCTTGCTGAATTTACTTATTTTTATAACTGAAAAATCCGACAGATATATAAAATATAGCTTGAAATTTTCGGATCCGGGGGGGCTTTAGCCACCCCGAGCCCCCGTGGTAAAGCCCCCCGGATCCGCCACTGTTTAGATTAATAATTAACTTATATGTCACTGTTTTTGGGTAAACAGTATCCTAGTTCAATATCCGTATTGTGTTTAGTTTTTTAAATTTAATTAAATTAATAGTCGTTCAATTATTGATGGAGATAAATGCTAGGTTTTGTGGAAGTTGAAAGGTTTTAAGAGTCCACTTTGTTTTCTAGTGCTAAATGTCAGGATTTGTTTGGATTGTAAAGAGAGCTCAAAGCACCGTTGCTTTTCCACTTATCATCAAAATGGTGTTCTGTATATCAATTTGTAGCAGAGCTACAGAAGAAGAGGACAAAATATAAAGCCTTTAATAACTATCTATTACTTAGCTGTATGTGAATGTATATTTTGAATTGTCATGGGCTTTAATCAGTTGGGCTTTGATCCATAGATGTAGATGGACTAGTACTCCCCGGCGCTTCCATTGCGCGGATGCAGAGATGGGAGCGGGCAGCTTCAAACTGAGACTTCGAGAGAGGCTTGGTGAGGGCGTCCGCAAGCTGATCCTTCGATGAGATGAAGGCGATGTTGAGAGATCGATTCGCGACCCTTTCCCGGACAAAATGATAGTCCATAGATAAGTGCTTGATTCGATGGTGGAGCACGGGATTAACGGCAAGGTAAGTGGCGCCTAAGTTATCACACCACAGGGTCGGGGCCTGAGTAAGAGGAATTCCAGGTGACGCTAAAAGGGATTGAATCCAAAATCAACTCACAAGTGGCAAGGGCAAGAGCTCGGTATTCAGCCTCCGTGGACGACCTAGCAACTGTCGTTTGCTTCTTTGATATCCAAGATATCAAATTAGGGCCATGAAATACACAATAGGCACTTGTTGATCGTCGATCAGCTCGATCGCTTGCCCAGTCCGCGTCGGAGTATGCAGAAAGCTGATGAGCCGGAGAGGATGAGATGTGGAGGCAATAATGTTTGGTGTGTTGCAGATACCGAAGAAGCCGCTTTACAGTTTGCCAATGAATGGTGCAGGGTTTGTGCATGAACTGTGATATCTTGTTCACGACAAAGGCAATGTCCGGCCGTGTAAATGCCAAATATTGCAGGCTTCCAACAACACTCCGAAAGAGGTGGTCGTCAGGGAAAGGAGAGGAAGCTTGCGAGAGATCAACGTTGGTGGCCATCGGAGTTGAAACAGCCTTTGTGTTGGTCATACCGGTTTTGTCTAGGAGGTCGATGATGTGTTTCGACTGGCAAAGGCGGAAGCCACGATCATCTCGAGTGATCTCGACTCCTAGAAAGAAATGCGCCGGACCCAAATCTTTGACGAGAAACTGCGTAGACAAAGAGGACACAAACTTGGATGCTAGTGCCTGGTTAGAAGCAAGAATCATGAGATCGTCAACGTAAACCAAAATGAAGATACAATCAATCCCTTGGCGATAGAAAAATAAGGAAGTATCGGCGGGAGAGGCAGAGAATCCCATAGAAAGAAGGCAATCACTTAGACGAGCAAACCATGCACGGGGTGCCTGTTTTAAGCCATAGAGGGAGCGGTTTAACTTACAAACGTGATTGGGGAATGATGGATTGATGAATCCAGGAGGCTGCACGACATACACATCTTCATCAAGGGAGCCATGTAAAAAGGCGTTTTGGATGTCGAGTTGACGAGTTGTCCAATTGTTCATCGCGGCAACGGAAAGGAGGAGACGGATGGTTGATGGCTTGGCAACGGGACTAAATGTGTCATTGTAGTCAATTCCAGGAAGTTGGTTGAACCCCTTTGCGACGAGTCGAGCCTTTCGGCGCTCAATTGAACCGTCGGACTTCCTCTTGGTCTTAAAGACCCACTTGACCCCAAGAATGTTGAGATTGGGAGATGAGGGAACAAGACTCCAAGTATGGGTATCCATCAAGGCCTTGAATTCAGCTGTCATTGCTTGGCGCCATTCCGGGAATTTAGAAGCGATGGAATAGCACGTGGGCTCCTCTGGAATGGGGGAAGTGGTGGTGAGGGAGCATTGGGGCCAGGGTATCGTGCCATCAGTGCGAAGCAAGGGTTTGAGGCTGTCGGTGCGGGAGCGCGTGGTCATAGGGTGGGGTGGAGGTACGGCAATGGGGGACGAGGGTTGGGAGGAAGATGATGAAGATGTGGTTAAAGACGGCTGGGAATAATTAATACTCCCTCCGTCTCGAAATAGATGTCATTTTAGCTCTTTAGTTTTGTATCAAAATAGATGTCGTTTTAGGTTTTCTAGGTAGTGGATAGTAATGATTTGTATTGATTTGTGTGTTGTTGATTTTTTTAAAGGTTTTGATTGGTTAAAAATTATAGTGGGTAATAAAATTAATGAAAAAGTTAGTGGAATGATGATGTTGATTGATGGATGAGTGTTTTTTTTAAAATTTGTGCATAAGGCTAAAATGACTTAAATTTTGAGACGGAGGGAGTAGGAGAATTAGGAGAGGGGGTGGGAGATGGGCCCTCAGGAAGAGACTGGGCTAAGGGGTGATTGGGTAGGCCAGGGGGAATGAGGTAAGGCAATTGGGCTACAGGAGTGGGAATTGGGGCTATATAAGTGGAGGTAGATTTTAAATGTGCATACGGGAAAGTAGTCTCGTGGAATATAACATCACGAGATATGTAAATGCGTTTGGCCTCCCAATCATAACAAATGTAGCATGTGATTCGGACTATAGCCCAAAAATACCGAAGGAGAGGAACGAAAGGTCAATTTGTGGCGGGTGTAGGGGCGTAAATTCGGAAAACAAAGACACCCAAACACTTTAAGAAATTTGTAGTCGGGAGAATGATTGAAGAGGGCGGAGAAAGGAGATTTATTTTGTAATGTGGGAGTTGGTAAGCGATTGATGAGATAGGCGGAGGCTTGGAAGGCATAATCCCAAAATCAAGGAGTAGAGAGGCATGTTTTAATAGTGTGAGACCCATGTCCACTATGCGTCGATGACGCGATTCAATGCTCCCGTTTTGTTGGTGAGAGTATGGGCAAGAAAGACGATGCAAGATACCCAATGAGGCAAAGAGAGAAGCCAAGGGTTTAAATTCCGTCCCATTATCCGTTTGAATGGAAACCACCTTCTTCCCAAAAAAAGTTGGTGACAAGTTTAATAAATTGGGTTATAATGGGGGAAACCTGATTTTTGGTTTGAAAGGGAAACAGCCAAATAAAATTAGAGAAGTCATCCAAAATAGACACATAATACTTGTTTCCATTGATAGAAGATGAGTGGGTTGGCCCCATACATCCATGAACAAAAGATTTAATACACTACTGGACCTAGACGAACTGGGCTTGTGAGGAAGGGCATGAGCCTTGGCCCAAGAATAAGACACACATGGAAAAGAGTTTTCTGTGGATGAAGATATGGATGACCCAAATTGACTAGACACAAAACGGGTTATTTGCTGAGAGGGGTGACCTAGACGCTCGTGCCAGACTTTGAGCGTAGAAGTTGCAGAAGTGGCGGTGTGGTGAGCAGAGGTAGACGAGGACGGTGATGATGAACAAGAGGACGAACTCGATGGCCAAACGTACAATCCACCTTCAACGTGGCCCTTGAGGAGGGTTGTGGAAGTCGCGCAGTCCTTCACAAGAAAGCAGTCATGGTGAAATTGGAAATAAACATGGTTATCAAGACAAAAACGATAAACCGAAATTAAATTTTTATTAAGGAGAAGAGCATGAAGAAGGCTGGAAAGAAGAAAGGATCGAGAGGGAGAGGGGAGAAAAGCTGAACCATGATTGTGAATCGGAATGGAGGATCCATCGCCCAAGGAGATTGTGTCTGTACCCTCATAAGGAATTCGATCGAATCTCAGATTGGAGACATTCGGAGTGTAGTGGTGGGTGGCGGCGGTGTCGGGGTACCAGTTGGTGGTTGTGTTGTGAGCCTGAAACGACGCCGGTGGTGGGGATTGGAAGGAGTGGTCGAAGCGACTCCAACAGCGCACAGCAGTGTGGCCTCTCTTGTCACAGATTTGGCAAATTGGGCGTGTGTCAGGCGCGCCGGAGAAGGTCTGGGACCCTCGACCCCTGCCGAAGCGTCCTCCCCGATCGTCTCTCCCAGGACCCCTGGTTGAATCACCGCGACCTCCTCGAAATGAACCACGCCCTCCTCTGGCTGTAGTGAAGTGGAGTTCGGGGGATTGCGGAGTGGTGGTTACAGGAGGGTTTGGCGGAGTGGGGAGAATGGGAGCATTTCTGGAGGCAATGCGTTGCTCTTGAATCAAGAGGTAGGTCAGGGCAATCTGGGGGGTGGTAGGCTGTGTGGATAGAGTCGTAACCATGGACTCATAATCATTCCCAAGACCATTGAGGAGAAACACCACAAATTCATCGTCACTTATCACCTGACCGGCGGCTTGGATTTGGTGAACCAAGGCCTGAACACGGTTAAAGTAGTCGGTTGCAGATTCGGAGTCGCCTTTCCGAACGCCAGCAAGTTGAAGGCGAGTTTGCACAATCTGGGCATGGCTGCGCGCAGAGTACAACTGGTGAAGACGATCCCAGGCCTCCTGGGCCGTAGAGCAATTGAGAATCTGAGCCATTAACGGCTCGGTAAGAGAGGCGGAGATGATGGCCAGCACTAGCTGGTCTTTGGCCATCCAATCTTCAATTGCTTGGGCGTTTCCGCTTGCGGGATCAAGAAGGGGACATGGGTTCGAGCCATCAACAAAGCTCATGAGTCTTTGTGAGCGAAGATAGGGAGTGAGTTGGCGAATCCATGTAGGAAAATTAGTCGGAGAGAGCTTGACTGTGTTTAGGGTTGAAAAATTGGGTAGGGGAGGGTTAGGGTTGAGAGAGGCGGCGGCCATGGAGGCCTGGATTTGGGTGAGGGCGGCTGCAAGAGTTGGGTCAGGGTCAGCCATGGGTGGTGTGGTGAGGTTGCGACGTTGGTCGGCTTACAGTGGCTCTGATGCCATGCTAAATGTCAGGATTTGTTTGGATTGTAAAGAGAGCTCAAAGCACCGTTGCTTTTCCACTTATCATCAAAATGGTGTTCTGTACATCAATTTGTAGCAGAGCTACAGAAGAAGAGGACAAAATATAAAGCCTTTAATAACTACTACCTCCGTTCGGAAAAACTTGACACTTTACTATTTATGCACGCTTTTTTAGGAGATAAAAACTATATAAAATATCTAGTTTTTTTAATAATTTTTTTAACAACTTCGTAGTTATTATTAATAAGTACAAACTTGTTAAAAAAAATTTATAAAAAAATGAATATTTTATATAGTTTTTATCGTTCTAAAAAAGCGTGCATGAATAGTAAACGACAAGTTTTGCCGAACGGGGGAGTATGTATTACTTAGCTGTATGTGAATGTATATTTTGAATTGTCATGGGCTTTAATCAGTTGGGCTTTGATCCAAAGATGTAGATAGACTAGTATCTAGAGATATAAAGAGTTGATTTATAAAGGTATTTGGTTCATCCACTCTTTGAGAGATAGAATAGGAGACTCACACGCACATTACCGCCTCCCGGCCCTACATCAATTACCCTAAAATTTATTTTAG
Source organism: Persicaria tinctoria (assembly GCA_037127255.1). NCBI lineage: Eukaryota > Viridiplantae > Streptophyta > Magnoliopsida > Caryophyllales > Polygonaceae > Persicaria > Persicaria tinctoria. The sequence continues at coordinate 5,085,558 of JBANSL010000010.1, forward strand.
GAAAATTTGCTAAAATGACTCTCATATCCGGAAGGTTTGCATGAGTAACTCAATCCGGAAAAAATTTGCACAAAAGCAGATATCCGGACTGAGGAGGCAAGGCGTAAAGTTTTTCGGGTCAAAGGTCATTCCCTATTATTCCCTCTTTATTTTAATACTTATTAATTAATTAGGTTAAAATAAAGAAATTATTATACCGTACCTGAGGAGGTGTGTGTTCACCGCACTCTTCACCTTCCTTCGATCTCCTACTCCCAAACCTCCATCAATGGCTTCCAATGCTCAATCAACTCTCCCTATGAGGCTATAACCACCATCACCACCACCACGACCAATACAACTACTACGCGCCACTTCTTCGACTATGCGAGTGCGCGCAGTGGCTGAGAGCCACCGTCCTCGGGGCCAACGACGGCCTCATCTCGACCACCTCGCTGATGATGGGAGTCGACACCATCAAGCCCGATGTCAAGGCCATGATATATCCTCACTGGATTTTCCGGGCTGGTGACCGTAGCTTGTAGCATGGCGATTGGCGAGCACCGAGTACGTCTCCGTCTACGGAAGTAGAGGCAGACGTACTCACCATTCGCCATGCCACAAGCTCCGGCGACCAATCCGGCGAAGCCGATGAGGATCATGGACTTGACACTAAGCTTGACAGTGCCTACTCCCAGTCATCCGTGAGTTGATCGACACGAGGCCATCGCTGGCACCGAGGATATATGAGAGCTTTTAGCCACTGCGCATGGTCGGCGTAGTACAAACAAGTAGTAACCTGAATTAGTGTGGTGATAAGGGAGAGTTGATTGAGCAATCGAAGCCATTGGAAGTTTTTTGGGAGGAGGTTTGAGGAGATAGAGAGTTGGGTGATATTAGGTATAAATAAAATGAGGAATATAAATCAAGTGGTGGGCCTCTGTGCATAAGTATAGTCATGTGATATGCACATATGATGGAGGGCATTTTGGTCATTTCCGGGGTTGTTACATGTTGGTTGCAAGTAGCTCAAATAGGCGGGAGTTCTGTTTCAAGAACACACAATCACGTACAGGAATGGGGGGTTTCTCCCAAAGTCGAAACCTCTCTATCATGACTTTCTTGAATCTGAAATTGATGTTGATTGTTGCTTGATTTTGTGTTTCTTTGTTCGTTTCCGCAATCTTCAAACAACCGCTTCGAAGGTCTTGAAGGTTTTCACGTTATAGGTGATAGGTGATCGATCAAACTCTCTCTCTCTCTCTCCTACTGGGTAATACGGAGAATCAACTTTAGTATACTATAAATTACGAAATTGCTTTGATATAGAAAATCAGTTAAGAGGTAAATAAATCTTAGTCGAAATATTCAAAATCAATTAATGGGCAATACGGACGACTAACTTTCGCAAAATATAAATTACACGAAAGCTGCTAGATATGGAAAATCGGTAGTGTCGGAGGCACGGTATGTATGTCAGCTTCGCTGAGAACTCCGGAGGCACGGTTCTTCCGATGAGCGACCATTCGTTCTCCCTCATGACCAAGCACATATTGTACACCACTTCTACTCAAAAGAGCTGAACCATAAAGCTTCCATGACTGGTTTACCGACTAGTGGAATAGATGCCAAGAACGTGGAAGACGGGATAATCAAGCAATGAACAAGCTGCTGCTGAGCAGATTAAGCAATTCAAGATTGTGACCGGGGATTTTACCATATTAAAAAGCTCACTGGTCTGCATCCAAGATCCAGTTCTTCACCAAAATGACATCTAAATAACTAAATTGTTGAACCTAAAAGGGGCTCTAACTATGAATGAATAGATAGATGCCTAACAGAGTTTACACCAATTCCTGAAGCCCACCAACCTGTAAAAGGCAATGTGCTTAAAAAGAGTGAATAGAATACAACAATTGATGCAAACTAAGCTAATGAGCTGAGCGTGGCTTGTTTTTTCTTCGCCACCAATCATCGGCTCAGCTCAAGTCCTCTAAACTCGGCATATGCGTACCTTTAGTAACAGCTCAAGTCCATCATGAAATACATGGCATGCGCAATGCCTTGCTGTTATTAATGTAATGTAACGATCACTGCCAATTGCCGAAGTTGAGAATATAAGGAACATTAGATTTAGATAGAACTGCAGACTGCAGAGGCTCGATTGCTCGAATCTGAAAAGGTAAAGGCAATTAATTAGAAACCTTCACTATTAGTTATTGCCCAGTAACATCATAAAGGGAAAATATGAGAGCTACACCAAAGAATTCATGGCACCAACCATCTGGTGATTTTCAAAGCCCAGTCTCTTCTCATGAGAAACATAAACAAGACAGGGTAGTTCATTCCCCTCAATATCACGCAGACCATTTTGCTCAAGAAAGGCATGTTCGGAAATGGAGCACTTGAGATGAAATATAAACTTACAAACAAGCTGCATCCAAGGGGTCCCATCTTGCTTGGTGCACCAATGCAGAAAATCCCTTCATCCTCTTTGCAGAAACCTGCGAATTGGTAAATTCAAAGTCAAGAAAAAATAAAAGATGCAATTTGCTTCTCAGCTGAAATGCTTGAATTGTGGAACTGATAACTGTTAGAACAAAAGGGATGAACATAAGCTTGACCTAATAAGAAAGCAAGGGCTTCACACATTAGGACTTGGAAAGATCCTCCAGATACTTCTTCTGAGCTGGAATTCCCTAGGAGGCAGTGACTACTGACGATAGTATGCACATCAACTGATTGGGTACCTGGACTTAAACAGATAAGGTGAAGAAAGTAGAAACTGTGTTGAACGACTGCTACAATAGCTCAGAAGTTACGATCCTTGCTGGGATCATTCAAAATTTCAAAGACAATTGCTGCTGAAGATTGAGGATAAGGAATGCCAAATCGAGCTGAGAAGTGTGCTCAAAATAAGCTATGTTGTAAATATCTACAGGCACACATTTGAGCTGAAATATATATTCACTCCATGAAGTGCCATTGGAACATGACCTTGCAGTGATATTTGGTCTTTGCCTCCAAATATTTTCAAATGTAAAATGAACAACACAAATTTCATTATTCAATGAAATTCTTTCCCACTACAAATAATTTCGAACTTTAAACAGTGCGATATTAAAGACTCCAAATTTATGCATAATTTCACCTGCCATTAGCAGAAACTTGAAAAGAAACCATATAAGATCGGATGATGAATCGCGAAATAAACAATTGATACAACACAATTCATATAAAGCACACATATTCAAAGTGTGTAATCGTAAACAGATGGATATACAGTTATCATAATAAACCAATTATCCGTTCAAGATTTGCATTGAGTGTCCTGAAACTATTCACTAAACATCAATCAGACCTTGCTCATGATTGAAATAGGAATGCCCTCAATTGAACTATGAGATTGGATATGAAGGCGCAAAAAGGAAACAGCTACCATTGAGATTGTCCACAATCACTTAACTACCAATTACAAACCAACCGATTAAAATTGTTAAAATGGCCGACGACAACTAATTGACCTCTCCCAATCTCTTCTATGATCCAGAACATTTGAAAAAAATCAGGTCTCGCAGCTAATCTTCCAGCTTTTTCACCTCTTCTACATCTGGCAACGTCTACAAACAAGACGCAAACCTCGATTCAAAACAACAAATTGGAGAAGTAACCGATCAATTTATAACCTAAATAAGCAGAATTTGTAGTTCCACTAATCCGCGAATTTCACAGACGATGAAAATCGAGAAACCAATTCGATAGTTTTCATTCAGGCATTTCATCAAACAGGTTGAGTGCAACTACAGGGGCGATAGGATAGCAAATATACCAGGTTGGGCTTGTAGATGTTGTGGACAATGGAGGCGCCGGCGAGAAGTGAAGCAACCACGACAACGCACGACCACGCTAACGACGGCGAAGGCTTCGCAGCCGAAAACTGTAGTGATTGGAGAAGAGCCACAACTTCGGTATACACAGGGTGTGTATGGACAACAAAATAAACAGTTAAAAAATAAGTATTTGTGGATGTTTATTTTTTAAACAGTTTTTTTTTTGTTTGGATGACCAAAATAAACAAAAATGTGTTAAAAATTGTGTTAAAAAAAGCTAGAAAAGGGGGTTATTTGGGTGTTTATTTTGTACAAGTACTGTTTTTCCCATTTTCTTTTATCTTATTTGGTTTGAAAGTACCACAATATGAAATACCCCAAATTATCTTTGGGTATTTCGTTTCAAGTAAATATAATTTTCGTAATAAAAAAAAAATTATTTTATTTTGAACTTAGAAATTTTAAAGTGGATATATATAAGTTTTATAACTAGTTTAAAGATGTTTTATCTTAGGTGCATATATAGTAAATAAATCAGTTTTTAAGTTATAGTGTTTTAAGACAAAGTGATATATATTTTCTTAAAAAAAAAATAAGGAAGGATTCGTAATTATAATTTGCGAAAAGTATTTAATATAGCGTTTTAGAAAATTGTGTTATGCAAAATAAAATGTATTTAAATTCAATATTATGTTATTATTTAAATTGTACAGGATTTAAATAAAAGAAATTTCGGATTTACATATACATATATTTATAAATAGAAATAGAGTTGAACCAATGGTTTCTATTTTTATTTCTTTCGGTTCAAGTGAACCAAACCCATTCAAAAAAAAATATTAAACCGGGTTCACTAAACCCTTCTCTAACCTTCAGACGTTGAACTCACTGTTGAAATTTGTGATTTTTGACCTCCTTAAATCTCGTTCGAATCTTAACGTTTTTGCTTCTAGAACGTTGCCCGAGTCCTATCATATCTATATCTTTAACTAATTGGTGATTTCGAATCCAGAACGAGCTCGAACGAGTTTATCCCAAATTCGGAGTTTTATCCCATCCGCCCAAATTATGATAGATTTTATCAGATTAACCACCTAGATAGCTTCTAGAAAGATTTTTAGTTATCCCTATGGATTCGATTCTATCCAAATTGCCTCCGTTTGAAATCGACTATAAATATAGGGGTTCGGTGTTCATTGAAATTCATTCCGTAGAGAAGAGATCCGAGCTTCTAACCCATTCCATTGGGTTCTAAACATCTCTAAAAACAATCCTCTTCACAAGTTTTTCACAAAAACATCCCGATTTCAAAACCCCCAATTTCGAAATCACCCCTCGTCGGAGCCGCCTTTGCCGCCCTCGTCTGCCACCACGAGCCGCTGTCGGAGCTACGATCCACCACCAAGAGATGCACCCCATCGCCACGAAGCTGTAGCCACCGGTTGCGTGTCATTCCGAGCACTATCGAAGCCGCTACGATTCGCCGAAGTGGAGCCGTTGTCGCGCCTGGATTCCTCCGTTGAAAGCAGTGACGGGCTGAAGGTTGAAGAAGGTTAATTGCGTTAAACCTCCCATACTTTCAGTTTTGTTAAAATATGCCCCTTCCCAGTTTTCTAAAATTCCAGATTCTAACCCGTATTTTTATGTGGGCATAAATGCTTTCCAATTCCGTTAAATCGCAGAGAATCGCCAACCCCTACACCCATGCGAGGGAATTCGAGTTCAACCAACCACTCAAGTCAATGCTTGCAACTTCGGATCAAGGCAAGTGACTTTCCGAGCTTTTCCGCTCATTTCGGTGCCTTCGTGTCTTGTTGTTTTCTTTCCTTGAAATGCTTGCCAAATTAATTAAAATAAATTGCAATTCACCTGTTTGTGTGATTTATTTACCGTTCAGTTATAGTTTGGCAAGTTTAATTGGGTGACCTTAAATTAAGATAATAATAATATAGTTACCCACCGTTTATTTAAAGCATGATTTATTTTTATCCTTTCATCCTAATTGGTTAGATTTATTTTTATCCTTTCATCCTAATTGGTTAGGAATGGAACATGTTTTTTTTCTTTGATGTTTCCATCCTTTGTTTTAATTACTTTCATTTCGTTTGGCATCCTTGTTACCTATAATTAACATGGGTTATATTGTGTTGTGTGATCACCTAGAATGTCTTAAGTAAATAGTTAACAATGTGAGGATTGTGGGTTACGATTGGAACTCAACTGAACCAAGATCAATCAAATAAAACGTGTCAATCAAAAACGTGTCAATCAAAAACGTGTCAATCAATGCAGAGTAAAGTGCGCTAGGAGTAACATGAAGCTCAGAATTGTGGGTGTATTCAATACTCCCAAATAAAGAGGGAATTGATCCATGGTCGATTTAGTAACAAGTAAATTTGAATTTCTAGTTGTACCTCGTATCTTTTGGTGTAACTGGTTATTCCTTACCTTGGGACCAAATTGGTTATTGGGCGGTCAAAATTGTAACAGGCGTGCCTGAAGCTATTCCTATAATAGGATCGCCTTTGGTAGAGTTATTGCGCGGAAGTGCGAGTGTGGGACAATCCACTTTGACTCGTTTTTATAGTTTACACACTTTTGTATTGCCTTGGAAACCACCTATTTGCCAATAGAAATGTTGGCCGACTTCTACACCGGATATATCATATAATCCCTTTAGTGTATTGATTGAACATGATAGAACATTCATATTGTCCTCTGACAGAAATGAAATGCTTGCCAAATTAATTAAAATAAATTGCAATTCACCTGTTTGTGTGATTTATTTACCGTTCAGTTATAGTTTGGCAATTTTAATTGGGTGACCTTAAATTAAGATAATAATAATATAGTTACCCACCGTTTATTTAAAGCATGATTTATTTTTATCCTTTCATCCTAATTGGTTAGGAATGGAACATGTTTTTTTTCTTTGATGTTTCCATCCTTTGTTTTAATTACTTTCATTTCGTTTGGCATCCATGTTACCTATAGTTAACATGGGTTATATTGTGTTGTGTGATCACCTAGAATGTCTTAAGTAAATAGTTAACAATGTGAGGATTGTGTGTTACGATTGGAACTCAACTGAACCAAGATCAATCAAATAAAACGTGTCAATCAAAAACGTGTCAATCAATGCAGAGTAAAGTGCAGTATGTAAAGTAATAAAAATAATGGAAACAGGTTGGGACTGTGTGTGCCCGGTCTATAAAGGGTTTCATGAAACTAACACATTTCCGTAGAGAAATGTTAAACTACCTCCGGTAGTAGGCTGCTATCTGCTAGTGAGAGCGGGGCCGGTATCATCATTTCCGTAGAGAAATGTTAAACTACCTCCGGTAGTAGGCTGCTATCTGCTAGTGAGAGCGGGGCCGGTATCATATTATAACAAATAGTGTGTTGGAAATCTTTCAACTTATAATAAAAGTCGTAAACGTGTTAAGTGTATAAATTTGTGTTTAAGCTACTCAATGTGAGGAGGTGAGTGAAGTGTGTTATATCAAATTGTTTTAAGCTACTTGGCGTGAGGAAGTGAGCGAAGTGTGTGATATATATACATCTGGTTAACATAGTGAGAAAAATGTTTTATAATGATCACAATTAATTCAAGCTATATCATATTCCATCTGTAATCAGAGTATGGTTCCTAAGAGTGCTCGTCACTCGCATCTTTTGTTACTCAATCCTTCGGGGTTATCCGTGTCTCAGGAGTCGTGTTTTAAAAAGTTAAGCCTTTACAGAATATTCTCAATAATCACATTTGAGTTTAGATTCATACCGTATTATGGTCACTGGGTCTGGATTCAGAGAAGTCCCAGTTTTCGAGCCGTCATTTGCTAGTTCTTGCGAACTAACCGTCCTCTATTTGGATGGCTGGTGTCCTTCATTACGGATACCAGACCAGTTTTCGCAGGTTTAGGTCGAGTCTCAGAAGAGAAGATAAGAGAAGATGAGAAGACATTTAAGTTACTTTTAAACATTGTATTTTAAGTTTAAATTTTCTAGATATATTGTATGTGTGTTTAAATATTTTATTTAATTTAAAAGTCTTTCGTTGTAATATTGTCAACTTGTAAAGTTAAATCCTCAATTTGAGAGGACATGTTATTAAAGAGTTATTTTTATATTTCAACTCTTCCGCTATTTAATTGTATTTCATTTATTAGTTATTATCATCTTGTTTATGGGAGCATGGTTGCATGTCCCTATAAGCCTAAGGTGGTTACAAAGACATTAAAGTCCGAGTAATCACTGGCGCTGTGACATTCCCTCGGGTTATAAAAGGGGGTGTTACACAATACCTCTAAGAACAAACAAATAAACTTCGCTTTTTACAAATAAACTGTTTTTCGCCTCATACGGAGATTATCTTGTTGTTTAAAAATTTTAACTACTTTTACCGACTGTTTATAAATTTTAGTCAGTTTATTAACTTCGTCTCATACGAACCCACAATATCACATATGTGGTCCCGAAGAACAAAACCATAGGTATCAATTTTGGATGGGGATAGAGCTCCGTCAAAGTTTAGCTTGACGTATATGGACTATGGTGGTTTAATTCATCTAGTGTTGGAGCATTTAGGGTGTGTTTTCGTGCCCTCTTTTTTTTAAGGGGTGGAGATAGGGGAAAAAAAATACACCTTGGGAGGTGGAGGGGGGTGGAGACAACCATTACGGAATGGCTCATGAAAAGAACTTGTGGGTAATACCCATAGGTTCCCGGTTCGAATCCCGAAATAGCCGCTCTTTATTTACTAATTCAAGGAGTGGGTGGAGACCCTTACCACCCTTAAACGAAGGTAGAGGGGAAAATATGGCTTTTATAAGATGCTGTTGCAGTGTTTGAATTTGGATTGATTGTAGCGTCTGTTGTAATGGATTCTTTCCATAGTTGAATTTGGTTTTGGGTGAAGGAAGCAATCACCCTTGGCCTGATCCGATATTTTTGAACAAAGTCTGATTGCGAAAATACCAAATACTCCATCAAGTGGCAACGAGTGTCTCAAATTATTTGTTGTTCAAGGAGTGTGGACTTTGTTGATACTCCCTCCGATTTTTAATATAAGACACTTGACTTCTGTGCACGTAATTTAAGGAGCTAAAAACTATATAACATATTAAGTTTTTTAATTAAGTTTTTTTACATTATAATAATATGTATTATAATGTAAAAATAATAATTAAAAGATTAATATTTTATATAATTTTTAATTTCTTAAACTACTCACAGAAAAGTCAAATGTCTATTAAAAATCGGAGGGAGTATTTTGTTAGAATTCTGAAAATTTGGGGTTGACAAGGTGATTGGACAGTCTGATTAGGATATGGAGAAGGACTTTAAATCGGTGAGGATCTGCCGTCTCCGAGACCTCCCTGTCTCCCTGTCATTCTCACAAACCTCCACCCTTGTTATTTTCCTTTTTCTTGTTTTTTTTCACATCCTCCTATATCTTAAAGCTGAGTTCTTTAGAGGATAGTTAGGCTATCCACGTGGCGGCCTAATTTGTTTTTATTTTTTTTCCAATTTTACCCCTCCCTTTCTTAATCAACTCTTATTTTGTGCCCCTCTCTTTCTCGAATGGTGATACACATAATTCTACACCACCAATTAAAATTTGACATGTGTATTTAGAGATTTTTTTTTTAAAAAAAATTCTAAAACTTTCGGGCTCATGAAAACTGTTTTTTTATGCAAGAAAAAAAAACTATTTTTTTAATGAAAAAAAAACCGTTTTTTTTAACCGTTTGAAATTTTGAATTGAATGAATCAAATTTCAATTGTTATTTTTACAACCATATATTAGTGAAATAAATTTTATTGATTTTTCATACAATATTCAACCATAATATACACGTAGTAGATACTTTTATTTAGCAAATATTTCAAATTGTTTACATTTTATAAATGTCAATAAAATTGTAAATATATTATAATTAAGAATTTATATAACTTATACATATTGAAAATATAAGTTACTTGATATAATTTTTATTTATTTATAATTAATGAAATTAAATATATCAAGTATGCTTTGATAAAGTTGAAAAATATTCAAAAAATAAAATACAGCTAGTGATAAAGTTGAAAAATATACCTATCAAATACTATATTAAGGCTTTTACCGAAGTTGCACAACTAGATACAGATTACACCCACTGATGCCATCACATTCACTAGCTTTGAGATGATCAACTGGTTTTTAAATAATGAAGAAAAGTATTATTTTATTTTTTATCTAACTAATTAAACTTTGTTTATATTTATTATGATAGGGAACATTGTATAAAATAATTTATAAATCTCATACTTTACGCAAGGGTACAATACTCTTCAACCCCGATGTCTGGGTATAAAAAAAATACAAAACTTCATCCGCGTGTCTATAAGAAAAGTACATATCTCTTCCAAGCTCGGGTTCAAAAATTGGATTTACATGTAACATGTGGATTTAATCTCGTGTTTCTATCGGCCCTGTAATTTTTTAACATTTTGGTAAATATTTTAAAATCATGAACATTTTGCTAATTTATTTAATTGTGAATATTTAAAAAAAATCCTTCTTCTATGTGTATATAATGCAAATTAATTCTTCTATGTGTATATAATGCAAATTAATTAATAATACGCCTATGTTATTAACTTAATAAAAAAAATAGTGTAGACAAATAATAATCATAACGCACTAGAAAATTATTAAAATTATTAGTAAATTATTAAAATAGTTAGCAATATCGTTTTGTTAGTTTAAATTATTAGAAAATTTTACATAATACGGCAATAAATAATACGATAACATCCGAAAAATATAATTAGTTTACGTAGATTAATTTAAAATCTCGTGCGTTGCGCACGGATTATAGACTAGTTTTAATTATTTTCTTTTTTTTTTAAATTCGGGGATGGGGGAGGGGGATTCGGGGGGCCTGAGGCCCATAAGGGACAGGTGATCGTCATCCCATCCGTCTTCAAACGAGTGGTTGCATTACTTGCACAGGGATGGGAAGTGGGAACCCCACAGTCTCTTTCTTTGATGAACTTAAAAGTTAAAACTGTAGGATGGGCCAGCCAAACATGGCCTTGTATTAAATTATTGATCACCAAGCTACAATATACTCCGTACGAATTTGTGATTTTAAAATCAAGTGTTTTTTTAAATAAAGTTTTTTAAATAAATAGTGGCTTGGGGTACTTAAAATATAAATAGTTGATTTGTGTAAAGTATAAAATTTTACGTTTAATTTCCCATAATTTTTATAAAGAATGTCCTTTTTTTTTTCAATCTTATCCTAGTTCGAGCTTAAAAGTTTGCAATGTGTTAATGTATACTATTTGTAGTTTATTTAAAAGAATAAATTTTTTTATATAATATTATAGCTTATAATATTTTAATATTTTCATTATTACACTATTAAATATTTTAAATCATTGCATATCAATTTTCCAATTAGTTGTTTTAATATGAAATGTTTATATGCACCCATGGCATGGCAGGTGTTAAATGCACTCAAAGAATAGATCTTAAATTCATATATTCAATAATTGCGACGACACGAATTAAGCATTGTGAAATTTTTTAAAAATAACACATAAATTTTAAATTTATCCAAAGTATATAAAATGTGTTTGATGTTCATAATACACTAAAATAGAAGAAAAAAAACATTTGATAAATAAATCACATTGGTTAAAAAAATGGTTAAATTTTTTATCATTTATCATTTGACATTTTATATAGATTAGGCTTGGTGGGTGAAATTCCAAAAATTAAGGTTGTTATAAAACCAAAAATAGTTTTCATTATATATATATATATATATATATATATATATATATATATATATATATATATATATATATATATATATATATATATATATATATATATATAGAGATTGGTTGCTCCAAAAAAATCATATATTTGGAACGTATAATATATATATTTTTTTAAAAGTTTTTAAAATTCATCCCATTGTTTAAAGAAAATAGCTTGAAATGATATTGTATAATAAATATAGAATGAAATAATATTATATAGTTAGTATTAACTTTATTTTAAAAAATTTTGAATTAATCCTATTGGTTGAAAAATATATTAAATATATAAAATAGATGTTGCCAAAAATACCGGATCGCGAGGATGCGACACGTGTCCAAAAGGCTTTGGTTTTAAGTACTACCTCCGTTCGGAAAAACTTGACACTTTACTATTCATGTACGCTTTTTTAGGAGATAAAAACTATATAAAATATCTAGTTTTTTTAATAATTTTTTTAACAACTTCGTAGTTATTATTAATAAGTACAAACTTGTTAAAAAAAATTTATAAAAAAATGAATATTTTATATAGTTTTTATCGTTCTAAAAAAGCGTGCATGAATAGTAAACGACAAGTTTTGCCGAACGGAGGGAGTAATATATAGAAGATTTAAAAAGTTTTGAATTAATCCTATTGGTTGAAAAATGTAAAAAGTTTTTAATTAATCATATTGGTTGAAAAATATATTAAATATATAAAATAGATGTTGCCAAAAATACCGGATCGCGAGTATGCGACACGTGGCCCAAATGCTTTGGTTTTAATTAATACTGGTATATAGATATAGATGGTTAAAAAATACTATATAAAATAGATGTCGTCAAAAATACCGGATTGCGAGGATGCGACACGTGCCCAAAGATTTGGTTTTAAGTAATATATATAGATAGATATAGATAGATGAATGAAGTACACCGACCGATAATCTTTTCTTAAGTACTTTTAGGCTTCAACTTGGAGACCCCAAAACATACTTCTCCTCCCCCAGTCGAGAAATGGAGTCCTTGCTCTATCTCCTCCTCCCAGTGATACTACTCGTATGGGTTTGGGCCCGGGCCTCCCTTCCGGGCCAGTCCGGGCCCAGTGGTAGGATACCCCTCCCGCCGGGGCCCGCACCCTGGCCCATCGTGGGGAACCTCTTCTGCCTGGGCCCCAAGCCCCACAAGTCCCTGGCGACCCTCGCCGCCACCCACGGGCCCCTCCTCTCCCTCCGCCTCGGCTTCCGCACCACCGTCGTCATCTCCTCCCCCTCCGTCGCCAAGGAGGTCATGCTCCACCACGACGCCGCCTTCTCCGGCCGCAGCATCCAGGACACCGCCACGGTGCTCGGCCACTACGAGTCGTCCGTGGTGTTCCTGTCGCCGTGCCCACGCTGGCGGTTCCTCCGAAAGATCTGCTCCTCCCACGTCTTCGCTAACTCCAGGTTCTTATTATATTATTATTTTATTACTCCATTATTATTTTCTACATCACATGATCGATTCACATGTTAAATTGTTAATGGAGGTGTTGATAATATTTTATTTTTCTTGATTCCAGGGGTGTTTATAATTTTAATTTGCTTAAAATACGTAACTCTGATTTTGAATTGATTATGAGTAGATATTTTTTGGTGGGTTAAGAGAAAATACAATCAACCCGGAGATATGTGGGGCAAAGTAACAGTCGTGAGCTAATGACACGTTATCATGCAAAGGATATTTCCAGAAGGTTTAATTAATGTGAATTGTCAAATTACGTTTCCAAAAATACATTGTATTTACTTCACGCACGTTATATAAAATATTAACTTTTTTATTAATTTTTTTTACTAATTACACACTTATTGATAATAAGTGTGTAATTATTAAAAAAAATTAATAAAAAAATTAATATTTTATATAGTTTTTAACTCATAAAAAAGCGTGCATAAATAGTAAAAGTCTATGTATTTTTGGACGGATGAATATTTTTTGTATAGAGAATTTGAAAATTTTCATTTATAAAAAGGGTGAAAGTATAAGTTAAATTCCTCCAATAATATGACCAGTGGCGGAGCCATGGGGGTGCTTGGGGTGCTCGAGCACCCCCGACCCGGAAAAAAAAATACAAAAAAAAATAATTTTTTTGCATATAATTAGTATTTTTAAGGTAATATAATATCTTTAAATGACATTTGAAACAAGAGTGCTATCTAGCTCAAGTGGTGAATGAAGGAAGGAAAGAAGGGAAAGGTCTTGGGTTCAAATCCCAGCTCCTTCACTTTTTTATTTGTTTTACTATATATCATTTATTCTTCTTGAATTTTCTCTATATTTTTTTCCAATCAACTATTTTATTAAAACAACATCATTTATGTTTGAAATTAAAAATATCACGATTTTAGTTTTTTTTTCAGTAATTTTTTTAAAAATCGTTATTTATTTTACTATATCATTAATTTCTCTTAATTTTTCTCTATATTTGTTTTGTTTCTATCAACTATTTCATTAAAAAAATGTCAGATATATATGTTTAAATTAAAAAAAAGAGTCAAAATCTTAGTGTTTTTTCAATATTTTTTTTAAAATCTTCTTAATAAATATACACCAAAAAACAATATTTCACAAAAAAAAAAATTAGCACCCCCTAGTCAAATTTCTGGCTCCGCCACTGAATATGACTACCTCCAATAACGAGAAAACACAAAACTAGTAACCCAATTAGGTACTTTAGTAAGCCAGTTTTCATTTATAAAACGCATATATTTTTTTTCTATTTTGGGGTTTTTTTACTTGTTACATTTTAAAAGTTGGGAACCAAACACACTCTAAATGTAAATAAAGGGGAAAACACAAAATTAGTAAGCCAATCTGGTAATCTACATCTCTAATAATAATATGACGGAAGTCCTTAGAACATCTCCAACAGTTTTCCCATTTTGAGGATTTTGGAGTTTTTGGGGAATTTTAAGGGGATTTTTGGTCCAACAAACTCCCCATCACATTCTCCACAGCAGAAAAAATGGAGAGGATTCCCTAAATCTACAACATTTTCCAAACTAAATAATTCTCAAAATCTTCGAAATAGAGAAACTGTTGGATTGAAAACAAAAATAATTTGGAGAATATGTATTTTGTTTTCCCAATTTGGAAAATTTTTAGGAAAGCGGGCCTTGGGCTAAGTAACGGGTGCGCGCACGCCGTCCACACTATTATGTAAGAAGCCCAACACCAAGCAATCTCCAGCCCAAAAAACACACCCCAAAGTTCTGTCACTACTATCACTTTTGAATTTAATATGGGACCTATGAGTAGATATTTAGTACTCCGTCTTGACTTGTTGTTGTCGGTGGATTTTATATACGCTTCATAATATATCGCTAATTAACGGTGAAAGGAACGGTGTATAACGTTGGATTTGACATTAGATGGTAACCCATAGAATCAGGTCAGACCGAACTAGTAATGTCGGATCGGTTGTTGCTAAGATAAATATTTTATTAAAAACACAGACACACACAAATAAAAAAACAACAACAACAACAAAGTCCCTCCAAAGGGACGTTTACCTTATAAAAAAGACTACTCCTTTTTTCTGTTTTAAAATATTTTGTGCCCTATTTAGCCCATAGTAGCAACGTTTGATTCGACATTCCAAGTCCGATCCGATTATCGAGTAATGTCCAAACTTTTCTATTAAACAACGTTCAATCCGACGTTGTTCAATGTCTAATTCGGTATTAATTAAAGTCGAAAAAGATGATAATTTGCAGCGTATGTAGTCTCTGTGTTACTAGTTAGTACATAAATATAACCGTGTGTTTGACGAGATAATGACCATCCCAATTATAACGACCCCTTTGTATATTAATACCTATTGCGAAATAATCATATCCTTCCACCTAAATAAAAATTATGTGTAACTAGGCTTGAAGCTGAAGCAGAACTAAGAAAGGAAAAAGCAGGGCAGCTTGTGTCACACATGGAGGAATGTTCGAAGTCGGGGAAGGCGGTAAACATAGGTCAGGTGGCATTCACCACCATCCTCAACATCCTATCCAACACATTCTTCTCAATGGACATGGTGGATCTGAGCTCCGACGAGTATGGCCGCGAGTTCAAGGATCTCATTTGGGCGCTCATGGTGTTGGCTGGGACACCCAACATTGCCGACTTCTTCCCGGTGCTCAAGCCTGTCGATCCCCTTGGGGTCAGGCGGCGCTCCGAGTCCCTCGTGCGCCGCACCTTCCGCATTTTCGATGACATCATTGAAACAAAGTTGAAGATGAGAAAGGACGGTGATGCTGAGGACATAGATGTCGTCGATCGCCTGCTCACTCTTAGCCAGAACGACGATTTCGGACGCCATGATATGCTGCATTTCTTGGTGGTTAGTACTGCTCTTAACTTGCCCTAATTTTCAGCATTATAGCAAGTTACTATTTCTTACTGTTTAGGCATGAAATATTGAAACATAAATTATAATGAAATAAATTAATACTCCATCCGTTAATTAAAACATGTCGTTTTAGACATTTGAACATTTTTTATGAAAGCAAATAAAATCAAACAAAAATACACTTATACCCCTAATTATTACTTTACTTTTCCACTTTATTGAAAACTACAAGTAACAAATCCATAATCTTTACAATGGGTAATTTTGAAAAGTGAACACCAAAATACCTAAAACGACATGTTTTTCTTAGCAAGATTTTACTCCTAAAAGACATGTTTTTCTTAACGGATGAGTATTGTTTTGTTTCAATATAAATAATAGGGATATGATGTTATTTGATCATTTTATGTTATGCATCATATTCGGGTACCATAATATTTATTCATATTCACATCACATAATATTGATATGAATTTAACACAATATTCTTTCGTTTTATGTTACACCTGTTTCATCTAAAACCGTACACCATATAGATAGATAGATAGATAAGCCATTCATATTTCTTAGGGTTAGACTCGTTTTGTTAGACGCGGGAAGTATAGTTTATCGAGGATTAACTTCAGAGCTCGGTATGTTTGGTTGAATTTTAGGTATAATGCTTAATTTCGTCTAAATTTACTCAAGCTTGCTACTTTTCATCATGTGGATTCTACTGATTTGAGGGGTCATCTCAGGACTTATTTGCAGCAGGGACAGATACAACATCAAGCACAATCGAGTGGGCAATGACAGAACTCGTCCGAAATCCCGATAAGCTCAGGAGAGCTCAAGCCGAGCTCGAAGACATTGTCGGAAAAGGCAATCCTTTCACAGAAGCACACTCGACTCAGCTCCCTTACCTGCAGGCTGTTGTAAAAGAGACCCTGAGAATGCACCCTCCAGTTCCGTTCCTCGTCCCTAGGAACGTAGAAACCGACGTAGAGCTATGTGGATACTCCATCCCGAAGAATTCGCAAGTCTTCGTGAACGTTTGGGCGATGGGGAGAGACGGTAATACGTGGCAAAATCCGGATTCGTTCGAGCCAGAGCGGTTTTTAGGATCGACGATGGACTACAAGGGTCATGATTCCGAGCTCCTTCCGTTCGGGTTTGGCAGACGGATTTGCCCCGGGATACCATTGGCTAGCAAGGTGTTGATGCTGGTGTTGGGCTCGATGATTCACTCGTTCGATTGGAGGCTTCCCGATGGGATGAGGTCGACGGAGATGGACGTTGATGACAAGTTTGGTTTCACTCTGCAGAAGGCTCAACCGCTCCTTGTTGTTCCTGTTACTCACAAATAAGGCAATCGGTTAATGGATTTCACGTATGATTTGAGAATCTGACAGTATCAATGGTGGCCTATAAAGCACATTTATTGATTTCATATTATTGGGCGAGGAGCATAAGAAATCGGATGTACTAATGAAGTTCTCATCGAGTCATTGCCCATTGGTAGGGTTAGAAGACCATGTGCAATAGAGCTGGCAAAATCTGACCCGACCCGAAAACCCGACCCGACTCACCTGAACTCGAACCCGACCGAAACCCGAAAATCTGGAGTCATTCATAACCCGAACCTGAGACCGAACCCGACCCAACCCTGACCCGACTCGAACACAGATAAACCCGACCCGACCCAAATCCGACCCGACTCTGAACCCGACCCGACTTTGAACCCGATCCGACTCTCAACCCGACCCTACCCAACCCGAATTGAAATGGTTATTTAACATCAACATTTTAATACTTGAATGTTAAATGTTTTTTTTTTAATTTTAACACAAGTTTATGATTATACTTTAACATATAAAACACCAATTATTTTTGTTAATTGTTATCATATGAATAAGAACCCAAGTAAAATCAATAGATAAGCAGATAAGTCAATGAGTCAAGTAAGTCAACCGCCATACATCAAAACATCGATACATACTACGAGTCGGAAATATTAAAAGTTCATTAATCGTTGCAGATGATATAGCTTGCAACCCAACAACATATGAGTATAATAATTCTATTAAATTTCATAATTATGGTTATGAATAATTCTTTTTATAAATATAAGTATAATAATTCTATTTTTTTGCGGAAAAAATTATTTATATCCAAATCAATAATTTTGTAGTTGTTATTTTATTTTTATCTATATTATTATATTTTGATAGATCGAATTAATTATTTATATCTAGATTTGTTAAAAACTAATAAGTAATAATAATAAAAAATAAAATAAAAACTAATGGGTCAAAAGCTAAAAATGAAATGGGCATTGAAAATGATATGGGCCAATGATATAGTCAAACCACAAATAAGCTCATTTGCAACTTGCTAGTTAAAATAAGGTTAAAACCTAAATGTACAATTAATTTGATTTAATTATAGCACCGATCAATTGGTTTAAATGTAAAAAAGGACGATGTTATCGAATATCACATTTCCGATTATGACTTTTTTGAAAATCGGTCGACAACCGATGAGTCAATAACAATGAGTGTATTCAACCGAGTCAAAATTACATATTCAAGTATTCAACCGAGTCAAAATCATTTATTTTAATTAAATTACATATTTAAGTATTCAGCCGAATCAAAATCATTTATTTTAAGTAAATTACATATTTAAGTATTCAACCGAGTCAAAATCATTTATTTTAAGTAAATTACATATTTAAGTATTCAACCAAGTCAAAATCATTTATTTTAAGTAAATTACATATTTAAGTATTCAACCGAGTCAAAATAAACCTAATTATCCAAACGGGTCGAATATGATTCGACCGAAAACTCAAACCAACTATACCGCTATACCCACTGTGATTCGAAACTCAAATGAGACCGACCCGTCTCTTGACCCGAAACCCGAACGAGACCGACTCGCTTTGACTCGAACCCGAATGGGCATGACCCGACTTAACCTGAAACCCGACCAATCTAAAATTCATTATGACCGAACCCGACCCGACCAATACCCGACCATAAATTTTACCCGAATTGACCCAACCCGAGCAAGCTTGACCCGAACCCGACCCGAACGACCGACTTGCCAGCTCTAATGTGCAACATAGAGTTATTGGGGGAGGAGTTGAGAGGCACATGACTACACGACAATTGTTCCTACCACGTGGTTTTTTGTTTTTTTTCATTCACAACAGTAAGTCGTGCAACTTTTATTTCACTTTACACTTTTTTTACTTACTCACATTAATGGTGTTTATATGACTATAAATCTTTAACCTATATTATATACACATAACGATTTTTTTCCTCAAATATATGCAAACTTGGTATCGTTGGATAAATAAAAATAAATCCTATTTATATATATATTTGAATTTTTTTATGGTTGAAATGAGGTTTTAATTTAATTAAAACTCCTACCATGTGGTGCGTTCTCATTGGCTGAAATCCCCTGTCATATTGCGCGTTTCCATTGGTCAAAATTTGGCCAAAGGGAACACCGCCCCAGCATGCTTGCCCATCACTCCATCAGCCCAGCTTCGAGCCAAAACGGCGTACGTCGCCGTTTCATCCCGCCCATAACACAAAAAAAAAAAAAAAGGAAAAATGACTAAAAATCAATGTTCTAAAAGGCGCTAGGCGGCGGGTGGCCGCCTAGCGCCTAGGCGGCTAGACGGGTGAATAGGCGGCGCCTAGTCGGACTTAGAACAAACTTGATTATTTCATTATATTTTGACGAATAACACTTGTCAATAATTCATATAATGTAATAATAATCCATAATATCACTCATAAACCCAAATTTGTAATAGTTAACTAACACTAAAGTAAATAAACGCAAAAGTACATGTCTGACTAACAACTCTAAACCTCCTAAAATCCAAAACTATAAGTTCGACTGAAAAGCAAATGCATCCCGTCATGGGGATAAAAAAACCCTAAGTCAACTAATCATATGCTTAGAAGCTCAAATTGAATAATCGTTGGACTAGGCGGTGCCTAGGCGGTCCCAGGCGGCGCCTAGGCGGTTTCTGGACGAATTTCCGCCTAGAGGTCCGCCTAGGCTTAAAAACTCCTAGGTCCTGTGCCGCCTAGCACCTAGGCGGTGCCCAGGCGGCGCCTAAGCGCGATTTTTAGAACACTTAGTAAAAATAAAATTATTGTTCGTGAACCAAAAATAATACGAACTTTAGAAACTACCATCGTTAATACAAACTATCAACTAATGAACCAATTTTGATACGGACAACTCTCCGGGCAATATTCCGGCAATGTTGCAGTCGGAAATTTTGTTTGGGCTCAAAATACAATTAAGAAGAAAGTTAGGGAGAAAATATTTAATTAAGGGTAAATTGTACTGTTCATTATCTTCTTCTAGTGTCCGAGGAGCCATGAGCAGGACTGAGCGTCTTCAATCCATGAGCGCCTTCGATCGAAATCGGTACCTCACCTGCCTCGCTCTCCAACTGTCGCAGCCATGAGCGTCTCCGGTCCCCGTAATAGCACCACTAGCACGTACCGGTACAATCGCAGAAGCTTGAATTCGTTACACCCTGGAGGCTGGAGCCATAGTGAAGAATTGGGAGTAACCGTCGAATCACACCCAATTGCTCATGAAAAACATCAATTCATCTCGTCAATGGGTTTACCGATATTAACACCAATTTAGGGGGATGTAAAATATTGTTCATCTTCTTCCCCGTTTGTCGAAATATTTTTTTTTAGGGTTTTCTGAATTCAAAAATTAGATCTCAAATTCGATCATGTTTTGTCGCGATTATGCATCAAAACTGGATCGAATATGAACTAGATCCTACAATTATTGTTGACCCTCATTCAATTTATTTTTTAGATACTTGATTTTTAGGGGATTTGGGGATTTTCCAGTTTGGGTTTGTAGCTGGACGGATGGATCTGAAAACAATTCCGCCATTGCCCTCACCTCCAACTGCGGTGGTTTCGCTTAGGGTGCGGTGGTTTCACTTAAGGAGGACCAAGCGACGTCGATTACTGCGGCGGAGGGATGGGCGGAGCCGCAGAGATGTTTGCTTTTTACGATGGTCTGCCATGGCTAGAGAGGCAAGGAGAAAGATGATGAACATTATTTTAAAATTTTCTCTTAAATTGGTGTTAATTACAATTTGAATCCAAAATTTGTTTTCCGATTGCCATGTCAGTGATATTGCCGGAATTTTGGCCGAAAAAATGTTCGTATCAAAATTGGTTCATTAGTTGATAGTTCGTATTAATGATAATAGTTTCAAAAGTTCGTATTATTTTTGGTTCACGAACGATAGTTTGTATTATTTTTAGTCATTTTTCCAAAAAAAAATTGTAAACCCTTTTCCAGATTGATTTGGCACCAGGCCCGTCCATTGGGCTGTTCAAAAAGCCCAATGGAACAGGGCACCACTTTTCACCAGGGCACCATATTTTTGTTAGGGTATTGGGGTATATATTGATTTTCAATAGTATTGTACGTTATTTTTATCACGGAGTATACTAGATGTCCAAAAAAAATTGATATTAGGGCCCATTTTGATATATGCACAGGGCACCCGAAAACCATTGGACGGCCCTGTTTGGCACAAGTGTAGGCGTCTCCCCTCCCCGAATCAAAAAAACACTCTCTCTCTCCTTCTCTTGCTGATGTGGCGTCTCCAATGATCCGTGCTGCGCTCCGTTGCCAATGGTATTAGAGCCCGTTGTATATTACTACCTCCGTCCAAAAATATATTGCCTTTACTATTCACGCACGCTTTTTTAAGAAGGTAGAAACTATATAAAATATTAACTTTTTTATTATTTTTTTTTAATAATTACAAACTTATTGATAATAAGTTTATAATTATTAAAAAAAATTAATAAAAAAGTTAATATTTTATATAGTTTTTAACTCCTAAAAAATGGTGCATGAATAGTAAAAGTTCATGTATTTTTGGACGGAGGGAGTATTGAGTAAAATTAAGAAAGTTCAACAAATAAACAAGTTGGAGGTTCAAAATATTTCCCATAATGGTAGTCTTGTAATTAAAAGTCCAAAGTGTGGATAAAGTGTTCATTTCACTATTCATTATGATGATGATTTATAGATAGGACGCGCGCAAATATCTAATTCACCCACTCCAATCGCACTAATTTTGTGGGCAAAAACCCGCAAGAAGTGGGTGACAGACCGGAAGATGCCGGGAATGGATGAAGTGGGTGACGGGATAGGAATGAATAATGATTTTTCACCAAAAACCCACTCCTATAAGACGCCACATTAACCCGCGCTAATAATCACCCAATAAATATCCAATAACCTTTTACCCCTTAAAAATTCTTGAATTTCTTTTTTTTTTGTTCCTCGCATTTATTTTATACGTCATAAATGTTTTATATTTTAGTTAATTTATATTGTTAGTAGAGTCTATAATTAATTTTAAAATTAGATTCAATAGTGAGTTCATAAACTTCAATATTGTGATCTTGTTAAAAATATCCCCGTTGTTTTTCTTATTTCTAAGTTATGTATATTTTCAATATAATGCTGAATTAGAACTCGAAATGTTTTTATTGGGAGATGATATTTTCCCCGCTAATTTTTACTATTTCCACCGCTAATCACTGCAAAGGTATGCGGTGGGTTTAATGACAGTCAACGATCCCACCGCATACCTATGCGGTGGGTCGAGGAGTATACAGGTTCAAAACCGTCGTCATAACCCACCGCATAGGTATACAGTTGGTTTAACTCGTCGCCATAACAATAAAAACCGTTGCCATAGTGGTCCAAAACCGTCGCCATAACCCACCGCATACCTATGCGGGGGGTTATGGCGACGGTTTTGGACCACTTCTACAAACCGTTTTCAATTGCCCAAAAACTGACCGCATGTATACGGTCATCATAGCCCACCGCATACCTATGCGGTGGGTTTGTATACGGTCAACGGATCCACCGCATATACATGCGGTGGGTCTGGAAAAAAATGGATTAAGACCACCGCATAGCTATGTGGTGATTAGCGGTGGAAATAGTAAAAATTAGCGGTAGAAATATATATCCGTCCCGGTTTTTATTTGATAAGTTGTTTATTTGTCACGTACTGTTAAACTCGAACTTAATAGACTAGTATGTGTTCTAACACAAATATTTCATTTCGTATTTGAAAATAAAAATGTTCGATTAGTGTTATCGGATATCCAATTATCACTCGCAAGGCTGCACCATCCGCTTACCCACACGGGTTGGATGCGTCGATCGCCTATTTATCAAGGCAAGCTTTTAGCATTTTGTGGAACTATCTATTTTATGTGGGAGGTCCGAAACAAAGCTATTTTTCGTAATAAACAATATGGCATGGAAGGAGGGGTGGGCCGAGCTGTGCTGAAGTCCACCCCAATTTTAATACATAATATCTACAACATTTTTTTTTGTCAGACAGAAGATCTACAATATATAGTTGAAATATAGAGCATAAGGTAGGAAATGTCTTGTTGCTATAAGTCTTGCACTACAACCCCAAGACCCAAGTTTGAATCTCTCCCTTAACAATCACAGTCAATGTCTTTTTCTATTCCTTTTTTACTTTAGTTCAAATTTTTTTCAAATAATCTTTATTATATCAATTTGGTCGTCTCTATATTTCTATACTTTCATTCAAAATTAATTTTTTTTCTCACAATAATTTTCCTTCATGTTATAAGAGAATTTAGAACACCCAAACTTTCATTTTTGATTCCTTCCCAGCCCATGAGGCCGGTATACAACTAGGATAAATATTGAAGGGTGTTAAACTAGAACCTCTACTCGATGCAATGCAAGTGTAAGCCATCGAGGGACGTATGGATTAGGAGAATGACAAAGTATATAGATGCCTGACAATGGCGTGTGCGCGACAGGGGTGTTGAGGATGTACGCAGGGACGGAACCAGAAACTTATCGAAGGGGAGCGTAATTTTGTACAAATTGTCCAGTTCATCTTGGATATTTTTTTTTAAAGTTTAACATATCAGAACTATGATATTTTAGTTTAAACGACGATGTTTTAGTTCAAAACAATAACATTTTTGCTCAAAACAATAGTGTTTTAGTTCAAAATGATAATATTTTAGTTCAACATTGTGTCATTAATTGTTGTATATATTTTCTATTTAAACGAATAAAATGATGTCGTTTTAGTCTATAACGATATTATTTTTCTTTAAAAAGAGACTGTTTGAAACCTTACGATTCAATATGTAATTTCTTGTTCTCTTATCATACAATAGCGTGTAATAAGATATGAAAATTTGAAATTTGCATAATTTCTTATCTGATAGTTGAATTTAGTAATATAATTATATTGTTAAAATATCAAGCTAAGTAAAATATAAAAGTATTGTGGTTTATTAGAAGACATTTCAAATAACTAAAATGTGCTGAATTTTCAAATGTTCATAACTGTTTACTCGGTTATCGGATTAAGGCTTATAATATATCAAAACGAAGCTATCGACGAGTACTAGAACAAGTATCGGTAACTCGTTGAATGAAAGGAGTGGCATCTGCTCCCCCTCGCCCCTCCCTAGCTCCGCCTATGTCTCTTTATATAACTTAACGACTAATACGGAATTATTTTAACTTTTTTAATATAATTTTTCTAGGTGTTTTACTACATATGATTTTTTTAATATCTCTTTATGTAAGTTAATGATAATATTTTACAGGTAATTTGAAACTCTCCTTATTTAACTAAATATTTGAGTCTATTAACTAAATTATGAGAATATAATATTTTATTATATATAAGAAATTATTTTTATTCTTTATTAAGTATTTAATTAAAGTGAAAAAAAAGAAAAGAAAATTATCATAGGAGGTATAAAAGGAGACCACAAAGATTTGTTTGAATTATTTAATACATTAATTATAATATTATAAATTTATAATATGTAATTATTTTACCTTAGTTTAATTATGCAAATATTTGATTGCGCACAACTATAAAAATCATAAAAATTGAGATGAAATATATTATAAAAAAAAGGGTAAATTGGAACTAATATCCCAACCTTTAGGGATAGTTGCTTTTAATATCCTAACCTTGTAAAGTTTCACAAAATATCCTAACATATACTATTAGTTGCACTTAACACCCTGGATGAGATTCTTAAATTAAAAAAATTAGCCACATCATACAAAAATTACAAAAAAGCACTCGTATTTATAAAATGTTTTCAATAAACTTCTAATATATTTTAAATTTTGAAATTAAAAAAATCTCTTACAATTTAAGCCCACCCAACCCAGCATCCAAAAAAATTATAACAAGTATATAAAATCTACTCCTTTAAAAATATAATATAATTATTTTAGCATTTACTCATTTAATATTTTAATATAATTACTCAAAATAATTAATTATTTATCTTAAACATAATACCTTTACAAAAATAAAATATTTTATGAAAATGGGTGATTTTTTTGTAATTTTTGTTTGATGTAGGTAATTTTTTAAATTAAGAAACTCATTCAGGGTGTTAATTGCAACTAATGGTATAGATTATGATATTTTGTGAAATTTTACAAGGTTAGGGTATTGAAAGCAACTATCCCTAAAGGTTGGGATATTAGTTTCAATTTACCCCTAAAAAAAATCGTATCATAATTAATGTGTTAGAACTACGAGTATTTAGATATTTAAACGAATTATCAGAATTTATTTAATTATTTATTTTTGGCATAGAATAGATATTCCGTTGATACAAATCAGATAGATTAAGATATAACATTGTCTAGATAGATTACGTGTAAATCTTTGATATCTTTCTAGATAGATTTACTTCTTAATCTTCCTCTATATATACATCACAATCATCTTTTTTTTTTTTGCAACTACTTGAATTTGATAATTTGCTCTATTTCAACCGTATTGATTCTCTGATCGCTTTAGGGTTCCGTTACATCAGATCGAAATCAATGGCCTCCGATAAGACCGAGTCGTCGACGAAGATGATCACATTGAAGAGCTCGGACGGGGAGACGTTCGAGGTGGAGGAGAAGGTAGTGGCGGAGTCACAAACAATCAAGAACATGATTGAGGACGACTGCGCGAACAACGTCATACCCCTCCCGAACGTCAGCAGCAAAACCCTAGCGAAGGTGATCGAGTACTGCAAGAAGCACGTCGAAGTGATCACCACCGCGGAAGATGCGTCGTCGTCGTCGTCCAAGGAATCGGAAGAGAAGCTCAAGGAGTGGGATAGCGAGTTCGCCAAGGTCGACAACGCGACTCTCTTCGACGTCATACTGGCGGCGAACTACTTGAACATCAAGGGCTTGTTGGACCTTACTTGCCAGACTGTCGCGGACAACATCAAGGACAAGCAGCCGGAGGAGATTCGGGAGATGTTTAAGATAGAGAATGACTTCACGGCGGAAGAGGAGGCGGAGATCCGCAAGGAGAACGACTGGGCTTTTACTTGATCTTATATTATACATTGTGGGATTTTTTTTACCTTATGCAAATTTACTGTTACTTTTTACAGTTTTTTTGGTTGTACGTACTTGTTCAGTTCCTGGCCGGCTCTTTGAGTTGTATGTTTCCATTTAATTTAGATTCATACCTTGGTAGTATATTTTGGTAATAAAAGATTTTTTTTCCCTAGTATATGATATAAGAATATGGTAGATATATTGGGGTGAGTATATATAAATTTCGCAAATCTCGCCTCACATTCTAACCCAATCCTAGTGGGATTTGAAAATAAAATTTTCAGCATTTTTGAGATAGGATCGGGACATGATATTGAATTTTTATTTTCACAACACGTACTAATCACAAAATCTCGGGGCTTCAGCGTCATCAAAATGTTCTTATTATTATCTGGTAAGCAAAACATGACCAACGCCCCGTGTGTGTATGTATACATATATATTCTAATTAAAGGCCCTTTTTTTTGTTGATGATTAGATACATTATGAAACTTGCATACATTTTTTTTATAAAGTAATCTTACCATCCTAATAATGTACTGTAAACTTAATTCACATAATCATGAACGTATAGGGGAAAGATGGGTATGATGGAGGAACATAGACATGGTAGTAGTAGGAGCGCTAGAGGGACTTTTGGTATAGAGATTTTGTATAGCGTGAGGCTTTTGGTTATACTTCCACATACCTTTTGACTAGGGGTGGCAATCGGGCGAGTCGGGTCGGGTTCGGGTCGGGTTATTCGGTTTCGGGACAAATCGGACTCGGGTTGGTATCGGGTGTTATGACAATTCGGGTCAGGCCGGGTCGGGTCGGGTTCAATCGGCCATTATTTTTTCCGGATACAATCGGGTTTTCGGTTGTAATTTGATCGAGCAATTTCGGATTTCGGACAAATCGGGTTTCGGTCAAACCGGACTTCGGTCAAACCGGGCTTCGGTCAAATCGGGCTTTGGTCAAATTGGGTTTCGGTCCAATCGGGTTTTGGTTGAATCGAGCTTCAGTCAAACTGGGCTTCGATTAAATCGGGTTTCGACTGAAACGGGTTTTTGGTCAAATAGATTTTTAGTTGAATAGAGTTTCGCTTAAATTGAGTTTCTTTTTTTGGTTGAACCGGATTTCGTTTGAATCGAGTTTCCGTCAAATTGATGTTCACTTGAATCAAGTTTCCGTCAAACCGGATTTATATATGAGATATTTATCTTTTTATACAGATACAGAAGTTATTTCTTATCAATTCGATCTTAATCTATATATATTAATATAATGTGTATTTGCACTGTATAGTAATATTATGAATTTATATCGTGTTATAGCCTTATAGGATATAGTTTAAAGTTGGATTGTATAGGTAGTCTTTTCTTGATTAAAAATAAAATATTAGTACATCACTTAAACAAAATAAGATTTCTGTCATCTAAATGAGAATTATCAAATGTTATGATATTGGTCCAAAGTATTATTGAAAAATAATACTTTAGTTTGAATGGTATATTTTGAATGGTTAGTTGAAAAATATTATTGCTAAAATAATTTTAATTTATATTTTCCATTATATCGTTCTACAAAGAACACTTACAAATCTATTGTTAATGTGATTAAAAATAAAATATTAGTACATTGCTTAGATGAAATAAGAGCTATGCCATCTAAATGAGAATTATCAAATGTTATGACTTATGATATTGATCTAAAATAAGATTTATCCAAACTTCATATTATCTAATTTGATAACTAAGATTAATTCAATAACTATAGTATATTTTGAACGTTTAGTTGAAAATTAATATTGCTAAAGAATGAATTCCTAGATAAATAGAAAAGAAAAATTCTACTAAAATAGTTTTAACTTGTGTTTTGCATTATATCGTTCTAGAAAGAACACTTACTAATCTATTGTTAATATGATTAAAAATAAAATATCAATACAATACAATGCTTAAATGAAACAAGATTTCTGCCATCTAAATGAGAATTATCAAATGTTATGATATTGGTCCAAAGTAAGTTCTATCCAAACTTTATATCTAATTTGATAACTAAGATTCAATAACTATAGTATATTTTGAATAGTTAGTTGAAAATTGTTATTGTTAAAGAATGAATTCCTAGATAAATAGAAAAGAAATATTATACTAAAATAATTTTAACTTATATTTTCCATTATATCGTTTTAGAAATAATAGTTACAATTATTGTTAAAGAGTATATTTCTTCATCGACCATATAATATATATATTCTACAACAACTAAAAAACTTAAATATTTTTAAATATATAAGTTTTAAAAATGAATACAAATTATAAAATAAAAAAATATATCATCTCAGTAAGAGAATTAATAGAAAAAAGATGGAATAAATTTAAAATTATAACTATAACTTAATATTTGTCAGTTAAATAATTAAAACAAAAACAAAATCAAGAATGTGTAATACTATAATTTGATCATTAAACTAAATAAAGGACAAAAAGATACAGAGTATATAAAATATATAAAAGGACAACCCAAAAATTGGGAGGGAAGTAAAAGTAAATTGGGAGGGAACTAAAAAAAAGAAAAATTTAGGAGGGAACTTAAATACAGAGTAATTAAAAAGAGAAAGAAAAGTGTCGTACATAGACTACATAGTACCTTTTCATTTACCTTACAATTTTACAAAATACTAAATTATTAAATTCATTTTAATTTTACACCCTAATAAACCTAGTAGTTATCTCAATCTCCTTATTTGGGGGCCAGGGCTCGATTCGGACGTCGGATATAATCGGGTTCGGGTGATTCGGACGTCGGATATAATCGGGTTCGGGTGATTCGGACGTCGGATATAATCGGGTTCGGGTGATTTCGGGTGTCGGTTATAATCGGGTTCGGGTGATTTCGGGTGTTGGATATAATCGGGTCGGGTGTTTCGGTCTTCGGGTTGTTGTCGGATCGGTTCATTCGGGTATAATCGAGTTCGGGTTAATATCGGTTTCGGTTTGCTATCGGGTTCGGGCGGAGTTCGGGTCGGATCGGTCGGTCTCGGTTCCGAACTTTTTAAAATCTATTCGGGTGTCGATCGAGTTCGGTGTCGGATCATTCGGATCGGTTTTCTCGGATCGGGTCGGGTATTGCCAGCTCTACTTTTGACAGGACCCCTAGCTTGTTTGTTCCGTGTTTCTTTTGTACCTACCAAAATTTTCGTATATATTTACCGTTTCAGAAAGAATTTGCTGTTTGCGAGCGATGGAGTGGGACAGGTAATTAAAAATTTATATCCACAAGACGGGTGTTGAAATGATTTTCACCACTATTTATAGGCGTGAAAAATGGAAATTGGAGACCTCAAAATACATAACCTCGTCCCGGAAATGCTATTGTCCTTACTATATCTATTCCTCCCGCTGATACTGGTATGGGTCTGGGTCCGGGTTTCGAGCCAGTCCGGGCTCAGGGGGAGGAGACCCCTCCCACCGGGGCCCGCGCCCTGGCCCGTCGTGGGGAACCTCTTCTGCCTGGGCCCCAAGCCCCACAAGTCCCTGGCGGCCCTCGCCACCACCCACGGACCCCTCCTCGCCCTCCGGCTCGGCTTCCGCACCACCATCGTCATCTCCTCCCCTTCCGTCGCCAAGGAGGTCATGCTCCGACACGACGCGGCCTTCTCCGGGCGCAGCATCCAGGACAGCGCCGCCGTGCTCGGCCACTACGAGGCGTCCGTGGTGTTCTCGTCACCCTGCCCACGCTGGCGGTTCCTCCGAAAGATCTGCTCCTCCCACGTCTTCGCCAATTCCAGGTTCTTATTATATTATTATCATCTTGTTCTTTGATTATAATTACTCCATTAATTAATTTCCACATCACATGATTCACTTATTAATGGAGTATCTGCTTTAATTTGCATAAGGTACGGTACGTACTCTACTTTTGAAATTGTTGTGGCCTGTGGCAGTGAGGGGCAGATATTTTGTGTTGGGTACAGTAATTGTAAAGAGCAAAAACAAAGTAACGTGCCTCTCTGACGGTCGTCAGCTAATAATATATGACTCGTTGTGAGAATCCGAGAATTCCCGAGCTGTGTCGTATCAAATCGGGAGTCGTTTTATAAGGTCGGGATCAGCCACTTTACACAAACGCTTAAGTCATTGTGTAGGGACTTCACCCTTCCTTATATTTTGTTGTTGTATTGGTCTAACCACCGATGTGGGACACTTTGGTCTCATTTATATCTCTAAGACTCTAACACATATTTTTTTTAGCGAAGAAAAATAGAAATTTATAAAGGGCGCAAATAAACAAGAAAAAATAACATGAAATTTAACAAATTAATATATAGTAAAATCGTCCACTAATATAGAAGTTGAGGAAGATCCGAGAAAAAATATAAATCTAAAACTAGCCAGTAATGCTGATTGCTGAGAATACAGGATAGTATAATGGGAGATTTTATACAGGACTCACATAACGTCTCGTTATTAAGAAAAATATTTTATATGGTTTTTATTATTTTTAAAAAGTGTGCATTAATAACTAATCAAAGCAGCAAATCTAAAACTAGCCAGTAATGCTAAATAAAATGTCTAACAGGCTTGAAGCAGAAGCGGAATTAAGAAGGAAAAAAGTAGGGCAGCTTGTGTCACACATGGAGGAATGTTCGAAGTTGGGAAAGGCGGTAAACGTAGGTCAGGTGGCATTCACCACCATCCTCAACATCCTATCCAACACATTCTTCTCAATAGACATGGTGGATCTGAGCTCCGACCAGTACGGCCGCGAGTTCAAGGAGCTCATTTGGGGCCTCATGGTGGTGAATGGGACTCCCAACATAGCCGACTTCTTCCCAGCGCTCAAAGTTGTCGATCCCCATGGGGCCAGGCGTCGTTGTGAGGCTATTGTGCGTCACATCTTCCGCATTTTCGATGACATCATTGAAAAGAAGATGAAGGTGAGAAAGGATGGTGGCGTTGACGACAACGATGTCGTCGATCGCCTGCTCACTCTTAGCCAGACTGATGAATTCGATTTTGGACGCCATGATATACTGCATTTCTTGCTGGTTAGTACTGTTTTTAACTTGCCCTAATTTTCAGCATTATATAGTAAATTACTATTTCTTACTGTTTAGGCATGAGTTCCAATGAAACATAAAATACAGTGAACTAAATTAATACTATTGTTTTGTGTAAATATAAATATTATATGTTGTGGTAATATGAATATTATGGGTTACGACTATGGATATAACACTCATATTTCCATCATATTCATACAACACAATATTCACTTATTCGTATTTATGTAACATAATATTGATATGAATTTAACAAAATATTCATTCGTTTCACTATTGAATCATATTTTTCGTATCATCGAGACCCTGATCTAAGATAAGATAGATAGATAGACAGCGTCAATCAATTTTTAGTTAGGGTTATACTTGTTTACATTGGTTAAACGCGGGAAGTATAAATCTCGAGAATTTACTTCATCGGAAGTCGGTGTGTTTGGTTGGATTTTAGATTGCATGAATTAAAATGTGGAAATGGAAATTTTCAACCGAGCATAATAGGTTAATTTATAGAATTTCGATTTGAGAATTGTTTTCTTTAGGTAGTTGTTGTGCTCTAAACACACACATTTTATCATGTGGATTCTACTGATTTGAAGG
Source organism: Persicaria tinctoria (assembly GCA_037127255.1). Taxonomy (NCBI): domain Eukaryota; kingdom Viridiplantae; phylum Streptophyta; class Magnoliopsida; order Caryophyllales; family Polygonaceae; genus Persicaria; species Persicaria tinctoria. The sequence goes on from JBANSL010000010.1 coordinate 5,117,659, forward strand.
TCATGGCAGGACTTATTTGGAGCAGGGACAGATACAACATCAAGCACAATCGAGTGGGCAATGACAGAACTCGTCCGAAATCCCGATAAGCTCAGGAGAGCTCAAGCCGATCTCGAAGACATAGTCGGGAAAGGCAACCCATTCGCAGAAGCACACTCGGCTCAGCTCCCTTACCTGCAGGCTGTTGTAAAAGAGACCTTGAGAATGCACCCTCCAGTTCCGTTCCTCGTCCCTAGGAACGTAGAAACCGACGTAGAGCTATGCGGCTACTCCATCCCGAAGAACTCGCAAGTCTTGGTGAACGTCTGGGCGATGGGGAGAGACGGTAATACGTGGCAAAATCCAGATACGTTCGAGCCAGAGCGGTTTTTAGGATCGAAGATGGACTACAAGGGTCATGACTCCGAGCTCCTTCCGTTCGGGTTTGGCAGGCGGATTTGCCCCGGGTTACCGTTGGCTAGCAAGGTGTTGATGCTGGTGTTGGGCTCATTGCTTCACTCGTTCGATTGGAGACTTCCTGATGGGATGAGCTCGACGGAGATGGACGTTGATGACAAGTTTGGCTTCACCTTGCAGAAGGCTCACCCGCTCTTTGTTGTTCCTGTTACTCCCAAATAAGGCAATCGATTAATGGATTTCACACTTGAAAGCGAACGCCTACGGCCTATCTGTGCTGCTGCGAAAAAACGGCCTTTTCTTTTGGCCTGACATTAAAGGTGATCAGTCACCTTGCCTTTGTTTCGTGTAATGTGTTTCGTGTTTCCTAATAAAATCCTCTTCGGAGGCTGGTAGCTCTTGCTCTTGTTTTCCCACCAAAAAAAGAGGAAGAAGAGGCTACATTTGTGAGATCCGTCGCTGCGTGGAAACTGGAAAGTATGTTTTCATCCCTACGTATCTCCATATGCTTTGACGAAAAGGATGAAGAGACAAGATCAATTGCAGCCTTGCAGGTAAACTCAACCTACATTTGCTAGGGATTTCAAGTCTGCAATTACCTGTACGAGAAAACGAAGTACGAACACTGGAAAAGAAATCATCTAAGATCATACGATGAATTGCGAAATAGTCAATTGATCCATAACAATTCATATAAAGCACACATATTCAATGATGCACATTTATCAGGAAAAAACAATTATCCGTTCAAGATTTAGGTTCAGTTTCCTGAACATATTCACTAAACATCAATTTGACCTTGCTCGTGATTCAAATCAGGATTCCTACAATGGAGGGTAACAGCTCCAGGATACCAATGGAGATTGTCCACAATCATATCTCGAAGCTAATCCTCCGGCTTTTTCACCTCTTCCACATCTGGCAATGTCTACAAACAAGAGGCAAACCTCGATTCAGAACAACAAATTGGACAAGTAACCGATCAATTCAGAAGGCAACCTAGGCTGAATTTCAGTGCTACACATCCGTGCATTTCACTAAGGATAAAAATTAAGAAATCAATTCAACAGTTTCATTCAGGCATTTCATCAAACAGGTTGAGTGCCACTTCAGAAGCGAAAGGGTAAAGAAAATACCAGGTTGGGCTTGTAGATGTTATGGACGACGGAGGCGCCGACGAGAAGCGAAGCTACCACCACGACGCACGACCACGCTAGCGACGGCGTACCGGTCGGAGCTTTCGCCCCTCCTAGTTTCTGATTCATCTCCGCTGTTGCCGGTCGCTGTCCGCTGAAACGAATCAAATGAATGATGCAGCAAACCCTTCCGTTATTCAACTTTTCGACATGGGCCGAACCGGGCCCATTGCCCCATTACTAACAAACCTTCATTTTTGATTTTTTCCTGAGCTTTCGATTCGTCTTCGATGTCTCATTGTTTTGTTTGTCGATTCAGTTTATTTTGATTTTCTTCCAATTGCTGGTTTTTATTGGTTTGTGTGATCGAAATCGGTTACGCGAGTGTCATCTCTCGAGGCAGAAGTTTTAGTGTGACCATCATTGTTGATCGATTTGTTTGTTCAACAGCGAACCAGTGTTCAGGTTTTATAGGCGTTGATCGATTTCTTGGTCCGTTTTCTGCTGCAATGCTTTGCGATTGATTGGGTATAGAGCAAAGAGCAAAAGAAACTGGATGCACTCTCCACTGAAGTGTTAAGGCATTGGTTGGCACTTAGCAGTGGCCGTACTGTGAGTCTGTGGCACCGGCTTCTTGTATCCAAAGAACACATTTGTGGATATGTCTCAGTGTACTCATTTTCCTCCCTGCAAATTTCCATGTGTGTTGATAAAGAGGATGAGGAGGTTTCAAGACCTCAATTACCAGTCGAAGAAAGTACGAGAACTACTGAGCTAGAACCCCTTGTTGAAGTTGCATAAAAGTTATAAAGTGCAAGCCATATAAAATTCAATCTCCTGATTTGATCAACGTTCATAACAACTAACATCATGAAGAACCATGTCAATGAATGGAGGCAAATGAGATACAATTGCAATGGCAAGTACTGTTGAAAAGGTTCTGACACTTGAGATTAGCACAACAGATGGACCTCAATCACTTCAACTGTGCAAATAGTTTTGGAGCCACCTGCATTTGTTGAAAAAAGGTTCAGAATCTGGAGAAAGGGATAATACCAATCGAGGGAGAAAAATAAGCCGAGAAGGGTGGATAGGAGATTGCTTACACATTTATCTACACATGATAAATAATCAAAATACTGTCCAGTGCAGTGCTTGTGCCCGGTATCATCGTCCTGGATCCTCTTTGCACAAGCCTGCAAATTCACAAATTAGCAATTTCCATCAAATCGAGGGAGAATAAATTGCAACTGCCTCTCTGCTGAAATGATGAGTGTGATTCATAAGTGACTATGTTATGCTCAAATCAACCATCTAATATAAGTTGTGGAGAGCAGGCTGAGCAGCTATACAAATACAATTAACAGACACTTCAAAAAGTGTGTGTACACAATTCATCCTTTCAAGTCCATCCACTACTCTCACCGAAATTATTTTGGACAATCAACAATGTTGCACAAATTCACCAAAATAGGTATGCAGCGGCATTACTTTAGTCAGAATTTTGTAGCATCATCTAAGCTAATTCAAGCAAGTGCAGAACCAGTCACTGTTTGAATAAAAGAAAAAGAGCATGGGCTTCACCTGATAAGCAAGCAAGGGCTTCACACACTTAGACTTGCAAAGATCCTCGAAATACTTCTTTTGATCTACAATTTCCTCGTCTTCCCTGACCGTATGAAAGTAAGTAGATAGCATGAGGCAGTGATTATGATTAAATTCCAACTGACTGGGTAACTGTGCTTACATAGATAAGGTGAAGCTGTGTTGAATGTACAAAAAGCTCAAAAGTTATGATCCTTGCCTGCATCATTCAAAACCAACAGATCGAGGAATAGGAAAGCTGAACTGAGCTAAGAAACGCAATCAAAATAAGCTATGTCAATATCTACTGGCGTAATGTTGAGTTGAAATATATCTTCAGTCCATCAAAACTTGATAAACTGATTAATGAAGTGTTATTTGCACTAGACCTTGTTCTGTTACTTGACCATTTGCCTGGAATTACTTTGAAATGGACTATGAACAACAATTTCATAGATACATTCCCACTACAAACAATTTCGAATTTTCCAACACCGCAAAATTCAGAAAAAGAGTTCAAATTACATACATAATTGCAGTTCCTGAAGTTTAAATCCAGTCAACAGCAAACAAAGACCTGCCTTCGGGCATCAGCAGACGCTTCAAAGGAAATCAAGCATTAAGAACGAATAGATGGCTCAGATGCATCTAGCATACGATGAATTGCAAAATCATCATTTGATACAGCACAGTTCAGGAAAAACAGGGATCGAAATGTAAAACGCACAGATTATGAACGCAAGAAGCGATTAGCCCTAAATTGGTAGTCGACTTCAAGTACAAACTCCGATTAGGATAGATTTAGGGAGAAAGATAGTGAAAGGAGAATCGAACGCACCTCTTAGGGATGTGAAGAGCAAGGACGATGGCGATGGACGGAGCCGCGGAGGTGGATTAACAGCGAGGAGGTTCGCTGGCGAGGGATCCAACCCCGACCCTTTTATTTCCCCCCTTTTCTTTGGTCAAACAAAGAGTTCAAGTCCAAACTTATTCCCAAATCGAAATGTTAAATTGTTTTTTTCAAAATGGCTAAATTCCAGTATAAATCACCTCTATAAGAGTATATCCGATGGCTAAATTCAGTACTCCATCCGATCTTCTTTATTTTATTTTATTTTACATGTACACATAATTTAAAGCAATTAAAAATTATATAAACAGGACACACAATGCGCTAATCAAGTTGGGTACACAAGATCGATGGATTGCATCCTAAAATTAATTACCAATGATAGTAGTAAAATACCGGTTTATAATATATACACACAAGGTTTGGATTTCAAATAATTTCGATATGTCCTATTACATCTTCCATACACCCTAAAGTGCAACTACACAATATTTGTCAGTTGTACATGACTGCATAATGTCCTAAGACCACTAGCCAATAGGCCAGAGTCTCGGATCGCACAAGTCCGATACCATGTAAAATTTTGATGGGCCATTTGATATTGAGGAATGTTGGAATGTGGTTGTCCCGCATCGGTAATATAGAGAATGATTGAACAACATATAAGGTTGAAGGGCTACTCCTTTCATTGCTGTTATAACGAGAACGATAAAGGCGAAGAAAGACACAGAGATTTACGTGGTTCGGCAACGGTGTGTTGCCTACGTCCACGGGCAGAGAACCAGATTTCTTATTAGAGAAAGCGAAAACAGATTAGGTTACAGGGGTCGGCGTTACATGAGTATATGAAGAGACTCATGGAACCCTAAATAGACAATGGACTGAAAGCCCAAAATAGACAGACGATAGGCCCGTTTACAATAAATATCGCATACCGTAAAGGCACATTAACAGTCGGCGGTCAGCGAGACCACCGCCGGGGGGCTCCGCCCCCCGGACCCCCGATGCGTCGCCGGTTAACAGTCGTTCAAGGCACATTAACAATTGTCAATTGGTTTTGAGATGGAACCCCGTTCGGATTTATGTGTTGTTCGAGTCTTCCGTGCGTGGATCCGCACAAACGACTCCCCAGTCGACTTTAACAAGGAAGGACTCGTCTAAGCACACCACACGTATAACTAGGGGTGGAAATGGGGCGGGTTATGGGTGGATGAAGCCACTCCATCACCCGCCCCGCGGGTAAAAAACTTCACCCGCTCCATCCATCACCCGCAAATTTTTTCACCCGCATCCGACCCGCGCGGGTGATGCGGGTGGAGCGGGTACCCAATGGTTGAAACAAAAGAAAAAAATCAAATCAACATAAATAGCTAGTAGTCCAATTCTAACTCAAAATTACAAAAGGGTGGGTTTATGTATTTATATTTTTGATCGGCAAAGCACTAAAATGACGAACTCATTGAAATTTAAAAGTGGAAGATTATATATCTCTATACTAATCATATACTAATCCAATATATGTATATCCCTTTGCTATAACGTGGAAGAGCAAGCCAAGACCGTGTCCATTATAATTGAAATTTGGTGGGCAAAGCACTAATCAAGGATTAGAGTTTGTAGAAGTTAAATTTGAATAAGATAAAATAGTAAAATCACACACATTATATATGTAAATATAAGGATTTTATGCGGGTTTGCGGGGCGGGTGTGCGGGGCGGGTCAATGGGCGGGTTAATGGGGCGGGTTATGGGTAGACCTGTCAAAACGTGACCCGACCCGACCCGACCCGTAAAACATGGGTTTTGGCGCAAATATTTCAACCCGAAACCCGAAGCAACCCGAACCCGTTCAACCCGCAAATTTCTGGGTCGGGTTGGGTCGACCCGTGGGTCACCCGTTGGGTCAAGCTTTAAGATAATAAAAATATAAATAAATTACAATTTAACCTAATATTGAAATTTATTACTAATAATAATTAGGATTGAATATTATATTTTGCATCATCAACTTTACTTTATAATTTAACATTACAATTTGTTATGTATATAAAATTACATATTACTATTGTAGCGACATTAATTATTTTTTTTCAATAATATAACTATTATTAGGATAATATAACAATTTTAGATTTAGGAACTATGTAAATATTCATTAATAATACTCCATCTGTTTACTTTTAAATGTTGTTTACTATTCATGTATGGTTTTAAGGATGATAATAATTATATAAAATATCCATTTTTATATTATATATAATTTCATACTTCAAAAACTAAAAAGAATGAAACTATAACAAGTAATAAAATTTTATTGATATTTTACATAATTTTATCATTTTAAAACAACGTGTATAAATAGTAAATGACATTTAAAAAATCATGGATGAGTAGCGCTCTTGACCCGTTGGGTCGACCCGAACCCGTTAAATATGGGTCTGGGTTGAGCATTTCACGACCCGTAACCCGAATTGACCCGACCCGGAATGGACCCGAACCCGAGACGACCCGACCCAAACCCGACCCGCCCGACCTGTTTGACAGGTCTAGTTATGGGTGAAAAATCTTCACCCATAATCCATCCATCACCCGCTTCACCCGCACCCGCTCCACCCGTCACCCACTTTTTTACGGGTTTTCACCCGCAAAATTAATGCGGGTAAATAGGGTGGAGCGGGTACCCGTGGGTTATTTCCAGCCCTACGTATAACTTAGTCGAACACACAAAATTGATAGAGCTCTATTCTAAAACCAATTGACAATTAAAAAAAAAAAGTACGCCATCGACCATCTTCATCTCTAGTATCATTGTAAGTCTTTAATTATAAACTCAAAATGGAAAATATAAGAACATGTTTTAAACTTATCGATTACCAATTCTCTAGTCAGATTGATATGTGATCGATTCAACGCCAGTTGGGTTGCGTTTTTTCATTTTCAAGTCATTGGCAGATTTTTAAAACGTGAATTGGAATTTGGATGACTTGTAAACATGAGCAAAAATGTTCACAAATCTGAGAAGATAAGGATAGAGTTGGAAAATGAGTCATTAATATTATCTTCGACAGCTAATTAAGGTTGAATTACGAACCTTCGTAAATACTCCGTATATTCCTAACTAATTTAATATATTTCATTTCCAAATCCATTGGGTATAGTCTATAGATAATGCCAATCTTCAGCTTGACGCTACTTCTTGCTCCTACCTTTCAATCAATTAATTACTTGCATTTCCTCAAATTCGTAGTTGAATGATGATATAGCTAGCTTATAGAGTTTTTTTTTAAAATATATTCCTTGACTAAGCAAAGATAATCCTAGCTCGATCTTTTAAAATTGATAGTTAAATCGATCAACTTATGCGAGGGCGTTTATTTATGTACACCCACTTATAGATTCACTTGCAAACATAATCGAATTGAATTTTCTTTATTTGTGGAAAATTAGTGTTAGTTTTTCCGAATAAGGGTCCGTTTGGCAATGTAGGTAGCTTTCCGGAGCTTTTGGTTTTAATAATTTATAATTTTAAATAAGTTAAATATAAGATTTTAATTTAATTAGCTTTTGAAATTGGATTTTCAACAGCTACTAAACGCAAGCTTTTCAGAATTCTATTTATTTTCTTTTATCTGATCAGCTAGTTTGCATCAGCTACTCTATCAGCTAGATTACCAAACACCTTACTGGCTTATGAAAACTCCAATTTAACATATATTTAACACACTTAATCCGTCAGCTTCAGCTACCCTATCAACTGCAGCTACCTCATCAACTCCGTGTTACCAAACTGACCCTAAATGCTGAATAAATTAGTGTTAGTATTATTGTAAAACGTTGTTAAATTTGAGAGGCAGAAAATTATCCCCCCAAAAAATTGTAAAAAATTGAGCCCGCACATTTTACACCCTTTTCCATTTCCCCCCTAAAAATTCTTTTAAAAAATCTCAATTCATTTTTCCCTCTCCCCAAAAGATTTTCTACGGAGTAATATATATCCATACATAGGTTAAGCTTACTTTTAAGAAAAATGCTAGTGTTAAATTAATTGATTTAACCATTTTTAAAATATTTTTTAGAATTCATCTATCTCATGTGGAGTCCGGAGTCGGGACTGGCCGGGGTCATAGTGGTGCGTTGAGGCGACTCCGTATTCGGGAATGATTTGGAGTTCGTCTGCACTACCCACAGGAGATAGAGTCTTTGAAATTCGTCTTACCTTATAAAAAAAAAAATCAAATATGCTTAACCTATGCTAGAAAGTATGTGCAAATATCACAAGCTTTTTTTTATGGTTATTAACTTGAAATTACACGTGATGCCATTTTGTGCAATTTCAAAAGTTCAGGTAAATGACCGTAATTAAATTAGCTATAAAACACAAAAAATGAGTGATGTATATTGCAATTATCCATAATAAAAAAAACAAAAAACTTGCTTTCGGAAGCAGTTATGGAAGGCAGAGGCGATGGTGGAAGACAAATCCCCACCGCGGCCGGGAGCGGAGGTGATAGCAGCGCCTTTATCCTCTCCGACTACCACACACCTCATCTCTGACTCCTCTTCTGACACGTGTCATCTGACCTATTCATTCAGTTATCCCTAAAAAAATTGCTGTTATATATTTACTCACTCTTCCTTCCTCTGGCTTTCGTCTTCTGGTTTGATTACGCTACTCAAATCGCTCTCCGGAACGACGAAGCCGGAAAAAGATGGATCACGAAGCAGATGCTTACCGCACCGATTTGATGACGATCACGCGCTATGTGCTGAACGAGCAGTCCAAGCACCCTGAATCTCGCGGCGATTTCTCCATCTTACTCAGTCACATTGTTCTCGGCTGCAAGTTCGTTTGCTCCGCGGTTAACAAGGTCCTCTTTCTTCGTCTCTCTGATTTCTGTTTCTCTCGCTCTCGATTCGTCTCCGATGCTTCATATGTTGATTCAGTTGATCTCGAATTGCTCCGATTTTCCTTTTCGTGCTTCCGATTGAAATCCGTACTCCAATTGCTGGTTTTCATTGGTTTGTGTGATTGTCAGTTACGCAAACTTCATCTCCAGTCAGGAATTTGCATGATTTGAATTTTATTTTATTTTATTTAAAAAAAAATTCAATTCGTTGTCATGAAAATGATCTGTGTAAATTCCAATTCGCTCCGGAGAAGGGAAAGTACTCCGTTAGGAATCCTCTTTTACATTATTCCAAAGTAGTACTTTTATTTTCTGTCATATAATCTGAGAATCTGACAGTGACAATGGCGGCCTGAAAAGGAAGTTTCAATCCCAGCGTTTCATGTTATGAAATGGATTGTATGCACTCTTGACATTTTTTCTGTTTGCTGTTACTTCTTAGGCTGGACTTGCCAAACTCATTGGACTTGCTGGAGAGACCAACGTTCAGGTTTTAATCCTTCCATGCTATGGACCTGATACGGTTCTTTACACTTACAGTACATCGATCTTCATGTTTCATTTACTGCTGTAACGCTTTGCGACTGATTGACGATAGGGCGAAGAGCAAAAGAAATTGGATGTGCTCTCCAATGAAGTTTTCATCAATGCATTGGTTAGCAGTGGCCGTACTGTAAGTTGTGGGAACCATTGCACTTCAATGATCTAATTCGCTACCTTAATGAGTAATTTTCGGTCTCCTGATTATCGGAAGTTTTGTTATCTAGTGCATTCTTGTATCCGAAGAGGATGAAGAGGCTACATTTGTGGAGCCGTCCCTGCGTGGAAAGTATGTTTTCCTCTCTACGAATTCCGCCTGTTTTGATCAATTCATATGATGAATTGATGATGACTTATATAACATCTTTGAATTGGTCCAGGTATTGTGTTGTCTTTGACCCACTGGATGGATCATCCAACATTGACTGTGGTGTTTCAATAGGAACTGTGAGTACATCCTACACTGCACAAAACTCGAATGAATGAATTAGGAATCAGTTCGAGCTAATACTATGCATTGGCTTGAATCCAGATCTTTGGGATTTATGCGATCAAAGATGGCAAAGAGCCAACCCTGGATGATGTTTTGCAGCCTGGGAAGAACATGGTGGCAGCTGGGTATTGTATGTATGGAAGCTCTTGCACGGTATGTGTAACACTAGCAAATTTATCATTTCATTTAAATCTCTTTTTGTGTGTTATTTATCTCATTTTGCTGCATTCATGTAGTTTGTGTTGAGCACTGGAAGAGGTGTTAATGGATTCACTCTTGATCCATCTCTTGGGGAGTTCATTCTCACTCACCCTGACATCAAGGTACTTTAGTCTTTTGCTTTGTAAAACTATTAGATGAAACTCAAATTCTTTTTATCCCTCTCATTTATATGACCTTTCTTCATTGTTCTTGTGGAGTAGATTCCGAAGAAGGGAAAGATCTATTCGGTAAATGAAGGAAATGCAAAGAACTGGGATCGCGCCACTGCAAAGTATGCAAAACTGAAAACTCTGTCCCGAAAACCCTGTCTTACTAATCAATCAACGCGATATATTCACATGAATCACATCCTTTCCTTTCAGGTTCGTGGAGCAATGCAAGTTCCCCACCGATGGCTCTCCTCCGAAATCTCTGAGATATATTGGAAGGTTCTGTTCATACCTCCACTATTTACCAAATCATCCTTGGCGCAAAACTTGACGTGTTCTTGTTTTCTGCAGTATGGTGGCTGATGTTCATCGGACGCTGTTGTATGGTGGCATCTTCATGTACCCCTCCGACAAGAAGAGCCCAAACGGGAAGCTCCGGTAAGCCCCTTCTCCACCGCGACACTGTCAATGACGACGACTAAACAAAATCTTACCCATGGATTTCGTTTCCTTTATCAGTGTCCTGTATGAAGTCTTCCCAATGTCATTCCTCATGGAGCAAGCGGGAGGTCAAGCTTTCACTGGCAAACAAAGGGTATAAACTTCTCCTCATCTCCATCATCGTTTCTCGCTGAATCGCGAATAATCCTTTTGGTTACTCGTCTTTGCAGGCACTCGATTTGATCCCGGAGAAGATACACGAACGCTCACCGATCTTCCTTGGCAGCTTCGACGACCTTGAGCAGATCAAGGCCCTCTATGCAGCTGATGCAAATTAAAGAATGACTTCCTTTTCCCCCTCTTTCTCCCACAACAGTCATATACTTTGATGTCTTTTACAGTCTCTGAATTCATATATAATAGCAAATTTGCACATAGTACTGATAATGAATGTGAATATGTGCATTACTCTTTATTACAATCGGATTCACCATAATCTTCGTCTCAAGACGAAATCCGAGCATTCGAGCACAAAACACAAAAAAGAGTGACAAGTAAATGACACATTTAAACATAGCTTAAGTCCATTGCTGCCATTTCTATAGAGACTACTAGACAGCAAGTTTCCGAAAACAAAAACGAAAATGGTTTTTCAAACTTTTATTCTCAAGAAAGCATTCTAAAACCATGAAATGAACATAAAGGCTGCTCAGTACTTGTAGTCCTTGACGTGAAGCGACTCGGTGGCGCCCTCCACAGCAGCTCCGCCCTTGTATTTGCCGAGGGTGGCATCCGAGTTCGCCTTGCACCTGACAAGGAAGGCTTCCTGAGCCTTCTTGAGGTTCGCCTCTTTGCCAGCCCAGGCCTTGAGAGTGCTCTGCTGGAGGGCACGCCCGAACGAGAACGACAGTGACCACGGCTTCTTCGTGTGGAGCTTGTTCATGGCATTGAGGTTAACAGTGGCATCCTCTTCGCTCTGGCCACCCGACAAGAACACGATGGCAGGCACAGCAGCCGGGACCGTCCTCTGCAGGGCACGGACAGTGTACTCCGCGATCACCTCTGGCGCGACCTTCTTACAGTCAGATCCTGGAGTGACCATGTTGGGCTTCAAGAGAGTCCCCTCGAGAAGGACGTGGTGGTCGTTTAGCGCCTTGTAGCACGCGGCTAGAACTCGCTCCGTGACATCAGCGCACTTGGCAATGTCATGGGCGCCATCAACCAAGATCTCTGGCTCGACAATCGGAACCAAGCCGTTCTCCTGGCAGATGATCGCATAGCGCGCGAGGCCGTTGGCGTTCTCGTTGATGGCGAGCTGCGATGGCTCGGTTGCGCCGATCTTGAGCACAGCGCGCCACTTGGCGAACCTCGCACCGGCTGCGTAGTACTGCGCGCAGCGCTGGCCGAGGCCGTCAAGACCTTGAGTGGTGGTTTCGCCCTTAGTGCCGGCCAATTCGACGGTTCCCTTGTCGACCTTGATCCCGGGGATGACACCGCCTTCCTTCAGAACCTCCACAAATGGCTTGCCTGAAAAATACAAATCAAGATTCAACAGATAGTCCGCAATCGATCACAAATAAATGCGATCCAGTTTGGGGAAAATTATGCCTGAGGCGGTCTTCTGGTAGAGAGTTTCCTCGAAGAGGATGACTCCGCTGAGGCAGGGCAGAGCTCCGGGGGTGGTGAAAAGAAGCTCGCGGAGAGCTCTCCGGTTGGCCTCAACATTCTCGACGTTGATGCTTGAAAGACGCTTGCCTATAGTTCCGGTAGACTCGTCGGCCGCGAGGATTCCCTTGCCGGGAGTGCCAATGTAGGCAGCGGTGGCGGTAAGTTCATCTGCATCAAGTCAGAAATGATCAGTACCAATATGATCCATTGATGTTGCCTCGAATACAGGGGCGGAAGGCTTTGGAGGCGGGTGGGGGCCACGGCCCCTCCGGGCTCCGACAATTTTTTCAAATGCCTTTGATACCCACTTGTGACTGCATGCCCAACTGTTGGGCCTTGGCCGGACCTGAAGATGATTTGATTTGGGACAAATTGACTATAACAGAAGATGCTTAAACGGAAAACATGATATTTGATCAAGTTTCTGAATCACAATTTCATTAATAACTACTCAATTAAACAAATCAAGTATTCTCATATAAAGAAGAAAGAGTACATTTGAGTACATTCCAATAGAAACGACAAAGCAAAAAAGAACAAAACAACTCAAATCTTGCAACAATCGAACATAAAATGCATAACAATTGAACTATATGAACTCAAAACATCAACCATCATCATAAAATGCATCATAAAATTATCGATCGGTTTCAGATTTGTTCACAAATTATATTGTAAGATGTGTTCATAAATGATCTATTTTTCACAAACTACACCATAGTACTAATTAATTAAATTTTCTTTTCAATTTTCAATAACAAATTAATTAACAATCGATAGAGTTTTATTTTCAACTACCAAAAGTTAAATTCATTACGAATTAATATTACCCCTAATATCTCTCCTAATCTCTCTTATTTTTAATATCACAACCACTTAATATATCTTATCTCTTAATTGAAAGGAATGTACATCTCTTAAATCCTAATTCAAAATGAAAAGGTTGAACTTCTCATTTAGATGAATCTATTTCTATGAAAGAATGTAGATTATTATTAGACTTCGCAATAATTTATTTATTTTTATGGAGTTTAATTTGGCATAAGTTCCCTCCTATATTTATTTACTTTGATTTTTTTTTATAAATGAAAAGGCTTAGGAATGAGCCTCCTAGCTTAACCAGTTTCCAAACCCTAGGAAAAATATTTTCGGCCCCTGCAGAACTTTTGTCCAAGTTCCGCCACTGCTCGAATATGAAACTAACTCGAAATCAGACAAATCATAGGATCCGAAAACGAATTCATCCATTACAACGACTCTATCCTAAATTCCATATCTCGAATGAAATTGAAATAGAAGAAACAAATTGCACTGCTAAATTCAACAAAAAAAAACAGATGGAGATATATCATTGAAGCTACTATTTGATCGAGCGATTCAACAACTCAATTAAAAGAAGATAATCAACCGATCGAAATCAATAGGCATAAACAAAGTGAAAAGCTGAAGACGGATCCAGAACAGAGAAGAGCGAAGGAAGAGTTGAGTGAGTTACCGGCGTATTTGCCTCTGTAAGCCGACATGATCGATTGAACTGAGGAATTGAGAGGGGGTTGAAGAGAGGGTTTAGCTGTGTTAAGCGGTGACACGATGAAGTGAGTAGTAGCTTCTGGAAATGGAGATATTTATATTGGATTTTTCTTTTCCGTCTAAGAGTATTTATTTTCTTGAGTGGCAAGACAACAGCTTTTTTTTTTCTTTAGTTCCGAGAAAGAAACTACAGGGGAAAAAAACCATGAGCTGGGTTTGTGTAAATTGTCGGTTTAATTTTCGGTTGTTTGGTGGGTCCATTGGAAATTGGAAGTTTCGGAAACTCACCTCAAATTTTTTATCAAATCCGAATTAATCAAATATCTTAAACGATCTACGAGTTTGACATACCCTTGAATAAATTCGAACTCGATATTAATAAATCAGTTATAAAAACGTTGACTTTTTTACAATTTTTTTTTAAAGAATGAGAATACTTAAATAAGTTTGAAATCATTTTAAATCCGTGAAAAACGCTAGAAATTCAAACAATATGTATTTCAGAAATAAATTTGTATTTTTTCCACTAACATTACTTACCCTAAATTGGAAAAGATTTTCTACCAAAAAAATTTAGTGTTCATTGTATTATTTTTATATCATTGTAAAATGACATTATTTATTATCCTAATAAATATATATTTCTATATTTAAATGAATAATGTGATATTATTTTAGTCTAGAACTATGCCGTATATATTTTGTATCTCTCTTTGAAAAAGTTTTTAGCTTTATTACTGAATTTCGATAGTTGCTTACATATGAATTGACTCAACCTGAAAGTGACTTGTTAATATATACTCCGTATATACTTTTAGTAGTATAAATCAAACTCAAACGGTGGATTACGCAGTGGGTTTATAATTTGATAAAAACTAGTGTGGGAAAAAAGGTGTGGCTGATTCTGCGGTAGGATGTGGTTTTGGGTGTTTTTCAGCCTTAGTTTGAAGGTGGTGTTCCTAAACGGCCAATTTATTACTCCATCCGATCCAAAATATAAGTCGTTTGATAACTACTACCTCCGATCCAAAATGTAAGTCGTTTGACTTTTTAACACGTATTTGAAGGAGCTAAAAACTATACTACCTCCGTTCGGAAAAACTTGACACTTTACTATTCACGCACGTTTTTTTATGAGATAAAAACTATATAAAATATCTAGTTTTTTAAATAATTTTTTTAACAATTTCGTAGTTATTATTAATAAGTACAAACTTGTTAAAAAAGTTTTATAAAAAAATGAATATTTTATATAATTTTTATCATTCTAAAAAAGCGTGCGTGAATAGTAAACGACAAGTTTTGCCGAACGGAGGGAGTATAATATATTAACTTTTTTATTATTATTTTTTTACAATTCAATACTTATTACCAACAAATATTAAGTTGTAAAAAAATAATTTTAAAAAATTGATATTTTATATAGTTTTGGGCTTCTTGAAATACGTGTTGAAAAGTCAAACGACTTATATTTTGGATCGGAGGGAGTATATAAAATATCAACTTTTTTTTAATTATTTTTTTACAACTTAATATTTGTTGGTAATAAGTATTAAATTGTAAAAAAAAAAAAAAAAAAAAAGTTAATATATCATATAGTTTTTAGCTCCTTAAAATACGTGTTAAAAATTCAAACGAGTTATATTTTGGATCGGAGGCAGTAATTATCACCGTGTGCAAAAAAAAACATGAAGTAATACACCACGTTAGTGAAGTTTCATGTCGGAAAAAATAAAGTTGGAAATTTTATTATTATTAAAAATAAGTTATTGGTTTAAATTTCGACTACCGCCGCATGATGCGATTTTCTTTCAAGTCAAAGGTCTGTGCATTTTTAAACATCTTTTTTAAAATGGTTATTTGGATTTGGTTTGTTTCAAAATGTAAAATAAATATGGTCTAAGCGACTCTTTTATTGTGTTTTGGGTCATGACGAATCTCGGGGACAACAAAAATTTGGTACTTGTTTGTTGAAGCATCCTCTTTTAACTTAAAGGTCGAATTTAAGCAAAGAAATGTATTTGCTTAGATTCGACCTTTGGGATACTTTGTAAGTTGTCGGTTTGTGTGTTATGGTTAGAGCATCTATTCTTGACGATGCAACCTTCAGTCTTGGGATAGATAGAATTTGGAATGCCCTTCTGAACCTTTTTTTTTTCCGATCAACAAAAAGAAGATGGGAGAGAAGCTAAAACGCCAAAGAAATGGTCACATGGATTTTGTGTAAATTCATGAGTAAGTTTGTAAAATTTCAACAGTAGATTTTTTTTAAGACAATAACTGAAATACGAAGGATCGACAAATAAACCAACTACCATACAACAAAAACCATAAAGGAAAGATTAGTAAGAACATCAAAACAACGTGAAACAAAAGGAGCCCATTTCTTCCAATTTGGGCTATGGGCCTTTGACTACTTTCATTTGCTTTGGACATTTTATCAGAAGGTTTAAGCCTACTTCTTCCCTTTAGATTTATGGGTTGGGCTTCTGAACCTTTTATACTGGATATTACCCATTGGGCTATGGGCCTAATTCAAAGCCCAATTACTCTTATTCGGATTAACACCCAATTCAGGTTTCCTTTTATAAATTTTGTTTTCATTCCCCATTAAGAAACTCAACACTACAACCAAAAAGGAACAACCTTTCAATGATTTCATCTTTATCTTGATGCAAGTCAAAATAGACAAGTGCTAGATTTATCATCTTTTGAAAGCCTATCCCCCTTTTTTCTAACAAAAGAAGAGTCACGAATCACACAAGTGGAGTTGTGTTATGTAACGAAAACGACCCCCAAAATCGACTCTTGATTAGTCACTCTCCGGCATCCCTCCCTTAGTCCCTTTGATGCTAGTATCAGTGTCGGCAGTGGTGGTGGTGGTGGTAGTGGTAACGACAGTACTATTGCTACTACTACTTATGAATTAGAATTATGATAACTGCGTCTTCACCACCACCTCCACCGTCGCGGCTACTTATAAAGCCAAAAAATAACAATAATGAATTTGTAATTATTAGGGGGCATATTATGCATTGAAATCTTTCCAATTAGAGGGAGACATAATTAAGTTGGGAAATTAGTAGGGAAGGTGGGATTTGCCATTTAGGGAATAAACAACTGTAGCAAATCTTTATATATATAGAATGCAAATTAATGATTTTGTCTGATTAATTAATATAATAAATGGATGTAAGTGGTGGGGTGGGATTAGTGGTTTATAGTGCTGGCAAAATATGATCGGAAGACTGTAGATGAAGCACTCTCCATATGTACAAACCCACACCCTCCAACTTTGCATATATTGTGAGAGGGGTTAAATGCAAAGTGAACGTGCTCTCCATGTTCCCATGTTTACCATGTACTACTCGCCGCCGCCCTCCACCTTTTTTTATTATTTATAACATAACTCAAGAGGTCGACGAATCGACTGACAGACTACCGTCAACATACAACATACAATCCACTCGATCAAACAGGACACTACCACGATCCACTCGATCAAACAGGACATCCGACACTACAAACTCTCTCGAACCTAATCGCACCCACAAATCCGAAAAGTATATAGGAAAGAATAAAAAATCCGAAGACAAACATATTGGATACGCATTCAGTGTTGAGATGAAAGTTATGTAGTATGACTATGAACCGCTCTAGGAGATAAGGTTAGGTACCTACGTGAGATGTACAAAAATGATACATTTTTTTTGTCCATGTCTAGATTGTTTAGTACAGTACATTATTGGATTTTGAATTCAAATTTATGATTAATTTTATTACAATAGGAATTTAATTAATTGATATATATTGAGCTAAATTTTGGTTATAAAATCATTAGATAGCATCATTTTTGCAAGATCTTTCAAATACTCCGTACTATTATTTATATATGTGTCCTATTTTTCTAGTACCGCTTTGGAATCTTCTTTTATGTCACTCCGGATTGTTAGACTACTCCTCTTATTACCAATTAATTTTAGAATTAAACTTAATTGATTAGAAGGTGAATTATAGACTCGATAGATCCACGACATAAACACAATAAGCATATACCATACCTCCCGACGCAACTTCCTAGTGATATAATACTTGCGTAGTTGTGTTATATCGATCTTAGAGAATAGAGATTGTTCAAAAATTGATTTGAAGGCAAGCAAAGGTCGATCTTCAAACAGTTGGAGACTGTCACAGATATACGAGGAAATCCAATGGCATCCATCCAAAAATTAAAAATTAAAAATTAAAAATAATCTCCTTAATTAAAAAAATTGATGAAATTTGGATCCCAAGCTTAGAAAGTACAATTGCGAATCCCGAGGCCACAAATCAAACCTCACACGCCCTTTGTTTTTTTTTTTTATTCCCCATAGCACATGCCACGTAGGTTTCTCTGTACCTAGTCAGATTATGATCCCGCTGCCTACTTTCAAATATATTTTGAAATAATTGCAATAAGTATCCCTAACTTTATGAGGTTTTGCTGTAAATAGCTTAGAATTATAAAGTTTTGAAAAATAATATCACTTGAACAATTCTGTTGATTTTTTTTTTGTTTATTCGGTGACCATTATGTCCCCAAACACAATATCGGTCAAACAAAAAGGAAGGTAAATTGTCTTTAAATATACGAGGATATGTGGGAGGGTATTTTGGTAATTGTCTGTACGGGTTGTTAGCAACCGAAACCACTTGTATAAAGGGGTGTAGCTTTGGCTTACTCCATGGTTGATAGATTCAATCATGCTGAGCTGAAATGGTATCAGAGCAGTGATGATCCACTTCCTCTTTTTGCTATCTGTGTGTTACTTTGCCTTACTCCATGATCGGTTTTTTCAAATCTCGTTTTGGCTCTTTGCATTAGCTGTTTTCTTGAAGATTATTTGGTGATATCATGGTCAGTGCGTGGTGGTGTTTCGACTACTCCAGGTCAAGGATCTGGTGCATTTGAGCGAAAAAATGAGTTGTTTGGTTCCCCTTTTGGTGCATATAGCTCCACTTGCACTCTCGAAAGCCCCCTCTACAGTCTCAATAACTCTTGTAGAAGTCGGGGTCCTGCAACGCCCATTGGTCATATCTTCTGTTGGTTGCTGCATACATCGAACTAATCGTTCACAATCCGTTTCTATGACCACCAATTGAACCCTCCCTTTCCACCCATTGGCCATATTTTGTCAATGAATCGTTTGATCACTAAAAATCGTATGACACCATTAACGCGAATCTATCAATTGTTGGTATTTTCAAGCCATTGATGAAGTTCTGGTACTATTATCGAAAAATTCAACCCAAGTGATATATGATTATACTATTATTGTTGCGATTTAGAGTGAATGCGATAATTACACTATTATTATCACACAAAAAAAAAAAACATTTTCTAGCATATTTTCGTCGTATACAACCAATCAAACTTGGCCAACTAATTACTCGCGTTGCTAATCTGTCTAGGATGGAGAACTACACAAAATGTAGCCCCTCTAATCTAAATGTTATTCGACTCTAAACAAAAATTTGTTCATAATTAAACCACACACTACCTAATCTTCTCAAATCAACATAAATGGAAACAAACAATCATACCATCAAATTTATTTATTTGCGAAAATATCTTCATTTTTTTTAAAAAAAATAACAAGACAACTAGCATTTTATCATTTCGTGCATTTTATTTTTCCCAAATAAACATAAGCGGAAACAAACAAATACAGTATATATTTTTGAAGAGATAAAGCCAGGTATAGCATCATATATTAGGCCAACAATTTAAGGGCGCGTTTGGACATGTACTATATATTAATAAATGAACTTATTTTATTTTGCTGTTAAATACATTACCGGCTAATAGCTAGCTATGTAGTGAGGGACGTTAATTTTGATCATTTCTTGGTACGACCACACAAGTAAATGCGTGCACAGTTATGCGATAAAAGTACGTACTGTAGTCGTAGATCGATATATATCGAATGACCTATACAATTATATGATCGAAAATATGATACATATATACTCCGGAGTAATTAATTCGGTGTATTTACTAACCTGCACCGTACATTAATTTGTACTCCCTCCGATTCAAAATAAGTGTCGTTTTTGCTTTTCACACAATTTTTAAGTAAAATATTAATTATCATTGGTTTTATACATTTTTTCTAAATCTTACGGAGTATCATTTATTAAATATTTACCAAGTTTTTCAACCAATAAGTGAAGAATTTGAAAGAAAAAGTAGTCAAGAAATACAACTTTCAATAACAATTTCCATTAACCAATGTATTAAATTGCATAGAAAATATAAAACGACACTTATTTTGGATCATATTCAAAAGTCTAAAACGACACTTATTTTGAATCGGAGGTAGTATTAGTCTCAAACAACAGTACCTTTGATGTTATTTCTCTTTACCTTTGATGTTTTTTTTTACAGTAGGCAAGAAGTAGATCGACTAAGCGATCTTGAAGCCATCAAAAGATGGCTTGATAACCCTACGCAGAGGGTCGCTAGTAAAAAAAAAACAAAAACAAAAACATTAGGAGCTAAGATTACAATAACATATAAAATTATAATTAAAAACTAAAAAATTATAAATAAATCTATGCGGAGTATTAAAACATCTAGACATAGAGCTAATAATTCTTCTTGAAATCTGGTGGCTTGGTGGCTTAGCCAGCTTGCATGCAAGCTGATGAAGTTGATGGCTTCGACTTAGTGGCTTAGACGGAAGTGACGGCTGCGGTTCTTGTTCTGAATGCAGTGACGGGCTAAACGATTCTTGTAGCGTTGAGAGGAAGTCTCATCCAGCCCCATTAACCTCTTAATTGAAGCGAGACAAAACCTTTTTGAATCATTAGATCCAAAACAAAGGGTGAAAGGGTTGAGGAATTTCTTGGAGAATCAAATGTAACTTGTAATGAAGATTTGGTTGGATATTTTGTGTTTGGATAAATGTTGTTTTGAGAGAGGTTAAAACTGGGAATAGTTGTAGGGTAAGTGTGGTTTGAAGAGCGGGGATGTTTTGTGTGGCTGATGGGAGGACGTGCACATGCGGCAGCAAGAGAGGAGGGACACACCATATCAAGATGGAGCTAGACCTGAGCACGCCGGAGAGAAGATCGGAGGCAAGGCCAAGATGGAGTAGATCTGGGTAGAAAAGATCAAGGGGGAGGGATAGTTCGCAAGGGGAGGCACCAACCGACTGAGGAGGCGCCACCGCAAGGGGAGGCGCCGAAGCCGTCGGGCCTGACGATTGCAAAGGCTGGGAAGGAGAGAGTGAATTTGGTGAGGCCGGCGACAACCGCGGAGCCGCCAGGGCCGACAGAAGATGAAGAGAGGAGGAGGTGAAGTGATGTCGGGGGCTCCCAAACGGAGGAAACCGGGGTGATGTCGTCGGGGGGGCAGCAGTGGCGGCCGGAGCTTGGGCGGCGATGTTGAACATCGATTGGGGTTAGATTTTGTGGGTTGGATTTTGTGGATTTGGCTTTTTCAGAGGGAGATGTGTGCTAGTGGCGTGGGTAGCCCACCGGAGGAGGCCATGGAAGGGAGAGGAAGCAGTTCATGGGTGACTGGTGAGGCGGCTAGGGTTTCTCTTTACCTTTGATGTTGTTTCTCTTTAGTAACGTCGCTATTTTATATAGATGGGTTGGTTTCGGGGTACACAGATATT
Organism: Persicaria tinctoria; assembly: GCA_037127255.1. Taxonomy (NCBI): domain Eukaryota; kingdom Viridiplantae; phylum Streptophyta; class Magnoliopsida; order Caryophyllales; family Polygonaceae; genus Persicaria; species Persicaria tinctoria. The sequence goes on from JBANSL010000010.1 coordinate 5,139,238, forward strand.
ATATCGCATAAACAAAAAAAAATGTGTTTATTTGTTCATGATTATTCGTTTGTTTTAACATGATTATTCATCTACAATTATGTAATTATTCGTCTGTATAAATAGTGTAAAAAATGTAAATTTTATTATAACGAATAATCGTCCAATACCAGTGAATAATTTCATTCCAATAAATAATCTCTCAATACCAACGAATAATCAGAAGTTACTTTTAATCTCATCCGCTAATCTGTCATGTATGGAGGTTTAGGAGGGTATTAGTATAAATACTATACATATTGTAATACTTAGTTTATGATACACGTTAATCCAATTACTCTCTCTACTACTCTATCTCTCTATCCCTCTTTCTCTCTCCCGTATACTCACTCATCCCCTTCCTCTAATGTCTGAACTCTAAAGCTCTCATCCCCTTCACCTTCTTCTCCAAATCCTCCCAATTATCAGTCCGAGATCCCCCTCCTGAGTCGGGACATAACAATGGTATCACATCAGTAGATCCTCCGACCTATATCTCAGTTTTCGTCTTCAAATTTTTTTATTTTTTATTTTTATTTTCTGACTGGAAAGTGACAGCTTCGAAGAGTAACAATGGCGTCCGTGGGGTCTTCACTACCAAACGCTTCAATTGGCGGAGAATGGAAGCGGCAACTGGAGGAATTAGATCGGCGATTTTACAAGAACCTCAACGAAATCAGAATCGAGTATGGTATGCCACCGGTGAACAGTTTGTTCGATCCGATCGGGAATGCGATAAACGATCGAACAATATTTGTGAAGATTTGGGATGAAATTTATCCAATTTCTAGTGAAATTTTGCATACGGTGTTCTCTGAATTTGGGATTCTTGTTGGAATAGAGAGATTGAGCCGTGGATTCCACTCGACAATTCGTTTCTTCGATAAAGACTCGACCATCAGGGCTTTTGAGTCTCTCAATGGCCGGAATGTATACGATAGGTGCTGCAAATTAGAGTTGTTCTTGGTGACTGCAATGGAATCGTCATGCTCGAATCAAGAAAGCATAGCTTTTGAAGAAAGCGCAAAGCTTGAAGAAATTGAAGTGGCTTATCCAAGCCAAGAACTCATCGACAAGCCAAAGGTTTGCAATGACGTACTCGAGCTTGAACAGGCTGGGCAGAGAACTCCGACAATTCATCAAGAAATTCCGACAGAGGTCTCGCAAGCCATCAACACCAATGATTTCTCTTCTGAAATTGAAGGAATCGGACACATGACGAATTTCTCCAAGGTAACTCCCTAAATAGATGCAAGAATGAAATGGCATCACCAAGATCTGTTGGAACTGATGAAATTCATTGTGCAAATCATGAGAATTTGAATGGGCCGGGATGAAGATGGCGCTGACTGATTTTAGGATAGTAGCAATTGAATGTTTAGGGATTTCAGTTGCACATAAGGTGTTTGTAGAAATGTCTGGGCCAGTTGAATCATCATTTGCAATTGCTGCAGCTGTGGTTAAGCATGGAGTACAAGAGGGGAATTCAGTTTTTGATCCTGGAATTGCTCAAATTTGTATTGGGTTGGATAATTTCTTGAAGGCTCGTGTTCAGGCTAGTGTGAAGCAAGTAAGGATTGTGTCAAGGCTTGAGTTTGAAAGGTTTGATGCTCAAGCATTCAAGGTGGTTGTAGACATATCCCATGTTGCATATTGTGGGGCAGATGGGCTGTTTCTGGTTGTAATGAGTTATACAGGTAGGGGAAGCAGTGTGAGGCTTATGAGAAGCCAGATTACAATTCCTTTTGATAGAGGGAAGATAGGTATGGGTATGGGAACCAATTCTTATGGGGTGATATGCGCATTCAGGTTGTTAGTTTTGATCCTAGTGGAGTCATAGCATCACAGGCTTTTGTTTTCCTAACACCACCATATTTTTTTGTTGGTTTGGGAAACTGCTATCATGGATAATCAGTGGTCTTGTATACGTCTTGCTGCTGTTGTCATGGATTGTGTGGTTTGTTGCTGTCATGGATAGTTAGGGTTTGTTGGTTTTCCTAACACCACCATTTGTTGCTTGTTGCTGTCATAGATTGTGGGGATTGGCAGGAAGTGTATGTCTTGGGAACAAGAGGCTATTTGTGGCAAGGTGGACTGTGTTTTACAACCGACACAAATTAAAATCAAACGGGGGGCTTATATGTGCACCAGCAATCATCAACATGTTTTGTCTTATGAGCAAGGGTGAGCTGCTAAAGAAGTGTGGGGAATGTGTGCTTCTGCAGCTGGGTTGTCCAAAGACTTTTACAGATGTACATGCATCTTATATTCATAGACTTTGCTCCTCCACGTTTTTTTATTTTAGTGGTTTTTTTTTTTATTTTTGTTGATTTTGAGTACTAGTACTACTTCACTTAGCTTGGAGGTCAAAGCTTGTATAGGGGGGCGGGGGAGGAATGTCATGTATGGAGGTTTAGGAGGGTATTAGTATAAATACTATACATATTGTAATACTTAGTTTATGATACACGTTAATCCAATTACTCTCTTTACTACTCTATCTCTCTTTCTCTCTCCCGTATACTCATTCATCCCCTTCCTCTAATGTCTGAACTCTAAAGCTCTCATCCCCTTCACCTTCTTCTCCAAATCCTCCCAATTATTAGTCCGAGACCCCCCTCCTGAGTTGGGACATAACATAATCTTCTTAATTCAATGGTTCAAATTTATTAACATTATACACCATAAGAGCTGTTTATATATGATCTAGTGTCTAGATATATATTTCGGATTCTAATCGTTATATTTCTCTATTTTTTACAAAGTTTTTTTCACTTTATTCAATTTCCCTAAATCAATTAGACCAAAAACAAAGTGATCATTGATTTATTATATGCAAGATTTGGTTCATTTATTGCTCATTTTAAACCCGCTAACTTTTTTTTTATTGATGATAAGAATTCGAGTTATTTTAAATAGGGGTGGGCACAAATCCCGCAAATCCCGATCCCGTCCCGATTCCGGTGGGATTTAAGACAAAATATGCGGGACGATCCCGGTGGGATCCCGCAAATCCTTTCCCGTCCCGCATATTACAATAATAATAATAATAATAATAATAATAATAATAATAATAATAATAATAATAATAATAATAATAATAATAATTTTTATAATAATAATAATATAATATTATAGAATAATAATAATAATAATAATATATTATTAGTATTATTATTTTGAGCAAATATTATAATTATAATCATAATCATAATCTTCCATTTATAATAATAATAATATCTGTTTATAATATTATTATTAATATTATTTGAGAAAATATTATTTCTAATTATAATAATAATTTTCAATTTATAATAATAATTGATTATAATAATAATTATATTATTATATAATATTATAATAATAATTATATTATTATATAATATTATAATATAATTTAATAATATTATTAATTTACAATAAAATTATTATTATTATTATATTATTATTATTATATCATATTATATTTTTTTCTTGTAAAGTATAATTATTTTATAATAATAACAATAAAAATAAGTAATAATTTTTTTTTTAATTATAACGTGGCATTATTATTATTATTATTATTATTATTATTATTATTATTATTATTATACCCATTTAGAGCTACAAGAGGCAAATAGCTAAATACGGTATTCTTCCCAACTATCAATCGATAATGAGACAGTATCTGGTGAATCTAGTCTCAATCCCTTTATGTCCTCATCTTGTAAGATAATGTAGCAAAATATGTTGAACATTATAATTAATTATACAATCATTGTATGAATTAATAATAGTATTATAATAGTAATAATAATAATAATAATAATAATAATAATAATAATAATAATAATAATAATATAGTTGAGAAGAATACCGTATTCAATATATTATAAGTATAAATTAATGAATTATGAAAGCATTTTTCACTTTGCAAATTTATATAATATTTTATTATTTTTATTTACGGGACAAGGCCCGTCCCGATCCCGTTCCGTCCAAACACCATCCCATATCCCGAAAAAAAAGTCTCAATCCCGTCCCGTAAAATTTTTACGGGACGAGTCCCGTCCCGACTCAATCTCGTCCCGTGCCCACCCCTAATTTTAAACCTCTAACTAAATGACTCAAGTTTAGTAGTGCGCGCGCCAAAATAAATTTTCTTAAAAAAAAAAGGTGTTAATGAGAAACGTCATCATCTCATCAAACTCAACAAACGGCGTTTGCTGCAACAAAGGTATGTGTCATAAAAAAAAGTTACTTCTTAATCGAGGTTTATAACTACGGAGTATGTTAAATTAAACATACTTATTGCTTTCTTAAAAAAAACTAATTATTGCTAATACTACTGTTTTTTTTTTTTTTGTAAGCCAACCTCGCATATGGTTTATAAATATTCCATATACGGAGTATGTTAAATTCTCCTAGTTAAATAATTAAAGATCAATTGATCGAGATCAAGTAAAATTTAATATGACAAAAAAATTCATATTAATAAATTCTAATCGATCTAACGAATTTTATTATAGACTTGGATTTCATTACCCGTAATTTGTAGTACTACTCCGTAATTAGTTTGTTACCGGTAAAAAAAAATGGAGGGGTAAAACGTAAAACCACATCACATGGATGACATCCAAGCTTCACATGCCGTAACATGGAGGGAGCATACATTGATGCCTAGCTGGGTGTGGGTCCCAATTTCATCCTCCTGTTTTAAAATTTTAACTTTTCGAAGCCGGTCAATCTTATTTTTACCGCATTCATTCTAATTATTTACCTCAATTATACACTGTAGATACCTATGCAATACGTACTCCGTAACGATGAATTTACTGTTGAATTTAAACTGTGGTTGGGGTCCACTTTATATTGTTACGCCTTTGTTGTGCCGTCTTATCAAACCCATTAAATAATTTAAATTGTGTATTAATGTTATTTTATCTGTTCAAGCTAGGGCCCGTTTGGCGTTTGCCTCCCTTTTTTTAGAATTTTACTGTATTTATCTTGGTTCCATCTGCAATTAACAGGAGCCTCCACGAATTCTAAAAAAAAAAAAGAGTTTCCACCAAATTTGTGTAGCTAATTAATTAATTTTGTAATCAGTACAATCAAATATAGTAAATTATACAGTATGCAATAGTGGGAGCAACCAATTTGAAGGTTAAAAAGATTCCATCATTGTTGTCACCTTCGCATTTGAAAAAAAGTTATTTCTTTTGGCTTAGAGTTAAGCTAAAATCAATCATCAATTGATTTAAATTTTGGAAAGATAAAAGCGAAAGAAAATGAATGTAATTTATTTATAATTTAAAATATATTATTAAATATATTATTAAAAAATTTAATCATTAATCCCTTCTCAACTTTTCATATAAATTTTATTTTATTTTCCTTTATTTCGATCACTCATTTGAATAAGGGATAATTATATGAGATATCATACTCGTCTAATTATTACCCCTCCCATCTTATTTTTAATACAAAAAATAGCATTATTATCTTATCTAGATATATTTTCCTATATAAAATTAATTTGTTTTCATTTCGTTTACCTTACAAGTTCATACCGAACGAGCCCTAAATCTTACTGTAATTAATTGCTAGACATACTGGACAACCTATACAGGAGCCCAATGAGAAGCCCAACCCATCTATAGAAGACAAGCAGATAACTTGGGCTTCTCATTGGACTCCTGGACAACCTAAAAGCTTCAGCTATCTAATTAACTTCGCTTAAATCATTATCAAACACAACCTTAATTAGTTTGCACACTTTTAGTTTAGACTTTTAAAGTTACCTTGTGTTTTATCTTCCTACTTTTTTCCTTTAATAGATATTTTCTTCTTGTTTTCTACTTACCATTCAATCAATTTTATTTTTATTTAAAAAAAAAACGCTCGAATTTTGAGTGACGTAATAAGACGGTTTCTCTTAGTAGCCACTTAAAAACCCCGCGAAAAAAGGGGGGAAAGAGGGATAATGAAAGAAATAATACAAACAAAGTACTCCCTCCGTTCCAAAATAAGTGTCATTTGTCTTTTTCTGCACGCTTTTTGAGGATGTAAAAACACTATAAAATATTATTTTTTTAATCAATTTTTTTTAATAATTTCATAGTCGATATTTATAAGTATAAACTTGTAAAAACAAATTTATTAAAAAAATAATATTTTATATAGTTTTTATCTCATTAAAATGCGTGCAGAAAAGTCAAACGACTTTTATTTTGGAACGGAGGGAGTATAAGTTAAAGTTAGTGTATGGAGAGGAAAAAAAAAAGCAGTGAAAAAAAAAAAAAAAAAAAGGAAACCCGTAAAAGAGGGAAGGGGACAGATAGCGAGAGGGTGATAAACAGCGCTTTAATCACATTATCTCCTTACCATGTGCCCACCTTTTCATCTCTTTCAATTTATTTTATTTTTCCTAAATTTATATAGGGCGATTTTGGTAGAGGGCATATTTTGAATATTCAATTAGCCACGTAGCCCATAAATCAATTTAATTAGTTTTGCCCTAGCCCCTTCCCAATATGATAGGTTGGTCAATGGTCAACAGTTTGACCATTGACCGGTCAACGGTTGACGGTTGACCGTTGACCGGTCAACCCATTTTGATGCCAACTTTTTTTTTTGTTTTTTATGCCAACTTTTTTTTTTTTTGATGCCACCTATTTTGAATATTCAATTAGCCACATAGCCCATAAATCAATTTAATTAGTTTTGCCCTAGCCCCTTCCCAATATGGTAGGTTGGTCAATGGTCAATCGGTTGACCATTGACCGGTCAACGGTTGACCGTTGACCGGTCAACCCATTTTGATGCCAACTTTTTTTTTTTTTTTTTGATGCCAACTTTTTTTTTTTTTTTATGCCAAAATTTTACTTTATTTTATTTTCACTTTGATGCCACTTTTTTATGTCAATTTTTCGATAATATTTTTTTACCGTGATGCCATATTTTTGATGATATTTTTTCAAAGTAGTATTTTTGATGACATTTTTTTCTTTAATGTGATACAAATTTTTCAAAATGGCATCAATGGTCAATGTGACATTAGAGTAAACAAAAAATGTCATCAAAGTTTAAAAAGTGTCATCAAATAATTTAATTAGAAAAGTGGCATCAGAGTGAAAATAAAATGTAATAAAATTTTGGCATCAAAACGGTAAAATATGACATCACAAAAAATGTCATCAATGTTTTAAAAAAGTGGCATTAAAAAAAAGTCATCCAATCATTTCATTAGAAAAGTGACAATAAGGTGACAATATTTTGATTCCACGTTTTAAGCTCTTATGCCATCAATTATATAAAATTGTCACCACAAAATGTTGGCATCAAAACGGTCAAATATGGAATCACTAAAAAAAAAAGTTGGCATCAAAAAAAAAAAAAAAAGTTGGCATAAAAAAAAAAAAAAAAAATTGGCATCAAAATGGGTTGACCGGTCAACGGCCGGTCAACGTTGACTGTTGATCGGTCAAGAGGGTTAAGCAAGCTAAAAAAAACAATTAATGGGCTAAGCATGTTAAAAAAACAATTAATGGACCTATCTAGCTAACCAACTATGCTTAAAGGGCTTTTTCAACAAATTCCCTCATTTATATATACAAAATTTATTTATACTCTTTTATGACATGGAGTATATAATAGTAGTAGAATTTATGACATAAACTGTGAATAATCTAGTGCTTAGATAAAGGAGATGATAAATGAGATTTGATGAAAATTTTAAATGTTAAAATTATTTGTACATAACTTATATATAAATAATCATATTGTTATATATGAATAATTTTCACGAAAAGAAAGTTAATACATACGAATAATTATATTATGTTGTACGAATAATCTATATGTTAAAATGTAAGATGAGTTACACCGGATTTATTCCCTCCCCTCCACACATTCCAGTTGATGGAAAATAAAGTGTAACAATGAAACATATTAATATTATGTTGTACATTAATATGAATATTATTTTGTATGGATATGAATATATGAATATTATAGTATGTGAATATGAATATAATATTATTTATTTATTGTATTTGAATATAGATAATATTATATTCATATACTCATATTTAAATCATATTCATATTGACACGATATAATATTCATATATTGATATTCACATAACATAATATTCATAAATATAACACAATATTTATTCGTTTTATCATTGCACTGTATTTTTCATTTCACTATAATTGTTTCATATATATAGATATAATTTTAAACTTATATATCATTATTTAAGATTTGAATTTTTTTAATGCCTGAATTATATACAAAATGTATTTCCTTGTTATATTAAGGTTGATGGTGTTGAAAATTTTAACCCGGGTATTTTAAAGTTTTTTGAATTCGTTTTAAAATGAAATCGCCGGTTTTCCCCATATTTATACATTAACCAGCATACTAACATCAATTAATAAAATGAATTTTAAAACGATATTTTTCTATCCTATACCCCAAGGCCCAAGTGCATAAAATAAGAGTTTAAATTTAGAATTATATTTCAAAATTTAATTGTTTTAGCTTTTCTTTTAATTAGATTCCTAGGGTCGATAATCTTTTTATTAAGAAATCTTTCCCAATTTATGTTCTTATCCTATGCCCTTAGCGTATAGAACAAAAAGACCGATTTAAAATATCAATTAACATGAAATCAAATTTATGTATAATTAACCAGAGAATCAAACACAGTAGCAGACTACATCACCAAGTATAGAGGTTTTTGTAATGTGCTGAATCTCCCTTTGCATGGGCATTTATATAACATTATTCTTCGGGATAATCAAGGGTGAACCTTACTTTGGCAAGACGTCCTACTGTTTGACAACTGTAAAAAAAAAATTAATATTTATGTATAATTAACCAAGTTATACCAACAAGAAGTTGTTGCAAATACAACGGCTATGACCACACAATTTGGTTGGTTGCAACAGTGGACTTAAATTCATCACCTCAAATATTTACATTTGCAATATTTTAAAAATACATTATCTTTAGTTTTTAATCTTTATTTGCTATATTTCATAGTGGAGAAATATTGGGGGAAATCCATAATGTAAATGCCGGTGTATAATTTAAATGGTTGAGGATGGGAATATTACGGGACAAAGAAATCGGACGCGATAGAGAAAGTACGGTGCACGTTGCACTTACTTTTTATTTTTGAAAAATAAATAAATAATTACTCCGTTCACTTGCTAAAAGTTTTATAAAAAGTATATACTGTATTTAAAATAAAATATGGTAAAATGTAATTAAAGGAAAGTATAAGATTCCTTGCCAATTATGTACCAACTAAGGTAACCTTATTTAGCTTCTTTTCTTGGGAAAAAAAATAAATCAACCCAATTAAAATTCCTTGCTAATTAAGTACTAACTATGAACCTAATATTAAGAAAATATTTATAGACTTTTTGTGAGGTAAGCTCTAAACTCTAAGATTCACTATTGATTGTTTTCTAATAACGGTTTGTCTATTGTGTGTTTTCAGAGCATATAATAAGAATACTTTATTGGGAAAGAAAATTCTAAGAAAAAATGAGTGAAAATCATAATTTAATTTAAAAATGACTAAACTGGGTGTATCTTTGATAAGTATTTCTCAATTTGTCCTCTTAACCTATGCCATAAGAGCATTAAATAGAAAATCATTTCTAAGAATTGTCGAAGGATCATCAGAGAGGCACAAGCTCCGCTCCAGGCTCTTTTTTTTTTTCCTTGTGATGCAAAGTTCGGATCTTAGTGTTGTTTATCGGTCTCGATCCTTTAACAGTTACCTGGGCGTTTTTTCCCATGTCGTTTTTTAAAATGTTTTTTTTGAACCTATAAATTTCTATAGGATAATAGTTAATAATTAAAATTTGGGAAATTATTAAATAGATTAACCTCATAATTAGATTTTAAAGAAGGTTAAACAACTTATAATCTATAAACATATTTTTCCAAATCAATTTTTTTTTATCAATGCTCCAACGATATGAGTATATATAATCGAATTTTGTTTCTTTAGGTGTGTTTGGATTTCATTGCATTTTAATTATAATACAGTTAATTTACCTCATTTAATGTAAGCATTTGGTTGTACAAAAAGTATCATAAAAATCGAGGTAAAATAATAATTTAAATAAATAATCACATAAATCGAGATAAAAATAATTCCATTATAATTACTACATTGTGGAATCTAAACACACATTTAATTTAAACACCTTAAAAATTATATGAATCGAACACCATCTTATCTATATGCTTTATAAACATAATACATTTGAAATCCAAACACACCCAAAATATAATTGATCAATATACATTTATTTTATCTAAAATTCTAAATTATTACCTTACCACAAATGTGGGACGTAGGGTCTCTGTTATGCTTTTATCTAAAACAGAGCCTCCATGCACATATTCAAAAAAATCAATACCTGAGTCACATTAATTAGTTTTAGATATTTTTATAGGTACTACAATAGGATCATAGGAAGTATATTTTGAAATAATATTTTTTTACATATATAATTTATTTGATGGAATTTTACCCCCGTTTATTTTTTGGTAGAGAAAGGTAATTATTACCCTTATCAGGGGCTGACCTAAGTGTATGAGCATCCCAAAAAAAAAAATAAAAAAATTTAGTGTTAATTTCTTCATTTTTTCCGTCAAGCATCCCTAACCCGGGAAAAAAATTACAAAAGAAATTTTTTTTACCCTTAAACATTCTCGGAATGATAAATTTTTTACCTTCAAGTATCCCCGGATTGATGGTCCAGGATCCGCCCCTGACCGTTATGAATGTAGTCTATATTTAAGTTAAGATTCATTGGTCACTATATTCTAATCATTTCCCTTCTTCTTCCATTTTTTCATACAAAATTTGTTACCCTTCTACTACGTATTTCCTAATTTGAAGGATGATAACTAATACGTCTAGAATGGTCTAATAACCCCCCAACCCCACTCTCTTCTCCATGATCACAAAAAAAAATGATGATCATATACATTTTATATGTAAAATTTAATATCTTATATTTCCATTCATCCCCTTTTATTTTTGGGTGGATTAGTGGTATTATATTTTTTGTAGCTGCATATCCTATTTATAAAGTGATCACTTGTTTATTTATTTATTTATGATAATATGGTTTTTATATATATCATATTAAAGTTTGATAATATCACATCACCTGTGTAATTTACAGGTAGCTAGTAATAGAAAATGGGAAAAAAATTATTGTCACAGCCTACTCACACACCTTTCCCTTTGAAGCCCATGTACGAGGAAAATAAAAAATAAATATAAAAATATTGGTGTGTTGGGGATGTTAAATCACCCAAAAATTTGTTAGAATCCACTCCCAGAGCTACGTAAAAATTTAAATTTAAAGAACCGAGAGCAAGACCTAATTAGTTTAAATTATTTAACAATCTTCATCAAAATTAAATGTTGCTAGTCAATAAATTAACGAAAATAGATAAAGGGGTGTGTGAAGATCAAGACACTTCTGCTGCACTGCAAGACACAGATTAACTAATTCCAAATCCAAACCCAGAAATCAAAATGAGCTGCTTTACTGTTCCATTGTCAAAATGAAGTAAAGAGCTCAGCCGTCACATGCCTAAAGCTTCCATTTGATGATCCCAAAAAACCCTAATCAATGCAAGTTGTCTCTTACATCAACTTATATAGCTGTAAAGTCACGTGAAGGACAGGTGCTCTAGGAGCTTATTACACAAGGCAGTTAAAGCAAGCAAATAACAGTAATGCCATTGGCAACAAGACAAAAGAGTAAGGATAAGCAATGAATATAAGTAAACCAGATTAATAAAGCAATACACATATGTAATTCAAGCAATGCACATATGTAATGCATCATATTTCCACATCCCCCCTCAAGTTGGACTTGGGGTGAAGCCAACAAGACCCAACTTGAGTGAGAATAGCACGTGTTGCTTCTCTCCCAGTGGCTTAGTGAATATGTCAGCCAGTTGAACACCTGTTCTGACATGTTGTGGTAGTACAAGCCCTTCAAGGAGATGTTGCCTTATGAAGTGGCAATCTATCTTCAAATGTTTAGTCTTCTCATGGAATACTGGGTTCTCTGCAATGTGGATGGCAGCTCTGTTATCACAGAATAGAGGGAAAGGCTTTGGAAAGTGAATGTTCAAAGAATTCAAGATGCCATCCACCCATATGAGCTCACTTGTTGTAGCAGACATGCTTCTATACTCTGCTTCTGCAGAAGATTTTGACACAGTTGTCTGTTTCTTTGTCTTCCATGAGATAAGAGAATTGCCAATGAACACACAATACCCTATGAGGGATTTAGCAGTGAAGTGACAAGTTCCCCAATCAGCATCACTGTAGGCAGTTATAGAGAGGGCATTGTTCACTGGATAGTATAAACCAACACCAATGGTACCTTTCAGGTACCTCACAACATGCATTGCAGCATCTAAGTGTGGCTGTCTTGGTTGAGACATAAACTGGCTTAGGTGCTGGACTGCATAAGTAATATCAGGACGAGTTAAATTTAAAAACAACAATCTTCCAAGCAACCTTCTATAAATCTCAGGATCATCTAGCAAATTTCCAGTCTCAGTTGATAATTTCAAGCCCCTTTGCAAAGGAAAAATGGCTGGCTTGCAATTTGTCATGTGACAGTCTTCAAGTATGTCTAAAACATACTTTCTTTGACGAAGATGAGTACCATCACCGTCTCTTAAAATTTCCAGTCCCAAAAAGTATCTAGCCAGGCCTAGATCCTTGATTGTGAACTTATCATGCAGGGCTTTCTTTGTCACCATAATCTGCACCTGATCATCTCCAGTAAGCAATACATCATCAACATAAATCAGTGCCACTGTCATGGAAGCACCAGTCATCTTAATAAACAAAGAATAATCTCCCAAGCTTTGTACAAATCCCATGGAAATAAGGAATTTGCATAGCTCAGCATTCCACTGTCTAGAGGCCTGTTTCAACCCATAGATAGATTTTCTAAGTCTACAAACCATCCCAGGTTTGTGTGTGTTGTATCCTGCAGGAGGTGTCATGAACACTTCCTCATCCAAATGCCCATGTAGAAAGGCATTATTCACATCCAATTGGTGTAAAGGCCAACCCTTAGCAGTGGCTATAGCCAACACTATCCTCACTGTACTGAACTTGGCAACAGGTGAGAATGTGTGCTTGTAGTCTTTTCCTTTGATCTGGTTGTATCCTTTGGCCACCACTCTGGATTTGAATCTTTCAACTGATCCATCAGGTTTATATTTGACTTTATAAACCCATTTACTTCCAATGGCCTTCTTTCCTGGTGGAAGCAAAGTCATCTCCCAAGTCTGATTGTTTTCTAAAGCCATCAACTCCTGATCCATAGCATCTATCCAGTGTTGTTTCTGAACTGCTTGCCCAAAATGTGAAGGCTCATAAACAGTTGCCATAAAGGCAAAAGATCTGATATAAGAATCATCAATTCTTTCCTGAGACTGAAAGCAATCTGCTAGAAAAGACTGAGATTGAGAATCATTTCTTCTTGGAGTGCTGTAAACAAAATCATTCCATCTCTGTGCTCTTGTCACCTGTCTTGATGACCTTCTTAAGGGTGGGAAGTTGATCTCATCATTAATCAAATTCCGTGGGACATCTTGATGAATATCTAATCTGTTGGTGCTCCCTTGAGAGTTCTCGGTATCAGCAACCTGAGAGGGTAGTGGCTCAAGCTCTTCAGTGGAGCCTAGATGATCAACTAACTCATGAGATCCCAGTGTTGAAGAGGGAATTAAAGGCTCTATGGAAGGAACATAGTCATCTGCAGGATTTACTAAAGGGAGTGAAGCACTTGGCATCACATCTTCCTTCCTACCCTCTTTAACATCATCCTTAAAAGGGAATAATCTTCATGAAAAATGACATCTCTACTGATAAAAGTCATTTTGGATTCTAAATCCTACAACTTATAAGCCTTTTGGCCATGAGGATAACTGAGCAAAACACATCTTCTACCTTTAGCATTCATCTTGTTTCTGTCTTTCATTGCTACAGGTGCATAGCACAAGCAATCTATAACTTTCAATTCATCATATCCAGCAGGTTTTCCAAACAACAGTTCATAAGGAGTTCTCCAACCCAATATCTCTGTTGGCAATTTATTAATAATGTGTGTTGCAGAAAGAACACACTCTCCCCAAAACTTCAAGGGAAGACATCCATGACTTCTTATAGATCTAGCAGTCTCAATGAGATGCATGTGCTTCCTCTCCACTCTACCATTCTGTTGTGGAGTGTAAGGAACACTTCTCTGATGCATGATTCCCATGTTGGCAAAAAAATCTTGACACTTCTGAGAAGTGAATTCAGACCCATTGTCTGTTCTAAAACATCTCACTGTCTTATCAAACTGAGTTCTAATGTGAGCAATAAAGTCACAAGCTGTCTGATATACCTGTGATTTGGACTTAAGTAAGAAAGTCCAGGTTACCCTTGAATAATCATCTAGAACATTTAGAAAATATTGAAAACCATTATAGGTGGGAGTCCTATATGGTCCCCATATATCCATGTGAACCAAATCAAAAGCATTAACTGCCCTGGCATTACTTCTTCCAAAAGGAAGCCTGTGAAACTTACACAAAGCACAAGTCTCACAATGAAATTCATCAAAATTAAACTGCATCATGTGATCAATATGTCTCATTTTAGAAACTGAACTATGTCCCAATCTGGCAAGAGCCAATTCTAAGCTACTGCTAGCTTTATTACATAAGCTCAAAGGCAAAAAAACTCAAGTATCTATCTCTTCTGCATCTTTCCCAATTCTGAAACTGATCTTCTGACAGCATCTTGTAGAGGCCATGCCTTCTCTCTCCAGACAACAAGATCCCTTAGTTCCAGGGTCCTGTATATAACAAGAATCTCTAGTAAAGATTGCTATCAATTCATGATCATCAAGCAAATTTCCAACAGATAATAAACCGTGCTTAAATCCTGGAACTAATAAAACATTCTTCAAGATTACTGAGCTGGTCAACTGCAGTGTCCCCATCTCATTCACAGTTTTAATAGAACCATCATGCAAACCAATATGAATCTGTTTCTCCAACTGCATTCTTTCTTTCATATAGAAATCATTGGGCATCATGTGATCTGTTGCCCCAGTGTCAACAATCCACTCCAACTTGGAGTTATTTAACTGATTAAAAAACTGAGAAGAAGATGAAACTTTACCTGCAAAGTTGGCAAAGGCATTCTCAGAGGTACCCTTACCCTTCATCTTCTTCATGATTTCCTGGTAAACAACATTGACCATAGCTGTGTCAAGCTGGCTACTGCTTCCATTCCTATTGGCCATCTCATCATCCAAAGGAGTTCCCAACTAGACCTGGGCAAACGCGGGCCGGCCCGCCCGGCCCGTCCCGCCCGCCCGCGAAATTGGACAGGCTTGGGTAGGGGGAAAAGCCCATGCGGGCCGCTAGGCCCGGCCCGCGCCCGCAGCGGGAACGGGATTGGGTAAGCCAATCTACCCGTTGCGGGCCGCTAGGCCCGTAACGGGTACCCGCTATTTTTTTAATATATATATTATTAATTTAAAAAAATAAAAACATATAAAAACAGTAATATATGTGTATATATGTAATAAATAATATTATCATTCATTTAAAAATATAAAAACAGTAACTATATATATATATATATATATATATATATATATATATATATATATATATATATATATATATTATTATTAATAGAGAACTATATATGTATAACATACAGTAGGTATTTATTTTTAAAAAACAGTAGGCTTATGTAAATAACCTATATTATTCATTTTATATGTAACATATATATACTACCTACTGTATATATAAGCATGGAAATAGTAGGTATTGGAAATACATATATATGTAAAATGAATACACATATATTACAGTAGGCGTAGTATATTAAAAATAGTAGGTGGTATATAAATAATATATGTAATATATATAATAGGCTTAGTATAATCTTAATAAGAAAAATTAATTAGGTTTGCGGGTACCCGCGGGCTACCCGCGCCCGCATTCGCGGACGGGCTTAGACACGACTTCCAACCCGTTAAGCAGGCTTAGCCCGGCCCGCACTCGCAACAACGGGACAAAATCTTGAGTAAAGCCCGGCCCAAGCCCGGCCCGCGCCCGCGTTTGCCCAGGTCTATTCCCAACTATCCCATATTGTCTGACTCTGCAACATTCACTGAGCTCCTGCTCCCACTGTTAGTTCTCTCATTGTTTTTCAGTTCTTTGTACCAATCAGGAACTCCATGCAGTTTGAAGCACTCCTCAGCTATGTGCCCCTTATATCCACAATGAGAACATTTCTTCTCATACTTAAGCCTCTTTAATTCCTTCCAGTCCTTTCTAGCTCCCTGATTCCCACTGTTAAAGTTGGAATAACTATTGAAATTTCCTTTGCTAGCAGCAAAGGCATTAAAATCTCCCATAGCTGACTGTGTGGTTCATGTTGCCCCAACACCTGACTCCACTTGCTGCAATATGAAGTAAGCTTTGTTCACTGGAGGGAGAGGGTCTGTCGCCAAGATCTGATTCCTTGCAGCTTCATAGTTGTCATTCAAACATGCCAGCAGCTGCATCAATTTGTTCTTAGCATCAATCTCATTGACCTTCTTGACAAGATCACAGGTGCACTGTCTCATGACTCCACGAGTACACTCAGGTATCTGCTCTAGAACCTGAAGCTCATCCCAATATTTCTTAAGAACATTGTAAACCTCTCCCAGCTTCATGCTCCCTTGAGTAACATTGTTCAGTTTCCTCTTAAGTTGAAAAATCTGTGGAGCATTATTCTGACTGTACCTTTTCACTAGTTCATCCCAAAGCTGCTTAGACGAATCCACAAACACAAGACCCTCAGCTATGCTATTTTCCATAGAATTCAATATCCAACATCTCACCATGAAATCAACCTTTATCCATCTGTGTAAGTCAGCATGATTCTCTGCTGGCTTCACACATGATCCATTCACAAATCCAAGTTTGGATCTAGCTCCTAAAGCCATAATGACTCCCCTACTCCATGTCATGTAATTGGATCCATCAAATAGAGCAGCAACAAGCAGTGCTCCTGGATGATCTGAATTAAAAAGGAACAAAGGATCATTGTTGTTACCTTGGTTTCCTCCATTTCCTTGATTTCTGTTCTCAGTTTCCTCAGCCATGTCCTGTACTCAGCAACTTTCTTCAAGAAGTAAATAATCAATCTCAAATCTGGACCGTTCGCTCTGATACCATGTGAAGATCAAGACACTTCTGCTGCACTGCAAGACACAGATTAGCTAATTCCAAATCCAAACCCAGAAATCAAAATGAGTTGCTTTACTGTTCCATTGCCAAAATGAAGTAAAGAGCTCAGCCGTCACAGGCCTAAAGCTCCCCTTTGATGATCCCAAAAAACCCTAATCAGTGCAAGCTGTCTCTTACATCAACTTATATAGCTGTAAAGTCACGTGAAGGACAGGTGCTCTAGGAGCTTATTACACAAGGCAGCTAAAGCAAGCAAATAACAGTAATGCCATTGGCAACAAGACAAAAGAGCAAGGAAAAGCAATGAATATAAAGAAACCAGATTAATGAAGCAATACACATATGTAATGTAAGCAATGCACATGTGTAATGCATCATATTTCCATAGGGTGGTGAGTTGTAAGCAAATACTATTTAAAGGATGGTTTCTGTAATTTTAAATTTAAGGTGTGGTTAAGTGAAAACACCCATATTTAAATGGTGTTTTTTTATATAAATTTTCAAAAATAATAATAACTAGTACTTTTCCCGAACCATGTTCGGTTTTTTTTCAGTATATTTTCGGTTGAGCGTCAATTTTCAACTAATATACTTCTCACATTGCTGTTCTTCGAAATCTTTGGTTGTTATAGTAAATTCTTTTATCTAGACAATTGATACTCTAAATCTGACAAAGAAAAGTAGACCAAACACTTCCACACCTCTAGACAATTGATACTCTAAATCTTTGGTTGCCATAACCACCCACTAATCCCACAACTTTCAACTTCATGGCCATTAACTATTTCACACCATTGCTGTGAAACGTGTTGAGATAAAACTATGGATTTATCATTGTGATAGTTTTAAGGTGCGGCATGTTACCATGGGAGTCCATATATTCCAAATGTAACCTAACGGCAACAAATTTGTAGGTTTTTATATTTATAATGTATTAGATATTAAAAAATGTGTTTCATGGTCATTAATTATTTCACACCGTTGCTGTGAACACGTGCTGAGATAAAACGATCGATTCATCATTGTGATGGTTTTAAGGTGTGACATGTTACCATTGGAGCCCATATATTCCAAATGTAACCACCATTTGACAATTTCTTTTCAAATGTTTATATATCCCGGGTTTTTTTAGTCGTATTGTATTCTATATTGAAAACTATTTTTCATGACCATAATATACTTCACACCACAATTGTAACCTCATTGCACCCATATGAAATGCAGTGTCAAAACACAATTAAATAACACAAACACAAAATTATATTATTACTATTATCCCAAACCAGAGTAAACGTAACCATAGAAACAACAACATAAACAAATGGTTCACATCATACACCTCAACGGAACAAAAGCATACAAATACCCATTCATAACCCCATACCATATGAAATTAGATAGATAAGGCATCTACATGACCTATTTATTCGATAATGTACCTAAACTTAGGCTGACCATTCCAGTCATAATCAACAAAATTAAAATGCGGGCGCATTTCATGGACGCGAAATTCTTTTGTATACTCGGTGAGTGGGAAGTGAACTACATACTTACAATCTCGCTTATTGCAGCGAATAACGTTACCATGCCAATATCCATCCTTGTCATTGCAATCAACAGAATCCTCAACATCATATTCACTTACCGGCTCTTCGGGTGGAATAGGACGAATTCGACTAGTTGGTACGATTTCCTTCAGACTTCGACGACCGTCGTTACTCTTCAATGAGATATACTTGACCTCATAGTGCATCCGGTTTACCACACGTCTAACAATTGCTTCGTAAATGGAGCCAAAAAACCCCTCCTCTCCTCCAGTAACCTCAACGACATCTCCTTTCTTAAATAAGGGACCCTCCTCTCCTACAACTACTGATGTGCTGAATTTCACATTTAGTAACTGAATAAATTTATGTATCTAATCTTGTTAACGAAATGATTACAATACCACAAAATTAGGGGCAATACAGAAGCAAGATTCAAACAATTTGTTAGGGCAAGTGCACAACCAGTAGAGGCTATAATGTAGGCCATATGGAAGTGAAAAATCAATAGCATAGGAGTATATCCATCATAACAACAGTACACCATGGCTCCCAACATTTAGAATTTAAACAAAAAATCAAATACATACCCGGATTTGATCACGATCTCTACTGGCTCCCAACTTTCACATTTCCTCCTCCATTTGGCAAGAGCAAGTTGATTCTCTTGATTAAAGTTCCCAATTTCAATGCCCAGATAGTACGTTCTACTTCAAATAACTGAGCCAATATGTATAAGCCCTAATTTGTAAGGAATCAAATCAGTCAAAAGGAGCACAAATTGAAGCCGTAAGGAAGAATGAATCAATTGTGTACTCAATCTGAACCTCTGTTTAATGAATTAAGTAATTAACAGGGGAAAGAAAGAGGAAAGCAGGATAGTACCAAGTTTCCGAGTCGCCAGGCGACTGAGCCGCCTCCCGCCATCGCCACCCTCATCTGCCCCGACATCGACCGATCAACACCCGAGTGACCACGTCTGCACCGGAAACTTGCGGGATTGTTAAGATCGGTCCTCTGTGGACTGAAGTACTACTTCTCTTCCTCGCGACTTCTCTTGCGGCTTCTCTTCCTCGCGGCATAATTGACCATATCAAAACCTAATTCAATCCCCAAAAATCCAAAATCCTCAATAAGTTAAAGGGGAGAATAGGAATTCCAGATTAATTAAAAACCATAACAACACGTCTGCACCGAAAACTTGTTGGGGAAGAGAGGAAGTACCGTCAGGTGCGAGGAGGAGATGAAATATGAGAGCAGTTGTAGCCTTGCAGGGAGAACGTGGGGGAGAGAGGATTGAAATTTTTTTGTTTTTAATTTTGCCCAAAGAAGGACACGTGGTTCATTCTTTTACAAAGAGGTTGCTTCTAATAAAATTATAAGTATAAGGGGTGGATAATCAGTGGTGGCAGAGGAAGGGGGAGCTCGATGCAGTTGAAAGCCTTTTTTTTTTTATTACAAGAGGCAAAAAATAAGGAAGACTTTGGAAACTAAAGATCAATCTTGATCATCCCTAGATGATGAGTTGAAGCCCTTCTAATTTGGAAGAAATACTAAGAATTTTTTTTAATATTTTTTCTTTTATTTTTTACAAATTTTAGTAATAAAAGATTTAAAAAAATAGAGAATCACAAACACATTATCTTAGTTAATAAGAAGGGGATATCTATTACCTTTTATTTATTTATTTATTACAGTAGGCAAAAATTAGGTGGATCTTATAGAAGCAAGATGCCACCATGATCATTTATACAGATGATGTTATAAAGATCCCGACCTACAGGTAGGGAGGTTCGAAAACGTACAAATATTCCTAGATTTAGCTATAAAATCAGTTGTCTTGTTTTTTGCTTCCTGGTAGCAGTGTCTGAATTCGATGCTGTCAAAGTTTGAGCTAATTTTCCTGATTAGTTCCACTTCCCGCAGAATTTCCCATCTAATGTACTTGCTATCATTGATTGCCTTGGTGACTTTCAAGCAATCTCCTTCCACTATGACTCATCGTAAACCTTTAACTAGAACTAAGTTTACACCTACAAAAAATGCAACAGTTTCTGTTTGGATAGCAGAGATTGCTTCCGTATCAGATTGACAAATATCAATCACAAAACCATTATGGTCCCTAATAATCCCCCCCTCCCCCCCTCACTTGGCAATCGCCATTGGGTTTTAGTGAGCCACATCTACGTTGATTTTGTAAATAGCCCTAGATGGTTTGGTCCATTTAGAATTACGTCTCCTTTTTACAGTTTGCGATGAGGGCACACTTATATTTTTGGTTGCATCATGCCATTCACTGAGATCGGTTATTACTCCTATGGCCATCCGATAAAGGGATGTCCGACTTTTTATTCCTAAAGATCGTTTCATTCCTAGCTTCCCAATTTTTTTGCCATATAAAGTAGAGTTCTTCGATAGTTTTCTTGTCATAATCTGGTGTCAAAACTTCGCTAATTTTGGTACAATAGTTGGGTATAGGTGGTATGGTTTTACATAACATTTGTTCATAAGCAGCAATAGTAGTTCTAGTGAATGGACAAAGGACAAAAAGGTGGTTGTTGTCTTCGTTACTGTCATTACAAAAACAACAACAAGAAGGTACTCTATTGATATACCTGTTTAATCTCTCCTTTGTGGCAAGACTATCAGTTGTTATCTTCTAAAGGGATTTTTTTATTCTCAGGGGAAAGTTTAATTTCCAAATCCACTTGTAATCTTCGGTAGAGTCGTTGCTACTGTTAGTCATTTGTCTGACCGATCTAGTAGTAAACTGGCCATCCGAATTAAATTTCCAACTTAGTTTATAAGGAGTGTTCCAATTAGGGATTCAAATTCTGGTGATATGTTGGACAATGTTATTTGGGAAAATCTCATGGAGGAGGGGAATATTCCATTCCTTGTTAGATGTGAATAACTGATTAAATTTAAGGTCGGGATCAAGATGCCCTTGAATGTTTGTGAGATTATGATTGGAACTTATAGATCTTTCCAAACATTTATAGAGTCTCCATTTCCTACTATCCATAGTAACCCTTGAAGGAATTTTTCTCTTAAGTGAAGTAGCATACCAAATTGTCAGGATGTGTTTTGCGATGTTCTTTCCATTAATCCTTCCTGTTGGAGGTATTTCTCTTTTATTATTTTCACCCAAATGTTATTAGGCTCAGAATAAAATTTCCAGAGTAATTTCATTTAGAGGATGATGTTCATGTCTTTCACAAGTTTTAATCCTAAACCTCCTTGCTCTATAGGTTTGCAGATTTTATCCCAACTAATTAAGGGGGTGTACATACCTTTCTGAATGAAGTTTGTTCCAAAAGAAGTTCTTTTGTATTTGATCGATTTGGTTTAGTATGCCTTTCGGTAAGAGGAAATTTTGCATTAGGTAGTTGGTTTTGGAACTCAAGTTTGCTTAAATTAGAGTTGCACGCCCCGTCTGGCTGAGAGAGGAGGTCTTCCATTTGGATAACTGTTTTTTCAAACTCTGACTGGCTTGGTTGAATACAATATTTTTTACTCTTCCTCTTACAAATGGGATACCAGGGTATTTCCCAAGAGTTTTTGAAATCGGGATGTTCATATCATGAGGTAGGGAGAATTGGCTAGATTTGGGTTTATATTTTCCGAGAATTAAAGAGAACTCTTGTTATAGTTCATGGTTAGCGCGCCCCAAAAGATTTGAGAAATTATTGAGAATATTTTTAATCGTGTGGAGACTTTTGTGGGAGGCTTTTGAGAAAATTATGGTATCATCGGCAAAAGTAAGAAAGGGGATTGGAATACCATTTTTTGGTTAGCTTAATTCCTATCAGGGCATCATCGTAGGTTGCTTCCTCTATTAATTCTTGCGCTAAATTTTCCATGACCGGGATGAAGATATAAGGGGTAAGTCGATCATCTTTGTCTTATCCCTCTTCCAGTTTTGAATTGGGTACCAGGGCGATTGTTGACTAAATACTGAGAATGTAGTCGTTGTAATGCAGTTCATAACCCAGTTAATCCATTGGGGGGGCAAATTAAACCAAATTTAGAAGAGTGACTCTTATGTACGTAATCCCAGTTGATTCTATCATAAGTTTTTTCCATGTCTAACTTGAGAGTCATCCCTCCTCTCTTTTTCCTTTTTATTTGTGGTAGTTATAAAAGATTTCATGAGCGATAAGAGTATTGTTTTTGATGAATCTTCCTTTTATAGATTCAATTCTCTTTACTAAAAAGCTATTTGCCTTGAAATAATAAATTCAAACCTCTTTACCTCACTTTTTAATAATTTTTGTTTCTCTTAGTTTCTTTTTACTAAAAAGCCTAAATAAATAACACACACACACACACACACACACACACATATAGGGTGTGGTTCCAGAGTGCACACCCCTTACGATGTACCTTGTGCACAATTAAGAGCCGTTGATGAAGAAAAACGGAAGGTCGAGATTAAAAGGGTTTTTTGTGATTTTTATTTATTTTTAAAAAAGAGAAATTGGTGGGACCCATACAAATACACCACCATCTCCCAAATGAATGTGTGCAGCGCACTTGCCAATTTTGAACGGTAGGGTTGGAAATCAAATGGGGATTTTTTTAAAGCAATTTATTTTTCCATTAAATTACTAGGATATCCAATTACCATAATTTATTTTTCCACCAACAGCATTTTCGGATTTCCAATTGCCCGCATTTCACTGAATAATGTGTCCTCTAACACTGAATAATGTTTCATATATTATCGAATAATGTTATGTTTTTTTCCATCCCATTCAGATCAAAATTTACCAATTCCATCGAATAATTTGTCACATGCTACCGAATAATATTTTTTTGTCCATCAATTTTAAATAAAAGAAACCCAAAATCTCTCAACAATGATTACGATCTATACGAATAATGCTTCATATTTCACTGAATAATGTTTCACATTTCACCTAAACGTCGAATAATAATTGTATTCCACTGAATAATGTTTCACGTGTACCGAATACAATTAACTATCTCAGATTTCCCTAAAAAAAATGACAATTATCGTGAATAATCTTTATAGATTTACCGAATAATACTTGTATTCAACTGAATAATCATTAGAGATGAATTCCAAATAAGATTCATATATATGCAATTCGAACTTCAAAGAGATCAAAATGTGCTTATAAGAAATTAATAAGTAAAAGAAATTAAGAACATGTTGACTAATACACTTCAAGAAATTAAAGAAACATTGTGTGCTTGTAGTTACAAGCCACAAATTCACACCGATCAATCAAACCCAAAAAAAAATAAAAATCACACCGATCAAAGGCAGTACGACAATATGGCATTCGACCAGTTGATTAATTTCATTAACAAATCAAAACCATTCACAAATCAATTACATATTCACATTCACAACAGATGAATTCAATCACCACCACCACCACAAATCAATTACATATTCAATTTCACATTCACAACAAATCAATTACAGATCAGATTCACATTCACAATCGAAATCGAACCTGAGGCGCAGGCCACCGTCGGACCAAGTGGAGGAGAGAGAGAGAGAGAGCAGGTAATCTAGAGCAGCAGTGGCGATATCCTCCGATGGTGCTAAGAAGGGGTGGTGTCGGAACATGAGTCGCCGGCGCAAGGAAGCAAAGGGAGCGAGAGAGACGCTTCGAAGTGGTGATGGAGTGACACCGGACAGCAAGAGGAAGGAGAGAACGGTGGCGCTCAGGGCTGGCATCGGTGACGCGGGATGGTGAACATTACCGCCAATCAGAAACCGCACACCACCGATGTGCTCAGCCATCGATCGCCCACGAATAGCCGTCATCGTCGACCTTGATTTCTTCATCAGGATTCGATTCGGCCACCGTCGTCGACCTTACTGTCGCCAGCTGCTGCCGCCGCCGATTGCCCACGACTCGTCAGCCTTCAATCGCTCCACGAATCGCCGGTCGTTATCCTTGGGTGCGCCTGATGAAGAAAACTAAAATTGAGGACTAGGGTTTTTATCACTCACCTTCTACACGCGCTTCACAATGAAATTTAGATTAATTTTTAATTTAATTTTTTTAAATCCACTTTAACACATGTCACCATCTCAACCCTCTATTCAATTTAAATCAAATGTTCACAACTGTGCACAAGGTACACCCTAAGGGGTGTGCACAATATACCTATTCTCTATATAGGGTGTCTATATATATATATATATATATATATATATATATATATATATATATATATATATATATATATATATATATATATATATTTATATTTATATTTATATTCTCAATTTTTAATATTTTTTTAACTAATATTGACTATTTAAATTATAAATTTAATATTTTTTCTCATAAATTTAAATAAAAAATATTTTTTATATATACAAGTTAAAAAATTCAATTTTTTTTAGTTAACATCCCTAATTTTTTTTAATGAATCAGCTAGTAAATTATTTTGAGTCGAGTCGCATAAAGTTGCATGTCGATCATTAAGACATTAACTCATCTCACCTTAATTGTAAGGACATTTTTAGCAGTAATTAAATGTGCAATATATAACTAAACAAACATGCTATATAATTAAGAAAAATCAAAGTATATATACAATTAATGCATGTTTTATATATAGTTTAGTTACTAACTCATATTCTACCTCAAGTGAGATCTTTTGATGTTTTAGTTTCATTGTTGGGGAATTACTTATTTTCGATCCATTTGTTAATTTGAACATCTTTTTGCATCTTCATTTATATTTATGAAATATTTATGATAGAGAATATGATAGCAATAATAACAATAACAACCACACCAACAATAATCAATCAATCAATCAAAATACTAAAACATAGAAAAAATACTCCACATTTTTACAATATGAATTTATATCATTATATATACACAAATAAGAATAAAAAGAAAATTAAAAAGAAATAATGTGTTGTAGAGTTGTACGTATATTTAATTTATAAAATTTGTGGACAAGAATAACAAGATATATACGATAG
Source organism: Persicaria tinctoria (assembly GCA_037127255.1). Lineage (NCBI taxonomy): Eukaryota > Viridiplantae > Streptophyta > Magnoliopsida > Caryophyllales > Polygonaceae > Persicaria > Persicaria tinctoria. The sequence continues at coordinate 5,165,095 of JBANSL010000010.1, forward strand.
GACTGGTAGAGTGTCAATTTCAAAATTATTACATTGGCCGTGGGCCGACATCCTTCTCTATGTTCATCAAAAATAATATCCTTTCATCAGTATTTTTACCATAGAAAAGGTAAATATATAAATGTTCTTATCTTAATTATATCTAACTACCACACTCTCCCACTATATATATATATTAGAAAATAAAATAAATTAACAATACATCTCCTAATTGATACATATAATATTTTTACAATTTCTATCTAACTAAAATATAGATATTATTAGATTTATTAGTAGTAGACTTTTTCCTTCAATATTATTCGAACAATTTATATAACTAATATACCATTCAAATATAAAAATAATTGCATTAAAAAACTTTAAAAAAATAATTGAAACTTTTAAAGATTAAGGATATTTATTTATATAAAAAAGATAGGGTTCAGTTTGTTAAAGAAATGATAAGAATAATTTTAAAAAATATATTTGAAAAAGAAATGAAAAATAATAATTTGGGAAAAAGTTACATTTTGTTAAAAAATAATGAATTTTTTTTTAAAGTAATGAAGAAAGTATAATTTGAACTTTTTGAGTTATAAGAAAAATAATTGTATATGACAATTTTTAAAAACGTACTATATGTGTTATATATTAAACATGTGATAACTAAAATATTAATACAAATAGCTAACATAATTACTAATTATATTTCATCAAATAGATATGGATTGATCTTGATCATATATTATAAGTCTAATTTTTGTACAGATTAATTATATTTATTTTTATATTTTAATACATTTTTATAGATAATTGATGTCTTTTTTTTTTATACTGTTAAAATATTCTCATTTCAGTATGGGAAGACCAAAACATTTATATCAACCATATGATAAATAAAATGTCAATCTATAATAAACGTGAACATTGATTCTATATAATTTGTTATATCTATATATTAATTGTTAGTAGTCTCACCATCTGCCGACTTTATCAGCGCGCCTCTCGAGACGTCAGACCTGTCTGATTCTCGAATTCTTACCTTATATATATATAATTAGCCTATCTATTTTTGCATGATAATCTAGGTTTATTGCCATATTTTTTATTTTTTTGATAAATAATCAATGTAATTTTAAAATGTTGTATTAATATATTTTTATGTACGAGATGACATTTAAACGAGTATAGTAGATGCCAAAAAATCAAATTTCTTATAAATATATGTCATAAGAACTTAGTTGATATTCCAAATTGGAAAATAAATTGGAAAATAAAATATGATTGTATATTTCAAATTACAAATATTTCATTTAATGACCTAATTTTTTTAAAATAATTATAAATATGAAAATAATTGAAAATACCGAACCAATTCGATACTTCGATGGATAAAAAAAATAATAAAAAATAAACCGTTATGATACAAATGAACGAAAAGTGATTATATTGTATTCACTATGTTAATTAGAACTTACATCATTTTAGAATTCAACACAGTTATTAAGAAAACAAAAAAAAAATACCCTGATATGTAATGATCTTAGTCATAGGATTGTTAAGAGCTCAAGTGAGCAACTAGGCCAAATGAATATGGTTAGGCCTTTGTAATTGGTCTATAAATAGGACCATTAGACCATTGAGGATGGGTATGCAATGATAAGACATATTTTCCCTCTCAAACTCTTCTTCCTCACCTCATCCCAATTCTCTCCTCACCTCGTCTGTTCTTCTCTTCTCATCTCCAAATTCTCAGCTTCTCCTTACACTCCACCAAGAGCTTAGCTCTACTCTATGATCCAACAGATTGGATCATAACAGATTGGTATCAGATTCAGATTGGGACAGCAGATCGCGCGCCATGGCAGAAGGTACAAGATCGAAGACATTGGAAGTTCAATTCCATGAATTCAAGGAAGATACGAAGACATTCATGGCTTCCACATTGAAGTTCATGGCGGATTCTCAGCAGTATCGCGAGGATCAGGCCAGGATGTTCGGGGAATTCAAGATCCATAATGATAAAAGGATGGAACAGCTCGCCGAATTCGTTCGTCATCCTCCACACCAAGATCGCCAGCAAGATCACACATCAGATGCAGATAGGGGATCGAGTTCCCGAGGGGGAGCGCAAGGTTCAAGAATGGAGCACCGCAAGGAATCGGTAATGGGGAACGGTCCAATTGGCCAGGAAATTCCGGGGTCAAGGTGGAACCAGTGCTACAATGGAGGTCCAACGAACGCAAGCATAGGAGGAACAGATAATCGATTCTTGAGGTTGCCGAAATTGGATTTCCCGGTTTTCGATGGAAAGAAACCGCGTAACTGGATTCGAAAATGCGAAAAGTATTTCGCCATTTTCTCAATTCCAGATTATCAACAAGTGGAGATCACGGCCATGTATCTCACGGATAGGGCCGACACTTGGTTGCAGGGGTATTTGATGCAGTTTCCGCGAGTATCTTGGTCAGATTTCTGTGACGCAATTTGCCAAAGGTTTGGTGATCGCCGGGAAACGGAAATCGTCGGAGAATTCAACAAACTCCAGCAACAAGAAGATTTGGAGGAGTACAATGAAAAATTCGAAGAGTTGCGCGCTTGTATGTTGTCATTCAACGCCCAATTATCAGAATCTTACTTTGTCTCAAGCTACATTAGTGGCCTGAAACCAGAGATTTAGTCACTTGTGAAGCTAGGGAGGCCGGCGTCAATGGCGGATGTGATCGACCAAGCAAGGCTCCACTTCAGAGCTGTCCAAGCCTTGTTGAGGATGTCAAGAAACCCGTGGAGACCAGCCGCCAGTGGATCCCAGACATCTGGACCGAAATTCTCAGTTCCTTGGAACCGAGGATCTTAGACCAAAAGCGACCATAAAGGGTCAGTACAACCCAGCATTGGCAGTGACACAGGCAAAGGGACTGCACCATCATTTTCAGAAGCAAGCACGGGGCGCTCAAATGATCCTAAGAAAGGCCTTTGCTATAAGTGTGGGGATAAATTCTTCCATGGACATAAGTGTAAGACACAGTCCTTGTTCAGTTTTATAGCTCAAGAGGTTCAAGAGAATGAACCAACAGATGATCCTTCACATGATTGGGGCCCTGAAGAAGATCATGAGGAGGAGGTTTATGTTCATGCCTTGACTAGTGGTGAGTCAGGCAGTACTATCAGAGTCAAAGGAACAATGAAGGGCAAAGAAATAATAATTCTCATTGACTCAGGTGCCACCCACAGCTTCTTGGACTCAAGAGTGGCAAGTGAAGCTGGTTTTGAAGCATCCAAAGTAGGAGTCATGCAAGTCAATACTATCAGTGGGACAATGTTCAGTACAAAAATTTGTAAGGCATTTGTGTGGGAGATGCAAGGCAGTAGCTATGATCACAACATCAGGCTTCTCAAGATGGAAGGTTGTGATATGATTCTAGGTACTGACTGGCTTGTAGGATTTAATCCAGTTCTTTTTGACTTCATTGAAGTGCAGATTTCTTTTATGAAAATGGGGAAACAGATAGTATTGAAAGGGTTCAGAGATGATGAGGATGGAGTTTCTGCTTCTGTGAAAATGTTGACAGGGAAAGAATTCAGTAAGATTTGCAATGCAGGTGATCACATTTGTTTGGCCCACGTAGTTCAAATCTGTAGCATCAGGAAGAGTGACCACCAGCTTCCACCTTTGATTACATAATTGTTGGCTGAATTCCAGGATATTTTCAAGGAACCAAAGGAGTTACCACCAGTGAGGCACCATGAGCATGCTATTCACTTGAAAGAAGGGTCTGCTCCAGTTGCTTCAAGGCCTTATAGATACCCTTATTTTCAGAAAACTGAGATTGAGAAGCAAGTATCTGAAATGCTCAGCAATGGTGTGATTCAACCTAGCCATAGTCCTTTTGCCTCACCTACCTTGTTAGTCAAGAAGAAGGATGGCTCCTGGAGGTTTTGTGTGGATTATAGACACCTAAATGACATCACCATCAAAGACAAATTCCCTATACCTCACATTGAAGATCTTTTAGATGAGTTGCAAGGAGCCTGTGTGTTCTTCAAACTGGATCTAAGGGCAGGTTATCACCAAGTCAGAATGGTGGAAAGTGATGTGGCCAAGACTGCTTTTAAAACCCATCATGGCCATTACGAGTTTAGGGTAATTCCATTTGGACTAACCAATGCTCCTGCCACCTTTCAAGGGCTAATGTATGATGTTTTTAGCTCCTTGCTCAGGAAAACTGTCTTAGTCTTCTTTGATGACATCTTGGTTTACAGCAAGAATGTAGAGCAGCACTGTGATCATCTGAGAGAGGTTCTGGCTATCATGAGAAAGCACAAGTTGTTTGCTAAGCAGTCTAAATGTGAGTTTGCTCAAACTGAGGTGGAATACCTGGGTCACATTATCTCAGATAAGGGTGTCTCTACTGATCCAAAGAAGGTTACTGCTATGATCAACTGGCCTACACCTAAGAATGTCAAAGTATTGAGGGGCTTCTTGGGTCTTACTGGCTATTACAGAAGATTCATTAAGGGGTATGGGTGTATAGTAAAGCCCCTAACTGACCTCCTAAAAAAGAATTGCTTCAAGTGCTCCAAGGAAACTGACATTGCCTTTCTTTCACTGAAAAAGATACTCAGTTCCCCACCAGTGCTAGCAATGCCTGACTTTTCTATACCATTTATAGTTGAAACTGATGCCTGTGAATCAGGTGTGGGAGCTGTATTAATGCAGAAGGGTCAACCCATTGCTTTCATTAGCCAAGCCTTGAAAGGGAGACACTTGTTGCTGCCAGTTTATGAGAAAGAACTCCTAGCAATTCTCCTAGCTGTTGACAAGTGGAGACATTACCTTGAAGGTAACCACTTCATCATCAAAACTGATCACCAACCTTTGAAGCATCTCTTGGATCAAAGGCTTTCAACTCATGTACAACGCAAGGCTGTGAGGAAATTGTTGGGCTTGTCATATGAGATTGCTTACAAAAAAGGGGTAGAAAACAAAGCTGCAGATGCTTTATCACGAGTATTTGAGCTAGGGGACTGTAAGGCATTGACTGTGATGCAACCAGTTTGGGTTTCTGAGATACTGAACAGCTATGAAGGGGACCTTGAGGTCCAAGAGCACTTGCTGCAGGCCTTGTCTAGCAACCCAGGACCTTTCACAGTTGCTAAGGGAGTATTAAGGTACAAGGGGAGGCTAGTGATTGGTTGCAATACTGAGATCAGGACAAAAATCTTTAAGGCCTTACATGAGGAGCCTATTGGAGGGCATTCAGGAATACATGCTACCTATAACAGGATAAAAAGTTTATTCTATTGACAGGGGTTGAAAAAGCAAATTACTGAATTTGTGAAATATTGTGACAGTTGCCAAAGGAGCAAGACTGAAAACATAGCTTCTCCAGGATTATTGCAGCCTTTGCCTATACCTGATAGAGCTTGGAGTCACATTAGCATGGATTTTATTGAAGGGCTTCCAACATCTCAGGGTAAGGATACTATCTTAGTGGTTGTGGATAGACTTACAAAGTACTCACACTTCATCTCCTTATCTCACCCATTTACTGCTGCCAAGATTGCAACCTTGTTCATGGAGAACATTTACAAGCTACATGGCATCCCCAAGAGCATAGTGTCTCACAGAGATAAGATATTTGTGAGTACATTCTGGCAGCATTTGTTCAAAGCTTTACATACAAGCTTGGACATGAGCACATCTTATCACCCTCAGTCCGATGGACAGACTGAGAGAGTGAATAGATGCTTGGAAACTTACTTGCGTTGCATGACAGCTAGCAATCCCAAGAAGTGGTCACAGTGGTTATTTCTAGCAGAATGGTGGTACAACACCACTGTGCACTCAGCCATCTAGATGACACCTTTTGAAGCACTGTATGGAGTCCCACCCACACAGCTAGGATTGCCCACCTTGTCTGCTTCAGGGTCCCCAGTGGACAATTGGCTGGTGTCAAGACAGCATATGGTCAGACAGTTAAGAGATCATCTCCAGCAAGCTCAAGCCCGCATGAAGGTGTTTGCTTATGCACATAGAACAGACAGAGTTCTCAATGTTGGGGATTGGGTTTTTGTCAAACTCCAACCATACCGCCAAGCAACTGCTGCTATCAGAAAATCTGTGAAACTATGTGCCAAGTTCTTTGGGCCCTTCAAGATCATAGCAAAGGTTGGGCCAGTTGCTTACAAACTCGCCCTGCCTCCTAACTCTCGAATCCACCCAGTCTTCCATGTCTCACAATTAAAGCTCAAGAAGGGGCAGGTGGTGGATGTCTGTACACAACCTCCAGCAACAGATGATGAAGGCCAAGTCATTGCCGAACCTGAGAGTATCCTGGACACCAGATCTCACAACTTGCCCAATGGAGAGCCTGTTTCTGAATGGCTGATCAAGTGGACTAATCTTCCGGCCAGTGAGGCCACCTGGGAAGCAGCTGCACACATCCTCAACCAATTTCCTAACTTTCATAAATGATCTCAGTCATAGGATTGTTAAGAGCCTTGAGACAAGGCTCTTGGAGGATGGAGCAATGTAATGATCTTAGTCATAGGATTGTTAAGAGCTCAAGTGAGCAACTAGGCCAAATGAATATGGTTAGGCCTTTGTAATTGGTCTATAAATAGGACCATTAGACCATTGAGGATGGGTATGCAATGATAAGACATATTTTCCCTCTCAAACTCTTCTTCCTCACCTCATCCCAATTCTCTCCTCACCTCGTCTGTTCTTCTCTCCTCATCTCCAAATTCTCAGCTTCTCCTTACACTCCACCAAGAGCTTAGCTCTACTCTATGATCCAACAGATTGGGTCATAACATGATACTCCTAATTATTACCCTATTTTTTTTACTTTATTAAAAAATTACAACTAACAACTATCTAATTATTATGAGGTCGATTTCATAAATTAAGTAGATTAAGTAGATGATAAAAAAAAAACCTAAAATGACAATTTTGTTAACAAGGTTTACTTTTTAAAACGATAACTTTTAAATTTTTAATCAACAGAAGGAGTAAATACTCCGTAATCCGTATAAAAACAAAAAAATCAAAATAAAAATGAAAATTCCAGCGATAAAAAGAAAAGGAAAAAAAGGGCACGTACTGGGTATTAATGAGGGTAGGTTGCAAACTAACTGAAATGGTCACTATTTACTTTCAACCATTAATGGGCGTGCCTAATACGACCACCTCCCTAACCAACTTTTTTTTTTTTTTTTTTTTCATTTTCAACGCATATGGATCCCACCCTATCTAATTACTCTTTCTTATCTTCTTTTACATTAATTTTTATTATTTCTTGGTGTAAATATATTTATTTTATAAAAATAAATCAAATAATAAATATTTGGGCGTAACGGTCTCACAGAAATTATGAATGTGAAAACTCAGTTGGATCGTCAAACGGGCAATTGTAATGTGTGTTACCCTCAACGGTGGGCCTTGCATTTACCAGCTTATGTGGCTTCTTTATCGCCACTCTCATTAGTCTACGCTCTCCTCCCCTTCTTAATTATTTTTTATACACTTTTTTTTTTTAGGTAAATCGTGATTAAGGTGAATAGTTCATCTTAATTAAATTCTAGTGGGTGTGGGGTCACATATTCGAGCGCACAAGACCAGTAGGTTGGGTTCCTATGATCAACTTTACGGCTATGTTAGGCTAACTGCTAGCCTGGCTCACAAGCTGAGTGAGAATCCAATCTTAAATCAATTGGCAATAAAAGGAGCAGTTCACTGACTTATATATACTAAGATTTGTTATGATCAGCTTTCGATATGAGACTCTATTTGGTCTCATTAACAGCTCTCAACAATTCGATCAATGTCCATCTTAGCCAAAGATATATAAAAAGGTCAAATGGAAAATCCGAAACAGAACGTAGCTCTGTCTAAAGTTTGTAGACAAACTATTGAAATCCATTTGTAAACAAAATTCATTAGTACTCAATCAAATAAGTTGAGTGATGTTTCATTCTAAAACCAATTAGTAATAGAAGGTAAAAAGTCCATATACTTGTATACTAGGATTGTTTTAAGTTCATGTTTTCAATGTGAGACTCTTTTGGTCTTTTATCATTTCAACGTAAACGAGAAATAATATTAGCCAAAAGGTTGTGTAAGCTTCGCATATATATGTGAAGAAAAACCCGTAATTCAAAGGAGCTAAGAAAATGAGCAATGATAGATCTTGAGGTCGATGTACTGAACCAACTATATCCAGAAAACGAGCCATCATAGCCTTCTCAAATTTCTGTAATCTGCTACCAAAGGCTCTTTGAACCCCGCAAAATATTGATTATGTACATAAAATCATATTTATTCTGAATGACGCCTCTCAAATACGGCCGTCAATACATATCTTCAACTTCGGTTGGTTGTAGAAAATCAAGTTAGACCCTGGTCGAGCCTAACTCGTATTTTCATCTCATGGATAGACAAAAGGTTTGTATTTTTATCATCGAGTCGGAACTTTTGTAAAACAATGTATTTTCATTGTTTTAAACAACACATAATATTTGTTAGGTCGGACGTACTATAGTCGACTAGGCCATCAACGCCTGATCAAACATGTATAGAGTGATGGGTTGATGTATACTAATAAAGTATTGATAAGATATTTATGACGATGAATATTAAGTGTTAATATGCCACTTCTTAATGTGTAAGTTGAATGGCCTAATTAAAATAGTCATGAGATTAGTAACAAACGTATGTTATTCGACATAGACTTGTTAAATTAGCATGAATTGTTTTTTCTCTTAGATTAATTGCTTTTTTTATTTTTATTTTTGGTAGTTTGAACTTCTAAATTTTAGTTAACCTATTTAATAGACAAACCGGAGACCTCGTCAGCCCTGAGTTCAAATTTTCTGTCTCCAAATATGTCCCTTTCTCCTATCCCTTCTCACAAACCGATTGTTTTTTATTTTATTTTTTTAAAATTTGAATGTTGTGAAGGAGATGGAGTTGAACAATAGGAGAGGCATATTTGAGGACATCAGAGATATGCAATGGTGCTGCCGCTCGTCTCTCACATCTCCAACACCTCTCTCCTTTTGCACACTGCACTTCGCAGCAGCATCATTCGAGATGTTCTTGGCTAGTTACATCGGCAACTTCCAAATTTTTTCCAATTCATAAAAAAAGAAGATCTATGAATATATAAAAATCATAAAATCATTGAAATTTATATTTTTATGCCCTCCTAAAGGTGAATGTCAAATTCAAAATAATGTAGAAAGATCTATGAATATATAAAAAGCATTTAATGATTATTGATCATAAAGAATTGTTAAACTTGGCTAATTTAGGCTAAAATATTTTTTTAAGTATATATACTGTAATTTAGTTAAATTTAACCGGACTCAATTATTCCACGTTTGAATTAGAAACTGTATTGTATAACTTATTTAAGTGATTAATCCTTTTACTTTAAATCTATAACATATGTGTTATGTGTAGCACAAAAAATACAAGGATAAATTGTACTTAATTAATACGTTGATCTTTATGGATAGTTGCTTCCTAAGCTAGATGAGTTTTTTAAATTAATAAAATTACTAACACAATACAAAAATTACACAAAACACCCATATTTATAAAAACATTTTCATCATACCCCAAATTCAATCAAAATAAGAAATAAATTTATGTGAAACATATTGCGTGCTTTTAAAAAATTAAAATAAGATTTATTATTTTAGAATAATTCTATACATTAACATATCTTATTTTGCTTTAAAATCTATTTTATAAAACCTTAGTTATAACAATTTTTCTATCATATGCCCTAAAGGTATAGGATAAGACCCTAAATTTGGAAAAAATAAATAAATTTTTAATTAGTTTAGTATTTTTTTAATTAGATTTTTATGACCGCTTGCCTTTTTTGTAGGGAATCTTTCCTAATTTAGTATCTTATTTTATTCCCCATGGATATAGGATAGAAAAACCGCAGTTATAATACTCCCTCCGTTCGGCAAAACTTGTCGTTTTAGAGTTTTGTTTTTGTTCGGAAAAACTTGTCATTTTAGATATTTTTGCTTCTACTTTACTAAAATGTCCTTGATTTGATTGATGTGTTGTGAGTTGTAGTTTTTGATAAAGTAAAAAGTAGGGTAATAATTGAGGTCAAATTAGTAAAAAAGAAATGTAATTATTAGTTTTATTAAAAGTTGTGTGGGAAGTTAAAATGACAAGTTTTGCCGAACGGAAGGAGTAATACTTAAGATCAATGTGTAAGTCGATTACTATGAAGAATGAGTGGTAAATAACATATTTACCTAGATAAACTACGGAAGAAGATTGCGCCAAGTCACTAGGGTTAATCTCCCATTATATGCAAAATAGGAATTTTTTTTTTTTAAAAAAAATATCATACACCCTAAAAACCTTCAAATGATGATCATGAGTGATAAGCGGAAGTTAGTACAAAATAATTAAGAAAATACAGTATACGGAACAAAACGGGTGTTGTCAATCATTAAGGTCAATGGGTTTGATGTCAAGGGCAAAAGGGTCATTCAAAACTCAAGATTATGTATCACTATACATATATCACTTAATTATTTAAATCTAAAATAAATCTTTAAAAAAAAATTAAAATCATATTCATAATGTAAATATCTACATATACATAATTGTAAAAATTAAAATTCAAAAAATCTAACATAAAACATATTTATAATTAAATACAGTATATAAGTTCCCAACAAAATATAATTATAATAGTTTTTAAACTATGATTTTTTAATAAATAAACCGGCACAAACCGCTCTATTTTTATTAAAAAAAAACATTATCCATTTGTTTACTAACTAGATTAAGGATTTTATTAGTGAAAATTATGAGTACAAGAAATGTTTAGCCTACTTAGTCCATTCAAATTTTAATTTCTAATTCTGTATCTGTATGCTTTTTTTATATATAAGTAAGAATTTGGGCGGGGTAAGTCTCTATTAGACCATCAAATAAGAGCGTAAGGATGTCGAGATATGATTCTCATGTTGTTACAAGGACCACACCCCAAACCAATCACGTACGTGGGCAAACGAGTCACGAATACCAAATCCAAAAGAGGTGTTACCATTGAGCAGATTAGAGCCATCGAAATTCAGTTTGCACGAATTTATAGGTGGTTTATCCCAACGAATTGTCTTACGAGACTAGGTGGTATTGATAGAAGGTGATAATCTAACGATTATTAAGTATCTTCTGGGTGTTTGCACCAAAAAAAAAGTATCTTCTGGGTGAATGGTGTTATCCTTGGATCATCGACGTTTGGATAACAAACATCAAATATTAACACACCTTTTTTTAATTCTGTGTCTATTCATAATATTTTCAAGGAAGCAAATATCCAAATACAGTTGCAGATATGATTGCACATCTTTCGTACTATATTCCCGTTGACGAGGATCTTCACCATGACTCATAATTTTGCGTTCTCCTCCTTCAGGATGCTCTACGATACGGATAGCCATGCTATGATCGGGCGTTTTGTCCTAATTTCTTTCCTTGTATTTAAAAAAGAAGATAATGAAATTCCGAAAATACCCAAACGACAAGGTGACCTAAGTTGGCCCCGGCTTTTAACTATTTTTAGCTGGACAGACAAAAACCCAACTTATTATCCTCATCGTCGCTATCTGCAGCTGTTTCCTCCTCCTCTTTTTCATTGCCCCTTCATTGTTTATTTATTACATTTTTTAAACGTATTTATACCAGACTTTGTATTTTTATTTTATTTTATTCAATACTATATACTCTATGATGTATATGAAATCTTTATTTATTTATATTACTGAGACAGCCCAGGTGACCCGTTGGAGGTGCTGTTTTTTTTAACCAGCATCTCACATTACTGGAGAGAGACAGTGCGTGAGAGCGGATGTGAGAGAAACTAAATTATTTACAAAAATTAGATTCCACAAACTAGGAATAAAAATTATTATCTTTTCCAAAATATAAATCCCTAACATTATTTCAGCAAAAATATAATTTTGTCTTGAAAAATACCCAGATAATTTATTGTATCTTAAATTTTAATAAATAATTGTTGTTAATATTTTTAAATTAATTTTTTTTAAAAATCAACTAAATAAATTAAATTACATCTTAACTCAATTTATAAAAATAATTGCAAAAACAATTATAGAGATGGGGAAAAAGGAAATAGACAGGTAGATCCCCACATATATACACTCTGACTCCACCCCTAAAATTACAAGAATTCAAAATTAAAATTGAATATTTTTTTTTTATATATAAAATTAAAAAAATATTTCACTGCACAACTGTAGAAGGAGAAACCCAACTCCATCTCCTCTCTTTTATAAAACCCCATCTACAGATTTCACCCAAATAATTTGTTCTTGTTCTTAGTATTTATACAAAAATAAAAATAAAAAAATAAAATAAAATAAAAAATAAAAATTGTTTCATTTCTTCAGCTGTAATTGGGGAAGAGGTTGGGCGTTTGGGATACATACAAAGAAACCCCAAAAACAATCCCCATAGCTTAAGCCATATCTCAGCTAGCTGATTTTAGCATTTTCTCCTTCATGTTTAGCGCCCCCGGAGCCACGCTTCAGCCACCGGACTCCGCCGCCGCTCCGTCGGCCGGCGCTCAGCAAGGCGGAGGAGCTCAGGCGGCGACCAGCGCCTCAATTATGGGAGAGATTGGGGACGACGACAGCAAAGGCACAGCGGGCGAGTTAGGCGGCGACGACCGGGGGTTCCTCGGCGGCGGAAGCGGCGGCAACCGGTGGCCGAGGCAGGAGACGCTGGCTCTCCTCCAGATAAGGTCGGATATGGATGCCGTTTTCCGTGATTCCAGCCTCAAAGGTCCTCTTTGGGAGGAGGTTTCCAGGTGCGTCAATTAAGTTCGAATTTTGATTGATTCACTCTCGATCTGTTGTTTTCCGCTCATCTCGATCCAGATTCAATTCAGACTCACAGTTAATTGATTGAATGATTTTGGTTGCTTGATGAGTAATAAAATAGGAGACAGCAGGAGTGCAATTTGCAGGTTGAATTGTTGCAGAGAACAAGATTCGTAGCAATTAATTAAAATTTGTGAATTTATGGAGTCTTCTTCAACCTTTTATTTCTCTTTCTTCTCATCTGTACCCTCTCCAAGTGGGAAAGTGGCCTCAGCTAGCTAGGTATCATCACCAAAATCAGTCACTTCGATTTTTCCTTTTTTTTTTCTTCCTTTCTACTCTCTCACTCCAATTTTTACTTTTTCTTTCAACAAATTTCATCACGCAATTAATCATTCAAAAATTCAATGAAATTAGCATGAATTGTAACTGTCCACTCTCTCTCTCTCTCTCCATCCCTAAAATGTGTTCTCCCAGCTAGCTTCCATTTCCATTTCTCTTTCCTTTTTTATTTATTTTTGAAGTCTGAATTTCTGCAACTTCAGATTTACCTCCATTGTTTTCTGTGCGGTGAGGATCATCATCACCAGCACCACCGTAGCTTTTCTTGTATTCCGTGTAATTTTATGCGCCGTGATCCAGCGAGATTAATTAAATTACTATTTTTTCCTTAATTTTCTGTTGCAATTACAGTGAGATAATTTAATTTTAATCTCAATCTCTCTCCTTTGCTTTAATTATTTACCAGGAAAATGGCCGATCTAGGTTTCCACCGGAGCTCCAAGAAGTGCAAGGAGAAGTTCGAGAACGTCTATAAATACCACAAGCGCACCAAGGACGGCCGGGCCGGAAAATCCGACGGTAAAACTTACCGGTTCTTCGATCAACTCCAAGCGCTTGAAACTCACCACCAACACTCCTCCTCCATGCTCCTGCCGCCTCCAGCGGCGGCGGCAGCGCTCCTTCCTCCTCCTCCTCGGCCTCCCGCGCAGGCGGCGGTCCCAATCTCCATGGCAATGCCGCCGCCAAGTATTACCACTACATCTGCACAAATCACTGTTCCATCAACCACAGTAAATCCGGTGCAAATTCCGCACTCATCAGCTGGTCAACAGATCAGTCAAACGTCAATTCAGGCTCCGATTACGGCGATCCATCAGATTCCGGCGCAAACGATGCAGAACGCGAACGCGGTGAGCTTCCCAAGCTCGCCGTCTGGGACGGAGACGTCGTCGTCTTTGTCGACGTCGTCGGACGAGGAGATCCACGGGATGAGGAGGAAGAGGAAGAGGAAGTGGAAGGACTTCTTCGAGCGGCTGATGAAGAAGGTGATAGTTAAGCAGGAAGACCTCCAGAAGAAGTTTCTAGAGGCAATTGAAAAGCGCGAGCACGATCGGACGGCCAGGGAGGAGGCCTGGAAGGTTCAGGAGATGGCGAGGCTCAGCCGCGAACATGAGATCCTCATTCAGGAGCGATCCATGGCCGCCGCTAAAGACGCCGCTCTCATCTCCTTCCTCCAGAAGCTCTCCAATCAGCAGCAAATCCCTCTCCCTCCCACCGTCGTCACCCAGCCTCAATCTCGACCACCGCCTCATCCAGCTCCGACACCGACACCGAAACCGACACAGACTCCGACTCCGACTCCTGTGCCAGCGCCACCAGTGCTATCAGAAACACCGGAAAGGAATTCAAATTCCACCGCACTACAAGTGCTGCCACCGCCACCGCCACAGACGCAGCAATTAGCATTGTCTACGCCGGTGGCGGAGAGGACGAATAACAACGGAGATCCGAGCAGCGGATACTTGCCTGCGGCGAGCTCGTCGCGGTGGCCGAAGGCAGAAGTGGAGGCGCTGATTAATCTGAGAACGGTGCTGGACCAAAAGTACCACGAGAACGGCCCCAAGGGGCCGTTGTGGGAGGAGATCTCGACGGAGATGAAGAAGATAGGGTACAACCGGAATGCGAAGAGGTGCAAGGAGAAATGGGAGAACATCAACAAGTACTTCAAGAAGGTGAAGGAGAGCAACAAGAAGCGGCCGGAGGACTCCAAGACCTGCCCGTACTTCCACCAGCTGGACGCGCTCTACCGGCAGAAGAACAAGGTGAGCCACCAGCCAGCGGCGGTGACTCCCGTTGCAGCCGGAGTGGAGGCGATGGCCACGCCTATAATGGCGAGGCCAGAGCAGCAATGGCCACTCCCGCTGCAACACGATGACGAGGATGAGGACGGGGATGATGAGGAGGAGGACGATGACGACGATCAAGGAGGCGGATACGAGATCGTCGCCAACACCAATAATGCGTCGTCTATGGGCGGGGCTGCGGCGGCGACCGCGGCGTCTAGTTGAGCCGTAGAGATGCATAAAAAAGCAAAAGGTGGATCGGATCGATGGAGTTGAAGGAAGGACAAGGAATTTAAAAAAAAAATAATAGTAAGACTTTGGATCGAGAGAAGTAAAATCTGTTTTGTTTAAGCAACGTGGGTCAGCGTTCAGAGTGGTGCACAGACCGGTGTGGGGGCGGTGGCGGGGTGGTAGTGGTGGCGGTGGTGGGGCGGCACATAGTCCGGTGAGGGTAAAATCGTAAATCCGCGGCCAATTTTCTACCGAATTGGTAAAATTGGACGCACGAGGGAACGATACGGGAAGCGCTGTGCTATAGTTTCTTTACTTTACGGGTAATATTTTTGTTTTTAGTTTTTTTTTTTTTTTACAGTTTTACTATATAATTTATTTATTGTTTTGCTACATAAATAATTTGGGGGATCTATGAAATCAAATGGAGGCAAAAGAATAAAAATATAAAAAAGGGACAATCAGTTCAGTAGTCTTGTAATTTTCCCCTCTTTCGTTACTGTTTTTCTTTAATCTTATTTTGCTTAATTTCTAGTTCATATATAATTGGGGGTTTACATTTACTGGTGTTTGATTTACAATTGTGAATACATTATTTCCTATCAATAAATTATCCTATATTTAGGCATATTTTTTAATTAATAAATCCTCTGTTACTTTGAGTGAAAGTTTTGTGAAAATGAATGGAGTAACATGTTTATTTTTACAGTAGGTGGAATTATTGATCATGAAATAGGAAGCCAAAGGCGCCGTTGAATCAACACGCAAGCAAAAATGACAAAAAAACATTACAGTATATGCAAAATGTCACGTAAAATAAGTAATCAACACTGTCACATTCATATAATTGAAATGGATGATAAGTAGAAACGTTTTGATGGTTTCGAAATATCCAAGAGAAGCCACTATTCGGAAATTTCTATTTTATTATACGGAAGGGTTTAATTGTTGTTTTGTAACGGGGTAGTTCAGATCCTCTGCTCAGCCTAAACTCCTCTTTTATTTAACCTTCATTTCATTTTTAAAAAAATTATATATAAGTTATACACTTGCATTAATACTATGTTTATAAATTTGTATATCACAAATAATACTGTTTGAATAAAATATGGATAATATGGCACCATGACCCGTTTTTTTAAAATAAAATAAAATTTGAATCACCGCACCATGACCCGTTTTTTAAAAACAAAATATGGATAATATAATATAAAATTACTATAAAAATTAAATAAAACATCCACAAAGTTAGTGTTATAGTAATTTGTCATATTATAATTTGATTGGTTAAAAATTTAACATTAAAATATTTTGAACTGAACCTAATAATAAGAAAATGTGTAATATTTTAATAAATAATTGTATATTACGGGGAGGATGACACCTCTTCAAATAGTTCTTATTAATTAAAATTATCTATATATATTGTAGGAGACAATTAATCATCCTACATAGACAGATAAATTGGATTGGGGTGTAAGTCAATTTATATATAGCAGGTTTTATCTATATATAGTTTTATATATAGAATTAAGGTTTATTATAGATAATTTTATCTATAATAGGTTCTATAGATAAAATATGTTTTTTATCTATATCTAGGTATATCTATAGGATTGGTGTGTTTGTGTATCTATCAAAGCGTTACAATAATAAGAAACCCTAGTTGCAGAGAGCTTCTTGCTAGAACATCCTTTGTGTTCTATTGTTCTTTCTCTTTCTCTTTAGCGATATCCACTCGCGAAAATTCACAACAGTATATTATAGGGGTGGGCACAAATCCCGCAAATCCCGATCCCGTCCCGATTCCAGTGGGATTTAGGACAAAATAGTGAATCCCGTCCCGCAAAAATTATGCGAGACCAAACGCGGGACGATCCCGGTGGGATCCCGCAAATCCCGTCCCGTCCCGCATATGATAATAATAATAATAATAATTTTTATAATAATAATAATATTATTATAGAATAATAATAATATATTATTAGTATTATTATTTTGAGCAAATATTATAATTATAATTATAATCATAATCTTCCATTTATAATAATAATAATATTTGTTTATAATAATAATATTGTTATTTTTTGAGCAAATATTATTTATAATTATAAAAATATTTTTCAATTTATAATAATAATTGATTATAATAATAATAATATTATTATAGAATATTATAATTTAATTTAATAATAATATTACTTTATAATAAAATTATTATTATTATTATTATATTAAATTATTATATTATTATTATATCATATTATATTTTTTCTTGTAAAGTATAATTATTTTATAATAATAAAAATAAAAATAAGTAATAATATTAATATTATTTTTCTTTTGAATATAACGTGGCATTATTATTATTATTATTATTATTTAGAGTTACAAGAGGCAAATAACTAAATACGGTATTTTTTCCAACTATCAATCGATAATGAGACAGTATCTGGTAAATCTCGTCTCAATCCCTTTCCGTCCCGATCTAGTAAGATAATATAGCCAAATATGTTGAACATTATAATTAATTATATAATTATTGTATGAATTAATAATAGTATAATAATAATAATAATATTGAATAATATAGTTGTGAAGAATACCGTATTCAACATATTATACAAATTAATGAATTATAAAAGCATTTTTCACTTTGTAAATTTATATAATATTTTATTATTTTTATTTGCGGGACAAGGCCCGTCCCGTCACGATCCCGTCCCGTCCAGACACCATCCCGTCCCGAAAAAAAAGTGTCAATCCCGTCCCGATCCCGTCCCGTAAAAATTTCACGGGACGAGTCCCGTCCCGGCTCAATCCTGTCCCGTCCCGTCCCGTGCTCACCCCTAGTATATATATAAGGGAAAAAGAAAGGGAAAAGAAAAAAAAGTGATTGGTTAATATAAATAGATATAGATATAGAATAGGTATAGGTAGATATATAAATAAATAGATATATTTTGAATTCAATACTCGGTAGTTAATTAATATACAAAATAAAAGGAAAACTGTAATCATATAGATTAGGCTCCGTTTGGCAAAATACTAGTTAATGGGCTAGCTAAAGCTGATGAGATAATTGAATCTGATGAATTATTTATGTTAAATATATATTAATAAGGTAGTATGATGTTTGGTAAACCTATCGGTTGGAGTAGCTGATGGAAACTTGTGAATAAAAAATAATAAGCTCCGAAAAGCTCTAAGGAGTAACTGTTAAAATGCTCTACTTTCAAAAACTAATTAAAATAAAATCTTATATTTATTTCATTTACAACTCTATAATATCAAAATAAAAAAGTTTAATAAACTAGTCGAATGATTTCTTTATCAGCCAAACGGAGCTTAAAGTGAACGGGGTGGTGAAAAAAATATACTCTCCCACAACAGAACGTGGTGGGGCCCAGAAGGGTGGGGTAGAGGGGGGAATGTGGGGACAAAATAAGGAAGAAAGGAAGGGGGGGGAGGTGGGGCCCGTGGGGAGCCCCAAAGCCAGCGAAGCTTGGTAAGGGTAAGGGAGGTGGGGAGGGGAGTACAAAGCCATTCCATGCCAACGTGACATATTCACATGAGTTGTGAAAATGTAAACGGAAAGCAAAACGCAAAGCGCCACCTTTCTTTATCTGTCACGTCTAACCAAGGTTTTTTAGGTTAATACAGATTCCTTACCGCCCTCCCCTTCCCACTTAATCCTCTTTTAATTTACTTAATTATTACTCGTATTTGCTTCACCCGTTGGGATGTGTTTGGCAAGACGTCCGTCCTCCGCATCATGTTGTGGACCGATTTCTGCAAGGGGTTACGCGGATCAGCGGTGTATCTAGTAAAAATTATCGGCTGGGCCCGGTGAGGCTAAGACAAGCTGGAGGGAGGTCATGTGTACGGCCGACATACGGGAGACTCGAACAACACATAAACCCGTACGGAGTTCCATCTCAAAACCAATAGACAATGAGAGGAGTAACCCTTCAACCTTATATGTTGTTCAACTATTCTCTATCTTACCGATGTGGGACAACCACGTTCCTAATAGCACTATGTATATAGGATATATATGTGTAATTTATATATACTTAGGGCCATCTTATGTAATTACACAAAAGCCACATCTTCCTCTATAAATAGAGGTAAGATAGTTCAGCTCCAACCAACTATGTATGAACAGATTCTAAGCTTTGGCTTGTTCTCTAATGGAGTTTCTCCCGTTTCTCATGGTATCAGAGCGAACGGCGTGATCTTGGACCAAGATCAGCTTCTGGTTCGTGATTTCGATTTCTGTCATTTTGTTTTCTTCCGCTTGTTTGGTTTTACGATTCTGTTGGAATCGTGTGTTGTCGCTTTCATTTTCGTTGGATTCTTGCAATTACTGAGCGAGAATGTCTGAAGAAATGAATTCGATGTTGAGGAATCATCGTTTGGATGATAATTCGCATAATAATGCGAATGATCCCTCGAATCTTGCGAATTCGGATAATCTGGGTGCGCAGCTGATTGCGTTCCAGTTTAATGGGATGAATTACCTGAGTTGGAGCCGGGGAGTTCGCCTGGCGTTAGGGGCTAAGAACAAGATCGGTTTTATAGACGGTTCGTGTGGACGACCGACTGATCTTGAGAAATTGCAGCGCTGGCTGCGACTGATTACATGGTTCACTGTTGGTTGGTCAATTCGATGGTCAACACAATTTCAGAAAGCTTTATGTACGTCGAGTCCGCTAAGCAGTTGTGGGACGAGATATCTGAGAGGTATGGGCAAACTAATGCGCCATTGATTTACCGGCTCAAGAAGGAGTTGTGCTCAGTTTCTCGTGATGGCAAGACCATTGCTGGGTATTTCAATAAGTTGAAGCGAATTTGGGACGAGTTGCAGTCTATTGAAGGTCAATATGATTTTTCTTGTGGGGCTTTAGTAGCATGTACTTGTAATTTGATGAAGAAAGTCAATGAGGTCGAAGCGCACAATCGTCTAATGCAGTTCTCGATGGGGCTTGGAGGGTCTTTTGATGGGGTTCGTAGCAGCATCTTGGCTATGGATCCTCTGCCAACTTTGAATAAGGCATATTATCTGGTGTCCCGGGTTGAAAACGTCAACTCTGATAAGGGTACTGATGGTGCAAGCACGAGTACTGACAATATGGCTTTAGGTGCAAATAGAAAGGGAATCGAGGGTGAGAAAAAGGATTTTCGTAAGGACAAGAAGGAGAAGGAATCCAGGGTTTGTTTTCATTGCAAGAGAAAAGGACATATCATGGAAAACTGTTTGAAGCTTCATGGATTCCCAGAATGGTTTAAAGAAAGAAAAGATGCTGCTGCTAACAATGCTTGTGGTGATGTTGGGGACCCTTTGGAACAGAATGATGGAGAAGGGGCTCAAACTGGGAAGATTGATCAAACCTTGATCAATGCAGTGTGTCAAGAGGTTTTTCGAGCTATGCAGGCCCAACCTCAAGTTAACTGTTCCACGGTTACCAACATGGCAGGTAATTCTAAATCCTTTAATTTGGCTTTGCTTGCATCCTTGACTAGTGATGAAGATTTGATTATTGATACGGGTGCCACTAATTATATGACTGCATTCTCACATTTGTTAAGTGATAGAAGGTTGCTTGACAAACCTATTTTGGTTGGTATGCCTGATGGTAATACATCTTATGTGAAAGAGATTGGAACCTTATGTTTGACTGATAATCTGATTTTGCATAATGTTTTTTTGGTTCCTAGCTTCAAGCAATTGGTGTTTTTAGGACCTTGGCAATAACCAGGTCGTTGGATCAGGCTTCAAGCTCAATGGCCTTTACAGATTGCAAGTTGACAAGGTCATTGTAGCCTCTGGGTTCCTTTACAGCTCAATAGGAGTGTATTGCTTTCTAAGAATAAGGATTGCTTGGCTTCCAATGTGACTTCTGATGTTGCTAGATTGTTACAGCTTCATGTTAGATTAGGTCATGCTTTTGGACGTAAGATTGAGCATTTAGATTCTTTACCTTGTAATGCTTCTCTTTTGCCCAATTGTGAAACTTGTGTTTTAGCTAAAATGCATAGATCTTCCTTTCCTATTAGTAAAACTGTTTCTAGTCATTGCTTTGATCTTGTGCATCTTGACATATGGGGTCCTTATAGGACTAAAAGTGTATCTGGTGCCTCTTTCTTCTTGACTGTCATGGATGACAAAAGTCGTGTAACGTGGACTTTTTTGATGCAATAAAAAACTAAAGTGTTTACTTTGTTATCTTCATTCATTGCTTATGTTTCTACTCAATTTAATGCTTCTGTTAAGTGTTTTCGAAGTGATAATGGATCTGAATTCATTCAGAAGGCTTGTGTGGATCTATTTTCTTCAAAAGGTATAGTTCATCAAAGGAGTGCACCTTATACTCCTTAACAAAATGGTAAGGTTGAAATGAGACATAGATACCTTATAGAAACTGCTAGATCTCTCAAATTACATGATAACCTACCTTCTGAGTTTTGGGCAGACTGTGTTTTAGCTGCTACTCATGTGATCAATAAGCTTCCCTCGCAGGTGTTACAGTAGAAGACACCTCATGGAGTTTTATTTGGTAAAGTACCTCTATATGATGAACTTAAAACTATTGGATGTTTATCTTTTGCTTTTGATCCAAGGTACAAAAGTGATAAGTTTGGTCCAAAGGCTAAAAGGTGTATCTTTGTAGGATATCCTTTTGCCCAAAAAGCTTACAAGCTTTTCTATTTGGACACTAGGAAGTACATTGTTAGTTGGGATGTGGTTTTCTTTTAAGATCAATTTCATTTTAAAACCAATGTACATTCTAATGTTTCAACTTCTCCTGTGCAATTATCACTGGTTAGTCCAGCAGATTGCACTGATTTATACTCAAACATGCATAATCATTCATCTAATCTCCCTCATACACCTGTTGTTAATGATAATCACCTTGATAGTAACAAGTATTCATGAAGTGGTGAATAACAGTTTACCTACATCTGATGGTGAGAGTTCCTCTGCTGATGTTTCACATAATGCACAGTCACATGGCTCTGAGATAGCACGAGCTCAACAGGTAGTTCAACAAAGGAGATCTGTAAGAGTTTCTAACCCTCCTGCTAAACTCAAGGATTTCTTATGACCTTCTATAAGGCATAATTCAGAATCCTTGTCTTTTTTTGTCTCAAGTACTTGGTAATGTATAATGTTTTTCACCAGAATTTATTACTTCTTTTGTCAATTTTGTAAATATTCCTGAACCTCATACCTTTAACCAAGCTAAGAAAGATCCAAAATGGATTGAAGCTATGGATAAAGAATTGCAGGCTTTAGAGAATAATCAAACATGACAATTGACTGATTTGCCTAAAGATAAGACTCCAATTGGTTCCAAGTAGACCTGAGCAGACATGGGCTAACCCGCCCGACCCGCCCTATAAAATATGCGGGCTTGGGTAAGGTAATTGGCCCAAGCGGGCCGATTCGGCCTGGCCCGGTTGGCCCATAGGGCGGGCTTGGGCTAAGGGTTAAGCCCAAGCGGGCCGGTAGGCCCGACCCGCCTATATATATTACTTATATTAATTTTTATATATTTGTATTAAATTACTACGGAGTATATGTATTGATTATATAATATCTAAACTTTTACATCTATTACTTTATAAATACTAATAGTTTTTACATCGCATATAAATTAAGAAATACAATAGTACTTAATATATTATTTTAAAAAAAAATCATTGAAATGAACCTACATAAAGATGTGTGTAATTTCACATTTATGTAACTTGTATACATTTGTTTTGTATAAAATTTCAATCTTTTGAGACACTTAGCACATTTTTATAGTTTGAGATCAAACGTAAAAATAATAAAATAAAAATAATATTTTATAAAATTATAATAGGCGGCCCGGTGGGCTACCCGGCCCGCCCATTTGGGCGGGCTTGGGCAAGAGAGTTGGCCCAAAACCCGGGCCTAGCCCAAGGCCCGCTAAAATGGGCCAAACTATTCCCATAGGCCCGGCCCAAGCCCGCCCATGCTCAGGTCTAGTTCCAAGTGGGTTTTTAAGCTTAAATATAAACCCGTGGAACCATTGAGAGGTATAAGGCTAGGTTAGTAGCAAAAGGCTACAACCAAGTCAAAGAGAAAGATTATAAATATACTTTCTCCCCTGTAGCTAAATTCACATCTTTCAGATATATTTTAACCTTAGCTACTATCAAAAATTGGCCAATCCATCGGTTGGATATTAACAATGCATTTCTTCATGGATATTTAGATGAAGAAATCTATATGTTACCACCTGATGGATATGATAAGGCAAAACCTGGTCAAGTTTGCCTTCTTAAAAGGTCTTTATATGGCTTAAAACAAGCCAGTCGACAATGGAATGTGGAATTTACAAAAAATTTACTTTCTCTTGGTTTTATACATTCTAAGCAAGATTATTCCCTTTTCATCAAACCTGATCACAGTCTTGGTGTACGTTGATGATGTTCTTCTTACTAGGGATGATGAAGCTGAGATTATTTTGACAAAGGAAAAACTTCATCAGCAATTCAAAATCAAGGATCTCGGCCAAGTCAGATATTATCTAGGCATGGAAATCTCCAGATCTGCTAATGGAATGCTGGTTCATCAGAGGAAATATATCATTGATTTGTTGAGAGATATGCAGCTTATGGATTGCAAAGAAGCTAAATTCCTATTGCCTAGAGGCTTCAAATTATCCTTGGATGAAGGAGAATTGCTTGCTAAACCTGAGCAGTATAGAAGACTGGTTGGAAGGCTTTTATTTCTCAACATGCAAGACCAGACTTGTCTTATGCAGTTCAAAACATGTCTCAGTTCCTAAGTGCTCCTCAGATCCCTCATTATCAAGCAGCCCTTCACATCCTTCGATATCTCAAATGGACCATCAATGCAGGTCTTCTTTATTCTTCAAAGTCTGAACTACATTTGACTGCATATAGTGATGCAGATTGGGGGGATTGCCCTTTCTCTGCTCGATCTCTATCAGGCTACTGCATTTTTCTTGGAGATTCACTGATAAGTTGGAAGACAAAGAAGCAGCTCACAGTATCCAAATCATCAGCAGAATCTGAATACAGATCCATGTCATACACAGCTAGTGAGATGGTGTGGTTGCAAGGTTTGTTTCAGAATCTCCACATTTCAATTCCCCTTCCAATACTCCTGATGTGTGACAACAAAGTTGCACAACACTTAGCTGCTAACCCCGTCTTCCACGAGCGCACAAAGCATCTCAAAATTGACTGTCACTTCGTGCGAGAAAAGCAACAGGAAGGATTTCTTCTTACACAACATGTTCCAACAAATCTCCAAATAGCAGACATCGTGACTAAAGCTTTAGGAGAGCAGCAACATAGATTTTTATCTGTCAAGTTGGGTCTTGTCTTTGACATCCCGGATCCAACTTGAGGGGGGGGGGGGGGGGGGGAATAGCACTATGTATATAGGATATATATGTGTAATTTATATACTTAGGGCCATCTTATGTAATTACACAAAAGCCACATCTTCCTCTATAAATAGAGGTAAGATAGTTCAGCTCCAACCAACTCTGTATGAATAGATTCTAAGCTTTGGCTTGTTCTCTAATGGAGTTTCTCCTGTTTCTCAGTTCCAACAAAGACTACAATTAGTACTTTTTTTTTTACAGTAGGCAAGAAGCAGATCGACAACACGATCTTGAAGCCATCAACCGATGACTTGAATGACCCTACGCAGAGGGTCTCCAGTAAAAAAAAAGAAAAATTATCTAAGATTAGAATTACACAAATTTAAAATTAAAAAGATGACTAGAACTTGGCGGTGGCTTGCATGCAATCCGAGAGAGCAGTAGACATGGCATTGTTGGCTTAGAATGTTGAGGCTTTGCTCAACAATCATGTTGTTTGTGATGTTTCTGACTCGAAAACTTGAGATTTGAAGATTAAACAATAAAGGACTTGGGTAATTTGTAATGTTTTGTGTGAAGTTTTAAGATAAGGGTAGCAAAACAAGATTTCTCATGGGTTGGTGGGCTCTAATGTGGAGACAGAGTGACGCAACCAGAGCGATGGCGCGTCGGTGAAGAGGCTAAGGGGCGACGACAGCATCGGGTAGTTTTAGGGTTAGATTTGTGGGTTAGAGTTTAAAAAAGGGGGAAAGAGCTCTGTTGGTGGGAGTTTCG
This sequence comes from Persicaria tinctoria, assembly GCA_037127255.1. Lineage (NCBI taxonomy): Eukaryota > Viridiplantae > Streptophyta > Magnoliopsida > Caryophyllales > Polygonaceae > Persicaria > Persicaria tinctoria. Next base: position 5,190,491 of record JBANSL010000010.1, read on the forward strand.
ACCAACGGAGGAGGCGCCACCGTCAATCCGAGTTGAGATATCAAGGGTGGGGAGTGAAACCTCGTGAGGCCAACACATGTACATGCACCGGCGGAAGGGAACCGTCGGGCTTAGTGCGGTGGTGGGGGAGGAGAATGGGGATAAGAAGGAGGCCTTTGGCGACATGGAGGGACTCCCGACTACACAGCAGGAGGAAGACAACAACCAGGGGAGAGTCGACGGAGGGATAAAGGTGAATATCGATGACAGTGGTAGGTGGGGAGTTGATGAAGAGGTTTCCGGCGGCAGGAGAGCTTCAGGTGGTCGGGAAGGCTATGGACAGTGCATTGCCGCGTCGCTGGCCGGGGCCGATCACGGCGAGGAACGGAGAGGGGATGATGATCAGATCGCGGCAGTCAGGGGGTGGGTTGGATGCGGCGGGGAGCCGGGCGAGCTGGGTCGCCGAAGGGGCTGGGGAGCGGCTTGTTGGAGAACTGGTTGTGGCGGCTAGGGTTGGAAAATAGTTTTTTTTTTTTGGAGGTTTCATGAGTGAAGGAATGAGAGTTTAGCCATGGGAGAGGCAGCTAGCAGACCAGAGAGATGCAGTCGCTTGGTGGCGGAAGATGCAGAAGTTGCTTCATTTGCTTAGTGGTGGCGCCGGCTATCTCAAGACTACAGTTAGTACTTGATGCCAACACGGGTACTCTAAAAATTATTTAAAATAAAAAATAAATATCAATATTTTATAGATCAACTCCGATAGTTTCTCTATGTTATAAATTTCTCTATGTTATAAATTTCAATTTTAGATATCCTTAAACTTTACGCAAACTGTAGATAAACATGAATTTTAAGTTAATTTTTTTTTAAAAAAAAAAACATAAGCAAGTTTAAGTGAAACATGAAGTTTAACCTTTATGCTTAACATAACTTAAAGCGTACGGGAACTAGTATAAGTTTAACACTTATATATAACATGAGTTTTAACATAACTTAAAACTAACTTGTTTAAATTAAGCATCGAGTTAATTCTAACAAAACATCCAATTTCATTTAATTATAACAAAAACTCCTAACCTTCAATTTTAGGGTTTTTACCATCTTCTTCTAAAGTTAGAGAATTTTTTTTCTTTCTTCTAAGGTTTCTTTATTCTAGAGATGAGTATAGAAGAGTAGTGCTAGGCAAAAATTGGATCGGACCGGGATCGGATCGGAATTTAAGGTCTTGCTATATATATATATATAGACACACACATATACACGACATGTATATATGTATGTATTTTTTTAAATAAAATTAAAGTGACCAAATAAAAAAACATTATAAATTATTTTTTTATTCATGTATTAATAATAATAATTTAATTAAGTTTATTTCCACATTTAACAAATAACTTTAAACTTTATTAGAAATTATTTTTTAATCCATTTAGTTATTTTTAATTCATTTCATGTTAAAATCGCACCATTCGGTTCGTGGACCGGAAACCCAGGACTGTATATTATGGTTTCTGCCGATCCACAGTCTAAGGTTTCCGAATTTTCAGTTCGTCGGTCTTGGAACGGATTGGAAATTCCGATCTAGTCTAGACCGGTTGCCCAACACTATAGAGGACCCGTTGAATCTAAAAAACCTTATTTTCTCTAAAAATAAAAAATTTAACTTTCTCTATTTTACCGAGGTGCATGTTGTAATTACAAATAACAAAATTTTCATGAATTACTTTTTTTTTTAAATCGAGGGTTTCTCTCTTCTAGGAGAGAGAAACTCTCTTGCGCAACCCTTCCTTCGGGACTCTTCACCCTCTTCGGCCTAACCAAATCTACTCGATGTTGCTATAATCATCCTCCCCAACCTCGATTTCGTCTGATCCTCCTCTCTCTTGCGATCAATTGCTGGTGTTTGGGGCCTAGTCCTCCATTTTTTCCGGTTGTCGAATTTGGGTTCGGCCTCTGGTCTTCGTGGGGATGCATGTCGGCCTCCTTGCCGCCGACCATGTCTTTCCTCTCTTGGTAACCTCTTCCTCCCCGGGTATTGGTGTTTCGTAATGTTCATGGCTGGGGTGGGGCTCCTGGTTCTTGCCGCCGTTGGGTTAGGGTTTTGGTTGGGGCGGTTTGTCGGGAGTCCCCCTTTGGTGAATCTTGGTTGGGGCTCCTGTGTGTTGGGGTTGTCCGGGTGCTCCTTCCCTCCCTTGGATCTCTCTTTGCTTGTTTCTGGCTATTTTCGATCCCCATCGGTTGTGAACTTGTGATGGATTCCTCTATCGGGGGTCTCAGTTGGTTGTTCTCGTATCGTTTGGATTCCTGGCGGTTTCCTCTTGAGATTTCCCCTGTCGGGTTCTAATCCTGGTTGCTTCTGGTTGCCGTCGGTCAGGAGTTACTTCCGTCCCGTTTGTCGTCGGCTTCGAGTGCCGGGGCTGTGTTCCTTGGTGTCACTGTCAATCCTACTTGGGCCCGTTGGTGGCCCGAATTTGTTTGATCCAGGCCCGAATCCTTTCCTTGGACCCAAACCTGTGTCAGAAATAGCTTGGAGTGCAAGTTGAAACCTTGGCCTTGCACTCCACGTTTTGCGTCTTTTCCAAAATATAAAACAATAAAAAAATTTATACTGTATATATTTATATATATACATGCCAGTATAAACAATTAATAAAATTTGCCCGAAAGGGTATGAGTAAACCCACCCGAAAGGGTTCGACTAAATCCCGCAAGGGCTTGACGATATTCTTGTAGGTGAAATCTTGTTGGCGTTTTGTTCGAGCAGCTTGCGGCTTTACTTCTGATGTTTCTAGGAGGTCTTCTGCTTGGTTGGGGAGTGTGGAGTCTGGAGTCGGGACTGGCTGGGGTCGAGGTGGTGCGCTCAGGGCGACTCCGTATCCGGGATTGAGTTTCCTTGGAGTTCGTCTGCACTACCCACAGGAGATCGAGTCCTGCTGTACCGCTGGCCCGCGGTGCCACTGTTCGGTGGTGCTTGGCTTCGTTCTTCGGCGGCTTCCTCAGCCTTCTTGGAGTTGGTCTTCTTGGATCGTCTCGTTGTAGTTGTTTATTTCTGCTTGTTTCATTTCGCTTGGTTTCTGTATTTTTGTTGTACGTTTGACGGTTCGCCGTCTGTCGATTTTATCGGTCTCTCGATGAGTCAGGTTTGTCTGATCTTCGAATTTTTACCTAATCAAAAAAAAAATTACAAATAAGAAACCAACGGAATTATTTTTTTACAGTTATGCTCATGGGGGCGGTAAGTGAGTGTTACTGAATCACTGCTACAGAGCACGCCCATTGATGGGTCCACTACGTACGTACGTGTGGGGGTAAGTAGAAAACAGATATTCTATCTTCTGATGAGTAATTTGGAATGAATGTAGAGGGAAGAGATTTTGGTACTTGTACGTTTCGGATGGATCCGATCTAACAACATGCATGCTTATTGGTGACTGATCTTAAACCCATGTCATTGTCAACTCCCATAAATCCGAAAATTAAAAAAGAAAATCTGAAGAAGGGAAAATTAAAAGCCCTAAACTGTTTTTCTAACCTATTTTCTTAAGGAGTAAATACTACTAATCTCATTCCAAAGCTCTCGTGCAGATTCAACATATATAAAGCTTTCAACAACATCATGTGTCATGGAATTAAGCATCCAACACATGAACATTGAATCTGCTCTCATCCACATTTAATAGTCATCACTCTCCTCAGGAGGCTTAACGCAACTACCAGTTATAAAACCTAATTTGGCCTTTGCACTAAGCGCTATTTTTATGCTACGACTCCAGCTTGTAAAGTTCAATCCATTGAATTGATTCGATAATAAAACCATGCCAAGATGGTCTGAATTCGAAAGAAAATACGGATTGACATGAGCACCACTCATACCTTGAGTAACATCTCCAAATTGCAATCTGTTTGGGGGGAAATTCCATCCTCGAGCAGCTCCACCAGGTCCTGGTGGAGTAACAACAACAAAGGTACCGCGATCAACACCACCATCTCCAGCAGTGCCAGATCCTTGACCTTGATGATTTCCTGAACCTCGATCAGCCATGGAAAAAAAACAACGACAGTGAGATCTACGAATTCAGCGAGATCTGAATCAACAAGGCAGGACAACACCGATTCACAAAAACAGAGGTGAATCAAGGAGATGAATCTCAGCTCAACCGACGACAGGAAATGACCAAAATACGCTCAATGATCTAGCCTAATTACAATATAATGTGGCTAAGTCCCATATGTACATATATACTCATAAGTTTTTGTTGGACTTCTTGCAAATTTGAAATATTCTACTACCGCACACCTCTCAAATTTGTATACCTTGTGCAATTTGCACTCACCGTTCAATCTTTTTTTATTAAAAAATCAACATGTAAATAATTGTACGTAAACCCTAAATGCACATCTTCTTATCCAATTATCTCTACATTAATGTAGTAAATAACTATCAAATACTACTATTCACAACTTATTGAATGCATCATAGTTTTTTGAGAAAATTGGCCAAACGGGCCATTTTTGGCCTAAATTAGACAAATGTCCACGTACACCTCCAAATTGGTGAAATGGCCACCAACCCTATTATCAGAACCACTCCATCGATCGCAAGCGAGCAGGGAGATCTGAGATCTCAACCTCAGTAACTCCGGTTTCAGCAACTCTGGTGTCGAAGCATTGACACAAAAAAATTAAACTAATTTCAGCAACTTCGGTTTCAGCAAATCCGGTGTCGAAGTGGTGACGCAGAAAAAAAACAACAACTCCGGTTTCAGCAATGCGGAAAAAAAAACTGCTAAAATAGGAGGGAGCATAGGGGGCTCATGTGGGGGGCACGGGGGAGCAAGGGAATGGATGTGGACATTTTACTAATTTGGTGGACATTTTACTAATAAAGGCCTTAAATATGACAATTCTAGAAATCACCCCTAGTTTTTTTGTCAATAAAAGTTTAAGATACATAGAGGAAAGTCAATCAAAATACATTTTAGAATGTTTAATTGATGTCAAGTCTTACCAGCTTAGTGGGTAAGAATGACATATAGTGACCAAACCCCCTTCCCTGTGTCATAATTGGCCCAACGCCTACCTATGAACAAAAAAAAAAATGGTTAATTGATTTTTAAATGTATATATTATTTCATCGAAAATAAAATAAATAAATAATAATATGATTATTTTATTTCAACTTATTCAAAGTGTTTGATTGAACTGCTATTTTATATCAAATTTTATGAATTTTTTAATTCAACAACCAAATATTCATATCAGTTAAAATAAAATATTTACATGATAATGCATATAGTATGCAATCAAACCACACCGGCCAAGTAAAGAAAAAAAAGGCGGCATTACCGAAATATACCATAAGAGATCTTTTCAAGAAAGCTACGTTAGAGGACGATTATTCCATCGAGTTGGCTAACAAAGTGCATGTAAATGATTGAACACGCCTAACTATTTATATTTTACTTCAACAGTATTTTTATTTTATTTTATTTTATTTTCCCACTTCTATCTCCTTAAGTTCTTGTGCTTTTTGCATACTCAGTATATGTATACTAGCACGTATTATTTACTACATTAAAAAAATAATTACACCTCCGTCTTAAAATATATTTCGTTATACTTTTTAGCACAATTTTTTAATGAGCTAAAAATTATATAAAATTTTAATTTTTTTTAATAATAAATTTATACTTATTATCAATATCTACTCCGTATAATATTATTTTAAAAAATTAATTTAAAAAATCAATATTTTATAAAAAATTTAACTCTTTAAAAAGTGTACTAAAAAGTCAAACGACCTGTTTATTGAGACGGAGAGAGTATTGTTTAAATAAGTGTTTAATCCATTCAGCATAGGTTTGATTGAGGAGTACGTACGTACAGCTTATAAATTGGGCTTCCGTATGAATCTTAATTTGATATGAATGAGCCCTGAAAAAGAAGAGTACGTACTCCTGCAATTCTGCAAACTGCATTCTGAAATATTGTCCACTGTTTCAAGTTTACTACTTAGTATATGAATGCATAATATATACTCCCTCAGTTCCAAAATAAAAGTCGTTTGACTTTTCTACACGTATTTTAATGAGGTAAAATCTATATAAAATATTATTTTTTGAATGAATTTGTTTTTATAAGTTTATACTTATGAATACCGACTGTGAAATTATTAAAAAAAATTGATTAAAAAAATAATATTTTATAGTGTTTTTATCTCCTCAAAAAGCGTGCAGAAAAGGACAAATGACACTTATACTATTATGTATCCTTGTATTTTTTGTTAGAATTACAATTGTGGATCAAGCTTAAACACACACACAACACACAAACACCAGCAGCTATTCTCGAATATAGAACACACACAAGGAGAGCCAAAACAGCACACACATTCAACAAAAGCCTCACACCTTTCATTGATTAGAAAACTGAATACATACTCCTTACAATTGATAACTGCTCTACCACTACTTCGAGCACTACACCACTAACATCTAACTGCATAACTGCAATCTTACAGAAACCTTAGACTAACACTTCCTAACTGTCAAACTAACATCTAGTCCTACTTACATTATAACTAACTTGCTAAGCTAACATATAACATAGAATTTGATTACATTTTAACATTTTTGTCACTGCTTTCATTTCTTGTTATTAAAAATTAACAGTGATTATCCTGCTTAACTTCTTACCAATCTTCTTCATCTCTTAATTCGATCATAGATGGTATGTTTTAAATTTTGCATTCATTGGATTCGAACATGCATTCAGTACTATTCATTTCATTTTTGGTTTGATACTGAACCAGGTGCATGCGGATCTGGGCGACCTTCGGGTTGTGAAATTCCGAGAAACTCGCGAAGAATCAGAACCCGATCGTATCGTATCGTATCAAATCGGGAGTCATATGGAGACGGTGGGTTTGGAGGATTCAAATCAGATTAGGGGCAATGAGGGAGAGATTAACACAACAGGTTTAGAGAAGGGAGGGAGTGGGGAGACAGATGAGGAAGGTGGGGAGAAAGGGGGAAAGGAGGCGGGAAAGGCTAAGGGGAAAGAGGTAGAAGGGGCCACAAAAAACATAAAGAAAAACTGGATGAGGGTGGCTAGGGAACTAGGGAAGGGGAGGGAGAACAAAGTGATGGGAGGCGGAAACAGGAAAAAGAAAGAAGAGGAGATGAGTGTAGACAAAGGAGAAGAGCAGGTGAGTAAGAGACGGAAAAGCACTGATGTTATTATGATTTCGGCGAGAGAGGTGACATACCTCTCTTGCCGGGAGCCATGAAAATCTTAAGCTTTAACTGCCGGGGATTGGGGAAGGACCCGGCAGTAGATTATCTCACCGGAGTGGTGAGAAGGTGGTCCCCGAAAATAGTCTTCTTGATGGAGACTAAGGCTACGAGGAAGAAGATGGAAGGAGTGAGAAGGAGATTGGGATTCAAGTATGGGTTCACTGTTGATTGTGTTGGAAAATCTGGTGGTTTATGTGTGATGTGGGAAGAGGAAGTGGACCTTCATATCCAGTCATACACGCTACATCATATTGACATGGTGATCAAGGGCCAAAATGGAGAGAACTGGCGCCTCACGGGTATGTATGGTTGGGCTGATGGTGGAGAGAGACATCATACTCTGAGCTTATTAAAGAGACTGAACGAAGATGTCCATGAGCGATGGGTTTGTGTGGGTGATTTCAATCACATTATTAGTTCTGCGGACAAGGAAGGTGGCAGAAGGGCGAACTTCGAAAGAATGGTGAATTTCAGGGAAGCATTAGAGGAATGTGGCTTTAAGGAATTAATTTTCAAGGGGAGTAGATTCACCTGGGACAATGGGAGAGAAGGAGACCAGTTCATTCAGGAGAGGATTGATATAGGATTTGCTAATGATTCTTTTCTCGAGCTTTTTCCCCAGGCGATGGTGCATCATTTACCAAGGGCAGGGTCTGATCACATCCCGCTTTTGATTGATTTTGAAGGGGAAGGAAGGTCTGGTGGTAAGAAGGGTTCGCGCCCGTTTCGTTTCGAAGCCATGTGGTTAGAAAAGGAGGAGTGTGAGGAATTTATCCGTAATGGATGGTTAAATCCGGGCTCTACCAGGGCACACGAAGGTATAATGGGGAGAATCACAAGGTGTGCCGGTGATCTTAGAGAGTGGAATGCAGAGAGTTTTGGGAATGTCACTAAAATGCTAGAGGATACTCGGAAGGAGTTGGGTGAGTTGCAGGCTAGAGGGATGACGGGTCGAATGGTAGGGCGCATGAAGGAGCTTGAGGAAAAGGAGAGGAAATTGATGAGAAGGGAAGAGATCATGTGGTACCAGCGGGCGAGGGCTAGGGGTGGGCATATCCGGGTATCCGACACGAACCGGTTATCCGTGTCGGATACCCGAAACCGTTAAGGCTAAAAGTCCCAATCCGAACACGATCCGATTAATGGCGGGTATCCGACATGAATATACAAAACGGTTCCGTGTCGGAGACCGGGTTACCCGCCACGATCCGATTAATTCTTTATGGGTTTCTCACTTTCTAGTTTCTTGTAGAATTATGGGTTTCTCACTTTCTAGTTTCTTGTAGAGTTGCACTTGCAGTAGAAATTTGATTCTTACATTAATGATTAATGTATGAATTAAAGAAAAATAAATCAAAATTATAAGGAAAATGTACAATACAAAAAGATAATGAAAACCCTAACCCGTACTGTTGTCCCAAATTCCAAATCCAAAATCATCAAAATTAAATCAAAGGAAATCAAAGCAATTCTAACTTAAATCAGAGGTTGAAATCAAGGCAATTCCCACTAGTACTTCTCCGCTTCCCTCACCCAGTAACCCTTGACCAGATCTCCGCCCTTGTCGTCCTCCCCAACCACCGGTGCGTTGAGAGAGAGAGAGAGAGAGTCGTGCGTTGAGAGATAGAGAGAGAGCCCTACGTGGGAGAGAGGTGAGAGCAGAGAGAGAGAGCCGTGCGTTGAGAGATAGAGAGAGCCCTGCGTGGGAGAGAGGAGAGAGGCGAGAGGTGAGAGCAGAGACTGATGAATTGCTTCAAAGAGTCGTATGTGCTTTGTTTTAATTTTAGGGTTTGTTTGGTTGGGCTGGCAAGTGGTGAGTGGTTTGTTGGGCTGGGCCTGCTGAGTGCTGAAGGCAAATTAAAAACAAAAAAAACCTATCTGAACATTGAAATGAAAAAAAATGAAAAAAAAATGAACCCTATGGGATTCGAACACAGGGCTATTAGGTTGAATAGCATGACGCGTCAGAACACAATACCAACTTAGCTATCCATCTGTGTTGATATTTTAGAGATTGTTTATATAATAATAAATATATTACCGTACCTATAAATAATTAAAAAATAAATAAACGGTTCGTGTCGGGTACCCGACAAGGCAATTTGCCTGACCCGAACACGAACCGTTAAGAGCCGTGTTTTCTCGGTTCGTGTCATTATCGTGTCGTGTTTTTTCGGTTTCGGGTTTTTCCGTGTCGTGTTTTCGTGTCGTGTTTTCGGTTTCGGGTTTTTCTGCACACCCCTAGCGAGGGCCAATTAATTTAAATGGGGAGATAGAAATACTAGCTTTTTTCACAAGAAAGCTACGGGGCGTCAGAAGCGAAACAAAGTAACAAAATTGATTGATGGAGATGGGATGGAGTGGAGAAGTAGAGAGGGGATAGAGAGGGTGGCAGTCGATTATTTCAAAACCCTTTTTGAGTCCAGCGTGAAAGCTCCTCCAGATTCGGCTTCTCAAGGGATCGAGTACCTAGTGTCGGCTGAAGATAACTCTGAGCTGCTGCGTCCATATACGGTTGAGGAGGTAAAAAAAAGCCCTTTTCTCAATGCATCCCACAAAATCACCAGGGCCGGATGGTATGTCAGCGCTTTTCTATCAAAAGTTCTGGCATATCGTCGGGCCTGAGGTGAGCAATTTTGTTCTTAATATTCTGAACGGGGCGGACTTTCCAAACGATCTCAATTACACATTTATCACTCTCATACCTAAAGTTTCTAACCCTTGCAGAATGACCGATCTCAGACCTATTAGTTTATGCAATGTTATTTATAAAATCATTTCCAAGGTTTTAGTCAATAGATTGAAGGGGTGCCTGGGAAAGCTGGTTTTCGCAGAGTCAGAGCGCCTTCGTCCCTGGAAGACTCATCACATATAATGTGTTAGCAGCGTTTGAAGTGTTCCACTTCATGAAGACAAGGAAGAGGGGAAAGAAGGGCTACATGGCGTTGAAGTTGGACATGGCCAAGGCTTACGATCGGGTTGAGTGGAGTTTTCTGGAGCATTGTATGCGGAAACTGGGATTTGAGGATAGATGGGTCAGTCTGGTTATGAGATGTGTGTCCTCGGTATCTTTCTCGGTCCTTTTGGATGGCTGTCCGACGGTGCCGTTCGCTCCAGGGAGAGGTTTGAGACAAGGCGATCCTTTGTCTCCTTATCTCTTCCTTCTTTGTGCCGAGGGGCTATCAGGGATGATTAGAACAAGCGAGATGGCTGGCCGATTAAGGGGTATATCGATAGCAAGGAATGCTCCCAGAGTCACGCACCTTTTCTTTGCTGATGATAGTGTGATTTTTGCAAATGCGACCTGTCAACAGAGCAACGAAATAGTAAAAATCCTCCAGGTTTATGGAGAGGCGTCGGGACAACAGGTAAATTTCGCAAAATCTGAACTATCTTTTAGCAGGAATGTCGATGCAACTCGCAGATCTGAGATTCAGAGCATTATTGGGGTTAAGGAAGTCGACAAGCATGAAAAGTATCTTGGTCTCCCGACTATGGTGGGGAGGTCCAAGAAAGCCATTTTTACCAATGTCAAGGAGTGGGTGTGGAAAAAGCTTCGCGGATGGAAGGAGAAGACGCTATATAGTGGAGGAAAAGAGGTTCTACTCAAGTCGGTGGCTCAAGCGATACCGATGTATACCATGTCGTGCTTCCTATTGCCAAGCGAGCTATGTAGCGAGATTGAACAACTAATGTGCAAGTTCTGGTGGGGGCGCGGAGAAGAAAGGAGGAAAGTTCACTGGCTTAGTTGGAAACGCATGTGCAAGCCGAAGGAGGAAGGTGGAATGGGGTTCAGGGACTTACATGCTTTCAACCTTGCTATCTTAGCAAAGCAAGGGTGGCGGCTTCTGCAGAACCCTACTTCCCTGCATGCTCGGTTGTTGTCGGCCAAGTATTATCCTAGATCAGACTTCCTCGGAGCATCACTAGGCTTCAACCCAAGCTACACTTGGAGGAGCATATTGAAAGGAAGGGAAGTTCTTGAAGCCGAGATCAGATGGAATGTTGGAAATGGGAATGATATTAAGGTTTGGGGCGATCGTTGGATTCTGAGACCAGGGAGTTTCAAGGTGTTGAATAGGGCAAGTAGTGGACTAGAGGATCTGCGTGTGATGGATATGATCGACTGGGATAGAAGAGAGTGGCGTGAGCAAGTAGTATGTCAAGTTTTGTGGCCCCCTGATGCTGAATTGGTTCTCCAGATGCGCCTGATTAAGCCCGACGTGTGAGACGAGAGAGTTTGGCACTACACTCGTGACGACCGGTTCACTGTCAAGTCGGCCTACTGGCTGGCAATGAAGAGGGAGAAGAGTGTGGACATGGGAGGGCAGTCTGATGAGGTTAGGGTTGCAAGCATGTGGAAGAAAATCTGGAGGCTTGGAGTGCCACCGAGGGTGAGATCATTTTTGTTGCGTGCTTGTAGGGATATTCTCCCGTGCAAAGTGAATCTGGTGCATCGGAAGGTGCTAGCCGAAGACGAATGCGAGAGCTGTAAGAGGAGGGAGGATGGGTTGCACGCGCTATTCGGATGCAAGCTAGTTGGCTTGGTTTGGAGAAAGGTGTGTGGCCTAGGAAGATGGGGAAAAGGATGCTCCTCTGTTCTAGACTTCTTCGAGCGAGTTTGCCAGACCCAGACGGAGGATATGCTGCAGCTGTGGGCATTCACGTTGGATGAGATTTGGAGAGCTCGAAATGGGCGGATATTTGAGGGGCGGCAAATCGAACCAGATGTGGTTGCAGAAGAGGCCCTAACAAGGTGGGAAGACTATAAGGAAAGGGAGGAGCAGACCTTAGTGGGGAGCACTGCACCAGGAATGGAGGAGAGATGGGCAAAACCGAGAGCGGGACCGTGGAAGGTCAATTGTGATGATGCGGTTCATGCTGAGAAGGGGTGCGGAGTAGGCTTTGTGGTTAGAGATGAATTGGGTACGGTGGTGCTGTTCGGAGCGAAGCGTGTCCAGCCTTCAACTGATGTTGAGATGGTGGAAGCGGAGGCAATGTGGTGGGCGTTACAATCTTGCGTAGATAATGGAATCGACGAGGTGCTGGTCGAATCGGACTGCCAGGCGCTGGTGAGCAAGATCAAGGGAGAGAACTGGCCATGTACGACACTAGGAAGGCTGTTGCAGGCTGTAGTTGAGACGGCGGCGACCCTCAACTGCTGTGATTGGAGTTACATTAGGAGGGGGGCAAACCATGCAGCTCATTTCTTGGCCAATCTGAGACCAATTTCTTCTTTTACATCTACTTCTTCTGTTAGTTTTCCCATGGGTTTTGATGCTATTTTGTCAAACGATTTGATTCATTAATGAAATTGATTTGTTCTCAAAAAAAAATTAAGTTTTAGGAATTAGGAATTAATTTGGTTAGGAAAATCAGTGGCCGGATCCTTAAGAGTATTTTTAGGGTTTAGTTAGTTAGCAAATTAGTGGAGTTAATTAGTGGCGTCGTGGGATGAAAGTGTCCGCAAACTTCCATTGTGTAGGAGCGCGTTTCTCCCTCCCTTATATTTTGGTTTGATTTTCACCTCAACACCAATGTGGGAAGCCTTTTTATCCCAACACAGGTGTGTCAGGTGGCATGTCTCCGAAATTAAAAAATAAATAAAATATTATATTTTTTAAAATCAAATTTGTGATTACACGAGTCGTGATAAAAAGATACTTATATATAGGGTTCGTATGGGACGGGGTTAATAAACTGACTAAAATTATAAACAGGGTAAAAATTTATAAACTGTTGGTAAGAGTAGTTAAAAATTTATGAAAAAATATAAACTCTGTATGGGGCGAAAAACAGTTTATTTGTAAAAAGTGGAGTTTATTTGGTTTTTATTAGGGGTATTGTGGTACATTCAAATCAAATAAGATAAAAGAGATGGGGTAAAATAGTAATTATGGAATATAAGCCTCAAAATAAGCTTCAATCTGCAGCTTATTTATAAACCCTTTTTTTAACTGACTAAAACTTATTTGTCATTCCCATACACCGTTTAAACCTGTTTATTTTTTTAACAGCTAATAATTTCACACTTTTTAACTTATTTATATTCAACCATACACACCCATAGTTTGTCTAACTTAATTTTGTAAAAAGTAAGCTTTTTAAGGATGAGTTGGTTTACTTACTTTACAACATATGTTATATATATGGCATGCATGACAAGCTATACCATTGACTATAATGAGATAGGGTAAAGAAAAAATTAAAAAATCTTCACAAATTATCTCATCTCTTATCTTCTTATCAAAATTAATATTATTGCACGTTTTTATGTTACAAAACATTTTATAAATTAAATTCTAGGAGTGAGGAGGTTCGTATGAAAACGAGAGTCGTGTTGGATTTATTTTATTTTTGGTAATTATATAGTCGGTATCTACCCTTCTATATTTGGATTTGATTTTCACGTTATTTTTCAACGTGGGCTACCCACAACCCTAACCAGAGATGTGTATGCAATTTGGTTTTATTTATTTTTTGAGCAGATTTTGATTATTTTTTTTATTAATGGGTTGGCAACATTATGGAGAGAGATGATCGCTATAAGTTGTCAATTAAAAATAGCAGGTTTTACTGCACGTCAATTATTGTTGAAGTCAAATACTCCAATTTTGAAAGGTGTTTGGTAACTTTTTTATTTATTTATTTATTTTTAAAGTGAGTTTAAGTGCATACAAAACTCTAGTAAATCGAGACCTTTACGGAAAAATGGAGAAAAAAGTAATATGGTCGGTAGATAAGCATTACATTAGTCATTTATTTGACCAAACCAAATCATTATCCATTGGATGTCAAAATCATCAAATCATTTATCTCTATGTGTGTTTGAGAAAGTAGCTTGATGGACACAAAAGTACAAGACTAAAAAAAATGTAAAGTTGTTATAAGGTCTACATTTTTTTATTAAACATACATGAATAATAAATATAAGCTACTTATTGTGAAGCCTCCAACCTAATGTAAGAATGTAAGATATGTCGAAATTGAATATCTCGATATAGATAAAGTAAGTCTTAACAATAACGAACAAGATATGTCTTAATCTGATTCGATCGAATTTGATTACTCTACATTAGGATGAGATAGACTATCTCACTTACAAAAGAATCAAAATTTGAATTTTTTGACAGGACGAATTAGCACAATAAATAACCGATTATATAGATTATGAGACAAAACTACAAGGAGTATATTTTTTGGGGTGTTGGAGGGGATAGGAGATGGCAATTAAACCAAAATGGACTAAACGTAACTGGACCATCTAAAATATAGTTAGATTGGGCTTTTATTGTTTGGACAAAAATGGGCTAAGGCCCACACATTGAATTGTTATTCAATTCATTTTTTTTTAAAAACCACACAAATCAACAACTTTCTCAAAAAAAATTATAAAATGAGAAATAAAAGTCATGTGTAAAATTTTTAAAAATAAAAGTCATATTTTTTTTTAAATTTTAGCAATTTTTGTGACAAACCTTTCTCCAAAATTTTGAAAAATGAAAGTTCTAGATATAGGCAATGTTGTTAGGATTGAGATTCTAGAAATGAGTCGATAGGGATTAATATAATCGGATCGTAGAATCGCAACATAATCAAAGAAATTATGAAAATATTCATTTTATTATATTATATACTCCCTCCGTATCAAAATACTTGTTGTTTTAGTTTGGGCACGTTTTATAAGAACGATAAAAACTATATAAAATATCAATGATTTTATTAATTTTAAAAAATAATTTCATACTTAATATAATTATCTATAAGATTATTTTAAAAAATTATGTAAAAAATTAATATTTTATAGATTTTTTTGCTTCTTAAAAAGAGTGCCAAAAAGTAAAAGGACAAGTATTTTGAGACGGAGGTAGTAGTTACGAAATGTTTTAAAAAATCATCTAAAGAATGCTCACTATCTACCACATCAAAAATAATGTGTTCCAATCAAAGCTTTTGGTGTTTGAAGCTATTATTTATTTCACTTGGTTGGCTAGGAACAAGGTATTTTTTTGTAATGAGATATTCAACTCTAGAGTGTGTGCTCATCTTATTATGGAAAGTTGTAAAACTAGGATTTCTGCTAAGTGGAAGTGCAAGTCACTAGCGGAATCTAGTTGGAAAATGAGTATACTAGGTAGCTCATAGACGGATCTAGGCGGGGGCAAGAGGGAGCATACGCCCCCCCCCCTTTCATCCGACGAATCACCTATATTTGTTCTACGCGTCGATAGCTTCGTTTTGATATATTATAAGCCTGAATCCGATAAACGAGTAAAAAGTTATGATTGTTTGAAAGTTAAACACAGATTAATTATTTCAAACGTCTTTTAATAAATCACGATTCTTTTATATTTTACTTAATTTGATATTTTGTCAATATAATTCCACCAGAGAGCTTCGAAACAAGAGGTTATATTACTAAATTCGATAATTATATAAGAAATTATGCATGTTTAAAGTTTGTATATCTTGTTACACGTTATTGCATGCTAAAAGAACAACAAGTTGCATATTGACTTTGTAGGTTTCAAACTATATATTTTTAGACGAGAAAAAAAACGACATCGTTTTTTTCATTTCAAAGATAAAAAATATATAACAACTAATTACAGAATTTTAAATTAAAACACCACCTTTTTGAAAAAAAAACATTGTGTTTTGAACTAAAAAAGCATTATTTTAAACTAAAATACTATAGTTTTGGTTCGCTAAATGTACTATAACAAAATCTATCGAAAAGTGAATCAACCGTTTGTATAAAACTTCGCCCCCCCCCCCCCCACTCGATAAATTTCTGGCTCCGTCCCTGAGGTAGCTCCTTGTGATAAAGTGAATACATGTGTTAGGACGTATATGAGTTAGGACTTAGGAGGTGTTAGTGATTTTTTGGAGTTCTTTTGGAGGGCATAGTGGGGCCAGTTGGGTATATGATTCCCTTTTACATGAGACTTTTTGTTTGGTCTCATCTTTTGTACGCCGGTGTTTTCACCGTATCTATATATTTACCTTTTCAGAAAATGGGTGAATGACTTTAGTTATTGCTTGGGTTCTTCTTTGGTGTAAAATATCACACCAAGTGCCAAAAAGCCGCCTATAACAACCTAAAATTAAAGAAAGTAAAGTATATATACGATTTCCCTAGAATCGTAAGGTCCTATATATTACGATTATGCCGATTCTGAAATGACAATATCATATATGATTATTGCCATACGATTTGAATCGTTTATTGTATTTTGAATCGTAGAACCGTACGATCGGAATGTTGATTTTAATAACATTGAATATAGGGAATTCCCTCGATCTATTTACGACGTTGCTTCACTGTTTTGAAGAATGAGCGATGAAAATACTTATATAAAGAATCTTTAAAATTCTCTAAAATCCTAAATTTGTCAATAATAGAGAAACTATTGGAAATGTTCTATATAGGATTTCAGCCTACTCATATATTTTGACATTAATTAGGCAGCTACACACACTGTACATTTAATGGAAATTGAAGTAACTGAACGGTTACATGAAGTGAAATAATTGAAGGCAAGTGTATAGTTGGCTCCACTAAGGATATGAAAGAGACGATGTGAACAAATGAACATCAGAACATGTATAGATAGTAACAGCTAATTAAGGTGGGTATTGGGAAGCACATGCCTACGTTTTAAATTCATTTACTCTCATAAATTAAACATGTATATATATATGCAATGTCGACCTCCTAAAATTGACACTCCAACGGTTATAGCTATAGCCTATAGCTTAGCTTAGCTTCCCATCACTACAAGAATTTGTACCTAACACGAATGTGAGAATGTGGGACAATCCTAACTCATATTCTTTACAAGAAATGACATGGGTGTGGGTCCTCCTATCTGGGATACCTAATCATTCAGTCTTTTTATCCTATATATGCATTATGACATAGGATAAAGATTCCCACCAGATATAGCATCAATCTTAGAAAAAGCAAGACATATAATTGGAAAACCACTAATTATTTATTTGAGTCATCACTTGAAGAGGTCCAGTGGGTCGGGCCTAGTTTTAATTAGGGTTTCGAGTACATGCCGATCGTATATAATCTCGTGTATGCTCTATAGTTGTGTGATGTTTGTATTTCCAGTTCCAAATTAATTATTCAACAAAATTTGTATACACTATATATGTGTAGACGTAGTCGATCAATTCTGATTATCTTTTCTCTTTCATTTGATTTAGTTTTCAACTCTTTCTCATATCTGTCACAAAATTATCTTCGTACGCGCTTACATATATATTAAACCTTTTATTTAATGACGAAGAACCCACCAAAATCACCTTTGGAGATAAACTTTGAGCACGTGACCTAAGCGACAAAAACCACGTACCAGGTAAACCGATTTGTGTCGATCGGTTCAACCCATTGATAAGGAGTAAGACAAACATTGAGATTTTCATCCAAGAAAAGAGGCAGAGGCACAATATATATCACATAACCCTTTTCTTAACCGCAGGGATTATTGACCCATCGAACTTAAGTTTGACACGAAGAAGATTAATCGGTTACGGTAATGGTTAATTATTACTTTCCATTCTCATCATCACAAATATATTGTTTCATACTTTCCACACACTCATATCATATGGTTACAAATCAACAAAGAGCCAATGCATATATATATATGACAGAAATCAAACATCAAACATCTAGCCTATTGAATCCCCATCTTTTCGAGATCATACACACTAAAAATCACATTATGTACCGATCCCTTTCAGCATAGCTTAATTAGCCATCCACAACCACAACAAACAGAACCCATCCCGGCCGGCCTCTCTCCAGTCGTCGATCGATCGATGATCCATGGAGATATATATATCGGCAGGCATAGTTTGACAGAGTTTCGAGAGCGAGCACGGAGCCTATATAATATAGTGTTTAGCTATAGACATTCCATCATCTTCAGCAAGAGGCCGGATGCCGCCGAATGCCAAGCTTTCGCACTTATGGTTGACATTGTTTCTGAATTTTGAGGCATATATATCGGAGGGTTTGAGAGCTGTGATTTCATGGTGGGTTATATATATGTGTAGTTGTTTACCATTGAAAACTGACCGTTTGAGTTTAGAGGGGGCGCTTCATTAATTAATATACGAGTATTAGCTAAGCTATACTATAGGTTAATTAGCTAGCTATGGCCCGGCCCCCTCTTATATATTCCACTCAAGTTAATTAGCACCCACCCACAACCATAAATTAACCCAATTAATAACTTAATTAACCATAGTTGTAGAGAGAGTGCATTTTCGGATGTGGTGCACTTAGACCTGTCAAAACACAACCCGATTCGAACCCGAAAATTTTCCGGGTAATCTGGGTTTCGACCCGGTGACCCGATTGACCCGGTAATTTTGACCCAATTTACCCGATTGACCCGGTTGATTTATAATTATATATAATTAATTTTTTTTATATATAATTAAAATTTATCACAAAATTATCAAATAATGATTTTTTTAATTTAAAAAGGAAAAAATTAACAGACCCGAAACCCGATCAAACCCGAGTTCGAGTCAACCCGAAAAACCCGAAACCCGTTTTACCCGAAACCCGAAGTGACCCGACCCGACCTCGACCCGAATGACCCGTTTGACAGGTCTAGGTGCACTCATAATGTTAATTAATTAATTTGCTAATTTCTTTATTGTACTAATAGCGAGTTATTCCTATTTTTTGGGGGCTTGGCTAGGTAAGTGGGAGCTGAAGAAACTTATTCAATGTTACTGCTTATACTTCCTTCGTTTCAGTTTTTGTTTCAAAATAGATGGTTCTTTTATGTTTTTTTTTAGGTAGGAATTGTAATGTTTTGTATTGATTTGTGTATTGTTGATTTTTTAAAAGATTTTGATTGGTTAAAATTTATAATGAATATTAAAAAAAAACAATAAAATTTATAAAAAAGTTAGTGAAATGGTGTTTTTCTGGGCGAAGTGTTTTGTTAAAACTTGTGCAAATATGACTAAAAATCCATGTCTTGTGAAAAAAATACTTCATTTACATAATTTAACTCGAAATAAAATTAACGATAGAAACGTGGTTTCAACCTGTATTTCTTTCGCTAATTTTTTTTGTAGCTTTTTCCTCCAGTTTCAAATACGTCATCTTCCAATAAAATGCAATCTCATACCATACGTGTTTTTCTAACAAACCTGTAAAAAAATATTCTATTAAATATTTTGATTATTTTTTTTGTAAATATTTAGAAAAAAAAAAAAATTCTCAAATATTCTCACTCTTAATATGTTACGGTCAACTAGCTTTTTGTAGAGATATTGAATATCACAAAAGTGAGATTAGTGGCCGGAAAAACTAGCTTTTGTACTTTAAACGTGGTTTTGACAGATTATACACATCAGGCTGATGTGAATCTCTTTTGCAAATATGGGAATGGTGAGGTTTATATTTGTATTAACGTTTTTTTTAGAGAAATTTATTTGTATAGAGTAAAAGAACCCCCCCTCCGTCACTCCTTCAGGTTTCGGAGCATCTCCCATGGTAAGCCAAAAAATAGGTTTTTGTCAAATTTTGCTCCCACATTAGACCAAAACTCATTTTAGCCCTTTTGTATTTGGTTTAATTCCAAAACAAATGCCAAATTTGGCTTCCCTTTTTGGAAGGTCATATTTATTTATTTTTAAGTGTTTAATATTTATGTAAATTTATAAAAATACAATTATAAATCTATATATTATATAGTTATGATATTTTTCAATTAAAAATAAAATTTGTATTATTGTTAAGATATTCAAGAGTTCTTCGACATGACTATAATATTTGACATATTTGAATTATTATTGCACAAATAATATTTTTAGAAAATGACATAAATATTTTTTCTTATAGATTCATCAAAATTATAATAAAAAATAAATATTAAGTTGCTTAAAGTACTAAAGAAGAAAAAATAAATATAAAATGAAACAACCAACTATTGAATCATGGTAACATTTAATATCCTGGTAGATCCACATTACTCTCTTCATAACCATTTCTTGTTCCAAAGCCATCACTTTGATCATCTTTATGCATACATACGACATAACACATGTTGATCCTTGTTAAATCACGGTGGGTCATCCGACGTGGGGGGGCCACACACGCCCAAGCGCAAACGCGCTAACCAAGCCGAGCACACAAGCCGAGTGGGGTTCCATCCTAAAACCAATTGGTATTAGCTAGGTGGGGTAGCCCATCGGCTTATATTCAAGGCTTGGATTTAATTTCTATTCAATATATGGGACACTTCCAACTCATATTCTCCACACACCCCCTCAAGTGCAACTGTCTGGCCACAAATTATTTGCCAGTTGCACTTGACGAATCAATGCCTTAAGGCCGGCTAGCCAATTAGACCAGGAATCCAAACCACACCGCAACATGCCGAACCTCGGCTCTGGTACCATGTTAAATCACGGTGGGTCATCCGACGTGGGGGGCCACACACGCCCAAGCGCAAACGCGCTAACCAAGCCGAGTGTGGTTCCATTCTAAAACCAATTGGTATTAGGTGGGGTAGCCCATCGGCTTATATGCAAGACTTGGATTTAATTTCTATTCAATGTGGGACACTCCCAACTCATATTCTACTGTTCAAATGAATCAAAGATTGAATTAGAAATTTCAATAGTTTCATTTGAAGAGTGAGATGATGATGATGATATTGAGAAGAATTCATTGTTGATTCAAATCGAAATGATAACGATAGAATCGAGTGACGGAAATGAGATATGATAGTTATAAATTGTATGATTATTTATAGAAAATTAGTCTGTTAAATTTGGCATACGGTGGGAACAACCAAACCGCACAATAGGTCAAAAGAAAATATTTTATAGAATATTCTCTTTTGATAGACTATTTTTCCTAGTCATTATGGACTAGAGGGAAGATGCTATCAAGGTATGAAAAAACTTCAAATCTCACTCCTTCCACCTCCTTTGGCCACCTCCCTTTTATTCCCGTCCACCCTTAACCAAACTTCTCGGAAAGAATCACAAAAACAAAAAAAATACCATCACCTCTCTCACTCCTTCACCCCATCCAAATTAACATGTGATTTATATATTTATCAAAAAATAAGAATTTTATGTATACATAATACAGATTTAACTAGCTAATTAAAGATCACCAGGTAAAAAGTTATACTCACTCCGTAACGAAATAATTAGCCATTTTACCACTTTTTCTCGTAATAAAATATTTGTCTCTTAAGCCTAATTAATAACAAAATTTTCTAATTTTATCAATTTATCTCATTAATTGTATTTGATTTCCAAAATACTCTAGCTATTAATACGTTCCGACTATATACACCGCAAATTATGCACGTCCTTAAGGACGTGCATGATTAAAAGGCTTGCACGTCCTTAAGGACGTGCAATATTAGACACAAGGCTTGCACGTCCTTAAGGACGTGCAATATTAACCTTGTGATTTGCGGTGTATATAGCAACACCCTATTAATACTTTCGTTTTTTTTTTCATTGGTCCATTTTTTTCCACATTATTTATTTATTAAAATTTTAACTATTTTTATTTTTATTTTTAGCTTTCTTAAAAAGTGTGAAATTAGCGAAAAGGTCAATTATTCTGTTACGGATGGAGTAATATTTAACAAGTCTCTTTCACGCTCTCAAACGATTTCAAGTTTTCAAAAGATTCAAACTCCCCAAAAAAGTTGCCTCAAATTAATTACCTAGGCATACATATAATACAAAAAGGAACTTTAAACCCTATTACCAACCATGCATAATTATTAGCAACTTTCTAGTGTTTTTTTTAATATAAAAAATTATAACAACAACATCAACTTTTCTAATCAAGTTTGTAAATGTTTGCAACAAACTGAAAAAGAATAAGGGCTCGTTTGGTTCAATGTATGAATTGAAATTCCCAGAAAGTTACTTCATGGAAATCAAATTTCTGGGAAGTCTAATTGATGGGAATTGTGAAAATGTGTTTGGTTGATTTTTTTTGTTTTAAAGGAATAAAAGGGGGAATTGAAAATTTACAAATATAAAAGGGTGGAAGTTGAACTTACCTAGGGGGAACTAGGTAAGTGAACTTCCTCCAAATTAGAGGAATTCAACTTCCTGGATTTCCATCTTTAAAAAATGTAACCAAACGCATGTATTTCTCTGACTTCCTAGGAATTTCTCCTTCCTGGATTTTTTAGTTATAAACCAAACACGCTCTAAGAAATTGTACGGTCCCCGCATATATATCCGCAACTTAAGGTACCAAAAATAGTCACAGAGATTAATTCTTGCACGAAGAATACTAAGACGTGATGTATATATTTATAGTTGAAAGATTTAGATAAGTAAGAGATTCTCCATAGACATTTCGGTGGAGCACTTCGACTGATTGTAAGGACCATCATAGTTGGATTAGGGATTTAGGGTATCTTATGACAGCTACTGCACAAGTTTTTCACACTATATTAGTATATTGTAAAATGGAGAGTGAGAAGAGAGAGCGTGAGAGATCCCGAAGCCCCGAACGCCGGCAAATCATCCCGGCGGATAAGCCACCAGACTCCAACATTACAATCCCGGTGACGGTAGTTGAGGGGAAGCCAGACGCTCAACATGATAATGGAATTGAGACCTCGGGGGCTCGGAAGTTGGTGTTTGGGACTACCCAACCGCCGACGACTTCAATTGTTCAAACTCATCAGATAGTCACACCCACAATGCCAGAAGCCAGGACCGAAGCGCAAGGTTTCGCAGGCTACAATGGGGCAAACTTTCCGCCGCTACAAGCACCAGCGGTGGACAAGACAGCTAATGGAGCCAACTACAAATCAGTTCTAGTGGGCGGGGGAGGCCCAGGGTTTGGCACAACCCATATGAACCCGATGTATCAAGCGGATGGGGAGGAGCAAGGCTACACTACTGATGACGACATTCTTCCGGAGGATGATGACCCTGACTGCCCAACAATCGGATTAAATAAAGAGGAGAAGATGGCACCGAGAAAGCCCTGGATGAACACTCTGATAGTGAAGCTATTCGATAAAGGTCCGGGATACATGCAATTGCATCGTAGATTGTCGCAAAAATGGGGTTTAAGTGCCCCGTTTTCCCTGATAGATCTAGGCAATGACTACTACATCGCCAGATTTTCCAATAAGGCGGACTATGACCATGTGGTGATGGAAGGCCCGTGGATGGTAGGAGACAATTACCTTGCAATTCGGAAATGGGTGCCCAGGTTCAATGCAGAGATTGAGAGGATCACGACGCTCACCGTATGGGTCCGGATCCCGTGCCTTCATATAGAATACTTTGATCCAAGGTTCCTCAGGAGAGTTGGGAACAAGATTGGGCGGGTCTTGCGCATTGACAATACTACAGCGGCAGCAGATAGAGGAAGATTTGCACTGTTAAGCGTGGAGATTGACCTTACAAAGCCGCTCCTGTCGAAATTCAGGATGGACGGGAAGATATGGCCAATTCAATACGAAGGCCTCAAAATGCTGTGTTTTACGTGTGGCAAGGTCGGACACAGTAGTGACAGTTGTGGAAAATCAGATCAAGGAAAGGAAGATGTGAGGGATGAAGATGAGAGCCACCAAGGCTCAAGAAACACCATGGGGATTGAGTCAAATCCTCACGGGGAGTGGATGCAGGCCAAGAAAAATGTGAGGAGAAGGAATCAATCGACAAAAAAGACATCAGGAAGCACCAAGGGGAATGGCAATCCAGATTCCGGTGAGGCTATGAACAAGTCGGGCGACGGCCAAGCGGCGGTGGCGAAGTCCGGTGACGGCGGAAATGCCGGAATAGCTAACAATATCACAATCTCAGGGAGATTTGATTCTCTCGATATGAAAGAGGATGTTCCGAAATCTGGGGAGGAGAATCCGACGGCAAATCAACATGTGGGCCCAAATAGTGAGATCCTTACGGGGAAAATATTTGAAAATAAAGGAAAAAATATTGAGAAGAAGGGAAAGGATAAGCAAATCAAGGAAACGAACGGCAATTCCGTGGGCAACAAGGGCGGCAAACCAAAGTCATCCACAAAGAAAAATAATTTGATCTATACCAGGACCAGCCAAGCCACAAAAACCGACCCAAACCAAGCCCAGCCCAAGAAACTTTAAGGCAAGGAAAATCACAAATCATCTTCATCGTTCGTCCACACCGATCGACAAAACTCTCAGAACGTCAACCCTAACACACAGAACACCAATACAAACACATCCTCTACCACTTTCAAACCCATGGCCCCACCCGTCGTTAGCCAGCCAAGTCACGGAACCGATCCCAAGGTTGCAGATGATCCACATCGAAAGAGCAGCGAGTGTCCTCCTGTCCGACCACCGGACGGGACCTTTCCAAGTCATTCCGCCCCGCATAGCGACCAAGGTCATATGCGAGTTTCTCCCAATGATAGCGGACACGAAGCCGATGCTATGCAAGGTGTCGTTACCGGAACCGATGGACGAAGCGCTTGATAAGCTCGCAAAAGCCCTCGTTGCTTACTCTGCGATGTATCCAATGCGTCATCAAGAAATACTAAGGAATATGAACAACATAATTGTCTCTATGAATAGTTTAAGTATTTTAGTTTGGAACGTGTGTGGGGCGGCTAGCAATGGTTTCTTGAACTCAATCAGGGAACTCATTCGTCTCTACGACCCCAAGGTAGTAGCTTTGGTAGAGCCTCGCATTAGTGGGGATTCTGCGGACAGAACATGCTCACGATTAGGCTTCGACGAGTACAGGAGAGTTGAGGCCGAGGGATTCGCCGGTGGAATATGGATGTTCTGGAGATCGTCTGTGGTGACAGTGAATCTGATCGATCTGAACCCCTAACACATCACGGCAGAAATTGAACGAGTAGGTGAGGAGCCGTGGGTATTGTCGGCAATCTATGCGGCGCCGGTGCCAGCTAGGCGTCTAGACCTGTGGCAATCTCTGGAGGAGTTTGCGATCAACAATGGGAAACCTTGGCTGCTCGCAGGTGACTTTAACACTACCCTAGGCCCGGAGGAACGTTCGAGTTCTTCGGTGGGATCAAACAGAGAGTCAGTCAGGTTCAAAAATCACATCGAAAACCTTCAGCTTGTGGATTTGGGATTCAGAGGAGTCCCTTTCACATGGAATCATGGCCGTTCGGCGTCAAATCGCAAATCTGCTAGGCTTGATAGGGCTCTGTGCAATACCGAATGGAGTGAGAGATTTCCGGACACCACTGTTGAACATCTCACAGCGCCTCATTCGGACCACTGCCCAATCTTAATCCGATTGGAACCGACAGATAGACAGGTAGGAGGAACACGACCATTCCGATTTCATGCTGCGTGGATGTTACACGAGGAATTTAAACCGATGCTTAATTCGAAGTGGAGAAGGGATGTCGGAACGTGCGTTGCTCTGGTAAATTTGACGGCTGGTCTTGAGGTCTAGAATAGAGAGGTTTATGGAAATATTTTCAGACGAAGGAGGCACTTATGGGGAAGGCTCAAAGGGATTCAGAAAAAGCTCGCTCAGCAACCGAATCAGCATTACATACGGCTGGAAAGGGAGGTGAATGAGCAATTGCAAGAAGTACTCGCTCAAGAACAAGCTTTGTGGTTTCAGAAATCAAGAGCTTCCTTTCTACTCGCGGGTGACGGAAACACCAGATTCTATCATCTCTCGACGATAGCAAGAAGGAAAGCGAACAGGACCTCGGCTCTGATTGATGCAGAGGGGCAGTGGGTTACGGAACCGGCGGTAGTCCGAGGCATGGTGACAGACTACTTCAAAGTCCTCTACACAACAGAAATCTCCACTGGCAATCGATCGCCTGCTTCTTCCCGAATCTACTTCCCACCTTTAGGAGTATCCGAGCGAGAAATATTGGAAACTCCTTTCGTGGTGTCGGAAGTTTGGGAGGCAGTCAAACTCATGGGACCATACAAAGCACCGGGGCCGGATGGGTATCCGACAATCTTCTATCAGCGGAATTGGGAGATTATAGGCCCGCAAGTCATTAGCACAAAATTGGGTATGCTCAATGATGGAGAGTTTCCGTCCGGGATTGGTGATGCTCTTCTGGTATTATTACCGAAAGTGCAGGCTCCCTCAACGCCGGCTCAATTCCGTCCTATCTCTCTACTCAATGTAGTCTTCAAGATTGTCTCTAAGGTCATAGTTAGCCGCCTGAAACAAGTACTACCGGACCTAGTAGCACCAACCCAGGCGAGCTTCGTGCCGGGCAGACAGATAATTGACAATGTAGTTATCATTCAGGAGGTGTTGCATTCCATGACGGAAAGGAGAAGACGGAAATGGATGATGATCAAAATTGATTTAAAAAAGGCCTATGATCGTATAAAATGGGATTTTCTGAATTCAATCTTGATGGAGGCGGGGATTCCGACTAAATTGAAGGAGCTGATTATGAAGTGTCAAACGGAGGGTCAAACCGAGCTCTTGTGGAATGGAGATAAGACTAGAGGCTTCACAGCGACGCGGGGAATCAAACAGGGAGACCCTCTTTCTCCCTACTTGTTTGTTCTGTGCATGGAAAGACTATCACAACTAATTGAAGGAGTAGTCAGAGACAGAAGGTGGAAGCCGGTAAAGGTGGGGGATGTGTCCCTCTCACATGTATTTTTCGCAGACGATCTAGTGCTCCTTGCAGAAGCAACGGTAGACCAAAGTCGGCTGGTTCGAAGGATTCTGGATGAGTTCTGTGGCTTGTCGGGTGAAAAAGTGAACTATGGGAAGAGTAGTGTGTTGTTCTCGAGAAACGTAGGAGCTTCGGTCAAGCCACAAATCAGTGTGGAGTTGGGATCCCAGTGTCTGAAGAGTTTGGTAACTACCTGGGTGTTCCAACGACGTGTGGGAGAATGACTGCTGAAAGGTATAATTTTTTACTCGATAAAGTGGCTTCTAAATTGAGCGGATGGAAGGCCAGGACACTGTCGTTTGCAGGGAGGGTCACCCTTGCAAAATCAGTCCTAACAAGCCTGCCTTTGTATGTGATGCAATCGAATTTCGTTCCGAGGGATATTTGTGATGCAATTGATCGGAAAGTCAGAAGCTTTGTATGGGGATCAACCGGAGATTGTAAGAAGATTCATCTTCTGAACCAAGATGTGATTACGAGCCCGATTGAGGAGGGAGGATTGGGAATCCGACCTATGAGGGCGACCAACCAGGCTACTCTGGCAAGGCTAAGTTGGCGGCTCATCCAAAATCCATCGGCACTATGGAGCCGGGTCATACGGGGGAGGTACTGCAAAGGACGACTCGATGTCGATATGTTTGAAAGGAAAACAGGGGCGTCAAGAACATGGCGAGCAGTGGTTCACGGGGCCGAGCTGCTGACTCCGAATCTACGATCCTCAATCGGGAATGGGAGAACAACTTTGTTCTGGTTACATCCTTGGTTGACGAAGACTCCGCTAATCAATCTTGCAACTTCTGCCGTGCCGGAGGAAGTGATGGGGGCAACCGTTGAAGAGCTTTGGAAGGAGCATTCGTGGGACTGGGCTGTGATTTCCCAATATCTCCCGCCGGCCGAACTATCAAAAATCCAATCCATTCAAGTACGAGGGGATGAGGAATCAAGGGATAAACTATATTGGGCATTAACATCATCGGGAATGTTCAACACCAAAACGGCACTACAGGTGCTGCGAGGGAGCGTTGGTCAGGCCCAGGATGCGAAGGAATGGAAGAAGGTTTGGAGGATAAGAGTACAACAGCGAGCGAGGACGTTTACATATTTAGCGGCTCATGATGCTTTCTTGTCAAATAGCACAAGGGTCCGCAAACATTTAGCAACGTCTGCGACATGTCCACGGTGTCCAGAAGCGGAGACTGGGTTGCATCTGCTGAGGGACTGCCTGGTGGTGAAAAAGGAATGGAAGAAGGTCCTGCCAGCTAAGCGATGGGCTGAGTTCTTCGCACCGAGTGAAATCAAGGCGTGGATTTTCAACAGCATCAGTAGCAGAGGGGCAGGAGAGGCTGCAATTTTTGCGAATATGATCTGGCTATTTTGGAAATGTCGGAATAAATTGATTCATGAACAGAAGGAGGAGTGCAAGGGGGTGGCTTCAAGAGCTCTCAAGCTTGCAAGACACTACTCGGAAGCGAGTGGGCGCAATGAGCTACCGACCGGACCAGCTGCAGAGAGAGTGAACGCATACGAAGTGTGGGAGTTGCCTCCGGAAGGGTGGATTAAATTGAATGTCGATGGAGCTTCGAAGGGCAACCCGAGATTGGCGGGCGGAGGAGGGGTGTTTCGAGACCACCTGGGAAACTTCATTAAGGCGTTTACCTTCCGCTGTGGGGAATGTGGTGCATTGAGGGCTGAGCTGTGGGCACTGGTGCGTGGGCTAAGGCTGAGGCGACAGCTCGAGATACCCCGTTTGGTGGTGGAGACTGACTCCAAAGTAGCTGTTGAGCTACTAAAGGGAAGGAGTCCGACGACACACCCGGATGTCTACCTATTGCAGGAGTGCCAACAACTACGGGAGGAAGGACCTGGCCAGGTCCGGCTGACTTGGATTCGTCGACAAGCGAACACTATGGCTAATGATCTAGCTCGTTGGGCTGTAGATCAGGACTCCGAGTATGAAGAATTCCAAGCCCCGCCTTTATGTATTTCCAATGAATTTTGGTTTCACCCAACTGATGTATGAACATTAATTTGATTCAATAAAACTTGGGCTCTGCCCGCATTCGAACAAAAAAAAAAGTATATTGTACTATTATAATCCGTATTTCAATTATGATGAGATTTGGTGTAAATATTACCGTTAATCAAGAGTTTAAGTCTAATATATAATATTATTGACCATTAAATTAAATAAAATCTTACCAAACTTATGTACAACTAATTTCATTTTGAAATCGAAACAAATTTGCATCATTTTTTTGCACACTAAGCCCAACACATAAATACGGCGAGGTTCTATCGTAAAATCAATTGCCAATAAGATGAGTACCTCAACGACTTACTTGATTTGCTCAAACTTTCAATGTGGGACAATTTTTGTCCTTTCAATACGTTCTTTCTTTTTTGGTTTAATTTAGTGGATGCCCAAATAAATGGACATAACTAAGTAAATATTCATTCCTTCCCAACCCTTATCCCCCCTCTTTCCCCTCTAACTATTTTTAATTTGACATTAACTAGTCAACATTGACAATTTCATTCAATGCCTATATTTGATGACGAATATTTTCGATGACAGCTGTTTGTGATAATTTTTTGGGTGACAATTGTCTTTTTTGGTGACATTTTCTTTTTTCTTGGTGACAATTGGAGAGAAAAAAATCTGGTGACAATTGATTTTTTTTCTTGGTGACAATTTTTTCGGTGACGGTGACAGAGATTTTTGTGTGACAATTGATTTTTCTAGCGACTGAGATTTTTTTTTATGACAATTATTTTCGGTGATAGTTGTTTGTGATATTTTTTTGGTGACAATTGTCTTTTTGGGTGATATTTTTTTCTGGTGACAATTTGGGGAAATCTTTTCTGGTGACAATTGATTTTTTTTCTTTGTGACAATTATTCCGGTGACAGATATTATTTTATGACAATTGATTTTTTTAGTGACAAATTGATTTATCACTACGAGACTATTAACACTACAATTATGACCACGTACATTATCACTAACTATTGTTATTAAAGAGTGTCACCACTCAAATATTGACAAAATAACATGTATAGATAAATTGTTACCAAATGTCAATGGTAGTGATCTCATTTTCACCAACTATATAACATTGTCATCAGACATTATCACTAATTATAGAACAATGTCACCAAATCTCAATGATTGTCACAAAAATTTGTAATCGAAATGATCCCACTGACTGTCACCAAAGAGAGGATGAAGCCACCTTTGATCCGCAAAGAGAGGATAGTTCTTCGGCCTTCTTGAATAGGCAAGTGCGCCTCCTCGAGAAGGCAGCGTGCCTCTTGCACCTATCTTGAATCCTCTCCATGAGAATTTTCCTTCTGACCTTTGTTTTCTTCTTCGAAATATTGTCTGTGATCAATCAATTAAAATCAATCTCACAATGGAAATTATTCACTGAGTAAAAGATAGAAGGACAAAATGCAGAATGTTCCCAATCTGTGTAGCCCAATCCATGGGAGGTAACCTCAAACTCATTAGATTAAAGCTTCATTCATACATATACAGAGATCAAAACCCTAATCTCAGTGAAAAAGAATCCATATTTCGCTGAATCAAAGCGAATGCCAAAGCAATGAAGTAAAATTGAACAATCCAACAACACTAAAATAGTTGAATTCATGAATAACAACAACAAAATTCATCCGATTTGAATCCAATCAAGTGCAAAGATCGATCCAAGCAAGAAACACAAGCAATCAATTTTTGTCGAAGTCGAAACGAATATCTGAGAAACAAGAGGTAGTACTTGTGACCCTCCTTGCTAGGCACGGGAGAGGTCCAAATGTCGATGTGAATGATATCAAAGAGAGCCAGGGTAGAGGTCAAAGACCGTTGGAACGACAGTCTGGCATGTTTGCCTAGTTGGCAGGAAGAGCATAAACTAGAGCATGGGTCTTTAGGACAGATGACAAGGCTCTGAGAACGGAGGACATCTAGAACGGCAGCACTGGGATGGCCCAGACGTGCATGCCACATGTTGGACGACGATGCCGAGAGGGCGACCGGGCACGACTGACTGGATGCGGGTGGTGGTGTGCTAGGGTAGAGCTCCCCGGTGTTGTTACATCTCATGCGAGTAACCCCCGTAGTAAGATCATTCACAGAGAAACCATAGGGATCAAACGTAAGGGAAACGTTGTTGTCAGTAGTGAACCGACGGACAGAGATAAGGTTTTTGACAATATTTGGGACAATAAGGACATTGTTGAGGTGTAGTTGGTGGGTTCGTCATGTGGGAGGTGGCACCAGTGTCCATGTACCAATAAGAGTCCGAAGATGTCGGCTGCGTAGAGGAGACGACGTGATGCAGAGCAGGCGGAACATAGCCTGGATCGGACGATGTCAGATAGGTCTAAGGACAGGCATGTCGAGGGGCAGGATATCCGGAGTACGATTGCAATTTTTTTTTTTTGAAGAATATTGGCCTCCTAACTTAATAAGAAACTAACTTGGAGCCAGAAACGGAATTAGGATAAACATAGGGCCGTTTTTGTAATTTCTATAAAAGAAATTGAGAAACTCCGAAGCGTCAATGGAGTTTCGTCCTTTGTCAGCGATTGGAAGCGGCGAAGACGAGGGCTTCAATCGGCGGCGTCTCGGGCTGGGCTCAGTGGTGGCGACTCGGGTTGGGCTCCGCGGTGGCGATAGGCTGCAGTGGCTTGACGGCGACAATCGAAGACGAGGACTTCGATGGATGTTGGCGATGATGGCACGACATGATTGCAGTGCTGGTCGGAAGTTGGGGAAGCGAGGGCTCGACTTTGGAAGCGGTAGTGGTCGCCTACGATTCCGGTGGAGGCGAGTGCGGTGGTGGCTCCCGATCGATTCGAGAGAGAGGAGGAGTTAGGAGAGTGAGAGAGATCAACGACAAGGGGACTATGCCGGCGGCGAAGATGAGGGGTGGGGCGGGAGGATCAAATTAGGGTTCCGTGAGGAAGAAAAGGCTGTGATACCATGTGAGATTCCAAGATTGATATAAAGTCTCAGGAGGGTTTTCATTCATTGATAAACACACACACACACATATATATATATATATATATACTACAAAGGTATTGAGTCTTAACGGGCTTTTAGCCTACTATACATGAGGAGACTTATGTAATCTATTAATTAATGGGGCGACAAAGGACACTAGACCAATTACTCAAACAGCCCAAAGAGTAACCCGCCTTTGGCCCAATTCCACGTCCATGTATTTGGCGGGATCACCCACATAGTCGGCGGGAACCTTCAAACCCTAAAAGCAGCTCCTCAGATCGCATTTTCTTGTTTCGATCCCATTGTCTGTGCTTCGGATCTCCTTCCCATCGCCGCTGGTTTTGATTTTTCAACCTGTCCGTCTAATTCATTTTGAAGATGATTTTGTTTCCCGACGACGACGGTAGAAGTTTTCTCTTCACCACCAACGCAGCCACCGTCTTGAGCGGCTCACGGCGATTGAAGCGTTTTGATGGGCGATTGTCCTCTGTATGAATCCTTAAGAGGTATGAGGTTCTCGGATTTGTTTAATTTCTAGTTATTTGTGCATCTGTCCTAAATCTACGATTTCGGTTCTGAAATTGCTACTTCCTTAGGGTTTCGAGGTTTTCGTGCAATTGCTCTCACCATAGTTAACATGCATTGTGGTTGGGTCAATCTGTGTGTAAATTTCGTCTTTTTTATCTCCATCTAGTGCCCTGTGATGAACAATTGAACATCATGAGTTGAGCGGAGTGGAAGGTCAGTTTGATCCTCCTATATAGCTGCCATTCCGGACAATGTTACTAAAAAAACCATGTTCCTTTCCATCCAGAACCTTCATTATGGGATTCCTTTTTTCACATGACAGTACTACTATTTGATTCTCTGTTCCCTGGACTCTCTGTTGCTGACGCTCCTGTTTGAAAAAACAGTCGAGGTTGCAGCTCCTGCTTCTGCCTTGTAATAGGCAGATCCAGTTCGAGAGGTTTTCATGAGAATCTCAGATCTTCTGCTCTGCTATGATGTTTATTCAGCTTCGATGTTTGTCACACATCCAAACCTGAGGGCATCTGTATTTTTTACCCGTTTGCTTCTCTACACATGATTTGAGAACGCTTAATATATTTTGCTCTGGAAGTTTGGTAATTTTGAGACTATTGCCTTTGCTAATTAGTTTTATTGAACTGCTTCAATCTGTCATCACATCTTCCGTTCATATGATATGACAATTTTTTTTTTAATTTTGTTGTTGAAATATGATTGAGGGCATCATTGGTGGATTTCTTGTACTACTATATGGCCAGTACTGTTTTGTTGCCCAATGATGGAGACCCTTCTACGGAAGATGGTCTTGATTTCCATAATAAGCCTGCCCATCATAAGAATTGCCAGCAGCTCTGCTCTCCGCCGCCACCACAGATTCATTATTGTCTTTTTTCTCTTCTTGATCTTTCAAAGGAGTCTGTCTCTGCCATCTGGTCATATCTGAAACCTGATGTTGTTGTTGTTGTTATTATTATTATTATTATTATGGGAAAATTACAGAAAATCACCCTTAAATTATGATTTTGTTGGTGGCTTGGTGGTACTGAAATCTGTTGTTACTATGAATGGGCACTGGCTTTAATGGGAAGATGATACCATCCGTGGGTTCTGAGGGCCTTTGTTGCTTATATTGCTTCACCAACAATAAACATTGGCCATAATTTTATTTTTTGATCTTTCACTGCTTTAGACTCTTGTACTTAAAAAATATTAATTGCTTCACTACGAGTGTAGTATGTTTGTTCTGAAATTGATAAATCCTTAGGGTTTCAAGGTTTACATGCAACTGCCGTTGCCGTTTTTAACATTCATTGTGTCTGGGACAGTGTATGTAGTTTTGGTCTTGTTTAAATACTTCCCTTTGAGCCCAATGATGAACATCTTGTATTGAGCACAGTAGAAGGTGAGTTTGTTTTATTATGGCCTCCTTATAGCTATAATTACTGACAGTGATTCCCATAGATTATGGTCCTTTGATCTCCAGGATCTTCCTTTTTCAATACTAGTTGTTTGTTTATTTTCTAGCTTCCTTTGTTGCTGATGCTCCTGTTTCAAAAACAGTTGAGGTTGCAGCTTCGTCTTTTGTCTTGGGATAGGCAGAACAAATATGCTAAGCTTTGACAAGAATAATTGATGTGGTTGTTTCTCACTTTTTCCTATGATATTTGTTATGCTTTGTATGGTAGCCAAACCTGAGGGCTTGTGTTTTTTCACCGGTTGCTAATCATTTGTTTGCTGTTTTCCTCCGTCTAGAGACCTATGATGAGCATTTGAACATAATGAGTTGAGCGCATTGGCAGATCAATTTGATTATCAGTAAGCCTCTCTGTAGCTGTCATTATTGACAGTTAAAAACCCATGTTCCTTTACATCTAGAACCTTACCTTTGATAGTACTACTTGTTATGTCTCTGATTTTTCCGCGCTGTGTTGCTGATGCTCCTGTTTGAAAAACAGTTGAGGTTGCAGCTTCTGTGTCTGCCTTGTAATAGACAGGTAAAGTTTGAGAGGCTTTTATGATAATCATTGATTCTTCTGTTTTTGCTATGATATTATTATGCTTTGATGTTGGTCATGGTGTCTATTGCATGTTGTTTCTCTAGAGATGAATCGAGAATTCTTACTATATTTCACTCTTTCTAATCAAATTTTGCATTCTTTCAAATTTCGTAGTCTTGAGACTATTGCTTTCGCTAATTAGTTTTTATTGAACTCCTTCAATCTCTCACCTCATCTTCCTTTCATATGATTAGACAAAAATGTGCATATTTTTTTCTTTTGTTGAAATATGATTGAGGGCATTGTTTGTGGGCTTTCTTGTGCGACTATGAGATTAGTATTCATTTGTTGCCCAATGATGGAAACCCTTTTACAGAAGATGATCTTGACTTCCTTTATAAGCCTACCCATCGTAAGTACTGCAAGTAGCTCTGCTCACCGCAGCTGCCACAAATTCGTCATCGTTGTTTGTCTCCTTATCTTTCAAAGGAGCCTGCCTCTGCTTTCTGGTCATATCTGAAAGCCACGTTGTTGTTGTTGTTGTCGTCATCATCGTCTTTGTTGTCGTCATCATCATTATTATTACGATGATGATGACGACGACGAAGATGATGTGAAAATTACACAAAACCACCCTTAAATTATGCTTTAGTCGGTGGCTTGTTGGTGCTGAAATCTACTGCTACTATGAATGGGTACTGGCTTTAAAGGAATGATGATAGCATCTATGGGTTCTGAGGACCTTCGTTGCTTATATCGCTTTGCCAACATCAAACATCGGCTGAACTTTTATTTTTCATCGACTGTTTTTTATTTTCTTATTCAAAAATATTAGTTGCTCCACATTGTGTATTTTCTTAGTTCTGAAATTGATTAATACTTATGTTTTCAAGGTTTATGTGCAGCTACTCTTGCCATTTTTTACATGCCCTGTGTTGATAGTCTGTATGTAGTTTTGGTCTTGTTTAAAATACTTCCTTTTTAGCCCCCAATGAAGAATATGTATTGAGCACGGTGGAAGGTCAATTTGTTGTTCATTAAGGCCTCTCTGAGACTCTGTACCTGTCATTACCTACATTGATTCCAATATATTGTGCTCCTTTGATCTCCAGAGACCAGAACCACCCTCCCCTTTTCAGCGGTACTTGTTTGTTTGTTTTCCTGATTTCTTTGTTGCTGTTGGTCCTGTTTGAAAAGAAGTTGAGGTTGCAGCTCTTCTTTTTGCCTGGTTATTGGCAAGTCAGGTACGAGAAGCTTGGATTATAATAATTGATTATGATGATATTTTTTAAGCTTTGATGCTGATCATAGTAGCCAACCCCGAGGGCTTCTGCTTCTGTTAATGTGATTTGCCATAGTTTATCAGTTTTGCACTGCTATCAGATTTGTCATTGATCCTTCACATAATTAAACCAAAACGCATGGATTTTTCTGTTGAATTGTGATCAAATACACATTCTTATTTGGTGGTTTCTTGAGGTAGTGTGAAATATTGATTTCGTTGTCCAATGATGAAGACCCTTTCTTATTACGAGTAGTTGTTCTTGATTTCCATAATAAGTCTCCCCGTTACTAGTACTGTCAGCTGCTCTGCTGGCACTGCCCATTGCCGCCACACCATAAGTCCAATGAAGCTATAATCATGGCTGATCCTTCTTGAGTATGTTTGGCATCACACAGTTTACATTGCAATGTCCTTATCAGCTCTTTATATCATGCCTATTGAGCATAATGCTGTCTATTTGATAAACATACTTAGGGTGTGTTTGGATTCCCATGTAGTCAATAATATTGCAAATATTGTTGCTTGGTAGACAAACTTATTGCTAATAAGGCTATAATGTGCCGGTATGGATGTCGTTAGGAAACTGAATGTTTTTGCCAAACACACTCAAGAATCAGCAAACTATACCAAACGAGCCCTTTTCACTGTTATTGTTATCATTATTGATAATTTACCCAAAACCACTCTTTATTTAGGCATTTGCTGGTGGTGCTGCAATCTGCTCGTACTAATAACGGGGACTGGCTTTAATGGAAAGCTGAGAAAACTG
This sequence comes from Persicaria tinctoria, assembly GCA_037127255.1. Taxonomy (NCBI): domain Eukaryota; kingdom Viridiplantae; phylum Streptophyta; class Magnoliopsida; order Caryophyllales; family Polygonaceae; genus Persicaria; species Persicaria tinctoria. The sequence continues at coordinate 5,227,027 of JBANSL010000010.1, forward strand.
TGGGATTCTGAGGGTTTGTTAGTAGTTTTTCTATTCCAAATAAACATTGGAAGACTTGTATTTTGTATCTACTGGGATTTTCGATTGCCCTTTTTTTTTGAAAAAAATGTGTTGTTTCACTACAAATCACATTTACTATATGCTCTACTTATAGTTGTTCTTGTGGGTTACCTAATAATATAGTAGAACTTGTACAATTATTTGTTCTCCCCCATTGAATTTGCATTCTTTATTTGGAAAGGGCTTGAAATTGATTAGTTTCGAGACTAATGTGTTGCCTATTTAGTTTTATTGAAGTGTGACGACTGCCCTTCACGGCTTCATATGATTATTTAAAACTTTAATGATTTTGAGGGCATCATTGGTGGGCTTTCTTGTGCTACTATATAGTATATGTATGAAGTATTGATTCACTGCCCAAGGATGGAGACCCTTCAACAATTCGTTGAGCATCTGATCTTGATTTCCATAATAAGCCGTCCATCATAAGTTGCTGTATCATTATGGTAAAATTGCACAAAACCACCCCTTATTTATGTTGTTATTGCTGCCTCAATGGTCCTTGAATTGGTAAATAAAGAGCGGCCATCCGGGTTCGAACCGGGGATCTTTGGGTACTACCCGCAAGTCCTTTCCGGTTGAGCCATTCCGGAATGGTTACTATGAATGGTCCTGGCTTTAATGGAAAGATGCGATCATCGATGGGTTCTGAGGGCCTATGTTGCTTATTATTCTTTACTTGCATCTCATAGTGTTTTCGATTTTCTTTTATTTAAAAAATATTAGTTGCTCCATTGCAAATTGCTCTAACCTTTAGGCTTGGCATTTTTTTCTCATTGTCACATAAGATTATCTAATTCATGCAGCAAACTTAGTTTCTGCTGTTATTATTATAAAGCTGTGATAATATTCATGCAATTTGGCTGCTTTACAATATCATTTGAGTCCAAGGACAACTATGTTTATCACATGTTCTTGATTTATTTAATTGTTTTGCTACATTTTGATCAGGAAATCTTATAGTAGTATTGTGTTTTCTTTGTTGAATTCTGCATTGTTTGAAGGTCAAGATCCTGAACATCACAGTTTCATGCAATATTTCATTGAGTTGGCAAGTGCTAAATATTGATTTCCTTCCATAACATATAAGCCTCCCCGTTACAATTACTGTGAGCTACTCCAATGAATCTATGATCATGACGGCCATGTTTAGCCTCACACAGTACGTTCTCTCTTATCCTTATCAGTTATCTCAAGTTTATTGGTAAACATACTAATTGCTGTTTGGCAAAAGTAAACTTGTTGGTTGCTGGCTGTTCTTTGATATGCTGTTATAGTATGAATGGGCTCATTGAGGCTGGCTATAAAGGAGAGCTGAGACATTGGCAATTTATTTGCTTAAATTGCAGTAATAAATATTTGGGTAAACTTGAAAAACATTAGTTGCTCCACTAAAAATCGTATCTACCCATAGTCCTGGTGTGTTTAACCTTGTTGGTTGATATCTAACTTGTGTTTAAACTAGTATTAACCTTTGAATCTTTGAATTGGAGGGATCTATTAATCATCTGCACCTTATCCATTTCTTGTTGTCTTGCTATTAACCTTATTCTTGGTTTCAGGCATGGAAATTCGATTTGTTGCCAATTGATATGGAGAACCCTTTTACTCTATACAATAGATTTTGAAGATCACTGTTTCTCTTCGGAGGTATGCATTCATAAGGGTCATAAAAATATCATTTGATGGAAAACTGAAATCATATGCCCCACACAGCCAATATAGCTTTTGCTCAGACAAGAACAAATTGTATGAGCGAAGACTAGAATGCATAGCTACAACATTACTCAGGATTTTCTCACTGCAATACAGCTTTTAGGGAAAATAAAGCACATTATAATCTAGCCTGAAGACATTGCGAGTCGCCCCGCTCATTCAAACTAACCATTCAGCATTTTTAGTTACAGGCTTCTCAAAGTTGAACAGAAAAGGCAATTTCTGGAGTACTAACTTAGTCCCGTGAGCAAAGTAAGGGCCACCAGAAAGGACCTTGTTCTTATCATCCTTGGAATCAAAGTTAAATACAAACCAACCTCTGTGTTTCCGAAGCGTGGTCTTAACCTTCCAGTCATTGCGAAGCTGAAGCATTGCTTGCTTGCCCGGGAACTTGCCATCAAAATAGCCGATGAGAACAATGCCCCAAGCTTCTTCAACCGTTAGACAATCCTCGTGCGAAAACTTTATTGGCCCATCCTTCATACCCGGTACATATTCCAGCTTCACATACCTGTGGTTCTCATTCTCGTCCTCCTCCTTCTTGGACTGACTGCCCTTCTTGTTTTTCTTGGGACGTCCTGGTCTTGTCCTTGGGGCGGCCCTGCTTGGACCCTTTCCATAGCAACCAGGGTAAACAAAATCTTCACCTGTGCCATAAAAAGGTAGATCTTCATCGTCGCATATAAAGTATTCGGTTAGATCATCATCATCGCACATAAAGAATTCGGTTGAATCAGGACCAGGCCAAGGACCAGAGACTTGGGCGAAAGTAGAGTCTGCTTGTTCCTTTGACATTTTCTTAAAAAGCAGGCTGTAAAAGAGATTCAAACTGGGCTACAAGATGGAGAAACTAGGGAAATGGTGTTTTCGCTCTGTATAGTTCGTTCCTTGAATGTAACCTCCATGGCTTATATAACCATGGAAGAAGGCAGAAATCAGGGTTTAGCCGTTAGCTTTCAGTTCTTCCACGGTTCAAGATTTCAAATTCAAAAACAGCACAACAATCTAGAGCTGGCAAAATCTGATCCGACCCGACTCACCCGAACCCGAACCCGACCGACACCCGAAAATCTGGAGACATTCATAACCCGAACCCGACCCAAACCTGACCCGACTCGAAACAGACCCGAACACAGATAAACCCGACCCAAACCCGACCCGGCTATCAACCCGACCCGACTCTCAACCCGACCCGACTCTCAACCCGACCCGACTCTCAACCCAACTTGACCCGACTAGAAATGGTTGTTTACTTGTTTGACATTAACATTTTAATTTTTTAATGTTAATTTTTTTTATGAATTATGAATTATGATATATGATTATTTTTTGTCCATATTCCATAATTTGTATGAATTATGATATATGATTATTTTTTGGTGGAAAGAATTATTTATATCCAAAATAATAATGTTATAGTTGTTATTATATATATAATGTTTTGATATAATGAATTATTTATATCTAGATTTGTTAAAAACTAATAATAATAATGATGATGATGAAAAAACTAATGGGCCAAAGTTGAAAATGAAATGGGTCAAAGCTAAAAATGAGATGGCCCAACTTATTAAAACACAAAATTTAACAAATGATTATTTTGTAAAAAAACTAATAGTAATTAAACCAAGGACGAGGTTGTTGAATGCTGAATTTCTGATTATGACTTTTTTGAAAACTAGTTGACAATCGATGAGGCGATGAGTATTTAACCGAGTCAAAATTACATATTCAAGTTTTTAACCGAGTCAAAATCATTTATTTTAAGTAAATTACATATTCAAGTATTCAACAGAGTCAAAATCAACTTAATTATCCAAACGAGTCAAATATGATTCAACCGAAAACTCAAACAAACTAAACCCACTTTGATTCGAAGTTCAAACGAGACTGACCCGTCTTTGGATCCGAAACCCGAACGAGCCCGACCCGCTTCAACCCGAACCCGAATGGGTATGGCCCGATTTAACCCAAAACCCGACCAATCTAAAATTCAACATGACCGAACCCGACCCGAACCCGAACCCGAACCCGACCAGGACCCGAGCTGACCCGACCCGCCAGTGACCCGACCCGAACCCGACCCGAACGACCGACTTGCCAGCTCTACAACAATCTATGCGAAGTTACTCCTCAAAACATTCCTCAAAATATGGATAGTTTGAATTTTTTATTAAGCACTTTTTAAAATCGTCTCAAAAGGTGAAACAAGGGAGTAATTTATAAGGTCAAACGTGTATCTCATTCGATTTCCCTATGTATTTTTCAAAATGATATCATCTTTAAGGGAGTCCGGATCTCCTACACCCCACGGTAAGACCTTCGGTGCAACACTAAATTATTTCGGGTATAATTTTACTTTAAAAAAAAATTTAAAAAAATATATTTACATTTCAAATACTTGTATTCACATATTTATAAAATTTTATTAGAAAAAATCATGTTTTAAAAAAATATAAAATTTATTTTCTAATATAATTGGTCTTTTAATTTTCTAAATTTTTTTAAATGATTTTTTTCCAATAAAAGTTTATAAATATGTGAATACAGGTATTTGAAATGTAAATATATTTTTTCAATTTTTTTTTAAAGTAAAATTATACCCGAAATAATTTAGTGTTGCACCAAAGGTCTTACCGTGGGGTGCAGGAGATCCGAACTCTCTTTAAGGCTATTCGAAGCAAACCTTTCTCTCAGTTGGACTGAAGCAATGGTAGTAGATGTATAGATATGAAAAGGGGGCTGTTCTCACAAGTATTTTTTCACCAAACGCACGACCTCTCCATATGGAGTCGACAAATATCCAACAGACTAAAACAACACCAAATCCCCTGCACAATCCACCAACCCGAGAAGTTGGTGTCAACAGTTCTACCATAGCACCAGTGCCCTCCGCCACGGCACTACACCACAAGTTGTTGATATGAGAAGTTGGTGTCGGTTAGCTCGCTATGCATTTGACGAGATCGAACTGTTTCCATAGCAAGTCCGTATGAAAACTCCTAAAATATTACTGTATCTCAAAAGGGCAGGAACAAAGTGATTATACAAATCAAATCATGAATGGAAAAGTATAGGTAGAAAACATGTTTGTTGGCAACTGGCAATAATAATTTACAAGTCCTTGCTATGCTAAAAAAAGAAAGTCTAAAAGCAACTTTAGTAAACTTTTAACTTAACATTAAAATGAAAGAACACTACTTGAGAACCTCTATTTTTCACATAGAAATCTAAAAAATTAGTATCTCAGTCTCTCCTTCCACTACTACAGCATCAGTAAGATTGAAATGCAGAGAGGTAGCACCACTCCAAGCAATCCCACCACCTGCACTTTCTGTATCAAAACCAAACAATCAACAATCAAACACTAATTGACTAATCAACCTATCTTGGATTCTTGGATGACCAAATCAAAATCAATACTCAGTACAAATGATTCTCAACATCATTAGTTTAAATAAGTGTTTGACTTTTAAGTACGTTTATTAAGGAGCTAAAAGTTTTGTAAAATATTAACTTTTTAAAAAAATTATATAATTTTTTTTAAAATTAATCAAAAAGTTAATATTTTATATAATTTGTAGCTCATTAAAAAAACATTACACGGAGTAGTGTTAAATTAGTGTATTTTAGGATTCTAGGTCAACCTTTCCTTACATAGCATAAAAATTGAACTTCCAATCGAAATTCAAAACTTTTGTCTAGTGAAACATGCATGTGAAAGTTTTTATGGGTTTGTTTGGTATTTTTGTCTTAGCTAGGCTAGTTTCATCAAATTATCCGTTTTACATAGATACTATATAAAATGTAACATTATAATTACTTTACCAATTTGTGAGTGATCAACGTTTCAAATGATTAAAATAAGAATGAAGAAATTATATCACAAGAAGAACAAAAATGGCGTTCTATTTTTTTTTATCCTTCATACCTCACGAGAAGAATTCGAGAATTATACTCGAATTCTTACTTAATAAAAAAAAAAGTTTATGAAGTGAAAAATAGCTTAAATGAAAACATTAAATAAAAATGCAACTAAAGAAAGAAAAAGAAAAAAAAAAGAGAGAGTGGGGCTAACCGGTAGAGCATGATTGCTGTTGGTGGAGAGTGGGAGGGGACGTATGGTGGCAGAATCCACCTCACCCGTTGGCAGCGGCACCGCCGGGTTGCTGTCTATGAACGGCGTGCTCCCTCCGTTTCCGCCCGGCATCAGCGGCGCCATCGCTATGGTCCCGTCGGCGACCGGCGCGGGGGAGCTTCCAGGTCCACCGGCCTTCTCCCGCGGCCGAAACGGCCACGGAAATGCCGGTGAAGACGACACCACGCCTCCTGCAGTCGGTGGCACCGCCACTGTAACAGCTGGAGACCGTGGCGGCTTAACCGATATCTCCGGCGCTGGCGCCGGCGACGGCTGCAGTGTAACCTTTACTGTTAGCTTCTGGCCTTCTTGGCAAGGCTTGCTAGTGCCATTGTTATAGGCGAAGTAGAAGTTTCCGAGCCTTGACGGCCTCCACTGTTTAAAAAAAATATATATATACGAGGTTCTATCTCAAAACCAATTGATATATAATTTATATTACTGCCCAAATTGAATTATGAAAATGATGGTCGTACAGTGTAGGTCGAGGAGTTAGGGTCGGAAAGACGGGTGGATTGAGTGAAATTGCAGAGATTGAAGGCCAATTTGTTTCTGAAAATGTAGAGACTATAGTGATCCATGTGCCTGAAAACTGAAGAACAAACACATAAATTTATACTTAGTTTAACAAAGTGGTGGTTTGGACAATTGCAAATGCAAATTGTGGGTAAAGGGGTACTTACTGATGGAGTCTCCAATGTTGAGAGTGGGATCTTTCCACTGAGAGACACCATCTACCACCACAGTTGCACCATGTGAAGAGCTTGGATAGATAGCAAGATTCAGGACAGAGAACAAGAAGATGAAGGAGGTCATTTTCATTTGGGAGATCTCCATTGTTTAATTCTTGGTTAAGGGTAAGATGGAAGAGGGTAAAGGGTAAAGGGAGGAGGAGCAAGAGATGGTGAAACACCCTTTATATCTCTTTGTGAAGATAGATAGAGGTGGAGGGTGTGCTGTCAGAATGTCAGAGATGTGTTACTTTTCATGGGAGGACTTTAAATGGCTTGGTGTTGTTATTGAAGACTGTGTAACCCTCTTTGTTTTTTGGGGTGCAGAAATAATAACTTCAAAATTTTTTGTGTTAATTAAGAGATTAAGAAAATTAATTAATAAGTTCATAATTTTATGTGTTGAGAGATAAGAAAATGAATTGAATTGAAAGAGGAGAGTTTCTCCTTAATTTGATTTGTTCATTTTTTTTCTAGTATATTCGATTTGTTTTGGCTACCTTATATCGTTCTTTTAATAAATTATGTCTGATTGTATCGGTTTTTTTTTTTCAGATCTAAAATAAAAAATAAGATGGAGTTTTGCACAAGTGATAAAAATGGTTGAAAAAAAGCTGAGAGGGAGTGAATTATCTATGAGGTCAATGATTCAAATCTTGTTAGGATTATTCAAGTCGTTCGTTAACCTTAGGACGAGAATTTAAAAATAAATATAATACAGTAGTATATATTTATCTTATATGTATATATTTTTACCAAATATATGTGGATCCAATCACTAGAAGAGGTAGTTACTTAATTATATGAGAGTGAGGCATTGCTAGTGTGGTTAATGATGAATTGGTTGATTATAATTCTGAAATGATTAGTACTTTTTATATATTGAAATGATTAGGAGCTCCTACCAAATCTTTTTGTTCAAATTCAATTACCAACTTATATGGTAGATGGATGGAAGTAATTGGAATCCATTTATCTTTTCACCTCTCATTTCTTTATCTTTTTTCACCATTCCCTTTTAGGCTTTTACTCTGTGATTTTTACTTTCTACTAACCATAGTTCCTCAGCTTTTCTTTTCACCAAAGGATGAAAAAGCAACATCAAGATTTCATATTTTGAAGCTTGGACACCACCACCATATATGTTATCTTTTTATTGTTGCAGAAAAAGCTTGTAAAGATTTTGTAAGAGAGTGAGCAAACCAAAGCCCTGACAGAATATGCATTTAGCTAGCTTAAGGGACCCAAGAGAACTGAAAATCTCTATGAATTGTCACTATAGATACTCTTCCATACAAGCTGCACTTGCCCTCCTAAGTTTTAACAATTGCATCAACATGACTTCAGTTAACCTTAAATGATGATGTATGCACCTGCATTTGATAATTTGTGCACTCGAACTCAAGCCTTATTAAAGTCCAAAACATGATTCATGGTTGAGGTTCGCGTGTAACGATGCACTAAAAGTCCAGCACATAATTCTAGTGAGGTTCCATATTAAAATTAATTATAGAAACCACGGGTTAGCCTACAACTTTATATAATAGATAGACACGAACGGTTCAAATCTTCAATTATGGAGATTTGTCTCTTCATATCTCAACAAGTCTCGTGCATCATTTTTATCAACAATATTGAAATTCAAATCTTTCCGCACCCTTTATCAACTTTCGATTAGGGACTTTTATCAGGTGCATACATAGGACGCATAAGTCTTCGATCTAGTGCAATTTGAAGTGATATGTCTTTACTTTTAAACAACTTCACTCTTAACCTCTTAAGATTCCATTATATGTGACCTAGCTTCCATAGTGTTTTGTGGAGCTGTAGAGCAAAATCAGCTTCAAAGTAACCAGCTGTACACAATTTTTTAAACAAGTCATAGATATATGTATAACAAAAAAGGGATAACCCCATAACTATAAAGCATCCCTCCATTTTTGGTTAATAGGCACATTTCTCTATGGAAGTAAAATCCATACATAGGATCCAGATTACCAGTCAAAACGTATGAAAGTTTTACTAGTATTATTATGTGAATTAAGTTTACAGTACATTATTAGGATGGTAAGATTACTTTATAAAAAAAATGTATGCAAGTTTCATAATGTATCTAATCATCAACAAAAAAAAGGGCCTTTAATTAGAATATATATGTATACATACACACACGGGGCGTTGGTCATGTTTTGCTTACCAGATAATAATAAGAACATTTTGATGACGCTGAAGCCCCGAGATTTTGTGATTACTACCAAGGTAGGAATCGAAATTAAATGGAAACATAAAACTCAAAGAGCCAGCCATTAATTAACTGAACAAGTAAAAAAACTATCCGACCAAAAAAACCGTAAAAAGTAACAGTAAATTTCCATAAGGTAAATTAAAAATCCCACAATGTATAATATAAGATCAAGTAAAAGCCCACTCGTTCTCCGCCCGGCGTGAAGTCACTCTCTATGTTGAAAATCTCCCGGATCTCCTCCGGCTGCTTGCGGCAATCTGGCAAGTGAGATCCAACAAGCCCTTGATTGATGTTCAAGTAGTTCGCCGCCAGTATGACGTCGAAGAGTGTCGCATTGTCGACCTTGGCGAACTCCTTATCCCAATCCTAGCCTTGAGCTTCTCTTCCGATTCCTTGGACGACGACGCTTCTTCCGTGGTGGTGATCAGTTCGACGTGCTTCTTGCAGTACTCGATCACCTTCGCTAGGATTGTGCTGCTCTCGTTCGGGAGGGGGATGACGTTGTTCGCGCAGTCGTCTTCGATCATGTTCTTGTCGGAGCTCAATGTGATCATCTTCATCGACGACTCGATCTCATCGGAGGCCATTGATTTCGATCTGATGTAACGGAACCCTAAAGCGATCGAGAGATTAATCAATACGGTTGAAAAGGGGCAAATTATTATCAAAGTAGTTGCAAAAAAAAAAAGATGATTGTGATGTATATATAGAGTGTTAGAGATGTGAATGAGACCAAAAAGTGTCCCACATCGGAAAGTTGAACATATCAAGCCCTAGTATATGAGTCGGTGGGCTACTCCTTCTATTACCAATTGGTTTTAGAATGGAACCTCACTCGGCTTGTGTGCTAGGCTACTTGCGCCTGTGCACACGACCCCCAGTCATCGGCCCGAGTCGGACTTTGATATGGTATCAGAGCGGTTAGCCTAACGGCCTGTGTCGATCCTGATCTGGGTTACCCAGTTATCCAAGTCTCAACTAGACGTGAATGAGACCAAAAAGTGTCCCACATCGGAAAGTTGAACATATCAAGCCCTAGTATATGAGTCGGTGGGCTACTACTTCTATTGCCAATTGGTTTTAGAATGGAACCTCACTCGGCTTGTGTGCTAGGCTACTAGCGCATGTGCGCCTTTGCACACGACCCCCAGTCATCGGCCCGAGTCGGACTTTGATATAGAGGAAGGATTAAGAAGTAAATCTATCTAGAAAGATATCAAAGATTTAGACAATGTTATATATATCTTAATCTATCTGATTTGTATCCTAATTAAAACGGAATTATCTATATATTCTCTGCCAAAAATAAATAAATAAATTGTGAAAATTCGTTTAAATATCTTAATACTCGTAGTTCTAACACATTAATTATGATACGATTTTTTTTATAATATATATTTCATCTCAATTTTTATGAATTTTTTATAGTTGTGGGCAATCAAATATTTGCATAATTAAACTAAGGTAAAATGATTACAAATTATAATTAATGTATTAAATAATTCAAACACATCTTTATGGTCTCCTTTTATACTTGCTAATTGGTAGGATAGTTTTCTTTTTTTCCCCTTTTAATTAAATACTTAATAAGGGATAAAAATAATTTCTTATATATAATAAAATATTATATTCTCATAATTTAGTTAATAGACTCAAATATTTAGTTAAATAAGGAGAGTTTCAAATTAGCTGTAAAATATTATCATTAACTTTATAACTTACATAAAGAGATATTAAAAAAATCATATGTAGTAAATCACCTAGAAAAATAATATTAAAAAATTTAAAATAATTCTGTATTATCCGTTAACTTATATAAAGAGATAAGTTAAAAATTATACTATTACAGTTACTGGCCATTGCGCAATTTTTTGAATAAAATAATAGTAATAATAATATAAAAAATTAATATTATAAAAGTAAATAAAATACTGTATTAATTAAAGTTATCATGAGATTAGAAAGATATAATTTATTTTAAAAAATATATATAGATGTGGTATTATTATTATTATTATACGTCAAAAAAGCATAATTAGAAATTACAAGAAATTACAAGAAATTAGTGGGTAGCCGAGATACTATCTGAACATTCACCCCTTAACAATCACAAAACTAAGTCTAGTAAAAATATAGGCTGCAGTACGAATTGAACTTCAACACTTTTTTAAATAGTAAAACCAACTCTACCAAATATTGTTTGAAGTAGTAAATTGTAAAGCTACACTCACCCATAACAAATTTGACATTCCCTATTTTGGGATATGGACTATAATAAATAAAATAGTGTTTAACTACCAAAAATAAGAAGGGGTATCTCATACAACTACAAAATTGAAAAAAGTCAAAACGAATATATATATTGGGAGGAAGAAGAAATCAAAGAATGAGGGGGCTACAAAGAAAAGAAACATCAAACAATTTTAAGTGATATGTCTTTACTTTTAAACAAACTTCACTCTTAACCTCTTAAGACTCCATTATATTTGAGCTAGCTTCCATGATGTTTTGTGAAGTTGTAGAGCAAAATCAGCTTCAAAGTAACCAGCTGTATACAATTTTTTTAAAAGAAGTCCTACATATATGTATAACAAAAAAGGGATAACTCGGCCAAGAACTATAAAGCAAAGCATCCCTCGAGCTTTGGTTAGGCACATTTCTCTATGGATATGGAAGTAAAATCCATATATAGGATTCAGATTAACAGTCAAACCAAGAAATTGTATTAGCCATATATAGGATCCTAGATATATGTGTGTGTAATTTGCAACTTTTGAAATGAAGCGGATAATATATATACTCGTATTACTTTTAATCATACCATCTTAATAATGTGCTGTAAACTTAATTAATTCACATAATATTAAAACTTTTCGAACGAAGAAGAAGCTAGAGATAAAGAAAGGAACAGAGGATTTAATTTGGATATTATACAACTATATATATCATTATTATCATATGTATAGTTGTATAATATCCAAATCCTCGTCCCTTTTTTTAAATCTCTAGCCTACTATGTGAATTAAGTTTACAGTACATTATTAGGTTGGTAAGATTGCTTTATAAAAAAATGTATGCAAGTTTCATAATGTATTTAATCATCAACAAAAATAGAATTTTTTTTCTAAATAGCCAAAAAACGAAAAATTATTAGGGAAATAGCCAAGATCGGAAAGAATTTAGGGAAATAGCCAAAACAGGGTAAAGTCGCTGTTTCAAACAGCGACTTTACCCAAAGTTTTTTTTAAAAATTGATAAAATAGGTAAGTCGCTGTTACAAACAGCGACTTACCCCGGGATTTTTTTTAAATGTTGATTTAAATCGAAAAACCAAAAAAAAAACTAAAAAAAAAATTGTATATGGGAGAGTCGCCGTTTCAAACAGCGACTCTTCCTTTTTTTTAATTTTTTTCCCCAAAACCTTGCTCCGGCCTCCTCCAAAACGTCGATTCTCATAGGCTTCCGGCTTCATCCAGCGACCCTCAAACATGGAGGCTTCCGGCTTCCTCCAAACCTTGAAGTTGGAATAGCAAAACGAACAGCGCCGCCCTTAGCATCGGAGAGGTCAGAGAAGTCGAACAGCAAAACCGGGGGCAGGGAGGTCGGAGAACAAAACAAGTTCGAACAACAAAACATCGATTGAAATCGTTGATCGAATTCGGAGGCGAGGTTCGTTGATTTGCGGTCGAGGAAGCCGAATTCGGAAGTGAGGAAGCCTAATTCCGAGGCGGAGGCGGTAATTGCTGAGCCCAGGCGGATCGAGGCGGTAGGATCTGGAGGCGGAGGCGTGGCGGTAGGATATGGAGGGAGCCTAATTCGGCCACGCAGAGGCGGAGGCGGTGAGATTTGGTGTCGGAGGCGGTGGGATCTGGAAGCGGTAATTGCTCCCTCTTCATGATCAGCCGGCAGGGGAGGATCGCCGGGTTCAGCGCAGAGGCAGATCCGACGGAGTGGGAACGGTGGTGACCAGGCGCTGCTCCCTCTTCCCCTTCGCTTCGCAATGGCGCGCGCAACCGAGGCTGTTCGTGCCCCTCTTCCCCGTTGCTGAAGGTGCCCCTCTTCCCTGTTGGCGCAACCAGCCCCTTCATCCTCTTCCTCTGACAACGGCGTCTTCTATTGCTCACTTTGTAGGTTAAAAAAAAATAAAAAAGGGAGAGTCGCCGTTTGAAACAGCGACTCTCCCAATACGTATTTTTTTTTATAGATAAACTAATTTCTTATAACTCAAAATAAAAAATAAAAATAAATAAATAAGGTAAGTCGCTGTTATAAACAGCGACTTACATATTTTATTAAATTTTTTTTAAATCTTGGGTAAAGTCGTTGTTACAAACAGCGACTTTACCCTGTTTTGGCTATTTTCCTAAATTCTTTCCGATCTTGTCTATTTCCCTAATAATTTCTCGTTTTTTTGCTATTTAGAAAAAAAATTCACAAAAATAAGGCCCTTTAATTAATTGAAAAAATGTACTCATTGCTTATTATATATCATGAGAACACATCCTGGGCGTTGATTAATTCAAATGGGTGGTTGGCGGAGGGAAAACTCGTCGTTGATCCGTCAAAGAAACTCAAACCTATAACTAATATAGCAATAAATAAGAGGTCGATCCCACAGGGAAATTCACTATTCAAGTGTGATTCAAGGGTCAATCAAAGTAACCAAAAAGGGGTTTTGATGTGTGAAAGTTCCGCCTTTTATCAAAACGGATTGAAGCAAACAAAAGTAAATGATTTTAATTTAGACAATTAGGAGAAGCAATTCTACCTACAATTTTCCACTTTATTGGATTGAAGCGATTCTTGTAACTTATTCTCGTCCTATTAAGTTTTCTATGAATGCCCTTGTCCCGACCTAATATAGTTACTAATCCAACCAATCCTATCAACCCTTATCAATCAAACAGTCCCTAAAGAAGGATTTAACCCAATTGATAGCTTTAAGTTCAGAGATTAGCCAAGATATTTGCAGTCCCTAAAGAGGGATTTAACAACACATTCAACTTTCTACTCATTCAATTAGTTCAACCAGCCCTAAAGGAACAAGTTTGCCACTTAGGTTAAGGTTCACAACTAGGAATCTACAAAAACCTTAGCAATTGAATTGATCTAACTAGTTGGCCAAACAAGATAGAACAAAACAATAAACAATCAAGCACAAAAAAGTTGAAGCATTCAAATATAGGAAACAAGGAACGATAACTAGAAACTCACAATCAATCCAAATAAAGCTTCAAATTGCAGGCAGAATAGATGAGTTTAGTTCCTCATGGAAGACATCGCTCAAAATCTCTAAAGTGTCTGATGAATGAATAGAATAGAAGTCCTGAAAAATAAACTAAAATTGGCCTTATAAAATATCCAAAGTCGGCCACAAACCAAAACAAAAGCATCTAGGGTTTTTAGTAATCAAAACGCAGCGTACTGGCGCTGACGGCAAATGCGGCGGCCGCCGCATAGATGATGCGGCCGCAACATCAACATTTCCTCGCAGCCCTGCTGCATCGGCCTTGGCGGGTGTATGCCGCGGCCGCTGCATCGGTCTTTCCCGGAAAATCCGTCTCGAATTTGCTCTTCTTCTCAACAGGAAAGTTGTAGCTCTCTGAAAGAGCTTTACAACGCATGGTCATAATAGTCAATCGGACAACCGAGGCCTCCAAAAAGTGCAAAACAAGTTCAGCATGTCTGGAGACAACTTCTGCAGACTTGTTCTTCATTTAGGCTCGCTTCTTCTTCTCAGGACCTCTTGAGATCTTCATGTAAGCTTATTCGATCAACTAGACATTCTCATCCAATGCGTTATCAACTAATGTCTCCTCCTCGGATCCACCATTACCTGAAATAATCAATAAAAGTGTGTAGATTCCGACTCCGACAACATAGAGAACTAATATGCAAATCATGCTTAATACGTCAATGAAATGCATCTTAACTAATCTAAATGCAACCTATTATGCCTACCTAAATGCATGCTATCAAACTCCTCCACACTTAACATTTGCTTGTCCTCAAGCAATGATAGAATGAACATGAATCAACGCATCCCACAGGAAATCCCTTCAAGTTTCAACCTCATCAAAAAGCAACATCATAGCAAGTGCAAACATAAACCAACCAAACAAACGTCATAGCATGTATTCCAGTGATCAAAGCTTAGAAGTAGACATTATCCAACCTCACCAGAAATATGTGTTTCACTCATGTGTTTAGGTTTTAAGATACAACTCTCAACTCAAACCAATCATGCACTAAGCTCATAGACATTGACCACCATATCACCAAATATCTATCGAAATGTCATTACTTGCGGGACACAATAACGACAACTAAATAAATGTGACACTCTTTTTCTTTTCTTTGTTTTTTTCCTTTTTCTTGTCTTGGTGCTTCCCTTACGCGAGGTGCAAACATGGATGTCATGAATTGCCCCGGTCTATCAATACCCACTAATATGAATTTCACTTGAGCATCTTTTGACGCAAGTTGCAAACATGGGTGTCATGAATGAACCTAGTTACTCAATGATCAAGCTTTCTTTTCCAATGGATAGTTTTCAACACCTTTTTGCGCGAACCATACCCATGGGTGTCATGCATAGATCCGGTTACTAAGTGCATCAACCATTGCCACCTTATTCACTAAATATTCACAAATTCAACAAAAGGCTCAAAATATAAACATAAACTCCGCAAGCAATCAAACATGTGCATTGGTGTTTAAAAATAGATAGTGCAGTCAATGCACAGAGGTAGCAACACTAGGAGAGTAATTCACACAACTGAGCAAAAGAATTCAAATAAGGCCAAACACTCTCACAGGGTCATGTTTTTAGGACATCAATCATACTTTAGCTCAATCATACATGCTCAATTATATTTGCTAGCTCATGTTCCACAAAAATCAAATAACACATATCTATGCAATGCATGCTCTATTTTTTTTTTGTATTCCGAAAATGCAGAAAAATAAATAAATAATAGACAAAAATTAAACTCAACAAAAATTAAATAAACTAATTATTACAGAACTTAAAATGTTGTGCAGAAATTTAAACATGGTCCTAGAAATGACAGAATTGACATAATATACATATAATTCTCCACCCCCACACTTAAAATTTTCAGTGTCCTCACTGAAACAGTATAGACAACCAAAATAAACATAAAAATTTAGAGTGAAGGAGGTAAGACTAACCACTCACTAAGGCAGCGGCTGGTATGGTGGTGACTGGTACGGCGGGATATGAGGGTACTGTTGACGGAAGTCGTAAGCTTGCTCTCTTCGCAACTCCTCCATATGATAATTTGTCTCTCGCGTGTTGCGATCGATGTCTTGGAGAGTGAACTCGAAAGAGTCTTGACGCAAGGTCCTGCAGAAGATCCAGCAGCATGTTGTGCATCCCCCATATAGTAATCTGTCTGTGCAGGGCATCATCCTCAACCACATTCTAATCAGGTGATATGTAGAGGGAATCGTTGGTAGGCCCATAAGGTAAGGTCGTAGGCAAAGTCGAGCGGTGGTCTCCATTCTTCCCCGCCTTCCAAATGAAACCCGGCCCATGAGGTACCTCAATCAAGTATGCCCTCCTGAGCTGATCGATCGTATAAGTGTACCCACCGGACATGGGTACACCGCACTGTGCAGGCTCTAGAATGTGGTGGGCTATCAGGCTAATCATTCCACCCAAACCAATTCTACCCTTCTTCTTCTTCGTGTGGATCTTTAGGCAGTTGTCTATAAAGATCTCAACCCAGTTCGGCGTACCACGGGACTGGGGAGCCAGGCTCCATAGCCAGAACAGATCGCCCGCGGGCACCTTGTTCACGTCGCCTTGGCCGCTGAAAGACATGGCCAGGACCTTGTGGACCAGACGTAGGCATGGATGGACAAATTTGTAGTTGTATTCGCCCTGATGTCCATCAAATCTGGTGCCAGTAGCTGCGTGCCAAACGTCATGGCGTTGTTGCTCTGATGCTAGGGACTGCCAATCTGGCGAGGGGGCCCGAGTAAAATCCCAAAGGCCTGTCTGGTCGTGCGTGCAAGTATCCCAAAAGTCGTTATGCCAAATCAAAATAAATTCCTAAGGTGCAAACTATAACAAGTATAGTAGGTAAGTTAGGGTCGAACCCACAGGGAAACAGAATCAATTGTAAGCGCAAGTATTATTACCCAAAAGTAACCAATTCAAGGACTCACTGAGGGGGTGGATAGTGGCGAGAGTAATCCTCTCGCATGCGGCGAAGCTCTTCCCTCATACCTCTGAACTCGCCAAAGCCTTCTAGGATGTCGGCCTGCTGGTGGAGAATATGGTTCTGCACTCTATCTTGGTTTTGAACCACCGTCGTCAAACTCCCTACGTCTTGGCGCAGAAGGCCAATCTGGTCAAGCAGGTAGCCCCACTGTTGAGGCTGTTGATGAGCATCCTGAAAAGCTTGTGGGGGCCAAGGGGCCCACTGATGTGAATCCTGCTGGCTTTGATATGTCGGGTGAGAATCCCAACCGTGAGAAGGGGTATGATAAGCAGGTACCTCCTGCTGTGGGTTCTGTGCGAAACCCTGAGTATATGTCTGAACAAAAGCCTGCGGAGCCACAAGCGCATCCTCAATCGTGGCAGCTCCAGCTGTGCCACTACTGCTACCCACTTCTAGGCGATGCCGTCTACCCAGAACTGATGTCAGAAAATAATCAACCTCAATATACCAATCAGTCCAAGTCTCAGACCAAGGAAGAGGCTTAGGGGGCCTGAACTGATGCTCTTTCTTCTTGCCTGTACACCAAATAGTTCCCCCATCCGGCGCAGTGTCAAGCATCAAACACCTCCGCAGATACTCCTCTGTGTAGGTCCTAGCTATGACCTGCCCCTCCAGCTCTTGCAAACCACCTGGCTCAACGCCTGCAGCAATGGCTACCCGAGTAATAAGTCCGCTTTGGACCATTTCTGGTCCAGCGGCACTGCGATCCTTTCTGACCTTGTCGAGCACATCGAAGAAAAGCCTAACCCAGTCAGGAGTATAATTTGCAGTAGGCACAACGATGTAAGCAAACCTCAGGTGTGTCATGGAGAGCTTGTTATCTGTGGTCAGCCCATAATATGTCACAGCGACGATCTTGCACAACATACGGAAGACAGGATGAGTAATCCTGCTGCTGTACTCGTTACTGGTTAAGAATTCCTCCCCGGATACCGCTCTAAAGAATGCAACGAGGTCTGTGTCGGTCGTGGCTGTCACCCATCCATCAGTTGGGACTTTAGTGATCCCCAAAGCAGCTCGCATCTTTGCTGCAGAAATCATGTAAGTAGTGCCATTGAACCTGAAAGAGACCCCTCTAATTCTGTTATCCCCAAGGTACAGCTGATATGTCGCAAGGAACTGCTTGCACAGTTCTGGGTTTCCTAGAGCTCTCAACTCCAAAAAATCACCAATACCAGCGTGAGCTAAACACTTCTGCATACAATCTAGCATCTGAAGTCTCTGAAGGGTCTCTCTATGCAAATATTTTGTAGAACTGACACAGTTTACCTTATTATAAATAGCCCACTCCTCTTCAGACAAATCTAACTCATCATCAGATCGACTCACCTCTTCCTCCAATGAACTCATATTCGACAGATAATAAGACTAGATCCGAATCGAAATAAGGACAGCTGAAATAACTCACAACGAACAGATGCGGCTCGACTTAGGAATTTGGCATAACCAATTCAAGGGGGAGACCCCTCAGAGACTTCAGATGCTAGATTGTATGCAGAAGTGTTTAGCTCACGCTGGTATTGGTGATTTTTTGGAGTTGAGAGTTGTAGGATACCCAGAACTGTGCAAGCAGTTCCTTGCGACATATCAGCTGTACCTTGGGGATAACAGAATTAGAGGGGTCTCTTTCAAGTTCAATGGCACTACCTACAGGGTTTCTGCAGCAAGGTTGCGAGCTGCTTTGGGGATCACTAAAGTCCCACCTGATGGATGGGTGACAGCCACGACCGACGCAGACCTCGTTGCATTCTTTAGAGCGGTATCCGGGGGGGAATTCTTAACCAGTAACGAGTACAGCAGCAGGATTACTCATCCTGTCTTCCGTATGTTGTGCAAGATCGTCGCTGTGACATATTATGGGCTGACCACAGATAACAAGCTCTCCATGACACACCTGAGGTTTGCTTACATCGTTGTGCCTACTGCAAATTATACTCCTGACTGGGTTAGGCTTTTCTTCGATGTGCTCGACAAGGTCAGAAAGGATCGCAGTGCCGCTGGACCAGAAATGGTCCAAAGCGGACTTATTACTCGGGTAGCCATTGCTGCAGGCGTTGAGCCAGGTGGTTTGCAAGAGCTGGAGGGGCAGGTCATAGCTAGGACCTACACAGAGGAGTATCTGCGGAGGTGTTTGATGCTTGACACTGCGCCGGATGGGGGAACTATTTGGTGTACAGGCAAGAAGAAAGAGCATCAGTTCAGGCTCCCTAAGCCCCTTCCTTGGTCTGAGACTTGGACTGATTGGTATATTGAGGCTGATTATTTTCCGACATCAGTTCTGGGTAGACGGCATCGCCTAGAAGTGGGTAGCAGTAGTGGCACAGCTGGAGCTACCACGATTGAGGAAGCGCATGTGGCTCCACAGGCTTTTGTTCCGACAGATACTCAGGGTTTCGCACAGAACCCACAGCAGGAGATGCCTACTTATCATACCCCTTCTCACGATTGGGATTCTCACCCGATACATCAGAGCCAGCAGGATTCACATCAGTGGGCCCCTTGGCCCCCACAAGCTTTTCAGGATGCTCATCAACAGCCTCACCAGTGGGGCTACCTGGTTGACCAGATTGGCCTTCTGCGCCAAGACGTAGGAAGTTTGACGACAGTGCAGAACCAGATTCTCCACCAGCAGGCCGACATCCTTGAAGGCTTTGGCGAGTTCAGAGGTATGAGGGAAGAGCTTCGCCGCATGCGAGAGGATTACTCTCGCCACTATCCACCCCATCAGTGAGTCCTTTTGTTTCCTTTCTCCCTACTTATTTCTGTCTTCTTTCACATTGAGGACAATGCTTCATTCAAGTATGGGGGAGGGAAAGGATTTACATATCTTGTACATATTTCATTTCCGCATTATTTTTGTACAGATTCTGCACTTGTTATTCTAAAAATAAAAAAAAATGAAAAGAGGCAATCAAAATCCTGGGATGAGTTGAAAACCCGAAAGGGCGACTCAGGCAAAAAGGAGGTAGTCTGGCGAGTCTTAGGCTTTGGCAATATGAGACTTGAGGGAAGTGAGAATATTTATGTGAGTACCATCTTTGAAAAAAAAAATGAGTGACTTGGTGAAAACCCCAAAAGGGCGACTTGGCAAGATGAACGTTTACTTTGAGTGTTTAGGATTGATCTCTTGGCGAAGGCGACATAAGAAGTGGAGTGATAAGGAGGTTTTCGGGTAGGCCACTGGGAGCTATAAGGTGTAGATGGTTGAGATATAATTGTAAGTCTCATTTCCTATTTTGATTGTCTTTTGTGCTGATTGTTGAGATGGTGGAAACTACTAGTACTTAGTGTTCATTTTCCTTGTACTGTCTGTGAACCTTTGAGATTTATGGTGAGAGTAGGCTTAGCTTCTATGCTTACTCGGGACGAGTAAAGGTTTAAGTATGGGGGAATTTGATATGCGATATATTCTATAGCGCATTTAGTAGTTTTTGTCATCATTTACATGTCATTGTGAGAAATATTTGTATGAACTTGGTGATTCGGAACTTGTCGAAGAAGTTGAAGAAATCATAGGATCATGCAAGTTATAGAAGAGTTACAGTGAAGAAATTCGGAAGCAGTTGGAATCAGGCGAGCTTGACGCGGCCGCGCTGCTACTGACGCGCCCGCGCTGCTAGGAGGGAGTACCTGCGTCGTTGCATCGAAGAGAAGTATCAAGACATTCACTGAAGCGCCCGCGCTGCTACATGCCGCGCCCGCGTCAGTCCCTGGAGACGGATTCTTATCCGATATTTCCCTATCTTATTAGTTGTTAATTTATATTTTTACGGGATTAAAAACCCTTTTAATTAGGTTATATTATTGCCGAGAAGGAAGCGAGTTTGATTATGTTATTTTACAGAGACGTATTTTCCTTTTCTTCATCTCACAAACCCTATGGAGAACTAACTCTCCTTTGTTACACTTGATTCTTTGAAGTCTTCGATTGAATTGATTGTAAGTATTCTACTCTAGTTCGTCCTTTATTAATTGTTTCCATCTCTTGAGCTTATTGCTTGATTGCTTATTATTGGTTAATCTGGATTGATCACCTAGGTTTATCGATACTAGTCATATTGCTAGGGTTTCCAATTCCAGGTTTGGGGTTGTAGACCCATTGTAGCAAACACAATCTTCATAAGTAGGTTACTTGTGTTAGATTGTGAAGGAGATTCGATTACATGTTATTTTAACGGGTTGTTATAATCGCTTGTATCTCATCATAATTCATGTTTGAATGTTATTGCTTTATTATTTGGTGAAGGTTTCCCCTTGTAATTTGGTGATAAGCGCTTTTAGGACTGGTAGGACTAAAAGCTATTACACGATCTGAATTGAGAACAATTACTGGACATTAGAACTTGAGACTCATAGAATTCGATGATGAACCATCTCAATTGTTGTGCGGACAATTACTGGACATTAGTTTATTCAATTTTTGTTAAGTTTAATTTTTGTCTATTATTTATTTATTTTTCTACATTTTCAGAATATAAAAAAAAAATAAAGCATGCATTGCATACATATGTTTTATTGAAATACCCATCTGGCTTAGTTTGTCCTCTAATTTAAATTTCAAGCATGATCATATAAATCTCATGGAGTTCTGAATGTTTTGATTATTGTCTTTATTTGATTTTTGTGCAACATGAGCTAGCAAATATAAGTGAGCATGTATGATTGAGCTAAAGTAGGATTGAAGCTTTCTTTCCTAGTGAATAGTTTTCAATACCTTTTTGCGCGAATCATACCCATGAGTGTCATGCATAGATCCGGTTACTAAGTGCATCAACCATTGCCACCTTATTCACTAAATATGCACAAATTCAAACAAAAGACTCAATAAAAACAGAAACTCTGCAAGCAATCAAACATGTGCATCGGTCTTTACAAATAGATACTGCAGTCAATGCCAAGAGGTAGCAACACTTGGCGTTGATAGACCGGAGTCATTCATGACACCCATGTTTACGCCTCGCGTAAGGAAAGCATTAGGACAAGAAAAAAAAAAAAGTTTTAGAAAAGCAACATCAAGCAATAGGAGTCATGAATAAGAGAACAAATATCCTAGCAAGTATATGAGTGATCCAATAGTAAAGGCAAATTTAATCCAACCTCAAAGGGATAATGTGTTTCACTCTAGCTCTCATGTGTTTATGCTTTAAAATCCAACTCTCAACTCAATCCAAAATGATATATACGCCGTGAAAGTCATTACTAGCAAACAACATCATTAGGACTTTTATAGGGTTGTAATAGGGCTTTGGTAGGAACATAAGGCATGGAAAATATTTAGGCTTGTGGTGCTAAAAATCCGGGAAAAAAAAACAACAACAAACCAGAACAACACCAAAACTTTCATATTTCGTAAACCATTCCAATAACATAAACTCCATTACATAGCAATAAGCTCTTTTCGATTTCAATAACCATACAACTCATGCAATTTTTCCATTTGGATGATGAATTCTTTTCTCTTCTTTTATGCTTACTTTTGCCCCTAGGTGAATTTTATCCTCCCTAGGTCCAAGCTTACTAGACTTTTACTCCTAAGTGAATTTTATCCTCCTTAGGCCCCTAGTAATAAGTCATTTCTATTATGCAAGAAGGGTTACCTTATTTTGGCTATGCCTCTTGCAATGCACAACCATACATACATCATCTCCCCTCAAAGTAACTCCAACATATAGATTTTTCACCAATTCTTCTCCTAATTCCCGGATAGGGTCAGGCTAATCATTGGCAAGGATATATTTTTGTGGAGCTATAAAAAAGAATAGGCTTTAAGGCTTAGATGGGCTTGAAGAAGAGGATAATATGTAAGGTACATAGGGTATAATATGGCTAAAGAAAATATGCATCAATCATTTGAAATTCACAAGCAACAACCATGTGCAATACGGTATTGAAATAAGAAGCATATGGAGAGTATAATCACACAATAAAAGCAAAAGAGAATAATATGTAAGGTCCCTATAAGGCCAAAACAAACTCACAAGGGTTATATTTTTTTTTAGATTTCAATTAAACCTCAACAATGAATCATACTTGCTCAATTATATTCTCAAATCATGCTCCAAAAATCATTTTCAAGCAATTCAATCAAATCATGGGATTTATGCAATTAAGATCATAAAAATGAATTACACGACAAACTAAACCAAGATGTGTATCTTTAATAACACCTAAATGCAATGAAATGCATAACAAAAATTGAAAACAACAAAAAACTAAAAACTAACATACATATAAAGACGGAGCTAAACTTGAATTCCCCACCCCATGCTTAAAATTTTACTTTGTCCTCAAAGTAAAGAAAAAGAATAAAGGAGGTAGAGGAAACTCACCAAACAAATCAAGCATTCAAAGACAAGCTCTCAGCTCAAAAAGAGGTAGTGGTGCAATGAATTGATTGAAACCATCTGTGATATTTGATCAAATTTCGACAGTGTCTGTGACATAAATGGGTCTGCGCAGAGCACAAAAAACAACAACAAACACGAGCCTACAAGTATAGCTATATCACAATAGCAACCAGGATCCAATAATCAATAAAAAAAAAATCACCACCACACCAACACAGCTATTAGAGAAAAATCAACCCACTAGATCATGCTCATCCATATTTCAAGGCTAAATTCATGAAAAATTAATATGGAAACAGGGAGCATGAGACAAGCCAACAAAATCATGAAGCGACACAATCCGAAGGCATAGAGCCAAAAATACTCAGCTTCCAGATTAATTGCAGAGTGAGTTAAACAATAATAAGGAGTAGCTACACATCATATCCAACCAGTGATTCTCAGTCAAACCAACTCCATCAATCAAGAAAACTTAACTCATTAGCAAGTATTTAGCCTCATAATCATGAGTAAAACCAATTCTAACTCTTGCAATCATGCTCAGTCATACACATCAGTAAAAATCAATGAATATAGGTGACTTCAGGGAGCATGAAACACAAGAATTAAAAGCAATAAGCATACTATATACAGGCCTATTCAACCATCAACGGAGTGGCTCGATCAAATCGAACAGACACTCAACTAATTCTGCGATATCGTATCAGATCATCAACAATCCTGTAATCCTGTAACCCATATCAAAGAAGCAGTAACAATCCCGCAACACAAATCAACCATGTCACTAATTCGGAATCAAATTCACACAATTCAGTTCAGAATGTGATTACAAGTGACAAGGGAAATCAATTTCGAACCTGTACATACCGGGCGGAGATTGACGTCGAGGGCACAGATTCAGGGACTGAAATCCAACGCTGGCAGCAACAAGGATTGAGGCGGCAACTGAAGTCGGCGGCTAGATCTCTGTGTAAACCGGGCGGTTGGAGCAGATGGCAACTCGCAGTAGACAGATCCGGCGAGAGGAGGCGAGATGGCGGCCCGGCGGCGGCCTCGCGTGCACCGAAGGAGGAGGCGAGCGCAGGAGAGAGAAGGGTTGGAAACGGAGTCATGGGAGGCGGAAGAAAGAGGCGGCGGTGGTTTGAGATGGGTCGGGACTCAGGAGAACTTGAAGCGGCGGAGAACGGTGACGGGACTCCGGCGTTAAAAGGAGGAGGGAGAGCACGGGCGGTCGCTGCTGGGGGCCCGGCGCTTAAGCAGATTCAAGAAAGATTTGACGGCGCCAGGGGTGGCGAGCGGTGGAGAACAGGGGCTGAGAGAGAGACACTGCGATGTGGATGGAGGCTGTCGTGACTGCTGGCGGTCGAGGTGAACAGAGAAAGAGAGGAGGAGAGGAGGAGAGGCAGTGACGGAGGAAAGACGATGAAAAAGGGGCGGCGCTCAAGGGTAGAGGGAAGGAAGAACGAGGGATACGGGAGGCTTCAGTTTTTTTTGTTTTTTTTTTTTAACGGAAATAAATTAACAGAAATTATAGTATTAAATACTCCATCCGTCCAACAATACATGGACTTTTAGATGTAAATTTTTGTCCAACAATAGATGGTCTTTTAGGTTTTCTAGGTAAAAAGTTGTAATGATTTGTATTGGTTTGTGTGTTGTTGACTTTTTAAAATAATTTGATTGGTTAAAATGTGTAGTGGGTGTTAAAAAATAATACTCCTTCCGTTCAACAAAACTTGTCGTTTACTATTCACGCACGCTTTTTTAGAATGATAAAAACTATATAAATTATTCATTGTTTTAATAAAAAAATTTAACAAGTTTGTACTTATTAATAATAACTACGAAATTGTTAAAAAAAATTATTTAAAAAGTCGATATTTTATATAGTTTTTAGCTCCTAAAAATGCGTGCATGAATAGTAAAACGTCAAGTTTTGTTGAACGGAGGGAGTAAAATTTATGAAAAAGTTAGTGCAATGAAGTTTTTTTAAAAGTAAGGTGTTTTATTAAAACTTGTGCAAAATGCTAAAAGGCAAAGTATTTTTTGGACGGATGGAGTATTAATCATAACTGAAAATAAAAAGAATAAAGAAAAAAAAACGTACCTTGGTTCTTCCCAACCTCTCTGAAATCGGACATTGTTAATGCCCTTAATAACTTGTCAAACTATTGTGCACACATATCAACTAAACATATATAATATAATGATAAACTGAAATTATATATTATAGAAGTTAAAATCCTTTTCAATTTATCATCACTCCCTGTCGGAAGAATATGATACCACCAACACAGTTCCGCTGGTGACTTTTCAAAGTAATGCTTCCAAGGATCTGTATATGCACCAAAATTCACAAAAGTGTAAGAAATATCAATACCTTCTTTGGGAGCCACAGAAATCGGCTCGGTAAATGATTCATTGATAAGCAAGTCAGAGATGATTTCTTCCGATGAAATAGGAGCCAAAACACATGGATCCTCATGCGTGCACTCATGAGACTCCATGTAAGGGAGCATCGGGCTCTCATCGATCAAACCATCATTGTTTGTGTCTTGGCTTTCATCAACTGGAGAAATAAAGCATTGCTCTACTACTAACTCACTCACTTGTTGATTAAGTTGGTTCAATTGTTCCTCAATTCGGTCCATCCTTTTAAGCACATGCTCCAATATAACCCGGCGTGTGAAAGCTTCTTCCTGCTCCACCTGGTGACCCATGTAGCAGAAAAAATCTCACATCTTTGATAAGTTAAAACTCGCAAAGCCTCCGTTACTCATAGACTCGGCAAGTTATTGTAAAGGCTCGGATTTTAAAAACCTAATTTTCGGAAAAGGGAAATTAAACATGAATTTAAAAATAAATTTAAATCGGTTATTTCAAGGGAAAACTCGTCATAAATTTAATAAATCGAACTTGAAATTCTTAAAGCAAATTCCGGCCCAATTTTTAACGTTAAAGATCGAATCCGTCTTTCACCTCGGGATTCGAAAATTTCCTTCCGTCGATAGTGGAATTCGAAAGATCAATCAGAAATTGAAATTTCCGCTTCCAGGACCACTATTCTTATCTCTTTCAACATTTCACCCCATGTTCATCCGAAGTTTGATAAGACATATTTAAGTAGTGTTAATATAGGCATTTAGATGTGTTTAGGTAGGGTAAAATGCATGAGTTTAAAGTAGTTTTCATGTTTTCATTATTTTTCAATTAGAGTCGGAATCTACAAGTTTTGTGCATGATTTCAGGTGATTGCAAAGAGGTCAAGCTAAGCTCGAGCCAATGCTCAAAGATTGGACGAAAATAGAAGAGAACGAGAGCCGAAGAGAGGAGCTAAACATACAATTGATTGGAGCTGTCCAGGTTGGCGACGCTGCACTAAAACGAGTCGTTTGAAGGCTGTAGTTATCGGATCGGGGCGTACTTATACTTGTTGGAAAGAGGATTCGAAGACCTACAACTTTCGTGTTTACGACTTTTCCAAATTCAGCCTTGAAAACAGAGAAAACGGGACGTCAATATGGCTGCTGTAAGAAACTCGGGTGGAGCAAGTAGAACTCGGCCGAGTTATATGGTGGCGAGCCCGAGTTTTGTGTCGATTGCAAGAGAGAGCCGTTACACAGAAGGATGCTAATTTTCTTTTAATTATTAATTTAATTTGGAACAAAAGTGGGGAGATGAAACGTTGTTTTTCTGAAAAGAAGAAGGTAAGCTTTTGTTTTTAGTCAGGAGCATGGAACGAACAGGTTTTGTACGAGGAACCATGGGAGACTTTTGTTTTTATTTCTTTTCAACAATAAACAACTAAATTCCTTTGCTTGGGGAGATTAATCGAAGCTTCAGGTTTGCAATTTCATTGTGAGATTTCTAATTCTTTATACTCCTCTCTGAATATTATTGATTCTCTGCGCTGATTGTTTAGGGTTTTCGTGAATTTCCGTTAGTCTGATCAACTGATGCCTTTTCATGATAATCTATAGCTAGATATAGGTAATTTCTGGTTGAATTATCTATATTCTTGAGTAGCAAAATATAAATCTCTGAAACTGGTTGATTTAGGGATTTGTATAAAGAATTGATTTGCAATTGATGCAATAACTGGTGGTGCGCGTCGATTGTCTTTGTTGATTTCCTTTAAGCTTAATCGATTATTGAATTGAATCTTGATAGTTTCAGGGTTATTTGATAATTAGGGTTTTCAGGGTCTGGTTGTCCTGTTAACTAGATTCGATAAGGAATTGGATTCAAAAGACATAGTCTTTCCACAACAAAGTGTTTAAGAGGAAGTTATCTATTCGATTTCGATGATCAATGAACAAACCTGATTGCTGAGATTGATTGACCTAAGTTATTTATCTCATATTCATTCATTCAATCTGTTCTATATTTCGAGAGAATGTTGGCTATGCTTGAGTGTTAATGGGGTGGATGGACACCATCGATTATTATTGTGAGTTGTCCTTGCCGGGACAACAAATATTTTTTTGTTGGTGTTGTCTTGTCTCTTGTTTGTAAAGATTAAATTGCGGTGTCTCCTTGAGGCCGAGAAGAGAAAGAATGTTGGCTCACCTTGCTCGATCTTGTGCTTGAATTCATCACCTCCGCTTGTAGATGACTCCGTAAGTGTTTTCTTCCTTTCTCTTTTATTTTTCACATTGAGGACAATGTGTAAATTAAGTGTGGGGGAGGGATCATTTACATGTTTGCATTTAGGTTGCATTGTATATATTTTTTTTACACATTTTTGCATTTCATGTTTATTATTCTTAGTCTTAGCATTTGAATTGATCTTGGTTTTTGATATTAAACTTGATAAGAGTTCCTTGTTGAGTTTATTGATTTTAATTTTGATCAATTCATGCTTAATTGTTATCGATTTGCAAATTGTTGATTTTTGTGGCTTTGTTGCTTGTGTTGAGGCTAGTTTTTGTGCTTAATTGTGAAATTGCAAATGCATGGGAGACTTTTGTTTTTATTTCTTTTCAACAATAAACAACTAAATTCCTTTGCTTGGGGAGATTAATCGAAGCTTCAGGTTTGCAATTTCATTGTGAGATTTCTAATTCTTTATACTCCTCTCTGAATATTATTGATTCTCTGCGCTGATTGTTTAGGGTTTTCGTGAATTTCCGTTAGTCTGATCAACTGATGCCTTTTCATGATAATCTATAGCTAGATATAGGTAATTTCTGGTTGAGTTATCTATATTCTTGAGTAGCAAAGTATAAATCTCTGAAACTGGTTGATTTAGGGATTTGTATAGAGAATTGATTTGCAATTGATGCAATAACTGGTTGTGCGCGTCGATTGTCTTTGTTGATTTCCTTTAGACTTCATCGATTATTGAATTGAATCTTGATAGTTTCAAGATTGTTTGATAATTAGGGTTTTCAGAGTCTGGTTGTCCTGTTAACTAGATTCGATAAGGAATTGGATTCAAAAGACATAGTCTTTCCACAACAAAGTGTTTAAGAGGAAGTTATCTATTCGATTTCGATGATCAATGAACAAACCTGATTGCTGAGATTGATTGAGCTAAGTTATTTATCTCATATTCATTCATTCAATCTGTTCTATTTTATTGATTTGCTTACTTTTGCATTCTTAGTTAGTTTACACCTCCAAATTTGACAAAGGATTTTCAGTCGCCTTAAATCCTATCAAATATAACCGACTGGCCTAACTAATGTAGTTTGGCAAGTACGGGTCGATCCCACAGAGAGTCAATGATTTGTATGCAAGTCAAGTGTGCTAAATAAGAACTAAAGAAACAAAGAGGGGGGATTATGATGATTCAGTCTAACTAAGTAAAAAGCAAAAGGAATCAAACTAAACAAATTGATTGAACAAATATGAGATAAATAACTTAGGTCAATCAATCTCAGCAATCAGGTTTGTTCATTGATCATCGAAATCGAATAGATAACTTCCTCTTAAACACTTTGTTGTGGAAAGACTATGTCTTTTGAATCCAATTCCTTATCGAATCTAGTTAACAGGACAACCAGACCCTGAAAACCCTAATTATCAAATAACCCTGAAACTATCAAGATTCAATTCAATAATCGATTAAGCTTAAAGGAAATCAACAAAGACAATCGACGCGCACCACCAGTTATTGCATCAATTGCAAATTAATTCTTTATACAAATCCCTAAATCAACCAGTTTCAGAGATTTATATTTTGCTACTCAAGAATATAGATAATTCAACCAGAAATTACCTATATCTAGCTATAGATTATCATGAAAAGGCATCAGTTGATCAGACTAACGGAAATTCACGAAAACCCTAAACAATCAGCGCAGAGAATCAATAATATTCAGAGAGGAGTATAAAGAATTAGAAATCTCACAATGAAATTGCAAACCTGAAGCTTCGATTAATCTCCCCAAGCAAAGGAATTTAGTTGTTTATTGTTGAAAAGAAATAAAAACAAAAGTCTCCCATGGTTCCTCGTACAAAACCTGTTCGTTCCATGCTCCTGACTAAAAACAAAAGCTTACCTTCTTCTTTTCAGAAAAACAACGTTTCATCTCCCCACTTTTGTTCCAAATTAAATTAATAATTAAAAGAAAATTAGCATCCTTCTGTGTAACGGCTCTCTCTTGCAATCGACACAAAACTCGGGCTCGCCACCATATAACTCGGCCGAGTTCTACTTGCTCCACCCGAGTTTCTTACAGCAGCCATATTGACGTCCCGTTTTCTCTGTTTTCAAGGCTGAATTTGGAAAAGTCGTAAACACGAAAGTTGTAGGTCTTCGAATCCTCTTTCCAACAAGTATAAGTACGCCCCGATCCGATAACTACAGCCTTCAAACGACTCGTTTTAGTGCAGCGTCGCCAACCTGGACAGCTCCAATCAATTGTATGTTTAGCTCCTCTCTTCGGCTCTCGTTCTCTTCTATTTTCGTCCAATCTTTGAGCATTGGCTCGAGCTTAGCTTGACCTCTTTGCAATCACCTGAAATCATGCACAAAACTTGTAGATTCCGACTCTAATTGAAAAATAATGAAAACATGAAAACTACTTTAAACTCATGCATTTTACCCTACCTAAACACATCTAAATGCCTATATTAACACTACTTAAATATGTCTTATCACCTCCCTCCTTGAGCTAAGTGGAACCCAGGGGAAATTTCCTACCTCTTTTCCCCTTTCCTCATCTTTACAAACATCCATCCTTGACTCCTTTTCTCCATCTTTGTGCACCCCATAACTGGAAAAGAAAACAAAGGTTATGTACTACATCTGATCAACCTACACCTATCCCTCATCCTCCCTCATTTGAAAATTGGATCTTATCCTTCATTTCTATAGCAGATACAAAATCCCCAAACACCTCCTTCCCTACTCCTTTCAAACACCACCCAAGACTCCCCCTTTCTCATCCTTGTGTCGCCTCAACCACTCTCGTCCTTCTGTCCGCCACCACCACGCCGGCGCCGACGACAGCCACCGCGAGCCGTCAGGCCGAGCCACCCTCCCCGACCACCAGAACACCACCGCTCCCCTCGCCTCCTCTGTTTTCCGAGAGAAGATCCAAGCTCCCACCCGCCTCCTCATTCGTTCTCCTCCACTCGAGCAGCAGCAACAGTCACCACCTCTCCTCCGACGCCCAGAAACGCCCAGATCCGTCGCTCCGCCCGACTTCCGATCGAAGGCCACCGGTGAGGATTCCTTCCTCTCTTCCTCTATTTAATACTCGAAAAGATCCGCCTTTAACTCTCTCTCTTTTGTCGGAATAGAGGAATTGTGCGATTGGGAACTCCGATATATGAGGTTAGATGGCTCGATGGCATGGGAGTTGGGATATCTAGTAGTCGGATTGGGTATTTGGCCTTGATTGCGGATAGTATGAGGCTAGAGAGTTTGTATATAAGTGGGATGCAATGGTATTTAGAACTAGAATCGAATTTGAGTTGGTTGGCCTAGGTGAGGTTAATCTTGTCTTGAGAATTGTTAATGATGAGTGTCGATCGTGTCCTAATGTGGTTGGTAATTATAGGCATGTTTTCTCGAGGATGTAGCTTATGGTTATGCAATACTTGGGACCGAGTGATGTGAAAGTTCTATGTTATAGACGATGTTGAGTCTCCGATGTGTTCCATAGGCGATAGTGAAATATTAATACTAACATAGTTATTCCTTGAGCTGGATGAAATGCTAGTGTACAGAAGTACTTGTTTGCCTCTAATGTGATGACACTTGATAGTTAGCATAAGTATGATGTGCTTATCTGATTGATATGACATACTTATCTCATTTATGTGGTGTGTGACTTCAGTGAGATGATGTGATAAATCCTACCATATATGATACGATTGTTATGTTGAACAATTACTATGATATATGATGCCTTGAATTGGAATTGCTAGGTTGATAGAACCGAATTGATGAGATTTGATTCTGACTTGGAACCTAGGAAGGAAATATGGGATTTAGCCCTTAGAGGTGGATGACTTCACCTCATGAGATTGAAACTTGCTTGACTAACATCGGTTTAAGGGATTTTGAATAATGTTTAAAAATGACTAACTTGGATTTTGAGGAATTGAACGCGATCGAGTACTTCAATGATTTTGAGACTAATCCTTTTCAAACGAAAGAACCTCTTTTGAAATTTTCTAACCGAGCTTGCGTTATGACGTCCCACAAAGTGGATACATGCATTTTATAGGGGCCCTTATAGACTACTTGCTAAGACCTAGTGAGATGCTATAATGCTTTTCGAGTTATGATATAACCGAGAAGTCGGGGTAAGGATGTGGTAAGGGCCCATATCACACTCTTGCTACGACCTATCGGGGATATTATGACCATGACGACGATATTGTGAGAATCTCATAGGGGCACTTATGAGGTACTTACGGGATTGATGGAATGGTCCTTAGACTCACCTATTTCAAACTTCATCCCCTACTTTGTTTTGGTTTTAGTCTCGGGGACGAGACTTGTTTTTAGAGGTGGATGATGTAAAGGCTCGGATTTTAAAAACCTAATTTTCGGAAAAGGGAAATTAAACATGAATTTAAAAATAAATTTAAATCGGTTATTTCAAGGGAAAACTCGTCATAAATTTAATAAATCGAACTTGAAATTCTTAAAGCAAATTCCGGCCCAATTTTTAACGTTAAAGATCGAATCCGTCTTTCACCTCGGGATTCGAAAATTTCCTTCCGTCGATAGTGGAATTCGAAAGATCAATCAGAAATTGAAATTTCCGCTTCCAGGACCACTATTCTTATCTCTTTCAACATTTCACCCCATGTTCATCCGAAATTTCTCAAGCCTTGGTCCCCTCCCTCCTTGAGCTAAGTGGAACCCAGGGGAAATTTCCTACCTCTTTTCCCCTTTCCTCATCTTTACAAACATCCATCCTTGACTCCTTTTCTCCATCTTTGTGCACCCCATAACTGGAAAAGAAAACAAAGGTTATGTACTGCATCTGATCAGCCTACACCTATCCCTCATCCTCCCTCATTTTAAAATTGGATCTTATCCTTCATTTCTATAGCAGATACAAAATCCCCAAACACCTCCTTCCCTACTCCTTTCAAACACCACCCAAGACTCCCCCTTTCTCATCCTTGTGTCGCCTCAACCACTCTCGTCCTTCTGTCCGCCACCACCACGCCGACGACAGCCACCGCGAGCCGTCAGGCCGAGCCACCCTCCCCGACCACCAGAACACCACCGCTCCCCTCGCCTCCTCTGTTTTCCGAGAGAAGATCCAAGCTCCCACCCGCCTCCTCATTCGTTCTCCTCCACTCGAGCAGCAGCAACAGTCACCACCTCTCCTCCGACGCCCAGAAACGCCCAGATCCGTCGCTCCGCCCGGCTTCCGATCGAAGGCCACCGGTGAGGATTCCTTCCTCTCTTCCTCTATTTAATACTCGAAAAGATCCGCCTTTAACTCTCTCTCTTTCGTTGAGGCCGACCCCGCTTCGATTCCGCCTCTGGCGCCCCGAACGAACTCCGACGACGAGGCATCTTTGAGTTTTCCGGCGAGTCGACGCCCCGGTGAGCTTTCCTCCTTCCTTTTCCTTTCTCTTCATGGGTCCTTATGTGTGTGTCGGGTAGTCGTGGTCGGAACCCAAAACCGTCGCCGGTGAGCTCCCCTTCGCCTGAATTTTCGAACGCAGGCCTGCCCCCTGCTCCTTTTCTTTTCCCGTCCAAACCTTAGGTAGAAGAAAGAGGTGTGGGGCCTCACCTTTCCACCTCACCCTGGGCCCTCTTCCTCTTCTATTAAAGAATCGCCAGCTCAGTTTTAGAAATGGATGGATGAAATGTAGGCTCTTGGGCCTATTTTCTTGGGCTGGGTTTTATTTTAAGATCTAAAGCATTTATATTGGGCCTATTTGTTGTTGAAATTCGGTTGGGAGATTTAGCAAAGCAAGAGGGTGGGTTTTGGTAATTTAAAGAGAAAGTAAGGTTGATTTGGTGATTTAGAAAGTAATGATTTTATTAAATAAAAGTGGTTGGGATTTTAAAGGATTTGAAAATATTTTATGAAAGTGTTTAGAAAGAAAATGGTATTTAAAATACTATATAATATCATTGGTATTTAAACTATAAGATACTATTTTGAGATTAAAGATATGGTGATTTAAATACTATAATATTACGAGACTTGGAGGTTTAAGAGTATATTATCGGAATTAAATTAAAAGAGGAATTTGATGAGCGTTTTCAAGGATCGGAACTTCTAACTAGTTGATCCGGATTTTAAAGCGGTTTCGGGACTAACTTGGGCATTATGTGATCAGTGACTAACTAGCATGATGATATGATTGATTGACTAATAGCATGATGTGTGTGGATTAATGGCATGAATGAATGACTAACGACATGATGAGATGTTAGAATCTCGTATCATTTGACTTATGCCTTGTGAGCTATGATTAATACGATGAACCTTGGAGATATATGATCATGCGGATTTATGAGTATTATTGCGAATATACGAACGTGGTAGAACGGAATGATGATAATGATGTGGTCTTATGGAATGTGGCATCATGATGAGTGGTTGAACTTGATGTGATGATGATTGCGATATGATTGTTATTCTCGCTGAATGGTGTGTGCTTGAACGCTGGAATGATTAGGCGTAGACTTATACATATATGTTCTGATGTGTATCTAGGTGATACTTTGTGATTATGAACGATGTATGTTGGATCTTCTATTATGCCGTTCTGCATAGCCAGGTAAGTCTCTTCGGAGCTTACTCAGATTGAATAGAGCTATTCCCTGCCTTAGGTGCATGATGTACTAGGTGTTGCATTCATGATCAGCATGCCATGTAGTACCATGCTAGGTTGCATTGATCGTTGAGCATTCTATTTCTCTATGTGTATGTAAACAGAACGGCCGTTATCTGTGATAGTCCTAGAAGTCTTTGCTAGGGTCATAGGGTAGCCCAGCCTCATCGGGTACCCTGAGTCAATCGAGTACTTTCTTGTATTATGATATGCCTGCGGGCTTTATTGTGGAGCGGGTTAGGCATGCGTGCCGCCCTATTATGAATGAATGCATTCACGAGTTGGCCAGTCTCCGCCTGTCGGAAAGGGTGGAGGTAGGAGAGGGATATGCCACTTGGCATTGTCTTGGGCCCTTTACAGTATTTCTGCACATTATTATGAACTAGGAGCATTCTAGTGTGTTTGAATTTCGTACTACATTAGAGCATCTTTATCAGGTATAGCGTATATGTGTGCTTATGGTTGGGATGCAGAGTTAAGTGGGCATCGATCTGATCCCGCCCCAAATCAATTTTTTAGGAATTATTTATGTTCATCCTATCGGTGCTGTTTGCTTATTGCGCGGGTCATTTTGTCGGCGGAGAGTGAGCGCTGGAGTTATAGACTTCACCAGACTCTGATTATATTGTTTTGGATTTATACTTTTGACTCCGTTTTGACCCGGCTCCGCCGTGGCACCCCTTTGTATTATGCTTTACTCCCGTTATTATGTGACCTTTGGTTTTCCACGCTTAGACTTATGACAGGTACAGGGGACTTCCCCGGGGATTCCAACGATCCCTTCGAATTTTGGGTATGAAATCCCACTTGAAACGTTAGAGTAGAATTTCAAACCTTCAACCTGTACTCGGGGTACAAGATCCTAACGAGGGGTTTCATCCCTCGAAACGTAACTCGGGAATCATAATCCCGGGCCGTTACAGTTATTTGGTCTCAGGAGTCATGCCCTCAAGTACACAAACAACCATATCTTGCAAACTATCTTGGTAACCCCTTGCATAACGGGCATCCAATAAATTATGCACTCTTGTGAAATAATAGTGAAAATTTTCTCCTTGACACTGCGTTAATCCTTGACATTAAGGGACCTAATTCGGCTTCCCCCCCGAATATCTCTTTCAATCGAGCAATTAAATCAAATGCAAACAAAAAGGATTTCAATTTTCAACTAATCACAAACCCTAGACTCCAAATCCACCACCATCGGAAAACCTCCCCGACTGCAGATCCACCACCAGGGAGTCACTCATGGCTTGCCCATGGATTCAAATCGTTGTCGCCTTCGTAATTTCCTCCAACCTACTCTCCAAATCTCCGCCTTCGAAAAACCTCAGCCATCTTGCCCTTGGCTTCCTCGCCGGCGCCCAGATCTAAGGTCATCGACGATTGGTGTCCAGATCTAAGGCCATCGACGATTTGCGCCCAGATCTAAGGGTTTGATGAAATCAGGCCATCTCAATCTACCGCCATGGCTAAAGCTTCGGCCTGATGTTGTCGCCGACTGTTGCAATCGACAACTTTGAATCGAAAAGGAGAAATCGATGGGCGGCAACGCTTTTTGTTTCGGTGGTGCAGGCGGCTCGTAGTGATCGAAAACCGCCTTCGACTGCCGGAGTCCCAAGCGTCGGAGTCCCACCCGATCGAATAGGATCAACCCTAGTTTCGGTGGTTTTCGCTCTCGCCTAATCGCCCGCCCGCGCTCTCTCTTTCTTCTATGGTTGAAAGTTGCGATTGTGTGGTAGGGTTGAGAATGTGTGGGTTTACACGCGCACCTGGTAGGTTTATTTGTGGGTTTTCTCTTCTTTTTTCTTGAATTAATTAATATTACGGAATAATCTCAGCCATCCGATTTTACTAAATCAACGCTCAAGATGTGTTCACATGTTACTCAATAAACCTTGAGTACATATGATCTATCCTCTCTCTATATAGGGGGACTTTCCGGTGAGGATACTTCTTACCATGTATCGAGGGGAGAAATATAGACCAATAGATTAGACAAATCAACGGCATTGATGTGGGAAGTAAAACTCACGGATTTCGATCATGCCCGTAATTGAAAGCAGTTAGAGCATCAGCACTCGTGGGGTAACCTCATCCCTCTCTCTCCTCGTAATATTTTGACACCTCATTTTTCACCAACTCTACCCCATCCTTTAAAAATTTATAACTTTTAACCCACATCCATAAGTTTACCTCATTACCTATTTTTAAACTTTATTTATATCTCACTACCTATTATCAACCAATCAAAAAATTATAAAAAATAATGAAAGTCTACTTTTTAGTTAAAAAAAAAGAAAAAACCCATGAGTTTGGGATGGGTTTACCCCTATGCAGTGGGTTTACCCCTTCTTTTTCATTTAGACAGATTACACCCACATCCATAAGTCACCTTATTAGGAGGAGAACCCATGGTTAAGGGGGAGGGGAAAACTGATTGCTGCTGATGCTCTTCCAACTTACAAGTGAATCCTTTGCAAGGGGTAAATTGGTATTTGACATCCTGAACAATTTAAACTATTTATAAAATCTTAAATATTTCATTATGAGTTACGAGAATACTATACAACCTAATTGACCATGATTTTTTTTTTTAACATGGCTATTGGTCCTGGGACAATTCAATTTTATATTTCCTTGTCCAATTCCCTAATATTTAAATATGAATCCTTAATTCATTACATGTGAATAAATTGGTATTTACCAAATATTCATATCTTGACTATTACATATTCATATTGATCTAACTAAGTATTCATATTTACACATCTAAAAATTAATTGTTATTTACCAAATCTTCCTCTTTATTTTTTTTTTGTCAAAACTCAATCTTCCTATTTAAAAATCTAACCAATTACTCGTTTAACAAATAAACTGAATAATTGTTCATATTCAATCATTCGCTTCATAATTGTTCATCTCGGATAAATTATATTCATGCCAAAATGACTTTTCAATTGTTAATTATTCACATTTAACAACTTTATTATTCAAAATTAACAACTTAATTATTCATATTTAACAAATAACTTTGCAAGTACAACAACAAATATTCATTGTTAATAACTTACCTATTCATATTTAATAATCATATGGTTAAACAACAACTTATTTTGCAAACAATTTTATTTATACGACAAAAAACACAATTAAATGAATAACTAAAATCGATTGTAGTTAGTAATGCAGATAAATATTGGAAGAAAAAACTTAGATTTTAAAAAAGTTCAATTCAAAGCTTGAAAAGTGAAAACCGTAAATGGATTTGAAGGAGTTACTTTTTGAAGAAAAAAGTACTCCCTCCGTCCAATAGTACATGGACTTTTAGAGGTAAAATTTTATTCAACAATAGATGGTCTTTTATGTTTTCTAGGTAGGAAGTTATAATGATTTGTATTGGTTTGTGTGCTGTTGACTTTTTAAAATAATTTGATTGGTTAAAATGTGTAGTGGGTGTTAAAAAATAATAAAATTTATGTAAAAGTTAGTGTAATGATGATGTTTTTTTCAAAGTAAAGGTTTTTATTAAAACTTGTGTAAAGTGCTAAAAGTCAATGTATTTTAGGACGAGGGAGTAGTTACTAAATACCAATGAAGCAAATTTAACGGAATTGTATTCTCCACTAAAAGTCTAAAATATTTGGTGGAATTTCCAAAAATATCCCCAGGCATTTAAAAAAATCAAAATATTAGAATTTTGTGGGCCGTTTGATTTCCTTAATCCAATGATCTATATTTCTCCTCCCGTTTCATGGTAACCATTCTCCTCATAGGAAAGTCTCTCTCTATATATATATAGGGGCTGGCTCATGTGGGAACACCCCTTAAGATGGGAACCTAGGAACAAATCTAGACCACTAATTTTGATTAGATAGATGGTGGAGATACATTCTTAATTAATCAATTTTTTTAAAATTAGAATTAGTGGGTCCCGCTGGAAAAGCCTTTACTCTACATCAATAGGCTGTGTGGTTCACGCACCTGAGTTTTTCCTTTGAATTGTACAGTAGCTTTTAGAATTATTTTTTTTAATTAAAATCAATTGCTCTCATTTAGATCCTACCACATGTGCGTACGTATGAAGTACATATATAATACGTGGGGTTTAATTACATAATTTTTTTTTTAAATTTGAGAGATTATTCGGATAAATTATAAATATTATTCGTATATAAGATGACGATAGTAATATTCGGTTAAAATCATATTATTCATTTAAAGTAGAAAGATTATTCGATTAAATGTGATATATTATTCGGTTAATTTTAAGAGATTATTCGGTTAAATTATTAAAATTATTCGTATATAACATGACGATTATTAGTAATATTATTCGGTTAAATTAGAAAGATTATTTGGTTAAATGTGATATATTATCCGGTTAAATTTGAGAGATTATTCGGTTAAATTATAAATATTATTCGTATTTAAGATGACATGTACTAGTAATATTATTCAATTAAAATTATATCATATATTTAAATTAGAAAGATTATTCAGTTAAATGTATATATTAATCAGTTAAATTTGAGAGATTAATCAGTTCAATTAGAAATATTATTCATATGTAAGATGACGATTTTGATATATTACATTATTCAATTAAATTCGAAAAATTATTCGTATTCAACAGAATGATTATTCAGTTAAATTTGAGAGATTATTCGTATGTAAGAGAGTGATTATTTATCTATTTATTGATTTTTTAATGTTAAAATAATAATTAATAAACTTCTACATTATTCGGGAAAATCACAAAGAGTATTCATAAGTACGAGGATGTTTGAAACAAGTATATATAAAAATTATATATTATTTTATGGGTGATTATTATGAAAATTATGCATTATTCGGTAAATAAAAAATCATGATTCGTAGATAAAAATGCAATTCTTTTAATTTTAAACCAAACTATGGAGTATAAAGTTAAAAATGGCAAAATGCAGTAATTTTATTTTACTGTAATTTTACCAAAAAAAATGGCAAAGAACAAATTACTGTAACTTTAAAAAGGACAAAATTATAAAATATAAAATCAATATTATAATACTAAAGGAGAAGTCGCCTAACACATGTGGCGACTTCTCCTTTAAAGTAGGATTATTTTATATTTTATTATTATTATTATTATTATTACTAATATAGGATTTGTTAATGGTTGTTAAGATTTGTTAGTTATTAATTGATAAAAACTAAAACAAATCCACAAATATATGGCCGTTGGATTTGTTTGTTATTAAAAATCATAAGATTTATTATTATTATTGTTAGTTAATTAGGATATGTCGTAGGATATATATGCTGAAAAATAGTAAACGAGTACACGCGCAGTACTCATTAATTTGATAAGATTTGCGTTGATTTGGATTAGTGATAGAAATCTTATATTTGATAGGATTTTTGGTTTGTTATTTCGTTTGGGAGCTAGCTCTTCAATAAAAGATGAGCCTAACAATAGATCGAGCTTCATGTTATCAGACCACGTATACAAATGCTGGCAACAAGTTATATATGTGAAATATATATTCATTTCAACAAATTAAATATCCACTTTATAACTAATTAAATATAAATTGTTTATAAATAAAGATGAAATATATACTCGATCCGTACCTGATAAAGTGTTTAAATCAATATTTCAATATTATTATAATACTAATGGAGAAGTCGCCTATGACATGTGGCAGCTTCTTCTTTAATGTAATTTTTTTTATATAGGAGATTAATTGATTTATGTTAATTAATTATTAATTGATTATTAAAATCTAAACAAAATTATTTTTCGAATAATAAGATCTAAATAAAATTTATTTTCCAAATAATAAAAAATTTGTTTTAATTAATTTATTTGGATTCTACCTTATCTAATTTAGATAATATAAGCAAATCTTAACTAATTAGAAAATCTTTTAATATTTTAAATATGTTTTTTTATAAAAGATTTAAACGGATAATGAGATCTCATATTTCCCCCAAAAATCTCATGTATATCTATATATTTTTTGGTAAATAAATAGTTTAAAAATCGTGCCTATTTAAGGGTTTGTTGAAAGAAATGAGGCTTTGTTAGTTTCTTCACTTCTTCTAAATTCTAATGTACGTTTCTTGATTTTACAGGTGGTATAATGGGTGTCTCTCTTGGTTTTCCGCAACCACGGTTCGTGAGCTATTCATCTCGACGTTCAGTGATACCTTTCATTTTAAGTTAGTTTTCTCCTATAGACCGAAGCCTTCTTTTTTGGCTTTTAATCTCAATTGTGATTTTTTGTTTGTGTAAGTTCATGAATGCTTTCATCTAATAATCATCTTCTCTATATATTAGTTAGTGATCCATAGTATGTTGTATGAAAAGTTTTTCTCAATGGAGCTAGATTAGATTGCCCACAATGACAAATAATAAAGACAAATAATAAAGGTAAGACACTCATAGAGAAGAATAATAGGAAGCTTTGAAAAAAAGTACTTTAAATATTATTTATTTATGTGTTTGTGCGATTCATTCCGGTTTGATTGAGTTCAATCAATTGCTTATGAAGTTCATTAATAATGTTTGTGCGGATTAGTTTAATTTCGATCGTTTTAATTGAGTTCAATCAATTAAGTTTTTTTTTGGTCAATAATAATTACAATAATAATCTAAATAAGCATGATAATGACACACACATATAGTGTTACATACACTGATACACATATAACCATTTTAAACTAAAAACACGCCCGCACAAGGTACGGGTACTAAACTAGTACTCCGTATTTGCCAAGAAACAATTTTTTTTTTTTTTTTAAAAAAAAAAGCAATTTGAAAAGATGAAGGATGACACCACTGTACAGTTCACACGGCATTCAATTAGGTTAGAAAGTGGGAGAGGTTTTTTTTATATACAGTGCTCGTAGAGGGTTTTTTGTGGGCCCTACATATTTTTTTTAAAATAAAACAGAAATTTCAATTTAATCTCTACCCTTGATTTCATTCAAATTAATGGCTCATATGTTCCTACGTTCTCACTATAAGGATTGTTCTCATCTGATCCATATATATATATATATATATATATATATATATATATATATATAATACACACACGGGTCGTTGGTCATGTTTTGCTTACAAGATAATAATAACACTATGATGACGACAAAGCCCCATAATTTTGTGATTAGGATGTTTTGTGAAAATAAAAATTTCAATCGTGTCTCAATTTCGGATCAGAACATGATTGAAATTTTTATATATTTTCGATTCCCACTTAGATTGGGTTAGAATGCGGGACGAGACTTGCGGGATTTATGCTCCCATCTATCTTTTTTTTTTTTTTTTGTTACAAGGCGAAAGTTTGGGAGGTGTCGACCACGGTTGTACCACCATCCAAGAGCGTCCTTGCGGACGAGAGTTTGGAACTCAAGGTCGGAACTCCAAGGGGAAGAGGCGGAAACCAAGGCCAGGTGAGCAAGACGATCGGCTGCCCTGTTAGCCTCCCTGAAGACGTGGGAAACGGAGATGGACTCAAAGGAACTGAGCAGAAGAAGAGCATCCGAAATAAGCATCTCGATCTCCCAAGGTGTCTGCCAGGCTCCCTTGATCGCATTGACGATTGCGAGACAATCGCCCTCCACAGCAAGTCTTC
This sequence comes from Persicaria tinctoria, assembly GCA_037127255.1. Taxonomy (NCBI): domain Eukaryota; kingdom Viridiplantae; phylum Streptophyta; class Magnoliopsida; order Caryophyllales; family Polygonaceae; genus Persicaria; species Persicaria tinctoria. Next base: position 5,269,415 of record JBANSL010000010.1, read on the forward strand.
GAATCCCCCTCTTCTGAGCTTCCATCAGCTCGAACTGCAATCCAACCGCTTCGGCTTGTAATGCCGACACCTTCCCGCACCTTTTGGCGTCGCAGGCGACCAATCTTCCTTCATCATCTCTAATAAGGAAACCTGCAGAAGCGCAACCAGAAGAGATTTTAGCGCCATCAAAATTGAGCTTGTAACTACCTTCATCGGGTTTATGCCATCTAATGACTTTTCTGTGGCGGGGGTTATTCTTTGGTTTGAGTGTTCTTGTGATTACATCTTCTTCATCTGGGTTGTCCTATTTGGATGTTTTCCAGTTTTTCATGTGGTGATGGATTGTTTCTATCACTTCGTCTATTGTTCTTATGCTTTGGTTTTCAAAAATGATCTTGTTTCTCTTAGTCCAAATACTCCACCAAGAGAAAGAAAGAGTAGTCTTTTGTTCAGAGTCAAGTTGTCGGAAAAGTTCGTCGGTGATAATCTTTATACTTTTATTGCTTTTGTCAGTAGTTCTAATTATTCGCTCAATATTCTTGTCCAGTGATCCTATCATTCGTAATGTTGTTGGACATTCCATCAGAAGGTGAATAGCGTCTTATGCTCCCATCTATCTGCCATATTCTTATATCATATACAAGAAAAAAAATCTTTTATTGCCAAAATATACTACCAATGTAGAGGAATCTAAATTAAATGGAAACGTACAACTCGATCAAAGAGCCGGCCATTAACCGAACAAGTAAAAAACTATCCGACCAAAAAAACTGTAAAAAGTAACAATAAATTTGCATAAGGTAAAAAATCCCACAAATGTAAAAAATAAGATCAAGTAAAAGCCCACTCGTTCTCCTTGCGGAGCTCCGCCGCCTCCTCCGGCGTGAAGTCATTCTCTATGTTAAACATCTCCCTGATCTCCTCCGGCTGCTTGTCCTTGATGTTGTCCGCGACAGTCTGGCAAGTAAGGTCCAACAAGCCCTTGATGTTCAAGTAGTTCGCCGCCAGTATGACGTCGAAGAGAGTCGCGTTGTCCACCTTGGCGAACTCACTATCCCATTCCTTGAGCTTCTCTTGCGGATCCTTGGACGACAACGAATCTTCCACGGTGATTACTTCGACGTGCTTCTTGCAGTACTCGATCACCTTGGCTAGGGTTTTGCTGTTGACGTTCGGGAGTGGGATGACGTTGTTCGCGCAGTCGTCCTCGATCATGTTCTTGATTGTCTGTGACTCTGCCACCACCTTCTCCTCCACCTCGAACGTTTCCCCGTCCGAGCTCTTCAATGTGATCATCTTCGTCGACGTCGACTCGGTCTTTTCGGAGGCCATTGATTTCGATCTGATGTAACGGAACCCTAAAGCGAGAGATTAATCAATATGGTTGAAAAGGAGCAAATTATTATCAAAGTAGTTGCAAAAAAAAAAAAGATGATTGTGATGTATATATAGAGGAAGATTAAGAAGTAAATCTATCTAGAAAGATATCAAAGATTTACACGTAATCTATCTAGAGAATGTTATATCTTAATCTATCTGACTTGTATCCTAATTAAAACGGAATTATCTATATATTTTATGCCAAAAATAAATAAATAAATTATGAAATTTAGTTTAAATATCTTAATACTCGTAGTTCTAACATTAATTATGATACGATTTTTTTATAATATATATTTCATCTGAATTTTTATGATTTTTATAGTTGTGCGCAATCAAATATTTGGATAATTAAACTAAGATAAAATAATTATATATTATAATTAATGTATTAAATAATTCAAACAGATCTTTATGGTCTCCTTTTATACTTGCTATGATATTTTTCTCTTTTTTTCCCCTTTGAATTAAATACTTAATAAGGGACAAAAATAATTTCTTATATATAATCAAATATTATATTCTCATAATTAATTTAGTTAATAGACTCAGATATTTAGTTAAATAAGGAGAGTTATCATTAATTAACTTACATAAACAGATATTTGAACAATCATAGGTAGTAAAAACACCTAGCTAGAAAAATAATATTAAAAAAGCTACACCCACCCATAACATATTTGTCATTCCCTTTTGGGAGATCTGGACTATTTAGAAATAAGTTATCAAAGTTTTATGACACACGTACAAAAACAATAAGGGTATCTCAAACAATTAAAAAATTGGAAACAATTCAACGAATATATTGGTCAGGGTCGTACCAATCATTTTGAAAACCTTTTACATACATTTTTTTCAAAAGAAAATTTATATCAGTAAAATTAGAAAGAAGTTTTGGGGAAATATACCTCTTTGCACTTTTAATTAGGTATTTAGCACCTTTACTTTTTTTATTAGGCGTGCTAGCCCCCTCTAATTTTTTTTAGGCGCAATGACCTTCTTCCTCCCATCGTTCTCTTTTGGTTCTCTTGGCCGACAATTTCCTCAGTTGTTCCTCCTTCATTCTCCGGCGTCGTCGTTATCCTTCATCCTTTTCGATCTGGTGGCAGACACGTCGTGGTAGTTGATTGCGGTTTTCGGTAACATTCAGTTGTCCTAAAAATGATGGTGCTCTTTTATTGGTGCTCTTATAGTTCGATTGAGACTCTTTCGGTGACATATCTCGATCGCCTTCAATCGCTCCTCCAGTCCTCCCTTGTAGCTCTAAGGTCATCTTCTCCTCCAGTCCTCCCTTGTTGTTCAAAATCTACACAAAGATGGAAGCCGAGCCACCGTCGCAACCATGCAGAGATGCATATTGGAGGGACGTATACGGTCTTCCATGCACACATGACATGCAAGCTTGTCGAGACACGCAGATACCCATCAGACCATCCCAGATACATAATTTTTGGTAGCAATTGGATTTCAAGAGGCCTCATGTTGACAACGTCCAGGATAACACTCCACTCAGCAGAGCTGATGTGGACATGTCGCGCATGATCAGTTTGTTCCAGAGCGGAGCTATGGACGAGGATACTCGTTGGAGAATCGCGTCGGCATTCAACGACGGGGATCGTCCGTCCCAGACACCGTTGACCACCCCTGACCCGGAGGACCGTAGACCGCCCGGAAGACCGAGGACTCGCCACCCCTGTCAGACGAACCCTCTACCTTGGGAACGTGAGCGTGCTCGGGCTCAACGCCAGGCAGATAGACAGGCGACCACTGGATCCGCACGAGGGCGAGGCCGAGGTCGGGGTCAACCGGCATCAAACGAAACAGATGACGTGGAAGGTACTGAGGAGGCCACTGGGTCCAACGACATTGCCATCGACGACCCTCCTAGGGGACGAGGAGTAGGCAGAGGCCGAGGACGGGGTCGTGGAAGGGGACGTGGACGAGGTCGATCGGCGTCGGAGCCAGCTCCGGAGATTGTAAGTGACATTCCAACACCAGCACCTACGGCGCTTCCACCACAGAATCTACCTCGAGTAGAATTCAATTGGGGCACTGGCAACGTCGACGAATTCATGATTACTTTTGTACGAGCCGTCACAAATGTTGCAGGTGATGGTCACTGTGGGTATAGGTCTTTAGCTTGTCTTCTCAACTTGGGACAAGACGCATGGCCTCGAGTTCGACGAGAGCTGGCCGTTGAGTTGCAGATGCATTCAGATCGGTACCATTACTATCCGGCCTTACAGGAGCTCATCATGAGGGTCAACTATTTCGGCACGTGTCATGATGCTACGTATTGGATGGAGATTCCGATCATGGGCGAGGTGTTTGCCACGCTTCACCAGCGTCCTTTGGTGATTTTGTCACAGATGATGTCTATGTTGTGCCTACCTCTGTACGCCACCGGTGGCCCGTCAGTACCGGCCTACGAGGAGCTAGATGGAATAGCTTTAGTTGGAAACAGCAACCATTTCGTTCCGGTACGTTTCGTATTTCGTATTCATTAATTTCTTATTGTTTTGTTTCTCTTTTCTAACATCAATATTAACCTTGTATTCACAGATTTGGTTGTTGCCTGGTTCACCTCTTCCTCCAGTGTACGTCACATGGACACGACATCACGATCGCACTGTCGACGGTTGGGACGAGCAGTTTGCAGCGAGGATTGCACGATATAGAGCTTACCGTCGTCGTGATGGTGGACGTCCCCTACCATATTAGCATTTCCCACTCTCTGATGTCATTTTTCGAACTTCGTTTGTTCAATTGGGTTGTATCTTTCTCTATTCCATTTCACATCCGAACATCCGAACTCCATATTTTCGTCATCGCTTATATCTATCGCACTTTCGTTTTAATCATCTTTGTTTTCAATTCAATATATGATTTTTTTCAGATCACGGCGTTTATTAAAAGTTAATTCCACTATAGTAGGATATACCATTGCAATGTCCATGGATTATACGTTCAAGTCGTAGTGTGGACGAATACCGCAACCCTAAGCGGTGTATGTCGGTTCGAATCGGTCCCCTCAGCTCTTCCAAATAGTTAAGCGCAAATCGGGTTATCCGATACCCACCGCATGGGTATGCGGTGGGGTTGAAACGGAACGGGGTGTTCACCGCATGGATATGCGGTGTGTTTCTATACGGTGGCTATCACCGTATGTATATGCGGTGACCTACCGCATGTATAAGCGGTAGGTCGTTGACCGTCATTAAGTCCGTCATTAACTCACCGCATAGGTATACGGTGATTAGCGGTGGAAATAGTAAAAATTAACGGTGTAGATATCGTTTCCTATATAACATAGTACATACATCGTATATATTCTCCTTATATAGTGTATACATACATATTGCAACTTTTGAAATGGAACGGATAATATACTCTTATACTTTAATCTTACCATCCTAAAAATGTGATGTAAACTTCACATAATATTAAAGCTTTTCGAATGAGGAAGAAGCTAGAGATAAAAAAAAAGGAACAGATGATTTGGATATTATAGTATGTATGTGCTCTTGACTTTGTTCTTAATCTACTTCATCAACTTTGTTTGATCTCGAACCTTACTGCATCAGGAAAAAAATGTATGTATATATATATTCGTCGATCAACAAAAAATGTATGAAAGTTTTATAATGTATTTAATCGTCAACAAAAAAGGGCCTTTAATTGAAATATATATGTATATATTTAATCCTTTTTTTTTCCTTTTCTATCCTTAAATCTCTAATATTTTGTAAAATTCGGCATCGAAAGTAGTGTGAAATAATAATTCTAATACGTAGTATAATGTTCCTTTAGTGATTTTGTTTATAATGTTAAAGATAGATCAACTTTTTATATATGTATGTTGTAAAACATAATGTTATTTAAAACTTGTAATTTTTTTATAATTTATCGTTCGGATTAGACAAAAATAGACAAAAATAAATAGATAAAAAATCACTCATATTTCACCAATCTTGTCATTAGGGCCGTCCAATGTATTTTCGGGGCCCTGTTCAATACTATCTTCTTATTAAAATATTTGATTTTTATATAGTTTTTAATAAAGAAAAAAACTATATGAAATTATTAAAAAAAATTAAAAGTCAACATTTTATAGAGTTTTTATTTTTTCTAAACCCTACGTAAAAGTCAAATATAATTATTTTACTAGGAGGAGTATTTATTAAGATTTACTAATAAATCACAAACAAGCATGAGAGTAAATTAGTATAAAATAAATTTATTTTTAAAAAATAAAAAAAAGAACAAAATAAATTTAATATATAACTATTTTGTATTAGATTTTTATTCATTTTTACTCTTTATGTTTGTATCAATATAAGAGGAGGTTGTGTTAAATTAACAAATAAAAATAGTTAAAAAGAAGGGCCCAAAAATAATATAAATAGTAAATAAAACCCCCCCAAAAATAATGTAACATGAGGATATATTAAATTAACAAATACATTTAGTTGATAAGAAGGCCCAAAATTAATTAAAAATAGTAAATAAGAAATAAAGCCCAATGTATTTTTATATAGAAAAGGTTAACAAAAATAACAAAAAAACAACCTAACGTGCGAATCGAACCCGCAACCAGTGGACATTGGTAGTAGCTGGATATGATAAGGACGGTAGCCACTGTGACATCAGAACATTGTGATTCATTGGCCTATAATTAATATTAGTACTAATAAAATTTTTTTTGAGGCCCTATTAAAATTGGAGGCCCTGTTCTGTTGGGCTCTTTGCACAGCCCAATGGACGGGCCTGCTTGTCATCCCTACACACTGGGTGTTTATCATGTTTTGCTTCCAAGATAATAATAACACTATGATTGACGATGAAGCCCCATGATTTTGTGATTAGTACGTGCTGTGCATAGTTGGATACAAATAATACGTAGTATAATGTTCCTCTAGAGAATGTTCAGTCCGGATCCCCTATAACACCGAGTGTTACACTCAGTGTTACACTTAATTATTTTATGTATAAATTCACATTAAAATTTTTATAAAAGTTATATTTATATTCTATACACTTATATTAACATATTTAAAAAAAATTATAACAAAAAATTATTATTAAAAATTAAAGATAATTAAAATATTGATTTTGTTAGAAAATATCTTTTATATTTTTTTAAAACATATATTTTAATAATTAAAGTTTATAGACATGTTAATACAAGTGTATAGAGTATAAATATAATTTTTTAAAATTTTTAATGTGAATTTATATCCGACATAATTAAGTGTAACACCGAGTGTAACACAAAAAATCTTATAGGGGATCTAAATTGGAGAATGTTATATCTTAATCTATCTGATTTGTATCCTAATTAAAACGGAATTATCTATGTATTCTATGAAAAAAATAAAAAAATAAAAAAATAATGAAAATTCGGTAGTAACGACGCCGGGTTCTCGCCATCGGCAGTTCACAAGAGGTCGTCGGTGGTGAACCACTGTGGAATAGGCGATTTCACTGCTCTTCGATTGGTTCCAAGACATAGCTAGAAGCATTGGCGAATCAGAATTTCTAGGGTTCGAAGAGGTCGTCTCCATTTTCCGTGTGCCCCTCTTTTTCTTTCCTACTCCGTGAATTTCGGATTTCTAGGGTTCGAAAGTTTATTGCTGCGAAGTTGCAGGTTTTGAAATTGAAGACGGAGGAAGAGGACGATAGACGGACAGAGAAATAGAAAAACGACGTGAAATCAGCAAGGTGAGTTAAAAATTTCCCCCTTTCTTTGAGCAATAATCAACCATGAATTTAGGACTTCAGAGTTCAGATCAGAAATTAACTGCTCTATCACTGGTTTTAGGGTTTACAATCAATTACAATCATTCGTATGAACAAATTAGACATGGCAGCGAACAATTTTTTGTACATGAATGAAATTGAGTGATGAAGAAGAAAGAATTGAGGTATTTAGTATTTACGGTTGCTGAGATGGAACAATTTCCCTGATCACAAGAGCTCTGGCCCTGTTAATGGTAACAAGGCACAAACACACATGCTCTTGAAGCTCCTCCGCTTGCTTCCTCAATCCCAATTGACTCCTCCCAATCTCCTTCAGCACCTCCTCCACAGCCTCAAATCTGTCCCCTTTCCTCTCCAAGCAGAACTGAGCCATGGCCTTGTTCATCTCCACCTCATCACGGAGGCTCATAACTAGCCCACTCATCGTGTCGAAATCTCTGTTCAACACATAAGTCCCCTTTGCAGCCATGTCTAGCTGACCCCTTAGCCTCCTAAGCAACTCTGTCTTTACAAACTCGATGCAGTGGATTCCCTTTCTTTTGGTCTCCGTTTTCTGCACATTTTTCTTGCCCTTGAAGGGCAGGGTGAAGAGCGCGATTGGGGCCATAAGAAGGGCCACTAGTGTGTGTATTGCTAGCAGAACAACTACTGTTGTGGCTGCGCTGAGGGCGAGGGCCAAGCAGGCCAGTGTAGCTTGATCCTCCTAGCCATTTTCTTACTCTTCTGCTTCAGATGGTGTAATAGAGAAGAGTGCTTCTCGTTTATTTGCCTGAACTCGTTCTTGGTTGGGACCTTTGGATCGGAGAATGGGTTCTCGAGGATCACAAAGGAATCTAGCTCTGAGATGATCTGCCTGAATTGCTCTGAGGAGTGAGGAAGGTTGTGGTTGTCGAGGTGGTTTGGATTACACTCGAGGATATCGAGTAGAACATGTTGCATTTCTTGATGACTGGACTGGATTTGGTTGCTGCTCTTTAAGAGCCTGGTGCAGATGTTTGAGGCCTCAGCGCTTACATCGAAGTAGTTGTTTATGAGAGCCTTGAGCTCTGGCTTGCTCCAGAGAAGCGAGGATTCCATTAACAGTCTGTTGATGGTTTCTTGCCCGAGTTCAAGGATGCACTCAGCGGAAATTGAGATGAAGCCTCATGATTTTGTGATTAGTATATACGTACTGTGAAAATAAAATTTTCAATCATGTTCGGATGCAGGACATCATTAGAACGTTGAAAATTTTATTTTCAAATCCCACTAGGATTTGATCGGTTAAAATGCGGGACAAAATTTGCGAGATTTATACTCACTCGTATTTACAATATTCTTATATCATATACAAGGGGAGAAAAATCTTTTATTACCCAAATACTAATACCAATGTAGGAATAGAAATTAAATAACATACAACTCAAAGAGCCGGCCATTAACTGAACAAGTAAAAAAAACTATCCGACCAAAAAAACAGTAAATTTGCATAAGGTAAAAAAAATCCCACAATGTATAATATAAGATCAAGTAAAAGCCCACTCGTTCTCCTTGCGGATCTCCGCCTCCTCTTCCGCCGTGAAGTCATTCTCTATCTTAAACATCTCCCGGATATCTTCCGGCTGCTTGTCCTTGATATTGTCCGCGACAGTCTGGCAAGTGAGGTCCAACAAGCCCTTGATGTTCAAGTAGTTCGCCGCCAGTATGACGTCGAAGAGAGTCGCATTGTCGACCTTGGCGAACTCGCTATCCCACTCCTTGAGCTTCTCTTCCGATTCCTTGGACGACGACGACGACGCATCTTCCGCGGTGGTGATCACTTCGACGTGCTTCTTGCAGTACTCGATCACCTTCGCTAGGGTTTTGCTGCTGACGTTCGGGAGGGGTATGACGTTGTTCGCGCAGTCGTCCTCAATCATGTTCTTGATTGTTTGTGACTCCGCCACTACCTTCTCCTCCACCTCGAACGTCTCCCCGTCCGAGCTCTTCAATGTGATCATCTTCGTCGACGACTCGGTCTTATCGGAGGCCATTGATTTCGATCTGATGTAACGGAACCCTAAAGCGATCAGAGAATCAATACGGTTGAAATAGAGCAAATTATCAAAGTAGTTGCAAAAAAAAGATTAGTGTGATGTATATATAGAGGAAGATTAAGAAGTAAATCTATCTATAAAGATATCAAAGATGTACGAATCTATCTAGAGAATGTTATATCTTAATCTATCTGATTTGTATCCTTCATTAAAACGGAATATCTATTCTATGACAAAAATAAATAATTAAATAAATTGTAAAAATTAGTTTAAATATCTAAATACTCGTAGTTCTAACACATTAATTATGATACGATTTCTTTTTAAAATATATTTCATCTCAATTTTTATGATTTTTATAGTTGTGGGCGCGCAATCAAATATTTGCATAACTAAACTAAGGTAAAATAATTTTATGGTATAATTAATGTATTAATCTTTATGGTCTCCTTTTATACTTCCTATGATAATTTTCTTTCTTTTTTTCCATTTTAATTAAATACTTAATAACTTTAAGGGATAAAAATAATTTCTTATATATAATAAAATACTATATTCTCATAATTTAGTTAAGGGGCATTTTGCAAAATGACCACGAAATTTGACATAATTTGTAAAATAGTCACGATTTGGGACAATTTAGTGAAATAGACGCAATATAAACCCCCTTCCCTTTGTTTCACGCGCCTTTCTCTCTCCTCCGCCCTGTCCTCTCCGCACGCGCTCTCCTCCGCGCTTCTCTTTCTCCGATCTCCGTCTTCCACTTCCCGTTCCTCAGATCCGCGCCTTCCTCGGAGATCCAAGAGCGACCGATCGATAGAGCGGAGCAAGAAGCAATTGGACGGATCTATGGCGCGTAGCGAGATCTGAAGAGGAGGGCGAGATCTATGGCTTCGGCGCCGGAGCGAGGTCGAGCGAGGCCTGGAGGTTTGAGATCTGCGGCCTGGAGGTTTCAGATTCGGTTGCGGCGGAGCGAGGGAGCGAGGATTCGACGGCCTCCAGCGACGCGTGAGCAAGCGAGGGAGCCGAGGAAGGGAGCGCGAGCGAGGAGCGAGCGACGAAGTTCCAATCCGACCTGGAGTTCGAGCGAGATCGAGCGAGGCGGCGCGAGTGAGCGATTGCTCAGATTCGGCCTGGAGCGAGGTCGAGCGGCTGGAGATCGGCGCGGAGGCGGCGAGGCGCAGGCCGACGGCGTTCTTCTTCGCAGAAGTCGGGAGGAAGAGTTACAAAAATCACCCAACAAATATGATAAATTGAAAAGACTATCTATATTTTATTATGTTATTTTTTTTTTTTTGCAAAACAAAATGTTATATTTAAACAACATACGATTATATTTGCACAATTTACGGTTATATTTGCACGACCATATGTTAAAAAATACAAAAAATAAAAAAACAAATTAGACTTGCTTCAATATAGTTGTGCAAAAAAATACAGTTGTGCAAATCCAAAATACAGTTGTGTAAATCTAAACTAAAGTAAGAGGATGTTGAACAATAATTTATTGAGAAAGTATGAAATTATATTGAGATAAAATAAGATCATGTTAAGAATAAATTCACAAGTCTCGATTGTTGTGCAACTCTTAAAACCGAGTCGTGCAACTCTTACAACAGAGTCGTGCAACTCTTAAAACAAGAGACGTGCAACTATTAAAACAGAGTCGTGCAACTCTTAAAACAGAGTCGTGCAATTCTTACAACAGAGTCGTGCAACTCTTACAACAGAGTCGTGCAACTCTTGAAATAATATTGAGAGAAAATAAAATCATGTTGAGCACAAATTCACAAGTCTCGATTGTTGTGCAAAAATAACTTATTGTTGAGCAAAAATAAGATTATGTTGAGCAAAATTTGACCAATGATGTTGAGCAAAATTTGACCAATCCCCCATGTTGTGCAATTTTACTCTATTGATGAGCAAAAACAAGACCGTGTTGTGCAATAATCTATTATAAAAGTATAAGATTATATTTGCAAAAAATAAGATCACGTTGAGACACAATTTCACAAGTCTCGTTTGTTGTGCAAAAATAAAGAATTGTTGAGCAAAAATAAGAGCATGTTGTTCAAATATAACCATAAGTTGTGCAAATATGACCCAAGTCTAGTTTTTTTTTTAAAACATTTTGTCGTGCAAATATAAGAGTACGTTGTGCAAATTTAACCATAAGTTGTGCAAATATGACCCAAGTCTAGTTTTAATTTTTTTTTAAAACATTTTGTCGTGCAAATATAAGAGTATGTTGTGCAAATTTAACCGTAAGGTGTGCAAATATCACCTAAGTCTTTTTTTCCGCATCGATACATTTTGGCGTGCAAATATAACGTATATTGTGCTTGTGAAAATTTAATCATAAGTTGTGCAAATATATAACATTTTGTTGTGCAAAAATAAAAAATATAGTAGATTATGGATCACATAATTAAATATAGATAGTTTTTTTAATTTCTCATATTCATAGGGTGATTTTTGTAATTTAACACAAAACTCCTTCTCCTTCCTACGATTATCAGAGATTTTGAGATCGGCGCAGGAACATGTCGATCGGCGCCCATCGCAATTCGATTTCCTGGTTCAAGATCGGCGCCGGATCGGAGTCGAAGAGGTACAAGACGATCGGAATCGAAAAGGAACAGAATGAATCGGAGTCGAAAAGGTCGAAGAGATCGAAATCAGATCCGGCACCTCCCTCCCTTCCCGATTCCAGATCGGATCCGGCGCTCAATCGTCGCCGCCGCCTCCGCCTCCGGCTCCGCTCCGCATACACCTCCCTCCCTTCCCGATTCCAGATCGGATCCCGAGGTAGCCGGAGAGATGGAGAGAGCGAGAGATCTGAGCGAGCGAGAGAAAGAACGAGAGAAAGGAGAGAGACAAAATTAATTAGGGTTATATAGTGGTCATTTTGCTAAATTGTCTAAATACGCGACTATTTTACAAAAACGTCCAAATAAAGTGCTTATTTTGCAAAAAATTTCTTTAGTTAATAGACTCAAATATTTAGTTAAATAAGGAGAGTTTCAAGTTACCTGTAAAATATTATCATTAACTTACATAAAGAGATATTTAAACAATCATATGTAGACTGCAGTAAAAATATCTAGGTAGAAAAATAATATTAAAAAGTTAAAATAATTCTGTATTATCCATTAATTTATATAAAGAGATAAGATAAAAAATTATACTATTACAGTTCCACGCCATTGCGCAATTTTTTTAATGAAATAGTAATAATATAACAAATTAATATTATAAAATAAAATAAAATGTTAATTATAGTTATGATAAGATTAGAAAGATAATTTTATTTAATAAAATTATATTGATTAGGTATTATTATTATTATTATTATTATTACGCATTATCATTATCATTATTATTATTATCATTGCATAAAAACAGATTACAAGAAATTAGTGGGTATCCGGGATAATATGTGGGCACTCACTCCCTTAGTGATTACAAAGCTAAGTCTAGTAAAAATATAAGTGTCAGCACGAGCTCCAACAATCCTGAGATATCGATAATTTCTAAATTCGATCGCTTCAGTAAGGAAACAACATCTGTATCTAACTCCCCAAGGATGAGAACGAGAAGGGTAGAAAACCATAGCCAGATGTCAATGTCATGGACAAATATAATCCTGATACTTGACACACTTACGTTGAGCAACATCAACAAAACACGATTGGGCACAAAGTCAGACACCCTAGACTAAGTCAAGGGGGAGGATCCCGCCAGATCAACACACATCTCGCCCTAAGTCCAAAGCAAATCCACCGGGCGAAGAGGCTTATTATGCCCATTAACCAAATCGATATCAACCTCCTTACCGGCAGAAATCCAATACTTATTATTATTATTATTATTATTATTATCTCTTTATTTATCATTTTTTTTATAATTATTATTATTATTATAATTTACAAGAAATTAGTGGGTAGCCGAGATACTATCTGGGCCCCCACTCCTTTAGCGATAATAAAACTAAGTCTAGTAAAAATAAAAGCTGCAGCACGAGCCCTGGTGTCATGAGATACCGAGACTTTCTCAATCCGCTTCAACAAGGCAACTGCATCCGTATCCAGCTCCCCCAACGACGAGAAGGAAAAGGGTAGGAAATCACATCAAGTCGTCGTACACAAATCTCTATACTTGACACACTTACGTTGAGCAGCAGCAGAAACAACACGGTCTGGGACAAAGTCAGACATCCCTAACTGAGTCAAAGGGGAGGATCCCGTCAGATCAACACAAACATCTCGCCCCCTATCCCATGAATAAAGAAGCAAATCTGCCGGACGAAGGGGTTTATTATAAAGACCGGGAAATATTATAATATTAAATTATTAAAATAGTGATTTATAGTCATTCCGATTTCTAAGATTTGGGAGGTTCGGAATTTCCGTCCTTGAGGTATTGGTTTTATTCTAAATATTTCAAAACGAGTTCCGGCATTATTTAATTGGAAAATTAAAATATGTTATACTCTGTTTTTATACATCGAAAATTGAAAAATAATGTTCGGATTTCATTTATTAAATTCGGATTTGAAAAATTGAGGAGTATTTTAAACGCGTCGGGATAAGGTCGAGTGAGCGGGTTTCAGATTTATATTCCGGGTATTTGATATTTGGAGTTTTGAGACCATCTTAAGTTGTAGTATTATTTTCCTCCCTACCTTCAATTTATACAACAGTAAAACAATAAAAGATCACCCTTTTGTCCCCTTGCCTGCACGCCAACTGTACCTCTGCCTCCCTTGTTTTTGCTTGCTCAGAAGCACCTCCTCTATGCCTTTTGATTCCAAAAGAGCTGCAATCCATCTGTGCTTCAGAATCACACGACAGCTCCCACGCCGACTGATTCTCACCCAATTTCAAAAGCAAATTCGGGGAAGTCACAATCCCTACACATACACCTACATACTCTACTCCACCTCCATCTCCCTTCTCGTTCAAAGACCCCCAAACATCACTAATTTCTCTGGTTTTGGCCTCCTGTCGCCACTGACGAGTCGAGCAGCAGCCCTGTTTCCGAGCAACCCAGTCAAGCACCACCAGTTCTCCCTCTTCTTCCTCTCTCTCGGTGAACAACAGCAGGACTAGCACCCACCGCCAGCTCCCCTTTCCTCGCTGATCGTCGTCGTCGTCACCGAGCGGCCGAGTCCGGGCTCCCCTGGCGTGCCAAGAAGCCGCTGAGCACCTTTGATACGGGGTTAGCCGTAGGATGGCCCGATCTTCGACAATCAAACTAGAATTAACAAGAACGGAAGCAAAGACTCGATGAACAATATGCAAGACTCGAAATTGATAACAAAGACACGACCGATAAGGACTGATTCGAACTAAAATAGAACGAGATAAAGACCCCAGGCCTCCTTAGAGGGTATGAACCAAATACCAACGACTATAAAGCCCGCCTCTACAACCTTACACAACCAAGTGGACAACTTGGAGGCACAAGGAGGGGACTTGTGATTACCTGGATCACCAAGCTCTCGCGAGGTTGACGAACTCAAAGCAAACCAAGCAAGATCTATACCAATAGTTGCAATCGACGAGCCACGCTTCGAGTCGATTGACTTTCTCTCAATTGTGTTTCACACAAACTGAAATTTTCATAAAAGATACGTCTGAATTGTTCTACAATGGGGATCGGCCTTATATAACCTAAAAGGCTGATTTTCTAATAAAAATAATAAATAAAAGACTTAATAAAAATAAACCATAAAGTTGCCTAAAATAACTTAAGTAAAAGAGTTACTAAAAATAACAATAAAAATGTTCCAACGCTCAAGAATTCCCGTCTAAAACACTGACAACTGCAAAGAACGTGATTTTCGGCCAAGCTCTAGGTCGAATCTGGAAAAACCTTCAACAACAAAGTTGTAGATCTCTTCGTCCTCGTTCCGACAAGGTATGGAACGATCCAATCCGATTAATATTGAATCCATACGACTCATTTTATTGAGACGTCGAAAAGCTGTCAAACGGCTGAACGAATCTAAAAACGAACGACCATCAAGCTTGCACCTTTGGACCTTCTTCCATGGGGGAGCCTTCTTCTTTCTCTTGAGAATGACATCATTCTCACGAGCTCGAATCATAGGTCCATCCCCAAGTATAGGCGTGTTCGGAGGTGTCTTGGATGATCCCGCATCAACCTTCCTCATAGCTCTCGTTGCAGCAGCCCGCACCCCCTCCCTCCGAGTGGTAGCAGCAACACCCGGAAACACTCAGAAATCTCCTTCTTCGTCTTCGGAGCCACTCGGAGCCGCGTCGCATCTCAACACCCCCTGATTTGTCTCCAAGGTCGATTTCCGTCCTTCACTCGTTCTCATTCGATTTCTGTTCAAATCGCATTAAAAGACTCGCCTTTATCCCCTTTACATTCCCCCTAGGCCGAGATCTCCCTAATTCCGATACCGCAGAAGCCTAATCGACCTCCGGCGGATGTTTCGAGCCCTCGGTGAGCTTTTTCCTCTTTCTCAGTAGGTCGGTTTGGGGTCAGGGGTGAGCGAGGGTGGCTGGGGCCGAGTGCGGGTGGCCGGAGGTGGGGAGACCTTCACCGGTGGCCTGCGCTTCCCTCCTCTTCTCCTCCTTTCTCCGTCGCCGCGGGACAGAGCTCTGTTCTGGCACGTTGGTGAAGAAGGGTTGAGACCCAGTTTCCCTGACCCGTTTCCATCTTTCCTTATCCGGGTTAAAAAAAATCATTGGGCCTGATCCTGTTTCTCCCTTGGGTTATTTGTGTTGATGTTGTTATTTTATGAAGTTTTCTGACATGTTATTTACACCTTTATATTATGTGGTTTATATTATTATTCTAATCTGATTTTATAAAACAATATACTTCTGAAATAACATATCTTATAAACTGGTCTAAAAGTAGTACTAATTGGGAATGTCTTATTATGTAATGTTTTATAATATGTTTTAGAAGAGAATTAGTGAACTTTGGTTAAAATTGTGATTTTGGAATGATTTATCGGCTTTGAGTTATTAATATGAATTGTAAAGAGGATTTATTTTGGTATTTTATTTTAAGCTAAGTATGGTTTGGTAAAATGATTTAAAAGGAGTTTTCAAGTTTTGTAAATATATTTTAAGGATGTGTGTTGGGAAAACCAAAATTCCGGAATTATTTCTATAATATGATTTTGAGAGATTGGTTTTAAGATTTAAATGTTTAATGTCGGGATTCCTTGTCTTGGTTTGATGATGTTGGTTTTGAGAAGGAAGTTTGAAAAGTATTGTTGGTATGATTTATCAAAGGGTTGATTGGAAGAATGATTTTGATTGATGTTGATCATATCGGAAAGGTTTTGGAAAATGGTTTTACCATCGATTGGTTTTAAGGATGTTGAGAATTTGGGTTTCGTGTGTGTAAATGTTGGTCTGATAGCTTACAGAAATGGCTTGATGATAGGTGTGTATTGCTTTTGGATTGCTTTGAACTTGCATATGGGCCATTGCTTGTATTATCCTGCTGTTCTGCATCTTCAGGTAAGTTCCCTAGGGGGCTTACTCAGGTTGGACATTCATGCATGTTGTTGCATTTTATGTTAGGTGTTGCATATGCATAAAAGCATGCCATGTAGTATCCTGTTTAGGTTGCACTAGTTGAATGAGCATCTGCTTACTTTATGCGTTTGAAACAGAACAACCGTTATCTGTGATAATCCTAGAGTCTTTGCTAGGGTCATAGGGTAGCCCAGCCTCATCGGGTACCCTGAGTCAATCGAGTCATGGACTTCCTTATATTATGAGATGCATGCGGGCTTTATTGTGGAGCGGGTTAGGCATGCGTGCCGCCCGATTATGATGGAATGCATTCACGAGCTGGCCAGTCTCCGCCCTATCGGAAGGGGGTGGAGGTAGGAGAGGGCTATGCCACTTGGCATTGTCTTGGACCCTTTACAATATTTTTACACATTATTATAAATAGGAGCATGCTAGTGTGTTTGACTTTCGTACTGCATTAGAGCATCTTTATTAGGTATAACACATACTATGTGGCCTCAGCGAGTACTGCCGGTCCCGCATGAGTGGCTCGATCTGACTCCTTTCCCCGTTCTTTTTTTAAGGTATTTTCTGCAGATTTTGATTGCTCGATGTCTATATGACGGGGTTTTCTTTTTGCGAATCGAGAACCTGGCTAAATCTCTAACTCATTATAAATGGTAATCATCCACTTATGTTTTGGTTTTGACTCGGCTCTGTCGTGGCGCTTTGTATCTAAATTTTGCTTCCGCCTTGCTTCCGTTTGAAATGAATTTCGTGAGTTAGTCCCTAGAACAGGTTAAGGGTACCCAACGGCCCTACGATAGTCTCAGAGTTCGAAATCCCTCTTTATTACTGAGCATAAAAATGAGTTTGAAACCTCGACCCGTACCTGGATTGCAAGATCCGAACAAGGGATTTCATCCCTTGAAACGTAACCCGGAAATCATAATTCCGGGCCGTTACATTTATCGTGCCCATCCACCAAACCGATATCAACCTCCTTACCGGCAGAAATCCTAGCCTTGTAATAGATATCATATAAGGTGTCGCGCACAAGGTTATGCCGATGCTTAATACCCACGGTACCAGCACAGGACACAGCGTGATCTCCATAAACGTCGCCATAAAAAACCCGAGAACAAGCCGGACAGGGCCTAGACACCGTGAACAACGGAACACCCAGTCGATAGCTAAGCACACTACGATAGGTCCTTCCATTCATAGTCTGCCCCAACCCAGAAATAGGAACAACACGCAACCAATCGGAGGAGTGAGCACCTTGTTGAGACTTCCACAATGCAACCTGTCGCGGAGTCAAAGAGAAAACAGAATCCGATGTAGCAGCAACCTTTGCGAAATATATATCTGTCAGTTTCCTCATAAGTTTGGGGGCAGCGATTTCACTAGGATCACGTATAAGATCAGAACATGTAGTCTCATTAAAAACACGACAATCATAATCAAAAGTACGACCAGTATCAATGATTCCAGAAGGACGTAGAAGTTTAGCTTGCAATTCAGCAGACTGCAAACGAGACGCCAAAAAAGCTTAGCTTATTATTATTATTATTATTTTATTTTTTTACATAAAGTTAGTTGGAAGCCTCGTAACAAATTGAGCTCCAACCCCCTTTTGAACAGTGAAACCAACTCAATGAAATAAGAAATCACCATTATCAGACCCTCCCCCATGACCTTTTATAACCAATTGAACCCGCTTCATAAAACCAATAGCATCATCTCCCAGTTCTCCAAAAGTAGAGAACGCAAATGCCATGAAGCAAAATCCCTTAGCAACACAAATATCTGTATACTTCTTCTCCTTTCTTTCAGTGGTCTGAGAGACTGCCTTGTCAGGTACAAAGGAATCATTGGCTCTAGTTGTGAACGGTGAAGCCCCAACCACATCCACACAAGTGTCTCTACCCTTGTCCCATCCATAAACTAACAAATCTCCCGGCCTCAACTCAACACCATCTTCATTGGTCATACCCGTATGCGCTTCCTTCTGAACTGCGATGCCTGCTTTGTAACAAATGTCAGCCAAAACATCTCGGACCATGTTATTATTATTATTATTATTATTATTATTATTATTATTATTATTTGTACCAGTAGTAAATTGTAAAGCTACACCCACCCATAGCGAATATATTGGTAGAGAGAAGAAATCAAAGAACTAGGAACCACACAGAAGCCTAGAAAGAAAAGAAACATTAGATGGAAAATAACCGGAATGTGTGTTCAAGATCAACTTTAATAGTTCTTCGTTGCCTTCAAGTGAAGCTGTGGCATGGTTCGTTATTCGAGACTACCTTGGAAATATTCGGACGTGTAATGCCTTGTTGTGTGGTCTTGTTTCAGCATTGATGGTGGAAATTTTGACTCTTCGATATGCATATTGAGATTGAAGGAGACAGTCTTATTGTTATCAACTCTATCAGAGACTGTTGGAAATGCCCTCGGGAGATTGAGATGGTGACTACAAACGTTCTCGTCCTGATCCAAGGATTTACTAATGTTTCGTGCAGCCCAGTTTTCCGCGAGGTGAACCAGATAACAGACAAAGTGGCGCATCTTCGATTTTCGATGGACGGTCCTTCACTCGTCGAGTCGTCGCTCACCTAAAGTTTACTGCTCTCCAGAGCTTACTGCCCTCGTTCGTAAAAACGCCCCAGGAGCAAAATTTTTCCTTCCTAAAAATAAATTAAAAAAACTTGACATTCCCTATAACCCGCCAAATTCGTACTATTGGAGACGGCATCACTAAAAAATAATCGCAACGACAGTTTTTTGCAGGTACGGTTCGGCTGCCGCCGCCGCCTCCGACGGTAGTAATCACGCCGGCGATGCCAATCAGATTATTAAACGAATGGTCCGCCTCGCGAGCCCCGGGTTCTCGCCATCGGCAGTTCACAAGAGGTCATCGATGGTGAACCACTGTGGGATAGGCGATTTCACTGCTCTTCGATTGGTTCCAAGACCTAGCTCAAGCTGGAAGCATTGGCGAATCAGAATTTCTAGGGTTCGAAGAGGTCGTCTCCATTTTTCTCGTGCACCTCTTTTTTCTTTCCTACTCCATGAATTTCGGATTTCTAGGGTTCGAATGTTTATTGCTGCGAAATTGCAGGTTTTGAAAAATTGAAGACGGAGGAGGAGGACGATAGACGGACCGAGAAATCAGCAAGGTGAGTTAAAAAATTCCTCCTCTCTTTGAGCAATAATCATCCATGAATTTAGGACTTCAGATCACAAAGTAACTGCTCTATCACTGGTTTTAGGGTTTACTATCAATTACAATCAATCGTATGAACAAATTAGACATGGCAGCGAACAATTTTTTGTACATGAATGAAATTGATTGATGAAGAAGAATTGAGGTATTTACAGTTGCTGAGATGGAACAATTTCTCTGATCACAAGAGCTCTGGCCCTGTTAATGGTAACAAGGCACAAACACACATGCTCTTGAAGCTCCTCCGCCTGCTTCCTCAATCCCAATTGACTCCTCCCAATCTCCTTCAGCACCTCCTCCACAGCCTCAAATCTGTCCCCTTTCCTCTCCAAGCAGAACTGAGCCATGGCCTTGTTCCTCTCCACCTCGTCGCGGAGGCTCATAACTAGCCCACTCATTGTGTCGAAATCTCTGTTCAGCACATAAGTCCCCTTTGCAGCCATGTCAAGCTGACCCCTTAGTCTCCTAAGCAACTCCGTCTTTACAAACTCGATGCAGTGGATTCCCTTTCTTTTGGTCTCCGTTTTCTGCACATTTTTCTTGCCCTTGAAGGGCAGGGTGAAGAGCGCGATTGGGCCCATAAGTAGGGCCACTAGTGTGTGTATTGCTAGCAGAACAACTACTGTTGTGGCTGCGCTGAATGCGAGGGCCAAGCAGGCCAGTGTCGCCTTGTTGAAGCACCTTGCGAGCTTGATCCTCCTAGCCATTTTCTTACTCTTCTGCTTCAGATGGTGTAATAGAGAGGAGTGCTTCTCGTTTATCTGCCTGAACTCGTTCTTCGTTGGGACCTTTGGGTCGGAGAATGGGTTATCGAGGATCACAAAGGAGTCTAGCTCTGAGATGATCTGCCTGAAGTGCTCTGGGGAGTGGTGAAGGTTCAGGTTGTCAGTTTGGTTTGGATTACACTCGAGGATATCGAGTAGAACATGTTGCATTTCTTGATTACTGGACTGGATTTGGTTGGTGCTCTTTAGGAGCCTGGTGCAGATGTTTGAGGCCTCAGCGCTTAAGTCGAAGTAGTTGTTTATGAGAGCCTTCAGCTCTGGCTTGCTTGAGAGAAGCGAGGATTCCATTAGCAGTCTGCTGATGGTTTCTTGCCCGAGTTCAAGGATGCACTCAGCGGAAATTTGCTGGGTGCAATTTGGATGATGATCACCACAAAGGAATGGTAACTTGGTGAAGAAATCGGCACATGACTTTGTTCTTAACGCACAGTGGTACTCCTCAGCAACGTTTGGGCTTTTACAGGCATCCATCTGCACTTCTTTCACTGAAAGGGAAAACAAAGAAGTTAAGATCAGTAACTCACATTAGAACTCAAACTGATAAATCAACGCTGCAATTGAGGTTGAAATTAATTGATTACCTGTGTTATTGCGGTTGAAGAGCTTGCACCTTATCCCCATTCTGTGCAGTCAAGCTTGCTTTTCTGGGTCTGCAATGAAGTTGAATTTGTATTGCATCTGTGAACATGTATGAAGTGAGATTAAATAGTTCCGAATTGGTGGCATCCATGGTGACTCCAAGGCTTAATGCCACCAGTTTCCAGGCATTGTTGCAGAGTCTTGCAAGGAAGAAAATCATACTTTATGAGCTCAACCAGATCATATGTTATCTCCTTAGCTTTGTCTGTTCCAAAGGATGACATGTATGCATCATAATAGGTATGGAGCCAGATCGACAGGCCGGAAAGAGAGACAGTAAAAGGTGAAGATGCTTATCTGTTTCAGATTTTCTAACTTATGTCCTACTAAGCAGAGGTTAATAGTCTATTTTGGCTAATTGTTTATGGATAAAACTACTTTCTCATCTAACATTGAAATCTACTGGATGGTATTCTTACTATATCTTTATCCTTACGACATGTATAGGTTAGAAAAACTGTAATTTTAGGTTTTCAATTTATCTGCTGATGAAAAGTTACTCCCTTTTCTTTGTCAGGATGAAGGCCTTTGTTAGGCAGATCCCAACTCCTGGATCCTCCTTTTGCTTACATGCTCCCCTCAGCTTCTGTCATGTCAGGTAATTTTGCCTACTTAGAAACAGTAATTCTACAAGTCAGTGCTAAATATAGCTTTTACTTTGGCTAAATAGTAGTAATATGAATGGGAATTTTATCTTTGTTTAATGCAATCTAGAGAGTGTTTACTTGCACGGCAACATCTTGAAGCTGTATTAATGAAATAGCATGGTGAATACATGTCTCATTTTCAACGACCTCTCCATGCTAACCCACTCTTTGATGACATCTTCAGCCCATCAACCTTACCCTTCAAGAAGGCAACTTGATCAGCTTGCATATTTGCATCGTCGGCTAAGCGTTTAGCCTTATCCAAAGCCATCTACTTACCTGAAAATATACCTAAATGTCATCCACATGAGAATACTTCTTACCCGTTTCCGTATTATCCAAATCAGAGCCTAACCTATTTGTTTGATCTTCTCTATTTGCAAGAGACGAGTTTCTTCGAATAGATATGGTTAAGCATATAATGACATTCACAAACAATCTACACGTTAAGATTTCTTTGTTGATACTTAGATGTACAATTTTTACAAGCTTCATTGAAATTACACATCAAGAGATACTAGTGTGGAGGCAGGCCGCGAGGATCAACCTCTAGTGTCAAGGGTTGGCACACATTAGGCCTATGTGGCACCCCTATCCCTGAGGGACCAGCCTTACGCGACCGCTGCTCTCCTAATGAGCCCAAAAGCAGGGCAAAACTAGCAGTGTTGGTCGTGTAAGGCTGGCTCCCTAGATAGGGGGGCGCGGGCTTTGTGTGCGCCAGCCTGCGACACTAGTATCTACATGGGAATTGTTTGTTTGAGCCGATTCAATGGTTCATTCAGCGCAATGTGTTGATTGCTGATAAGAAGTTACTAAAGAGCTTACAATGTATAAGTTGGGCATCCCTAATAAAATTGTTATATACAAGTGAGGTCACTACTTGGAGACCATGGCTACCCACTGAGGTATGGTCCGTTTGGACACCGTGTAATGGACGTTGCAAGATCTAGCTTCATGAGATTAGTCGGTACATGAAGTGACCTCGGATATGAAGAGGTGATATACTCAAAGTGAAGATGACATATCCCGTGAATTATCACAGGATTTCTAGTAAGCTTCATTCCGAGTAGTTGGGTAACAGATGGCATCAATTGTCAAAACGTGCAGGTGGGCTTTGCATTTTGGATGAGGACTCTTATTTATCATATATTTTTTTTAATTTTTTTATTTAATTTATGATATATTATTGAATCAAACTTTGTAGTTTCGGTGTAGGATGACTTGTACAGTTGTACGTTTATTTCTGTTTTTATTTTGTCATTTGCTTCCTGTTATTTCTTTATGTCATTTGCTTCAGTCATTTGCTTCTGTATGTTTTTTCGGTTGTAGATGATAGTTAGTCCATTTACCGACTTGTTCGGTCTCTCGGGTTCTCTAGGCCTGTCTGGAGAACCGAATTCTTATCTTGCTTAAAAAAAAAAAATCAATCTTTTGATGTGGGTGAAGGAACTCCATTATTTAAAGAATGGATCTAGAATCTCGATCCATTTTAATCTCGACTCTAATAAAAATAAGCTTGACATCGACATTGTTAGTTTTTGGTTTTCCACACCTTTATTATTGATTGGAGAGTTGTTTTTTCGTCTGTCTTTTTTTTAACCTTTTAATTTACCAGACAAACCAGTATCTATAATATATCAAATTTTTACATTTTCAAGAATAAAATAAAAATTGTCCTACAAATAGCAAGTTTATTTTTATTTTTATATTATATATTTTATAATAATATAAACACATGGTAAATATATTCGATCCATAGGACGAGAATGAAGATAATCCAATATATCATCTAAATATTTTGGGTAAAAATATAGGAAAGTTAAATATACTAGTAATTTTTATTGAATACACCGCTAATAAGTTCGCAACAAGTTATGGGCTTTTTTTTTAGGCCAAATTGCAGAAAACCACCCTTTAAATAGGCTGTTTTGCGTGAAACCACCCTTTAAAACGAAAATTGCAGAAAACCACCCTTTAAAACTGTTTTCTTTGCAAAGTCACACCCGTCACCCAATTATTGTTAATTAAATGTTAAAGTGCATGAAAATCAATTATATCCCTTGTTTTTATTATTGTTTTGCTTTACCCAATCAGTATTAATTAATTTTTACCTTTTAACATGTTTTGCAAAAGTAATTTTTTTTAAATAAAATATCATTTTTAAATATAATTTCACACTTATTAGTAAAAACACTCTATAAAAAAAATAGATATGAAATATTTTAAAAAGTGTATATTACTAAAGGGTTACTCAAAGAAAATACATTTTTAAAAAATGATATGTTATATAGTTTTTATTATTCTAAAAATATGTTCACTATTCCACATACATTTTTAGAATAATAAAAACTATATGAAACATTATTTTTTAAAAAAATTATTTTCTTCAAGTAGCCCTAGTATTACACATTTTTTTTATATGTATAAAACATAAATTACACATCAATTTTTTATAGAGTTTTTTTGTAAGTATGAAATTATTTTTAAGAAAAAACATTTTTTTATATTTATAGTGTTTTTTGCTTTTGAAAAATATGTCAAAAAGTTAAATATCAACTAATATCAATTGAAATGAAAATCAATTATATCCCTTGTTTTTATTATTGTTTTCCACACACTTTAACATTTAATTAACAAAAATTGGGTGATGGGTGTGACTTTGCAAGGAAAACAATTTTAAAGGGTGGTTTTCTGCAATTTTCATTTTAAAGGGTGGTTTCACGCAAAACAGCCTATTTAAAGGGTGGTTTTATGCAATTTGGCCTTTTTTTTAAACATGGAGTGGGACCGCTAATGGACCCGTAAGGACCTGGAACAAGTTGCGAACCCATTAACAGTTTATCAATTAAAAATTATTGATGTATTCATCAATCCCCTCTGGAAATATGAAGGCTGAAATATTATATTTCAGCCATGTTATTGGGTCAACAAGGAAACAATAGTAACTACATGGTATTATCTCATATAAATAGGGTTTGGGGAGTTGAGATTCATACACTCATTTTTCAATCAAATTGAGTTGGAATTTTTAAAAGATTCAATGCAAATATAATGGAATAACTATTGGAAGAGAAGAAACAAGAAAAAAAACAAATGACAAATAAAAAAATATTAAAAAGGAAAACCATAAAGTATTCATGGTAGATATTTTATGTTATCGATAAAAATGAAAATATTATATACATTTCATATATGTGACGATAAAAGAAAATATTATAGATTCTCAATATCAAGTACAAGTGATAACCATTCATACATAATGTTTGATATATTGTATATCGATATTAAGTTGATATCCTAATTAGTATATTCGAATCACTTTTTTTTTTGGCTCATTTTTTTTTTTTTTAGTATTGTCATCTTTGTCACTTCTTCCTCTTCTTCTTCTTGTTCAGATGACTTTCGGGTGACATTGATGCTTTATGCTCCGAGCGCAAGTTCTTCCTGTTTTCTCCTTCTCTAATCATTGATTTTGGTTGATTTCAGATTTAGGATTTTGGTGGTGAGTTTTTTCTTTCTTTTGTTGTTCGAGATTGATCAAAATTATTGGGCATTGGATTTTTGTTCTCCTCAACTTATAATAAGATGAGTACCAAACATAGATATCAAATATTAATTTATCCTTTTTTTTTTTTTGGTGAAGCTGGGGGCTAATGCCCCTAATTTATTTAGTTACCGGAATCAAAAGAGGATACAGCAGGGCAAAGCCCTTGAATCCAAGATGGAATGGAATTAAAATTTTGAAAGCTATCTATTGAATCTACTCCTTTATTAGCCATGGCATCCGCTTCTCTATTTGCTTGCCTCCCGATGTGCCTTACTTCCACT
The DNA here is from genome assembly GCA_037127255.1 of Persicaria tinctoria. NCBI lineage: Eukaryota > Viridiplantae > Streptophyta > Magnoliopsida > Caryophyllales > Polygonaceae > Persicaria > Persicaria tinctoria. The sequence goes on from JBANSL010000010.1 coordinate 5,295,194, forward strand.
TTCCATCGCGGATCCTCGATCAGACTTCGACATTGTAGGACTAAGTTGTGATGGGCATACTGCGTTTGTTCGCTCCTCAGGAGTCTACACGCTTCCGCGCAATCCAGCTCCAAAATCAGTTGAGTTATCTCCATGTTCTTGGCCAACTTCAGACCATGGTAAGCCGCTTTCAATTCGACCTCAAGAGCACGGCAGAAGCCCGAACAGAAAGAAAAGGCGTTGAGGAAGCTACCATCAGTCGCATGAAAGACTCCGCCACCGCCTGCAGCTCCAGGATTTCCTTTCGATGCTCCGTCGGTGTTTAATTTGATCCATCCCGGCTCAGGGGGGAACCAGGACCGCTGCACCCGGTCTTCCCCACTGGGAATCGGAGCCACGTTGATTGCCTTTTGATGTGATCCGAGCTCTTTCGACACATGCTCGGTATTTTAGTCATAACAGGAGCTATATTTGTCCGATGAAGGTCCATGAGTACTTGATGGAAAGCTTATTCGAAGGGCCACATCTTTCATGAAGACCAAAATGCCGAAATCATCCAAAAAGAGGTCGGAAATTAGCAATAATCCAGCAGTTCGAAATCTGGACAGTTTTCCCGACGCATTGAATGAAGTCGGAATAGATGAAGAGACGTTGAACGGGATTCATTCAATGAAACTTGATGGGTTTTACACTCCATGATGACATCCAACCCTCCATTTTCCATTAGGGAGTTGGCCAACTTTCTCCATCAATTCCCGAGAGACTTTTCATATTTTCCGTCTTTAATTTATTGTTTAATTGTTGCTTGGTTTATGGCTATAAAATGCCTCAACCTTTGTCATGAGAAATAAGATTTGAGTTGATAATTTTTGGAAAAAGTGTGTGTGTCTTGTTGATTTGGTGAGATGCCATTTTGACACCCCATTCCGGAGTGAGAGGCCGAGGAATGGTTCCGTTTGTTTAACTCTTTCCGGTGAGATGCTTGTTAGAGTTGTTCAAACAAAGGCTTGATTGCTCGGGAGTGAGATGCCGACGAGTGAGAGAGCGAGTTTGGTAAATCTATGGGTGAGATGCTCATAGATTTAGCCATCCATATCTTGTTTTTATTTTCCCATAAATCTAGAAAAATCCAAATAAAAGAGTAGCGTGTGTCAAATTTTGTTCTCGTGCTCGGTTCAAGCTTTGTAACTTGTTGGATCGATCCTTCGGGGCACATCACCTTTTCCTTGGCATGGTAGTATGCCGAGACCGTCTTCCACACCCTGTGATGTGCATCATGTATGCTGTCCTGCCCATGGAACACCAAGTCGTTTCTTACTTTCCATCGCAGCCAAATCATAGTTGTAAAATTGGCACTCCATCGATCTCCCTTCTCTACATTGCTGAAGATCCATTGCTTCACTTCCATTTCTGTCGACAAAGACTGTGGCAGGTTGGATCCTGTCACTTTCATCCACTCCTCCTCCACCTAGGCGCAGTCTCGCAGTAGGTGAAGGGCTGTCTCTTCTTCTCCGCATCTAGGACAGGCCGCAAAGTCTGACATGTGGCGTCGTTGTCTGGCCGAATTAGTGAGGATTGCGTTGTGAGCCACTAAAAAGGCAAAGTTGCGAGCTCGTTGTTGAGCTGGAGCTTTCCAGATTTTGCTCCAGTTTTTTTATTCGGGCAACTCAGGATTCACAAGGAGCCGCTGGATTGCCGACATGGTGGTGAATTTCCCCGTCGTTGTGTGTCCCCAATACAACCTGTCAACTGCTCCCTGTACATCGTTGATTCTAGCTGATTCAAGTAGGATTTTGTCCTCTTCATTCAGCAGTGGATTGATAATATCCCACCTCCAATTCTCCACATCCCACATCTCAGCAACAGTAGCACCCGAAAGCTCCTCTGGCACTTGTTGCTGAGCGCTTTCCTCCAAAGCACCCTCTCTCAGCCAGGGGTGAGTCCAGAAAAGCGTAGAAGTGTCGTCCCCAATGCTTGTTCTAAGGCCTGGGGTGAGGATTGCAGCCCCATGGACTATACCCGACCACAGATTCGACGACCTACTAGTGCGAGCAAACATATCAATATCAGCCCTGCTGTTACAATACTTTCCTCTTAAAACTCTACTCCACAAGGTAGTCGGTTCTTGAATTAGTCTCCATCCTAGCTTGGCCAGGTTTGCTTGATTTGATTCCCGCATCGGACGAACACCAAGTCCACCCACCGACATAGGCGCGTAGAGAATCTCCTTCCTCAAGAGACGGACTCGTCTGTGATCAGCTGTAGATCCCCATACAAAACCACGGACCACATTATCTATATCGTCACACACCCCCCTAGGAAGGTAGGCCGCCTGCATCGTGTAAAGGGGCAAGCTCGTCAATACCGACTTGGCCAGGGTAACTCGACCCGCCATCGAGAGAGTGCTTGTCTTCCAGCCCCTGAGTTTAGAAGCCACCTTCTCCAGAATATTGTTGAACCTTGCCTTCGTCATGCGCCCACAAGAAGTGGCCACTCCGAGGTAGTTTCCGAACTGAGAAGATATCGGCATGTCTAGCTCACTGCTTATGGCCTCTTTGACATTTGCGGCCACATTTCGTGAGAACACCACAACACTTTTCGCGAAATTCACCCGCTCCCCGGACGCTTCGCAAAAGCTGTCCAGACATTGCTTGATCACTCGACCTTGCTCCGGAGTCGCCTCGCCGAACAGAACAAGATCATCGGCGAAGAAGATGTGTGAGAGCTCCCCCCCCCCCCCCCCCCCCCACTCTAATAGTTTTCCATCTGCCCTCCTCAACTGCATCCCGAATGATATGTGCTAAGTATTCTACACAGAGCACAAAAAGGTACGGCGAGAGCGGATCCCCTTGCCTAATGCCCCTCGATGGCTGGAAACCTCCTGATCGCTCCCCATTCCATAGAACGTTCATTCGGCCCATAGATTGGCATCTCATGATAATTTGAATTAATAGTTCCGGGAAGGCGGATCTCTCCAGAGTGGCCCTCAGAAATGACCAGTCTATGCGATCGTAGGCTTTCTCTAGGTCTACTTTGATTATCATCCATTTCCGTCGTCTCCTCTCATCCATTGAATGGAGAACTTCCTGCACCACTACCACATTATCTACAATCTGACGTCCCGGAATAAAGCTTGCCTGGGTAGGAGCAATGAGATCCGGGAGGATAGGTTTGATTCGATTCACGATCATCTTTGTAGCTATTTTAAATATGACATTCAACAGAGCTATCGGTCTCAACTGTCTTGCACTAGCCGGGATCTCCGTCTTCGGAATGAGGACCAGGAGAACGTTGTCGATGTCACTTGGGGCCTGATTATGGTTTAACAGGTTCAGTACTATATCTCTGACTTGTTCCCCTACCGTACTCCAGTTCGTTTGATAGAAGATAGCCGGGTAACCGTCGGGGCCCGATGCTTTGTAGGGTCCCATCTCGCTAAGGGCTGTCCACACTTCCTCATTTCTGAATGGTGCACCGATCATACCGAATCTTCCCTCATCAATCTCCGGGAAGGTGTTTCGGCTGTTAAGAGCAACGTGGCCCGGCCTCTGTTCATCCGTCGAGTACAGCTTGGCAAAGAAACTCGTCACCAAGCCTTTCAAGTCATTCAGCTCTTCAACCTATACACCTTCGTCATTCTGTAATCGATTGATTTTGTTCCGCCGTCTCCGAATGATGGTCGAGAGGTGGTAGAATTTAGTATTTCTATCTCCTTCGATCAAGAAACTCGACCGTGATTTCTGAAGCGACAACTGCTGTTCCTGTGCGAGAACTTCCTCCAATTCACTCGACAGCCTCTCCTCTAAGTCTATGTAGTGATTGCATACCTGTTCAGCCAGTTTGAGTCTGACTCCCTCAATTCTCTTTGTAAGCAGATTCTTCCTTCTGAAAATGTTGCCGAAAGTATCCCTGTTCCACGCATCAAGTTCCTTCTCAAAACGTTTGAGCGCTCCGCAGGTCTCCATTTCTCTGTTCCACTTTTATTGCAGGAGCTCTCGAAAATTGCCGTGCAGCATCCACGCAGTTTGAAACCGGAATGGCCTGCTTACTGGCTAATCTCCCCGCGGTGGCGTTAGCTCCAACAAGAGGGGGGTATGGTCCGAGTACGGAGCGACCAGGTGGGTGATCGAAGCTTCCGGGTATTTCAACCTCCAATCTGGGCAGCAGAGTGCTCTATCCAGTCTCGCCATAGTTCTCGTCTCCTCACAAGTGCCCCTCCACCAGGTGAAGGGAGACCCTGAGAAACCGAGATCCAGCAGATGTGCAGACTTCGCCCACTCCTTGAAGTCCTGAGAGGCTCTGTTCGATCCAACCGACGCCTGAGGCGATCGTTCCTCCGAGTTCATTGTGGCGTTGAAGTCACCCATGAGAACCCAGGGTCTGGTATTGGTTTCAGCAAACTCCATCAGGCTTCTCCACAGGTCCAACCTCCTCACTCTCACAGGGGCTGCGTACATGACTGAGAGGATCCAAGGCGGTTCCCCTCGTCTGTATATCTCGACAGTGATGTGTTGCGGATGTTGAACAATAGGATAGACGTCTACTTCCGATGAGCGCCAAAGCAGCCAGATTCCTTCAGCGAACCCCACTGCCTCCATTCGGATTATACCATCGAAGCCAATCCTCCGGCAAACCCTGTCAGCTGTCTCCCCGCTGATACGTGGCTCAACCAAAACCAGTACTTGAGGATCATATCTTCTAATCAAATCGCGGATGGCAGCGTAGAAGGCATCGCTTCCCGCCCCGCTCGTATTCCAAGATATGATTTTTAAACTATCCATCAATAACAAAGTATGTTGGAGAGCTCTGAAGACCGTCTCGTTTGACATGTTCATTGCTTCAGCAAAGGCATTGGCCGCATCATCTAGACGCAGGATCGTCTCAAGAAGAGCTTGGGGCAGAGACGCCCGACACAAGATTGGCTGATTCTCCATGTCTTTGGGCCGAAATTCCAGCTGCGCCCGATTCGCTATGGATGGAAAGTGTATTAGGAAGGGGCATGTCCGGTGGTTCGACATTACAAAGTCGCTCCAATCCCGAACTGGTATTTTCACCACTTGTAATTGGTTGTTCATTGTTTTGAATGGGTGGGTAATGGAATTTGATTTTGGCTATGTCAGAGGTTGTGTTTGTGGCTTTGGGGAGGGTCTCAAAGTTGTCATCAATTTGGCGTAGAGGGGTCCTGGATGCGGATCGGTGCTGGCTTATTCGAAGCTTTAGGGTGGCTTCGTTTACAACATCTAGGTTCAGGGAAGGCTTCTCCTCCGACGTGATAACATGGGTGCGGATTGCTGTAGGCTTAGGGTTTCTAGGTTTCTTTTGTATGGATTTCCTTTTCTTCACACCTAGGCCAACTTGACCTTGTGCCTTCCTGTGGTCCAGCCCAGATCCTTTATCCTTTGTGGGCCTATTTTCCTTACCTGTGTCCACCGGACTCTGCTCCTCTACTATCATAGCCGAGCTTATACCTTGGTCTGTCAGAATCTTTCTGTTTTGATCATGAACCGTATCCACCATATTTTCAATTTCCTTTTGAATTTCCTGATTTTCTTCCAAATTCTCCAGGGCCGCAAATCGCGAGGATCCCGAGATTTCCGATCCTCCGTGAATCACGCCCTTTCCTTTCGCATGTCTATCTGTTTCCCGGTAACTTCGACTTGCCGGAGCTCTCTGATATTGCTGGCCAGTTGCCGGCGGTGTGTTGGTTCTACCCGTTGCATTCTGTTCTGGTTGGGTCTTTACTTCTCTAGCTCCCTGACGTCTGCTTTGGGGCTTCTTCGCCTGCATCCAAGCCCCATAGTCGCCCTCTGTAGGAGCAGATTTGACAGTTGAAGTTTCACCTTCCTTCTCCTTGCTCTTGTCCTTTTCGCAGCCTTCAGACCCATGTCCCACCTTGCCACACTTGAAGCATAACATCCTTAAGCCCTCGTACTGGATTGGCCAGATTTTCCCATCTAATCGAAACTTGGATAGGAGTGGCTTCGTCAAGTCTATCTCGACGCTCATTCTTGCAAATTGTCCCCGTTCTGCCATAGCCGTGGTGTTGTCAATTCGGAGCACCTTCCCTATTTTTTGACCCACCATCCTAAGGAACCTCGGGTCAAAATATTCGATGTGTAAGCACGGAATTCGGACCCAAATTGTTAGCTTCGTGATCTCTGCAATGCTGGCATCGAATTTTGGCACCCATCGTCTGATTGTAAGGTAGTTGTCCCCAATCATCCAGGGGCCTTCCAGCAGGACATGATCATAGTCAGCTTGATTGGAGAATCTTGCGATAAAGTAGTCATTCCCTAGGTCGATGAGCGAGAATGAGGCGCTTAAGCCCCATTTCTGCGATAGCCTTCTGTGTAATTGCATGTATCCCGGGCCTTTGTCGAACATCTTGATAATCAGCGTGTCTTGCCATGGTTTCCACAGTTCATCTTTCTCCTTTTTACTAAGAGTAATAGTTGGGCAGAAAGGGTCATCCTCTTTAGGAAGAGTGTCATCCATCGCCATGTAATCAAACTCCACCTCCTGGAAAGTGGCTACAGATTGGATAGTTGCGTGACTCTCTCCTTTCCCGCCCAATAATTTCTCCTTGAAATTCATCATCTGGGTAGTTCCCCCTGAATTTGCTTCCTGGAGACTAGGGAATCCAGAGGTCCCTTCAAGTTGCTTATCCATCGTGATTCCCGGTCCAGACTGTCCCACTCCTCCATTCGCCGGCAAATCTTGCCGGAGTTGCTGGTCCTGGTTCGGTGGTTTCTCCTTCATTCTCTCTTGTTGAGTTTGGCTTGATACTTTTCCTAGTATTGTGATGTACCCTTTTCACAACAACTTTGATCAATCTCGAACACTTTTCCTAGTATCTTAATATTCATACCTTTTATATGACATTGTGGCTTCAAACAATGGTAATGACAAATTGACAATCATAGTTGGAAATATGTAGGTAATCTTAACCGTTGTGCACACTTGTGCCCATAAATAGCTAGATATATAAATAGCTTTGTTTTTTTATTGAAACATAAATTTTAATATATAATTAGTTTTTTAAATTCAAATAAAAAATTCTTAATAAATACAATTTTTAAAAATTATAAGTAAAAATTATTTTCGATTAAAAAATCAATTGTATAATACTACGTATTAAATACTCAGATGATCACATCAAATTTTCTTTCAATACTCAATTGTCCAACGCTATTATATTTTAATTCGATTTTTCTGTTCTAAATTGGTATTTCTATTTTTTTAAAGAGGGATTATTAGGGAAATATTTTTCAAAATAGGAATCTTATTCTATATGTCATTTTGGCCATAGATTAGAAAATCCGATTTTAATTTTAAATTTTTTTATTAATAATTTCTTAATTCTAAGATATGTTAAATTATTCAACTTAATTATAAATTGTCGACCTACAGTACATCCAATTGGCAAAAATCCAATCACAAAAGTGGTCGACCTACACTAAATCCAATCGACAGGTGTAATTCGTGACAAAAAAGACAAAGGATCGATAATTGACCAATAAAAAACAAAGCGCGTTATCGAGTTTGTAAGTGCCCATATTTTCAGGACATCTAAAGATTATTTGCTGACCAATTAAGACCACATATTATAAGTTTATATATATATATATATATATATATTACAGTTTGTTTTTTAATATCAGGAAAATAATTCAAGACTCCAAATAGGTCTGGAGTTTAAAAGGTCGAGCGGGTTGGTATATGGACAAATTATCATGTACAAATAAATAATATAAAAAAGAAAAAATAAACAACGAAAAATAAAAATATTAAAAATAGTTAAAATACTATAACGATCCTCACAAGGCAAAAATTGAACCGAAAAGACAAGTGAAACAAGTTGTTAAACTACACGAATCTATTTTACATTAAGATTTAAATAATATTAGAATATACCCTCTTAGTAATAAGATATGGAATTGAAAAGAATTGCAATTGAGATAGACAATTTGATAGTTATATAAATCTATTCAAAGATTTTAGAAGGGCACTTGAGAGATCAAGATGATGATTGTGGATATCCTCGTCGATCTGTGAAGTTAATCAGATGGAGCATAAAATTGTGCATTTCTGCCTTTTGATGGATTGTGTTTTGATCAACCATTCCGGAATGGCTCACCGGAAAGGACTTGTGGGTAGTACCCATAGGTTCCCGGTTCGAACCCCGGAATGGCCGCTCTTTATTTACATATTCAAGGATTGTGTTTTGATCAGAGCATCTCCAACAATCCCTTTAAAAAATATATAAAATAGAGAACAAAATATCGAAATCTCTAAAAAATTTACACCACAACTCCAACCAGTGGCGGAGCCAAAAAAATTTCGAGGAGAGGCACAATGATATATGTACGATATAGTTTTGGATTAAATTGGCATAGAAAATTATATATAATATGATAATATATAAATGATGTTATTTCAAAATAAAATGTCATCGGTTTATGATAAAACACTATCATTTTTTTCGCGCCTAAAAAAAGAAACATAAATATATAAATGAAATATCCGGAATAAAATTACCTAAATAAGTATAGGAAACGCAATACAATAAACATTAAGTTAAGAGTATGGTTATTATATGAGATAAGTAGTTAGAGCTTGACTCGAGTTTTGCTCAATAAAAGCTCGGCTCTAGCATCATTTACAAAATGAGTTGATTGTGCACATTTTTATGATCGATTAAAAGCTTGACTCGGCTTGATTGAAACTCAAATAGCACGAATTTTGTGAAATTTAACAATTTTATTTTAAGTTACTCTGTCATGAACAAGTAAAGTTGCATGATACTTGGAAAAAAACTCAGCTCAAGCTCGTTCATTTACTAAACAAATCGAGTATGAGCTCAAGTTCAAATATAGGTTCGACTCGAGTTTGACTTGTTTCTAAATGAGCTAAATATAATCAAACAATACTAGACTTGTTTGACTCGAATAACAACCCTAATTAATATATATAACTTGCACTCATAACATATATAATAATGTATAACCAGATATAAAAATTTTAAACTTGCGTAACTTCTTATTTAATTGTCAAAATTATTAGTATAACCTCTAATTTCGAAACTCTCGAGATAAATTATAGCATGTGAAAGTTAATTTATGTAAAATTTAGAAGCACCTAGGTACTTCGTCAAGGGGGGGGGGGGGGGGGGGTTATTATATATCAAAGTGATTAATATATCTTTAATTTTAAAACATTCATAACTTTTTACTCAAATATCGGATTAGGGCGTATTATATATCAAAACGAAGCTATCGACGAGTAGAATACACCTAGGTACTTCGTCGGGGGGGGGGGGGGGTACGTGACTCCCTACTCCCCCCTCAGCTCCGCCCCTGACTCCAACAACTTCTATATTATACAAATTTCTACATTTATTATACACTATATAATAAATGCATAAATTCATAATTTAATAAATAAAATTTCAATAGCTTAATTAAATCAACATGCAACAACCAATGAATAAATAGGGAGACATTGAAAGGGGTTAATGCATTTAATTTTACAAATTCTAACTCTTCCTCTAAATTTCGAGATTCTCTCTCTCTCTCTCATCACATTTCTCTATTTTACATATTGTTTTACAACAGTTGTTGGGATTAAAAAACTCATATTTCATTTAAAATTGACACTTTTCTCTATTTTACAAGAGCTGTTGGAGATACTCTCATTGCTCATCCAATTTCAATCTCTCATTTGAAAAGAGCGGTGAATTAGGGTGTGTTTGGATTCCTAAGTGTTTATGCTTATATCAAATACTTATAAGCATAAACACTTTGCAAATGTTTGTTTAACTAAATTTTTATGTATTTCGAATAACATGAATTTAAAATAAAATATTGCATAGATGCTATAAATCAAATATTCACTATTGTTTTAAGTTTATAATCGCCTTATAAACTTAATATAATTAATTTACACAATTTATAAGGTATTTTATTTTAAATTCATGTTATTTGAAATACATAAAAATTTAGTTAAGCAAACATTTTCAAAGTGTTTATGCTTATAAGCATAAACACTTTGGAATCCAAACAAACCCTTGGCTGAGTTTGACCTCTCTTTAAAACATTTTATTTGTTAAAGAAAAAAGCGCCAAATCATGAATCTTCAAATATGCGAATTAGTCCTATAATCGCAAGGACTGATTATGTTATTGATATATGCTAATTTTTGTAATTAGTGGATAGATTTCATTTTTTTTTTTTAATCATACATAGGAATATACAATTAAATTTTATCAATTATTAATATACCATCATAATTGAAAATTACATATTGTATTGTGCAACCCTTTCTTTTTTTTTAGGGAAAATTGCAAAAAATAGCCTAACCTTTAGGGGTTGTTGCGCTTAATAGCCTGAACTAAAAAAAATGCAGAAAATAGCCTCAAGTATTTACTTGGTTGCAGAAAATAGCCTCAAGCTACCTTCAAATTTAAATAATTACCTTCAAATTCAAATTAATTGAAAAAAAAAACAGCCTTAGGTTGCCTTTAAATTCAAATTAATTACAAAACCTCTCCAAATTTTTTTTAAAAAAAATCATCACTTCTAATAAAAAAATGTTACAATTTTTTTTTATCTAAACTCTTAGCTAAATTAATTATAAAAATTATCTCAACCCATATAAATATAACTTAAATTTAATATTTTAAAAAATTAATTAGCTTATTTACATATCATTAAAAGTGAATAAATACTTAAGTTTCTACTCACAATTGATTTAATAAGCAATTTAGGATGATCTTAATTTTGAGCAAAACTAGCACAACAAGGCAGTTAAGCATGTATTATATATTGTTTTAAACCTAACAATTATTGTAGTTTGTTATCTATTGAAGAAAAAAAGTGTGCGTACATTATTCACCTAACAGTGGTTTTTATTTGAGCAATGAATAAATTGTGGGATGAAGATAAACTAATTTTTTATTAAGAAAAATAAAATCGTGTGATATTTTTAGTAGCCTTTTAAAAAAAATTACAAAATTTATGTGGTATAAGGTAGTTTTTATAATTAATTCAATCATGAATTTAGCTATTAATGACTTAATGATAAAAAAAAACTAAGAGAAGTGGTAGATTTTGAAATTAAAATTTATTTAGGCTATTTTTTATATAAGAAGTGATGATTTTTTTAAATAAAAATTATTTTTGAGAGGTTTTTAATTAATTTGAATTTAAAGGTAACCTAAGGCTATTTTTTTATAATTATTTGAATTAGAATATAGCTTGAGGCTATTTTCTGCAACCAAGTAAATACTTGAGACTATTTTCTGCATTTTCAATAGTTCAGGCTATTAAGCGCAACAACCCCCAAAGGTTGGGTTATTTTTTGCAATTTCCCCCCCACGTGCAACAAATATTTAGATTGAACAGCTGACCAGTGACCACGGCATATATGCTACCGACTAGTTTATTTATATCTTTATTCTATTTTTATTTTCTTTATCCTTTTCCTTTTCCTTTTTTATGGTGGGGGTCGGCTTCCTTTATATTTCTTTTGTGAGTTGTAAGCTTTCTTAATTTCATATATAAGTATATTTTATAAAAAAAAAACTTTGAATATTAATATATTATGACATCTTTATTTAAATTTGAATTGAGTTTTATTAGATATATAACTAAATCCAGTGAAGTATAATTTTTGTTTCGTTTTGACATACATCGAATAATTTTTGCTTGATGATTTTGTTTATGTATATAGGATAAAAATAATCTCATAAATACATTATTAAAAAAAATTAATATTTTTTATTTTCTTAAGAAAACATGAATATATAGTAAAAGACTTATAAAAAAGAACGAAGAGAGTATTAAATTAATAAATTAATATATAAGATTTATTATTAACAGACTTATGAACCGGACCTTCAAAATTGATTAATTAGACGGCCTTGTATAAGATAAGATGCATGCTTAAGTTAGAAACTACTGTAATACCCACGCCATGGCGCGGTTGCAATGGAAAAAAAAAAGAATATATAATATTTATTATAAGGAATGACCAAATAAAATATAAACAAATGTTTAGAAAGTATAAAACAACAAAATTATTATTGAACGACATATGTGTTTAGAAAAGCCACATATTGAGTTGGTGATGTAGGCATGAATTATGACCCGCATAAGCATAAAAACAACCAAGTGTTAAATCGATGTAGGACTTAAAGCATTCTAGTCATGGCGGAGAAGAAGAAATCAATACTTACCTAGAGAAACACGGAAAATACAAACTGACAATTCAACAAAGTTACAGAAGGCAAACCCTGAATTTTCAATTTTCATTAAAAAGAACAGGAGAGAGGATGAAAATAAAAGAAAAGGATTTGGGGCTTACGGTTTGCCATTGGCACGGGAACATCCTGGATGCTGAACTACAACCGTCGAGGGTCAAGAGCAGGAAGGAGAGGGAATTCGTGGCTGTCAAGTGTCAACCGGCTTCCAATCGTTGGCGTGGCCATTGAAGGTGATGATTCTTGGTCTGACCTCGGCAACAATCCGGGCGTCTGAGTTAGAGTTGCAGATCCAGTCGCTCGATTCGGTGTGCGATTGGACAAAGACGTCGAGCGAAATCAGTGAAAAGGCGAAGAAGATGAGGGAACCAGCAGAGGTAAGATCAAACTTCGATTTAGGAGAAGAGGAGGCGTCTGGGAGAGAGGAGGTAGAAAGAATGGGAGAAGAGGCGTGCGGGAGAAGGAGGGAACCGCTATAGGCAAGGCGTGGGAGAGAAATCAACTCTAATCATTCTTTAGTGCAAATTGTGGGAAAGAAAAACGAAAATTGAAACTCAGTGAGGGAGATGGTGACGGGAGGCGGTCTAACCTCGGCGAAAGAATAAGACGGAGTTCTGAGGCGGGATATCTTCAACGGAGGAGGAAAACGAAGGTATGAGGCGCGAAGGATGCCACAATCGAAGTCGGCGAAGGAGAACTGAACCCTAACAAAGCGTTCTTTCCCAATTGTGAAGAGAGGGAAGAAAATTGAAAGCAAATTAAAAAAAAAAGGAAAAAAAAAAAGAAAGAATGTGATTGGTCAGAAGGGAGTGAAATAAGGAGAGTGCGCCACGTCAGCGGAAAGTATACAAAATTAAGAAGTTATATATAGATATATATATAGATATAGATTGCTAAATAAAAAGGAATTGTCTTAAATAACTTCGCGCGAGGATGCGACACGTGGTCAAAACACTTTGGTTTTAAGTAATATATAGATAGATATTTTTCAAAATTATATTATTTTAGTTTTTTTAAATTACGTTTCTAGGGCTAATACTATTTTTTATATGATTTTTTTTTACATTAGGCAACCATTAGAATGTCTTATAACTAAGAACATTCTTGATCATCCTGACGGATGATGTTACAGAGATCCCTATAAAAAAGGAAACTAGAACTACAATTGAGATCCCTATATGGAATTTTTCTTGATAAAACTTCTTTATTTCCTATCCTTTGGAATATAGGATTTAAAAACTGAATATTATATCCATAATTCACGGCTCAAGTTTGTTTAGCAATTATTTTAGCGTGCATTTTTTCATGATTTTGTAGTTGTTTTCCTGTTCCTTTCACGTAAAACATGTTTCCACTTGTTCCAAATTAATGGATGCGTAAAGGCTAAGAAAATGGGAACACATTTTAAATTTGTTAAACTAAACTTAAATTAAAAGAGAGAGAGAGATTGAAGCGGGTAGGAAAGCATGGAGCAAAGCGGAAAAATGTAACAGTAATAGCGACAGTGAACTCAATAGTCATAAAAACCCACAGAAGAAAACGGCAAGGCACAGAAAAAGTGATAGATGGAAGAAACCGCCTAGCGGGAAATGAAACTGAATTTCGATGGGTCCGCCCCTTCTCATTGTCAATGATCAATAGGATATGTAATCAGAAATGACAAAGGACTACCAGAGACAATGGGATGCAGTCTAATTGGGAACCAAACACATCTGATGGCCGAGGCTCTGGCTCTTAGAGCAGGGATATTGAAAGCAATAGAACTACACATCAACAAAATTATTATTGAAGGGGACTCCCTCATAATCATCAAATATCTCAAGAATAGCGCCAAATGTCCGTGGAAAATCGAACTATTAATGTCATACATTTGTTCACTGCTTACAAGGTTCAACGAAGTCTCTCGTTCTCTCACATTCTTCGTAATGGTAACTGTGTAGCAGATAAGGTTGCACACCTTACTCATGTTGTCGCTAACCCTTCCCTATATACTGATCCAGGTCTTGCTGACCTCATCCGCAAGGATGTTATCGGATAGCGATTATTCGCATCCGAATTTCTTACCCAATTAAAAAAAAAAACGTTTATCCTATTTTATTTGTCATATTATAAACATATTTTCAAATATGAACCCATTGTCAACTTAATACTTGAGAGTTTGGATTTAATTATCCACGGGGCATATATATATAGCTCAATAATTGATACTTGCATTTATTTTTTGGTAAAACACTTGTATTTCTTAGGTTTTTATTTATTTATGAAAAAACTAATTAAAATACTCCACCTTTGGGGTTATGGTAAAAACACATCCTTAACTTTCAAATGTAATAAAAATATCACGACCTTTGAGGATAGTGGTAATATATAACTACCACGGGTTTTCTCACATGTCAAAAATGTCGACAAGGCAACCTACGTTGATTTTTTTACAAGGGTTTTCTTGAATGATTTCCTTAGGAAAAAAATAAAGAGTTTGACCGGGTTCATACCCAACGCCTTTTCATCCCTCTTATCTTCTTTCTGTGGTCGCCTCTTGAACTGTCTTTCATTTCTTTCAAGCAGCTCATAGTTCCTCTCAATGACAGTCTTCCTCCCTCGTGGTCGCTTATCTTGAGTCGTCTCTCACATCTTCTTCCTCTTTTATTCGTTCACAGACTTGGCCGAGAGAGTTTTGTTTTTTTTCCCTCTTTGTTGTTGCTGTTGTTGTCGGTTTAGTTTTGTTTTCGATTTGGTGTTAGGAATAGTCGTGTTGTGTTAATTTGAGGTAATTAATTTTGACCGGATTAATTCTTGGTTGAATCAATTTCGTTTTTCGAGTTTAATTTTGTTGTCAGTGTATTTTTTTTCCCTAAGGAAACCGTTCAAGAAAACCCAATTTTAGTGCTTGTAAAAAGGCTTCCACGCATCTTGCATTGTAAAAAAAAAATCCACGTAGGCTGTCTTGTCAGCATTTTTTACCCGTAAGAAAACTCGTGTTAATATATTACCACCACCCTCAAAGGTCGGGATATTTTTATTACATTTGAAAGTTTAGGATATATTTTTACCATACCACCAAAGGTGGGGATATTTTAATTAGTTTAACCAAAAAATAAATACAAGTACGTATTGCTCAAAACCACCCATAAAAATCAATATTGCTCAAAACTACCCTTTATATAGCCTTTGTTTACCAAAGACCACCCTGCCTCTATGTGTCGTTAGGGGCTCGTCAAATATCTTTGAAAAAACAAAATTACCCCTATACATATTTTTTTTTTGTCGTCACTCACTCTCCGCCTATATTTCTGTACATATGTACAACTCCACGCACACTTTATTAATTGAAATTATTCAATAGCGCGCTCTTACGATCGTATACAACCCCCCTTCAATCCATGCATAAATCTCTCCACAACTCTTGTGCGAGATCCCTTTCTATATCGCCTCTTCATATGATAAGGTTATTTTGGTAATTTACCAATTTTTTCCTCTAAAACTTAACGAAATCACAGATAAGATGGTATTGGGTAAACAAAAACTATATAAAGGGTGATTTTCTGCAATACTGATTTTAAGGGGTAATTTTGAACAATATACCCTATTTAAGGGGTAGTTTTCTACAATTTACCCTAAAAATTAATCGATAATTTTAAAACCGCCTCTGCTATATATCACTAACCCTGCGAATTGACGTGCAGAGTTAAAAAGGATTAATTAATTTTTTAAAAGTGATAATCAGTGGATTTGAGTTATATTTAAAAAAAATACGGAGTACCTTTTAAAATACGGTGATATAAAAGAAAATAGTGGTTGCCGACAGTGGAGTGGGTCCATCATCAACTAACTCCTCAATGGCCCCGCCCAACCGTCCATCCACATTTCCTTTTCATGAATCACCATGAAAGTGGGAAATTAAATTAGTCCCAATTAAACTTTAATTTAATTTAAACAAACTTTATTTTAATTTCATTTCCCCCGTCTTTGCTTTCAAGGTTCTTTTTAATTATAATTATAAATATTTGAATAATATTTGGTTAACCCTTTTTAATCTATTTAAAATAACATAAATATAAAACAAAATACGAACATTATAAATTATATCAATCAAACACCCTCAATTATATGCAATATATAATTATATTGTAAATTTACTATAATTAATTAACACAATTTATCATATATTTTATTTAATTTTTTTTTATTTTAAACATATTATAAAAAAATACATGTCAAACACTATTCATACATTTATAATTATATTTGCATTCTAATTAAAATACATTTTAATCCAAACAAACACACTAAACCATCTCCATATATTGGTTCATTTTTTCTAGGTCTTGATTTTGACCCAAGAAATATCAGTATGGAGGTGGCGAACAGATTATGGATACACATAAAGCTTGTCGCTTTCTTGGCTCCCTCAAGTTTGAAGCTTGAAAGAACAAGATCCGATAAATTGAGCACTCTATTAATTAAAATATATCATTTATTATTTAAGTAAATTTGTTTAAAATAATAAAAACTACATAAAGAACCAAATTTTTTTGATTTATTTTTATAAATTTATACTTAATAGTAATAAGCACGAAGTTATTAAAAAATAATATTTTATATAGTTTTTAACGTACACCTAACGTATATAAATAGTAAAACATCATTTTTTCACCTAGTGCGTTCATTTTAAAGAAATGATAGATCTGTTTTCTCATACTCGTTAAAAAGAAAATAATTAGCGGATTGATTTAGTTAATTGTGTTTTTCCATTTATATAAGATTTGAAACTAAAATAAAATTATATAGGATTTAAAGAATATTTATTTTGTCAAGCCTTGCTAGCTTAGCTGATAAGAGTGGTATATAGTGACCAATAGATCACGAGTTCGAATCCGCCTCCCCAATATTGTAATGACCTAAGTGCCTACTTATCGAAAAAAAAAAAAAAATTATTTTTGACTAAAGAAGACCTATAAGTTTGGATTTTGGAACTCACTTTATAATGTCATACGTGGAAGTTTGTTGTCCATATCCTATCAATTTCTTGAACGAAAATTTCGAAGGTACTATATAAAATGCTAGTACAATATTTAATGGCTGGCTGTGGTATTATACCTCAAGTAATTAGGTGATTTAAGTTTGAATTCTTTTTAAAATTTGAATTCACTTATGAATGAAAGATTTATCGGTTTAATATTTGCACTCTTTAAATATATAACAGGCGGTTGATCGATTAGTTTCTAGAGTTGGTAGAAATATTGTCAACTTGATAAGTTTATGTCAATAGATTGTTTTCCGACAAAAATAATTACCGAATCTAAAAGCCAATGTCATGATATATAATACGCTCAATAATATTTTGAAGGAGGTTACTATTGAGACGATGATTTTTTCGCCATTCACACAGTTGCCTCTACCATCCCTGAAAGCCATTGTCGATAAGGCATCCATCGTCACTGACTCTTGAAGTCAGCAATCTCTCACAACCTCAAGCAGCCACGTACCTGCAGCCCTTCACCACCCCCTCTTAGTTCTCTAGCATCCGTCTCCATCTTTAACTACCGGAGTTGACAACCACTAATTATATCGAAAATTGATAATCAAACCGTGCATTCAACGAGTTATCACCGTGCGAATAACCTTTTCGTATTTTAATAGTATGTATAATAACTCAAAAATTTACTTCTCAATGTATCAATCCGACTATAATGAGATTGGAGTACAAAAATAAAATTTATTATGCTTTGAAAATTGATGCGGTCAATGAAGCTAATTAACAAAGAACACGTGGTATCATTTTTTAAACTTAGAGCTCGTTTGGTTGGCAACCTAAAAACCCAGGAAGTATAACTTCCCAGGAAGTAGGAGAAATTCCTGTGTTTGGTTGGTGTTTTTGAAATTAAAAAAACACAGGAATTCAACTTCCCGAGAAGTTGAATTCCCCCAAAATGGAGGAAGTTCATTTACCTAGTCTCCCCTAGGTAAGTTCAACTTCCCCCATTTTTAACTTGAAATTTTCCATTTCCTACATTTAATCTCCTAGAATAAAAAATCAACCAAACATATTTTTAGAATTCCCGTCAATTGGAATTCCCGGGAATTCAATTCCAACTTCCCGGGAATTTCAATTCCCACATTGAACCAAACGAACCCTTAAAACAATTTTTCAAGTATTTGAATTTCCTATGGTGTTAAAAATATTTCCTTTAAAAATATCTTCAATTATTGATCAAATTTACATTTAAAGTTTAAAAATATCTTCAATTTTCGCTGTATGATTATACATTTAATTATTCTAATAAAAATTGATAATATCCATCACAGCTTAATTTAAATATTTGTATTTTGTAATGGTAAATACAAATCGCTCATAGAATTGGTACGTATTACTTAGACAATTTCTTTAATTAAAAAAAAAAAAACTAGTTGGTTAATTTTTATTCCCTTCATCTATTGATGAGAAATAGTAATTTTGCTATGGCATGTGTAAATCCCTTCGGGGCCAAATATTCTTTTTCTCTTCTGTGGTGGCAACATCAGTGGTGTTCCCCTTCAGTTGAGATTTAGTCAGAGCAACGTCCGAAAGGTCAGAAAACCCCAATTTGTTCAAAATTGGGCAAAGAACCCCAAACCTAAAAATTATCCCTTTTCATCCCACACAATCTGTTTGGTTTGATTGGTTTAAGGCTTTGAATCTCCTGATTGAAGGTCTTTTCCTTTGATTGGGTTGTCTAATTTGGCGAGAATCCTTCTCCTGTTACCGGTCGCCGCCTACGTTCGGGCTGGTTTGCGATTCTCCGTCTCCTCCTCCGAGTCGGTTCGATCTCCGGCATATCCCTTTCCGGCTGTCTTTGTTCATCCCCTCCCTTGGGTGTTTGCTCCTGCTGGCGACGGGGTTGCAGGGTGTGATGCTGGTCTTCCCGGCTTCACCTCCTCCTTCCCTCGCCGCCGTTGGGTCACTGGGGCGTTGATATGCGATATATTCCATAGCGCATTTAGTAGTTTTTGTCATCAATTACATGTCATTATGAGAGATATTTGTGTGAACTTGGTGATTCGGAACATGTTGAAGAAGTTGAAGAAATCATGCAAGTTACAGAAGCGAAGAAGATCGGAAGCAGCTGAAGACTGACGACCTTGGCGCGGCCGCGCTGCACTTGGCGCGCCCGCGCTGCTACCCGACGCGACCACTCTGCTAGGAGGAAGTGGCCGCGCTGCTGACAAGACAGAAGAAGCAAAGTCCAAACTGGCGCGCCCGCGCTGCACTTGGCGCGCCCGCGTCAGTCCTGAAGACGGATTCTTATCCGATTCTGTTTATCTTATTAGTTTTAATATTTTATTATT
This sequence comes from Persicaria tinctoria, assembly GCA_037127255.1. NCBI lineage: Eukaryota > Viridiplantae > Streptophyta > Magnoliopsida > Caryophyllales > Polygonaceae > Persicaria > Persicaria tinctoria. The sequence goes on from JBANSL010000010.1 coordinate 5,314,758, forward strand.
ATAATTGTACGGGATGTTAAACCCGATTTTATTAGGTTATATAGGCCGAGAAGGCAGTAGAGAATTGATTAGGTTATTTTCCAGAGACGTATTTTCCATTTTGTTCATCTCACAAACCCTATGGAGAACTAACTCTCCTTTGTTACACTTGGTTCTTTGAAGCCTTCAATTGATTTGGTTGTGAGTATTCTACTCTTGTTCGTCCTTTGTTAATTGTTTCGATCTCCTGAGCTTATTGCTTGATTGCTTATTATTGATTTATCTGGATTGATCACCTAGGTTTATCGATACTAGTCATATTGCTAGGGTTTCCAATTCCAGGTTTGGGGTTGTAGATTCATTGTAGCAAACACAATCTCCATACGCGGGTTGCTCGTGGTAGATTGTGAGGGAGATTCGATTACAGGCTATTTTAACGGGTTGTTAGAATCGTTTGTATCTCATTATAATTCATGTTTGAATGCTATTGCTTTATTATTTGGTGAAGGTTTTCCCTTGTAATTTGGTGATAAGTGCTTTTAGGACTGGTAGGACTAAAAGCTATTACACGATCTGAATTGAGAACAATTACTGGACATTAGAACTTGAGATTCATAGGATGCGATGATGAACCATCTCAATTGTTGTATGGATAATTACCTGGTGTGATACCTTTCCATCATATATTCACAACCTTTACTTGCAACTTGTTCTGTTACTATTTCTCACACACAAAACTCCCCCTTTAATCAGTTACTTTTGGGTAATAATACTTGCTTTTACAATTGATTCTGTTTCCCTGTGGGTTCGACCCTTACTTACCTACTATACTTGTTATAGTTTGCATCTTAGGAATTTACTTTGATTTGGCATAACGACTTTAGGCCTGTCAAATTTGGCGCCGTTGCCGGGGAGACGGTTAATCTTTGTTCTTGTTTGTCTTATTACCTGTTTGGGTGCGAACCTCTTGCATGGTTCGCACTCGTGCTACTGATCCCCATCTTGTTGATTTTGATTGGGAAATTGACAGGACATACCACCGCCGTCTTAGAGAACAACACCAACATTCCCAACAACCCGATCCAATGGCTGATAATGCAAATCAGACGTTGCGACAACTGACAGCATCAAACATCACACAGCAGGCACCTGCTGTGACAATCCCTGCTATAGGGGATGACAACCATTTTGAGCTAAAGTCTGGGCTGATTCATCAACTGCCCAAATTCCATGGATTGGCTGGAGAAGACACCATCAAGCACATGGGGAAGTTTCATAATGTGTGCATGAGCATGAAACCAGCCAATATAACCGAAGCACAGATAAAGATGAGAGCTTTTGGATTCACGCTGGTCGATGCTGCGGATGACTGGTACTACAGCCTTCCTATAGGGAGCATCGATACTTGGCCTAAGCTTCACAAGGCCTTCCTGGAGAAATTCTTCCCTGCTAAGAAGGAGAACACCTTGAAAAAGGCAATCAGCAATATAGAGCAGGAAGATGATGAAACCCTCTATGATTACAATGAAAGGTTCAAGAAGCTTTGCGCTAATTGCCCTTTCCATGGCTACAGCACGAAGGACCTAGTCTTATACATCTATGGGGGATTGCTGGAATCTGATAGAAGGATGATTGATGCCGCCTGCGGAGGAAATATCCCGAATGCCACGCCAGAGGGAGCTATGGAGAAGATTCAGGAAATGGCTGAGGGAACTAGAAATTTTGGGAAGTCCACCAGAAAGAAAGGAGTCAACTCGGTAGACTCTAACCAAGCCAGATATATTGCTGAACTGAAGGATATGGTTAGGAGGCTCACTTTGAAAGGGACTCCTCAACAACTCAAGGCTTGTGAATTTTACGGTGATGACTTCCACCCAACTGATGCGTGTCCTACACTCCAGGGAGACACCGCTGAAGTGAATGCTATAGGTGGAAATGGACCTCAGAGACCCAGACATGACCCCTATTCAAACTCCTACAACCCAGGTTGGCGGGATCACCCAAATTTCAGATGGAGGGATCCACCAAACCAACCACATCAGCAACAACCACCTCCCTACAATCAGAGGCAGCAGAGTAACGCTCCATCTACTGAGTCCATGCTCAATACCCTGACACAGCACTTCACTGCGCATGTTCAGACAACTGAATCGAGCATAAAGGATATACAGAAGCAAATGGGGCAAATGGCTGAAGCAATCACGAGAATGGAGGCAAAGACGTCAGGGGGTCTACCATCTCAAACGGTGGTCAATCCAAAGGAAAACGTCAGTGCTATTACTCTTCGGAATGGAAAGGAGCTGAGAAGTCAGGAATATGAGGAGACAAGCACGTCGGAGTCCAACGCGGCCACGCCCAACACTGGCGCGCCCGCGCCACAGTCTGACGCGCCCGCGCTGACCACCGACGCGCCCGCGCCTCCTCCTAACGCGCCCACGCCATTGTCTGACTCGCCCGCGCCAGGTCCAATCCCGCCTGAATCTGAGCCCTATGTCGATACTTATGTACGACCGAATTTTCCCCCTCTCGGGTCGGAGAAACCAAAACCTCCGTTCCCTGAGGCACTCAAGGAGAGGAGGATAATCGATGATTCAGAGCTGTTTGAGACATTTAGCAAGTGTCAGGTGAACATTCCTCTGCTGAGAATGATAAAAACTGTGCCCAAGTACGCCAAGTTCTTGAAGGAGCTTTGCACAGTGAAGAGGAATCAGAAGCTGAAAGGGAAAAAGAAAGTGAAAGTAAGTGAGCAGATCTCCGCTGTGTTTCAGAGGAGAATGCCGAAAAAGTGCGCTGATCCAGGTATGGTTACTATCCCTTGTGTCATTGGAGATGTAAAATTTGATAGAGCTATGCTTGATTTGGGTGCTTCCATAAATGTGCTTCCCTACTCACTGTACAAATCACTAGATTTAGGACCTTTGCATGAAACTGGAGTAATTGTGCAATTAGCTGATAGGTCTAACAAATACCCTAAAGGAGTAGTTGAGGACGTTTTGGTCATGGTCGATAAACTGATTTTTCCAGCAGATTTCTTTGTCCTGGATATGGAACATGATAAGCATGATGCGCCTATTCTGTTAGGTAGACCTTTTATTAAAACAGCTAGGACAAAAATTGATTGTGTCTTTGAGACACTAACAATGGAATTTGATGGAGAAAAGGTTGAATTCGATCTCTACAAGGCTATGAAACATCCTGTTGATGACCATTCTCTGTGCTCTATTGATGTGATTGAACCATTAGCTCAAGATCTATTTGATATTTCTAGGGAAGATGAGTTGCAGTCAATTATTGAGAATGATATTGACGAGTCCTATACAGATTTTTCAATTTCATCTAACATGCAGGAATTAGTAGCCTAGATGGATATAGAAGATGAGTCCCCTACTCTTTTGGGCATTGGCCCCAATCTACTGACTCCAAGCGAAGTGCTTGTTCCATCTGTTGTGCAGGCACCTAAAATTGAACTCAAGCAACTCCCAAGTCATCTCAAGTATGCTTTCCTAGGAGTTGATGACACTCTACCATTTATTGTGTCGAGTAAGCTCTCAGTGGAGCAGGAGGAAAAGTTAGTGGAGGTTCTAAAGGAGTACAAAACTGCATTGGGGTGGACCATCGCTGACATCAAGGGAATCAGTCCATCTACATGCATGCACAGGATCCTGCTGGAGGAAGGAGCTAAGCCCTCACGCCAACCACAGAGAAGGCTCAATCCTCCCATGATGGATGTGGTGAAGAAGGAAGTGCTGAAATTGCTATCAGCAAACATGATTTTCCCAATTTCTGACAGTCAGTGGGTGAGTCCTACCCAAGTTGTCCCTAAGAAAGGAGGGATTACAGTTGTGGAGAATCAACAAGGCGAGTTGGTCCCTACCAGAACACAAACAGGATGGAGGGTGTGCATAGACTATCGCAAGCTGAATACAGTAACCAGGAAGGATCACTTCCCCCTCCCCTTTATTGATCAGATGCTAGAACGCCTTGTTGGGCGCCCCTATTATTGTTTTCTTGATGGATATTCTGGATACTTTCAGGTGGCCATAGCGCCAGAGGACCAGGAGAAGACTACTTTTACATGTCCTTTCGGTACTTTTGCATATCGCAGGATGCCATTTGGACTATGTAACGCACCCGGGACATTTCAACGATGTATGGTTAGTATCTTCTCTGAGTACATTGAAAATTTCATTGAAGTATTCATGGATGATTTCACAGTACATGGGGATAGCTTTGATACTTGTTTGAGCCATTTGGCACTAGTGTTGAAAAGATGTGTTGAAACTAATCTGGTTTTGAACTCTGAAAAGTGTCATTTTATGGTAGAACAAGGAATTGTTTTAGGTCATATAGTCTCTGCAAAGGGTATTGAGGTCGATAAGGCAAAGATTGATGTAATTCAATCCCTGCCTTATCCTACTAATGTGCGCGAAGTTCGTTCTTTCCTAGGCCATGCAGGTTTTTATCGCAGGTTTATCAAAGACTTTTCAAAGATATCCTCACCCTTGTGCGAGCTTCTGAAGAAAGATGTGACCTTTGCACTCACACAAGAGTGCAAAGAGGCGTTCGACCAGCTGAAAGGACGCCTCACTAGTGCACCAATCATTCAAGCACCAGACTGGTCTCGCCCATTTGAGATCATGTGTGATGCGAGCGACTATGCAGTGGGAGCAGTGCTAGGCCAAAAAGAGGGAAGAGCCTCTCATGTGATCCATTATGCTTCCATGACTCTGAATGGAGCACAGCGCAACTACTCCACCACTGAGAAAGAAATGCTAGCTGTGGTGTTTGCACTAGAGAAGTTTCGACAGTATCTGCTTGGGGTTAAAGTGATTATCTACACAGATCACGCAGCCCTCCGCTACTTAATGACAAAGAAGGAGACAAAGCCACGATTGATTCGATGGGTCCTGTTGCTCAGCGAATTTGACGTGGAGATTAAGGACAAGAAAGGAGCGGAGAATCTGGTGGCTGACCACTTAAGCAGACTGGTGAATGAGGAGGACAAGCCGGAGTCACAGAAACCCATCTTAGGCACGTTTCCGGATGACACATTATGCAGACTCGAGCACAAAAGCACACCGGAGTCCGACGCGCCCGCGCTGCTATATGGCGCGCCCGCGCTGCCTACTGACGCGCCCGCGTCAACCTCTGCCGCGCCCACGTCATTGTTTCTCAGCTCAACTCAGTCCGTTCTAGGACTTCACTCTGTAAGCCCTTGGTACCGGGACATTGTGAACTACTTAGTTTGTGGGGAATTTCCTCCGGATCACACCAAGGCCCAGACGGAGAAGGTTCGAAGAGAAGAAAACCACTATATTTGGGATGACCCATACCTTTGGAAACATTGTGCTGATCAGGTTATTCGTCGTTGTCTTCCAGATAATGAGGTACGATCTGTTCTTGAATTTTGTCATTCTCAAGCATGTGGGGGACATTTTGGTGCCAATAAAACTGCTAGAAAAGTGCTTGAATCTGGATTTTATTGGCCACATATTTTTAAAGATGCTTATTCTTTCTGCAAGGCATGTGATAGGTGTCAAAGAATGGGGAATATTTCCCAAAGGAATGAAATGCAACAATCACCAATGATTTTTTGCGAAATCTTTGATGTTTGGGGCATCGACTTTATGGGACCTTTTCCTAGTTCTTGTGGGAATTTATATATTTTACTTGCGGTGGACTACGTTTCCAAGTGGGTGGAAGCGAAGGCCACCAGGACTGATGATTCTAAAGTTGTGGCAGGGTTCTTGAAAAGCAATATTTTTGCCAGGCATGGTATTCCTAGGGCGCTGATTAGTGACAGGGGTACCCATTTCTGCAACAAAACTGTGACTGCCTTGCTTAAGAAATATCATGTCACACATAGAGTTTCCACCGCATATCATCCACAGACGAATGGTCAAGCAGAGGTGTCCAATAGAGAGATCAAAGCCATTCTTGAGAAGACCGTGAATCCTAACAGGAAGGATTGGAGTTTGAGACTTGATGATGCTTTATGGGCTTATCGCACTGCTTACAAAACTCCAATTGGGATGTCTCCTTTCAGACTTGTCTATGGGAAGGCATGTCATCTTCCTGTTGAGCTGGAGCACAAGGCTTGGTGGGCTGTGAAACAATGCAATATGCAGAGGGACGAGGTTGGAGAACACAGGAAGCTACAGTTGGGTGAGCTCGAGGAGCTACGGTTGGACGCCTATGATAATGCGGCTCTCTACAAGGCAAAGACCAAGGCATGGCATGACAAGCACATCAATAGGAAGGACTTTAAAGCTGGTGACAAAGTCCTACTTTTTCAGTCTCGCCTGAAACTCTTCGCTGGGAAGCTCAGGTCAAAGTGGGGGGACCATACATTGTTGCTGAAGTTTTCCCACATGGAGCTGTAGAGTTATATGACCCGGATAGCCAAAAGAAGTTCAAAGTAAATGGTCATAGGCTTAAGACATACTATGAAGGGTTCACAAAGGAGGCTATGGATGAGTTAGTTTTGGAGGAGCCAAATGCAGAGTTAGAATAGTCAAAAAGGCTTGGTCGAGCCAGCGACATGAAACAAAGGCGCTGCTTGGGAGGCAACCCAAGGTATTGCATTCTTTCCTTTAACTCAATTTTAATTTCCGTAAAAAAAAAAATAAAAAAAATAAAAAAAAAAAATAATTAAATCCGGCCACGGGCTGGAAAACCCACTTCGGGCCAGCCCGCCAGCTTCAAGCCCATCAAAACTTCAAGCCCATCAGATCCCCCATCACTATCACCAAACACTCACATCACCCTCACCAAACACCCACCTCTCTCCTCACCAAATCCAACCCACCTGGACCACCACGCGCCCCGCCCCTCCCTGAAGCCATCAGCCGCCGACGAGCCCCCACCAGAACCGCCTACAATCGGCACCGGAGGAACCTCAGCGGGCCCCACATCGACGAGCCGTCTTCGACGAATTTCAGATCTGGAAAAATCGCCGACGCGGCCACGCCAGCCCTAACGCGCCCGCGCCAGTTAGAGCAACCCACCAGACGACTGACACTCCGACGCGGCCGCGCTGCCACACTCGACGCGCCCGCGCCACCTCCAGCTTGGCCGCGTCTGCCCCCTGCGCCGAGACTCAGTTGTTCTTCGTGAGTTCTTTCCGCTGTTCTTATTTTGATTCCGATTTCATCATCTTATATATCGAGTATGAGTTCATCGGAGGACGAGGCGAGTAGATCTGATAATGGGTTACAAATGTCTGATGAGGAATGGGCTATTTACAATAAGGTTAGCTGTGTTAGTTCCACCAAATACTTGCATAGACCAACACTTCAGAAACTTCAGATGCTAGAGTGTATGCAAAACTGTCTAGCACATGCTGGTATTGGTGACTTTCTGGACTTGGGATCTGTAGGATACCCGGAACTGTGCAAGCAGTTCCTCGCGACATATCATCTATACCTTAGAGATAACAGTATTAGAGGGGTTGCTTTCAGATACAATGGCACTACATACAGGGCTTCTACATCAAGGTTGCGAAAGGCTTTGGGGGTCACTAAAGCCCCAACTGATGGATGGGTGACAGCCGCGAGCGACGCAGACCTTTTTGCATTCTTCAGAGCAGTTTCTGGAGAGGAATTCTTGACCAGCAACGAGTACAACAGCAGGATCACTCATCCTGTCTTCCGGATGTTGTGCAAGATCGTTTCTGGGACATACTATGGGCTGATTACAGATACAAAGCTTTCCCTGACTCACCTGCGGTTTGCCTACAGCGCTGTGCCTACTGCAGACTATACGCCTGACTGGGTTAGGCTCTTTTTCGATGGCCTCGACAGGATCAGAAAGGACCGCAGTGCCGCTGGACCAGAAATGGTCCAGAGCGGCCTTATTACTCGAGTCGCCATTGCTGCATGCGTTGGGCAGAATGGTTTGGAGGAGCTGGAGGAGCCACAGGTCATAGCAAGGACCTATACAGAGGATTACCTACGGAGATGTTTGATGCTGGATACTGCACCGGATGGGGGAGCCATTTGGTGCACGGGCAAGAAGAAGGAGCATCAGTTCAGGCTCCCTAAGCCCCTGCCTTGGTCGGAATCTTGGTCTGATTGGTACATTGAGGCGGATTACTTTCCGACGTCAGTTCTGGGTAGAAGACGTCGCATGGAGCTGGGTAGCAGTAGTGGCACAGCTAGAGCTGCCACGATGGAGGATGCGCCTGTGGCTCAGCAGGCTTTTGTTCAGACAGATACACAGGGTTTCACACAGAACCCACATCAGGAGATGCCTGCTTATCAGACCACGTCGCACGGTTGGGATTCTCAACCGACATTTCAGAGCCAGCAGGATGCGCGTCAGTGGACCCCTTGGCCTGCACAAGCTTCTCAGCAGCCCCAGCAGTGGGGTTACCTGGTTGATCAGATTGGCCTTCTGCGCCAAGACGTAGGGAGTCTGACGACAGTGACAAACCAGATTCTCCACCAGCAGGCCGACATCTTGGAGGGCTTTAGCGAGTTCAGAGAGATGAGGGAAGAGCTGCGCCGCATGCGAGAGGACTACTCTCGCCACTATCCACCCCCTCAGTGAGTCTTTCTGTTTTTCCTCTCCCTATTTATTTCTGTCTTCTTTCACATTGAGGACAATGCTTCATTCAAGTATGGGGGAGGGAAAGGATTCACACATCATGTACATATTTTATTTCAGCATTATTTGTGTACAGATTCTGCACTTGTTTAAAAAAAAAAAAAAAAAAAAAAAAAAAGCAATCAAAATCCCGGGATGAGTTGAAAACCCGAAAGGGCGACTCAGGCAAAAAGCAGGTAGTCTGGCGAGCCTTAGGCTTGGCAATATGAGACTTGAGGGAAAATGAGTGGCTTGGTGAAAACCCGAAAGGGCGCCTTGGCAAGATGAGCGTTTACTTTGAGTGTTTAGGATTGATCTCTTGGCGAAGGCGACACAACAAGTGGAGTTATAAGGAGGTTTTCGGGTAGGCCACTGGGAGCTATAAGGTGTAGATGGTTGAGATACAAGTGTAATTCTCATTCCCTATTTTGATTGTCTTTTGTGCGGATTGTTGAGATGGTGAAAACTACTAGTACTTAGTGTTCATTTTCCTTGTACTGTCTGTGAACCTTTGAGATTTATGGTGAGAGTAGGCTAGCTTCTATGCTTACTCGAGACGAGTAAAGGTTTAAGTATGGGGGAATTTGATATGCGATATATTCCATAGCGCATTTAGTAGTTTTTGTCATCAATTACATGTCATTATGAGAGATATTTGTGTGAACTTGGTGATTCGGAACATGTTGAAGAAGTTGAAGAAATCATGCAAGTTACAGAAGCGAAGAAGATCGGAAGCAGCTGAAGACTGACGACCTTGGCGCGGCCGCGCTGCACTTGGCGCGCCCGCGCTGCTACCCGACGCGACCACTCTGCTAGGAGGAAGTGGCCGCGCTGCTGACAAGACAGAAGAAGCAAAGTCCAAACTGGCGCGCCCGCGCTGCACTTGGCGCGCCCGCGTCAGTCCTGAAGACGGATTCTTATCCGATTCTGTTTATCTTATTAGTTTTAATATTTTATTATTATAATTGTACGGGATGTTAAACCCGATTTTATTAGGTTATATAGGCCGAGAAGGCAGTAGAGAATTGATTAGGTTATTTTCCAGAGACGTATTTTCCATTTTGTTCATCTCACAAACCCTATGGAGAACTAACTCTCCTTTGTTACACTTGGTTCTTTGAAGCCTTCAATTGATTTGGTTGTGAGTATTCTACTCTTGTTCGTCCTTTGTTAATTGTTTCGATCTCCTGAGCTTATTGCTTGATTGCTTATTATTGATTTATCTGGATTGATCACCTAGGTTTATCGATACTAGTCATATTGCTAGGGTTTCCAATTCCAGGTTTGGGGTTGTAGATTCATTGTAGCAAACACAATCTCCATACGCGGGTTGCTCGTGGTAGATTGTGAGGGAGATTCGATTACAGGCTATTTTAACGGGTTGTTAGAATCGTTTGTATCTCATTATAATTCATGTTTGAATGCTATTGCTTTATTATTTGGTGAAGGTTTTCCCTTGTAATTTGGTGATAAGTGCTTTTAGGACTGGTAGGACTAAAAGCTATTACACGATCTGAATTGAGAACAATTACTGGACATTAGAACTTGAGATTCATAGGATGCGATGATGAACCATCTCAATTGTTGTATGGATAATTACCTGGTGTGATACCTTTCCATCATATATTCACAACCTTTACTTGCAACTTGTTCTGTTACTATTTCTCACACACAAAACTCCCCCTTTAATCAGTTACTTTTGGGTAATAATACTTGCTTTTACAATTGATTCTGTTTCCCTGTGGGTTCGACCCTTACTTACCTACTATACTTGTTATAGTTTGCATCTTAGGAATTTACTTTGATTTGGCATAACGACTTTAGGCCTGTCAGGCGTCGTCGCGTTAGTGTCCGGCCTGGGCTCTCCGACTTCACCTCTGTTTCGCTCAGCTATCCCCTCTCTGCCTCTGTGTCGCTCGCCGTGTCGTCTCCTTCCCGTCGGCTCGTGCGTGCTCTGCAAGGGTTTGGTTGAATTAAAAATTAAAAAAAATGTTGTCCTTGCAGAGCAAGGAAGAAAGCAAAAAATAAATAAAAAATAAAAAATAAAAACCTCCTATCTCTGTGTAAGCTTGGGCCCAATTCTTGAAACGGTCAGTGATAGCTTGGGCCCAATTCACTTACATCCGAAGGGGGAAACATTGTTTCATATTTATATTTTTCACGTACATCTTAGAGAACTAACAACATTGCTAAAATCCCGAAAGGGTTTGATAAAAATCCCGTGAGGGTCTTGATAAATTCCCGAGAGGGGTTTTTGGTGCGTCTGTACATGGGTGGTTCTCGGCTGCGTTTCCGGTTGTTTCTTGGCGGTCCTTGTCTGAGTTGGGGCTCTGGCGTCCGGTGTCGGGTCTGGCTGGGGTCGTGGCGGTGTGCATCGAGGCGACTCCACATTCCGGAAATTTCCTTGGAGGTTCGTCTTCATCGCCCACAGGGACTCCTGATGTACCGCTGGCCAGCGGTGTCATCTCTCGGTGGTGCTTGGCTCCGGGTTTAGTCTACGTTGTCCCCTGATGTTTTGGGTTAGGCTCGTTTGTTCGACTGGGTAGCTTGGTTGTCACTTTTTGTATTGCACCATTTTTTATTTGCATTGTATGTTTGACGGTTCGTCGTGTGCCGACTTTGTCGGCCTCTCGAGGAGTCAGGTCTGTCTGGCCCTCGAATTATTACCTAATAAAAAAAAAAAAAATTTGATGAGAAATAGTAAGTTAGACTTATGGATTATCCAATTGAAGAAAAAAGCTCAACCCGCCTTTCGTTTTATCCAACCAATCATGTAGATGCTTTCACCTTTGGTTTCCATTTATATCTTTTAAATATATATATATATTCTTCAGTCTATTATTTAATATCTAAGCTAATATACAATAATATGGTATATTCTTTGGACACCATAAATCAAAGCACGTTCGAATATTCTACAAATTATAACGAGCATATATATTTAGGATTTCTTTCAACAACCAAAAAATATATCTTGAGTTTTAGAAATTTCTAATTAGGAGCATCTTATTTTATGAAAACCATACTGAAATTTCAAATTTAAAGCCATAATCATAGACTGGAAGTGTATAAAATTTCATACTTTTTTTAAAATTAAATAATTAAATAAAAAAATTATTTTCAATTCAAAATTGAGATTGTGTAATGGTGTGTGTTAAATCCTGATAATTTTGATCAGGTAGTAAGAAACGAGAGTCAGGTCTGATTTTATATATTCTGATAATAAAATTAGGATCCACCTTTTAACATAAAAACTTTAGCTATTGTATAGAACTTCGTCCTATTCTACCTATTATACTTTGTTCTTTATTTTGTTTTCCAAACCAATATGGGATATTAATTTATTTAACATCTCAACCTCGCTCTTTTAAGAAAAGAAACCAGTGTATGACCCGTCTCGTATACGGAAATATGTTAATACAATATTTTAAAATTATATCTATATTTATATAAAAATCCAATAAAAATATAACAAAAATAATAAATCTAAATTGCAATGTGAGAATTAAACTAATAACAATTAAATTTTGCGAGAAATATAAAATATATTAATCTAGATATAAATAATTCTATCTACCAAAAAATAGTGTATATATATATATAAAATAACAACTACCAAATAATTAATTTAGATATAAATAATTTTTTTCATAAAAAAAATCTATATATATATATATAAATAAAATAACACCTATTAAATATTTCTATTAATATTTTTAGTAAATATGACTATTAAATAATTTTAATTTATATATTTATGAATTAAATAATATATACTTATTTGTAAGACCGTTAGTTATCAAATATCTAACTGACTAACCCTAACATATACAGAATAGGACAATTCATGTGGCTTAGGTGAATAAAGATTAAAGACTTTAGAAACAAGCCAGATTTCTTATTATCCCAATCCGACCAATCCTGACCGTCCATCACAGATTACTAATTAATGCCCCCACCACCCCTGTGGGCCCCATCATGATTTTTTTCCCCGCGGATCGAACGCGTTTGGTAAGCCGTATAAAACGGCTCCAAACCATCACACTATAAATCCATCTTACCATTGCTTTCATCTCACACACTTCCTTTGATCACTCAATCAAACTTTAAAACACTAATCCACACTCAAATTCAATCCATGGCGGAGGAGAAGCACCACCACCACCTCTTCGGCCACCGCCACAAGGAGGAGGAGGAGAACAGGCCCGTCGACACCGACTACTCCACCGGCCAAGACGGCGGATACGGCGGCGGTGAGGGAGGCTACGGCGGAGGCCAGGGCAACTACGGGGGTGGTGAGGGCGGTAATTACGGTGGCGGACAGGGCGGCTATGGGGGTGGTGAAGGCGGATACGGTGCCGGACAGGGTGGCTACGGTGAGTCTAATGCCGAACGATTTCCCTCCGCTACTGAGGAACGTTACTCGGGATCCGGCGGAGGTTACGGCGGCGGTGATGACGGAGGATATGGCAAGTCCACCGCTTATGGTGGCGGCGATGACTACTCCAGGCCCGTCGACGACGAGCCACCGAGGAAGGACTACGAGAAGGAGGAGAAGCACCACAAGAAGCTTGAGCATGTTGGTGAGCTTGGTGCCCTAGCAGCCGGTGGTTTCGCTCTGGTACGTCTATATCTTATATCTGTATAACCTGTGACGTGGCATATCGTAGTTAAATTAAATAAGTACTCTATCAACGATGAACCATCAATAATTGCCCAATTTAACAACTTTAGTAGTAAAATAGTGTTTTAATTATATTTTTGTATAATCGATGTAGTACGAGAAGCACCAGGCGAAGAAGGACCCAGAGCACGCGCATAGGCACAAGATAGAGGAGGAGGTAGCAGCGGCAGCAGCAGTGGGAGCGGGAGGATTCGCGTTCCATGAGCACCATGAGAAGAAGGAGGTTAGGGAAGAGGAGGAGGAAGCCGAAGGAGGAAAGAAGAAACACCACTTCTTTTAAGAGCTAATTAATTTATAATGAAAGCTTTAAAATTTATACATATACATATGTATGTATATGTGTATGTTGAATTAAAGCATGGTGTTTTATTGCTCTTTGCTTTGGCTATATGTTGTGTTGTTGTGATCATATAGTTTAATGGCATATACATATGTATTGAAGAGTATATGCTTGGTTATGAATGTATGATCACAATCAATAATCTGTATACCAGTGAGTGTTGTGGTGTGTTTTGTATATGTCACTTTCTCAGTTCCTAACTCAAACCGGTTACCCGGTTTGGTTATGTAGCAATAATATATAGTACCTTTTATTTATAAATATATTATATTATATTTTTCTTTGTCTAACTTATTCATATTAAGTCAACTTTAATATGGTTCTATTTATGTTGACATGACAATAAGATAAAACAATTTTGAATGACATGACAATCTCCCTCATTAAATATTTTTTTAAAAAATCATCTATATATAACCTAAATTAAGACTTTGCTTACGTGTCAATCTTAGAGGAGTTTTAGAAATATTAACCAATTATATTTTTTTACTTGATTTTTTTATTTCTCATTTTCTCTTTTTTCCATTATTTTTTTTAATCCTCCATTCTCTTTTATTCTTAACATATTTACTAATAATTGAGCTTAATTCAAAACATTGAATTCAATCTAATATAATCATTAGGCTTAACTGACATTTATGTACTAACTATTGAGTTTAATTCAAAACATTGAATATAATTATTAGTTGTGACACATCACATTTAAATGCATGATTCAGATTTAAAAGTTTCTAAAAAATTTAGAATGATATTGATATTATTATTACTGGGTGATTTAAAATATCTATATTTATGTATTATACTTTAGACGAGATATAAAAAAATTATTTCAGAATTATAAGATGCATTTATGGTAAAATTTTTATTTTATCTTAACTTTTATTAGTATTTTATAATATATATTTATATATATTATTAATATTTTAGTTTTAAAAAACCGCGGCATGGCGCGGGAATTGTACTAGTTTATTCTAAAAAGAAATCAATTAAACTAAGAATTTTTTTAATTAAAAATTCGAATAAACTTACAACGTTTCATTGAGTATTTTTTTTATTTTTTTTGAAAAAGTTGAGGGGACTAGCTTGTTCAGTTGTTTGATACCTTGAGTGAATTTTGAGTTTTTTTTTTTAAATTGCAAACAAGGTTTTTTTGGTTTTCATTTTTTAATTGGTAGTTTTGGATAACAAGAATTTATAATAAAATTATACTATAGTTGTTTTAAAGGAATCATTTTATATGAACATGAAAAAAAAATATCATGAAACAAATTAAAATCCAAAAACTCATAGAACTACCAAACGATCTCAATCCAATATATTGTAAAACTATTTTTATTTTTTTGAAATTAATGTCGATTTACATCTATACTACACCTAAAAGCAGAAGCAAACATCACCTACGTGGCTTCACTATTTTTCTCCATTCCAGATGTCAACAGGAGGAACGTTTTTCCTTTCTCCATCCCTACATGGCACCTATGTGGCATTTTTTTTTACAACCTGGACTCCCCACGTTCTCCACTCTTCCTCCTGAATAGGACTCCACTTCTTCCTCCAAATTCGGCTCTCAACCTCCCATCTTCAAAAATGGTTATTGTGTAGTTATTTTTTACAATCGTCGGCTTCAAGGAGTTCAAGGAGACTTTGCAGGACAAATGTACACATACACCAAGTGTATGTATACAATTCTACACCACCAATATATTTTTGACATGTGTATTTAAATGTTTTTTAAAATTTTCAAAAAGCCATAATTAATAGAATTAGCTAAAGATAAAAAACTGTCAAAAATTGAAATTGAAACCGTTAATTTTCAAAAGCCCAATTTTCAAATTTCGTCCAACAAATAATATTATTTAAATTATTTTTTATAACTATATTTATTAATTTTTGCTTAAACAAATTCATTTATTTACATGCAATATTTAATACTCCATAAAATTTATTTATTATATATTTTGAATCATTACCATTTATAAAGATGAATTAAGTTGTCAATATTTTATACTCCGTAATTGATGATCCATATAATATAATTAATATAAGTATAGTCTTTTTAACTTATGCTTGGATATAGATTAAAAATTTAATTGGAACAAAAAAATTCATAAATCACTGGTTAGATCTATAACACTTGAATGTATATCATTATTATAATCCTCATGCAAATTAATCCTTGTACAATACTCCGTACTAAATAAAAAAAATGATTTTTATAAAAATATATTAATAAATATATATGTGAAAGTAAGAATACTAGTTATAATGTTATATATATATATATATAATTGGATGTACTTGGAAAATACTAAACATAAAATAGATGACTTTTTTAAAATAAATTTTTGGTTTAAATTATTAATATTGAATTGACTAATTTGCTAACAAAGTAACAAGTTTTGTTTATATTAATTACTACTTTATATTATAATTAAGTGTTTGCATTTGGCTATAATAGTATAATGTGGTGGCCTTACTCTTGTATAAAAATCAGAACGGTTGCCGCTCATCCACTTCGGCGTTACCCTTAAAACCGTCCTTTAATTAATTTATTTTTTTCAGTTTATTTATGAGACACGTGTTTTAATTTGATTGGTAGTGTACAAATTGAAACATACACCTAGTGTATGTGTATCACCCTCCGACTTTGCAGGCAGGGGCCGCCGCGGTTCGATGAATGGATCGATCCTCGGACTCGGACCGAACCCTAGGGACCGGCTTGTCGGCCGCCTCCGCTGAAGATCCGGCCGGTTCTCCGCCGCTCCGATCCGCTCTCTTTGCCAGATGCGATTCATCTTCCGCCTAACTCTTCCCTCTCTCCGCCTCTAATCTGTTCACTTAGAATTGCAGTTCCTTCTAATTTAGGTTTTTGGATCTTTGCTAACCTAAAGTTCCTTTTGATTGGCAAACAAAGGAGATGTGAGTGTTCATGTTGGCCACACACTATCGTCACCACCTGAGGTTGAGGCAGAGAACCCTCCTCTGCAACCGCTGCAGTTGTCGAAGGAGACAGTGCCCTCAGAGGTTTTGAGGAGCAAGAAAGTCCCGCACTTACGAGGTTTGCTCTTTTCCCCTTATTGTTCTATCTCCTCTCTCTATTTTTTAATCCATCCAATTCCCGCTCTTCTCAGAAATCATAAGAGAAAGACACCCACATTTGCCATTGAAGAGTAAAGGTGACCTTCGCTCTTCTCAATTTGCTGCAATTGATGTCTTTTAGATTGTTGATAACTTTGGAACCCGCTTATTTTTTTCATTTAGTTTGCCTTCATCCTAATTTCTCGCAGGTCAAGTAGGTAAGAACAGGATTTATAGGATGCAAGGGTGGTATTGGGGCTTTAGTAAGAGGTCAGTTCATGTAGGTCCTAATTTTAGGACCAATCTATGTCACCAGCGGCGGAAGATGATGGGTATGGGCGGCGGCGATGGTTCTGGCATCCAATTACTGTCTAGGGTTCTGTCGTCCAAGGCTCTGGCTGGCCTAAGGTGTTAGGGTTTAAGATTCAGACATCCAATAACTGCTGAGAAGCGAAAGCTGAGGTGAGTTTTGTATGTTGTGGTTTATTGCAGGTTGAAATTCAAATAGAAACCTCTTGAATTTGGAATTGAATATATTTCTTTAATTCTCACTGAGATTGAAATTGCAATCTTTTTTTGGCTTTTCATCTCTTTGTGCTTCTCTTTCCTTAATTTCAACATCTTCGCTGCAGGGAGGAGAAGAGGACCTAAGGGCTCCAAATCGGGAAAGTTCAATTCCACAATTGGTCAGTTCTTTAATGGAAGCATTGAAAGAAGGCTAAGGTGATCATTAAACAAAGATATGTTCATATATTTCTTTATCTGTTTATATAAAATTGTGTTTTACTTATCCATTTTCAATGGAATTCATGTTCGTCCTCAATGAAAATGTACAATTTATACTTTGTCAAAGTAAATGTAGTGCCAATAGAATGATTTTGTTTGAACTAGCAGGGAATGGGCAACACTTCTTCAAAACTTACTCAATATGACATTAAATCAGTTCAAGAACAGTGCAATGGTTCATGTGAGCCTTTCCTTTACTATATATTTCTGTGATCTTACGGCTTCAGATGTAAATAACTTTTATTTATGCAAGTTGTTACTCTACAGGTTGAACATTGATGCAGTAAAAGTTATGTTCACAGTAATTGTTATATAAGATAATGGAGATGTAATTAACCAGATATTATTTCACATGCCTTTTGAAACTATTCTTCATGGTATTCCTCTTGCTTCTATTAAAATAGACATTTCCATCTTATGGTTAATTGTAACCTCGCACATCATTTTTAATTATGCTTTGGATTAGCTATTTGGCATTCTGTTTTTTTTTTTTTTCAACTTTGAAGTGTGTCTGCCTCTAGGACACATAGTGGCAATCTTGAGTTCATCTGCATGATTTGAAGATATATTGAGAACATGGTCAGAGGAATCTAAATTGAAGATGCTCTATTTAATTCTTATAACTGCATTTGGGAGATATCAGATCTGTTTGAAGTGAAGATATGCCCTGTTTCTGTAGGACAAGAAAGTCACTAACCTAATGCCAATTCTTTAATTTATCAACAGTTTTATTAAGATTGTACGAGCAAATGCAAGTATATTCATATCTATTCTGAATGTGTTAATTAAGGTGATGTTGGTTATAACCATTTTGTCATTGGAATTGTCAAGAAGGCAATAACTTTGTTCATATATATTATTATTATTATTCATGTTTTCCATGTGAGGGTAAGATTTTCTTTGTAGTATATGGTCAAAATCAGTTTATTGCTTTGTATCTTCGTCTTTTTATTTTCTAGATTTGTTCATGGGTTAGAAAGCTCAAAGTGACTTTAATTGAAATCATGATAAGCTACTTCTTTGTCACTTCAATCTAATATTATCAATTTTGACAAACTTCATTGGTTTGTATTTTTTTTCCAGTTTCTTCAATCCTCATTTTTTTTAAACTGATTTATGGCTTTGAAATCTAATGCTTATGAACCTGAGATTTGACTCACGCCTTAGGCTCAGGTATTTTAAATTGATCATACCCGGGTATTTTAAACTGATACATAGCCGCTTCAGTGCAATATGAACCTGAGATTTTCAGTTTAGGAGTTTTCGGTGTGTCAACATTACCTTAGTATTAATGTGTAGCCACTTGATATTTGTGACTTTCCACAAAAAGGATGTGTTCTTCAAAATTGCCGCTTAGACCATGGACAACTCATATTCTCTGTTCATTGATCACATTATATATCTGGAGTTATAAAAGTCATAACACCAAAAGTATATCTCATTCTTTAACAATTTGTCTCACTCTAAATAAGAGAACCTTTTAATCTCTTACAAGATCACATAAATGCCTTTGCGAGTGTTTTGTGGAGGATGATGTGCAATGTGAGCAGTGAGAGAGAGTTTGCGACTTTGCCTTTCATGTCTTCTTCCACCCATCCGCTCTTTGTCAAGTGTAGCATGAAATTCATCGCAGGTTCCCCCACCCAGGCTTTGATGCCCAACCAGGTCTTGCCACGATCCTACCCACCGAGCAGAGTAGCAGACCATGGGTTAGAACTTGTCATGGAGCCTTAGGTAAGGTTCTGGTCCTTATTATCGGGGTTTTACATTTGATGTTTGTAGGTTCCTCAAGAATCTCATTGGACATTTGTATTGAGTCCACTGTATATACCCTTTTGTTTCAATTGTTGTTCAGTTGCTATGCTAAATTTGGTTGCATTCCTTATTGTTCAGGAATGTTGTTTAAATGTCCACAACTTAAGTTCTTTTGAGGGCTCATTTGATTTCAATCCCGGGTCTATAGGTGGATCAGCAGGACAGCAGTCAGTCCGGGTATCTAAATCATGTGCTGATCAGGGGGCTGGTGTTGTTGGGAATTGTCATGAAAGTGGTGTAAAAAAAGGGGAAAATGAATGTATGACAGCAACAAATCAAGGAGCTTCAAGTAGGCAAACAAAGGTGACTGAAGCAATGGAAATAAGCACCCTTTCAGCGGGTATGACAGCAAAACCTCAAGGAGCTACTAGGCTGGGCTGGAGGCCTAAATCTGGTGCTAATTTTGTTGGAGTGGGTGTAACTACTAATGGTGAGGTTGCAACAACTAATGACATGAGTGATTATGCAGCTGAATTGAGTGTTGTTGATGCTAGAATGGGTGTAAGAACAGGTGTTCAGAGTGCTGAAATAGAGCGTTTGTTGTCGCCTACTTCACAAAAGAGGGATGTAAATGAAGAGGGGAGTGCTAGGTAAAAAGGTTTAGTGTGCTATTGCTCTTGATCTCTCCATATTTTCTTGGTAAATAATGCTATAGTATTAAGTGTATGAACGCATTAGTGATGCATACGTGTTATGATTAACAGATGGATGGACTTTCACTAATTCTTACCGCTATATACATTATTGTCTGACTAAGCTAAATTTATGATACTTTGTTCACATAAGAGGGAGATATAATGTGTTAATGAGTTAGTGGCTTAGTGCAGAGGCTTGGCAACTTTTATGCCTTGTAGAAGCTATGGGTTTCTAGCTGTAGATGTAGTGCCTTTTGAATTCATCCAGTGAACTTTGATGTACTGTGAATGTGATATATTTCATGCCTTTTTTCCCTGTTATGCACATGTGATTATTGAATCAGATTGTGAGGGGGTAATCAACAAACTGCGAGGCAAATCGGAGGTAAGGGGAGGCATGGGGGTGCTGCTTGATGGATAAGGAGGCTTGCAACTCAATTTGTGAGTGTGAAGTGGAGCTTTGTGAGGAGACAGGGCAATGAGGCTGCTCATTTCATGGCAAGTATTAGACCGGATGTTAGTTTCATTTGTAGCTTTTCTGCTTTCTTTCCAGGGGGATTGTCTCATGTACTTGAACGAGACTTGAGTTAATTTAGATGTGGGGCTGGTTTTCAAAAAAAAATGATAAAACTTGAATATATGGTATAGAGTTGTATACTTATTATATTTGAGGATATGTTTTCTTATCTGTCATGTTTTCACAAGTTTTATTTGGACTTAGTTTGTATAACTCAGTGTACATCTACTTCTTCCATTACTAATTAATGTATTTTTAATTTGTATTTATATTTTTGACGGTATCAATTTTTTATAAGATATAGGAAGTGGGTAGTGCTAAAAGAAGGCTATCTGCAAAGGATTAAAAATATTTCACATATAGCTGTTGGGTTGAATTGAATTGTCGGTTATACTACTTTATTTCAATATTCGGCCTTTGATAAATATTATACCATTTCATTTCAAATGGTCCAAATAGAGATCGGATAGAAAATGTTTTATATATTTGTATAATATTACATTCTACTATATAATCAAAAATATTTCGTACCCGTGCCTAGTGCTTACACTAGTTGAGGTGATAACGCATGAAAGCTCCTTGAGAATCGGTCAAACTAACCATTCCACCACTTCCACAAAATCCTGTAATCAGTTTCCTAACTTATTTTGTGCAAACAGTTACTGATTTTGCAATCTATAAATTGAATCCATTGTTAAGGAAAGATACACAGTGATCTTCTAGCCGCTGCAAATATGTAACCCTCTTCAAATCGAAACTTTCGAATTCCCTCGATCAGCATCAAACTCGATCGGGAAAACTATTCTCTGTCGTACCACCACAATTTCCACCCTTGAAACCTTTGATCCTGAGAATTTCATTACGGATACCAAACCATCAACATAGATCTTAACCTATGAGCCAACCCTGCATTTTGCTATATGGAGGGAGGATGATGGCTTTGTTCTTCTTTGGATCAAATCCCCCTTGTCCGAGAAGACCTATCAAGTCCAAACATGGGTTCGTCGTATGACCTATCAATTGCGTTCAATATACGGCATACGATGAGCCAGGTTTGGCCTTGACAGGTCTTCTCGATGGTGGTCCATGCCACGTGGAGGGAGTTGGTATGGCCAACTAGAGCAAGACCTCTTTCGGATAAGGTGGATTTAATCCAGAGGAGGACAAAGCGATCTCACTCCTTCCATATGACAAATTAAATGCAGGTTCGACTCATCTTTTAGGATCTCGGTTGATGGTTTAATTTGGATCCAGAATGAATTCCTCAAGGTCGAAGGTTTCAAGGGCGGAAATTATGGTGGTTCGCCAAAGAGAGTAGTTGTCTCGATCGAGTTTGATGCTAATCGAGGGAATATGAATTGAAAGCTAAGATTTGAAGAGACCATTTTTGCAGCGGCTAGAAGATATTGCTTTGTGCTTCAACCGGGTGGTTATGTGGGAGCCATTTAGCTTTATCATGTTTTATTCATAGAGTGGCCGAAGGGGCATCAAAAGTCATCTAGATGTGCCCACCCATCTTAATTGTAAGTAAGGTCTCGTTTGGTTAAATGCGACAATTAGACTTCCTATATGTTTGGTTCAAAATCATTTCAATTCAATTTCCACAATTTGTAAGTAAGGTCTCGTTTGGTTAAAATTGGAGATTTTTTAATAACAAAAATAAAATAATACCAGTAGGAGATTTTGGATAAGTAGAAAAGATGAAGTAGATATTACACACCCCTCAAGGTAAGTTCAATTTCACCTTTTCATGAGAACTATTCCCAGGAATTTCCTATGTTTTTTTATTTATAAAATGAAGATAAAAAAAATATATTAAAACCTAATTCTTGGGATTTTGTACTTCTCTTAGGTAAAAAGGTAACACTAAACGAGGCCTAAGTTTTTTTTTTTTGGTAACGTCTATTTATCATTAACCTTGAATATGTAAATAAAGAGCGGCCATTCCGGGGTCTATTTATCATTAACCGATCAAACAAATGGCGCTCTCCTGGCAACGAAGCTAGATAGATGGTGGAGATACACACAACTACACAAGTGTGCACAACACAAAGTGTACAAATAGTCCTCTTAGAAATATTCGAATCTCTTGTCAATTTGAAGTCGCTTGTAAGTAAAAGGGTCAATTTATTAAATAGATCACACAATATTCGAATTGGATGTAAACATTAAAAAAAAAGAGTGTACAACACAATAATAGAGTTTTGGATGGGAGATTAAATCAGATGTACCCTACCTATCTTTTAGTGTAATGGGTTGAAAGTTCAATCATTCATGATGGATATTCGAATATACTAGCTAGTTCGCTTGTAATTAAAATTTTAAATTAATTAACCATCTAATATATTCCCTCCTTCATTTTTTTAATAGTTTTATTATTTATATATAAAAGGATTAAAAATATAAAAATAAAAATATTAAACTTTAAAAAGAAATTATTTTTAGTATGTAAAATATTAATTTTTTAATTTTTATTTATAATATATAAAATATTAACTTTTAAAAAAATATTTATAATTTTATATTCCGTACTTACTATATTCATAACTCATAAGTATAAAAATATATATAAAAAAAATTAATATTTTATATAGTTTTTATTAGACTAAAAATGTACTTGAAAAGTAAAAGTAATTAAAAAAATAAACTAGATCAATAATTAAGACACTATTAGGTTATAAATGAACTTAATTGGTTTAAGATCAATAGGACATGGATTTTTATTTTAATTTTCAAGTTAAAAACAACATGCTTAAGAGTTAAGACTAACAATTGAGCCATATATGCTGAGGTGATTGTTTTTACATTTTTATTGTAAGGTACGGTGAAACATGTACACATTCAACTGATATATTAATCAATAAACACACAAACACACACCAAATGATGAATTCATACAAGTTAAGATCTACCAAGCCGCATAATGCAAGCAGATCTTACACAAGATACAACCACAAACCGGCGAAAACATATACGTACTCCTTAGTGAATTTCGATCAACAAGCGAATGCAAAGGAAAGCCACAATGAGAAGAACTTGTGTATGTATAAAGATCAAAAGAAATGGTGGTGCTTCTTACCTTCGGCCTCGTCTTCCTCTTCCTTGGTCTCCTTCTTCTCGTGGTGCTCGTGGAGCGCCATCCCTGCCGCTCCCTCCGCCACCAATTTCGCCACCTTCTCGTTCACCTTGTGCTTCAATTTGTGCTCTGGGTCTTTCTTCATCAAGTGCTTCTCATGCTTCACACATTAATTTTACAATTCAATTAACATATACTTCAAAACCCATAAATCATGATTTAAATCATACATATTAACTTGAATATATCATACTATCTATAGATCAATCTTTGATACATTTTTGTATTTTGTTATCTTAATGCATCTATAGATCAATCTTCACACATTAATTTCACAATTCAACTACTTGCCTCTTCAGAGAAATCTGATAAAATTGGAACGATATACATATAGATCTACTTTATATATTTATATATATAAACTAATTTTATGATTTTAAGATTAGATAAAGGAAACTAAGATACTAATGAAAGGAGGAGTGATATATTACAAGGGCATAGGTGCCGGCGGAGAGGGTGGTGGCCTCGGCGACATGCTCAAGGTGTTTGTGATGCTTAATTTCTTCTTTGTAGTCCTCTTCATCCTTCTTGTGGTGGAAGAGTCCATGGTGTTCCTCTTCGACCACCACTTCTTCCTTTTCCTTGCTGTGGTGGCCGAAGAGGCCATGGTGGTGCTCCTCCTCTACCACCACCACCTTCTCCTCCTCCTTGTCGTGGTGGAAGAGGTGGAAGGGCTTCTTGTCTTCCTCTGCCATGATTATATGTCTGTATGTTGATGATATGTTGATGGTGGAATTAGATCTACTATAGCTAGATCCAACTTAATTTTGATTTATATATGACTTTTATAAAGCTATTTAAATGTCCAATAGCATAAGTGCGAAATAGTCCAAATTTTGCGGAATTAATTTTAAATTAAAAAGATAATATTGTCGACCGAGTTCAAAAATATCTTTGGGATTGTTTAAAAATTAATTAATTAAAGTTGTTGATGATTTATTAATCGCTAATTATGTTAGTGGACAATTAAATGTGTACGTAATGGGCAAATTCCCTGTACATGATGATTATATTATTTAATTTAACATATGCTACAAAACAGATCGTGATTGATGCTATAAAACAGATCGCAATGATTAATTAATTTACATTATGCATATTTTGTGGATTTGTTTTAATTTTTTTCAACGAGAAAAATAATTGTCATGTTAAAAAAATATCTTGCATAACTTTGTTTTATAGATTGAAGAAAACAAAAAAGCTAATTAGAAATTTAAAGTTTTATACAATATAATGTATATGGGGTGTGATTTTCCATCTCTTTCAAATATGACTAAAGAAGCTTCAATGATGGATAATAATGTTAGATATATTGATAATTAATCAATTATTATTCTTTCAATTTGGTATATATTTGATCGTGCACAGATTAAGGACCGTTTGGAATAGATTATGTTGTGACAATATGTAATTATCTAAATCTTATGTGCAAGTTTATGTTTTTGTGTATTTTATATAAAGTCATAAGCTCACAATTTGGGATTTAGGGGCTTTGGATAGAGCAGTCCGGATTGAATTGTATTGGGCCTTGATGTTAGCCCATTTAAGCCCAACGGAGTCCAGTCTACTATATAAAATATATGCTTATTATTATCACCGTCTTTATATTGGGATGTGGATAATCAATTAAAGCTAATCTTATACTATATACGTTCAGAAATAAATATCGTTTGACTTTTTGACACGTTTTTACAATAAGCTAAAAGCTATACAAAATATTAATTTTTTAGACATTTTTTTTAATAATATGACACTTATTATTAGTAAGTATTTATATTATATTAAAAAATTAGTTAAAAAATAATATTTTATATAGTCTTTAGCTCCTTAAAAAACGTGTCAAAAAGTCTAACGACATCTATTGCTGAACAGAGGTAGTATCGTTTATACAAAAATCATCAGAATGACTCAACATTTTAAAAAAAATAAACTTTTTGTGTTAGATGGTGGATCTCGTACCTTTATCCTTTATGATTCCTCATAATCACAATACTTGTTGCCCCCCACATGATGCGAATAATAAAAAAGTTTAATTGAAATTAAACTTTTTGTGTTAGATGGTAAATCTTTTGTATTATCTCTGTCTTTCACATAGGTAGTATCAGAGCCTGATTTAGGTTAGTTTGGCTTGAGATGTAGGTTGTTGAAGATCAATAAAAGATTATCTCTCATTGGTTATTGTAATGTATAAAATCTGCACCCTCATTCTTGAAGAAGATCGAAGGAGTTTCATTGACATAAACCTGCAATTTAAGAAAAAAATAAGGTCAAATGGGACTTATTTTTGAAAGGTCCTCCAACATTCGAGTCAGATCCTGTTCTCCTTCCCTCTAATAATGGAGGTTGAGGTGGAGACCATTCTCATTTTACTTTTCCTCCTCCTCTTTCACCAATATGGCATCAACAAGAGATCATTGAGGCGAAGAACATTATTTGGTAATTTTTCAATTTAAATATTAAATTTTCATGTGTATTGTTACATTTTGAAGTATAAATATAATATTTATAATTAAAAATTAGTGAAATCGATATATCCCGTTATATCCCCGATATATCATTTTTACTTCTAACTGATACGACCCCGATACGCGATATTTATAACCTTGACATTGCCAAATGGACCCTAATCAAATAAAAAAACAAAACCCAAACCCCAGTGGGCCGTGGGTAAACTTTGAATGGTAAGTTTGATTATGGACTTGTTGTTAGCTTGTGAATGGTAGATCAATCTGCACTTAAAATACTTATTCACTTCAACCGGCCCTTCAATTAGAAATACGATAAGGATAAGGGCCAAGTCAATTCATTCCCGTGTTTAAAACGGTTGACACACGCGGTGCAGCCACTGGTTTTCACTGCGGTAATAACTGCTTTTGAGATATGTTTTTTTTTTTTGATTAAGTAATAATTCGGATGCGAAACCGCTATCCGACAGCATTTTTTCGAATGAGATCGATAAGACCCGGGTCAGTGTATAGAGAAGAGACGGAGGCAATATGAGTAAGATTTGCAACCTTATCTGCCACGCAATTGCCGATACGAAGAACGTGTGAAAACGAGACTTCGTAAAACCCAGTAAGTAGAGTGCTAATATCTGACATAATTAGTTCAATTTCCTATGAACATTTGATTCTAGACTGTAAATGATTGATGATGGTCAGTGAATCTCCTTCAATTATAATTTTGGAGATTTTCATCTCGAGAGCCCGCAGAACGCCCACCCTCAAAGCCAAGGCTTCTGACATTAAAGGGGATTGGTGTCCAATTAGTTTACTTCCCATTGCTACTAAATTCCCTGTGTTGTCACGAATGATGTAGCCTATCGAGCTTTGCCGTTGGCCGGAGGCAGAACCATCGAAGTTTAGTTTCAATTTCCCAGTTGGTGTTTTTTTCCATTTTTCCTTCTTCCTAATACTCACATTTTCCTTAGGGGTATTTACTCGTTGTTGTATTTTGTTTTTATCCTATTCGTTGTGCTTTCCTGCTTTGCTCCATTCATTAATATATGAGTCAACAAGCTTTTCAAATCCTCTAGCATTTGACATTTTTTGTTGTTGGAAAATCAGTTTGTTACGAATAATCCAGATGGTCCACCAGTGGAATACCAGTTTTTGTTTTTGTTGTGTATCAAGTAGTCTGTCTAATTTTGTCATTAATACCTTGACATTTCTCGATAATATGATATTGTCTGAAATTTATGATTTCACTCTTGGCGATAAACTTGAACAGCAGAGAGAGTATCTACATTCAAACAGTAGATGGGTAGTGTCTTCTTCATGGTGATTGCACAAGGCACAATAAGGTGGTATTGCTATTCCTCTTCTGGCGAGACGAGCAGCTGTTGGGAGTCCATTATGACAGACTTTCCACATGAAATTCTTAATTTTAGTTGGAACATTTAAGTTCCAGATCCATGCATTATTGTCACTATTAAGCTCTGTTGTTCTTGTATTAAGTTTATACGCACTAGACCTCGTAAACCATCCTTTTTTGTCCGGCCACCAATACATTATGTCATGTATTTGATTTATTAGGAGGGGAATCTCTGCTATCTGTTGCGCAATATCATTTGGCATTATCGTTCTAAGTTTTTTCCAGATTCCATGCCCCATTTCGAATATACTGATCAACAGTTTCTTCCCAGTTGATTTTTGTCGGGTCGAGACAAGCATTATGAATATTCTTAACCGGAGCCCATTTGTCATGCCAGAACTTGATTGTTTTCCCATCGTCGACTGACCATGCTAGGCCTTCCTTAAATGGCTTAATAAGTTTTCTCAGTTGCATCCATTGCCATGAGGCATTTCCTTTCTTCTCAAATTTAAGTATTGGCGTTGACTTTAGATATATGGTTGATAATTTTAACCCATCAATTATCTGGTTCAGCCATTATTTTCCAAATAAGTTTCATTTGTAGTGCCTCATTCATTTCATTTGTTTTTCTTAATCCCATTCCTTCTTTCGCTTTTGATCTACATACTTTGTCCCATCCTATAAGGGGTTTGTATTGGAGGTCTTTGTTCCAGAAGAAGGTCCTATTGATTTTGTCTAATGCTGAGTGAATTGTCACCGGGAGCATGAAACTTTGCATAGCGAACAGTGGTTTAGAAGCTAAATTTGAATTTATTAACACCGACCTCCCATGTTGAGATAGTGAATCGGCTCTCCATTTTGATAATTGATTAGTTGTTTTGCCAATGACTTCTTCAAATGTGCTTTTATTTGCTCTACCATCAACACCCGGAGAGCTTTTGAGATATGTTTGAGCTAATAGGGAGTAGTTTTAATATTTATATATGTACACTAAAAATATATATATTTCCCACCAAATATATATATTATAAGATTTTTAAAAAAGCTATTTGGGTCATTTGAAAAGACCTTCTCGGCTTGGTTGAGAAAAGAGTGCATATGTACACGCTGAAATTGTTATTCTATCATCTTTACAAAAATGTATATGAATAATAAATGACAGCGGAGAGAGAATTAATTAAACTAGATAATTCATCTATCTCAAAATATAGACCATTTGTCTTTTTGACACATTTTTTTTAAAAGCTAAAAATTCTATAAAATATCAACTTTTTAATCAATTTTTTTAAAATAATTAATACATATGAATTTATAAATCTTTTTAATAATTCATAAAGTTTTTAATTTCTTAAAATCGTGTCTAAGAATCAAACGACCTAGGGTTCGTTTGGTTGGAAATGGAAAAACCCAGGAAGTACAAAAACCCAAGAAGTAGCTAAAATATATGTGTTTGGTTGAATTTTTTTCCGCAGAAAAATCCATGAAGCTAAATTCTCAGGAAGTTCAATTCCTCCATTTCAAAGGAATTTAACTTACCTACTCCCCCCTAGGTAAGTTGCAATTCCCCCATTTTCTATTTAAAAATTTTCAATTCCCCTATTTAATCCTCTAAACTAAAAAGTTAACCAAACAGATTTTCACAATTCCCGTGAATTAGACTTCCTGGGAATTCAATTCCCATGAAATAACTTCTCGGGAATTTCGATTCCCACATTTAACCAAACGAGCCCCTATATTTTAAAATAAAAAGAGTGATTAATTGGGTGAAGATCTCATCACCCAACTCATCTCATATGCAAGGCAATAAGCTAAAATAGGATTTGTAAAACCCCGGCTTGAGAATGAACGCGCCCCCACGCGCCCATCTCCTTCCTGCAAAACTTTCACACCAAACCCTAATTCCCAAATCCAATCACTCCAAAATCTCTCAGATTATCCCTCTTTGTCCCAAAATTGACAAGATCTGTGTTGGCTTGTCCTCAATAAGAGTAATTAAGAAGAGATTTCCATGGTTGAGCAAGGTTGAGGGCCGAAAAGGGAGCGAGAAGAACGTCAGTTGGAAATTGAGTGAGCCCGTTTGGAAGAACTTCAGAAAAAGGAAGAAAATACTCGTTTACGGGTGGTGGTGTTGCAGCGCGGCTCTAGCTCGGAAGGAGTCTTCTTACCAAAGAATGGTTATTGTTGATGGCAATCATAGGTTCTGGGGAGGCTCATTCTCCCTAGAATGGTTACTGCTGCCTTCTCGCCGGATTGCCTTCGCCTCTGGTCAGGTTGGTCGGGGTAAGAGTCTCTCTTACCGCCATCTCCTCTCTCTTCTATACATCTATAAGAGTAAAGAGGTTGGATTCTTAGTAATCCATCTTACCGCACCTTCATATTCTCTCTTATCTGTCTTTTCTCCAAATCTCTATGCTAATCTCTTTTTTATGGTTATTTCGTTCATGGCACCCACATCTGAAAACAAAGGGAAAAACCCCATGGGGAACGATTCTCTCGTTCCCCATCTTAAAACCCCCGGAAAGGGACAATACCAGCTTCATATGGGAGAAATCCCTTCCAAGGCGAAAATCTCAAATGCCGAAGTCGTCGGAGAAAGCACAATGTATAAGGAGAAAATGTCCCACGCTCCCAAGGTGGTTATGGAGAAGCTGAAGACGATTCAGAGTAGCATCCAGGAGAACAAGCTGTTCGAACTAAGGTTCCATCTCTCGACAAATCGCTGGAGTATATCCTTCGATCCTTGGACTGAATCCTTCATCCTCTTGGAACTTTCGGTAAGGATCCCCGATCTGTCAACTAAATTTGTAAGTAATTCTATCTTAATATACTTTATTGGGGAAAACAGAATCAGGAAATTATCAAGACAAATTTCGGGGATAGTGTTTGGTTTGGTCGAACGGATTGTTTGCTATGCCTCTCTCAAACCTTTGATGACTTGTATCAGCGTTATTTTAGTGGGGTGTCTCTTTCTTCTCTTCAAATTCTACATGAAAACCATGTCCTCAAATGTAAGCCCAGTTGATAGTGTACACCCCATTTGGGCGTTGTCTCTCTGTTGCATATCTCCCTCCCAAAACCTCCCTAAAAAATCACCTCTTTTAAATCATAGACATCCTCTCCTCATTAAGAATAAGAGCCTTTGGACTATCACATATGACACTTTAGGGTGGCTCATCTGTTTGACTAAGCCTTTTAATATTACCTATATGAAATTCTCAGGACAACCTTTATGTGATATGATTGAATGTGCACAGACTAGTTATATTGATGAATCTTGTGGTATGCTTTCATATTTACTTTGGGGCATGGTAACCTTGAGCAAATTTATGGTGGAATTGAATCCTATATTTGACTTGGGAGATCGTTCTGTGCTCTTTGTCTTTCTCTTAAGTAAATTATTCTCGAGTTTTTTCGGACAGGTCTTTTGTCAAGCTATGCATCTGTATGAAAATTATTATTGCGAGCCCATGCTATCTAAGTGGATTGATGGTTTACTGGATGAAAAATCAGTTTCTACTCAGAGAATAATTCCATTGCTTGTATGGTGGAGTGTTACCAATTGGCATGTACAAAAGTTCACCTTGCGTCTCATGCATTCAAAGCACTTTGATTATAAAACAATTTATATATCAATGGACAATAATGTCGACAACTATTATTGGTTATGGTTATTGTGCAGGTGGTATGATCAGCTGAATGCTGATTTTACCGTGTGTGAAAACATATGGTGTAGGACTGTATTGTGTATTACTTTTCTGATGCATGTGTTGTCTAAGTGTTTTGATCTTATAAGCTTATGTGATATGGATGGGGGTGACTTCCTGGAAGGAGGAAATAATGAGAGTGAAATAGGATATCGGTTGAACATCTCTTATTTGAATTGGCATTCCAATGAAATTTCTTTTGGTGAGTTACTTATGTATTGGACTAAATTTCCACCAAATTATTTTTATTGTATGGGTAACCTTTCCTCCATAATGTATAGATTACCACCAATTTATTTTCATCAGAATTTGATGAAAATGAAGAAATCTCTGGAGAATACGACTGAGATGGTGAAAAACTGGTGTCTTTGGAATATTAGTGCAGGTGTTTTCCACACCCTGTTTGTGTATACCCTTTCTGCGGCAAAACTTGGTTTGAGGAGGCCAGGCCCCCTTAAAATCACTTTGTGCAATACTACCAAGGTCGACGAGAATTCTAGTGTCTTCGGAATACTAGTGATGGTTTATGTAATATATTTGGTTCACCCTTCTCATCCACATAGACAGGAAACACTTACATTTATTTGGATTAGTTATATGTTTGGGTACTCTGTCATGAAAATCTGCGTTTATGTGGATTCTGCCATATCAAACTCATTCAAGCTGCATGATCAGCTACCTTTACACTCCTATAAAAGCACTTGGATGAGCCTGTGTGCAATCCACCTTGCTCTTCCTTCCCATCTAACTTTCTATTGTTATTCTCAAGTGCTTACTCGCCATCTCTTTGTTTGTGACACAGCCATGACATCCCCTTCAAAGGATAAAGGGAAAAAACCCATGGGGAATGTTTCTTTCATTCCCCACCCAAACACATCCCGAAAGGGCAAAAATCAGGTCTGGTTGGGTAACGCCATCCCCACGGAGAAAAATTCAAAGCAGGCAACTGTTGAGGAAAAAAGGCGGAAGAAGGAGAAGTTTGAAACAACAAGTCTAATGGCAGGTAAAACCACATTTCTGTTAATTTCAATCAAAATTAGCTACAATTTTGTTATTTTTTATACCCCCTCTCCTAACTACTGGTTTCTAGCAACCCAAATAAGTGTGAATCAACAAGCCAAATGGCAGGTTAAAAACCCCTCTCTCGCACCTCTTCAAATTGCTACTAGAACAAATTATCTTAAAAACCCCACTATAATGGAAATCCGTAATCATCTAGTTAATAAACTATACTGGTGTATTATCCTAATAAAAAATAGAACATACATGCATAAAAATTCTTTCATTAACAAACCGGTAAAAAGATCAAAGCTTAAACATATTAGAGATAACTTTAATAGGAGAACTCTATGTAATAGGATTCTTCCATGGCTACCCGTAACCTCCTCTCAAAGTCTAACCGGCTACAAGATGGGTATTCATATCTTACCCAACCCAAACCATAACTTCCTAATAAATTACATAGAACACATCTCCAATGAAAAGAAGAGTATGACCGTCCCTCAAAGCACCATCATGAACCTCAAAATAAATAACACAAGAATCTTCCACGAATGGCTCCTTTGGTGGATGGCAGATAGGTATAATTATAACCCACAACCAAACAATCAAATACAAAACTCACAAAGAGTACAAAGCGGGTATGGGCGGCAACACCTTCTGCCGGCTCATACAAACTCAAAGGGATCATGATTATAAGATATTGGAACTGCAGAGGAATAGGAAAGACTACGTTCTGGACAAATATCAGTGCTTGGCGCACAACTGACCATATACAGATTCTAATTCTAGCGGAAACAAAAACTGAAAGAGAACCGAATGAATCTCTTTGGAAAAGTGCTGGATTCACAAATATCTGTTGGTCCCCGGCCACTGGTCGTGCGGGTGGGATCGCAGTACTATGGAACGAAAACTCCTTTACTAATGAAATTATCTCGGTGATTTATCACCTCCCAAGAATTATTGCAATAAAATATGTAAACACGACGGAAAATTTCGAGTGTCTAATGTTCTTTGTTTATGCCCCTCCTAACCCGGCGGAAAAAGAGGCTTTTTGGCAAAATCTCTCACTACTGATTCTACAAAGTAACCTCCCTTGCCTAGTTATGGGAGACCTGAACGAGATTAGTCAACCATCGGACAAAAGTGGCGGGGCGGAAACATCATTGAATAGATTTCAAAGAATTATGGATTTCAAAGATGCTTGCTCCCTAACGGATATCCCAAGTTTTGGAAACCCATTCACATGGAGGAAAAAACAAGAAGGTCCTGACAACATCTTTGAAAAAATTGATAGGGTTCTGGTCCATCAGGAGGTAATAAATTTCTTCCCTGACATCGCAACTAAAAATGGAGCATTTTCTTCCTCGGACCATTGCCCAATCACAATCACCCTATCAAAGAACGCTCCATTTAAACCACCTCCTTTTAAATTTGAGAACGTTTGGCTTCAAAGAAAAGACTTTCGCAATATCGTCAAGCAATCATGGAGAGCTACCTGCTCTGGATCTGCTATGTTCAAAATCATATATAAATTGAAAATTCTCAAACAGAAGGCGAAAGCTTGGAACAAGAAAATATTTGGTAATATCTTTCGACAACTCCAAGAAGTCGATGAAGCTCTACAGTCAATCCACTACCTAAACCAAAACTTGAGTTCATCCACAAAGGAAAAAAAACCTCCTAACCAAGCGAGAAAAGCTGCTCCATTTCCACAAAACCTTTTGGAATCAAAGAGCTAAGACAAAACACTTGAAACTAGCAGATTCTAACTCGGCCTACTTCCATAGAGTAGCCTCGGGAAGAAGAAATAGGAAAATCGTTAGAACAATTACTTCTGCCGAAGGGACTCAAATCGTTGGGGATGAAAATATTAGAAAGGAAATACAAAGAGACTTTGAAAAGAGATTTAGACGAGAACAAACCTTCCCAATACAACAGTTGCAAGAATACCTTTCGTGTATCAACCCTGTCATCACAGATGAGGATAATAACTTTCTAATCACACAACCAACTAATAGTGAAATAAAAAAAGCGGTGTTCTCACTAGGAAACAACAAATCTCCTGGACCCGATGGAATGACAACTGAACTCTATAAAAAGTATTGGGAAATTGTGGGAACTGACATTACCAAGGCAGTAAAAGCTTTCTTCCACTCTGGACATCTGCTTAAACAAATCAACCACACCTTTATCTCACTTATACCAAAAAATGATAACCCCTCCACGACTACACATTATCGACCGATCAGTCTTTGCTCCACACTATATAAAATCATCTCCAAGTTAATCACTGAACGACTAAAAATGATAATAGGAAAAGTAATACATCCCCTTCAAGGAGCCTTTGTTTCTGACAGAGCAATCCAGGACAACATACTTATCGCTCACGAAATATTCCACTCATTTCGTACAAGGAAAGGCATGAAAGGTTGGGCTGCTATAAAACTAGATATGGAAAAGGCGTACGGCAGAGTGGATTGGCAATTCACAAAATTAGTACTCCAACGTTTTGGATTCAACCAACGATTTCGTTCTCTGTTCTAGTTAATAATGGACCCACGGAACCCTTCAAACCATCGAGAGGACTACGCCAAGGAGACCCTCTATCTCCCTTCCTCTTTCTGCTTGGTGCAGAAGTATTAGCTCGTAAACTGTCGATAGACGCTGAAGGACCAGATAATAGTATTGGCTTTAAATTTGGATATTCCGGACCTAGCATCCCCTTCTTGGCATTTGCAGACGACATTATTATTTTCTCAAAGGGAAGCAACTCGGCATGCACAAAAGTGAAAGAAATAATTGAAGACTACTGTAAATACTCAGGTCAGAAGATTAACTATCACAAGTCATCCTTTCAACTCACGCCCGGCATCTCGAGGACAAGAGCACGGGATCTAGAAGGGGTGCTTAATATACCCTTAGAACGAATTTTGGAGAAATATTTGGGCTGCCCAATCATAAATGGACAGGTTACGAAGGAAACCTTCGGGGACATTATATGCAAATCTAGAGAACAACTCAGTAAATGGCGGGCTAACTCCTTATCCCAACAGGGCAGAGCCACTTTAATAACATCAAATCTCTCTTCAAAACCCCTATATTCCATGCAGACCTTTTTGCTCCCCGCTTCAATACACAAACAACTTGATCAAATCAACAGAACCTTTTTTTGGAACAAGGATGTGCAACACAGTCCGTTGATTAGTTGGGATAAAATATGTAAATCCAAAGCCGCTGGCGGATTGGGAATACGTAAAGCAAGGAAAATGAACGAAGCCCTCCAACTAAAACTGCTTTGGAAAATTTTGGCGGAACCTGATAACAACTGGGTTAGAATAATACAACACAAATACCTAAAAGAAAAGCACATTCTTAACTATTCTAGGAGTGGGAATGCTTCGTGGCAATGGTCAAAACTTAGCTCCCTGATTCCAAATTTCAAATCAGGGCTTATTTGGTCAGTAGGAGACGGAAAGTCCATCGATTTCTGGAAAGACAATTGGGTAACAACAGAGCCTATTTTGGATAAGATCGAACCCCAACCCATCATAGACCAAAAAGAAACTGTAAGTGAATATATAATGGGGGGGGGGGGGAATGGTGGAGAGAAAAGCTAGAATCCATTCTCCCCGAAACTATAACAAAAGAAATCATCAAAATCCCACTTCCTATCAATCCCCTCGCGGATAGGCTCTACTGGTGGCCGGACAAAAAGGGCTGGTTTACAACATCATCTGCCTATAATCTAATCTCGTCCAAAAATCAAACAAGGTCGGATGGCTTCACATGGATCTGGAAAATAGATGCTCCTCCAAAAGTGAAAAATTTCATGTGGAAAATCAAACAAAAAGGACTACCAACAACCACAAGATTAGCCCAGAAGGGGATTCTTGTTCCCAACACATGCATACTGTGTAACCAATCAGTGGAAGATGATATTCACATATTCATAGAATGCCCATTCAATAACTTTCAACAACAATTTCCAAGAGAAATATCACAAAAAGTCAATACACTAATATCAGAAAATCGAGACATGGATCAGATTCTCCAGCTACTAAGTACCACCCTATCAAAGGACAACATACAGAACCTAGCCTTTAGATGGTGGACTTTGTGGTTGGTGAGGAACCAAATTATATTCAGAAATGCCAAGATCCCATCTCTTGTGGGCATTAAAAAAATGATTCTGGAAAATATTGACAGCTGGAGGAAAACCATGAAGTTGGACATTGTAGACGATGGTGATCCTATTATCCGGAAAGGAGGAAAAGTCCATCCTACAAACACAAAAAGCACTACTCGACGGAAAAAACCACCCGTGGGCAAATACAAATTAAATTTTGATGGATCATATTTGTCAAATGCAAAGAGTTCCATTGGTTATATTATACGGGACTGGAATGGCATCCCAATCAGCATGGACGGCAGGGAGATTGGGGGACACTCTCCTATTATGGCAGAAGCATTGGCTCTACGATTTGGGGTGGAAAAGGCCAAGGAATTAAACATCAACAACTTAATCATTAAAGGGGACTCAAAAATAATTATAGATTTCCTAGAGACACAAACAAGCTGTCCTTGGGAAATAGAGTTAGTTATGTCAGATATTCAGACGATTCTCCTAGGTATACAAAATATAAGAGTGTCACATATTCCCCGTCTTGGTAACCGGGTAGCTGATAAGGTTGCACACCTTTGCTACTCTAACAGGGGACCTGATCTATACAACCACACAGGTCTTCTTGACCTCGTCCGGCAGGACGCTTTCGGGTAGAGTTTTCTCATCCGAATTTTTACCTAATCAAAAAAAAAAAAAAATCTCATATGCAAGGCATAAGGCAGAATTTACCAAAACCCGACTCAAAATGTCGAGTATAACATAAACCACCAAAAAATTGATACAAGAGGATAAAGGAGTTTAACATGAAATTAACATTTATTAATATTTACATATTAAGAAAAATACATTAATTTTTTGATCCAACAAAAAAATACATGAATTGCTATGGGGTAATTGGTGTAATGTTTCAAGGAATAGGTTAGATGCACCTTTACCCAAAATATATACATTGATCCCTAGTCTTCGAGGAAGCAACAAAAGAGTTTTGCCAAATGCATCCTAAGAGGAGATATGTTTTTAGCATACACGGGGGTGGGGAATTCTTCTTCTTCAAGGCTTTCATCCTTCACCTCGACCTCATTTTTGATATGATCCTCCATGAGGGAGACGTCGTCGACATCTCCCTCTGACGTTGTGCTGACAATCGTCTCATCTACCTTATATTGCGCCGCGTGCTCCAGATCCTTCTTTACCTCATGCTCCTTGTCCTAAAATTTCATTAATCAACCATTAATTTTAAACTTCATATGCAGTTTTTAAAACAGTTTTTCTATCTTACATATACACTTTTATTTATAAAAATGGACACTTCGCTTTAATGTATATTTTGTGTTAATTATAATTGCTTACTTTTTTTGTAAGGAGAATCATCGTAAGCTTCATATAGGAATATGATCAATGGAGACCATATAGTTTTGACAAATATAAGAATTAATGGATTAAGCTCTAAACATTGTGCTTGCTACCTAAATGACGAGAAAGGTAGACTTGTTAATTACCGAGTTACCAAGGATTAGATTATATGAAATGGAAGAGGGAGTAAATTGTTAAGGATTTATTTAGTGGCCACGATAAAAGTTGATGTTTTATGATCGATGTACTTATTTCATTTGTGTTAATGAGATCTAAGAATGAGCAATTAGTCACTTGAATTCAAATAACCTTAAGAATATGACTTACCAAAGCCAAAGCGACGGTGGTGAGGGAAGTGACCTCGACAACATTCTCAATGCGTGTGTGGTGTTTCATCTCCTCCTCGTAAACTGTCTCTTCATTTTCTTTGAGAAGTTGTGTGACGCCCTGTGGCGGTTGAACCCCCTCTTCCCTAACAGATATTGGGTTGTGGTCTAAGAGCTCGTAAATGTGAAGCTCACAATTCTCTTTCTCCTCCTCTAACACCACCGCCTCAACCTCTTTCTGGGAGTGGAGGTTGTGAAGGTAGAGCACTTTCTCATATTGCTTCTCCTCTTCCTCTTTTACCATAACATCTTCAATAACCTTCTTTTGATGGTGGAAGAGGTTAGGGAGGTGGAGAACGCTCTCGTGTTGATTCTCCTCTTCCTTTTTGACCACCAGAGCCTCAGAAGCCTCCTTTTGGTGGTAGAAGAGGTCAGGGAGGTGGATAATGCTCTCATGTTGCTTTTCCTCCTCCTCTTTCACCAATATGGCATTAACAACCTCTTTCTGGTGGTGGAAAAGGTCGTTGAGGTGGAGAACATTCTCAAGTTGCTTCTCATCTTCCTTTTTCTCCACTATGGCTTCAAAGACCTCCTTCTCGTGGAGGAAGAGGCTATCAATGTGGAGAATGTTCTCTTTTTGATTCTTCTCTTCCTCTCCTACCACTACGACCTCAGTAGCCTTCTTTTGGAGGTAGAGATCATTCTTGTGTTGCTTCTTCTCTTCCTCTTCCACTACCATGATTTCAGGGGCCTTCTTTTGTTGGTGCAAGAGGTTATGGAGGTGGGTAACGTTCTTGTGTTGCTCTTCCTCTTCTACCAATACAACCTCAGTAGCCTCTTTTTGACAGTTAAAGAGAGTGTGGACATAGAGAACACTCTCATTTTTCTTCTCATCTTCCTCTTTCACCACCACTGGTTCTAACTCAACCTTGTCATGATGATAATGGACAAGCCCATTCATACTATGGTTCTCCCCTTTCTTCTCCGCCACCTTCTTAACATTATCCTCCTCCTCCACCACATGCTTCTTATCAAGCTCGAAAAGGTCATGGAGGTGGTGGTGCTCGTTCTTGTCATCAACAACCTCATTTACCATCATATGATTACCCTCCTCCGTCTTGGGGTGGAAGAAGTCGTGGCGATGCTCCTTCGACTTCTTATCATTCTCACCAGTCGTCACACCATTATTCCTCTCCTTGTTATGGCGGTGGAACAAGCCAAGGTGGATGCGGTGGTGATGTTCTTTCTCATCCTTCTCCTTGTTGACTATTGCCTTATGATTGTTGAAGAGCACATTGCCCTCAAAGATCCCATGATGGCACTTCTCCAAATTAACCTCCTTTACAACCGCCTTCTTTTCATCTTCCATTTGGAAGAGATCATTAAGATGAAGATGCGCTCTCTTCTCCTTCGTCGCCCCTAACTTCTCCTTCTCATTTGGCTGCTCTAGTTTCGTCTTTTCCGCCTTGTCATGGTGGAAAATCCCATGGAGGTGGTGCAACTTATGGTGCTTCGCCTTCTCTTTCACCGCCTCAGTTGCCTCCTCCGCCTTATTCTTTTGTGCATGGTGGAAGAAGTGGTGGTGGTGGTGTTTGTTCGTCTGTTCCTCATGAGCCATATTTTGAGTAATAATGTATGTATGTACTATATATATCTTAGGAAGATATTTAGTCACTTTATTGATCTTTTTTTTTTTGGATGTGATAGTTGCTTGCCCTGCCTAAATGATACATAGCCTATATATATATATATATATGAATTAAGATGATTTTTCTCTATAAAATAAGATCCGAAGATGGCGGCCTTGAATGATTTGATAGAACCCTAATTAACGTTGAAACTGCTATAGCTGTTTAATTAAGGATGACCGCGAATGGTTTCAATATGGTCCTACGGCTCATTTACTACTATACTTGCAACTAGTATAATTAACTACGTACGGTATATATATATATAAACTCATTTACTACTAGACCGCGAATGATTTTTTTTTTTGGTCATCTAAGATAAGGCTAGG
The DNA here is from genome assembly GCA_037127255.1 of Persicaria tinctoria. Classification (NCBI taxonomy): domain Eukaryota; kingdom Viridiplantae; phylum Streptophyta; class Magnoliopsida; order Caryophyllales; family Polygonaceae; genus Persicaria; species Persicaria tinctoria. Next base: position 5,354,652 of record JBANSL010000010.1, read on the forward strand.
GTTTGACACACTTTAATTTCAAGATATTGGTGGTATAAATTAGGTGAGTTAATTATCTCAATTATAAATTATGTTCAACGCCGTGTAATGGATCGGAATATATGGACGTCTCGATCCCTAGTTTAAGATGGCCTACGTAACAGTGGACATCGATATCAAATGTATTCAAACAAGATTAGAAAATTAATTCATACCTAAAAAATTGTATAAATTAAAGACATATATCCATAATCAAAATCCATGTATGGATGCACGAAGGAAGGAATGGATGGATGGATGGATGGGGGTGGGCTAAGGTTTTAATTACCCTTTTATTGTCAACGCACGAATGGTTCGTACTTTTTCTTTTTTTGATGACGAGTAACCCGCCTTCGACGGTAAACTCCGTGAACGTGACCCAACCAACAAGAGTCACGTACCAGGTAAATCTTAGATAAATCTAAGGAAAGGTGAAGAGGCAGGAATCGAACCTGAGACCTCCTTACCACCCTCCTTGCTCCACGTACACCACTAGGACACCCCGATTGGGGCAATGGTCCATACTTAATTCGCAGTAACGCAAATGCAAACTCAAAATGCTAAGAGATTTTAATCATTTTATTATAATCAAACCGAAAAAAAAAAATTTGATACAAGAGTATAACATACGTACGTACTTTAACCTAAAATGATTTTAACATTTTATATTTGCAGATTCAAAGAATAAATAAAAATTTGAGGATACATGTTTTGGGGGATTAGGTTTGGATGCACCTTTAATTACTAGAACTAGTCGTCGAGGAAGCAACAAAAGAGTTTTGCCAAACGCACCCTAAGAGAAGATATGTTTTGAGCATCCTCAAGGGTGGGGAGTTCTCCTTCTTCTTCTTCAAGTCTCCCCTCCTTTTCTTCGACCTTCTTTTTGAGATGATCTTCCATGAGGGAGACTCTGGCGGCTCCCCTAGACACTACACCGGCGATCATCTCAACCACCTTGTGCTCCATCGCGTGCTCCGGGTCCTTCTTTACCTCATGCTCCTCATACTACAAGTTCATTAATCAACCATTAATTTAACACTTCGTATGCATTATAAATTAGATCCAAATAAATATTCCTGCTTTTTTTTTTAACATTTAATTAGGTTCCATCTAAAAGATTAATACTTCTTACCAACAAATATATTACATTAAAAAATAATAATAATAATAATAAAAAGTTAATATATTATACTATAGTTTTTAGCTCCTTAAAATACGTGTTTAAAAGTCAAACGACATGTATTTTGGATCAGAGGTAGTAGAATACATGGTGTTATTTTTATCTCTTTGGCCATGCATGTTTCATTTCCATGACAAAAGTTCCAATAAGTCTTCATAGGATAATGTTTGTGGGGTTTTTATACAAATTCTCCATGTAAATAGTCACGTACTATCCAATTATCCATACACCAATTATATGCAAATTTTATTTTCCTTTCGGTGAATTCCGGACAAATTAATGAGGTTTTAGTTTTTTAGCCGAATCATTAGTTAAATTTTCATTTTAAAAATGTACCATGCGTTGATCATATCTATATAGTATTATTTTTAATTGAAAGTTTTCTGTATAACAATTAATTAACAAATACACATTCATTGTTTACGTGAGTCCATTTAAAACAGTAAATTGTACTAGTAGTGCTTTAATTTGCTAGCTAAATGATGAGCAAGGAATTAATTAGGCTATATAGTAATTGGTAAGTATTTATCTACCCTGATATAAGTTGATTACTTATAAAGTTATAAGGTGATGTTTGATGATGTACTTGTTTGGGTTAATTAACAAGATTATGAAAATTAGAGATTGGCCACATCAATTGAAATAACCTTAAGAAGGTAAATGCAAATTACCGAAGCCAAAGCGGCAGTGGAGAGGGAAATAACCTCGGCAATATGCTCAATGCGCGAGTGGTGGTTCATCTCCTCCTCGTACAATTTCGCCTTCTTTTCCTTGAGAAACTGTGCAATGCCTTGTGGCTCCTCAACTTCCTCTATCGTCGATGAGTTGTGGTGTAAGAAGTGAGGGAGGTGAAGTCCATGGTTCTCTTTCTTCTCCTCTACCTCCATAGCCTCAGGCTCTTTCTGATGATGGAAGAGGCTATGGAGGGGGAGAATGTAATCGTGTTGCTTCTCCTCTTCCTCTTTCACTGGCTCTGAAACCTTGTCATGATGATAATGATGGAAAAGCCCGCGGATGCTATGGTGCCCCTCTTTCTTCTCCTCCACTACTTGAGTTGCACCATTTCCATGGTGGAAAAGCCCAAAGTGGTGCTCCACCTTCTTAACACTATTCCCATCCGCCACCACATTCTCCTCCTTCTGATCCTGGTGGAAGAGGTCATGCAGATGGTGGTGGTGCTCCTTCTTATCATCAACAGCCTCATTTACCGCCACATGATTACCCTCCTCCGTCTTATGGTGGAAGAAGCCAAGGTGGTGCTCCTTCGTCTTCTTTTCATTCTCATCAACCACCACACCATTATTCTTCTCCTCACTATTATGGTGGAAAAACCCAAGGAGGTGGTGGTGGTGGTGATGTTCCTTCTTTCCCTCAGCCTTGTTGACTACCGCATTCTCCTTGTGATGGTGGAAGAGCCCATGGAGATGGGGCAACTTATGATCATGGAGATGAAGATGCCCTCTCTTCTCTTTTTTCGCCCCTACCTCCTCCTTCTCATGTGGCTGGTCTAATTCCGTCTTCTCCGCCTTATCATGGTGGAAAATCCTATGAAGGAGGGGCAACTTATGGTGCTCCACCACCTTATCCTCCACCACCCCTACTGCCTCCTCCGCCTTATCCTCTTTTGCATGCTGAAAGAAGTGGTGGTGGTGGTGGGTGTTCATCTGTTCCCCGTGAGCCATATATTTTGGGTAATGTATGTATGCACGCACGTACGTAAGTACTATATATATATACCTTAGGAAGATATTTAGTCACGTTATCTGCCCTTCTTTTTTTTGGTTGTGATATTTGCTTTCCCCACTTTGTTCTTAACCTAGGCCTGCATAAATGCTCTATATATAAGACATTATAGGATTTTGTTTCTATGTGTTGATGTTACTTCTCTCAAAAATAGGAAACGCACAAAGATTCCTGGAATATATGATTTGATAGAACTCCAAAGTTGAAACACCATGAACGGTTTCAATATTTTTGTCCTACGTACGGCTCATGCCTATATTATCTAGTGAATTGGTCGATCAATATCCCTTTTTTTTTTTAATCATGTTTAATCATGTTTTGAGGTTGTTGACTAATCCCCACATGTTCGAACCTTATCCTGCAAAGGATCACTTGAACCGGTTATTCAAACGGCAAGTCATACCAAACAGGCTCGCCAAAGTCAATGAAGGCTTGAACACCCACTAATTACACAAAGTGTGTAAAAAGTGAGATTTGAACCTTGACCTCTGATAGCAGACATTTAGGTAGGCATAATAGGTTGCATTTAGCTTAGTTAAGATGCATAACTTGCATGATTTAAATAGAATTTGCACATTTACTCTCTATGTTGGTGGAGTCGGAATCTACACACTTTTATTGATTATTTCAGGTAAATGTGGATCCGAGGAGGAGATATGGGTTGATAACGCATTGATTGAGAAATTCAAGTTGATCGAAGAAGCTTAAATGAAGATCTAAAGAGGTCATGAGAAGAAGAAGAAGAAGAAGAAGAAGAGAGTCTAAACGAAGAACAAGTTTGCAGAAGTTATCGCCCGACAAACTGAACTTGGTTTGCACTTTCCGATCTGGAGTCATCGGTTGTCCAATTGACTATTATGACTATGCATTGGAAAATCTCTTTTTTCAGAGCTACAACTTTCATGTTGACGACAAGAGTTCGATCGGCATTTTCTGTGAATGACAGGTGAAGAGACCGCCGCAATAGAGGCAGCGACCCCTGCATGTATGCCACAGAAAAGATGTGCGGCGACTGCCGAATTTATGCAGCGGTCTCCGCAGTTCTCATCAACAACGCGTTAGATTTATTCAAAAAAATCAAATATACATGAAAAAAATATTTCTTCTAATATATATATATATATATATATATATATATATATATATATATATATATATATATATATATATATATATACTTACTCTTTAGTAAAAGAAGCTTTTTTGTCCTAAATGAGGTTAAATAAATGAGAAATATTGAAGATTTAAAAAAGAAAATAAATACTACCTCCGTTCGGAAAAAACTTGACACTTTACAATTCATGCACGCTTTTTTAGGAGATAAAAACTATATAAAATATCTATTTTTTTTAATAATTTTTTTTACAACTTCGTAGTTATTATTAATAAGTACAAACTTGTTAAAAAAAATTTATAAAAAAATGAATATTTTATATAGTTTTTATCGTTCTAAAAAAGCGTGCATGAATAGTAAACGACAAGTTTTGCCGAACGGAGGGAGTACTCTTTATAATAATTTAAGGAGACTAAAAAGAAAATAAATAATATTTATAAGAAGTTAAAGAGACTAATTTTATAAGTACTAATACACATTCAAAAGAAGATAAAAAACTATAATGAAATATTGCAGATTTCAAAAAGAAAATAAATAATCTTTAATTATAAGAAATTAAATAGACTAAAAAGAAAATAAACAATCTTTATAAGAATTTAAAGACACTAATTTTATAAGTATTAATTAATACACATTCAAAAAAAGATAAAAAAAAGTATAATTAATGTAAAGAGTTTTAGTATAAATTATATATAAATTCATCAGAAATTTAAAATTTTAAAATATTAGTAATAAACATGGAGTAAAAAATTTAAGTTTTTATTTGAATTTAATAAGAGTTTGATACGTAAAGAATTTAAGATCATTTATTAAAAAAAATTATTAATTAGCTTAAACATTTGACCCGTGCTACCCCACTAGTACAATCGTAATTTAAGATGTTAAAATTAACCCAACGCCTAACCCACTCAATCAAGTCAAATTAAAAACAAACCCCATTTTGGGAACTTTGAATGGTAAGTTTGATTTTGGACTTCTTGTTAGCTTATAAATGCATGGTAGATCAATATTCACTCCACCCGGCCATTTCAATTCATTCCCACAGTATAGTACTGTCGACTACCGGTGACCAGCTGCTTTGCCGCCGGCGGTACGTGCAGCCAATGGTTTTTCACCGCGGTGATAACTGCTTTTGGGGGCTAACAATAAACGAGATAACGAGTTGGGTGATCGATGATCTCATCTCATCATCACCCAACTCGTCAATAGTATTGATATACCGTCACACGATGAAGTATTAACCAAAACCCGACTCAAATGCCGAGAGATTTTATTATAATCAAACCGAAAAAAAAATCGTTACAAGAGTATAACATACCGTACTTTAACATAAAATGATTTGAACATTTTATATTTGCAGATTCAAAAAATAAATAAAAATTTGACATTACATGTTATAATTTATATATGGGACTAATCATCGAGGAAGCAACAAAAGAGTTTTGCCAAACGGGCCCTAAGAGAATATATGTTTTGAGCATCCTCAGGGGTGGGGAGTTCTCCTTCTTCTTCAAGTCTCTCCTCCTTTTCTTCAACCTTCTTTTTGAGATGATCCTCCATGAGAGAGACACCGGCGGCTCCCCCAGACACTGCACCGGCGATCATCTCAGCTACCTTGTGCTCCATCGCGTGCTCCGGGTCCTTCTTTACCTCATGCTCCTCATACTACAAGTTCAACAATCGGCCATTTAATTTTACACTTCTTATGCATTTTTCGTGTATATATGAATATATGATCAATGGAGACCTTATAATTTTTTTTTAAATCTAAAAATTAATTTATTAATCTCTAAATTTGTAAGTATTTATCTACCGTGATATAAGGTGATGTTTTATGATATACTTAAGAAGAAGAATGCAAATTACCAAAGCCAAAGCGGCGGTGGAGAGGGAAGTAACCTCGGCAACATGCTCAATGCGCGAGTGGTGTTTCATCTCCTCCTCGTACACTTTCGCCTTCTTTTCCTTGAGAAACTGTGCGATGCCTTGTGGCTCCTCGTCTTCCTCTTCCTCTACCTCCGATGAGTTGTGGTGTAGGAGGTGAGGGAGGTGGAGTCCATGGTTCTCTTTCTTCTCCTCTGCCTCCATAGCCTCGGCCTCCTTCTGGTGGTGGAAGAGGCTATGGAGATTGTGTTGCTTCTCCTCTTCCTCTTTCACCACTACAGTCTCATCCTCTTTTTGGTGGTGGAAGAGGTGAGGGAGGTGGAGAGCGTTCTCATTTTTCCTCTCCTCTTCCTCTTTCACGACCACTGGCTCTGAATCAACCTTGTCATGATGATGGTGGTGGAAGAGCCCATGGATGCTATGGTGCCCCTCTTTCTTCTCCTCCACTACTTGAGTTGCACCATTTTCATGGTGGAAAAGCCCAAGGTGGTGCTCCACCTTCTTAACACTATTCCCATCCGCCACCACATTCTCCTCCTTCTGATCATGGTGGAAGAGGCCATGGAGATGGTGGTGGTGTTCCTTCTTATCATCAACAACCTCATTTGTCGCGACAGGATTACCCTCCTCCGTCTTATGGTGGAATAAGCCAAGGCGGTGCTCCTTCGTCTTCTTTCCGCTCTCATCAACCACCACACCATTATTCTTCTCCTCGATATTATGGTGGAACAACCCAAGGTGGTGGTGGTGGTGATGTTCCTTCTCCTCCTCGGCCTTGTTGACGACCGCATTCTCCTTGTGATGGTGGAAGAGCCCATTGCCCTCAAAGATCCCATGGTGCTCCTCCGATTTCTCCTCCTTTACAACCACCTTGTTTCCATCCTCCTTATGATCATGGTGATGGAGAAGTCCATGGAGATGAAGATGCCCTCTCTTCTCCTTTGTCGCCCCTACCTCTTCCTTTTCATGTGACACCTCTAATTCCGTCTTCTCCGCCTTATCATGGTGGAAAATCCCTTGAAGGTGGGGCAACTTATGGTGCTCCACCGCCTTATCCTCCACCGCCCCTACTGCCTGCTTCGCCTTATCCTCTTGTGCATGGTGGAAGAAGTGGTGGTGGTGGTGCTGGGTGTTCATCTGTTCCTCGTGAGCCATATATTTTGAGTAATGTATGTATGCACGCACGTACGTAAGTACTATATACCTTAGGAAGATATTTAGTCACGTTATCTGCCCTTCTTTCTTAATTTGGTTGTGCTATTTGCTTGCCCTACTTTGTTCTCAACGTAGGCCTTCATCCTCTCTCTATATATAAGATATTATAGGATTTTGTTTCTATGTGTTGATGTTACTTTTCTCTCAAAAATAGGAAACGAAGATGCCTGGAATATATGATTTGATAGAACTCCAAAGTTGAAACACCTTGAACGGGTTCAATATTGTCGTCCTACGTGTACTCTCATGCCTTCTTTTTTTGGTATCGCGTGGGGTTACGAGGTTGTCGACTAATCTTCACGGGTTCGAGCCCTAATCTACAAAGAACTCGAACCAGTTAGTCAGACGTTAAGCCACCAGACAGACTCACCTAAGTCGATAAAAGTTTGAGCACCCACTTATTAGACAAAGTTTGCAAGTGAACCTTGACCTCTTGCAAGCTCCTTACACACTACCAAAGATATTTCAGAGACGAATCTTTAAACAACACATAATTTTATAACGAGTCTAACATCTAATTTTCCGCTAGATTAATCTCTTTTTATTATACATAATATCAATATATATCACATATAATATACCTTCTAACAATAAAAATAAAAAGTAAGTTGCGTATATAAACCACAACTTTCTTTCTATTTTCCTTAATTAAATCATAAAAATTGGGCGAATTAATTAATTATCTGAATTTAGATTCAACGTTCTAAATGTAAATGGAATGAACGTGCATTCAGCATTGCCGTCCCTATGACTATATCTTATATATGTTGGTTAAGATATATAAGAGATGGCCTACAAATTATAGTGGGCATCAACAGTTTCATGTCTTCAATTATATATAATGAAGATTAAAAAATTCATAATTAATATTATTTGAATTGTACGTTGACATTGAATGAATGAATGGGCTAGCAGGTTTTACTTGGTGTTGACTAGAAGTTATGAATTTTTACGCTTTTATTGTCTACGCAGCACGACGAATGGTAGATATATGCAACTTGTCCACATTTAATTTATATGGGAACATTTTTGTCAAATCCAAAAGGATGTCGTTTGATTTTTTAAAACGTATTTTAAGAAGCTAAAAACTATATAATATATTAATTTTTTTTTTATAATCTAATACTTATTATCAACAAATATTAAGTTGTAAAAAAATAATTTAAAAAAAAGCTGATATTTTATATAGTTTTTACCTTCTTAAAATACGTATTAAAAAAGTCAAACGACATCCTTTGTGGATCGGAGGTAGTATATAATAATTTATTATTTTATATTTTTTTAGGAATCTATTGGCCATATGAGGTCTTGACCAAAATAGGGACATTTCTGTAATTTGACATAAAAAAAATAGGGGCAAAATGGGGAACACAATGTATTTGGGTTGGGTTATAAATAGGCCCAATTTGCTGTAATCGAATTCGGTTGAGGATTTCACAATTGAATGAAATCGGTTCTTGAGCTCTTCCTCCCAACTTGTTCGTGAGCTTCCATGGAGGTCTAAGGCTAGATCTCCTTCTGATCTGGTTTCTTTACATGGTATCAGAGCGCACGGTGATCGATGGGCGTTGAGAAGTCAATTTCTGGAGAAATCTGATTGAGAGGAAGCCATGGCAGGCAACGAGGAAGTTCTGGATGCTGTGATCGGAGGAGGAGGAAATGGCGGCGGAAATATGAACGATCCGTTGAATCTCTCCAACTCCGACCACCCTGGAGCACAGCTGGTGACGAATTTGTTCAACGGTCTCAATTTCCTGAGCTGGAGCCGAGGAATCAGGATGGCATTGGGAGCCAAACACAAAATCGGATTCATAGATGGGAGCACAAGCCTTGATTCGATCGCACCAGCAGATGTCCCAAGGTGGATGCGGTGTGACTACATGGTGAGGTGCTGGATCACAAATTCTATGAAGCCGGAGGTCCAAGAAAGCTTCATGTATTCGGAATCCGCAAAGGAGCTGTGGGACGAAATTGTGGAGCGATATGCTCAAACCAATGGACCGCTTGAGTATCAGTTGAAGAAAAGCTTGAGCAATTTGTCTCAAGGATCCATGAGTGTGGTTGAATACTTCAACAAACTGAAGAAGCTATGGGACGAGATTCTGGCTCTCGAAGGTGCACACAAGTGCAGCTGTGCAGCAAGGAATCAGTGCACCTGCAACGCCTTCAAGAAGATAGAAGAAGCGGATCAACGCAACAAACTCCTTCAGTTCTTGATGGGACTAAGTGATGTCTATGATGGTGTAGGAATCAGATCATCTCTACTGATCCATTTCCTACCATCAATCGTGCTTACTACTTAGTCAAACAAGTTGAAGCTGCTGGGGGAGGAAGTGTTGCAGAGTCATCTCAAGATGGAACAGCTTTTGCTGCTGGCAAGAGCACGGATCCGAAGAAACTTCTCAAGAAGGATAAAGAAAACAAGCTATGTACTCACTGTGGGATGAAAGGACATACAGTTGATGGATGTTTTAAAATCATTGGATATCCAGATTGGTTTAAGGATCCAAAGGGAAAGAAAGCTGTTAAAAATGCTGCAAATGCTGCTGGTTTGTTTGATTCTCCTCTCACTGATGATGATGATTGTGACTGGTGAGCTCCCTCTCGGATTTTTTTTTTTTGGTCCTTAAGCGGGCAAGGCCCGAGTTTTATTCAAATAAAGCAAAGTTCAACCCCCCTCGGATTTTTTCTGGCTCCGCCCCTGGTTACCACCCCCACGGAGTATGTTGGATCAAGCTAAACGTGGTTTTTGCCTTTTTTAATGTATTGTACATTTTCGTGTGGGACGAGCGATGGGCTCTATATGGGTTGTAGATAGGGTTGCGTTATGGACTATTAGCGAAATACTCCATATATATATTGGCTTGGGCTATTGATGCACACTTTAAATTTTACTTAATCGACGAATTGATGTTGGCAGTGTTGCTCTAGAACGAAATTAAGATGAGAGCTAGGTGCAAGTCCACGATGTCGAGCAGCAGATCGAGCAGCTTCATGCCAACTCTGCTATAGATATCATAACTCAATTGACGTTGTTCTTAGATAATTATGTTAAATATTTATCACTAGTGTAGGTTCCGTCTTGTGTGTGCACGGAGAATAAAAAAAATATAATCTAGATAAATAATCTAGATAGATTCTAATAAATAAATAAATAAAAATCTAAATATAACTAATTTTTCCCATCGAAAAATGATTGGTTCGATAAATATTATATGTAAATATTTGTTTTCTAATCTATCGTTAATTAAATCTTATGTAATATAATAGATAGTTGATTTTTTAAAAATATTTTAATATTCTTTTTTAATTAAATATGTAGTACATATTTATTAGGTTAGTTTACTAAAATATCTATACACGGATGAATTGTAGCTACATATATTATGGCTACGTAATATTTTAATAATTTATTTTCGCCTCAAAAAACAATATAGATATAAATAAAAATAACAATGATTAAATAATTAAGTTCGATATAAATAATTCTCTCCGCCAAAAAACAATGTAGATATAAATAATTAATTTTGATAGAAATAATTTTAGGAGATGGGCCTATGTCGTCGTGTCAGGCACATGATTGGGGCTGAGATGGGTCGGGTTGGAGTGTATGGTCTGCAGACCTAATGCGGGACCTGAGAGGGGTGGGCCTGAGATGGGTCAAACTTGCATCATCCATGCATCCATGCTCTTGGTGTTGTTTGGACTTGGACACAATAGATGTCACCTTCTTTGTTTTCAATCCCAGAGAACAAGGCTCCATGTCCACATACGAAGCTCATCGTATAGGTTGCTCGGGTTGACATATCACATTAAACCTGATCATTTAGGATAATGATCTTTCGAAGAGGGAAGTATTGTAACAGTAGTTTTATATTTCAGTACAGAGTATTTGGTATTTTAGTATATTTCACTATTTCAGTCTTTGGTATTTTAGTTTTAAGGGTAAACTGCAGGAAACCACCCTTTAAATAGCACATATTGCTCAAAATCACCCTTTAAAATTGATATTGCAGGAAACCACCCTTTATATAGGTTCCGTTAACCAAAGACCACCCTACCTCTTTGCTCAGTTAGGGTTCCGTTAAATTTCAAGGAAAAGCCAAAATTACCCATGCATCTATCTTCCTCCCTTGTCTTTCTCATCACATACCGACGACCTATCTCTGCAAAAAAAATAAAAAATTCCATCAAAATCATTCCAAGCATATACACAGCTGCAACTTTGCCATTTCTCAACAAAAAAATACTTATTCTAATTGTAATCCCTCAAACCATATGCCCACTCACCTTTAATTCACACCTAATCAGAAAATGCAATTACCAGCTTCCCTTCTCGAATTGAAGTCCGATTAAGCCTAGCCTAACTCACACTTGATACAAAATCAGTCGCACCCATCAATTCAAAGAAACCGAGCAAAAATTATGTCCGAGTTCGCAGATATATACTCACGCAATCTCACTGGAATTTCGATTCCCGTCGGCAGTGAATTCATCGTCCTTGGAGTTCAAACTTGTGATTCACGACTACAACCGGTCTCGGATCTGCACTGTCACCGTCCGCCATCCTCGCAGCTTAAAACGACGTCAATTTCTATTCGAGGACTAGTTAACTAAAATGGTACATGGGCGGCCTCGGAGCTACTGTCCATCTAATTTGTTTCTTCGTAAAAGGTCGGGGTCTTCTAAATGATTTTCCCCCTTCAAATCAGGTAATTAAGAGGCTTAATTTAGCATCAGATGATTCAAATTTGAAGAGTTCCAGTCAAAATTGGTCATTATCTTGCAAAGATGGTACAATTAAAACTGCATGGTGGTGAAAGGTGAATTTGATGGATTAATGAGGGTATTTTAGTAATTCAACAATTTTCTTTTTTTAAAAACACAACAGAATGAGATGTAGGGTGGTATTTGGTTAACAAATCCTATATAAAGGGTGATTTTCTACAATATTGATTTTAGAGGGTGGTTTTGAACAATATATGCTATTTAAAGGGTGGTTTCCTGCAGTTTACCCTAGTTTTAATTTGGACTCTTTGTTTAGGCCTCATAGGGTTCTCTATTAGTGGGCTTCAACCCTTTACATTTGGTGTTTGGCTTTGCTTTCCTGTTGCATCACCTCCTACCACAAAACAACATATATGTAATCACGCAGATAAGCAGATTCATTAATGATTAATCAAAAAAATAAAAACCCAATTTTCCCAATCTCAAATCTGTAGTATCTTATCAAACTCATCTCTTACCCATCTTCGAATCAACCCTTCCATTTCCGTGGTTGATTTTTAGACCCAAGGTACCTAGTTTCATGTTCGATTCCGAACTCCTAACTGGGATCTATCTATTGTACCATCAATCGTCGGAAAATCCCGTATCAAAATAGGAAGATTGTTGGAACGAAAAATGGTGATTTTGGGTCTGAGAACCAAGAGGAAAATTGGAGACGCGTTCTTCACAAGCCATTCGGGTGCTGTTTTTTCTAGGGTTCTTTTACTTGTGTTAGAACTTGCAAATTAGGGATTTCATGAATATTCTTCGTTGCTATTGATGGATTATTATTATTATTATTATTATTATTATTATTATTATTATTATTTATTTTTTTTTATTTTTTTTTTATTATTATAAAATATTATTATTATAAAGATGGCTTACATAAAGTTGGTTGGAAGCCTCGTAACAAATTGAGCTCCAACGCCTTTTTGAATAGTGAAACCAACTCTATGAAAAACAAAATCGCCGTTAACAAACCCCGTACCATGACTTTTCGTAACCAACTGAACCCGCTTCAAAAAACCAATAGCCTTATCTCCCAATTCCCCCAAAGTAGAAAACGCAAATGCCATGAAGCAATACCCTTTAGCAGCACAAATATCTGCATACTTCTTCTCCTTCCTTTCCGTGGCTTGAGAGACTGCCTTGCCTGGTAAAAAGGAGTTATTGGCTCTAGTTGTGAACGACGAAGCCCCAACTACGTCAACACAAGTGTCTCTACCCCTATCCCACCCATAAACCAATAGATCACCCGGCCTCAGCTCAACACCATCGTCGCTGCTCATACCTGTATGCGCTTCCTTTTGAACTGCAATGCCTGCTTTATAGCATATGTCTGCCAAAACATCTCGGACCATGTTGTGTCGGTGCTTCGCCCCAATTCCTCGACTACAATGTAGAGCATGATCTCCAAATGGGTCCATCCTGACAAGCTCACAACTAGGACAAGTCGGATAACCACTAAACATAGGGATCGAGAGATGGTATTGGAGCACAGAACGAAACTGTCTGGATGGCATGGTTTGAGAAAGGCCCTCAATGGGAGTAGCCAACAAAAAATCATGTGCTCTTTCCCCTCTCCCTGCTTGCAGAATGTGTAACTGTCTTGGCGTCGGATTGTGTGTGGACACTAAGGTGTCATCAATGAACTTGAAGTATCGATCCGCCAATACTGACATAAACTTTTTGGGGGCGGGGGATACAAACAAATCATCAATATCCGAACCAACACAAGTGACATACCTCGAGATGGATTGGGTGAGAACATTGTCCAGGCTATTGTCAGATCGTTTAGATGGTGATGACACTAAATTGCCCAAAATAGATGCTTGAAGCTCAGCCGTTTGGAGACGAGATGCGATGAAAGCATACTGACTAACATCATGAGCCGTGAGCACACCAAAACCTCCAAGCTTTAAGGGAAGAGTGGCTTGCCGCCACTGCCATGTACCAAACCCAGGCCCCCCTGTAGTAATAACATGCTCAAGCGAAGCCCGAAGCTCATCATCAAAATAACTAATAACACCAGGGAGGGCATGAGGAGGACAAGTTCGAAGGGCAAACATCAACCTTGAGACCCCGATACAATTTCTTAGAAGGAGTAGCTCACACTGGGGATCCTCTAGCTTTCGCACAGCCTTTAAAACCTCTATTGACTTGTCAACCCTTTTCATAACCAAGCTACTGCAGAATGTATCACTGGTGCTGGCTGGTCCGCCTAACAACTTCACACCCAATTTGGGTCTAGAAATGTCAGACGGGAACAAACCAACTTCAAAACTCCTCGGATCTTCAGTCGGCCAAAATAGTTCAGTTTTCTGCATGTTAATGAATAGCCCCAACTTCGGACCCTCTGCAACCACAATCTCAAGAGCTTTCGCAACCTCATAGGTGTCGCCTGAAAGGGTACCGTCATCTAGATACCAAGCGTTGATATCAAGAGTACACGAGGTATTAATTTTGGTGACAAGCGGATGTAAAACTAGAGCAAACAAAAGCGGACCTAGAGGATCACCCTGTTGCACACCTTGACAAGAGCGCAAAGGAACATCCAGCCAATAAAGACGAGCAGGTTGGGCATAGCAGAATTCAACCCACGGAGCAATGGAGGGGCAATGGGTACGCACTTCATGAATCAAAGCACTTCTATCAACGAGATTAAAAGCGTTAGAGAAGTCCACAAGAAGCAGAGACATGTCATTATCCATACCCTTATCGAACAGAAGCTTGTTAACCGAATGAAGGATAGCTTCACCACCCCCAGACACACCCACGCCAAACTGATGTGTGCCTAAATAACTGCCAAGTTCCTTGATGACAATGGAAGCAGCTGATTTGGAAACCAATCTCCTCCAAATAGAACCTACCGCAATAGGGCGAACACCCCCACCCGGTTTCAACAACGGCGTCAGCGGAGCACTTGCAACAAATTCTGCCAGTACATGAGGACATGCCCCCGATAGGAAAAGATTAACAACACTCGTGATGGCTACAAGAAGCTCACTGGCAATGCCGTCACAAGCTCCACTCAAAATCTCAACCAAATGTTGCGCTCTAAGCCCATCCCTCCCACAAGAAGTACCCTTGGGGAAGCTTCTGATCCTATTGAGGACTAACTCTTTACTAACAGACAATGCAGGCACCGAGAGAGGAGCACCTGAAACAACGGGCGGGGGAGAAATAGGATGCTTAGCAAGAAGCTCAGCAACTGTGTCATCATTGAAGGGGGCAACCCCCGAGGAAGTAAGAACTCTAATGGCAGCAGCATAATGACCATCCCCCATTTTGCGCTTGCACTGAACCACATTCAACTCAAACTGGGATATGTCTTTTTTCTTCTTTAACAAACCAGAGTCGTAAGAAGTAGAGGGAGTGAGGATATCCTGAACCAGAGATTGCATACCTCCCGGCTCTTTCCATAAGGCCAAGGCAGCAGCCATAGATGCAACCTGGTCTTTCTTCCGTCTATCAGACATGCCTTTCAGACGATTACGTAGAGTAGCCGTATTCAGAATACATGCCGGGAGGACAAACAATTGCACCCAACAAGAAACATCCGATGGTTGAGCAATGACCCTAGAAAGAGCTTCAAGATACACCCTCCCAAATTCAAGACGGAGCTTGTAAGGGATGCTTTTGGAAGTCACAAACCTTTGCTCAAGGAAACGCTCAAACAAATGCTCATCAAAAATCAATTCCCTCGGCCTAGCAATATCAACATCATGGATAACCGGGGAGTCCCGACAATCAGGAGTCATCAAACCTGTAGAACTAGACGGTCTAGGAATACCATGGATAACAAACGACTCAGCATTATTATTATTATTATTATTATTATTATTATTATAAATATAGGAGTTAACAAAGAATTAGTGGGGAGCCGAGAGACAATCTGGGCCCCCACTCCTTTAGCAATAGAAAACCCCACCCTAGTGAAAATATGAACTGCATTGTGAGCCCCCATATCGTGAGCTTGAGCAAATTTCTGAATCCTCTTTAGAAGGGCTATGGCGGCTGCCTCAAGTTCTCCCAATGCAGAAAAAGAGAAGGGTAAGAACCCATAACCAATGGCTTTACACTTCTCTTGGTACTTGACCCGCTTACGACAAGCCGTCTCGGTCACCACATGCCTTGGAACAAAATCAACCATCCCAGACTGCGTCAAAGGGGATGGCCCTGTCAAGTCAACACAAACATCCAACCCTTCGTCCCACGCATAAAGAAGCATGTCCGCCGGACGGAGGGGTTTCCCGTCTCCCCCACACATGCCAATATCAACCTCTTTGCCAGCCGAGATCCCAGAGCGATAACAGACATTCACCAAAGTGTCACAAACAGCATTATGACGATGTTTAATCCCCACAATACCAGCACACGACACAGCATGATCTCCAAAAATGTCTCCCTCAAATACTCTCGAGCAAGCAGAACAAGGCTTCGAAAGGGAAAACAAAGGAATGCCTAAGCGATAGCACAACACACAACGATACGTCTTACCATTCATAACCTGACCTAGCCCTGAGATGGGGACAGCCCTAAGTCAGTCAGTAGCATGGTCTCGACACTGAGAACTCCACAAAGCCATCTGACGCGGTGATAAGGAAAAAGTATTCTCTGCATCTTTCGTAATCCGTGTGAAATATATGTCTGCCAATTTCTTCATGAGTTTGGGGGCAGCGATCTCACTCGGACTACTCAGAATATCAGTTCCTACCTTATTGTTAAAGACACGCACGGCGTCATCCAAAGCAAATCCAGACACTGTGACCTCAGCATGTTGAAGAAGCTTAGTTTGCAGGCTAGCAGATTGTAAACGCGAAGCTAGAAAAGCATAAAAGAGAGCATCACCTGCAAAGTAAACACCAAGACCCCCAAACCTGAAGGGCAGTGTGGAGAGCCTCCATTGCCAATTGCAAAAACCCGGCCCAGAAGCAGTGATAATACGTTCTAGGAAACGTCGAAGAGCAAGATCAAACTTAAGCTGGGCCGACTCGAATGCAGGAG
This sequence comes from Persicaria tinctoria, assembly GCA_037127255.1. NCBI lineage: Eukaryota > Viridiplantae > Streptophyta > Magnoliopsida > Caryophyllales > Polygonaceae > Persicaria > Persicaria tinctoria. Next base: position 5,371,583 of record JBANSL010000010.1, read on the forward strand.
GGGGACATGTACGTAAAGCAAAATAAAGTTTGGAGACCCCAGTGCAAGCACGCAACAACAATAACTCACATTGTGGGTCACCAATCTTAGCAACTGCATCCATAAGCGTGATTGTTTTGTCCACTCTCTTCATCACTAGTTCACTACTGAACACCGAATTAACACTGACGGGCCCACCAAGAAGCTTAACCCCTTGCAGCGGCCTAGCAATGTTAGGTGGAAAAATACCAACCATCCTGCTCCTTGGGTCCTCTTTCGGCCAAAAAATTTCTGTTTTATCAACATTGAGGTGCAAACCGTAACTAGGTCCTTCCTCCATAATCATCTGCAGAACCTTCCCCAAGACCAGGGTATCCCCAACAATTGTGCCGTCGTCCAAATACCAAGCCTGGAAACACAACTGAAACGTGTCCCAGATTTTGCGCACCAAAGGATGCAAAACTAACGCAAACAATAAAGGGCCGAGAGGATCTCCTTGCTGCACCCCTTGACAAGACCAAAGGGTATGAGCACCATAGTACAACCTAGCTGGACTGGAGTAGCAAAACTCGACCCAATGAGAGATTGCAGGACAATGGGTTCGGACTTCACGAATCATCGCTTCCCGCTCAACCAAATTGAAAGCATTTTTAAAGTCCACCAGCAACATAGTCAAACCCTCCTCATCACCGCGCTCCTCAATCAAACGATTCATAGCATGGAGGATGGCCTCACCCCCACCTGGCACTCCTACCCCAAACTGGAAATCACCCAAATAACCACCAAAGGAATGACCAAGCAAGGAGGCACACACCTTAGAAACCAAACGCCTCCAAACAGTACCCACGGCAATGGGGCGAATACCACTCTTTTACAAAGAATTAGTGGGGAGCCGAGAGACAATCTAGGTCCCCACTCTTTTAGTTATAGAAAACCCCACCCTAGTGAAAATATGTGTTGCATTATGAGCCCCTATATCGTGGTCTTGAGCAAATTTTGGATCCTCTGTAGAAGGGATATGACGTCCACCTCAAGTTCCCCTAATGCAGAAAAAGAGAAGGGTTAACCATTCTGTAATGGCTCACCGGAAAGGACTTGTGGGTAGTACTCATAAGTCCCCGGTTCGAACCCCGGAATGGCCGCTCTTTATTTAGCAATTCAAGAAAAAGAGAAGGGTAAGAATCCATAACCAATGGCTTTACACTTATCTTGATACTTGACCCGCTTACGACGAGCCGTCTCGACCACCACATATCTTGGAACAAAATCAACCATCCCGAATTGCGTCAAAGAGGATGACCCGGTTTTCCATCTCCCACACACAGGCCAATATCAACTTCTTTAACAGCTGAGATCCCAAAACGATAACAGACATCCACCAAAGTGTCACGAACAACATGATCATCACCTTTAATTCTTGTCCACCCGCCACACCCAACAATACTCGACCACAGCCTTGAGACTTGAAATCAAAATATCATAAGAGTTGAAGATTCAATATTATATATCAGCACAAAATAACATAATTTTCACTAGTAAGCCAACAAAAAAAATGTCAATCTCAAGGGACCACGTTAATTAAGCAACCGATCTAAAATTTTGAAACTCTAATTTTTCAAGTCTATAAATTATGGAAAAATCAATGCATATCTTGCACATCTCATAATTCACCACTTCAGAAATCAACTGATCCATCCATCCATCCATCTCTCCTAAAATCAAATTAAGTTCTCGAGCCAAGTCGATAAATCGAATTGGTTTTATAAGAATCATATCAAAAATGGCAGGACACGACCAACACAAGGAGATGAAGCATCTTGAACACCTCGACCACATCACCGAGGTTGGCTTCGTATATATGCATCTCCCCCACTCTTTTAATTCATTTCTCTTCACTTCAGAACCTCATATTAGGGTTCTGATGTGAAGACCATTTAATATAAGACGGTAAAAAAAATTATATTATAGTGATATAAATCTTACTCCTTGTGTTATATGAATACAAATATTATGTTATACCTTAACAAGGATTAAATGATTTTTTAATTTTAAAAATAATAAATAACATAATATTCATATTCATTCGGTTATTCTGTAACACAACTAATATTTATTCGTCTCACTGTTTCAGCATATAATGTTCAATCCACCCTAAAAGCATACCACCCTATAGATATATATGTATATGATTATGGTATAGTTTAATTTTTATATATATTGTGTGTGTATTGTATGTGAAGAACAAGGTGAAGGTTGGAGCAGTTGGATTTGCATTCCATGTGCATCACATGGAAAAGCAGCATCTCAAGGAGGAGAGCAACCGATTCCACCACCACGGCCTCGGCCACCACAGCCACGGTGGCCAGGACGGCATCCGCTACCACCACTAGTTCTTATTACATATATATATGTTACTAGGAACCATACGTCGTATGGTGCCATTGTTATGTATAGTTTGTGAAGCAAATAAGACGGTGTTGATGCCGATCGATTCCCACCACCATCATCACTAGTTCACTACTTCACTTATTAACTTGGTCTAGTTGTCTCTACTTTTGTTATATAGTTTGTCAAGGATGTATATCGATCGATCTATAAGTTGTTCATGCCTATGTCTTGTGATGTTGTAATATATATAGTTGTGTGTAATGAATGTACTGGTTTTTTTTTTTTTTTTTTTTACAGTAGGCAGTAGGCAAATAGTAGATCGACATGCGATCTAGCTTGAAGCCGTCCGAAGATGGCTTGTTAGACCTAATGAATGTACTAGTTGTTTGTATGTTTTTTATGGGCCAACCAAACATATCATTAGCTTAAATCGTCGGTAAAAAGCAATACCCAAAACTAGAATTAAATCTTAGTTTCTTACCCTGTTTTATTTTAGATAAGGAAAGGTAATTGTTATTTCGAATCTAATCCATTTTTAAGATTCATTGATCAATATTCATTCTTTATGCAAAATTTAATTCATTTCCCTCATTTGATTACTTAATTTGAGCATAGGTAACCATATCCTCTAGAATAGTCTAATCATTTCTCTTTTCTCCCCTCTAAGTTAAAAAAAAAAAGTAATGTTGCATACAAATTTAATTTACACATAAATTTTAATTCATTTCCCTTTAATTCTCTTAGTGTCAGTAGATCGAGCTAAGAGAAACTCAAAACAAAACCTGTGAGAAAGTTGCACATGGATGTATATATATTCCATTTTTGTAGCAATCTATGGTTCTTCAACTTCTTTTGGTTGATTCCTTATTTAGTTGGGGATTGAGATTTTAGTGTAATTAGGTGGATGAACGTGGCGATCGAGTACTCAATCTTGCTCAGTATATGTATAATTGTGATTTGATTATTATTTGTATTATTTTTTTGGTTTGATGAATGCAAAAGTTAAAAAAAGGTAGAAATAGAAAGAACAAGAATGAGCTTAGGTATAGTCACGGGTCGGATCCATTCGTTCACAGGTTAGAATATCTTAATTTAGGCAAACTCGTTTAGTTAGTTAATTAAAAACTCAGGAAGTTTGAAATCCAGGAAGTATGATATATTCTTGTGTTTGGTTGACAGAAAGACACATGAATTCAATTTTTTAAGAATTTTAATTCCTCCAAATTGTATGAAGTTTACTTACCTAGGGGACTAGGTAGGTCAACTTCCATCATTTTTTAATGTAATTTTCTCTATTTTTCTATTTATCTAAGACCAAAAGTTCAACCAAACAACTTTTTTCAATTTATGAGAAGTACATTTCACGGGAATTCAATTCACACGGAAAGTAAGGCCTCGAGAATTGTACTTTCCGCATTCAACCAAACCAGCCCTAGTATCTAAATGACTAAATGTGGGCTCCACAAATATGGAGCATTTTTTCTAGATAAAAAGGGTCAATATTTTTATGATTTTTTCTCGCTTCAGGAAGAACAAAGAAAGAAAGCTTTCAAGACCAAACGAAGTCCAACCAAAACCAACATCAAGATGTAGGAGAAATCTCAGATGGACCAAACCGGCAGCCGATGTTTTCAAGATCAATTTCGACGTCTCCAAGTTGCCTTTCGGTGAAGCTATTGCTGGCTATGTCATACGCGATCACCTCGGCGTTGTTAAAGTTCCGGGTGCCTCCGCTTGTAGATCCGTTTCGGCCTTGATGGTTGAAGCCCTTGCACTCCACTTTGGCCTAATAACTGCTAGAGATTTGGGTTGCCGAAGTTTTGAGATTGAAGGTGATAATCTCCTGGTGATCAATTTAGTCTATGGTGCGTGACGTTGGCCCTGGGAGATTGAGATGATTGTCTCGGACGCTCATGAGCGTTCGAGACTACAGTACGTGCTTTGAGGTAGCTACCTGTCGGCATGTTTTATGTGGAGTGAATCAAGTTGCGGACTTGGTGGCTAAGCTCAGGCATTCGATGGACCTTGGAGGCTTGGAGCTCTCACTAGTCACTTCACATCGGGAGTTTTTTATCCTCGTTCATAAGGACGCTATTGGATGATGGGTCAACAGGATTTGACACTGCTCAAACTCTTATCTTATACAGTATGAGAGAGAGAGATTTCCGATTATCAACATTTGAGGTTTAGCCTTTGACACGACTGCATAATAACAATTATGCAAAACATCACATATTCTATTAAAATCCTTTTAGATTTTCCAACTTGTTAATTATCAACTTAACAATCAACAAGATAATAGTAAAAAAATTCAAAACACTAATCCAAATAGAAAAAATATTATAATCCACGACTCCCTCTAATCATAAATAAATGATTTTTTTTACTTTGCTACATCTTTTAAAAATAAAAAAATAAAAATTATTTAAAAAATCAACCTTATTAGTAATATAAGTATGATATTTTAAAAATAATAAGAATAAATTACCATTTTATATAATTTTTTATGATTTTGAAAAAATATTTGACTTTTTGGCACATTTCTTAGGAATTAAAAATTCTATTAAATATCAACTTTTTTTAATAATTTTTTAAATAATTTCATATATATTAGAAATTAGTATCAAATTATGGGAAAAAAAACTTAATAAAATAATTGATATCTTCAATAATTTTCTTTATTTTTAAAAGCGTGTTGGAAAAAAAAAATTGACACGATATTGAATGGAACCTACCGCAGGTGGCACATCCAATAACATTTATTATTCAAATGTTGACATATAATTATTTAAACGTTATGATCACCACGTTTAATTCTAATCCACACCCAACAGTACTCAACCACAGTACTAAAGTCCTTTGGGACTCGAGATCGGGGTCGTGCACACACGTGCGCCCTTGCACTAATAGCCTAACACATAAGCCGAGCGGGGTTCAATTCTAAAACCAATTGACGATATGAGGAGTGACCCACTAGCTTATATACTATGACTTCTTTGTTTTATATAATCATTCCTCACATTCTCAACCGCCTTAATGCTTCCCTAATAATAATATCATAAGACTTTATCAATATGAACGTTCAAAACATCATTTTCTCACGCGATTTAAAAGGGGCCGCGTTAAGAAATCAATTCAAGTGTACATCAACTCGGTTTGAACAAGTCTATATAATATATGATCCAAACATCTCACATCTCATTCACCACTTCTGAAATCATCAATTGATCCATCCATCCATCCATCCATCTTTCCTCGAAATCGAAGCTTCCGAATCGATCAATGGCGGGACACGGACACCACCACATGCTCCACGGCCACGGCCACAAGAAGGAGGAAGGCCCCCATGACCACCACAAAGAGATGAAGCACCACAAACACCTCGAGCACCTCGCCGAGGCTGGGGCCATCGCTGCTGGAGCTTACGCCGTGGTATGCACCAATCTATATATCCTCATTTACTTGCTTTCAATCCGGTATTTTGATGAGCTAATTTCGAATGTATGAATGTGTTTGTAGCATGAGAAGAACAAGGCGAAGAAGGACCCGGAGCACTCCCACAAGCACAAGGTGAAGGAGGAGGTGGCAGCCACGGTTGCAGTTGGAATTGCCGGATTCGCACTCCATGAGCACCACAAGGCCAAGGAGGAAAAGCACCACATCAAGGAGGAGAAACACCAAGCCCACCACCATGGCCACGGCCACCACGGTGGCCACCACCACCACCACTAGTCCTTACATGTTTACTTTCTGCACCAGTATCTATTGTTTGTGAATTATCATCATACATTGTAAGCTTATGCCTATGGTTAGTTTGTTGTGTTGCGAGTTTTTCGCCTTGTGATGTTGTGAAAGAGTTATGTATGAATATACTACTCCCTCCGTTAATTAAAACTTGACGTTTTACTATTCACGCACGCTTTTTGAGGTGTTAAAAACTATATGAAATATTAACTTTTTTAATAGTTTTTTAAAATAATATCATACTTATTACTATTAAGTATGAATTTATAAAAACAAATTTTTAAAAAAGTTAATATTTTATATAGTTTTTATCATTCTAAAAAAGCGTGCATGAATAGTAAACGACAAGTTTTAATTAACAGAGGGAGTATTATGTTGTGTAAGGATCTCTTGCATTTGACAGCAAATTACACTTAGTTTAAAAAGCAGTTTAAATCATAAGCACACCTAATCATGAAGTTACAACGCCAAAAATCAGCAGTTTAAATCATAAGCACACCTAATCAATTACAGTCAATGAAGTTACAACGCCAAAAATCAGCAAGTAGTATAAATAGACTACTACAGTTGCCCAACTTTTGGCTTTTGGTAGCAGAAAACAACACTCTAACTAAATAATGAACAAAAGGAGGTTTCAAGGCAAATTCACACCAAGCATGAGATATGCAAAGAGGAACTTCTCCGGCTAATTCTTTTAAGGTCTCCACCTGGAGAGCTCTCCCAATGCTTTCCGTCCAGCCAAGGGCTTTGTTGCAGTCGCATTGGCCAAACGATCTCGCTTGAGTTGAGCAGTACTGTTTTCTTTCATGTCAGCGATTTTAATAGGCCTTCTAGGAGTTCCGTGTATCAGGATGCTTCTTTTCTTCTGGTTCGTCGCAGATGCTGGCTTCTTAGATGACTTCTCCACCTTTTCAAGTTTTGCATCCCTGATTTCGTCTTGTTTGGAAGTGCCTGCAGACAATGCATCATAGAGATTAAAGATCCATGTTATGCTTGCTAATGAATGTTGATAAAGACAAGAAAGTCAAATATACCTTCGACGTTTTCAGATTTGTATTGATCATCTGTCATTGTAGTGTTCAGTTCAGGATGCAACTCACAAGGCACAACTTCCTCTGAGCTTACAGGTACTGCATCCTCTTTCAAGTCTTCCAACACGTCGGGCATAGGCTGTATCACATAAGGGTTGCCATCTTCCAACTGTTCAAATACTCCGTTGACGAGTTCAGATGTTCTAGATTGTTCAGGAAGGTTTGGATCTTCGTGTCCAACTTTGCACAGGTCTTCATCATAGACATCTGGTGTAATTTCATCATTCGGAGGCTTCAACTCTTGCTGAGGCATGATTTCGTCTTCTTTGGAAATGCCTGCAGACAATGCATCATAGAGATTAAAGATCCATGTTGTGCTAATGAATGTTGATAATGACAAGAAAGTCCAAATATACCTTCGAAGTTTTCAGATTTGTATTGATCATCTATTATTGTAGAGGTCAGTTCAGGATGCAACTCACAAGACAGAACTTCCTCTGAGCTAACAAGTACTGCATCCTCTTTCAAGTCATCCAATATGTGGGACATCGGCTGTATCACAGAAGCATTGCCATCTTCCAACTGTTCAGATGATCCAGTGACGAGTTCAGATGTTCTACAATGTTCAAGAAGGTTTGGATCTTCGTGTTCAACTTTGGACAGGCCTTCATCATAGACATCTGGTGTGATTTCATCATTCAGAGGCTTCATCTCTTGCTGAGGCATGATTTCATCTTCTTTGGAAGTGCCTGCTGACAATGCATCGTAGAGATTAAAGATCCATGTTGTGCTGAACTGCTGATGAATGTTGATAAAGACAAGAAAGTCCAAATATACCTTCAACATTTTCAGATTTGTATTGATCATCTATCATTGTAGTGCTCATTTCAGGATGCAACTCACAAGGCAACACTTCCTCTGAGCTTACAGGTATTGCATCCTCTTTCAAATCTTCCAACATGTCTGACATAGGCAGTATCACAGAAGCATTGCCAACTTCCAACTGTTCAAATGCTCCATTGACGAGTTCAGATGTTCTAGAATGTTCAGGAAGGTTTGGATCTTCGTGTTCAACTTTGAACAGGTCTTCATCATAGACATCTGGTGTGATTTCGTCATTCAGAGGTTTCATCTCCTGCTGAGGCATGATTTCGTCTTCTTTAAAAATGCCTGCAGACAATGCATCTTAGAGAGTCAAGACAAAAGATCCATGATGTACCAGACGAATGTTGTTAAAAACTAGAAAATCTAGATATACCTTCGATGTTTTCAGATTTGTAATGATCATCTAACATTGTTGTGTTCAATTCTGGATACAACCCATAAGGGTGACCTTCTACCTCTCCGTTGCAGCATTCCCAGTTTTTATCGGTTGATTTGATCTCTTCCACTGAGCTTCTAGGTAATTCATCCTCTTTCAAGTCTTCTAACATGTGTGACATAGGCAGTATCATAGAAGCATTGCCATCTTCCAAATGTTCATATGTTCCAGACACAAGTTCGACAGTTATAGAATGTTCAGGAATGCTTGTATCTTCGTGTTCATGTTTGGACAGGTTTTTATCATAGACAGCTGGTGTGACTTCATCATCCAGAGGCTTCATCTCTTGCTGAGGCATGATTTCATTGTCTTTGGAAATGCCTGCAGACAATTCATCATCAAGATAAAAAAAAATGATTCATGATTTACCAATTACATGCTAATAAAGACTAGAAAGCCCAAATACCTTCGACAGTTTCATATTTGTACTGATCATATGTGATCACAGGGCTACTTTCTTGACGCAACTCACAAGCCTGAACTTCCAACTCTCCGTTGCTGCATTCCAGGTTTTTACCAGTTGATTTGATCTCTTGCTCTGAGCTTCCAGCTTCTTCCTCCCCTTTCAACTCTTCCACCATGTCTGATATAGGCTGTATCACAAGAGCATTATCATTTTCCAACTGCTCAAATGTTCCAACGACAAGTTCGGGTGTTCTAGAATATTCAGGAATGCTTGTATCTTCATGATCAACTTTGGACAAGTCTTTATCATAGACATTTGCTGTGACTTCATCCCTCAGAGGCTTCATCTCTTGCTCAGGCATGATTTCGGTGTCTTTGGAAATGCCTGCAGACAATGCATCATAAAGATAAAAGAGCCATGCTCTACCATTGAATGTTGATAAAGACTAGAAAGTCCAAATACCTTCACTGTTTTCAGATCTGTACTGATCATCTATCATTGTTCCATGCATTTCTAGATGTGGCACACAAGGCTGAACTTCTGCCTCTACGATGCAGAACTCCAAGTTTGCAAGAGGTGTGCTAGAATATTCAGGAATGCTTGTATCTTCGTGATCAACTTTGGACAAGTCTTTATCACATCCATCTGCTTTGGAAATGCCTGCAGACAATACATCAGAAGGATGAAAGATCCATGTTGTACCACTGAATTTTGATAAAGACTGGAAAGTCCAAATACCTTCGATGTTTTCAGATTTGTCCTGATCATCTATAATTGTTCCATGCATTTCTAGACGTGGCACACAAGGCTGAACTTCTGCCTCTCTGATGCAGAACTCCAGGTTTACAAGAGGTGCTTCACCATCTCTCATATGTTCACGAGTTCCAGTGACGAGTTCAGATGTTCTTGAATGTTCAGGAAGGATTGTATCGTCATGCCCATCTTGGGGCAGCTCCTCGTTAGAGACAGCTAGCGTGATTCTTTTAAAGGATGTACCCTGATCAACTATGTCACAATCTTCAAGCTCAACCTGACACATCCCCATAGGGTGGCTGTTAGGGATAGCTGCTTCTTCCTGAAGCTTGGATGCACTGGACTGCGAGCTTAATAAGGTAAAACCAGTCTCTGAAGTTGTATGGTTCTGCTCGTCAGCTCCACATCCAAAGGAGGTATCATTGTCAGTCTCAAGATCAGTAAGCTCAAACTCTTTTTCTGTATTTCCTGCAGTACAAAAAACAAAACTTTCAAACATGAAAAAATATAATATACTCCGTATTAAAACCCCAAGAAGTGTGATTTTACTACAGCCAAAAGACATCATCAAATTTATCAAGATCAATTTATTGATGTAACCTTCCAAATGGCGATCACATTATAGTGAGCGTTGAAACTAAAAAATGGGATCATCCACATGAAATAGGGGTAATTGCGCTCACCATGTATGTGAACATCTTCTTCTTCACATATGTGCTCTGTGGCGTCCATTTCGTCACCAGGATATGATGGTTCTGGTAATTGAGTAAGGAGCTGAGCACTTCCTCCCAAAGCATCAATTTCCATGTTTACAGCAGTAGGATTGTCATCTACAACTGATCTGATGAGAGGCTCCTGTCCTGATCCTCCGAATACATATTCATTGGAAATGCCTGGAGGTAATGCAGCCAGCAGAAGCATTCATATGGTTTCAAGAAAGACAGTACTTAACTTATCACAAGTCCAATCGCCAATTTAGCTAAAAAGGAGTGATGAATTTTTATAGATATAAACTTATACCTTTTACATCTGCATTTTTAGATTCATCATCTGGTGTAATTGAACTCATTTCCGGAAATGATGCAGTCACCGGGGGTTCAATTCTCCCATTCTCACCCTCCAAGGTTTCGCCCACCAAACCTTTGTCCTGTTTCATCAACTCTACAGACACATCTTTATTGGCCTCATCAGTAGGAGCATTTTCATCTTCAAACACATGGACACCCTCATGCACATAGAGCTCTAGATTGCTTTCCTTAGTCAGTCCTTGCTTGTGGCTTCCCTCGGACCCAGCATAGTCATCTGTTCTGTCACTCTCAAAACTGTCAACAACAAAACCTCCAAATATTTCATCAACCTTTTCCATTGAAGTCCATCCTTCTGACTCCTTTGGTGGGGAACCTTTTACTCGGTCAGAACACAGGAGTACATTCTCTGAATCTTCTGATGAATACCCATTGTGAATTTGAGCTTCCTTGTATACTTTGATATCAGCTTCTTCAGGCTCAAGTGTAAAAGAGGCATTCTCCTCGAATTCTTTGTCATCATCTGCTTCATGCAGTTCACTGTCACCTGATATCTCACTGCTGCCTTGGTCACCTGTTTGTTCTGAAATCCTCTCAAGAATAGCTGCAGTTCAAACAGTTTATATTTATAATTATAACTTCAGGGGATACGATATATTGAACAATGAACTTGAACATAAAAAAAAATAGCATGACATTCGGTTGCAGCATCTTCGAGAAGAATCCAAGGAGATAGAACTTGATGAACTGAAACAAAATGCATACATGATAAAGAATTGGCAGTTGTCAAGTAAAATTTTGAGGACAATTAAATACTAACCAAGTCCAAGGAAATCTTCTTCTGGTTCGATGTCCTTAATAGAGTACAATTCATCATCAGGGCACACTGCTTCTGAAAATGGAGCAATCGCCTCAACAGTGCCTCTGCTGTCATCAGATTCTATATTTTCATCACTAGTAGTTGCTTCCTCCACAAAACTTGGAGAGACTAATTTCTCCTCTGATCCCTCTATGACATTTGGTGCAGCCTCAGTCTTATAAACATTTTCGTATTCTTCCTGATCCATGGGATGGCTCAGACCTGCTGGATTTGACTTAGGGGAGTACAAATCAGGTGTAACTGCATCTTGTGTGGCCTCACTTTCAAGAACCGTATACCTTTCTAGAGGACAAGCAACTTCTCCACTGACTTCTTTGGTTATTTCATAATTGTTGTTAGCATCTGCATGTTCAAGATCACAAGGCACAACCAAGCAATCATTTGGAGTAATTGCAACATCTTGTTCCTCACTGGACTCGTCTTCAGAAGAGATCTCCGAGTCTGATTCAGAAAGATCCAAATGTCCACTGCCATGCAAATTGATCAGTTCAGTGGTTACTTGTTGTAAGGTACGCATTTTCTCATTAGTACACCAACTATACCTTTCAGTTAAGTTTTGAGGATCTGATTCTCCCGCTCCATCGATGAATGCATCTTCTTTGAAACTCAAGGAAGTCAGTTGAGCTGGTAACTTGTCATTGTAATCTGGGGATCATAAAAGAGCATAAAAAACAAATTGAAATGTAGTTGCATATCACAAGACCTTATGCTAATATTATTATACTTAAAATGGGCATCTCAAATGACCTCGATTTTTTTCTCTTTTTTATGAAATTCATCATTCAGTTTCTACTCACAAACAGAGGTTATGAAACAAGTAAAAATCTTAGTTACATCAGCTCTTACCTATGCAAGTTAATTCTTCATTCCTCTTTAAACCACCAACCAACTCCAGTTTGTTGCTATAGTAAGAAGGTGGTGATGAGACGTTGTGCACCATGGCTGTGGAGCCTACGCAAATAGCTTCTTCCATGGAAACAGCAGATTCATTTACTATTCCGCTGATCTCATGCATTTCGCTACAACTCTTCCCTGCATTTAGAAATAGCTAATTATCAGTTCAAGGTTAGAAAAGAACCAAAGATGAAACTGGATATAATGAGCCACATATAAAACCATCTACACTGAAAAATCAAGTTGTTACCTTCTTCCTCATTAACTTCCAGTTTTTTTTCAGCAAATCTTTCATCTTCATTATTGTCATTCATTGGAGCATCTGAATCCTCTTCCACATTGTTCTCTTCAAGGTCATTGCTGGTAACAACACGGTCCCTTTCGGCATTTTCTAACTGAAATAATAATGCAATATCACATGTCTCTTCACTGTCTCTTTCTGCACTTTCTAACTGAAAGGACGAGGCAATCATTCCATTGGTCTCTTGATGGATAGCCATTTGCGAAGTAGGTTCCTCCTTGAGTCCCTGCTTGTGGCTTTTCTCAAACTCAGCAGGGTCATATGATCTGTCACTAATGCAAGTTTCAATGCCTTCTGATAGTTCATGAACTGTTGCTGTTGGAGAAGCTCCCTCAGCAACCTGATAATATCCCTCGTTTTTACCTGCTACAAGCAAAAATCATACAACATACAGTACTATTTTAGGCAATATGCAGGTAAAAAGCAAAAAAGATCCATTTATCAAGAACTCACACTAATGGTACTAACTAGTCAACTACCAAGGTGTTACCTTTTTCCATGTACACTTCCAGATTTCGATCAGCCAAAACTGCATCATTTTCAAGATCCTCATTCAGTTGAATATCTGAAAATCCTGTTATATTCTTTCCTTCAAGTCGATTGCTGATCACAACACTGTCCAGTTCTGCACTATCCAACTGAAATAATGATGCAATATCATAAGTCTGTTCACGGATTGTCATTGGTGAATCCCTTTCTTCCTCGAGTCCCAGCTTGTGACTTCTCTTACACTCAGCTGGATCATCTGATCCGTCACTAATGCAAGTGTCAATGCCTTCTGATCTTTCATCAACCATTGGAGTTGGAGTAACTCCTTCAGACTCTTCAATATGTCCCATGTTTTTACCTGCTAGAATGAAAATGTTTGCTGCTGCTAAGAGCACCAGCAACCAGTGTAAGTTACATTCAATGCTAGGGTTGCAACTTGCAAACAGAAAGTGGATCTAGTTATCATCAAGTACTTACATTCATGAGCACCAAGACTGTCAACGGCATTGCATTCTAAACCATGCACAGTGCTTTCATCTCTTGAAATTTGACCCTCGAGGTTGTAGAAGTCCAGGGCATTGCATTCTTCCAATGCATCTCCAGATTGGTTTTCAGCACGTAGAGTATGTTCTTCCAATTCAGTGTTCTTGAACGGAGATACTTCTATAGAATTACCATCTTCAACATCAGACTCAACTATCAATGAACTCGGTATAGCAGTTTCAAGATGTGGCTCATATATGCCTGTCAACACACAAAATAGGTAATGATTAATTTTCAAGATATGATCATTGGCATAACTATGAATACAAAGCAAAAAAAATGTATAAGAGAATGTGCAATGTGCATACCTTGAGATTCAGATTCACACTCGAGGAGAAATATTCCTGTAAATGTGTCAGTGGAGGTGCTTGTTAAGGCTGGATCAATCTTGACATGGTAATCAGCCTTTGAAACAGTGTTTTCCAGCTCTTTTTTGCTGCCCTCAGTGAAACTTCTAGATACAGTTGAGGTTGTCCCACATGGTGAAGCCTGGAATCCAATAGAAGGAAGAAGAACAACCTCTGGATCATCTAATGAAATCCCATCAAGAATTATTGCTTCTTTGTTTTTTTCTTCCTTGTTAATATCCGGTTCATCTTCATCCCCTTCTGTCAATTGGCCATCTGAACAGTACAATTCAAGGAGCACACCCTTCTGGTTTGAGGAGAATACTGCATTCTCTGGTTGCTTTGCCTGTGCATTTTTATTAGTGCTGCTTTCGTTGATCAACTCGGCTTTAGCTTCGGCATTGGTCAGCTCACGTTCCTTTAGCAACAGAGTTGTAGTAGTTTGATGCAGAGATTTATCATTATCTGTCAAGCAAACAACAGTCACTCAGTCAGTAAACTTTAATACTATTTCTAGATATTGCAATGGAGATTAGTCGAAAGGAAATAAAAACAAATGGGAATTGGTGTACCTTGATTATCCTCCAAGGCACTGCTTTCATTGCAGAGCCTATTTTGGATATCCCCTGTCTCACAAACAGAAGAGATTTCTGAACTCACTGCCAATGGAGCTACTTCTAGATCAGTTTGTAAGCCTTCACCATGTTTTTTAGTTGACAACTTCCTCTTATCAGCACACCTTGTTTGCTCATCTGACTTTCCAGGGTGACTAGAATTGTCTTGCTTCCTTGACTTTTTACTCTTCAATGTAACTCCTCTTTGCTGAGCATCAACATCTGATTTCTGGACATTCAATTCTCCCGGTGCCAACGAACATCTTTTAATAGCAACACGTGTCGATCTCCTCTGCTGGCCCTGCTCAACAACATCAGCACTTTCCATGGCTGAAACTATTTCATTCAGCTCTATGTCACCCTTCTGCAGTCGAGAGGTACGAGTCACCCTGCCTTTCTTGTTACCCAATTCCCTTGCCTCTTCAGCTGCTTTTCCGCCTGTATCTTTTGATGTATTCTTCCTCAAACACCTTGTCGAATCCTTATCAACAACAGTAGCACTTTCTGTAGCTGAAACTGTTTCATTCAGCCCTATTTCTCCCTTCTCCTGACAAGTTTGACGCGTTACCTTGGCTTTTCCTTTCCCTTGTTCCTTCAGCGCCTCAGCCCTTGTTGAAGGCTTCTCAACAGGAGCACTTTCTGCACCCGAGACTGTTTCATTCAGCCCTATGTCTCCCTTCTGCTGTCGAGTTTTACGCATTACCTTGGCTTTTTCATTCCCTTGTTCCTTCAGCTCTTCAGCCCTTGTTGAAGCCTTCTCAACAGGAGCACTTTCTGCAGCTGAGACTGTTTCATTCAGCCCTATGTATCCCTTCTGCTGTCGAGTTTTTCGCGTTACCCTGGATGTTCCATTCCCTTGTTCCTTCAACTCTTCAACTTCTTTTGAACAGGCATCTTTTGATATATTCCTCCTCAAACACCTTGTTGGAGCCTTCTCCATCTCCTGGTTCTCCGGCCAATCAGATCTCGTCTTTCTCTTAGGCAAGTTGTCAATTTCAACTTGTTCAATCACTGAAGCAGATTCATCAGGCCTTTCAACAATCCTAACTGACCTTCTCGTTACAGGCTTGGTGGCTTCAGAAGCTGTATCCTTCGCTGCCTTATGACGTCGTGCATCAACAAGAGGTTGCACCTCACAATCAGCCACAAAACTAGTCCTCTTTCTTAAGGTTTTCGTGCTCCCATCGATCTCTTCAGCTTTCTTCTTCGCCAACAATTTCGAGTCTTCTACATCTGCCTGCTCAGGATTCCTCCCTCTACCTCTAGTCCTCATGCTCTTAACTTGGTTAACAACATCCACACTCTCATTGACCTTTACTCCGGTGTTGATTTTATCTTCAGCTAGCACCACAGACTTTCTTCTAGCCAATCTCATTTCTCTAGGGTTAGTTTTTTCGAACTCAAACGTTTGGTCCTGGGGACTGAACCTCACTTTTTTGCCCAGCTTATCCTCGCTTCTTTTCTCATCCACATCAACCAAATCATCCAAAATTTTTAAGCATGACTTAACTGAGTTTACGCGCTGCTTTGGGGGCTTTTCCTTATCAACCTAATTTCAAGCAGAAACCAGATACTTCAGCAAATGGTGACAAATCATCAAGAATCACACGAGCTGGAGCGAGAAGAAGCAAAAACAAATTACCTCGAGAAGCGAAGCAAGACGATTCGCCATCTCTAGATTCGTTAGGTTTGCAGGGATTTTGTGAGTCTTGCACAGCGCTTGGAGCTCCTTCCTCTTCATAGTGTGAAAATCCATCTCTGAAATCCACTCCAATACAAGCAATCAAAAAGCAGCAGCGAGGAGAAACGGGAAGATCCGGCACCAAAATCGCCGAAAACAAGAAAAACAAAGTGAAATTGAAAGTCGGAGACGCACCTGGGGTTGAGATTAGCTCAGATTTCTCTACTTAGGGTTTGAATTTACAAAGGAATCATGTCAAATTAGGGCAGATCTCGGCGTTGGGGAGGGGAGTAGTCGCCTAGTCGGAGAGGTTTTCGAAGCGTCGCTGATTTGAAATTTTTTGAATTGGGCGGTCAATTTTGAACTGATATGGGGAAGGGAAATTCAGTTAACCCGCTCCTTTAACGGGTATTAAAACGTCGCGACGCGCTCTAAGAGGCTGGACCACTCACTCGCGCTGAGCGGGTGACACCTGTCCAGTTGAAGTAAATGGACGGTTGCGATTGGTCGGTGTTTCGAACTCCAGATTTGAAAGTAGATGAGGTTGGGATAACGGGTAGTATTCGTTAGGCAAGGGGCTGCACTTTTGCCACGTGAAGGCAAAAGTAGGGCGATTAGAAAAATATGGATAAGGAGCGGGGTGTTTAAATAGATTAATTAATGGAAAATGGATTTCAAATGCGGCCTGTAATTTTGGGCCCAAAGCCCCAATCTTAAGGTGTAATTTCTGTGTTTGTTTACCCAGCCCACTTGACTTGTAATCCGTAGGCCCGCATTCGGCCCGGGAAACTTACTTGGATATGTTTCTTTTGCAAATTTGATTTTGGAGCAACCGATTCAAGCACCAACTACATAGAATGAAAGTACTTTGGCCCCGTTTGGTATAAGTGCTGGAATCGAAATGGTAATCGAAATCGGAATGGAATCAGAAAATGGTAATCACTCATTACTGGAGCTGATTGTTTGGTATGCTATCGGAATGAACCATTTCGGCAACGACCTTGTGGCGAAGAGAGTGGCTAGGACCATAGACCTTATGGATTCTGTCGCGAGGATTGATGATCCACAATGCGAGTTGCTTCTGCTTCGGGCTTGTACGGGTATTTCTAAACTTTACTTTGCTTTGCGTACTTGATCTGCGCGTGTCTTTGGCCCGGCCCAACTCTCATTCGATGCGGCACTTCGTTCTAGCTTGGAACGTATTGTCACTGCGTCTGGGCCTGGGTTTGGAGATTGGCAGTGGCGGCTTGCCACCTTCCCCTTTCATTTTGGCGGGCTTAGAGTATATGCTACTGGGGATGTCCTACATTATGCTTTTCTGGCATCTCGTTTGCAGTCTGCTGAGTTGCAGGCTAAGCTTCTACGCCCTGCTGGTATTACTGCTACTGGTCCTACTTTTGATGATGCTTGTCGTGCTTTTAATGAGATCACGGGTTCTGATCTTCTACGCGATCCTAGTGAAATCGCTGCCCCCAAACTTATGAAGAAATTGGCAGATATATATTTCACGAAGGTTGCTGCTACATCGGACTCTGCTTTCTCTTTGACTCCACGACAGGTGGCATTATAGAAGTCTCAGCAGGGTGCTCACTCCTCTGATTGGTTGCGTGCAGTTCCTATTTCTGGGCTTGGGCAGACTATGAATGGAAGGACCTATCGCAGTGTGCTCAGTTATCGGCTTGGTGTTCCGTTGTTCACGGTGTCTAGGCCCTGTCTAGCTTGTTCTCGGGTCTTTGATGGTGATATTTATGGAGATCACGCTGTATCCTGTGCTCGTACCGTGGGCATTAAGCATCGGCATAACCTAGTGCGCGACACCTTATATGATATCTGTTACAGGGCTGGGATTTCTGTCGGTAGGGAGGTTGATATCGGTTTGGTTGATGGGCATGATAGGCTTCTTCGTCCGGCAGATTTGCTTCTTTATTCATGGGACAGGGGGCGTGATGTTTGTGTTGATCTGACGGGATCCTCTCCTTTGACCCAGTCGGGGATGTCTTCCTTTGTCCCCGGTCGTGTTGTTGCTGATGCTGCTAAACGTAAGTGTGTCAAGTACCGTGATTTGTGCACGACAGCTGGGTATGGTTTCCTACCCTTCTCATTCTTTTCGTTGGGGGAGTTGGATACGGATGCTGTTGCCTTGCTGAAGCGGATTCAAAAAATTTCAGTATCTCAGGATGCCGGGGCTCGTGCTGCAACTTATATTTTTACTAGAATTAGCTTTGTTATTGCCAAGGGAGTGGGGGCCCAGATAGTATCTCGGTTGCCCACTAATTTCTTGTAAGCTATAATAATAATAATAATAATAATAATAATAATAATAATAATAATAAAAATAATAATAAAAATAATAATAATAATAATAATAATAATAACAATAATAATAATAACAATAATAATAATTAGGGGTATGGCTTCATGGCATTTGTGTTCTCTACCTTTGGGAAAATGGGAGGTGATGCTTTTGGGTTCTTGAAGCGGGTTCAATTGGTAACGAAAAGTCATGGCGCTGGGTCTGATAATAGCGATTTTATATTTCATAGAGTTGGTTTTACTATTCAGAAAGTGGTTGGAGCTCAATTTGTTACGAGGCTTCCAACTAACTTTATGTAAGCCATCTTTATAATAATAATAATAATAATGACTGTAATAATAATAATAATAATAATAATAATAATAATAATAATAATAAAATTTAAAAAGTGATAATATTAATATATTATTGTTATCATTAAAATAAAAATAAAAATATAATATAATATATATTAAATAATAAAATATTGATAATAATAATATAAATATAATATAATATAATAAAACCAATATATATATATAATAATAAAATTTTGATAAAAAAATAAAGTATTGATATTAACAATAATATAAGTATAAATATAATAAAATACTGATAAAAATAAAAATAAATATATATATATATATATTATTATTAAAAATAAAAATATAATATAATATAATATATAAAATAATAAAATATTTATAAAAAATTAATAATATTAATAGAAATATATTATTATTGTTAAAAATAAAAATATAATATAATATATATATATTAACTAATAAAGTATTGATAATAATAATAATATAAGTATAAATATAATAAAATTCTGATAAATACAATAATATTAATATAAATATATTATTATTATTATTAAAAACAAAAATTAATATTATATATTAAATAATAAAATATTGATAATAATACAAAAAAGTATAAATATAATTATTAATAATAATATAAAATAATAAAATGTAGATAAAAATAATATTATTAATAGAAATATATTATTATTATTATTAAAAATAATAATATAAGTATAAATATAACATAATGCAATTAATAATAATAATAATAATAATAATAATAATAATAATAATAATAATAATATAAGGTGGGGGCAATGTTCTAAAAGGCGCTAGGCGGCGGGTGACCGCCTAGCGCCTAGGCGGACTTAGAACAAACTTGATTATTTCCTTATATTTTGACGAATAACACTTGTCAATAGTTCATATAATGTAATAATAATCCCTAATATCACTCATAAACCCAAATTTGTAGTAGTTAACTAACACTAAAGTAAATAAATGCAAAAGTACATGTGTGACTAACAACTCTAAACCTCCTCTAATCCAAAACTATAAGTTCGACTAAAAAAACCCCAAGTCAACTAATCATATGCTTAGAAGCTCAAATTGAATAATCGTTAGACTAGGCGGTGCCTAGGCGGGCCCAGGCGGCGCCTAGGCGGGACCAGGCGGTTCTTGAATGAATTTCCGCCTAGAGGTCCGCATAGGCTTAAAAATTCCTAGGTCTCGTCCCGCCTAGCGCCTAGGCGCGATTTTTAGAACACTGGGTGGGGGGGTGGACGAGGCTGCAAGAGGGTGATGGTTGCGTTGTGGGAAATTGGGAATGAACCATTCTCTACCTTTTGGGGGGGAATGAAATCAGCCATGAAAAGGGTAATGGTTGATAGGTAATCATTCTGATTACCAATTTTCAACCTACCAAACAAGAAAAGTGGGAATCATCAATTTTCATTACCCTTTTTTATTACCAGTAATGCATACCAAATAAGCCCTTAATATAAATCAACAAATTCACTAATCACCAAATCAGTACAAGTATTTAACAATTCAGTCTCACACCAAGACAAACAAACTTGGAAATCTCAAACACCAATCTAAATACAATCTGGATTTATAAAGGATTCCTCTCCAAAAACTAGCTAAACACTTATAATCAGATTAGATTTCCAATGAGAGAATAATATCTATCAACAAACACCCATTGTTGACTTGTCAAAAGTGGGAGACGGATCATCACATCAAGAGACGAAACACCCACTCAAATCTCCTATCTTTCCTCTCCTTTCTCCCTCTTCTCTCTTTTCTTTTTTCTATCCTTTTTCCTTGGTCTGCGACTGTTGGCGGCTGCTTGCAGCTTGCCCTCTCGTGTATCACAAGAAGAAGGCAAAACAATGCCTTTTTTTAGCCAACTAGAGACTTCAATAGGGGTGAGTGGTTTCTTGTAGTTTACCCTTATATGTATGTAATATTGTAGCATAGGCTTTATAGCAAATATGGCTAGATGTATAAGCTAAGCTTGGGACTTAGCTGAGTTGGACCGGATCGTATTGGGCTGAGTGAAATGATCTCCGAATCAACTCAGTTGTCAAGCATTATCCCAACATTGAAGGCCGATCAACTCAACTGTCAATCATTAGCCTAGATTTGAAGCCCAGTTTCTAGCCCAAGACGGAGCCTTGTTGCTTGGAAGTCGGATTTGGAGTGCCACTTGGCAAAAGAGTGTTGTGTCTAAGCTTAATACTGAAGTCCGTTGGGACTCGGGATCGGGGGTCGTGTGCACACGTGCGCTCTTGCGCTAATAGCCTAGCACATAAGCCGAGCGGGGTTCCATCCTAAAACCAATTGGAAATAGGAGGAGTAACCCACTAGCTTATATACTAAGACTTCTTTGGTCAAATTATCAATGTGGGACTCTTTTGGTCTCTTCACATCTTTCATTCTCTCAACACGTCCCCGCAGGTGCAACTAGGGTCGTCTTTTTTTCCTCTAGTTGACACTTGGACAACCGGTCTAGCATTTCATTCTCTTTTTTGCTAGCCCATGATTGAGAGTCGGGTCGTTTGGCTTTTCCGCTCTGATACCATACTGACGTCCGTTGGGACTCGGAATTGGGGTTCGTGTGCACACGTGCGCCCTTGCGCTAATAGCCTAGCACATAAGCCGAGCGGGGTTCCATCCTAAAACCAATTGGCAATAGGATGAGTAACCCACTAGCTTATATACTAAGGCTTCTTTGTTCATATTATCGATGTGAGACTCTTTTGGTCTCTTCACATCTTTCATTCTCTCAACAATTAAGAATTGAGCTCTATATAAGCTCGTCCTTAGCTCTTTACCCGTCATCTGGTGTATTATGTTGTTCATCGAGCTCCAAAATAGAGAGAGAGAGAGAGAGAGGGGGGGGGGGGGGGGGGGGGCTATTGGCGATCTAGGGTTGGGGCGTGCTCCTTAAGCCTCCGATGATCCATACTGGTGAAGATCGTCTTCTCCAATGGTTCAATAGTACTCCAGTCGGTTGCTTCCAAAACGAAGGTTCCTCCGACGTCTAGCAACTTTTTTGACCTAGGGTTTCCATCTCAATTCTAAGAATGTGTCCTCGTATTCGAGAGCTTTAAGGGAGTTGTTCTACTCTCTTGTGTTTCTACGTGTTGCATATTTGTTTGTTTCAGATTTTTACTTACATTCGGACTTGTACTCTTGGCATTGCCCCTATTCTGTATTTCTTCCTTCACTAATGGATTAGAGGCGACTCTTGGGGCCTCAGGGATGTCCCACGTTTAAAAACGAGTATAACAAATCTTGCCTTGTATATAAGCTTTGTGTACATGACCCCTAATCATCTATCCGAGTCGATCTTTGATAATCCAAGAATAACAAACATCTGCCAAGTTCTTAGGCCAAAGTCACATGCCTCTATTTGCACATCGTCATTTTCTATTTTCGGATCTTCTCAACGAAATCCCTAACCCCAAAAGCACAAGTGCCCAATTGATCGATCTATACACCTCATTCTCCAGCAGACCGAGCCTTGTTGTATCTGCTCTCCAATGGTTTTACTTTGGTAGTGCTTGGCTCGCCTTCCACTAGCATCTTTGGATGGAGTGCTGGCATTTGGCTCTTCATGGTTTCACTGACGTCTGCTTTTCTATTTCGCTTCAATCATCTATGTTTTGTCAACTTGTTGTTTTTTGTATTGGTTTTTTTATTGTCTTTGTCTGTGACAATTTTAGGTCTATTGGCGGCCTCTTGAGAATTAGAAAATTTTCCCGTAAAAATAAAATATAACAGAATCTACCTTTGCATCAAAAAGTAGTGCTCTTAGAAAAAATTTGTATTGGTTTTTTGTACTTAGATTCAGACTTGTACTCTTGGCATTGTTCCTATTCTGTATTTCTTCCTTCACTAATGGATTAGAGGCGACTCTTGGGGCCTCAGGGATGTCCCATGTTTAAAAACGAGTATAACAAACCTTGCCTTGTATATAAGCTCTGTGTACATGACCCCTAGTCATCGATCCAAGTCGATCTTTGATAATCCAAGAATAACAAACATCTGCCAAGTTCTTAAGCCAAAGTCATCACATGCCTCTATTTGCACATCGTCATTTTCCATTTTCGGATCTTCTCAACGAAATCCCTAACCCCGAAAGCACAAGTGCCCAATTGATCGATCTATACACCTCATTCTCCAGCGGATTGAGCCTTGTTGTATCTGCTCTCCAATGGTTTTACTTTGGTAGTGCTTGGCTCGCCTTCCACTTGCATCTTTGGATGGAGAGCTGGCATTTGGCTCTTCATGGTTTCACTGACGTCTGCTTTTCTATTTCGCTTCAATCATCTACGTTTCGTCAACTTGATGTTTTTTGTATTGGTTTTTTTATTGTCTTTGTCTGTGACAATTTTAGGTCTATTGGCGGCCTCTTGAGAATTAGAAAATTTTCCCGTAAAAATAAAATATAACAGAATCTACCTTTGCATCAAAAAGTAGTGCTCTTAGAAAAAATTTGTATTGGTTTTTTTTACTTAGATTCAGACTTGTACTCTTGGCATTGTTCCTATTCTGTATTTCTTCCTTCACTAATGGATTAGAGGCGACTCTTGGGGCCTCAGGGATGTCCCATGTTTAAAAACGAGTATAACAAACCTTGCCTTGTATATAAGCTCTGTGTACATGACCCCTAGTCATCGATCCAAGTCGATCTTTGATAATCCAAGAATAACAAACATCTGCCAAGTTCTTAAGCCAAAGTCATCACATGCCTCTATTTGCACATCGTCATTTTCTATTTTCGGATCTTCTCAACGAAATCCCTAACCCCGAAAGCACAAGTGCCCAATTGATCGATCTATACACCTCATTCTCCAGCGGATTGAGCCTTGTTGTATCTGCTCTCCAATGGTTTTACTTTGGTAGTGCTTGGCTCGCCTTCCACTTGCATCTTTGGATGAGAGCTGGCATATGGCTCTTCATGGTTTCACTGACGTCTGCTTTTCTATTTCGCTTCAATCATCTACGTTTCGTCAACTTGATGTTTTTTGTATTGGTTTTTTTATTGTCTTTGTCTGTGACGATTTTTCGTCTGTTGGCGGCCTCTTGAGAATTAGAAAATTTTTCTGTAAAAAAAAAATAACAGACTCTACCTTTGCATCAAAAAGTAGTACATCTTATTTAAGAGTTGATCACCCCTTTCCCTTGTTCATGTTTCCAAAAGAACTAATGTGGCAAAAATAACGTAGGTTATGATACATATTTTTGAATTAAATAAAAAAAAATAGTTTAATCTATAATTCAAATATTTAAAAAATAGCTTTTTTAATAAAAAAAAATTATAGGATATCCATTTAAATTTATGTAATATTTTTTATTTTTTAATCTATACACGTCATACCGATATAGATAAAAAAATGTGTTTTAACAAATATTGAAAAATTGGACGTCGAATAGAATCCATGGACGATATAGATAAAAAAAAATGTGTTTTTACAAATCATTCGGGAAATGGCGAAATGCTATTAGTTAAGACTAAATTATTATGATTTCCATTAAATTGCACACAAGTCCGTTCTACATTCCAAAATAAATTCGAATTGGTCCAAGGGTAAAAAAATATAAAAAAATGTATGCACTTACAAAGAACCAAAACAACAACAAAAACACACCAACACGGTTAGTTTAGATAAGAGTTAAATTTTTAAGAGTGATGGGAGTTTCTCTCTCTTCATGAGAGAGAAACTCTCTCTTGAGAAACCTTTCTCCATGGCAAATCTCCAAATTGAAAATTCTTCAGTTTCTTCTTTCATGGCAAATCCTCAATTTTTGGTAATTTTTCCTTAAATTGGGTTGGGGATCTTCAATTTTCCACCCTAATCTTGAATCTGGGTCGGTTTTCGACCTTCGTCGAGTATCTATTCTTGCCTAATCGGCTTCCCCGTGGTGGCTGTTTTGGGGTGCTCCGCCGATCTCCATCGCCGGCCTTGTATCTCTCTCCCTTCTACTCTCCTCCTCTTCTCTAGTGGTGGGATTCGACGCTCCGCTGCTTGGTCGAGTCCCTGGTTCCGACTCGTCGGTCTTGGGTTTCTCGGTCCAGGTTGGGGTGTGTTTGTCGATTCTACTACTTCTGGGTTGGGGCTTTTGCTGGTGGGGGGTTGTTCGGTCCCGTCCGTCGCTCGTCACCTCCTGTGGCCTCGTCGCTCGTCACCTCCGGCTGCTTGCCGTCACTGCCGGATTGTCCTTTGGCTTTGGCGGGCTTGTGAACCTATGCTTCGGGCCCAAGGTTTTGCCTTGGGCCCGAGGCAGCCCATGTGTCTTGCTTGGTCCTTTGGCCCCAAGTTTGGGTCCTTCGGGCCCAAGTTTGGGGGCCTTTGGCTCATGTTGTAGAAATGTTAAAAAATAAAATAGAAATTTATTGGCCTGAAAGGGCTCAACGTAATTCCCGAAAGGGTTTGAGTAAATCCACCCGAAAGGGTTTTGTCTATATCTCGAAAGGGATCTTCGATAGTCTTGCAGGTGTAATTTTATTGGCGCTTTGTTCGGACAGTTTGCGGCTCTGCTTCTGATGTTTCGAGGGGGTCTTCTGCTTGGTTGGGGTGCGTGGAGTCTGGAGTCGGGTCTGGCTGGGGTCGTGGTGGTGCGCTCAAGGCGTCTCCGTATCCGGGATTGTGTTTCCTTGGAGTTCGTCTGCACTACCCACAGGAGATAGAGTCCTGCTGTACCGCTGGCCCGCGGTGTCACTTTTCGGTGGCGCTTGGCTTCGTTCTTCGGCGGCTTCCTCGGCCTCCTTGGAGTTGGTCTTCTTGATTCGTTTTGTTGTAGAGTTTATTGCTGTTTGTTTCATTTCGCCTGTTTTCTGTATTTTATTGTCTGGTTGTATGTGTGACGGTTCGCCGTCTGCCGACTTTTGTCGGCCTCTCGAAGAGTCAGGCCTATCTGACCTTCGAATTTTTACCTAATAAAAAAAAAAAACACCAACACAAGAGAGAGTGAGTTTAAAGGAGAGAGAAAACGTTCCCTCCTCTCTCTTCTTTTAGAGAGAGGGGGAGTTTGTGAAAAATCTATCCCAAATCGGGTGACTCGAGTATGAGTATTCAATTTTCTAGCCTAATCCCGGCCATCTCCTCCTTGTGTCGGATCTCCTCCATCTAATCGATTTTCGGTGACGCCTCGTGGCCGGTTTTGGTTGTTTCAGCCGGCGTCCGTTCGTGGTCGCTGATGTTGGGCGTCCCTCCGGCCTAACTCGTCGATTCAGGATACTTCTCCCCCTTGTGATCTTCCCTGTCTACTGGTGGTGGTGATTCCTCCCTCCTTTCCGTTTGGGGTCCTAGATTCCGATCTAGGGTTTTCTTCGTTCGGGAGTGGGGTGTTGGGTCTTCCATTTTCAGTAATTAGGTTGGGGCTTCTGCGATTTTGGGTTTTCTGGTTCCTTTCTCGTCGATTTCTAGGTGTTGGGTGGTGCGGCGTCGGGCGGTTCTCCTCTCGTCGGCCGGCTTTCATCCGACCCTACTTAGCCTTGGTCCTCCCGTGTTAGTTTCGGTCTATGCTGCTTGTGGTTTGGGGTCTTGGTGGCCTGCGGATTCCGCCGCCGCTTGCCGTCGGTTTGGCCTCCGTCATGTCCCCCTCCCTTGGATCCTTCAGGCCCAAGTTTGGATCCTTCGGGCCTAAGTTTGGATCCTTGGGGCCCAAGTTTGGGTCCTTAGGGCCCATGTTTCGGGTCCTTAGGGCCCAAGTTTTGGGTTCTTAAGGCCCAAGGATGCCGAGTTGCTTTTGTGGAAAATTAAAGTTATTGAGAAACTATCCTTTTGGGTTTTATCAAGAACCCGATTCGGTTTCTTGATATTGTCCCGAAAGGGTTTTGAGTACAACCACCCGAAAGGGTTTGAGAAAATCCCGTAAGGGCTTGTCGATACTTTTGCAGGTGAAAGCTTGATGGCGGTCCGTTCGAGCAGTTTGCGGCTCTGCTTCCGATGTTTCTAGGAGATCTTCTGCTTGGTTGAGGGGCGTGGAGTCTGTAGTTGGGTCTGGCTGGGGTCGAGGTGGTGCGCTCAAAGGCGACTCCGTATTCGGGATTGAGTTTTCCTTGGAGCTCGTCTGCACTACCCACAGGAGTTAGTTTCCTGCTGTTCTACTGGCCCGCGGTGCTACTATTCGGTGGTGCTTGGCTGCGTTCTTCGGCCCTCAGCTCTTCGGGTGTTAGGTCTTTTTGGAACGTTTGTTGTAGAGTTTATTTCTGTTTGGTTCGCTCGCCTGTTATTTGTATTTCTGTTTTTAGGTGCTATGTTAGACGGTTCACCGTCTGCCGACTTCGGTTGGCCTCTCGATGAGTCAGGCTTGTCTGACCTTCGAATTTTTACCTAATAAAAAAAAAACAAAAAAAAAAACAAAAATTTAAATCAATCTGAAGCCTGTAAAAAACTTTTTTTTTGGTACATGAAGAAACTTAAGTTAATCCCCGTTCTAATTATAATGAAATCTCATGTTGTTATTAATCCGATTGAATAACTTGGAAACCAATGAGAGCTTAAAGATACGATGCACTCGAGTTGATATATAATTTATTTTTTTAAATGGGATTGATTTATGTGCATTTTACTTGCTATTATTTTATCAATATCATTTTCTATATCTTGCCAAGAACAAATATGGAAATGAAAATTTTATATTTTTTATGTATACCACTCAAAATATAGACAAGTAACCGAAATTTCCTCCTCTTACCCTTTCAACATGAACTTCAAATTTTAGGCGTTGCTTTATGGGGTGCAGAAACTAAGACAAAATTTATTATAGGATTAGTGAACATGTAAGTCAGGATGGCCGAGTGGTCTAAGGCGCCAGACTCAAGTTCTGGTCTTCGTAAGAGGGCGTGGGTTCAAATCCCACTTCTGACATATTTTTGCATGAATTTTTCCCACAGTGATTCGTCCACAAATACGTTGATTTTATGCCACATCATTCAGACTCACAAGCACCTTTAAACTTCAATCAGGATATGCTTTAAGCATATACATGTAGACATAGTCACCCCACAGGGCAGATTTTCGACCACAAGTAGAGGCTCTTGTCCTGTACTAGTCCTGGCTGATCCTCCAGGATCCCTTGTTTGTCTCGAAGACAGTATATATAACATGCTTTTACAAATCCTCATATGACTCACATCCTATCCCAACTCTTTCATTTATATATCTCCAACATACGAAGTATTCGGAATCTTCACAATGCTAGAAGGCAAGGCTGTGGTTGGTGAGACCGATATGCTCCACACAATGCAGCAAGACGCGCTTACTCTTTCCGCTAAGGCCCTCGACTACTATGATATCACTCAGGCAACTGAAATCGCGCGCTTCATTAAACAGCTATTACTGTATTAGCCATTCATAAAATGGAACACATGCTGAATTTGTCAGTACCGGAATGCAGGAATTCGACAAGGTATATGGGGCCGGATGGCAGTGCATTGTAGGGATGGATTTCGGCTCCTTTGTCACCCATTGCCATGGATGCTTCATCTATTTCCGCATTGGCAGCTTGGCAGTTTTGCTCTTCAAGGGTTCAGCTCGCGCTGAGGACCATCATCTAGGATGAACCCACTTTTTTATTCCCCGAAAACTCGTCTACTGTTTGGTCATTGCTGTTCTTGATTGAAGTTGTAGATCACATATTAGAACCCTGTGTAGTAATCTTAACATATGCAGTAAATGGCTCATCTGAAATATAATAAGACATTTTTGTGTGCAAGAAAATTCATTCACACCAAAAGAATGAAGAGCAGAAGAGACAAAGCCAACACATCTTACCAAAGATTTCTTGTCACATTTGCAAAACTTGAATTTGAAGGTGATAAAGTTGAACAATTGCTCTATGATTGCATCAAACAAATTCGTTTGACGCAACATGTTAATAACCTATAAGGAACTGTATAAGCACACTGCGTCAAACAAATTCGTTTGATGCAACATGTTAATAACCTACAAGGAACTATATAAGCACATTGCGTCAAACAAACCCTAATTCAAATGCTGACTTTGGTGACCAAACCTTATTCATTATAAATTATAACACCCTCATTTTTTTTGTGGCTTCCTTTACACATAGAATACAAAATCATTTCCCCATAGATTTCACATTTAAGAAACTTGCTAGCTAGTAATCAAAATCATCTTGATTTGGCTTAGGAGATGTCAATAGAGCAGTATAAAGCCTAAGCTTGTCCTCACCAAGCGAGTTCGACCTAGACAAGGGCCTCCTTGGCCTAATGAAAGACAACGAGGTGAGCGTTAGGCGATGCTTATACCTTCTCCAAGCCAGTTGTATGGCAACTGCAGCCCAGGTCCTCCACCCGGGCGAGTAGTACCTTGCGCTTCTTCTCACCTTCTCGTTCACAAATGTGTATCGGAAATGTTGTGTTACATATTTTACGTCTTCTGCTTCTAGCCCGAATGCCTCTGTCGTCTCAAGGGTGATAAGGGTTGAGGAAGAAGGCGGTAGACGCTCTATAAATGGCCGTCTCAGGCACCATGATAGGAGCTCATCGCCGCTGAAGTTACCAGGGCCTAACATACAGCAGCTTTGCACCCCGTCTCTTAGAACTTGGCAGCTCTGGAGATGGCCTCTCACTATGAACAACATTCTCCTCACAGGGTCCCCCTCTCTAGTGATCTGAATGGAAGACAGGTGAACAACAACAACAACAACCCAGTGAATCCCAAAATTAAGTCGGGAGGGTGTTTATGAGAGACCCAGAGTTATGAAGTCAAGCCCTAATCATTGAGTAAAACGAAAACTTACCGTCTCTCCCTTGGTGAATATGAGAGATTTCACGCGATCACATATGTTCTCGAGTACTAGATCTTCCATGTGCTGGAACAAGGGAACCTGAGAAAAAACCGAAAAAT
This sequence comes from Persicaria tinctoria, assembly GCA_037127255.1. NCBI lineage: Eukaryota > Viridiplantae > Streptophyta > Magnoliopsida > Caryophyllales > Polygonaceae > Persicaria > Persicaria tinctoria. The sequence continues at coordinate 5,401,472 of JBANSL010000010.1, forward strand.
AGCAAGATGCTTATCCTAGCTATCCACAAACTTAGCTAGTATAAGAAGTTAAGGGATGATGAAATTGTTTGCTAACCTGCCTGACCAAGTCAAGGCAGAGATGGTACTTGATGTCCCTCCTGAGTCCTTCAGGGAGGTTCCGAATCATTTCACACTCATCGACTCCACGCATAGCTGCCCACCTCTGCCACTCGTAGTTGCGCACTCTCTGCTTCAAATTTAGAGGCAGTTTCCTTTTGCCCATCCACCACTCTATGTTCCTCATCCTCAGCTGCATTGCCTGCTTCTTCGAAGTTGTTGCGTGCAAGAACACCTTCAACAAAAGATGAACGTTTTTCAGTGAGATCTTATTAATTGGAGCAATCAATGCTATGCATAACCATGAACAGTTAGTGTAATGTTGAAGTACCTTGATGTTTCCAATCAACATAGTGACGAGAAGAAGCCCGCTCGTTAAGATCACGATTATGAAAACGGATTCCACCCACTCTGCTGTCGCCGCCAGGTTACCAAATGTACTGATTCAAACAACAATAGAAAAAGCTCTTTCAGCTAAGCTCAGCATACGAAAATTCCTAGAGGAGGGTTGAGATTCGATACCTCATAGTCATAAGGCCCCAGAAGATGGGCAAAAGGACCTTCTCGAGACGATTATCATTGGCAACAAGGTAGATCACCCAACCATAGGCTCCGTAATCATAGTTATCGTAATGATCTAGACAAATAGACCGCGCGTATCTGTTAGCTGCCCAAGCTAACTGCGCACTGTCCTTGACCATATTTGTACCGCCATAGTAGAGGGGCTCTTGCGAGGCTAATAACTTCCCGGTGCAACCTTGCATCAGGTGGCATTGCTCTTTTAGGCACTTTGTTGATCTTTGAAGCCCAAGCAGGAACCAACATGCACCTGCTGCCTATACATATTACAAATAAAAGGGCTGAATTCATCTAATAAATTAAAAGGTTACTACTGGACCTATTCGAAAATAAAACACATCAAATCAATTTGAGTATGTTTAGAACTTACATGAGATGCAACGAAATAAGCAATCATGTTAAGCGCGAAGCCCCACCAAATGGTGCCAAAGACGAAGCCAGAAATACTCTGCATTCGCCGGAGAAGGCATACAGAATGGTAGATCTTTGGGAGATACTGGAAGACAAAGATTATTAAGAACATTGTCATCACTGTTGTGGTTGAACCCCTCTTCAGCAGCACTGGGGTCACCACCCACAGTACAATCTGCAAGTACACACCTATGTAAACAACACTTGCATATACTGTACTTATATAGTTGCACATCCTGTAATAGGGACCTGCAGAAACTTTTAGTCTTTTCAGGCGGCAGTTAAGATTTTTTTTTTCAAAAACCTTGTTTTCTATTAAAAGATTTTAGTTGCTGATTTTTAGGATTAATTGTCCAACTATTATTACTCCGTAGGACTTAGCTCGGTTCCTAAAACATACATCATAAAAGATATATTCCTCAGATACAAATTAACATGAGTTCGGTCTGTCTTGTGTTTTTCTGTGTGATCTTTCTATGAGTTTCGGTCGTTATATGCCCTATTCTAAATTTGCTTATATAGTTCGGTCACTCAGAAACCTCCTCTCGATTTGTTGTTACCGTCGAAGTACACATTACATGCTCCAAATATAAAAATGATTAAATTCAGGGGCATATGTTACAAATCAAGCTAAGAAATAAAATAACCTTTTCCCCAAAGAATAAAGACTGTGATCCTTTTGTGACGATCTTGGCACAGGTGAAGGAATATTTTTCATTGTGCCAGATACAGATCGATTTGTGAGGGTGAAATTACCATAACACCCATAGAACAAAGATAAAGCCATGGATGAGGAATAGGAGTGCAAGTAAAGACAGGGTTACATCACATGGGGTAATTTCAACTTGGTCACTGTGAATCTGTGATCGGTTTGAACCTTTGTGTAACAAACTACAAAGAGGTTGAGGATGTCAGAAAACCACCTCCTTCCTCCTTTGTCTTCTTCTTCTTCCTCCCCCTCTTCTGTACAAAACTCTAACAAACCCCCAACCCCCACCACCACACAATGTACATCCAAACACTGCAGTGTCCTAAATTCATCCTAATTGCTTGGCCTAAAGCTAAAACCGTCAATCGGTAAAATGCTGCGAAATCGGCAGAGGTTCTAGGGTTTGGTTTTCCACAATGTGAGCCCCAACCTCAATGGCTCAATTAAGTATGCGATTCAACATGAAATAACATTTTAGGTCAAAATTCGCATGAATTAGCGATCGATCTGGAGTGCAGGCATACCTGAGGCAAAGGGAGGATGACGAACAGGTCGAACAAGAAGCGCTTCCCGAGCAGTTTGAGGTACCAGCGGTGGTCGCCGGTGCGTTGACCGGAGTAAGGGCCGCCCTTGACGAGGTGGAACTGGAGCCACATGTTCCAGACGTGTAAGGCGTCGGTGATGCACCTCAAAACGGTGACGGTGATGGCGAACCAGCCGTCGACGAAGACGCACATGTAGGCCTTGCTGATCGACAGCGCGTAGAAGAAGAGCGGGTCGACGAACAGGCCGGCCGCGCTCACCAGCAAGAAAATCCGGTTCCATTCCTCCAGCCACGAACCGGACCGGGCCATCGGGTCGATCAGCCAGGACCGGCCGGTTAGGGGCGAGCCGCGGAACCCGCAGTACCATTTGTTGGTGTATGTTCTAGAATCGTCTTCCTCCTCTCCTTCTAGCTCTCCAGCTTGCTCGTCGTCGTCTTCTGTTTGGTCGTCGGAGGAGGAAACGACGTCGTCTTCGGCTGCGTGGTCAGCTGCGGTGGCGCGGAGGCGCGCAGCTAGCGAAATTTCCGATAGGCGTGACATGTTTGTGGGGAGATGGGTTCTTTGGGGGGAGAGAGGATGAAATGAAACTGAAAGGAGTGGCAGTGGGCCAATCTCCAATATTTGATGCTTCTCAGTTTTTATACACATCTGTGAGTTGTGGCAATATATGAATACTTGCATTTACCTTTTTGCCCTTTCTCTATTTTTTTTTCCTTTTATTTTTCAGTAAAATTGATTCGATATACCAAGTACTACGTATTAGACAAACCTTGTATGGTGAGAGATCGTTACAAAACTTATCTACCTCATGTATTTTTTTACGGTGTTAACTTTGTTCAGAAAAATATGTCATTTTTAACAGAGTAATACTCAAAAAATGATACTCACCGACCCAGTTTCAGGGTGTTCTCAGCTCTCGATTAGCAGTACTTGATCTTGGACACACTCAAAAGGATTTGAATGATAAGGTGGATGCATGCACATATATCTTTCATACTATTTTCATAGCCTCACACTAATCTCATTGCAAGAGAAGAAACTTCACGTTTTTTACCTGGAACTACATAAGTGATGATAACCAATCACCAATTCACCGGTTAGTGGTGGTTGTGGGGTTTCATTTTATGCCAAGAGTTTTGAAGTTCAAATCCTCTTGAAAATATGGAGTCACTTGTGAGAGGTTCGAAGTTCGAATTCTCTTGGAAATATGAAGTCGATTGTGAGTTGGAGGATTAAGCTCTTAAATGAATCATACAGTACCCGATCTAGATGTAGATCGACTAAGTCGATCGAATTGAACTAAGATTTAAAAAAAAAAGTGATGATGATAATTTAATCGCATTGTCTTTAATTAATACCGGACATGAGTCAAGTTTAAAGTTAATTAATTAACCGGATTTGACCATCATTCTTGGGTAATTAAGTGCGGTAAGAAGTAATTTCGTACTAAATGACTAAATGTAATGAAACAACCAACGACCGTTTCACATCTTAGTTTCAAGCCACCAAATTTTTAATAAATGCAACAATCCGATTTTCCCGATATGCTGTGGATCATTTATGAACACCTCTTATCGTGTAATTTGTAAACAAATTTGAAGCATCAACTACTGATATTTAAAATAAAATTTAAAGACCAAAATTATTCATCTAAAACAATACGGAGTATGATTATTCATACACAACTCATACGAATAATCATGTTATAACAAATGAATAATTTTTATATAAAAAAACTATTCACACGTATGAACAATTATTTTACATCAAATGGATAATTATGGCGGAATCATTGGCATGGGCTAGCTATAAGATGGGTGTTTTTGGGAGTAATAAATATAGTAAATTTTACTGTAAATTAAAAACGTTGATATTTTATACAGTATGTTTTTTTAATTTCATTACAAAAATATATCAAAAAGGTACTAATGCTAGTGACTCTTGACACAACACACATGTGATAATTTATAATCCATCCGTCTCAAAATATATGTCTTTTTAGTCTATCTAATTTTGTCGAAAATACATGTCTTTTTAGATTTAATCATTACACTTAACCTACTTTTTATATCTAATCATCACTCTAATTTTTACATCACATCTACGGCTCTACCCCTCACAAATTGAAAAAAAAACCTCTAATATCAAAGTCTAATAATTACACTTAACTTCTTAAGTGACTTAACCTACTTTTTATATCTAATCATCACTCTAACTTTTACATCACATTTACGCCTCTACCCCTCACAAATTGAAAAAAAAAACTCTAATATCAAAGTCTAATAATTACACTTAACTTCTTAAGTGACTTAACCTACTTTTTTTTATATCTAATCATTACACTTAACTTACTTCTTAATTCCCGTGCATAGACCATAGTACATGTATTTTGAGACGAAGGGAGTTTATTTTAATTATTTACTCCCTCCGTTCCCAAATAAGTGCCACTTACCTTTTCAGCACGTTTTTTAAGGTGTTAAAAACTCTATAAAATATTATTTTTTTAATCAAAACTTTTATATAATTTCATAGTTATTAATAATAAGTGTAATATTGTATAAAAAAATTGTCTAAAATAATATTTTATAGATTTTTTAACTCATTGAAAAACGTGCACTAAAAGACAAACGACACTTATTTTGGAACAGAGAGAGTATTAAAAAAAGGGGGCGAAACTAATTAAAATAACCCAACCTTTGAGAGGGTGTTAAAAATATATCTCCACCTTTCAAATGTAAGATAAATATCCCGACCTTTATAAGTGATGGTAGTATAATATCTAAATGATTTCTCTCCAATATAATTCATATTTTTTGTATCGTATTACTCATGTATTTTCAATTCAAATAAAATTAAAATAAATGAGTTTAAAAGTTTATTAAATAAACTTTTGTAGTTTTAGATTTAATTTGCACCTAACTTTTTATATCTGTTTTTAAATCAATAATATCTATAACAAGCCAAATAAATAAATAAAATGTAAAGCAAAATAACATATTTTCAATTAGTAAATGATTAGCTAGTGATTTAACTTATTAAAACATGAAGAATATTTTGTCAATTATAAACTTTATGTTACTACAAAATTGAAATGAAAATTTAATTCTTTAGATTATTCAACGCTGTTCATATATATATGAGAAGTAAATTATTTTTATTAAAAAAATATAAAAGAATGTAAATTGTTTATTTTTTATTAAATCCAAAATAAATAAAAAAGAAGATAAACTTAAAAACCAATCTAATTTAATCTAATAAACTTGAATGATATTTTACACAGTCAAGATATTGAAAATTATATTTTAAATATTTACTTGTTTTATTTTTGTTTTGATTAAATTTAATTATAATCAATAAATACGTATTAAATTGAATAATTTAAATTAAATACGTATTAAATTGAATGTTTAGGGGCGAAACTAATCATTTTTGTGGGGGAGAAAATAATGGGATATTATATTACCATCACTTATAAAGGTCAGGATATTTATCTTACTTTTAAAATGTGAGGATATATTTTTAACACACTCTTAAATGTTGGTTTATTTTAATTAGTTTCGCCCAAAAAAGGTAATACAAATTGCTTAACAGGATATATGTTGGTGACAAGTGACAACGCAGTATGAACTATGAAAGGGACGGGTCGCGGGAGGGAAGGGCCGAAGGGGCGGAGTGGGAGAGAGGGCGCGCAGTGTCACACAATATTGTTGGGAAAGGTGTCAAAGGAAGAAGGGAAATAGGAATGATATGATATGATAGGACTAAAGGAAAGTAGGCGCTCAAATACGTTCGAACAAGACAGTTTCCTCTGCAATTTCCCTCCTTTTGTTTGCTTCCAATCCATACCATTCCCTCTTTGGCTTCCATCTTTGTTTGTTTGCTCTCCCGCCAACGTTGTGTCTTGTACACTCTTTGCATCACCCCTAAGGCCCTAACCCTAAAGTCTGCATATGTTATGTACTGAATCATTTGTAAATTGTTGAGAGGTTTGGTATGGGAGTGTCCCTTCCGCATTGATTATAAAAGAGTAAAAATGATGGATTATAAGGAAGGGTAAAACTCTACACAATAGCTTGGGTTCGCTGTTAAGTGCGAGTTGCATTTGAGGGGACGTGTTGAGAGGTTATAAGGAAGGGTGAATAATGAAAATTTAAAAAATAAAACTATTCATATCAAATAACATGATTATTCGTACATAATTCAAAAAAAATAAGTATGAATAATTTTTTATATGAACAAACTATTCACATATATGAATAATTATATCTAATAATGCCTATAAATAATCAGTTTGTTTACAATTCACACCTACGTCGAATCCATCCTCTATAAAGATATAGGTAAATAGGTATACTGTTATATGCCCCTTTCATCAAGATCTCTTCAATCCATACGGCTTACCTACATTTAGTTATTTATTTATATTAGTGATTGTTTGGTTTTGTCTAGTGTTCGTACGGGTACGTACCTTTAATTATATTTGTAATTGGGAAAATCCGAACTTATCCCAAATAACGAATAAAAACGACATCTATTATTTTGTGGTATGCAAATCGATCCAAACATTAATCACACATTGACCAGCATAAATGAGGAAGAAACCGTTTCCTTTATTTAATACGACGACCGTTTCTTAACGAGGTAACATTTCCAATTCCTTTGATTAAATGCATCGGCCGTTTCTTTAGGCTGAACTAATATAAATACCTAGAGAAAATTCTTGTTCGAGAGGACTGACTTGAGCGTCGGAGGGTCCTATGGGGGAGACAAGCCCCGCCCCGACCTCGTTCGTTCTTGTTTGCAGGCTAAGGTTCGGGTTGAGAGCATGATCAAGATCGATCAACTATGATACAGATTTTATGCATCACAATATTCTAGTAATATATTTAATTGAAAGTGTTTTTTTTAAGAAATGTGAAATGAGAATTGGAAGAAATTTTATTAAATATTTTTTTCAATAAAAAAAAAGGAGAAAATGGTTCACGTATGAATTTGTTTTTTCCCGGAAAAAAGGCTAGAATTTTGTGAGCCCGTAAATTTCAACAACAATAATCTTAACTTGTGATGAGTAGTTATTTAAAATTTAATTTTAAAAGTCAATTAAATTATACTCCCTCCGTTCAACAAAACTTGACGTTTTACTATTCATGCACGCTTTTTTAGGAGCTAAAAACTATATAAAATATTGATTTTTTAAATAAATTTTTTTAACAATTTCGTAGTTATTATTAATAAGTACAAACTTGTTAAAAAAAAAATTTAAAAAATGAATATTTTATATAGTTTTTATCATTCTAAAAAAGCGTGCGTGAATAGTAAACGACAAGTTTTGTTGAACGGAGGGAGTATTATGATTTTATTTATTTTTTCATTTAAAATCATATACTCCAATATATATTGAATAATCAAGTGTTCGTTTGGTGTAAAGGGGTGAACACAAATCTTTCAAATCCGTCTTGCATCCCATACTGTGAAAAACATCTAAGATCCCCCTATATCTTAAAGCTGAGTCTTTTCCAGCCCTCTCAGACTATCCACGTGGATTGTTCTCTAATTTTTTGTTTCTTCTTCCCCTTTTTGCCCTTTTCTTTCTATTTCTCCCCTTTTCTGTCCACGCTCTCTCTTTTGATCACAACACAAGCATAGGGGCGGAAGTTATACCGCTTGTCCAGGCTCCTTTGTGCTTAGTTTTCGATCCGGGGTTCGTTTCTCTGTCGCCTATTGCTTCTTTAGTTCCGGTGGAGGTTAAGCTTCATCCCGACGGGGTGTGCAGTCGGAGGTGGGTGGACTTGGTCGGCAGTCATTGCATGCTGGGCGTCCCCTCTCCTTTGCCCAAATTACCCGCGGTTCTCGACCCCTCCCATCGTCTCTTTCTATCCTGAACGCTGACGATTGAAGACGGTTTTCTTCCAAACGGTTCCTTCCAGACGTTTTCTCTTCGTCATATTCTCTCTCTCCTTTCTCCTCCAATTTCATGCAGATGGAACGAGGAGCCAGTTCAACACCCACCGTCCTAGATGCCGATTTGGGTTCGAACAGAGAACGAGGAGTTCAACACCAAAATTGCTGGTGAAGTTCGCAGCCAGGCACCTGCTGCCCTTTGAATTTGTATGTTCCTTAATCGCCTTTCAGATTCAATTTTGGGTTGATTATGATGATTTGTAATATGGGGCTCTTGAATTAGGGCAGTTGACGGAGGAAGCGGGTAAATTTAACACTGAAATTTGCCCTTGATTTGAAGATGTCGAGAGTTCTTGGTTTTTTTTTTCGTTTGGGGACAACCGGAAAAGGATGCCAGAAGTTCCCATTTTGAGCGGGCGAAGGAGCGGAACGCAACCAGGCTCAGCACAGGCCTGCACACGCCGTTACTTCCCCAGGAGCGAGTACCGTCTCGGTTGTTTCTATCAGGTATGTCCCGACCTTTCCCCAAATTTTAAGTCCTCAATTAATTCTTCTTTCAGCCGAGAACTTAGTTTTTGCCCTCAATTTTTCAACTGCCTGTCTTTTTTTCCTTTTGCAATTGGTAAATTTTGGGGCTTTTAAAGCAATTGCAATTGGGTAGCAACTAGGGAAAATTTATGTCTCAAGTTTTAAATGATCCAAAGAATTTCTTGAGCAACTAGAATCGTGGCTACCTGCACCACTTGAAACTGTAAGTTAGTACAGTTTTTCTCTCTTTTGTGTAAGCAATGACCACATCAAGAGTCTGATTGAAAATAACAATCGGCGTTCCGCTACAAGGATTCATCCGATCAGGCCTTCCGAATATGATTGAAAATAACAATCAAGAATCGACTTTCTCCCAGGTTGTTATTTCACTTCTTTCTCTTTTTCTTTCGTCTTGAATTGTTTTGTTTTCGTTGGATATATTAATTTAGGGGTAGAGGTAGTGGTGTACTGGTGTTTGCTGCAATAGATCTGTATTTCAAGAAAAATGGAATTGAAACAAAGAGTCGGATGGGAATGAATTGGCTTGGTTTTGAGATTCAGATAGATTTGAGATTCATCGGTTGCAAATTCGCAATTCTAGAATTTAGATTGGGTTTGTGTCAATACATGAATGGATCGCCTTGATGATCCTCCATCGATCTGTTTGATGAGATTTGGAATTAATGTAGCTTGCAAATTTATGTTTTTTTCTTACCTGCCTCATGAAATGACTTCAAGTATATGTCTAATTTTTGTCTGTCAGTGTTAGATTGAGGAATATGTAATTTGTGCTCCCCACAGTTTAGGCTCTAGTAGCAAAAAGGAATTCAATTAGGTTTTACAATCCTCAAATTTTCGGGTATGTTGTGAATTTATGCGCTGAGGTGGTATATGGAACCTGTAAGAAATTGAATGTTTTTTTTTACATTCAAAGTCAAGGCAATTTTTGTGCAGCACATGATTTTCTCCATTTTAGCAGTTGTTGCGATGCAGATATCCTATATGTGGATCAAGATATTTGACACATCTGTTGACTCAGACATAGTAGTTCCCTGTTGCCAGAATAGTTAGCATGCTATTTTTGCTCTTTGCATATGATTGATTTTCGCCACCTTATTATAAATTCAATTATATTTAAGTTGATTTTGTTATCAACTTATTAAGGGCTGGTGGCACTAGCTAGTACTAACATTTATAAAAGCCAAAGTCTTGGTAGGAACAGTGTAGTTCAATTTGACCTACAATTTGGTTGAATTACTAAAATGCTATGTTCTTCTTTTATTCCCTGATTCCACCTATATTTATCTATGGACATTGTCTCTCTGATGCTTATGAAAACTTCAATTAGCAATGTAAGAGATCTCTCTGCAGCACATAGATGACACGATCTTAGATTTACAAAGTTGTTTAAACCTAATTTTTTCCTCCAACCTTATATTTTTTCCCTCTATAGGAGCGAAGCTGTCTAGAACTCTAGATCATCCTCTATGGAGTATTCTAGTGAGTTAACTACATCTGGTGAGCTAGAGTTATTACCACACCCATTGATAGGGGGCCTTCCAGACGATATTGCTCTTTTTTGCTTGGCAAGGGTTCCTTTAAAAGACCATGTTGTTCTTAAATGTGTTTCGAAAAGATGGAGAAACTTGGTATGTAGCAAAGAGTGGCATTTGCACCGCAAGAAGCATAATTTGGAAGAAACTCTGATATTTGCTTTGTGTAGAGACAAAATTCTCGATTAAGTTTGCTTCTATGTGTTAGACCCATGCTCATCTAGAAGGTCCATGAAGCTCATTCACGATGTTCGTGCTCAAAGTATCAAGAGAAAGGCTATGACATTTCAAACACTTGGGAAGAATCTCTACTTACTGGGTGGCTGTAGTTGGTCTGAAGATGCAACAAACGAAGTATATTGTTATGATCCTTCCATGAATTCTTGGAGTAAAGCCTTCCCTCTGCCGGCTGACAGGTGTCGTATTCTACAATATACGTTTCTTATTCATTTGTATACAAGGTTGGAATTAGCTGTTACTTAGGCACTTGGCTCTGTTGAATTTAAAAAAATTCCATGGACTTCTATTTGTTGCATGATGTCATGCCGTTAGTATAACATACTCCTTGTAGGTTCTATTTTCAGTTTATAGGCATATAGCTCTCTCATTTTACAGGAAATTGGAAACTTCGTGCCAACATGAATTAGTGAGGAACGTTTTTTCTGAGTTAGGTTTAGTTTGTACTATTGCCATCTGCATAGGTGTACTCTTGCTGAAAGTGCGTTCTCTCAGGTTCTATTTTGCTTGTGAAGTTGTGCATGGGAAGATATTTGCGATTGGCGGGTTTGGCTCAAGATAAGGTGATCCATGCTCTTGGGATGTGTACGACCCTCGGACAAATAGTTGGACATCCTACGCAGACCCAAATTTTGTTCGTTACATTGAGGATTCAGTAGTGTTGGGCGGAAAACTCTAAATCATATGCGGTCAATCAGGCGTATCTTCTCATGTATATGTGGTTGTTTATGACCCAATTAGTGGAACATTAAAACATGAAAAAATCTACCATTTTTTCATGTTTTAGAGTTGATGATGGGCACAACTTAGCTTTTAGGAGCATAATATGTATGGTTTAGGTAGAATTAATCAGGTGGAAAAATAATGCTCCTCCAACATCACCAAGCGGTAGGCGACGAATACTAGGAGGAGTATCATCTAAAATGAACTCCTAATTAAGGGTCTGTTTGACTCAAGTTTATTAGAGCTTTTTAAAGAGTTGTGACAAAGCTTTTTGCGATTTTTGAAAAAAATAGCTTTACAAACTCTATGTAATTTGTCACGTCAAACAATAATTTACTCTTTTAATCTATCCACAAAGGCTAAAATTTAATTTAGATTTTAATCTTAAACTAGATTATAATCTTAAGTTAGATTAATCTCTGATGCGCCATACAGACCCTAAATCCAAAGAGAACATAAGAGAGAAAATTAGCTAAATATACCTTTTTTGTATTTTTTTATATGGGTAATTGCACCCATGAAGTTTTTGTTTGCTAATTTTAGCTCTTTTGTTACTAATGATTGATTTGCCTATGTATCTAGAAAAAAATCTTCTGCCTTATGTTTTTTTTTCTCTATTGCCTTACGTTTTTTTTTCTCTATGTATATCTGTTTGTGAAGGTATTATGTCGTCAACGTAAGCTCTATGAAATAACATACAAGTATTTTCAACAAATAAAAAAATAGTTAATTACATGTTCGTGTTCATTATTGTTGTTATCGATGTAATTAACATGAAGTGTAAATCTGATTTACAGTAGCAGTTATAGTTGTTTTATACATCATTAAAACGTATTGAGAAAAATAAGATAAATGTATTTAGATTAATTTTAAAATCCCGTGCGTGGCGCATGGGTTAAAGACTAGTATTAGTTAAAGGTAAGGTTTAGTCGAGTACTATGTTTTATACATCATTACTATGTTAAAAATCCCGTGCGTAGCGCACGGGCTATAGGCTAGTTTTATTAATTTCAATTCCGCCTCAATCTCGTCCCGAAAATCCTGTCTCATCTCACATATATAATTATATATTATATATGATTAAAATTAATAAAAACATCTAAGAATATATTTATATGCATGCTACTCCGTATATATTAACATTTATTTAAACCCAACAGGATTATAATTTATGTACAAGGGTTGAATGAATGGAATTGTATTTTTTTAATTAAAAATTATGGAAACGAATTGGATATTTATGTCTGAAAATAATGATTTTAAAAATGATTAATTGAATTATTGTATAAATTCCATGGCTAACGACAATCTATATGATCGATGGTCATATCCACAGGACCACGACACAATCTACATAACGGGAGTATAAATTACTCTTGAAAAGGATGAAATTTGGTTGTGACAGTAAAATAAAAAATTCCAATATCTGACTATCTGAGGAAGACAGTAATATTTTTTTTTAAAAAAAAAGGTTTGTCATTTTATTACAGAAATGGATTGGTTATGAAAGAAGGTAGGAGAAGTGAGAGAGACAGCGTATAGTTGCCTTTGATGTAATAAATGCAAGTACTAAATTGGCCGTGTACTGTGCCACTGGGATCTCCATATGTCTATTGTTTGTTTTCATATTTTCATCTCATTGCCAAATTTACATTTTCACATTGTACTTCTGGAAATTTTCTCTTTTGACAGTGAAATTCTGTGAAAAGGGTGTGTTGTTTCCTCAAGGTTGATGAATTGACCGTTTATAAGATATACTATAGATATATATAACTGTGGTTTTAGGAATCGTGGAAGATTTAAATTTAAAACTTTTGTAGATTTGAGATTTCCAACACATTATATTACTGTGTGAATCATGCATATATTTTTAAGCTTTGTTTTGTTGTTGTATTTGAGCTTCTCGTCAGGAGCAACAACAACAACCCAGTATATCCGGTGATAAGGTGGGGTTTGAAGGGATAAGATGTACGCACTATTTTTCCGAATTAGTTGAGAGAGTGTTTTTGATATACCAAAAAATAAACTACAACAAATTAATAGAATGGTAGTAGGCAGATCAATAAGGAAATTAAGAGCTAGAAAAGAAGGATAACAACATAGATATACTAGACACCACACAACATCACATGACACTAAATGTCTAGCGCTCGGATGCAACTTCGCCAGTGGTCTCAATCCAGGGTCATATTTTTCGAGAGGTTCAGAAGATTGAGGTAATGTCTAACGACCTCCATCCAACTCTTTTTCGATCTACCTCTCCCCCTACGGGTAACTCCCAGATCCATACTTGAGCTTCTCGTAAGCAATTAACATATACCTCTTCTCTCTTTGATGTTGTTAACTAAAGAGTGGTTATCCGGGGTTTGAACCAATGACACATTTGGATACTACCCGTAAGCCCGCCCTTTCCGATTGAACCATTCTGGAATAGTTTATACCTCTTCTCTCCCTGTATATAAAAAACATATACTTCACTCTAGGGAAGTAAATAAGAGGGGTAAACAGTGAACAAATATATGAAGCTTTAGATTAAGAATGACTAAGATTTGAAAAAAAAATTAAACCACGTTATTCGCCTATAACAACATGAATAATTTTCATATGAAAATACATATGAACTAGTGGACGTTCCCGTGCTACGCACGGGTTTATTTTTTATTTTTTAAAAATTGATACTATATATTCCATATAAATAATAATTTATATTACTCGTATTAACGTATAGTTTCAATCTTATAATTTTAACGATTTATTCAGTAACTTTATATTACTCAATTGATTTACATTACTCAATTGATACCATATATTCCATATAATAATATATTTTCTTCCCTGATTTACATTACTCAATTGATTATTCGGATGAGTTGCTTAAAATTTAATTTCTAGTTAGTTTTTATTATATGGTTTACTTATTCAAACTAAATTTTAATCTTATTTAAAGAATATGAGTATTTTTTTAACCATTGTGGTAGAAGAAGAGTTTTTTTATTTTTATTTTGAAAAGAAAGAAAAAGCTTACTTCTATTTCACTAATGAATGAGAGCAATAAATGGCCAAAAAGCTTACTTTACTACTACCTCCGTTCGGAAAAACTTGACACTTTACTATTCATGCACGCTTTTTTAGGAGATAAAAACTATATAAAATATCGAGTTTTTTTTAATAATTTTTTTAACAACTTCATAGTTATTATTAATAAGTACAAACTTGTTAAAAAAAATTTATAAAAAAATGAATATTTTATATAGTTTTTATCGTTGTAAAAAAGCGTGCATGAATAGTAAACGACAAGTTTTGCCGAACGGAGGGAGTATATAGTAAGAAAGATAACTACATTAAAAACGTGTTCACACCGGATGTATCCCTATAAATATCGGGCTTTTCAATACCGACCCATTTTAGTTCACCCAGTCCTGACGGCCCATACCACATATACTCTGAGGCCCTGACCGGCCCATCCCTTCAGTCGTGCATCAGTATCTCCGACTCACTGACTCTCCGTTTTCAAAATACCCGCGAGGCCGCGACACCGATTCCTCGTCAACTGTTGCGCTCTCCAAAACCCTCTCCTTTCAGTACCAGCAAATTCCACAAAACCCTTCCACTGACGAACAAAGTTCGAATCTCTCTCCCTCTCTCTCTGTAATTGTTGTTCGCGTTTTCGTGGATTTGTCAAGTTCCTTGTTCCGATTGCTGTTGTTTTTGCTTGTTCCACTGTCTTAGGGTTTTGTTCGTGTCTTCGTGCTCAATCGCTTCCGTTCCTGGTATGTACGCTTCGCCTGATTTGTAGCGAAACAATCGTTGCTTATTTGTTGTGTATTTGATAAATTTCTCTGGTTTTCGTGCGTTTTCTGCCTCGAATTTCACATTGGAAGTCGACTTGTTTTGCCCTGAAGAACTTCACATGGGAGACGAATCACAGTATGATTTCTTGTTCAATAGTAATTTAATTTGATGCTTGTGTGAGCTGTGTAGGTGGTTATTGCAATTGCTCATTTCATTTCGTTGCTGTGTGGTTATTCAGGGAGGATTTCAGCAACACTCTTCGAGTGCTCGTGGCTACGGATTGCCATCTAGGGTATATGGAAAAGGATGAAATTCGACGGCATGATTCGTTCCAGGCATTCGAGGAGATATGCTCAATAGCAGAGCAAAAGAAGGTGGGATGGGCCTCTCCCTTTGTACTGATTTTCTGCTCTCCTGTATTTAGTGCTACTCATGCTTATGGTTTTCCTTTTATCTCTGAGAATCTGATTAGGTGGATTTTATACTTCTTGGTGGTGACCTTTTCCACGAAAATAAACCGTCAAGGACTACACTAGTGAAGACCATAGAGATTCTCAGGCGCTACTGCCTTAATGATCACCCAGTGCAATTTCAAGTTGTTAGTGACCAGACTATGAACTTTGCAAACATGTATACCTCTTCCTGAATCTGTGCAGATCTTGATTCAAAAACATTCTCATTTCCTATTAAGTATCTTATAGTCTATGGGTTTTGTATTTTTTATTGTTGACTTGAGCATATATTATCAATTAGTGTTATCTTCTGTTCAGAAATCATTTCCTTATGTTGCTTGTCTTATCAAATTCCTTCTTCGGTTGCCTGTTCAAACAAATCAAATGCCTGTTCAAACAAATCAAATACTCCGTATGATGCATTTGTTTAGATGTCGTTCCAGGGAAAATGTCTTGCCAGATTATGATGCATTTGTTTAACTTTTAACATTTGTGCCTTTACACAGATTCGGCCATGTAAATTATGAGGATCCCCACTATAATGTCGGCTTGCCTGTTTTCACTATTCATGGAAATCATGATGATCCTGCGGGAGTGGTATGGATTGTATATAATCCACACATTTATTTATTTCCTTTGCTATTTCTAATTGTATCAATTCATAGTTCTTTTATGGGTTATTGTTTTGGCAACAACTACTAGCTTCTTGCTTGAGAAGTTGTCCAAGCTTAATGCTAGCATCAAATTCTTTTTTATATATCTTATTATAAAAGTGCGTAAAACTTCCAATACTTAAACATAATAGCACAGTCCCTCATCTTTCTAATAATTTTTTTTCAATAAACTGTAATTTCTCAAAAGCCTAAGATTACCTAGGACGCAACACACAAAATACAATAATTTCTTAATATTTTATCCATCACTCTCCCTCAAACTGAATTTGTATAACAACATTCAACCGTAATTAGCAACAACCAGACCAAACAATTGTCAGAGCCCAAATGAAATGAGCAGCATAAACAGAAGATCAAAAAATGGATACCGGCCTTGAAATAATAACACAGCAACGAACACCAAGAGAAACGAGCAAGAGTCCAAGACAATATAACATCAATTCTTGCATCAACACCAAGCAGACTTATTCAACGATCCGGAACAAGTCTGAAAGGGACAAACCTCAGAAACAATGAACAACAAAACCCAGCACCCAAAGACATGCAAGAAATCTGAGACGTGAACCAGCGAAAAACCATGTCAAACCAAAAGGTTGAGGCAAAAAATCTAACCCTAGATCTGGATGAGAGCCTTTTAGCATCACTAATCTCTTGGGTAGATGAAATTTCTGACTTTGAAGAAGACATGATGTCACACACAACATAAGGGTGAAGATTCAGCCTTGCTGAAATCCATAAACATTTCTCAGTAATGAAGTCTGAAAACAGGAAAAGTTCAGCATTGAAGGCTGAAAAGGCAGGAATTTTTTTCCAGCAATGCAGGCTGAGAAATCAGAAGGGATTTGCAGTGATTGAAGCTGAAAACAGAACGCTCTCAGCAATGAAAGCTGGGAACAAAAGAACATGCAGAAACGGAGCTGCTTTTTTTTTTCAACAATAGATCAGGATCAAAACCATGAGCAAAGAGAAGTCTAAGATCTTCCCACATTGTCTTTATCTCATGAGAGAGTTGGAGGTAAGACAAAAAGAGACGGAGAAGAGAAAATTCAGATCTATTACTCATTAAGAAAGGTTGCATAATTATAAAGATAGAAAACCTTGGAAGTTTATGAGAGGAGCTACAAAGTACAAAGGGAGAAAAATGAAAAAGATAAACTGGAAAAGCTAACAAAGAGTGAAACACTAAAAGTCTAGAAGTACCTAGACAACCTACACAAAAAATGCAACAATTTCTTATATCTAATCCAACAACCTTAACATGTCATAGAATTAGTAGAATGGGTATTAATATTAAATTTATTTAAATTAAAAAAATTAAAGAATATATTTGTATATATATTATAATAATTTCTTTTAATTCTATGTTAATTACGTAACAATTCAAAAAAGTATTGAAAGAAATTAATTAGCTCATTGAATGGGTATTAATATCAAATTTGTTCAAAGTAAAAAAACCTGCACAATGGATACTGAACTAGTTAGTTGTAATTGTAATTCTATCTTATTAGGTTAGTAGATGACAGTCGCTTATGAAACACTTCACTTCAATTACGAAGCTTTCTCTTCAGGGCAAACAGCATGTAGTGATATCCTATATATACTTACTAACATACTTATTCTTGTTGACAGGATAATCTTTCTGCAGTTGACATCCTTTCAGCTTGCAATCTGGCAAACTATTTTGGTAAAATGGCACTTGAGGGTTCTGGTGTTGGTCAGATTACTCTTCATCCCATTCTTATCCGGAAGGTTAGTTTTATTTTCTTTTAGGAGTTTTTGGCTTTGATAGATCCTGAGTGCATCCTTACTGACTGTGAGAATTCAGGGTTACACATCAGTAGCTCTTTATGGCCTTGGAAACATTCGAGACGAAAGACTGAATAGAATGTTTCAGGTAATCGTTTGGAAATTTGGTCTCATGTTCTTTATCCTATGAACATCTTGTGATTGGAAAGTTATTGGGTTTTGACACATTGGATTTTAGACCCCACACGCTGTTCAGTGGATGCGGCCTGAGGCTCAAGATGAGCAGGAACTTTCAGATTGGTTTAATATTCTAGTTCTTCATCAAAATAGGTGATTCTGTCATATCTCTTTCTTCATTTTTCCTTCTTTGCTTGATGAAATGAGAATAATAATGGTATGGGGCTCAAGTTTGTGACTTTCATCTCTATACGACTTCTAGCTTCTTCTTTACTCGTGGTGCAGAGTAAAATCAAATCCCAAAAATGCTATAAGTGAGCACTTTTTACCACGTTTTCTGGATTTCGTGGTCTGGGGGCATGAACATGAATGCCTCGTTGATCCTCAGGTGCATGTTGATGTGCTGTCTTCTCAAGATATTTCAAGTTTCTATCACTTTTATTAATGATAAATAATTGTTTGCAGGAGGCTGCTGGAATGGGCTTTCACATCACTCAACCTGGTTCTTCTGTTGCCACTTCTCTCATTGAGGGAGAGTCAAAAGAAAAGCATGTTCTTCTGTGTGAAATTAAGGTTTGAAGGAAGGCCTTATTCAATTTTTATATTCACTACTTTTTGTCCAGATTTGTCATCTTATTTTTTTTTATGTGATACTTTTTTTTTTCTTAATAGGGAAACCAGTATCGTCCAACCAAGATA
Organism: Persicaria tinctoria; assembly: GCA_037127255.1. NCBI lineage: Eukaryota > Viridiplantae > Streptophyta > Magnoliopsida > Caryophyllales > Polygonaceae > Persicaria > Persicaria tinctoria. The sequence goes on from JBANSL010000010.1 coordinate 5,420,276, forward strand.
CCTTTGAAATCAGTGAGGCCATTTGAATACACTGAGGTAAATGCATATGTATGGAGTTTTAATTTCATTTTGAGGAATTAAACTCCAGTACTAACCAAGTTCATTGTCTAGGTTACCTTGAAGGATGAGAATGATATTGATCCTAGTGATCAGAATTCAATTCTTGAGCATTTGGATAGAGTTGTAAGTTATCTTTACTTTTTTCATTGCTATCTTGGTTCACATAAGGAACTTCTTTGGCACTCTGTTACTGTTGATAATGGCATGTTGTAATGTTTTTTTCGTGATAGTCAGATATATGTCTGATTTATAAAGCTGATAAGACTGCTGCTTTAGGTAAAAAATCTTATTGAAAAAGCTAGCAGAAAGGCTGCCATCCATAACGAGCCCAAGCTTCCATTGGTACGAGTTAAGGTTAGTGTTGCCTATGGATGTAGGATTCGTAAATGTGCTGGTTTTCAAAAAAAGTTGTTACATTCATTTTCAGGACTTAACACACTAAGTCTGATGAGTATATTCAGTATCTGGGCAGGCTGGAAGTCCTGTATTTCAAATCTAGAATAATATTCTTATTGATTGACTTACCTGTTGGAAGATGTAATAATAGTTGGTGACGGATTTGACCATAGTAAAGGAAACCCACTTTTTTTTTATTTTTTTATATGTATTTTCCACTTAAAATCTATCTGCAATTGCTCTATGTTTTTGTGATATTTTGGCCTTTCGAGATTCCTTTTGAAATTCTTGAGAAAACAATGTGATAGGAAGAGTGCGATTACCTGTTTTTGACAACTTTACATATTGGTTTTATATTATAAAATTTGTTAAAAGTGTTGTGAACATATCTCTAGCTCTTTTAAGATTTTGCTGAAAAGATGTGATTGCTTTTTCCCTCCTGATGTGGTCATGTGGATTCTTGAATTGCACTAGTTAAGTGTCGTTTCCCCCCTCTAATGGACAGGTAGATTACTCGGGATTTATGACGATAAATCCACAACGATTTGGGCAGAAGTATGTGGGTAAGGTATTATGACTTCTCCTAGCTACTCCAGCCAAAGTTTGTGCATGCTCAGTTTTGCAGTTATGCATGATGGCTTTTAGATTGTGTAGGTTGCAAATCCCCAAGACATTCTGATATTCTCAAAGGCTTCAAAGAAAGGAGGTCGAAGTGAAGGTATTCATTAACAAGTAGTTTCATGTATACAGTTTTGCTTTAGTATTTTGTATTATGATTGATGAGATTTCTGTTTGTGTGAATCAAACAATAAAAGAATCCCACTTTGGTGTAAATAACAAATAAGCAGACCAACGAAAAACAGTCTCCTTTTCATTCTACGCTTGTTTATTTCGGTTGTTAAAAAGTGCCTTATTTCATTAAGCTACTGATTGCAGGAAAAATTGATGAGTCGGAGAAGCTCCGACCAGAAGAACTAAACCAACAGAATATTGAGGCATTAGTTGCTGAGAGTAATCTGGTACGTATGAATTTAATTTCATTTTATCATTTTTGGGGTGTTTTTCATGTATCCCCTTAGCTAAACATTGCATGAAAGCAGCACAGTATATTGTTAAGTAGAGCTTTGGCAATCTCAGACGTGAATCCTATGTTTTTTTAAATTGAAGAGCATGCAAATTCTACTGATCCTTGAAGCATCCATCTTCTGTCCGTTTATGCCATTGTGTATAGCAAAATGATTTTTCATGGACTGACAGCTTTCCATGAAAATGTTCTTACATTGACCATTTTAGACTTTTAGTCACGGCTCAAAATCCCAGACGCCTGTCTTGAGTTCTGACTAATTCATTTTTTTTTTGTAGAAAATGGAGATTCTTCCAGTCAATGATTTGGATGTTGCATTACAGAACTTTGTCAACAAGGATGACAAAATGGCTTTTCATTCATGTTTGCTATACAATCTTGACGAGACACGTGTACGTATCTTGCACTCCTCAAATATGATTGAAGAACATGGTTGAGGCAGAAAATGCATAAAATTTTCCAGCGTATTGTCTAGGTATTAGATAATTAGTTACTGAAGAGATATACATGCCTTTAGAATACTTCAATGCTGATAATTTGAAATATTGTATGAGATTTATTCTCATTCAAAGGGAAGCATAAACAGTTGTGATTTTGAGCCAAATCACAAGTCCACCCTTACTGATATCTAGGTCTTCTTCAGCATGAAGTAGAATTATGTTCCACCTATCACTTGGTTGCATATGCACCTATTGGCACTTGCTAGTCCTGTTGCAATCAAGTGCACAGATTTGCTTCCTTTTGGGGTTCCGGGTTCAACTAGTGGTTGATTTATTTCCTATTTGTAGAAAAAAATAGCCCGTGACGCAGATGAGTTGAAGTTTGAGGAAGAAGATTTGATAGTTAAAGTTGGTGAGTGCTTAGAGGTAAGGGCTTCAAGCTTGTAGCTGTTATACTATATTTATAGTCAATAGTCCGAACATGAGGCAATTTCTCTTAAATCCTTCTTTAATCAGGAGCGGGTCAAGGAAAGATCAATACGCCCCAAGGATACAATGCAAACATCTGGTGCCCAGTCCGAGGTAATTTCGCAAGTTCACACTTCACAGTGCAATTGATAAATATTTCTTGCTAATACTTCCAAGCACGCTCAATTTTGTTACTGTTATGATATGCATCACTCTTTTTATATGGTTTATTCACATTTACATTATTTTGAATATAGGATGTCAAAGGAAAAGGTCATGTGGAAACTGCAAGTACTGTTTCTTTTAGTGACAATGAGGATACAACACAGGGGTCTGCACTAAAATATGCTAATGCTACCCAAGTGGGTAAAACATCCACTAGAGGTAGAGGAAGAGGAAGGGGAAGAGGCCGTGGCTCTAGCAGTATGAAGCAGACAACTCTCGATTCTTCCCTTGTATTCCGTCAGTCTAATAGGTATGCTTCATGATCTCAGAGCTTTTGTTTTATTTAGCATTAAAATCATTGAGAAATTCCTTATCATCAGTCCATTCTTGACTGCAGATCGGCATCTGTTGCTGCCTCAAAATCTAAGGGGAACCTCTCTGCTAGGGATGAAAATGTGGATTCTGCTTCTAGTGATGAGGCAGAGCAGCCAGAAATTAATGAGGTCAATGACAGCTCGGTATGTAACATCTTCTTGAAGTTTGACAATTTTTTTTTTTTTGGAGGCGTTGATAAGAAGACAATATATGCCCTGTATGGAAACCTACTTGCTATCTTGCTGGATCAGTGAAAATGGATGCTTTTTTTTTTCCCTCCCTCACCAGGAGGAGGATGAGAGGCCTCAAGCCAAAGGGCGTAAAAGGGCAGCTCCAAGGGGAAGAGGCTCTGCAGCCACGTCTAAGAGGGGAAGGAAATCAGGCAGCTCTTCTATCTTCACAAGATTTGGGAGTAAAGATGACGATGATGATGACGACATACCCAAAAAGTTAACCAAGTCTAAACCCAAGGTTTGTAATTTCCTCCCGATATCCAGAATGTGGGGCTTATATAGTACTGTATGTCTTTATGGGTATGCAGTGTTGGGTTCCATGGGCATGCAATTTTATAGTGAATTTTGCCAAAGGCTTTAATTCCCTGTTCTTTGGAAAAGAAATTGGCACGCTCCAGATTCGAGGTCAGGCATAATTGGGTATGGGAATTATCAACAGAATTTTTTTACTAGAGTAGAAAAACCCCTTGGTGAGAGGATTAATCAGACAAATTGTTTCATCACAACCAGCCAAAACCTCCAAGAACGTATTACCTAGCTTTCCGTTTTGCAGGTAACAAAGAACTATGGAGCTTTGAGGAGGTAATCTCGGGGTATATGGAAGAAAGGAAGACCTCTGAGTAGGCAATGTTTGTAGTTGGCCATTGTTTCATTAGAGATCCTACCAGTTAAACTGTGACGATTCCAGGTTATGTGAAGAGGCTGTCCTCTGGCACAGCCAGTTTTGGATGATCACCTTGCCTGGTTCGTAGATTTTTCTATGTTTTCGGTTAATCTGACATGTGGCTTTACATGTATGATGCGTGTGTACCCCAATTATGAACTGCCTTTTTTCTGATGTTAAGTTTTTGTTGAGTAATCCTGTATCCTGCTTCCATATATGCATATATCACTTCTCCCATCCCCATTTTCTTCATGTTCTTACTGTTTATCAAATCCAAAATCTTCTAATATTTTGTTAAGATTTCAGATGGGTGTCTATTCGGACCAAGTTGAGTTCAGTCGAATCAAGTTTATTCTTGTTTTGAGATTGAAGTTAATTCAATTTGGATTTGCCCGAGCTTCTGATATTTCGCTTTCTATTTTTTAGAAATCAAATTAGCATCAAGCTTATTGGTCAAAATTCATATTTTTGTTGTGTAAACAATTCATTAGCTGCTTCTGTTATTGTTCAATTACTACCACGTCAACCAACTCAATTTATCAATCAAACTCTCTGTTGTTCGTAATCAAATTTTATCAGCAAAATCTTTTGAAGTTGGCTGATGATGATTTTACACCCAAAAAGTTCACATGTCGCATGTTTCCTTCTTTCAACTACTTATATCGACATTTTATTTAGTACAGTATTTGAAATTACAACACACTTGACACATATAATGCTTGTAGTTGTATGCCTTTGATTGCTCGTAGTTTTCTTTGTTTTGTAGCAAACATTTTATGGGTTCCCTCCGCTGCCACTTCCATAGCCTGACCCATAGCCTGACCCATAACCACTACCACCACCGGGACCACCTCCTCCACGGCCTCCACCTCCACCACCACCACTTCCGGCTCCACCGACACCTTGACCACTCCCTGATCCTGATCCTTGACCACCTCCATAGCCCGAACCCCCTTGACCACCTCCGCCACCTCCACCCCCACCTATACCCCCAACTCCGCCTCCACCGCTACCTCCAAGTCCGCCTCCAACCCCACTACCTCCTTGCCCATAACCTGACCCGGAACCCGAACCATACCCTCCTTGTCCGCCACCACCACCACCACCCCCTCCGCCTACTCCTCCGTACCCACCTCCGCCTACTCCTCCGTACCCACCTCCGCCTCCAGACCCATACCCTGAGCCACCTAGTCCTCCACCTCCACCACCACCTCCACGGCCTCCACCAACACTCACTGCAGGTAGCCTTGCAGCAATGCAAACTTCCACAAGTAGCATTGTGGATAAAGCAAACCCTATGAACTTAAGGTACTTCACCATAGCTATTTTGCTAAGAAACTACACAAGTAGTGATACTTTTTTGTATTTTTATTTTGATATATATGGGGTAGGTAAGTTATGAAGTGAGTTGTGCAAACAATAGTAGTAATATGGGCCTTTATATAGCAAGTTTTTATGAATCAAAGCTTAGCTTTGTGGATAGCTACGGCCTATCTCAAAATCCCTTGATTTTTGACTAGCTGTACTGCACTACTACTGTGGATATTTATTTTGGTCGATAATACCGTGGATACAATTTATGCTATATTCGCTCTATTTGGAATTCATGGTATCTTACTATCCTCTCACCAACCTTTTTTTGTTTGTTGTTCATTAATGTCCGATAAAAATTGACTTTGCAGGGCTTAATTTAGTACTACCATTTGCAAAATTTGCTCTTCAATGTACAACAATTTGAATTTTGAGTTGGCAGATTTGTCATGGGATGAAGATGAAATTGTTTGTGCCGCTGATTAGTTTCCACAATCCACTGCTTTTATTTTAAGAAATTATGTCATATAAAAAAAAATGAAAATAAATTGAACTATTGGTTTTGTAGATAAAAATGTCATCGGTCTTGTATATTATGCTTATTGTACGTGTGGTCGTGTCCGATTCCCATCTCACCGGACTTTGACATATGAAGCTTCATTTGAGTTAATTAGTACACTAATTTACTGAAATGTGCCTTGACATTTGAAAATGTCAATTAATGAGGAGATTAGTGAGTACTCTTATTACTCCCTCCGTTCATAAATATAAGATCACTTCATTTTTGCACGTACTTTAAGGAGTGAAAAACTATATAAAAAATTAATTTTTTAATCAATTTTTTCACAATATAGTATGTATTATTAATAAATATTATATTACAGAAAAAACATTTTAAAAAAATTAATATTTTATATAGTTTTTCACTCATTAAAATACGTGTAAAAAGTCAACAATCTTATATTTGTGAACGGAGGGAGTATTAGATTTAGAACCTACAAATTTTTATACTCAAATAATAACTATATTTCTTTTGTGTAGGGGAAGAGTTAGCATTGATAACAAATACAATTACTCTATTAGTTCTGTAAAAAAGTGGATTTAAGTGTCAATATGTACATACCTTTTCTAAACCTAAAGAAATTGATGATGTTTCATGTGACTCAATATACAGTCTACAAGTACTTGTAATTACAAAGATGAAGAGCATGCAAGGAAACATAGCAGTTAGCAGGTATAGACTGGTTCAAGTGTAATATAGGTAAGACAAGTTTGGTTAGAGTTAATTTTTACCGTAGCGTTTAACATTGCGGGGATAGCTCAGTTGGGAGAGCGTCAGACTGAAGATCTGAAGGTCGCGTGTTCGATCCACGCTCACCGCAATCTTTTTTAATGCTTTTTTTCATAGCAGCTAAAAACCTCAGTTCTTCATTCACATTGCTTAATTGTAACGTCCCAAGTCCTAACCCAGAAAAACACAATCGGGAGACCATAGAATGTAACAATTGCCCCAAATCTGAACTTTGGTTGGCTATCCAATTAGCTCATCGGTTGGCATGATGGTTCTATTGATGACACTACACGTATTTCAGGTGTATTGATTGTGTCTTTTGGTGTAAATGGTTATTCCAAAACTTGGAACCGAATTGGTTATTGGGCAGTCAAAATTTTGGTACTCGGTATACTAAATCACTCGAATTTCCAGCAAACACCTGACTGAAAACAAGATATATACACTGAAGGGCAGCTCTTTTCCCGGATGGTAAATCAACTTACATAGTTGATTACATATGCAAGATAAATTCATCTGCTTGCATATAACAAGAGCCTGGATCAATGCCATTGTAGAACTTCATCGTGGATTCAAGATGGCTGGTGACAGGAGCAGTTCGATCTTGTGCACTCAATACAACTTGTACTTGCCCCACCATTTTTTGCTCCTTCTTTCCGCTTCTGCATTTTCCTAGCCTTTGAAGCATGCCTTTGGTCTCTCGTAGCCGGACCTTGTACTCCTTCTGCCATATCTCAAATCTCAGCTTCAATTTACGCAGTTCATCCTCAGGACTAGTGTCTGGTTGGTTGCTATATATAAGGGCTCTCGCGTCTTCATCAAATCTTCGTCTTCTTTGCTCAAACTCCTTGGCCAAGTGATTTATTGAATTTGAGGCGCTAATTGGCTCCCTTCCTCTATCGACTTCTTCTATGACATTGAAAGGTGATATATTTGGCGTGCTTGCACTTGGTGTTCTGTCTGCCACTGAAGAATTGTCTTCTGACTCATCATCTTGGGGGGATTGGGCTGGGGAACACTCGGGGATTCCTGGATCCTCTGAAGTTTTCTCAGGAGCAAGTGATCTCTTTGTCGCCGCTAGATTCACCTGTGATGGAAAGCTAAAAAAGCATTAATCCCCGCTAGGAATTGTAAGTCCTGTGAATTTGAAGATTATGTTTGGTTCAAAATAACTGAATGAGTGTATTTGTTTTAAATGTCAGATATTACTACATTAACTAAAAGCCACAGGAAGTAAATCTTACCAAGAATATCTCCCTATATAAAAAATTTATTTTAAAAACTAACCAAACACAGGTAATTATGGAAATATCCCAGGAAATGTATCATGAACCAAACGAGGAGATTGCTAGCAAAAGCAACAACATTAACTACCCAGTGTAGCAATAAAAGAATTTACTATGATTGAACATTTTCACAAGGCAAATCTTTCATTCTAGCAACAATGATATAAATCAAGATGTTCAATAGTTTTTGGGCTACTATCCCCTCTATATTGCTTTACCATTTAGTCTCTGAAAGTTTACTATCAACAGGGTTAAATGCTTCGCCTAATGACACCCGTAAGTATTCAGAGGACAAAATTCATTACCCAAAGTTCTTATTTTTACATGTCTGATAATCCGCTTTGTGGTTTCTTCATCAATTTCTTTTAGTTTCAACAACTATCCATGCATCACAAAAAGTAAATTTCACAACAAAGAGAATCTTACTTGCAAACAACCTATCTGTTTCTTCCATACGTTCTCCATTGACCTTATTTTGACTTGATATTCTGACCATCTCTTCTCATATTTTTGCACCTGCGCCTTCAGCGCAGTATTCTCTTTTTCCTTCTGTTCTAAAGATGCTTCTGCTTTTTCAAGTCGTCTTTTAAGGTCCTCCAAAACTGAAGATGGAACCTGATTATATTTTTGCGTTGTATTTGACTGATCCTCCTTTCGCCATGAAGTAGCTTCTTCCTTTACAAGCTGTCCATGAAGCTTTGGTACAAATGGAGGAACCTGATGATCATTTTTGAAGGTCAGCCAAATTATGACCTTCTCTACAAAATGCAACACCCAAAAATTGTTCCTCCTACCGAAAGGAGGAAATAATAATGCACAAATAATATAAAAGAAATAATGAATCCATGTGAAGTTATTAAGCAATATGGAGTACCTCAACTTCTGATTTTCTACTGGATGGATTGTCATCAGCATCTACAGTTTCAAGATCTATGCTATTCAATTGCTTCCGAGTTAAGCTACCCCTTATAACTGCAAAAAAAATAAAATTACCAGGAACTAAAAGTACTGAATATGGAAAAATCCCACTTTTACATGACCAGAGACAAAATTTACCGGATTGTAAATTCACAACTGCTTTCTGTTGCTCATCCCTTGAAACGCTGTGTTTATGCTTATACTTTTGTGTGAGAGTACTAGCTTTGGACTGCTTGGACAAAGACGTATACTTCTTTCTTGAAATTTCACCACGTATGACTGCATCATGACGGCAAACCACAGAAGAAATGTCAGAAACAAAGAACCTAAAAATAATTATAAATGTTTCAGGCACAGAAACTTTTTTAGGGATCATCAAGATCCAGTGGAAGGGATGAGGCATACAGGATTGGAACATAGTCACTCTTTCCTTAGCTTCTAGAAACTGGTGGCGAGCCTTCAAACCGCGGATAAATTTTTGAACAGCAACCGCAGACAGCATATGTCGTATCCTCATATTCTCCAGTTTTCCAAGCTGTGAATAGAGATAGTATGAGACATTATAAGAGGCCTCTGTGGGAGAGAGAACAAATGAAGAATAGGAAAAACTTCAGACTGAAGAATAATAATCGCTTCATAAGATCTTTTTTACCATCGAATACTGATTTTTGCTTGGGTCAAGCACTAGCATAGCAACTGATATATTCCTTTGAGATAGAATGTGAGATCTACATATGTTACCTCTACTATATTCCTTTTCTATAATATCAGCCTCAAATATTTCTCTTGGATCAAATGCTACTAAGGACATATCTGCCATGGAAGGCAGAAGTGGAGGAAATAAAAAAATGAAATCAGTTGAGACTTGCGAGAGGCACCTGTCCAGTCCGGAAATACAATTTGGTGTATCCGACTTGGTACATTTCAGGTGGGGTATGTGATTGTTGTAGAATAGCAATTGATAGGCTTACAGGATCCGGATGCCCACTTATATCCAGAAGTAGGAATCCATATCTACATATGCACAAGGGAATATCATACGTGTGAGTAGTTAAAATTATATGAATTTTGCAGATCATGGAAACCCAAAGAAAGGCATGATGATTACCTTTGCGCAAATTCTTGATATGTAATTCGAGATGGATAACCAGCTCTTGCAATCCTAACAACTTCTAGAACTCCACAACACTTGAGCTGTTGCGCAACAAGATCCTTCTCATAAATGCCAGGAAGCTGCTTATTATTCGGCTTTATGCAACGGATGAAATGGGGTGTAGTACTTTCCAGGCGCTGCATCAATTGGTACAGCTGGCCCTACATTACAAGCATACAAAATGTCAACATTCTCATGAGTAGACCACCTTAATCTCAGCAGTAAACATAGCAATATACTGTTCAGACTATAACTGAGGGAGGCCAAACTAAAAATGATCAATCATGTGCGACTTCACCAGGTAAAAGATCAACCAGTCATTAACATTACAATTCATGAACAGTTATTTTCATAATATGATTCGTCAGTAATTGATTCTCACCCGTGCACCTCAGGTCGTTTCCATTTTTCGGATAAACTTATCTTTACTATTTTATGAATTTCCTTACTCCTTTAGTCCTTTTATGGGCGGCCTAGACTTAATACACTTATCCACATTTGTAATAAATAAAAAAGGGGGTTAAGTTATAGGACAGGGGGCATAAATAATTACTGTTGTTCCTACAATACCTTGAACTTAATCCCAACACTTCGCTTTTGGGAACCCGCCATGCCAGACTGAGGAGTAAGAAAATTGGTAGCAAATGACTGAAGAAGTGGGCAACTGCTTGACAAGAGAATTTGGATAGATTCAGAGGGTAATCGGTCTCTATTCTTCTCCAAAAAGCCACCGGTATCATAGGAAACCTGATGGGCCTCATATTGTCAGCTAATGAATCAAGGACAGTGAAGTGATAACAACATAGAATCCCACGGTTTAACTAAGAAAACAAAGCAGTTTGCACCAGAAAATATAACACACACAAGTGCCACAAAGTATTGGACTAAAATAAAAACTGCAAAGATAGTTTCTAAGGATGCCTAGATATTAGCCTAAAGAAGCAAAGAGCAGTTTTTAGTGATCCATGACTCAAACTAGAAAATTGACATCCATCATGGCTCAAACTAAAAAGAATGAGACTCCTTCACCTGTATCCGGTCAATGGCAAAAAGATTACAATGATTTAACATTGAAAAAATAATGGCACAGTAAAGGCACTCTTGCATTAGTGCATTACGGCTATGAAAGCATGTTTCTTGAACAAACAGTAAAAAGAAAATGCATAGAACAATGCTCCATATTGCTCAGGATTCCACAAACCCTTTTGCAGCAACCATATCAAATTCAATGCAAAATAACTGAAGGTGATGCAAGTAAAGCCCAAGCTATGTGTTGGATCTGCTTAATGTTTATTTTGTAAAAATAAAATAAAATCGCAGGTCAGTACTGTTATCTTTTAGTTAAATTTTTGTGATCCTTATTCCTTAGATGATATGTAGATAAATATTACTATTATCTTCTACTTTTTCACACTATTCAGGACCAACTTCAATCCAGGCTCAGCAAGCTTGAGATTTAATGAGGTCAATCTAGGCTCAGCAAGCTTTAACTGGAGCTCTACTGGCAAGTGAGTAAATATCTCATCCACGTGAAAGTTACATCAGGTTAAGCGTTAGAATCAGATCAAGCTTTGTTGAAACTAAAACCAACCTCTCCAGCATAATGACGAACTCTAAACTTCTTATCTCTTTCCCCTTTGAAGCACGGATTAGAACTGAGGTGCTGCTTAAGCTTGTCTGCAAACGTCACATCTGTAGCCTTGGGAAAATTTGATTCTTCATCCAGTAAAGATAACAGCCCAAGTGGTTTCTGTATCACATAAAACATTATAAGGAAACTGCAGTGCTTGATAATTGTGAATCCAATTTAATATTGTCGCAACTTGAGAAAATTCAATAGCCTGAGATGTAAATGCCAAAAAAAAGGACATTCAAAGTAGTAATGGCTAGAGTTCTTAGCAAACACATGAGTTCTCCTACATCCATTAATAGGTGCAGCAGTGCCAATTGCGCAGAATGGAACTAACATCAGAAGATATAACATATTCTGTTTGCACTTACATAAAGTAGGATTCTTGATAGGAAAATACCTTCTCAAAGAGATTTAGGCATTCTTCATTATCTTCAAATTCAATCTTCGTCCAATCAATTCCATCTGCTTCATAATCCTGACTTTCGAAAAGAAAAAGGAAATCAAGGTCTACAAAGTACAAACATAGCACAACCTATCAAGAAAATTTTGAAGATTGATTCAAGAAGCCGAAAAAGGTGTAATTTGTTAGAAAACTCAGTCCATGCAAAATGCTCAACATGCTTGTTCTATATACAAAATACAAAATAATTAAGAGCTATTCATGTAAAATCATCTCTACCAATTTATGGAATAACTGGGAAAAAAATATATACAACAATTTGATGCAATCAAAAAGTTATCACCACTAGTGAATTACCATGAACCTATTAAGAAATTTGGATAGAAGAAATAAAAACAAAAACAGCGATTTTAGGAGACTACAAAGTGAGATCTGACCTCCTGTTCAAGTTTAAAAAGATGGCGATTGAAATGTTGCTGCAGCCTCTCATTTGCATAGTTTATACACAATTGCTCAAAACTGTTTTTCTGAAAATGAAAATGATCAGTAGCGATGAGGAATATATAAAACAACACAGGAATTCCTTGAGCCTTTTGAAAAGCTGAAAGAGTATACCTGAAATGATTCAAACCCATAAATATCAAGTATGCTGATTGCTCTCCCCGTATGCCATTTACCAACTGCAAGTGACTTATTTATTTGATCTACAAGCCAATCAAATAGACTAGCATAAATGTATTTTGCCAATGCATCCCGTGAATCAGTAGCCTGCAAACCCAAAAATTGAAAGCAATCAAGGTATAAGCATGTATTTGACTTGCCCTTGTATCTGTAAATATGAGAAATAACCTGCTCCACAGTCAGCTTCTTGACGATACTATCCCTGCCAGCTTTTATCTTGCGAGTTGATACAACTTGCACAAGGTCTTGCACACTACATCCCATCAATTCAGCTGAATAGGTGACAGCTACCAAGATCAAACCAGAAAACCAGACCTTATAACTTCTTGCAGTTGAAAATTGCCAAACACATAGTGACAACGTAGATGCATATTACAGAATTCAGAATTCAGAAAGATCAATAACATGAGATGGATGAATTTGTCCTAAACCATCATGTAAGGATCAATCCTATATGATTGAATAGCACAATGTTCAATGTAAGGCTCAACCTTAGAATGATTGATTTTTCCCTAAAATCCAGAATGTAATATAGCCAAGTAAAAGCAGCCCATCAAAATGTTACTAGAATAGACAGCAGTTGAGTACCTTCATCAGCCACTACTTCAACGTGATTTTCATTGTCAACAGCTTGAAATTTTATGTTTCCCAACCACAATATAGCAGCAAGAATCGACAGCATGCGCTCCTGGTCTTCTTTGTTGATTCGGATAATATCTATGGCTCCCTGATAGTCATTTGATAAACAAATATCAAGGGAATTTAGTAGCTAGGAAAAAGTATGACAGCAGGAAATCTGTTAATGCATAAGTTACCATGAGTTTATGATATTTCTGAGCATCGTCAACTCCACCAATTGTGAGACAATTACTGTGGTTAAGATAAGAGTAATCAGCGGCAGCTTTAATGTTCAGTCTCTCTGAAAGGGCGAAAAAAGAGATTCTCATAAGCATGAATGATCAGACAAGCACTTAATCATCACGCTGTCATCAAACTGAATAAGCTATGGACCAAACACCTCTGAGATCATGAGGTGCCCCAGCACAGAGTTGATAGAAAACGTGGTAAGATCTTTCTCCCATGGCCAGTTGAACAACTCTTGACTGCACAAAGTATAAACATCAAGTTAGAGGATGATGATAAATATAATATTTATACTTGCGCTTGGTGAAATAACACTCACCTTTTCAAGTAGGACTTTTCATGGGAATATGGGATCATCAGATCAGCAGTAATGGAAGATGTTGATGAAGGTTAGTAAACACATATTCAGCAAAGAAAAGCCATAGTCAAGAGAAAAATATTAAAGCACATTATATTTGATATAGCATACTTACAAGTTTGAAGTGCAGCACCACACATTTTACCTGAGGCACTAAAGTGAATCTCAATCAGCTTCCCCTGCACAGCAGGAAATTACTAGAGTTAGAACACATAATTCAACACATCATTTCACAAACCCAAGATCGTTAAATATTAAAAAACAAAGCAAGACACCAAGATGACCAACCAACAAAAAGTGATTTGCATCTTTCACTTACAAATCGACTAGAATTGTCATTCCTGCATGTTTTTGCATTGCCAAATGATTCCAGGATATAACTTGTTTGAAGGATTTCGTGTTCGATCCCATTTCCCCCTCCACCAAGAGCTGCCAAATACTGCATTGCAAATTTTGCTGTTTCAGTTTTCCCAGCACCACTTTCTCCACTACAAAACAAAAAAATTGAGACTTGAGAAAAGTCTTTAAGCTGATATGACTTTTCACAACCAAGGGTATTTAAAGTTTAGTGGGTAATGGTAATTACAATTTTTAATTTTAAGTTATGAAACAACACATGAAGATATCAAGCTAACCTTACAATGATGGACTGATTCACTCCATCTGCAGGAAAAGATTATAAAATAATGAATGTAGATCTTTCAAAGTGGAAAAAGAAAAAAGGAAGATTGAAGAGTAAAAAGAGCAGTACACTGGATATGCCACCAGACCTTTGGTCATTTCATTATAAGCAGCATCAGCCACAGCGTAAACATGAGGACTATCTACAAGCTTCTCCTTATGATCCCTTATAAAAGTGCTTCCATATATGTGCAGCTCTTTGAAGGGATTGATAGAAATCAAGATAGGCCCTGCTTTGCTCTAAAGCACGTCCCAACAGGAAAAGGAGTATATCAATATAAACAGACAGCTAAATAAACCTGCCACATTGAATATGAGAAGAAAAGGTGTGCAACCCTTACATAAATCAAATCATTAACGTATCTATGCTGTAGACTGCAAAGAACAGCGGGCTCATTCAAATAACCAAGCTGTATAAGATCATCCACACCGTCTAAGGTATCAGGGTTTGCTGGCAAAAGATCTTTGGTGGACACCTTTACAACCTAGAGAAATAACCATTGATGTTTGATGAGACGTGACCTTCCAGCAAAATGAAGCATAAATTTCCAAAGGAAATCTAGATCTTTAGAGCTAGCAAACTCACATCTCCTGTTACCAGCTCTACAGAAGCTTCATCTTCTAATGATGACTGAATAATTCCAGATTCCCACTGCCTTGAAGACACCCGACACCAAATGAACAGTTTCTGAAGCACAATCAAAAGACTCATTTTGATATAAGTTCAAAATTTGCACCAATGACAATCTGAAGTTGAATTTCTTTTCTTTACCTTTTTTATGAAATATCCGATGTTGTTTTCCCACTCCACCACCGATGTGACGGAAGCAGCTTTGCCTGAACTCCCAGGTACGGCAGCCTCTTGCGAGTTTGAGCGACTGTACGGAGAGTTTTGATCAGATTCGCCTTTCTTCTTACCGAAACTGTTACTCCTCTTTTCACTTGCACCATCGGATTTCCTCTTCACCTCTTCACTACCCTCTCCGATCGCCAAATTCACCGGCAACGACCGGCGTGCTGAAGGCAAACGACCTCGCGACGTCGGACGAGACGGCAACGCCGGCGGCAAGTCCCCAGGCTTAGTGTCTCGGAGCCGGAGGTTCTCCAGCATCTCCTCCAGCGAGCTACGAACAAAACTCGGCGGCGAAGTCGGCAACATTCTCTCTCACGGCAAAAGAGGAAATTCAGGAAAAACGCCCAAATCTCGAAACCTAAGCAACAAATTCACCTATGGAATCACAAATACGCCAATTGCGAATCCAAACCCCCAGTTTCTGACGAAGGCTCCACCGGCAATGCTCGCCGAGTAACGATCCTTAAAACCTAAAATCTCAGACAACCGCAAACGAATTCGGAACAAATTCAACGAGGAATCAAAATTTGATATCAACAATTTTTTTGAAATCGAACAGATTTTAAAGAAATGAGGATAGAAACTGGTATAGATCGGTAAGCGGGAAGGTGGAGGAGGGAAACGGAAAAGAAATAATAAAAAAAAAACCCTAAAAATTAGTTAAATTTGATCGTTGGGGAAAGAGTTTGACAGGTGAAAAAATGCAGGTTTTGATTCGTTTTGAAAGGATTCAAATTCTCGGGTGTGGTTAGTGTGCGCGCGGACGTCTCTCTTGCCCTATTCAATTTTCACGTATTAAATATTCTTAAAATGTGATTATGTGAATGTATTTTTGTTGGTCTAAATTAGGGGTGTTATGTGAGACAAGCTACTCGTGATCGGCTCGGATTCGGCTCGTATAAAACTCGACTCGAGCTCGTTCATTTTCTAAACAAGCCGAGTATGAGCACATTTTTAAGCTCGGTCCAAAGCTCGGCTCGTTCGAATTAAACTCGAATAACTCGAATTTTATGAAATTTCTAAATTTTTCTTAAAGTTATTGTATAATGAGGAAGTAGAATTGCCTAAAGCTCGAAAAAAGCTCGGCTCGAGCTCGCTCATTTCCTAAACGAGCCGAATATGAGCACATTTTTAAGCTCGAGTCAAAATTTAGGCTCGGCTCAAGCTCGTTCATATTCTAAATGAACTAAATATGAACAAGTAATACTCGGCTCGTTCGACTCGAATAACAGCCCTAGTCTAAATCCATCATTTAGATTGCATATATAACCCTTACAACGGGTTAAAATCCATCATTTAGATCCGTTTGAACTTTAGCATGACATTTGTCCAACATTAAATGCGCTTGGCATTAAAAAATTAATGTAATAAACATATCTTTCATCTGTTCAATATAAGTAACGAATAATAGATTTGTTCATGTTTTTTTTTTATATAAAAAACAAAAATATATGTATATACACAGACGGACGAATCATTTTTTTTTTTGTAAGTTTCAAACTTTTTTGTTTTAAAATTATAACACGAGCGAGTCATTGGCCCATTTGTGTTATTTTTCAAAAACATCCGTTTGTATAATTTTTGCAAATTTTTATAATAATTATTTAATACGTGTCAAATAATGGGGACAAATAGATCTAGATTCCATTTCTTAGCATATAGATCTTGGTGCATATTCAGCCCTTTTCTCATCAATTAAAAAAGAATGCCCCAGTCGGGGTGGTCTACTGGTGTGGAGCAAGGGGTGGTGGGAAGGAGGTCTCGGGTTCGATCCCTGCCTCCGCCCCTCCTTACCAAGTTACCAGTAGGTCGAGCCGGTCGGCGCAAGCCGGTTTACCTGGTACGTGGGTTACTCGTCATAAAAAAAAAAAAAAAAAAAGAAGAAGAAGAAGTTGTTGGGCCACAAACCACATATTGGGCCGACTGGCCGAGCAATTCTGAGAATCACTCCGGCCCTATTAAATAATAACCCAAACCGTCATTTCTTCCGAAGCTCAACTCCCTCAACCAACTCTTCAGGCTTGCTTCGCGCTGCGTTTTTCGCTAGGGTTTGCTCTCGTTCTCTCTCTGATCCCAATGGCGAAGAACAGGAACAAGAAGAAGAATATGGGAGCAACTCCCATGGATACATCCGCCAAAGCTGGAGTTGCTAAGTCCGATTTACCAGAAGGTATTAGTCACGGCCTCTGTGTCTCCTTTCCAAGCTCAATTCACCGATTTTCGAAGATACGATTTTGTTTTTCTGTTTTATATTTACGTTTTATTGTTGTTGATTTTGAGTAGCCATGGATACGTCGGAGATCGGTGTTTCAACTGTTGCTTCTGGTTCAGGGCACAGGTTAGTCTCTCAAATTCCAAGCCTCTAATGAATTTGCATAAATTCGGCCTCTTTTTTCACAATCAGCACGGTTTCGCTTTGGAAAATTTGAGATTCTAGTGAACTATGTAATGGTTACAGTTTTGGTTATATTGGATTGGATTTTATGATCTGCCAGTGGGCGTTAAGATAAAGATCCACATTTCTATGTCTTACAAATTGCATCAGTAATTTAGCGATTAGTAGTATTATCTATAGTGTTCTTCTGTTTGTTTATGAATTACACTGCAATTTTTTTTTTATCTGTCTCACTCATTTGTAACACTTTCTCTCATCACCTGGATTGGGATTTTGGGTTTCTTAACACAGGAAGGTGAAGGGGGTTCAGATGAAGAGGTTGAAGAACATGAGAAAGAAGAAAGCCATAGCTAAAGCTATATCACTATTTGAGAAGACATCAGAAATAGTTTCCAAGAGAGAAAGTAAGAAAAGTCGAGTTAAATTGGCAAAGACGCTGTATGATTGAGTTCCCTTCAGCAAACCTACCTAAGGTACGCGAGGAATAGAGTTAAGCCTTTGAATTAGATTTCGCATTTGGCTTGAGTGAATTTCATCAGTTTTGGTCATTTTGGATATCTTTACTACATTTGGAGCCTTTTATCTTAAAGTGACATGATATCAAATGGTGTTTCTCTGTGTAGAGCATTTTATAAATATTCTTCTAGTTTGATGCATTATATTGTTAAGAACATTGATCTTGTGTTCTGCCGAAACTACTTGGAGTATCATTGCTTGTTGCAAGAGTTTAAGTTGCAAAGTAATCCTGGCCAGTTGTGTTCGTTTATGCTGATTGCTTGTACGGAGCCTGATAAGAGGACATTTTACATGCTCCGTTCAAGATATCAAGTTCATAATGCAAAAGGTAACAGACACCTGAATTCATCCCCCGAATGTACGAGGTTTTTTTTTTTTTTTTTTGCTTTTTTTTTGTGGGCTTTGATTACACATTTTTGTATGATTGAAGATTACAAAGGATAATAGAAAAACAAGAAAGAAACCTAGGGTTTCTGGATTAGCCTATTTACATTACTGAATAATGTTAGATTTCAGGTAAGAGCAAATGATCCCAAATACATGATCAGATGTTCAACTGAAATATGATGAATGTTAGTATGTGGATGGAATGTGGACTGATACACCAGTACCGCAGAACGGTGTTAATAGAGGAACTGAATTGTTAGAAACACCAGGTAGAGCACCAACCAAGAAGATGACGACACCAGCAGCACCAAAGAAGCACCAAATCCAATCGTCACCTTCACCCACCACTGGCCAATGAAAAGCAATCTCTTGGCCAGCGAAGCCAGTCTTGGAGCCCATGGCGTGACCATGGAGAAGATGAGCAACAGGACGCCTATAACCAGGTTGGCAGAGATACTGAAGGAGTGAACCATCGCAAGGAGCGCATGAGCCCTGTTGACAGATACAACAATGGGAGGGTTCAGTTTCTGGGTGATGTAGATCAATATAACCGAAACTCCCGCTCTCAATACCTCTCCATTTCGGCCACATGAAGCTATCCTGGGTTGATCCATGTCGGTGGATACAGGTAGGTGGACGGAGAGATCAGTATCGCATTGTGGTTGATCATCTATGGTTATTGCTAGCTGATCTCCCTCCATCTCCCCTCCCTTTGCCTTAACCGGTTATTGTTCTTATTGAAGCCAACCTTGGCCTTCTGCAGTTTATATAGCAAGCCAACGAGTCAAAGTACTGTGCACTAGTATGTACTATTTGTTCTCTTTTATCTCGCAAATTGCCTGAAATAATCCAACTTTGACAAACTTGTAACAAAACAGGCTGAATTTTGTGCGAACTGTCCCAAAGTCGGTGGTGATTATTTGGAATTTAGTAGAAGTTCGGGAAACAACACCACAAGTAAGGCTGGAATAGAGCTTGAGACCGGTTCAAAAATGCTTGGGACTTGACTCGATTTGAGCTTTTTAAAGCTTGAAAACAGCTCGATTTGAACTCGTTTATTTTCTAAACTCGTTTAAAAATTGGGCTGGACTTGACTCGAACTCGTTTAACTAATGAACCAAGCTTAAACACATTAAGTTCGGCTCAAATAACATCCCAAACACCAGTCAAATATATTCCGCAAATACTTTTTTAACTCCGTGTTTTCGAGATTAAGGAAAATTACCTTTTCTTTGGTGTTTCGGAAGCTGCGTTTAAATTTCAGGAGGTTGACCTGGGCCGAGTGACTTGTAAATGGTCCAATATGGAAGAGGTCGGTTTGAAAAAGTGCACACAGCTGCCCAGTCGGTGGTGGTGGGATATCTTACCAGATCCCGTTCGCTCCAAGAACACATGGATAACTTATTATAAAATTTTAAATAAAAAAATTAATTAAAATTATTAGAAGATAAGCATGTAAAAATATAAAATCTCGTCTATTTTAGAACAGAGAACGTAAATTATTAGAGTGTGTGTTTCAGTCCCATGCATTATAAATTTGTAATTGTAACAATTATAAACTTAAACAAATTTCAATTATTTGGTTGTGCCGTTTACTTTGTGCAATAATGAATTGCTTTAATTTTACATTATTTCAATCACTTTGTAAATTTTGTAATCAAATAAATACTTAAAAAATGTTAAATTTATAATTGAATTAATAAATGGCAATCAAACGCCCCTTTATTCTCCCTTCAGCTACATAATTAATACTCCATCCGTCTCAAAATTCATGTCATTTTAGCTCTTTAGTTTTGTATCAAAATAGATGTCGTTTTAGTTTTTCTAGGTAGTGGATATTAATGATTTGTATTGATTTGTGTGTTGTTGACTTTTTTGAAGGTTTTGATTGGTTAAAAAATGTAGTGGGTAATAAAATTAATGAAAAAGTTAGTGGAATGATAGTGTTAATTGATGGATGAGTGTTTTTATTAATACTAGTATTACTACCCGCGATCTTCGCGGTTTGTTAATAATTTATTTTCTTAGAAATTCACTTCCATTGTTATATAATTAAATTGAATTACATAAATCATAGTAATCATTTCTAGATTAATTAAATACATTTCTAGTTTTATTATCCGCGACCTTCGCGACCGATTTTTTAATAAGTTATATATTATTTTATTATATTTATTACAAATAAATATAAAATTATATATAAATAAATAATTTGAAATTTTATATACTTTTAATTCTCTTAAAAAGTATGTTAAAAACAAAGTGGTATGTTTTAGAAAAAAAAAGAACGATTGTCTTAACTTTTTTTTTTTTTTTAAATTAATATTATTGTAAAAGTAATATATCTTATAAATTATAATTCATCATTGAAATAAATCCATATTTTATTGAAGATACCACGTACGTACCAACCCATTTTTCAATTTGGATATAAGCTAAACAATTGTAAAAAATAGGTTAAGAATTTAGGATCGACCAAGAATGTAACCATGTATTCTGTGATTTAGGATCGATCATGAACCGTTAACATATTTGCATTTAATATTTATTTATTGGTGATAAGATTTTATTCATAGATAATTAATTAATAATACATCTTATCATTAGATATAATAAATTATCGTTACTTAATCTAAATGACTAAAGATATAACAAATAAAGAAAAAAATATGTACAAAATAAGTTTAGGTAAAATGATAGATTTTGTAACCATTTAAGATACGATCGGTATTGAATATTTATATTAAAAATTAAATTTAATATTCAATTAAGATAGACATAGAATGACACATATATAAATAAATGTGGTAATCATCTGACGTGGCTGAAATATATTGGATCATCGTTAATTGACGTGTCAAATACCCGAGTCAGATTGCACCAGAGAACATGATTTTCCGCTATATAGGATTTTCACGTTTCTATTTTAGTATTATATATTTATGATTATATATGGCTATATAGATATCTAGAAGAGATTATAGGTAAAAAAAATTTAAAGCTTCTTGTATAAAATTAACATAAAAAGCTAACTATATGATATACGGAGTATTAAACTACGTATTACGGTTGATCAAATTATGGTATATTTCAATTCACTATTGGTTTCAAATAAATTAATTAAACTAAATTTAGTTACATGAATGGGGTAGTAATATAATACGGATTATAGTGTTATTTATAAAATAATTATGTCTTTTTATCTCCATGATTAATTATAACCCGCTTCTTTGTTTAATATTGATTATGGATAACATTTTTTTACCTCATTCAAAGATGGTTTATATTAATTTACTATTAGATAGATTTATCTAAAATGATAAGTTTTCTACCTATTAAGATATAAGATTGAAAATTTATACAAAAAAAACCTAATGAAGATATAAATTTATATTGGATAGATTATTTGATCTAAAAAGATAAGTTTTTACATAACTATATTGACTTATTAATTGATATGACCCAAAAATATAATACCGTTTTAATCCAGAATAAGACACGTAAGCAAAAATAATCCCATTTTAATCCAGAAAATTCCATGAATGCGAAATCGCACCAAATGTAGTTTAGGTGTAGATAATATAAACAATAATTTATAAATTTAATTAAGTGATTTTTTAAAAATGAACAAAAAAATCTTTTTTTTAAAGGGTTCATATTAAAACCTATACAAAAATCCTACTTTACCCAATTCCAATTTCTAATAGTTAGTACGGAAGTTATAAAATTTTAGAGTATGATTAATTATTTCATTTATTTTGGATATGGGGAAGTTCGGTATGATTAATTTTAGAGTATGATTAATTTATCAAATTCGTTATTGATTTAAAATTTTAGTGCTTTTCCAAACAAATATCAAAATGTAACTAATCAAGATACGATAAAACTTTCTTATTTAAAGCAATTGTAATTGCTAATAAAAAATTCGATTAATGGTAGCATAGTAATATAGTCTTACATATAAAACTCATCTTTAAACCTAAAAAATCAATCCTTTAATTAAAATATTGAATTAAACGTAGATAAATTGATTAGACAATTGTATGACATGGATTAAAGTGATTGGACATTCATTAATTGACGTGTCAAAAAACCCGGGCCAGATTGCACCAGAAAATTACACGTAAGCGAATCGCACCAGAACCCGCCACATAGGATTTCTACGCCTCTGTTTTAGTATTATATATATTGATTGATATTGATATTGATGATTTGTGCATAAAGCTAAAATGACATGAATTTCGAGACGGAGGGAGTATTATTAATTAATAATAATTGTCTTCGCTCATTTTGTCTTTATAGTATTTGATACAAGGTGCATGTATTTGATGGGATGATGGAATTCTAATTATGAATCTTGTATGCTCACGAGTAATTATGTTTCCTAACCTGTATAAGAGACAAAAAATACATTTTAAAGTTTTGACTCAACTATAATATCGGCCTTGTTCTTCGTTCCTCTCACGGAGTCTTCTCATCTCATGCATCTTCCTAGATTCGTCTCAGTGACGAGCCGACAAGAGCCACGCACTAGATAAACCGGTTTGTGCCGATCGGCTCGACCCACGGGAAAGGAGCAATGCAAACCTTGGATTTTCATCAAAGGAAAGGGGCAGAGGTAGGGATCGAACCCGAGACCTCCTGACATCCCCTTGTCCCCAGCAAATATTTGTTATCGAAGGTGTTTGCTCCTTCGTAGCTCTGATCTCGTCTTAACAATGCTCAGCAACTCAGACGATTTCTTTGATGATTACGTTTCTTTTCCTTATCTATGTTTTGAATAGGCAGCAAGTCTGTAACCAGGCATGGACAGAGGGTTGACCGGAGGTCCCAATTCCTACAGTGATGAATATAAGCACAATCTACCCATCATCGATCTATTCAACCTCATTGAATTTCTTTCATTTTAAAAAGAAATACTCCTCGAAGAATACGAATGTTAGGAAAATATTTTCTTCACAAGAGAAAATCATTTTCTTCATTTCTTTTCCTAGTCGAATTATACTAATTTCTAATCCTTTTAGGTTTCAATTCAACCAAACATGGGTAATTGTGCCATGAAATGAGATGCCAATGAATCGCCATGAACCTGCCAAATCCAATTTTGGGAAAGAGAGAGTTGTCTTAGCTTTAGGAGGTCTAAAGCCAATTAGTATACTCCTTTTTGTGCAAAGAAATGAGCTTCAACGACGCTTCCTCCCATAAGTGCACCACTATGCAACCGAAAGTACTAATGCATTATCAATTTGAAGTACTTGTTTCTTATTTTGCACTAATTAAGTACTTGTATTCAACAAAAGTTAATAACAGAGGTATAAGCTATAATGGATACTGTGCCCAAAAATAAAGGAAGAATTTTTTTCCATTATATGCACGGTATAAAACTCCAGGGCAAGCTTGCATAGGAGAAACGAATACAGTAGCTACTAGTATCAAGGGAATTAGCAAGTTATATTTATTCCAAAGATGTGTTGTTTGGATCCGCGACTCCAAAGAAGGTGGATGAAGAACCAGTTAAGTACTCATCTGATGGGTAAGACTTGACAATCCATTGGCGTATTTCATTGATGTCAGAAGAGGTTTTGGATTTGGATAGATAGCAGCTAAGTGCGTATGCTGAACCGAGAACGCTATAAATCAATAGACTATGATGAACCAGATGAAATCATCTTGAGCTTTGTTTGGCACTTTCCTCAGCCCGTGTGAAAGCATCCATGATCACATCTATGGTCCAGTCCTTCAGATCGTCCTGCACGTGGATTGCAAATTTTACAGGCATTAGAAACAACCACAGCTCCCTCTCTATATAAATAACACAAGATCCTCCGAAATACCCACAGGAACATGAAAGATATTGCCTAGCTAGAGGAAAAGTAAGGTCCTTTCTACAATCAATATCCTAGGTTGATCATAACGCCAATATATCAACCTTTGACAATGGAAACCTGATCACAAAGGCCATTCAAATATATGATGTATCATGTATGTACTGATGTACATCTTTTTTCTTGAAACTTAACTGATGCAAGGAGTTGAAGAGTTCCTTTTAACAAACTCTGAAGAGCGTCTTCTCATGATTGTACATAGCCTAATTTCATTGACAGAATCATTTATAAATGAAAAGCATTCACCAGAGCCTATAAAGTCTAAACATACCGTAATTATCCCTGCATCTTTTTGTCCGAAACTAAAAAGTTCATTATCATCCTTTTATTTTATCACACGCACAAAAAAAAGGGTTTTCATGGAGTTCTTTTGTCTGCAAAAGTTTGCTGAAACATACTACCAACACTTCCAAAAATCAGAAATAAACAGCATTGGTAGGACTAAGATAGCATTTCTACTTGTTGGCATATCAGACTTCAACATATATTATACATTACCAGGAATAAACTTGGTGAAATACGATGCATGCATATATTTTTGTGAAAACTTCATTAAAGCGGATTCAGAAAAGCAACATCTCATTATCCATAGCATAGGTTAGTCAATAGCATAATTTGAATATCAGAATCTACAGCCATCATGTATAAATCAAAGCAGCCCCCAAAGCCTATAAACATACATTAATATATTCTGCATTGCATTCTTATATTCCGAAACTCAACAATTTCACATGTAAAGGCAGGAGTTAAAAGTTACTTTTTCCAAATTCTCCAGCATCTATTCATCATCATCCTTTTATCACACACACAAAAAATAGTTCCGTTGATTTCTCTTGTCAGCGAGCTTGGTGAAGCATACTACCAACAAGCAACAACAACCAAAAATCTGGAACAAACTACACTCCCTCACACCTTCTCTCGCTTTAACTTCTACCCCACCCCATCCTCCATTTCCCACTTGAAGAGTAGCAAAGATATAACCACAGAACTTCCAACACAAAAATTTAGCTCCCACCATTTCTCCATGTGGAAATTTGGTGTCTTTGGTAGTTACTAACTAAATTGGCAGTCAGCCACAAGCTAACTGGATTTTAGTATTCATTTAAAATTTGAATACAAATATTTCACTAGAGCAGTTCAAGAATGGAACAAGGAATGCGATCTGATCCTTCCTATTTCCCACCGCAATAAATCAGGTCTGGTTCCAATGCACATTATAAATGAAAAGCATTCACCAGAGCCTATAAAGTCTTAAACATACCGTAATTATCCCTACATCTTTTTGCCCGAAATGAAAAAGTTCATTATCATCCTTTTATTTTATCACACGCACAGAAACAGGGTTTCCATGGACTTCTCTTGTCAGCAAAAGTTTGCTGAAATATACTACCAACACTTCCAAAAATCAGAAATAAACAGCATTGGTAGGAGTAAGATAGCTTTTCTACTTGTTGCCATACAAGACTTCAACATACATTATACATCGCTAGGAATAAACTTGGTGAAATACGATGTATGTACATATTTTTGTGAACACTTCATTAAAGCGGATTCAGAAAAGCAACATCTCATTGTCCATAGCATAGGTTAGTCAATAGCATAATTTGAATATCAGAATCTACAGCCATCATGTATAAGTGAAAGCAGCCCCCAAAGCCTATAAACATAATTTGAATATCCGAAACTTAACAATTTCACATGTAAAGGCAGCAGGTAAAGTTATTTCTACCAAAGTCTCCAGCATCTATTCATTATCATCCTTTTATCACACACACACAAAATAGTTCCATTGATTTCTCTTGTCAGCGAGCTTGGTGAAGCATACCACCAACAAGCAACAACAACCGAAAATCCGGAACAAACTACATTCCCTCACACCTTCTCTCGCTTTAGCTTCTACCCCATCCCATCCTCCATTGCCCAGTTGCAGACTAGCAAAGATATAACCACGGAACTTCAACACAAAAATTAGCTCCCACCAATGTATCTTCATGTGGAAATTTGGTGTCTTCGGAAGTTACTAACTAAATTGGCAGTCAGCCACAAGCTAACTGAATTTTATTATTCATTTAAAATTTGAATACAAATATTTCACCAGAGCAGTTCAAGAATGGAACAAGCAACGGGATCTAACCCTCCCTATTTCCCACTGCAATAAATCAGGTCTGGTTCCAATGCACACAACAAAGCATCATTATAGAGCACTTGAATCATGACATACTCAACAAATATTTAGAAATAAATGAGTAATGTCTCCTAACCTTGTGTATAGATTCTCCGGTTCGTATTCGTGCATTGGGACGGGCAAGTTTAGACTCAAAGGGTGTTCGAGGCCTCACTTCACGGATCTCATCCCACTCCTCGTGAGTGAGCATCCTGACAGTCCCTTGACCAGGAGGAGCATTCCTTATCTTGCGCTCAATCAACTCCTGAGATCTCGAATCATCGTACTGCCAACCATATCTAGATCAGTAGCAGCCAATAATCATTGAATTCATTGGTTTAAGGTCCACTTTGTTATGGATTAAGAAAACGAGTATCAAAATCTGGAAAGGATCATACGGAAGCAGATGATGAAAATAGTGGATTGACCATACCATCATGAGGAGCTTTGCGAAAAGCGCTACCCCTACAGCTGTAATAATCATAGGCATAGTGGCGGTGTCGTAAAAAGTGAGCGGTTCTCGTACTTCAACAAAGACCTCCCTTTTCTTAGGGTCCGTTGTTTTCTTCAACCTCCCCAATTCAGCAAGTTTTCTCTTCAGTGTTTCGCTAGGCCTATGGTGAGATGCAGTGTGAAGGCCTCTCCTCAAGAGGGATAATGCTTGGCGAGCGTACATAGCATACTAAAGAGGGTAAGAAATGAATTAATACCAAACTCAAGTCAAGCATACAAAAAGCCTACCAATCATAAGGAAGGAGGAGTTTCAATTGAAAGGAAATGGAAGTAGCAGGAGAATATACCAATTTCAATGGAAGCTTGAGATATGTGAAACTGAAAATCACTTGTGATGCTTCTATGGATCAATTCACTCGAGAACAATCACAATTTGTACAAACCGCAACCTGACGATTGAAGGCGAAAAACGAATGTTCAAAGACCTCAAAAATCACTCAAAATTCAATCAATCAACTAATAGCATACTAAAGAGGGTAAGAAATGAATTAATATCAAACTCAAGCACACAAAAAGCCTACCAATGATAAGGAAGGAGGAGTTTCAATTGAAAGGAAATGGAAGTAGCAAGAGAATATACCAATTTCAATGGAAGCTTGAGATATGTGAAACTGAAAATCACTTGTGATGCTTCTATGGATCAATTCACTCGAGAACAATCACAATTTGTACAAACCGCAACCTGACGATTGAAGGCGAAAAATGAATGTTCAAAGACCTCGAAAATCACTCAAAATTCAATCAATCAACTAATTCTCGTTGATGCCAGCAAAACCCTAATTACACTACAACAACAAATGCATCATCGAATCCGACTCACAACAACAACCAATCGAAATTTCATGAAGTAGTAAATCAGAAAATTCTGGAAAGAGAAGTTCAAAATCGAATCGAACAAGAATGGAAACTAACCTGTAATTGATTGGAGGAGATCCTGGAGTCGAGCTTCGTGTGGATCAGCGCCGATTCAGCGGATGCTTATTTCGATTCGGCGAGGGAGGGGAAAACTTCACCAGCCGCTGCAGGTAAAAAGAACGGAAAATTACAAATTGGATAATTTGTAGAATTAATTTTGTCTCTGGAAGATTCAACAGCAAAGCGCATCTAGTGTAGTGGTATCATAGTACCCTCCCACGGTACTGACCGGGGTTCGATTCCCCGGATGCGCATTTTTTATTTGTTTTAATTTCTTCAGAGAAATGGATTTTCCTTTTAAATTGGGCGTTTTCCGGTTTTTTGGGATTTCACTCCATCCAGAAGAAGCTGAGGAGAGGAGATGAGTTGCGTGTGCCAAATCAGCGGTTCTTCCATTCATCTGCTCGGATTCACCTCCTCAGTCCTTCCGAATCGCCTCCTCACAAGCTCTACGAATGGTGAATTCACTCTCTTCGTTTCTCAATTTCTGTATGTTCAAAGTATTTGTTCGTGAAGCTCGCTGTAGCTTAAGATTCAAATTCCCTGCGCCGGAATATTTATAGCTGATTTTCTTGTCTGCTATGGTGATTCATTCGTCCGCTTCGATTTCTTGCTCATGCGGTTTCCAATCCGAAGGGCGACGCTTTGTGCGGCCTATTAGAAGCTTCAAGGAAGCCAAAGATGTTGGCCAGAACACAGTCCTCTTGCCCGAGCTGGATCAGAAGAAGAACAAGCTTGTCATCAACTCATTGATCCATACAATAGCAGGTACGGTGTAGATTGTCATACTGAAATTGAAAACCTACCTGTGCAATTGGATTGATTGATTTTGATACTTGATTGGAGTATAGCTTTTCTGAAATCCAGTCAATTGATTCGCCATGTGTCAGCATGTGCAACTGTGTATTTGCTTCTGTCGGCTGTTCTCATTTATAGATGATTAAACTCATTGCAAACTCACCCATTATGAGGGACCATAAACAAAAAAGCCACCCAAATTCATATTTTGTCTCATCCTCTGATTCCAATTAGTTTCATGAAAAAAAAGATTGCCCCTCCGCTCAGATCTAGAACTCTAGACGGTATTCCATTGTTGAAATTGCTTCTTTCTTTGAAGTTGATGTTGCTGTTTGACATTTTTTTATACCTTTTCATTTGATTTGCAAATTTTGATCTCTGGATTGGGTTGTACCGGTAGAGATTTAGGGGGGCGGGGCGTGAGAGGGAGAAGATGGATGTGAATTGTGGTGCGATTTTCTTTGGAGGAGAGGCAGACAAAATTTGGCAGCCGGAGACAAAGGACGAGACGGAACAAATGGTGGATATGGTAGTCGATGAAGGCGGATTGTCGTTGGAGCCTTGGAGGAGAGGGAGAGAAAGAGTCGTACTGAGCTACCAACCACCTATATTATTATAAGTTTGTAACTACTGGTGACACACTCCTAGATCCACACAGACGAGGAAGGAGGAAAGAGTACTGGATTTGAAATTTTGACAAGGATTTGGAGGAATTGGGTTTATGGTAAATTGATTTTGATTTTGGAATTTACATAGCCCCTAATTATATTTGATTTTCCCTTTGAAATAGATTTAGATGTTGAAGGTTTTTGATTTAGGAGAACCAGAGGTGGAGCTACAGAGAATGAATTTAACGAAAACAACCTGCATATGAAAATGGGTGGCTTTTTGTTGATGGTACCTTATAATGGGTGGTTTTATGTAAATTCAAATGTAATGGGTGGTTAAATGAAAACACTCATGTTTAATGGGTGGTTTGCTGTAAATTTCCCTAATTAATACAGTAATAGATAAACCGTGCAACTTTGCTTATGAGAGTACCTTTCATCCTTGTTTCAGTGGCCAACGTAGTTGGATTTGACATGGCAAACGCTGCAGTGGATGTGGTAAGAGTTTTCTTGTGCTTCAACTGATTTCTGCTTCCAACAATATGCTCCACTTTCATAATTCAACTTAAATCATAGGTTTATGCACTGATTAGTAAGTAGTCCATGGAATTGTAAATATTTTCTCTCAAGTCAGGATGGGCCTACACCACTTTATACGTTGGCCGACGGTGGCCTTGGAGATTGGTTTGGAGGCCTTCTATTCTCAGCTGGACAACAGGCCAATGAAGCGGTTCAAGACCAGCTATCGGCTCTCAGTTTCACAAGGTTGTTAGGACTACCTGTGAGCTAGTTATGTTGTTTCGTAGAGATACTCTCGTGTTTCTCTAATTAGTGTGTTGTAATGTTTTACTTGTTCCAGTTTGGCCGTTATTTTTGGGGCAGGGTTAGTGACCAGTCTTTCACCCTGCACATTGAGTGTTTTGCCACTGACACTTGGTTACATTGGTCAGTTTTCTTGATTCTGATTTTCACCTTACAATATACCTCTTTCATGAGCCTATCACTTATTTTGCATATGTAATTAATTAATATATTCATGCAGGTGCTTTTGGTTCTGGCAAAAGTCGAACAGAGGTGATGGTTTTTCCATTTTCTTTCGGCATTCATTACTTGAAAAATATTCTGAACTGTTTTATTGATCATGTGAACTGAGGACAATGAATTGAGCTGGAATCCGGATGAACTTTTTAACAAAAAATAATAATTTGCTTGTCATAAAGTTTGTACATAACAGTATACTAATGAAACATACGTTATCAGATCTAATTTATTGTCCATGAGATGTGGTTTGGCCGTAGCCCCTATGGGAATCATAGTAGTGCTTGTATTCTATTTTTTAAGTTGCAAGTTATGTTGCCTTCTTAAGCAACATCGACACTTAATATTTTTTATTGGTTTCTATGTATATTGCTGTGGCCTTATGTATCACTTGCTATCCTGTGTTGTAAATAGATCGTTGGTGACTCCATTGCATTTGCTTTGGGTTTGGCCACAACGCTCGCAGTCCTAGGTATTGCAGCTTCATTTGCTGGAAAAGCTTATGGGCAGGTTGGGCAAGGGCTGCCTATAGCTGCTTCAGGTCTGGCTGTTATCATGGGTCTCAATCTTTTGGAGGTAAATAGATGACCGATTTCCTATTTAGTCATGCAGGCCGATCCATCTGTGGTGAAGCTTCCTTATTTATGCGTACGAATCCTTCTGTCTTACTTCAACACTACCTTTGGTCTCTTGCAGATAATTGAATTGCAACTCCCATCATTTTTCGACAGCTTTGATCCCCGTGCTGCTGCTGCAAATTTCCCTTCGAGTAACAACTAAGCACTTTTACATTTGTAGATTATGATCCGGCTAGCCTTGTAAGTTGCAATTTGCTCCTTGTTAATGTTTAAGGATCCAAAATTCAGGTGTACAAGCATATTTAGCGGGACTCACCTTTGCATTAGCCGCTTCACCTTGCAGCACGCCTGTTTTAGCTACTTTGCTCGGCTATGTAGCCTCAACTAAGGTAAATGAAATCTTTATTTTTTGACTATAATTGGTTTATAAATCTTTCCTTGGAGGATTAGTTGTGTGAAGTCTTATTGGTGCTCTCATGAAGCTTCTATTAAAATTGATAGCATCCATAGCATATAGGTTTATGGTTTATTGGAACATAATGATCTAATGACGGCTTATCCATTCATGTTCATCTTGAGAGTATTTATGTCATTGGAGTTTAACCACGGCAAAAAAAAAAGGGGATTGCTGAAACTAAAGAGGTGAAGCATTATTGAGCCGTTTTCATCTTCTTGAACATCTTTTCAGGATCCAATAGTTGGGGGCAGTTTATTGCTGACATATACGACAGGCTATGTTGCTCCTCTTCTTCTAGCTGCTTCTTTTGCAGGTGCATTGCAGGTATAATCCATAATTCCCTTTTAACTAGTTTCTTTGTTGGTGAATACTCTTGAGTAGCTAATTTTGTCCAATAACATCTACAAACCTTTCCAGATATCATCTCATTCTTATTACATTATATTCATCTAACCAACATTTGTATATTCCATAAGCATAACCATCATTCAACCTGTAATTTTGTCCAGAGTCTTCTTTCCTTCCGCAAGTTTTCAGCATGGATCAACCCAACAAGGTACTCTCTTATCCGAGATTCTTTTTCCTGATTATACTTTTCCGGTGCGCGATGTGAGACTTTGATATGTGCATCTGATTGTGCAGTGGGGCACTTCTCTTGGGTGGAGGTCTATACACTCTTTTGGACAGACTCTTCCCAGCATCTTCAATGTCCATGTAGAGCTCCGTCTGCAACAATATGTGTATACCGCCGCAACCTCAAAGGGAGAATAGTAAGGAAAGGGCCACAGATTGACAGCAATGGCGACGTTCATAAGCAAGATCATTGAAAACATCGTCAGAAATGGAATTATTGTATAGACTTTCCACAAGGTGTTGCTTGATCTCTATACGGGATAGAAATGGAATATTTGATAGATACTGTCCATTTATTGTTGAAAAAATATGCTATTTTGGAAAAGTGTAATATGATTTAGCTGGACTTAAAATCGATAGGCCTGTAGCTGCTTGATGTTTACCTTTACATCATCAATTATTTTTCTTCTTTTTGGAGCAAAATCCATACTGTACTCTCCTAGAGTGGGAATTTGGGCCATGGTGGTGTTCTGAAAGTTTTAAAGGCTTTGTCAAGATTTTTTTAATCATCGTCACTGGTACAGGATGTATGAAACAAGTTCCCTCCAAGACTTCAGCTGGTGGCTTGTACTGTCATCTCTTTTAGTCGATGCCATGAGATGCTGTGATAGTGGTCAACTGTAGGTGGTTGCCTTCTGCTATGTGCATGTTTTTTTTGTCTCAATGATATTTGTTCGTGAGGTTGGAGCTTGAATTTTGATCGTGTATGAATTCTTGAGAATCAGCTACACTCTTTTGAGTTATGACCATGGAACCTAAACTTATGTTGAAATTAATCTGTACAACTATGAACTATTTGATTTTACTGTTTGATTTTAGTTGTTAAACTAGTGTAAGAGTTTAACATTTGTGTTTTAGATTTTGGTTGTTCTTATTGTGATGCATTTAAGTTCTGATTGACTACTCTTTTTCCTTGCATTTGACATGTTGGCTCTTTTTATGAAGACTCCTTCACCTTACTGAATATGGATGCAGGTCCATTCAGCAACATTGGACACCTGACTTCCTGAGCAGGTTACCTTCATTCAGTGTAAGCTTTCAGTATAGTGGACTTAAATTCTCTTCTGGTGATAATGGCTTTACTTAGTGATGAGCTGGAAATATCCAACTTTTGGCTCTTTTTTCATATAGCCTTGGAGAATCCTAAGGCAAACAGTTAATGGGAAGCAGAGCTATCCCCAAATTATGATAGAGTTGGGATTGAGAACTTCATTTGTGCAAAGTATGAACTTGATTCATGATCAGTGAACAGCCACTCCTGAATGAACTTTTTCCTATTAAGTTAGTTAGTAATGACTTTCTACTTTCCTCTTGTTGAGATCAATTTAAGAGTTCCAATATCACTGATATCAGGTGAGGATAAGAGGTGGGTTTCTAAAGATGGAATACAAAAGTTACCTTCCAGTGCACAAGAAGAAAAGTTAACTTCACACCAGCATCGAACGTACTACCATCCCACAGAAAGGAGAGCTTAGCAATTTCGAGAATCAATCTTCCTGCACCTTCTAGGGGATCTGAGCCTGTAATTCTTCTTTTAATATCTCGTCTTTTTTGGGTTTCACATAGTTGCTTACAATTGTGTTTCTTCTACCTTTTGTTTATTTTATCAGCCTTTCTTCTTACCTCAGCAAACAATCTTCCACTAAGCATGGTTGTATATCCTACTCTCCATACCGTTTGCTGGTGGTTTTGACTTGGGCATTTTTAAGACCCTGCTTGGTTTACGTTTAAGTCAGTTTGTTGCTCAATCTGGAGCTTTCACAATCTTGCCTTTCTGTAAACCAGAAAAGTCTATCAGCTTGGAGTTGGTTCATTTCCTGGTGAAATTGAAGTGGGAATTAATACCAATAATATATTAACAAAAGGAGCCATGCCTGTGCCTGAACCTCAAATGATCAGTGCCTTGAATGGATATTTAATTCAGTGAAGTTTGTAACCTGTTGAATTGCTTCTGCTTGCCTTCATTGTTTGTGAAGTTTTTAGATATTGTACACCTGGTGTCTGGACTAATCAATGATTTATGATTAGGTTGTTCCTGTTACTACATATCAACCTCACTTGGTGAAATCTGAAGAAACTGCGCCACCAGCAGAAGCCCCAAACGAGGAAGTTGAAACATATTCAGCTGTTGTGCCTCCCAAGGCTGATTTGGCTGTTGAACTTTTTAACATGCTTTCCGTGGATGATTCCCCAAGTCAAAACTCCTCTGAAAATACTAATGATGACAGTGCTTGGGCAGAGTTTCAGAGTGAGTGATACCGTCTCTCAAATAGGATTTTATGCTGTCTTCCCTGCCCAGTTAGCTGCTAAATTTTATGGAACTTTTGGTTGGGCTATGTATCATTGTAATTATTTCATGTTGTAAAACTTAACAGTGGCTGATCAAGCATCAACATCTGCAAAAACTGACTCAACAAAGACAGCAGATGGCAGCATGCCACCCACTACAGGAATGGAGGACCTATTTAGTGATTCACCTTCACTGGAACCTTCAGCCCAAGCAAAACCGCAGAAAGATGTGAAGTCTGATATTATGAGTCTCTTTGAGAAGGTTTGTCTGATTTTTTGCTTTCAACTATAACCTAACTGAAATACCGTCCCTGACTCAACTGTCCTTTCCGTGTAGGTAGCGTTTTGCTGTGTGCTTTTACTGGCTGTTCATTTTTTCTATGGTTCCACTGTTTTCCTTTCTTGGGTATTTTTATGGTTCCACTGTTTTCCTTTCTTGGGTTTTCTATGGTGGTTCTGCAATAATACTCTTTTAGCTGTTGCTCTGTGATATGTGACATTCACCCTACCATTTAATCTCCATGTACAGTCCAACATGGCAACACCATTTGCTTTAAATCAACAACAACTCGTCATGCTTGCGCAACAGCAGGCCCTTCTCGTGGCTGCAGCAGCTCAATCCAATGGAGCCTCAAAAAGCCCCGATCAATTTGCCACAACCTGGGGCAAACGGAGCCAACATAGCTGCTCAAAACTGGCCTAATGTTGGTTATCAGATTCCTAGGACGGCAATGCTGCTGATGAGCCATAATGAGATTCAAAAGCTCATGCAGGTAGACATAGACTCTTCACGAAGTTTAGCATCTTGACTCTGGGTTAGGATCTATTATAGAAGATCTTACAATATATGCTATTTAATTGGAGCAGATGGGAAACTTGCAGGCATTGCAAAATGCAGGGAACTCTTCATCGTATCCAGCAGCAACTAGGTGCATTAAACAATCCCTTTCAGTTTCAAGAATCTTTTTACCTTGTATTAGAATTTACTTTAGACATCTGCCATTTAAGCTCCGCTTCTTTTTTTTCAACATAAAAGAAGGTAAATCTCATCTGAATCTCTAAAAATGTTTTTGTTCATATAATCACATCAGCTTGTTAATCACAGAAGACACTAGAAAGTTAGACTAGCATAGAAATGGGTATTTTTTTCGTGCATACTATCTTAGTATCTGAAACACAGTAGGCCCTGTCTTGATCGACTAGATCCAAAATATCCTTTCTTGAGCTAGCTCATCTTGCACTTATCCAAATGCAGAAAGTATTATAAGCAATGTAAACGCTGAAACTGCATATTCATGAAGTCTCAACCTTTGCTTGTCAATGGCACAACATTATCGGATACTACCAGGAACCCAACACCATCCTCTGGTTCTTCTTCTTCTTCGGCCATCTCAATTACCCCAACACAATCAGTGAAAGATTATGATTTCTCATCCCTAAAGGGTTGTTTGCGAAGCGTTGAAGAGAAACTACCTTGGAGGACACCCGCTCACCACCGTCATTTGTCCTGCTCCACATAGGAGAGATCCATGTAATCTGTTTCGGTTAAGGCGACATTTGTATGATTTCTGAGACCTATAATCTGTTTCGGTTAATAAGGATATATCTTTATTTTGTTATCATCATCTTGTATTTTTGCTCATAAGAATCGATTTATGTATCCTTACAGAATACAACAGTACATTGTTAGTGGTTGGAGTGCTGTTTAAGCCATTTTGATTTTGCTGCTTGTTGGACTTTTTTTCCTAATTTAGGTGTCATTTTGCATTGGTCCCCATGAACACCACCGCCCAAACAAGCCGAAATCCATAATGCATTTAATATTGTTCAACTCGAAAAGGATAGATTGAACACACACACACACCCAAAAAATATGCAATCCTATTAAATTGAGTGTTTATCACCAAATTCATGCTCATCCATATGAAATTGGTGAACCAGGGAACCACATATTTTGAATTTTGATTGCAAAGACAAAAGATTAATGACAAATCTCAGACCTTTCAAACCTCATAACCACCATTTTTACATGCCCAGCTTGAATTCCTAGTTCAAATTTTTTGGAAAGGGGTTTAACGGGTCCCGCTCGTAGGGCCCACCATCTCCATGTACTTATTCAGCGACTGCTGACGCTGCAACCTCATCTCCTCGTTGAACTTGTTGATGAACGCCTCGACTCGGCGGTTCAGCTCGTCCTGACTCAGCGACGGCTCCCGCCTCAGCCGCACTGAGCCGGAGTCGTTGCTTGTGGCTCCGTCGTTGAACGTCTCCGACTTCTTCATCAAGGGAGCCGGTGACGCGGAGGGTGAGTCGTCATGCCGGGCCCCACGCCCCTGAGTGTCCCACGTGTCGGACTTCTTCAGGTGACGTGTCAACGGCATCGGACGGCCCTCCGTTATCATCCGCCACGTCGACTCCAGCGTCTCCTGCCGTTTCGGTTTTGAGACTCCCAAGAGCGCCTTTCCGCCTGGAATCAAGAAAGTAAAGAAAATCAATCCAGAGATAGATAAACATTTGAATTGAAAAATGAAAATGGAGATCAACACATCAGTTTCTGGCGAATGTAAAGAGGATTCAACTTGAATCAATCTCATCAATACCGAACTCGATCTGTTTCTGATTTTTTGAATCATTTTATCGGAAAAAAATTTCAGGTTGAGAGAGAGGGAGATCAAGATGGATTAGTAGATTACCTTCGGGACTTGTCTTGACAAATCTCCGATATCCAATTCTCCGAGAAACAGGCGGTTTCCCGGTGGAAACAGAGCAATATTCCACCGGATTTGTCTTCTGCGGAGGAATCCAATTAGACATAGAAAGCACAAATTCGTCATTCTCAGTTACAATTGTACCGGAAACCTCCTCCGCCGCTATTCCTTCAGAGGTCGGTGCAATCGCCTCCACCGTTTCCTCTTCCGGCCTCGATTCCAAGATCTCCTCTACCATTTCGTCTACATAGCCGAATAGCACATGAGACACTACCGGAACGTCGACGTTCTGGACGAAAGCATCTTTAATTGAAGACTGATCGGCGAAGCTCAATTCCTCGGGAGCCTTACTCTGAACCGAACGAGAAACAACCGCAAATCCATCGGTTTCCGATTTTTGCGGTTGGAGCTTGGAGGAAGCGACGATTGTGAGGATAATACAGTTGAGGAGCAGGTAGAGGTAAGGAGGTTTCAGGCAAGTAGCAACAATCAACCATAGATGCGGCAGCTCGCAGGTGACGAACTCTAGAAGCGCCGGAAATGAGAGCTTCAGCAACAACGCCGTCGACAGGACACAGGCGGAGATGGAAGCTACTTTCACGGACAATATCCAGTTACTCGCCATTTCGAAACTCGAAGGATCTGGAAACTTCTCCGAGACGGAGGAGAGGGAGAAAGAAAGCAGAATGAATTGATCGGATGAGGGTTTGGTAGAGAGAAAGCGGGGAAGGCGGAGGACTCACTCAGGTGTGAAATTGAAGACGGCGTTGATATATACCGGAGTGCGCTCACAGTTCAGAGGTGGAAGCATGTGATGCTGACACGTGGCAGGGATTTCCGGGACAAGGTTTATATTTTGAGTAAATTACAGAAAACAAACCCTAAAATAGGATGTTGTTCACAAAACCACCAATAATTTCTAAAATTATATAAAATCACTTATAAATTTGGTTTTCTTCCAAATAATCACCATCCATTACTCTTTTTATCCACACAAAAAAGGTTTAGATATCACTCTATTAGCAAGTACTTTAATAAATATTGTATATTCTATAATACAAATGAGTTGAATAAATGAATTGAAGTGGTATATATAATATGGTTCAATTCGATAAATAAGAAAATTTGACATTGTTTAAACATTTTAAAATTTATAGATAATTTTATGGAAAATATTTTGTTTTAAAGGCAATTTTATGTAGTTTACCCTTTTAAAAGTTTTTTTTAGTTAGGTTTAGGCGGTACAATACTACAAAATTTTATTTTATCAGGGCAAAACCTAAAACAACCTTTAAAATGGGCACTTTTTACAAAATTATTCTTATAAAAAAAATAAAGGAAAAATATGTATAATTTTTATCAACGCCTGGAGGTGGCAATCGGCGAGTCGGGTCGGGTTTGGGTTCGGTTAGTCGGGTTTCGGGTCATTCGGATTTCGGGTAATGTCTAATAATTTGGTCAATCGGTTGGGTCGGGTTCGGGTTTCGGTTGTATCGGGTTTCGGTTGTCTCGGGTTTTCATTATTTCAATGTTCATTTAAAATTTTTTACTAGATTGTAGCTTAAAGTTCGGGTTATCTCGAATTTTGGTTATAACGGGTTCGGGTCTTAATGGGTTTCGGGTTAATCGGGTTCAGTTCATTCGGATTTCGGGTTCAAAATAGACGAGTTGTGTCAGTGTTCAAAATAATCAGTTTTGAGTCGACCGGATCGGATTTCGGATTCGGGTCGGGTTTTGCCAGCTAGCCTAAAAGGCTAAAATAAGCTTTAAAATGTACGTACTGGACTTTATTTTTACTAAAGTTAGTAATATGACAATTTTTAAAACTAGCTGGGGGGCTACTATTGATTATGATCGATCGCTTATATTATTCGTTTGGTAAGCAACCCTATTAATTGATTTATTTCTCAACATGACAAATCCAAATTCATGTATGGTATGATAAAAATGATAATATATCATTCGATGTAAGAATAAATAAGACAATCCATATATAAAGGGTTAGTCGACATATATAACTGTAAGCTGGCATGAGATAATAAACTCCAAAGTGATATGATTTCGTAATTTTTTTTTATGTTAGTCCAGTTTGATCGATTAAGTCGCTTTACATCTGGTTTCAGCCTTAGTTTCCTACTATACTAAGTGGGAACTTTCAAAGTCTTAAAAAAAATAGACAATCTTGAGCCAACTGCTTTCCAAAAGCGATAACAAAAGAAAGGATATGTGTTTTTGTTCCTTTTAGAAGTTGAAATGGGAGTATTTCTTATTGGAAAATCTAGAACAAGAATCTGTAACCACTTGGAAGATTACAGAAGACCACAACCAAGCTTATATAGCAAGCATTGGCGCGTCTAACAACCCAGCAACAGATCAAGTGTGGTAACGGAATTACAAAAGATGTGAAGTGACCAAAATACCCTCAAGCTCACAAACTAACTCTAGACTAACTCTCTACGTACCCCCCTCAAGGTTGGCTTGGGGATGAGCAAGGCCAAGCTTGGAACACAGGATGTGATGCTGGTGAGCTCTAAGAGGTTTGGTCATGATGTCGGCTGTTTGCAGCTGTGAAGACACATGAGAAGTGGCTAGGAAACCTTGCTGAATCAGTTCCCTAATGAAGTGACAATCTATTCTCACATGCTTAGTCCGTTCATGGTACACTGGGCTAGATGCAAGGCTTTGGGCAGCTTTGTTGTCACAAAACAAGTCACATGTAAGGGCAATGTGATGTGAAGATCAGACAACAGTCCCGGCCTAGACCCAAATGAGTTCACTAGTAGTGTAAGACATGCTTCTGTACTCACTTTCAGCTGAAGATTTGGAAACCACCTTTTGTTTCTTTGATTTCCAGGAGATAAGGGCACCACCAAGAAACACACAATACCCAGACAGGGACCTCCCAGTATCAAGGCAATTGCCCCAGTCTGCATCGCTGAAAGCTGTGAGTTGAAGATCAGATATTGCTGGATATGAGAGAGCATAATTGAAGCTGCCTTTAAGGTATCTGAGAAGATAAAGAGCAGCATTCCAATGTGGTACACGAGGACACTGTAAGAATTGGCTCAACTGTTGAACTGTAAAGGAAATGTCAGGTCGGGTAAATGTCGAATAGAGGAGTCTCCTAACTAGCCTCCTGTATAGTTCAGGGTTTGCAATGGGATCTCCATTGTAAACAGATAGCTTTGTGCCTCTCTGCATAGGAAAAGAAGCTGGCTTGCACTCTAACATGTTGGCATCTTGTAATATATCCAGCACATACTTTCTTTGGTTTAAAAGGATTCCTTGAGAAGACCTTGAAATTTCCATCCCTAGGAAATATCTGGCTATGTCAAGGTGTTTGATGGTGAAGGCAGAGTGTAAAGCATTCTTTGTAGAAGTGATTGCAGCGGAATCATTCCTCATCAATAGCATGTCATCCACATACACTAGTGCCACAGTGAAAGAATCCCCGACAGACTTGGTGAATAATGAGTAATCATGTAAGGACTGAACAAAACCAAGCTTCCCTAGAAACTTAGTGAGTTCCAAATCCCATTGCCTACTTGCTTGCTTAAGACCATACAATGACCTGTGTAACCTGCAAACTTGCCCAGGAGCAGCCAATTTATAACCATGGGGAGGGGTCATGTATACTTCTTCATCAATAAAGCCATGAAGGAAAGCATTGTTGACATCAAGTTGATGCAAATTCCATCCCTTAGCTGCAGCAAGAGCCAAAACAATTCTAACTGTCGAAATCTTTGCCACTGGAGAAAAGGTTTGCTTGTAGTCTTTATCTTTGACCTGATTGTACCCTTTAGCAACAAGTCTAGCCTTGAATCTGTCAATCTCACCACTTGGCTTGTACTTAATCTTGTAAGTCCATCTAGATCTATATTGCTTTCTTTCCTGGAGGCAATTCTGTAACAGACCAAGTATGATTCCTATCCAGAGCATCAATCTCAGCTTGCATAGCCTCCTGCCATCTCTCATCATCTTTAGCCTGGTGATAAGTTCTAGGTTCGAATGTAGGACACATATTGATCAGAGATTGCACATAAGAGGGAGATAGGTGAGCTAAATGTTGTACTGAGAAAACTGAAAAAGACTGAGACTGAGAATCAGATCTAGTTGGCAAGTTGGAGCAGATGTAGTCCTGGAACTTGTGTGGCATGTGGATAGGTCTTTTAGGAGGGAGTAAATCATGAGAGGGCATCAAATCATGAATAACATGACCATCACCAGCTGGGCTTGACTGAGGAGAATGACTAGCAAGAATGGGAGTAGTGCTGTCTGTGCTAGGAATTTCTCTTAGAGGAGATAGAGAATCACTCACATCAGCAAAGGAGTTAGGAGTTTGAACAACTGTAGGATGCAGAATAGGCAAATCCACAACATTGCCAAATGAAGCAGGAGATACCAATGGCCACTTGTGATCATGAGAAGGAGAAGTGTCTGTCTGTGGAGAATCTTTATAAGGGAACTGTGACTCATGAAACTTCACATGTCTACTTGTGATTATTACTTTCTTATCCATGTCAAACAGTTTGAAAGCTTTCTGATCAGTGGGGTAGCCCAGAAAAATACATCTTCTGGCCTTAGTCCCAAGTTTATCTCTAGCATCATTTGGTTGATATGCATAGCAAAGACACCCAACGACATGCAAATTTTCAAATGAAGGAGGTTTACCATGCAACACCTCAAAGGGAGATTTCCAGTTTAAGATAGCTGAAGGCAGTTTGTTTATCAAATAAGTGGCACCGAGGACACACTCACCCCAAAATCTTATAGGGCGGCCTGCAAAATGCCTTATAGCACGAGCTGTTTCTATTAAATGACGATGTTTCCTTTCCACCCTACCATTCTGCTCAGGAACCCCTGGAGCAGACCTTTGATGAATAATTCCATGTTGCTCAAACAAAGCAACACAAGCATGTTGAGTAAATTCAGTCCCATTATCTGTCCTGATGCATCTAACAGTGGTGTGAAACTGATTTTTCACCAAAGCAATAAAAGCAGCAATCATCCTTAACACCTGTGTCTTATCCTGAATCAGAAAAACCCAAGTAGCCCTTGAATGATCATCAATGATGGTTAGAAAGTACTTAGCTCCACACAGAGAAGGCACTTTATAAGGGCCCCAAACATCCATGTGTACCAATTTGAAAGGAAACTCGGCCATTGAATTACTCATGGAGAATGGAAGCTTGTGATGTTTAGTCATATCACAGGAATCACAAAAGAAACTACTAAGGTCACAACCTTTACACAAATCCAAATGTTTCATTTTGGATACTGACAAATGACCCAGCCTGGCATGTATCAAATCCAAACTGGACACTTTATTACACATACTCTTAGTCCTTAGAAGAGTTATTCAAAGAAGTATCAAAGCAGCTATCAAAGGGAAATCTTCTAAACTGAACCACAGCATCTCTATCAGCAACAACTCTCAAGTAGTAAAGACCTCCAACCTCCTTTCCTTTAGCAATGTAGCATCTAGTGGTAAGGTCCTGCAAGGTGCATTCAACTGCATTAAAACTAAATTCCAGTCTTTGTGCCTTTAACATCTTGGACACAGAAAGGAGGTTGTGTTGAAACTGAGGGACATATAGCACATGTGTCAACCTCAATGTTGCAGACACAACCACAGTACCAGCTTCCTTGACTA
This sequence comes from Persicaria tinctoria, assembly GCA_037127255.1. Classification (NCBI taxonomy): domain Eukaryota; kingdom Viridiplantae; phylum Streptophyta; class Magnoliopsida; order Caryophyllales; family Polygonaceae; genus Persicaria; species Persicaria tinctoria. The sequence goes on from JBANSL010000010.1 coordinate 5,463,127, forward strand.
AGAAGAAGGTACCATCAGGCAAACCAAGAGATATCATCTTATCCAAGAGATGAATCTCATGAAAAACACTTTTATCAAAAGCAATATGGTCTGTAGCTCCAGAGTCTACAATCCATGTCAAAGCATCTGATTTGTTATTTCCAACAAGAAAGGAGAAACTCTTTATACCTGCAAAGTTGACAAAGGCATGGTTGATTGAGGAATCTCCTTCATCCATAGGAGCTTTGCCCTTCATCATCCTAACAATCTCATGGAAAATAGCATTCACCATGCTAGGATCAGGTTTAGCAGCATCAAACTCTAAAGGTGTGTCAAACTTTGGTTCATACTGCTGTCCTTCAGTGTTAGCAGCAAACTTGTTAGCTCCACTCGAGCTACCTTTCTGAAATTCCCCATCTCTTGGACCTTTGAACCACTCAGGGTATCCCACCAGTTTAAAGCAGTACTCTCTGGTGTGTCCCTTCTCTTTGCAGTAATCACACTGACGCTCATACTTTGCCTTCTTGAAATCTCGTTTCATCTGTTCAGTAAGTTTCCCTTGAGTATATCTGTTCCCTACAGCAAATGCATTACCCTCAGCCTGTTTATTCCTGTTAACATTCATCACATTCATCTTAGATTGCAGTCCTGTAATGCCTTTTTGCCTCTCAATTTGCACTGCCATCTGGAATACTTTGTTGAGTCCAGGTATAGGATCCATGGACAAAACATTATTCCTAAGCTGCTCATAGGCATCATTAAGTCCCATGAGGAACTGCATGATCTTGGCCTTTCCCTCTCCAATATCTTCTTCAAAATCAGACAACTGCAGTGGCTAATTCCTTCACAACTGCACACATGCAGTGGATCTAAAAGCTGTAATTCATCCCAGATTCGTTTGAGTTTTCCATAGTAAACAGACACAGACATATTTTCTTGCCTCAGGTTACCAATATCTCTCCTCAATTGGTAAATGAGTGGATCATTAGATTCGTAAAACCTCTCACGAATCTTATCCCATAGTTCCATAGACGACTGAACATGCATGAAATTTTCCCCAATTTCACTTGTCATTGAGTTGATTAACCAACACATGACCATATAGTCGGCTCTACTCCATCTCTCGAACTCATCACTATCCTCATCAGGTTTTACACAGGCACCAGTAATGAATCCTAATTTCACCTTGGCACCAAGTGTCATTCGCACTCCCCTACTCCAACTAGTAAAATTGGTTCCATTGAACAAATTAGACACCAATTGCATACCTGGATGGTCTGAGTTGGAGAGGTAATACGGATTGATGTGTGCATTATTCATTCCTTGAGCGAATTTCCCAAATTGAATCGGATTCGGCGCAAATCCTGGACCAAATCCTTGGTTAGCTCCTCTTCCTGCTCCAGGACCTGGCGGCGTAACGAAGATTCCTCTTCCTGCTCTGATTCCAGCTCTTGTGCTTCCATGTCCAGATCCAGAACCTTGATTCGGAGGAACTCCATTTCCTCTTCCAGCCATTGCAGACAACACGTAAATCACAAGAAATCGAAACACAGTGAAGAACACAGATCTCAGGAAAAAAAACAGATCTAGATCTCAACAAGATCCACTCGCTCTGATACCATTTTAGAAGTTGAAATGGGAGTATTTCTTATTGGAAAATCTAGAACAAGAATCTGTAACCACTTGGAAGATTACAGAAGACCACAACCAAGCTTATATAGCAAGCATTGACGCGTCTAACAACCCAGCAACAGATCAAGTGTGGTAAAGGAATTACAAAGGATGTGAAGTGACCAAAATACCATCAAGCTCACAAACTAACTCTAGACTAACTCTCTACAGTTCCCTTTGTTCTAATGGAGGTTGACCAAAATACCCATTCCCCTGATCTCGTAAACCAGAAAAAAGTGCACCATATTGATATTTTTTCGACTCAACCGTTCTACATCTGTATCGGTCGAGTACAGTTTGATCCATTTAAGGGGTTGACCCTCCTACTCACAAGCATCTTCATGTTTTCAAAATGATTCGAAGTTCGAACCTCCTGACATAGGATGTAGCCCCACAACCACTACACCAACTTGTGATTCATAATTAGATAGCGACTCTGTTTGTTTAGTAATGTTAGTAGCTTTTTTTCTTTATTTTTTCATATTTTCTGGTTACATAATTTTGAATGAATTACAATTAAAATTAAAATATTAATTAGCTTTTAGAACCGAATTTCCAATAGATATCCACATCAACTTTTTTAGATTTTTTTAATATTCACAAATAGACCTGAGCATGGGCCGAGCCGGGCGGGCTTGGGCCGGGCCTCGACCAAAATTTCAGCCCACTACACCGGGCCGGGCTTGGGCCAGGCCCGGTATTCGGGCCTAGTGTCTTGCCCAAGCCCGCCCTCTTTCCCGGGCCGCCCACCGGGCCAAGCGGGCCTAGGTTCTCAAATTCGTTTTATGTCCGAAATCGAACTAAAAAAGTGGCAAATTACAACATTGTATAAATACTTTCAAATACGAGGCAAATATGGACAATATTAGCTTACTAACAAATGCAAATCAACGTTATAGTGTGCCAATACTTTTAAGCGGCACTCGAGCTATGCGAGAGAAATCATTTAGGGTTTTTATTTCTCAATTGGATTTGATTTTGAAGATGAGAACGTTTATGATTGGGAATAGTTAGCACTTAGTACTAGTATGACACCGGTAATATAGATATAAATTATAGAAATTATGTATATATTTTTACAATACTCTATATAATTTATATAATTATATTTATATATAATATTATTATAATACCGGGCCGGGCCCATCGGCCCGCTTGGGCTTCACTATCCGCCCAAGCCCGGCCCACTGGCCCAACCGGGCCGGGCCCGTCGGCCCGCTTGGGCCAACTACTTTGTCCAAGCCCGCATATTTTGCCGGGCGGACCGGGCGGGTTGACCCATGTGTGCTCAGGTCTATTCACAAACCTATTCTTTCTCGATCATGCACCTCTTCTATTGCTAATTTACATTCGCTAACCTATCAATTAGGGTTATCAAACATTTAATAGTTTATAGAATTATTTTTTCATTTACAAACCTAACCTAAATTAATTTCAGTTACTCCATCTACGTGATATTAAAACTCTCTACAGAAGTACAGAGTACACTAGTTGTTTGTACGGGGCCTTATCTCCTGTATTATATCGATCAATTCCCTCCCAAGCAGGGTATGTGAAAGAGATTGGTACTAACTACAATTAGTAATCATCTATTTTGCACTAGTGATTCACCTTCGTTGAATAGACCTAATATTGAAATAAAAATACTTATTTATAGGTTTTAAATTAAATTATTCAATCACCCATTGACGCGCGCCTATTCAATCACCCATTGACGCGCGCCTATGCAAGAGCGGAGCAGCCTCCAGCGATGCATCGTCTGTCTGTTTTGGGATTTCAGTAGTCTGTTCATATATTCATGAAACACCGACCTCTTGTAACATTAGTCTGTTTTCGTTCCCTCTAATATAAAAATGATTCTCTCCCCATGGACGTAGGTAAAACATTGTTGCAGAACTACGTAAATCTTTGTGTTTTTCTTCGCTATTATCATTCTTGTTACAACACAATTGTTATTTGTTAGTGTAAAAAATTGCAAGTGTGGTGGTTGTCTCGTTTGAACCAACTATCGATCAAAATCCTTTGAGATGGCGACATAATATATAACATATGGTTGTGTATATATACAGACACGAGCTCAAAAGATAAGGTTCCTGTTTATATAAGTCAATGGCCATCTAAAATGTTGCCTAATTAGCATGAATTTCCACCCCATAAAACTCCGAAAATGAAAAGCTAATTTGTTTTATTTACATAAAAAAAAATTAGCATAAATTGGTCTTGTGGATTGTACCCTTTAATTTGAATTGAAAGTTAATCTCCAAATTGCAGTTTGTATTGTCTTTCTCTGCATCTTTACTTGCCAACTTGTTTTGCACTTGCCACTTGATTATGGCTTAGCTAAGTGGACCAGTGGGTGTCTACATTTTGAATGGTGTGGCCGCCCACTCGCCATTAACGGCTACTAATTAAAAATCAAAGACCGCCCCAATTATTACTTGAATGACCCCCTCCTACAATGTATGTATAATGCTGGGAAGTAACGAAAAAAGAACCGCGTGTTTGCTCACAATGAACCCAGTTAGACCTATTTTCTCCTTTCTCGCTCCAGTGTCGCCGAGCGAACCTCCACCTCAACCACCAGACGAGTTGAGTGATAAGATGGAGATTGAAGCAGTTGGGCTGGAAGGAGCGAAAGAGAATCCGAAAGAACTGCAAGAGCCGAAGAGATCATGGAAAGATACCGTGGTTGGAGGTGGAGTGGAACAACACAGAACGACAATCAGTAGCAAATTTTTGAAAGGGAAGATTTCAATTACGTTTCTGGCAGGTAAGAACGGGAATCCGGAGGTTCATATTGAGGAGGATGTGATTGAAGCCCTCGCGAGTGTGTGGAAACACTCCCTGGTGGTTAGACTCCTCGGACATCCCTTGCCGTTCCCAGTCATGGAAAGGAAAATTCGTGAAATTTGGAGTAGAATGGGAAAATTTCAAGTTATTGATCTCCCCTACGGCAATTTCCTGGTGCGTTTTGAATCGGAAAGGAGTTATATTGATGCTATGTTAGGAGGGCCTTGGTCTGTCTTTGGTCGATGTTTGATCTTGAGAGCTTGGACGCCGGATTTTAAACCGAAAGATGTTATCAAGACGGCGCCTGCCTGGGTGAGAATAGCAGATCTACCGCTCCATCTGTACCAAGAGGAAGTTTTGCTTCAAGTTGCTGCGGGTTTGGGAGAGCCTATCAGAGTGAACAAGAGGACTCTTTACACTGGTAGGGGTAAATTCGCCAGAGTCTGCGTTGAAGTCGATCTTGAGGAACCTCTAAAAAGCTCTATAGGCATAAATGGTCAGAGCTACCTTGTTGAATACGAAGGAATTCCTTTGATTTGCTTTGGGTGCGGCCGTGTGGGACATATAAAGGCTAATTGTAACTACACGTCTGGAGGAAGGGAGAAGGAGGAGAAAGTCGTCCCGCCTGAAGATGTGGCTGAGAAGAAAGATGAAGGACAGTGTAGCAATACTCAGCCTGAGAAACAAATTCAAGAAGAGGATACCAGTAGGCATGGTGAATGGATGGAAGTGAAAAAAAGGAACAAAGCCAGGAGAAATACTCATAACCCACAACAATCTGTTGCTGAAGGGGGTTGGAAAGGCAAAAAAGAGGATGAAAACAAAGTCAGGAGCAATGGAGCGAATGGATACAGCCATGGGAAGAGACAGACTACAAGTAGAAAGAACACGACAGCCGGAAACGAGTCGGAAAAGAGCGCCGGGGGACAGAGGACGGCGGTGCCGACGAAAAAAGGGGCCGACAGGACGACGAAGACGACCGTTGAGAAAGATAATCCAGAGGATAGACATCGGGAAAACAAAGAAATTAATGTGGCTACTGGAGACAATAATGAGGAGGAGAGAATGATTCATAAAGAGGCGGCGATTGAGATGTCCAATGTTGTTGCAGAGACCGAGATCCTCTCGAAACCAGGTTTTGCAGAAGGAACTAAAGGCTTGGGATTAGCTAAGGATAAAGGCGAGGAGGCGATAAATGATGAGAGCAAGGGAGTCGATTGTCTGGTGGGGGTGGGCCGAAACTGGGCTTGAAATTGGGCCTAAATAAAAATGAGGGAGTTAATAAAAAGAAGCCCACAAAGAAGTGCAAGCCCAAAGACCAGAGCCTATCCTTGGCCTTGTTTGAAGTCACGAAGGAAAACAGATATCTGCTAAATCCTAAGAAAAGTTCCAAGTTGGAGCACCAACAGAGACACCCGACGCCAGGGGAGGAAGAAGTGATACAATTCATGGTGGAAGAGCAAAACCAAAGTATCTCGACGGAAAGCATAAACCAATTACAGGGCCGTTTCTGGGCTGATCCCGACAAAGTAGGGGGTTCCGATCAACTGATCACCAGCGATTCCATAAGGATTCATAAGGAGGGAGGATTGACGAATACTCAGGGAGTGGATTGAGGATCTGTTTAAGCCCTTTGTTTGTTGTTACGTTATTTCCGTGTAGTTTTTTCTATCAAATGAATTTATTAATGTGGAATTGTTTTGGTGCAGGGAAAACATCCTTCGTAAGAGCTATTAGGTACATATGCAAGCATTGCTCGGTTGATATTTTGGCGCTTTTCGAGACCAGAATATCCGGAGACAAGGATGAGAAAGTCTGTAAGAAACTTAATTTTGATAAGGTGGTCCGTATGGAAGCTATTGGTTTTGCGGGCGGGATCTGGATTTTGTGGAATGAGAAAGCTTGCAACCTGAAGATTGAGCAGAGTAATCAGGGATTTATTCATGCGTCTTGGAAAGCTGGTATGGGGAAAAAGAATTTGTTTGCAATTTATGGTCCTCCGTCGGTGGCCCGTCGTACCAAATTTTGGGAGGATTTAGACGTGGCGCTTGGCGGCGCCGCTGGGGACATCATCATCGGGGGCGATTTTAATTGCATCGTGAGCCATGATGAAACTCAAGGTGGTACTGGTAGACTGCATAGAGACTCACGGATCTTCAAGGAGCCGATTGGCAAATTCAACCTTATTGATCTTGGTTACACGAGACAAGGTTTCACTTGGCAAAAAAAGATTTTAGGAGACAGACTGGTGTCCAAGAGATTGGATAGGGTGCTCACCAACGTGTCGGGTCGGCTGTCTTGGCCTGAAGCTAGAGTCCGACATCTCCCGAGGTATTCTTCGGACCACTGCCCGTTGTTGCTCGAACTTGATCCTAAGGTCATCAAGGATAGAAAGCGTCGACCTTTTCGATTTGAAGCAGCTTGGTTAACTCACCCAAATTTCGCTAAATTCGTTGAATCTAAATGGCAAAAAGATTGCCCGTTGGATTGGGCATTTCATGATTTGAGCGGTGAGTTAAAAATATGGAACAAGAAGGTGTTTGGTAATATCTTTGAGAGGAAAAAAGCTTCTGCTGGAGGCTCTCGGAGAAATTCAGAAACAAATACAGGTGGAGCCAAGTGAAGCGGCGGAGAATCAGGAAAAAAGGATCAAGGAAGACTTGGACTTGATCTTCGAGCAGGAGGAGATTCTGTGGATGCAAAAATCAAGAGAAGAGTGGCTTGCGTTGGGGGGACAGGAACACCAAGTTCTTCCATACTACCACCGTTGTTAGGAGGAAATATAACCGTGTTGAAGGCCTGTTCGATGAGAACGACATATGGATTGAGGAGAAGCCGGAGATGGAGAGAATTGCGGTTGATTACTTCTCCAAATTGTATACCGAAGAGCAGGAATCCGGTAAAACTGTGTTGATTGGGGCGGATTTCCCTGCTATCGATGCGGCTGAGTGGTCTGAAATTGGTAAACCGATTTCGAATGAGGAAATTTGGAGGGCGTTCAAGTCGATGGGGGCTTATAAGGCGCCGGGGATTAACGGTTTCCAACCGATTTTCTTCCAACAATGTTGGAAAATTGTTGGGCCTGGTGCGACAGATCTGGTTAACGATTTCTTTGGTTCTGGTGTTATTCCGGAAGGGCTGAACGACACTCTCATCACCTTGCTTCCGAAGATTGGGAAGCCGGAAAGAATTACGCAGTTTAGGGGTATAAGCTTGTGTAATGTCGGATACAAAGCCATAACGAAAATTATGACTAATCGTCTACAACCGTTGATGAGCAAACTTGTTAGCCCGATGCAAGGTAGTTTTATCCAAGGAAGACTCATCCATGACAACATTGTTGTGGCCCAAGAAGTCGTCCATACGATGAGAAACAAGAAAGGGCGGAGAGGCTGGATGTGTTTGAAACTGGACCTTGAAAAGGCGTATGACCGGCTGAATTGGGATTTCATAGAAGATACGCTCAAGTGGGCGAGATTTCCGGACTACTGGATTCGTTGGATCATGAGCCGCATTAGAGGGGCTCGTATGAGTATCCTTTGGAATGGGGAGGTGTCTACGCAGTTTATTCCCTCAAGGGGAATACGCCAAGGAGATCCAATATCCCCTTATTTATTTGTGCTGTGCTTGGAAAGGCTCACACACTTGATCAATCAAGCGGTGGAAGACGGGTCCTGGAAGCCGATAAAACTCGCTAGGAAGGCTCCGCCGATCTCGCATCTGTTCTTTGCGGATGATATCTTGCTGTTCGCCGAAGCGTCTATTGGGCAAGTCAAGGTTATCAGGGATATCCTCGAGAAGTTCTGCGTCGCGGCTGGTCAAAAGGTTAGTCTTGAGAAATCCAAAATCTTTCTGACTGGAAATATCAAAGAGGACCTTAAGAGTAGGATAAAAGAGAAGAGCGGTATTGAGGTTACCACTGATTTGGGGATGTACCTGGGTGTCCCGCTCCTGCATAAGAGAATTAAAAGTGCTGATTTCGACTTCATTATCGATAAATCTTCGGCTAAGTTTGCGGGTTGGAAGTCTGGCCTGCTGAGTTTCGCCGGTCGAGTCACTCTCACAAAGTTTGTCCTTTCTTCTCTCCCGGTCTATTGTATGGGGGTTCTGAGCTTGCCGGCGGGGACGTGTAATAAAATTGACCGTCTCTGCAGAAAACTCTTATGGGGTTCGATTGACGCTAAGAGGAAGGTGCACAAAGTCGCTTGGGAGGAGGTCATAAAACCGAAAGAGATCGGAGGGCTTGGCATTAAGGCTATGGAGGAGCTGAATTTAGCTCTCGTGGCTAAGCTGGGGTGGAGATTTATAATGGGGAATAATGGTTTGTGGAGGGACATACTTTCCGGCAAATACATTGGTACAGTTCTCGGCAAATCGTCCCGTGTTTCGCATGTTTGGAGGGGTATCCGAAGGAGTCTGAATGATATCGTGAACCCTGGGTTGAAGTGGAACATCTGAGATGGCGAAAGTGTGGATTTTTGGGAAGACTCGTGGCTAGGAGATGAACCGTTGTGTAATCTGAAGAGAGGGGAGGCTGATCATATGCAAGGCGTGAAGGTGGCGGACGTTTGGGACCCAGGGAGGGGGTGGCGATGGAATGATCTTCAACAAAACCTTCCAGCGGGGGTGTTGATGTCAATGGCTGCTGTTGCAGTAACCGACGGCGAGGACCTACCTGCTTGGAAATTTACAAAGGATGGGGACTATTCGGTGCAATCAGGGTATACGGCCCTTTGGAAGTGGGACGATTGGAAAGACAATGATAGGTTGTTTTTTAAAGCTATCTGGAAACTGGAGGTGAATGAAAGAGTCCGACATTTCATCTGGCTTATGAGTAAAGGCGGTGTTCTTAACAACACATAACGAGTTCGGAGAGGTTTCGGTACGTCGTCTGCTTGCCCAATTTGTTTGTTGTATGATGAAACATTAGAACATTTGTTTAGAGATTGTGGTGCTGCTAATTCTTTGTGGATGCAGGTCACGGATGAGGAGCGATGGGAGCGGAACTGGAGCTTACCGTTTGCTGCGTGGATAAGAGCAAACATGCTGGACTCAAGGAGGTGCGACGACAAAGGAAATTGGAACGCTCTGTTTGCGGTCGCGATATGGAAGCTTTGGAAGAGATGGAATGATATGGTTTTTCAGAAGGAGGCAGGAAAGTTGATCTCTGTCGACTCTTGCGCCGAAGAAGTCCGTGACTACAAGAAATCGGTTGCGAGAAGGGGGAACAATAAGAACCCAAGAGAAAAGTGGTGCATGAGGTTGGCTGGGAGAAACCCCAAAGGGAGTGGGTGAAGGTGAACACTGATGGTGGCCGGCGTATAGATGGGAGTGCGGCAGCAGGAGGAGCTATACGGGATTCAAACGCGGTGTGGGTGAGAGGTTTTGCTCAAAACCTGGGCTCGTGCTCGGTGCCGATGTCGGAATGCTTGGCCGTGTTGAAAGGGTTGGAGATGGCCTGGAATTTGGGATTCAAGAAGGTAGTGGTGGAGACGGATTCGACGGTGGTGGTGAATCTGTTGTCCAAGAAAGTCAAGACGACCCACCCGTTGTTCAGCCTGGTTGACGCTTGCCATGGCTTCATTAGTAGGAATTGGCTTGTCCAAGTCCGTCATGTTTACCGAGAGGCCAACACTGTCGCCGATTGCTTAGTCTCTCTCGCTTTGTCCTTGAGTATTGGTTATTTTGAGCTCCTCGAACCGCCTGAATGCACACAACAGTTTCTGTTGGGTGATGCGAAGGGGGTTTCAAGAGCGAGACACCGTATTGCTTAATTTCTTATGTTATCTTAGGGAGGTCTCTCCCATATTTCTTCACCAAAAAAAAAAAGAAAAAAAGAATGACCCCCTCCCTTTTTCAATTCTGAATGATTTTTTTCTTATTGAAGTGGATAGTGGCTCGTTTATGCCTATTGAATCAAGTAACTTAAAAATGTACTCATACGTATCAAGTTGAGTAAATAATTTTTTTTTTAATCATATAGTTGTCTTATTTGTTCATGGTAAATTAGGAGAATCTTATAAATTTCACAAAATTCAAACTTGAGTTGAGTTGAGCTAAACCTTAATTTGAATATTTCATCCGTTTGGTAAAATATGCCACTTTAGGTTATTGATTTTGTTAAAAAAAAATATCTCATTATAGATATTTTAAACTTTCCTTTTAAAGATTAAACAATTAATAGTTGTACTTTAGATAAAGTGAAAAAAAAATAGTGTAATAAACGAGGGAAAATTCATATATTTATTCATTTTCTTAAATATTGTGTATGGAAGTAGAATGCCATGTTTTGACAAACAAACGAAGTACTTACTCAGCTCATTTAAAATAAATGAATGAGCAAAAATGTAAATTTATTTTTTGAACCGAGCTCAAACTGCTGGACGGCCTGAACTCATATAATTCTCTTAAATTCCTCTCGTTTTACGTTGGGTAAACTTAGGGTGTGTTACAATTATAACTAAACACTATAAAAATGTTTGTTTCACTTGACTTATTTTATTTCATGTTTAAAGTATCATGAACTTAAAATAGAATAAATATATCTGATATTAACTAAATGTTTACTATTGTATAGGTTTATAATTACCTTGTAAATTTAATGTAATTGATTTATGTAATTTATAAAATATTTTATTTTAAAATTACATTATTTTAAATACATTATAAATTATTTTTACCAAACACTATAAAGTGTTTATGTTTATCATCTTTAATGCATTTGAAATCAAAACTCACTCTTTAACAAGAATAAAAAACGTCGGTGATCCCTCATCTAGATGAGAGCAACGTCGGGGATCCGCACTTCCGCAGGTTTCGTCCTTTCCGAAGGTGGGTTGCTGTTCTCCGCCTTCTCAGTGTCGAGGCACCGTGTGAGTCGTCGCGCTCTCCCATGTCCTCGGCATTCGTGGCTCGCCTTAGATCTTCCTCGTCTCCTCCACTCGCGGATGAGTTTTATGGGTTACTTTGAGAGTTTCTTTCATTCGTCGGCCTATTGAGTTATCAGACAGCATGTTGTCTGGTTCTCAAATTCTTACCTAATAAAAAAAAAAAAACGATCATTCTCATGGATGAAACTCTCGAAACATCCCTCTGTCTTACCCCGGTAGAGTAGAATTCACAATTGAAAGGTCCTCGTCCTAGCTACCCAGCTACCAAACACCGACCAAGGAGTCCGGGGATGACACGTGTAAGCACCTTAATTTCTCTCTCCTTTGACCGGAAGGGGGTTAGCTTGACCAGCCTCGGGAAGGGTCATCCGTATTGGATTGTCCAACTGTTATACTTCACGTTTTGTCTGCTTTGAACTCGAACCAGTGGCTAAGGAGATTTAAAGTTTGCTGTATATTTATTGGTGGCCATGAAATCTGATTTTTGGCATTAAAAAGTCCAACAAGCAGCAAAATCAAAATGAATGGGAGGGATAATTCCAACCACTAACAATGTACTGTTGTATTCTGTAAGGATACATAAATCGATTCTTATGAGCAAAAATACAAGATGGTGATAACAAAATAAAGATGAATCCTTAGTAACCGAAAAAGATTTTAGTCTCAGAAATCATACAAATGTTGCCTCAACCCGAATGCTCAGGGAAATGCGGTCTCCTACTGTGTATAATAGTTACATAGATCCTCCCAATGTGGAGGAGGACAAATGACGGTGGTGATCGGGTGTCCTCCAAGGTAGTTTCTCTTCAACGCTTTGCAAACAACCCTTGAGTTAGGGATGAGAAATCATAATCTTTCACTGATTGTGTTGGGGTAATTGAGGTGGCTGAAGAAGAGGAGCCGGAGGATGGTGCTGAGTTCCTGGTAGTTTCCGATAATGTTGTGCCATTGACAGGCAAAGGTTGAGGCATATTGTAAAAGCTGCAAAAAAGAAGTAAAAACAAGGATCAGTTTCTTCCCAAGGATTAGACTTCATGAATATGCAGTTTTAGACTTTTAGCCTTTACATTGCTTACAAGACTCCGTGCAAGATGAGCTAGCTCAAGAACAGATAATTTGGATCTAGTCAAGATAGGGCCTATTTTGTTTCAGATACTAAGATCGTGTCCACGGAAAAATACCCATTTCCATGCTAGTCTAACTTTCTTCTGTGATTAACAAGCTGGGTGCGATCATACGAACAAAATCATTTTTAGAGATTCAGATGGGATTAACCTTCTTTTATGTTGGAAAAAATGTGGAGCTTAAATGTTACATGTCTAAAGTAAATTCTAATATAAGGTAAAAAGATTCTTGAAACTGAAAGGGATTGTTTAGTGCACCTAGCTGCTGCTGGAAATGATGAAGAGTTCCCTGCATTTTGCAATGCCTGCAAGTTTCCCATCTGCTTCAATTCAATAGCATATACTGTAAGATCTTCTATAGTAGATCTAACCCAGAGTCATGATGCTAAACTTCGTGAAGAGTCTGTCTACCTGCATGAGCTTTTGAATCTCATTATGGCTCATCATCGGCATTGCCATCCCAGGAATCTGATAACCAACATTAGGCCAGTTTTGAGCAGCTACGTTGGCTCCGTTTGCCCCAGGTTGTGGCAAATTGATCGGGGCTTTTGAGGCTCCATTGGATTGAGCTGCTGCAGCCATGAGAAGAGCCTGCTGTTGTGCAAGCATGACGAGTTGTTGTTGATTTAAAGCAAATGGTGTTACCATGTTGGAGTTGGACTGCACATGGAGATTAAATGGAATAATGAATGCCAAATATCACAGAGCAACAGCTAAAAGAGTATTGTCGCAGAACCGCCAACATATGAAGTGAAAAGGGGTCTAATGCCTTGGCCAACGTAAACCCAAAAAGGAAAACAATGGAACCATAGAATCAATGAACAGCCAGTAAAAGCAAACAGCAAAACACTACCTACAAAGAAAGGACGGTAGAGTCAGGGACGGTATTTCAGTTGGGTTATAGTTGAAAGCAAAAAATCAGACAAACCTTCTCAAAGAGACTCATAATATCAGACTTCACATCTTTCTGCGGTTTTGCTGGGGCTGACGGTTCAAGTGAAGGTGAATCACTAAATAGGTCCTCAAGTCCCGTAGTGGGTGGCTTGCTCGCAGTCTTTGTTGAGTCAGTTTTTGCAGATGTTGACGCCTGATCAGCCACTGTTAAATTTTACAACAAGAAATAAATACAAGATACAATGATACATAGCCCATCCAAAAGTTCCATCAAATTTAGCAGCTAACTGGGCAGGGAAGACAGCATAAATCCTATTTGAGAGGCGGTATCACTCACTCTGAAACTCTGCCCAAGCACTGTCGTCATTAGTACTTTCGGAGGAGTTTTGACTTGGGGAATCATCCACGGAAAGCATGTTAAAAAGATCAACAGCCAAATCAGCCTTGGGAGGCACAACAGCTGAAGATGTTTCAACTTCCTCTTTTGGGGCTTCTGCTGGTGGTGCAGTTTCTTCAGATTTCACCAAGTGAGGTTTATATGTAGTAACAGGAACAACCTAATCATAAATCATAGATTTTAGTCCAGAAGCCGGGTGTACAATATCTAAAAACGTTACAAACAACGAGGGCAAGCAGAAGCAAGTCAACAAGTTACAACAACAGCAACAACAATTAGCCCGGTTACCCGGTATATCCCGCATCTAGCAGGGTATGGGGGTCTACCAGTACGCACACTTTTCCCAACAAAGTTGAGAAGGTGTTTTTGTGTGACCCGCAAGTGTCATAGAGAGTAAAAATATGCAAGATATAGAACATAGAATATATAGGGACATGTATGAAATGTACAAAACATGATTTAGGCATTCAAATGAAACTAGCCAAACATGACAGTATGAAAACGATGGAAATAAGGAACTACAGAAATGCTGTGAAACACAGGCATGGCTCCTTTTGTTAATATATTATTGGTATTGATTCCCACTTCAATTTCACCAGGAAATGAACCAACTCCAAGCTGATAGACATTTCTGTCTTACAGAAAGGCAAGATTGTGAAAGCTCCAGATTGAGCAAAATGTAAACCAAGCAGGGTCTTAAAAATGCCCAAGTCAAAACCACCAGCAAACAGTATGGAGAGTAGGATATACAGTCATGCTTAGTGGGAGATTGTTTGCTGATGTAAGAAGAAAGGCTGATAAACCAAACAAAAGGTAGAGAAAACACAATAGTAAGCAACTATGGGAAACCCAAAAAAGAGGAGATGTTAAAAGAAGACTTACAGGCTCAGATCCCCTAGGAGGTGCAGGAAGATTGATTCTTGCAATTGCTATGCTCTCCTTTCTGTGGGATGGTAGTACGTTTTTCCTCTCATCTGACACGTGTGTAGATTTAATGACATGCCCATTCCCATTTACATCCTCTGTTTTATGCTGGTGTGAAGTAAAGTTTTCTTCCTGTGCACTGGAAGGTAACTTTTGTATTCCATCTTTAGAAACCCACCTCTTATCCTCGTACCTGATATCAGTTATATTGAAATTCTTAAATTGATATCAACAAGAGGAAAGTAGAAAGTCATTACTAACTAACTTGATAGGAAAAAATTAATTCAGGAGTGGCTGTTCACTGATGATGAATCAAGTTCATACTTTGCACGAATGAAGTTCTCAATCCCAACTCTATCATAATTTGGGGGTAGCTCTGCTTCCCAATAACTGTTTGCCTTAGCATTCCCCATGGCTATATGCAAAAAGGGACAAAAGTTAATAGAGGATATTTCCAGCTCATCACCGGAAGAGAACTTAAGTCAGGTGAAAGCTTACACTGAATGAAGGTAACCTGCTCAGGAAGCCAGGTGTCCAATGTAGCTGAACGGACCTGCATCAATATTCAGTAAGGTGAAGGAGTCTTCATAAAAAGAGCCAACATATCAAATGCATGCAAAAAAAAATGTAGAAAAGAAAAAGAGTAGTCAATCAGAACTTAAATGCATACAACAACAACAACCCAGTATATCCCGTAAAAAGCGGGGTCTGGGGGGTCGGGATGTACGCACTCTTTCCCCGAACTAGTCGGGAGAGTGTTTCCCAGAACTTAAATGCATCAACAACCAAAATCGAATAGTGCATAGTTGTACAGATTAATTTCAACACAAATCTAGGTTCCATGGTCAAAACTCAATAGAGCAATGCTGATTCTCAAGAATTCATACACGATCAAAATTCAAGCTCTAACCTCACAAACAAATATCATTGAGACAAAAAAAAAACATGCACAAGCAGAAGGCAACCACCTACAGTTGACCACTATCACAAACAAACACCATTATACCAAAAAGCATTTATGCAGCAAAGGTTTCCTAAAATTTTCCAGTATCTCATGGCATCGGCTAAAAGAGATGACAGTACAAGCCACAGAGCTGAAGTCTTGGTGGGAACTTGTTTCTTATTTTTTTGTGAAAATTATACTTCATACATCCTGAACCAATGACGAGGATTAAAAAAATCTTGACAAAGCCTTTAAAACTGTCAGAACACTGTCATGGCTCAAATTCCCACTCTAGGAGAGTATAGCAGTATGAATTTTGCTCCAAAAAGAAGACAAATAATTGATTATGTAAAGGTAAACATCAAGCAGCTACAGGCCTACAGTGCATGAACATGTTTAGATGCCAGACAATAAATTAATCTTCCTTATCTGCAAGGGCAAGTATAAATGCATTTCATTCACACACAACTAGCATTTTCACCCTTTTGGTGGAAAAAGTGATAAATATTTATAAAGAGATGTGGAAGACATACCTTAGATATGTGTACCCCAAGGCTTCTGTGAATCCCAGAACACTGCATGCATATAAAAATGCCTAGATTCACGCTAGCCCATCTTGGACCTCTGCACATAACATATCCTAGTCTTATATGTCATCTTCTTAGAAAAAGGATCCGCATTGAACTCAAAACGGGATAAAATCACCTGTTATGCTTGTTGAAGATAAGTTTCAAACAAACTGGAAAGAAATTTGAACACAGACAAGTAGGAAACATACTTGGATTTGCAATCAGCACATTCTCTATTCTCTGGCAACTTAAGAAGCCCTTCCAAGATCTGCACATAGTAACAAGAGAACTATTTAACTACAAAACTTAATCATGTGAGGAGCTCAGAAGTGCTATAGAAGCCAAAAACAGTGACAATTCCATAGATTTTGAGACTAAACCTACATGTAGGGAAGCTAGTAGAGGAAGCAAAGAACAAAGTATAATAACATTTGTATAATAACAGTATATTGCAAAATGCCATTACTATTAACATCCTTCAATGTTGTGTGAAGGTTTAATCTCAATCCAAACCCAAGTTTTAGCATAAAATGAGCAAGCTCAAGCACTGTCAATCCCAACATCAATGCACCTGGAGAGAAAAAAGGCCATACGATCCTACAGTATTCAATTCAGATCCCAAACTCAAATACATTTGAGTTCAGAATCAAACACCCAGAATTTGTCTACAATCAAGATTCAAGTCTATCGTTGATCTGCAAGTATCAATTTCTCAAATAAACTCCTGTAGTTGAAGAAGCAAAGCATTATACAATACAGCACAAATCCATCTGATGAAATTGAATTCAGATATATAAAAAAACTTGCAGACCCCACAAACCGCGTACGCAAATCGGCGATCAACACCCCTTATACCATTACAAAATTCGGAATCACCATCAAACCAACCAATCAATCAAAATCACCAAACGAATTGGAAAGGACCAGAGATCGTAGATCGAATCCATAACCAAAAATATCCGAAACAGGGAAACCGAGCACCGCATCCACACAAAACACACAGAACGAAAAATCGAAACGAAAATCGAAATGAGAGAAAGACCTTTCGGTGCTTGGCGTTGAGCTCTTTAGAAACGTTGGCCTTCTGGTTCATCGTGGATCAACAATCAACCAGCGAGGGATCGGAAGAAGTAAGAAGGAGAATGAGATCTCTCTCCTCTTCTTCTCTGATTGTCTGACTTTGGTAAACCCAACTTCTTCCTTCAACTCTGAAAAAGAAATCTCAGGTCCTCTTTTCCTTTTTCTTTTTATAAAAAATAAATTATTTCATTTTTCTGAACAAATCTGAAACTTATTAGCCTGTGTTTGCCCGCAGATGGAGATTGTGTAGATTAATGAGATTTTCGTAGATGTTAAGAGATGACAATAGATTGTGTAGATTAATGAGATTTTTGTAGATGTAAAGAGATGGAGATTTATTTGGGCAGAAATCTCGATATGGTGTTTGGTTGGCACAAGATTGTATTGTATTTTAAAGGGGCGAAATGACCCATATACCCCCACTTTTGTACAAACCCCATACACCTCTCCTTGGCCATTCGTTTGGTCGGTTGTGCAGACCTCCCCCATGAAAGTCACCCCCACCCGCCCCTCTCCTTTCTCAGCATTTTGAGGATCGACGACCGCTGTCATCCTACGCCGGCAACCGCAGTTCCCCCCACCACACCTAGATGGGGTCATTTCGCAATTGCAGCAACTCAAACACACATAACAATTTCAATTTCTTGTCATTTTACAATTGCAGCAACTCAAATACAAAAAGACACCTCACAATTTCATCAAATTTCATCCGTCTCCATATTTGGGGGTTCAGGCTATTCGAATTTGGGGATTTAGGGTTTTCAGATTTGGGGGTTTAGGGTTTGCACATTTACAATCACGAAGAGGGCCTGTTGGGGGCTCGACGGGAGAGGTGGAGGAGATGGAGGTTTCAACCGAATTGGGGGTTGTTGGTCAGAAACTATGCCGGCAATGTATTGGGGTTTCGGGTATCTCGCCGCCATATCTGACGATGTGGAAGGAGGGTTGTTGCTTCGTCGTCAGGCCGCCTCCGACGATGGAAGTGGAAGAGCATTGTTTGAAGATCTAAAAATTTGGGAGCAAGTCTGAAATTTTGCTTCGTCGTCAGGCCGCCTCCGGCGGTGGTGGCGAACTTGCGGCTTCTCCGGCGATTTCTCTCCTCTCTCTCTCTTCTTTCCCACTCCCAGATCTGAAATTGAAGCGTAGAGGAGAAGAGGGCAAAATTGGATCTCATATACCGAAATTCACCCACAATCTTCACAATCTTGGGGTCCGAAGATTGTGAAATAATCTCCCAAAAACCCCATAATCCCCATCCCAGATTGTGGACAATCTGTCTGCCGAACACCATCCCCTCCCCTCCAAGCTAATTTGTATTTCATGAGAATCTCCACAATCCCCTCAATCTAGCATGCCGAACACGCGCTTAAATATTTCATTTTATACTCCCTCCGTTTAAAAATATAGGTCTTTTAGGTTTGAAATTTTGTTTAGAAATATAAGTCCTTTTAGGTTTTCGAGGCATTGAGATAAGAGAAAAGTAACTTTTTGAGTTGTTTTGTGAAATGTTATTGGTTGATAGTGGTAGTGGATAATTAATGAGGGGTATAAAAGTAATATTTTTAGACTTTTCTTAATACGTGTGCAAAAGTCTAAAATGACTTATAATTTTGAACGGAGGGAGTAATAATTAAATTAAATTATTTCATTTTTATAAAAATTAAATTATTTAAATTTTTATAAAAATAAAATTATTTCAACTTTTTTTTACAAAAATCCTTCTTTCATATGAAAATAAAAATTAAAGTGCATTTGCATTTGTTAAGCATTTACAATTGGACATATGCCAATTGTGATAATCTTTATCTCATGAAGCTTCACCAAATCATGTAGTGAGATCTAACAACTCTTTGCAAATAGATGGTGACAAATTTCACATATTACCATTAAGAAGTAGAAAAGGCCCATATATGAAATTTTAAAACCACACTTGCTATAGCATCTTTGTTTTGTTCGGTATTTTTTCATTGATATAATTTTCTCTTTTCTTGTTTTTATTTCAGTTTACCCATCATCAATTTTTTCAGTTTTTACATTCATCGGGTATGTCTTATGCGTTGAATTCTTTTTCCTAAAAAAAAAACCACTCATAAAATATAAAATTATAAAAATCATGCAAAATTTTTAAATTAAATTTCACTCATTTATTGTATGATGTTTTTTTTTTCAGAGTCAAAAGAGGTGTACATTAATATGGTAAGTTCAGCTTTTAGATTCAAGTTTTGTTTTATTCTTAGGATTGGTTCGTGAGCTTTTTAGCAAGCTCGAGCTCGAACTCTTTTTGCTAGAGCTCCAAAAACTAGGGTTGTTACATCAGTTGAACAACTCGAGTTCGGATCGGGATCGAGGTTGTGATCGACTCGATAAAAGCTCGTCTCGAGCTCGTTCACTTACCTAAACAAGTCAAATTTGAACATGATTCTAAACTCGGTTGAAAGCTTTGCTCATTCAATTTAGACTTAAATACCTTGAATTTTATGGAATTTATAAAATTTCATTTAAATTAATATGTTATGACTAAGTAAAACTACTTAAAACTCGAAAAAAGCTCAGCTCGAGCTCGTTCACTTGCTAAACACAAGTCAAACTTGATCAAAAAAGAAAGCTCATTTAAAAATTGAGTTCGGCTCGACTCGAGCTCGTTTAACAAATAAACCAAGTTTAAATATGACAAACTCGACTCATTCGACTCGATTAACACCCTACCACAAAGAAGTCCAATCGAGCTCAAAATAAAGCTTGAGAGAAAATTGAGGGCAAAAAAACACAAGCCAAGCTCGATCTCAAAATTGGTGCTAAAAAATGAGCTACTCGACTCGACTTGGTAAAATCTCGAGTTCAAGACAAAGTTTACATAAGATTATTATCATGTATGGATCAAATGAATGATTTCATCGAATCAGATCTCGAACGATTCGACTTATTGCATTCAAATTGCTCGTAACGTGCAAACTGTTGGGCCGAAGTTAGACTAGGTTCCCGTAGCCCAATACGTTTGTTAGTACATCCCACCTTTTGACCAAAATGCCCTCATCAAACTTGAAAAAATTCTTTGCTGTATGGGGGTAATTTTGTAATTTCCAGAGCAATGCTCATCTCCAACAATAAGGGCAAAGAGAAGGCCTTATTCAGAGGGCTCGGAAACCTTCTGGAGAAGACGATGGCAGCGTGGACGGCGGTGGCTCGTGGTGCCGGACAAATCTCCCGGTTTTCCTCTCCGAAGATCGCTAATGCCAATCCTCAAGCTTTCAGCTTGGTTCATCGGCGCGGCCTCTCTGGGGGCGGCGGTAATTTGATTATTCGATCTCTAATTTGGAAAGGGGATTTCGTTTATTTGTACAAGATTATATACTGATTTTCGCTGTCCTGATTTCTTATTCAAATGCCAAAGCTTGTTGTTTGATTGTTTAATTCGTCGATGAGTTTGTCAAATGAAGTTCGAGATTCTGATTTTGGCTGGTCGTGGCTGATTGAATGTTTTCGAGATATAGTCAATTAGGTACAAATGTGAGGGATTGATTCATTGCTTCACTACTTTTTGATCGTCTGTTGTTCGTTATTACCTGTATTGCAGATCACCATGGCCCTCCGAAGGTGAACTGCTGGTCGGATCCGATGAGCCCGTCCAAGTGGAAAGAAGAGCATGTGAGTCTTCAGTGAATAATTTCAAGGCTTAATCTACTTTATGCACTTATCAATGTTTTGCTGATCACTTCAGTCTCAATCTGATGCAAAAACTCTCATTACCAAAACATTGTACTCCGTAATTTGCAAGAAGTGAATTTGTTGACCTAATAGTCCTTAGACCTTTAGGAATTTCTTGTTGTTACTTGTTAGGTTATGGGATGTACTTTGATAAACTTGGGCAAGAAAAATCTAATCATGTAAAGGAAATTATATATATCATTTTTCACCCTTTTTAGTGTCATGAAATTTCTTTGCAATCTGAACCCACATTGTTATGGTTTGTAAAAGATGTGTGATGGATTATCTAATGCTAGAAACCAAATAGGGATTGTTATGTGCTGCTTCATTCATCTTAAAGACAGAAATGCAGTGCATAAGATCTTGCAAAATAGTGGTTTCTTCCTTCGACAGATAATGGGGTTACTTTTTTTTTTTTGCCTTCGATGGTGACATTATGATCATTCCCTCAGTTTTGATGTTTTTCAAGGATCTGATGATTTTTTTTTGTTTGTTTGTGATAGTTTGTTATTGTTTCTCTAACTGGCTGGGGCTTACTCATCTATGGTGGCTTAAAGGCATTCTCAGGAGGCAAAAAGGATATAAAGGAAGAGGTACTCATCTATGCCTTTTTTTCTCTAACTGGCTGGGGCTTACTCATAATGTCATCTATGGTGACATTATGATCATTCCCTCAGTTCTGGTGCTGTCTCTTTTTTTCATTGTTCGAAGCAGGAAAACCGGATTAGCTTGTTCTGTTTGCTTGCTGTCCTGATAAAGTAATTAGTATGAGGTTGAATGTGATGACTAATGACTGATAAGTCCTTTCCTGAATGCCTTTAACCTAATTAAGAGTCGAGCTTCATCAAAGTCATCCTTTTGGGGTTGTTACTTGACTCCTAGTGATTTCAACAGTTCATATTGTATATGTCGATAAAGTATATGAATACAAGTTTCGGTGTTAGTAAAATTCCACTCTAGTTCTTTAGCTGAATTCATTCTTTCACCTGCACACCAACATAGATACCAATGCATTTGACTTTCTCCCTGCAGAAGGTTGGCGAAGGATCACATTGAAGCGAGGTTCTTCTGTCCAGGACGAACTTCAACAATAAGATGTCTTTTCGCGAGTTCTTGAATGAAGAAAGTTCTTCTGAACTATCTCCACTACATGCTCCTCTCTTTGATTTTTTGTGTGTTACGTAATTAATTTCTCCCCTACTGTCAGCGCAAAACTTAGGCAAGATGGATGTTTGGAGATATCCAAAGCTTGTTGAGGCCTAAATTAGACCCGACGGCTCATTTTTTACGTTTTGCTCAACGTTACATCTTGCTTGCGTAGTGATCAGGGTCAATGACAAATGAAGAGCATTTCACAATTCGTCGTTTTAGTCTGTTTTTGCTAGCAAAAAGATACCGATCAGGTCAGTAATATAAGCGGAAAGCAAAATGTTGTGGTCACCAATATGATCAGATAAGGCAAAAGCATCTACTACAGGAACTTGTTCATTGCACTTCCAGCACTTGAGGATTTAAGAGAGTCATGCTACAAGATCAAAGCCAGATATAGAAATTCAAATAATGCCAAACAAATTGATTCATGCGTAGTTGCATACATTAACATTCAGCACTGAGCTACACAAATATTCTTGTCATCAAGACAACTCGCGATATTTTACTCTCCACTCATGGATGTCATCGACACCTCTCATCGACTCAGCAGTCTCTACAATCATCGATGGCAAACCCCCACATTTTCTGATGATCTTCGAAGCAATTTCTTGAATGTCTCGCGAAAGTTGAGCTGGTGATCTTAGGGTCTTCATGAACAGCTCATCCGCGTCATCATCTGGCAGAGTCTCCAGTTCGATGATATCCAGATTATTCTCACAAGTCATTTGGCAGATTTTCCGATTCCGCGAGACTACCACCAGCTTTCCTCTACCTTCAGTTGGAATTCCCACCTCTGTTAACCGGAAATATTCGTACAAACCATCCAAGATCAGCAAATACCTTTTACATTTCACCAGTGCTTCTTTTATCCTGGACGCCTTTCTACTCGGATCCTCGATGCTTTTCAAGTCGTGCAGATTCATTGCTTCTCCAATGGCATCTTGCAATTGGCGAAGATCAAAGCCTTCCTTGATGGTAACGTAAAATGCGTGGTCGAACAAACCACTTTCAGCTATTTCTAGATTGTATATATGCTGCATCATAGAGGTTTTTCCCATGCCTTTCCCTCCTAGAATTCCAAGTATTCTGATCGTTTTCTGCTTGAATAGCATATACCAGATGGAGAGCCTCTTTGCAGAGCTCGCTTTCCCGACCAATGGACTCGTTATAAACCGGTGTTGAATGGTACCATTGTTTGACTCAAAAACGAGTCCTAACCCAGACCCAAGAGCTACTCTTCGCTCTATAAGATTGTCTACTTCTTCCTCTTCCATCTTCAAACACTTCCCAAGCCAAGCACGGAACAGGAATCTGAAAACAAAAGGTGGCGTTTCCATCTCTTCTGTGCTATCATCAACAGTAGTCTTTGCTTTCACATTTTTTAGCCAGTTGCTGACTTCTCTCTTCCTCTTCCCATTGCTTCGGAACTCAATGGTTTTCACCTCCTCTATCAGATCCTCCTCTATACAGTGCAACTGCTCCCTTTTGCTTTTGAGAGAGACCCGATTATCCTCAAGATTTCTTTCGAAGTTCGCCCACTCAGGAATATCACCTATGAACTCGAGTATCTGCTTCCCGGTTGAAATGTTCTCCCATATAAAGCCTGTAGTTGGTACCAGCTGCGCTGCGGAAGCTCCAATTGAAAACAACAATGATAATTCTCTGAGCATAACACCACCTGGAAAGAACATGAAATGAAGAAAATCAGGCATTGCATACTGCATAACCAAATAAACTTCAGCATTTACTCATTTAGTATCTTGAAAATTTTCCAATTTTTTAAAAGCTCAAGATGTATTTGCGCTCAGAGTCGGCTCTCATACCAAAAATCAGTGCCGGCCCAAAGGGTGGGGCAGGGTGGGCGACCGCCCAGGGCCCGTTTTCGGTTGGGGCCCAATAAAAATATATGTTATATATATATTTAAAAAATATAATAAAATACGAGTTTGACTCAATGGTTCTAAAAACAATCTTAACAAAACTTGGATTCCTAGATATGTAGAGTCTAAATCTCTCTATTTGCATTTTTTTATGTTTTTATAGAGAGGTCTCGTATCCATTAAATTTTACATTTTTTTTTGTTTTTATAGAGGAGCATATATTCATTTAATTTAGACATAATTCTTTGTATTTTTACCTTTTCAATACAATATTAGACATTTTTTTATGTGACAAATAAAGCTCTATAGTTTACATGTATAACTCTTTCTATTTTATTTGAGAAAAATGTATTGTTTTTATTTCTTCATATATGCTCGATGTATCTAATTTTTCCTTTTATTTTTGTTTATAAAAAAAATCCCCTTTTTAAAATTTTTGTTTTAGTTCATATATAAGTGATGTCATAGGAGGTCACATATGTAATATCTTAGAACAAAAACTATATTCAGTATTATTAGACAATTTTTTAACACTCTTCTACATAACAACTTAAGTACTTGTGGGCATATTATACTGGATACCGAGCAAAAATAAATAGTTTTCACTACAATTATATTTTTTAATTTTTTTTAATTTATATTATTTTTTTATTCATTGACCTACTTTTATTTTCTTAAATTTGAAAAATAATTCAAATATGAAAATAATTTGAAAATTTTATAAAGTTATACACAATTTTTATTTTTTAATGTTTATCGGGCCCTTAAAATTTTAGTTCGCCCTGGGCCTATAAAATGATAGGACCGGCACTGCCAAAAATAGTAAAGTAGGTAAATGATGCTCTAGAAAAAGGCTTCCAGTCTTAGCATAGATCACGGTTAAGATTTCCCAACTGCACGGTACTTTCATTATCTGCAGAGATATGAGATCAAGAATCTTGCAAGGATTTACACTCTTAAGATCTTCTTCCTGAGGTTTTAGGTCAAATAAATTTCTTTCAATATCCCAGGTTTATCATAAAATGCACAATATATTGACCAAACGCGTTTATATAATATCACATGAATTCCAATTTCTGGGGAAAACACTTCCAATAAACTTGATTCAGGTGGATTTAACTTCCCAAATTCAACCAAAACACATAAATCCATGCCAATTGTAGCTACAAGATCAAATTATAGGCACATTGAAAGCAGTACTAAAAGATCAAAATCCCGAAATTAGCATTGTGTTGCAAAGAAAAGATCAACATCAGGAAACTAATAAATTGGGGTGAAACTGAAACATGTGACTCCTGTACACTAATTAATCAATTCATCCAAGCAGATAGCTTCTTTTTCCTTCAAGCAGGTCCAGAATAGTAGATTGCAAACCAAATTAAGATGGCAGAAAATAGTATCAGAAGTTAAATCATGGATTCAAGGGCAGAGAGAGTGTGGCGCACCTGGAATATTCATGATGAGGATCCGATCCGTCGGAACTTGAAGGGGAGAGAAATGATTGGAAGAATGGTAAATTCGGCCCCCTTTAACAAGAAAGGAATCAAGCTCGATTGGTCACATAGAAGATGAACGGAAATCAGCGAGAAGGTTCATCGCCGGGGTAAACCACCGAAAAGCTTCGCTGAGTCAACTGCTGGAAAGTAAAAGTCACCCCTAAAATAACTCGGTTAAAATCGGGCCACATTACTGTCGAAAAGTATAATTTTATTTAGTTTACTGTAATTTTTAAGTTAATCATAATATTATTTTATTTATTACTTAATTAAAATATTGAAAACAATAATGATTCTTCTCTATTTTGAAATAATATATGTAAATTAATTTTTTGCAGGAATAATACAATCTTATTGAGCATTGATGATATCTATGGACAAAAATTACATTATAGTATAATACAGAGTAATAATAATAATAATAGTATATTTTTAAAAATCATTATGAAATGTAAATATTCTGGTTTTTATGGAATAAATAATATTATATCTCATATATAACCATGTACCAAACAAAGTTATATACTGTATTATCAAAATATTTTACTTGTAATAATAAAAGTTAACAAAATAGTCATAATTATTTCCAACATTGTTATTATTTTCTTTTATAAAATAGGGTAAAAATTAATGAAATTATATTTTAGGGGTTTAATGCCCGCTTTTCTCTATGTTTTTTTAGGGGTGAAAGGGGTTTAGCCGGTTAGGGGATGGGGGTTATTTTGGGTGTGTGTTTTTTTTTTTTTTTTTTTTTTGATTAGGTTAAAATTCGGATGAAAATATCATATTCGAAAGCATCCTGGTGGATGAGGTCGATAAGACCTGTATCTAGGTATAGCTCTGACCAACTGGTAGAGTGGCTAAGGTGTGCAATTTTATCCGCTACCCGGCTATCAATGCGGGGAATATGAGATACCTCCACATTATTTATTTTTTGGAGAAGGACTTGGATATCTGACATAACCATTTATATTTCCCAAGGACACCCAACTTGTGTTTTTAGGTAGTCCGTGATAATCTTTGAGTCTCCTTCTATTATGAGATCGGTTATCTTTAATTCTCTAGCTTTTTCTATCCCAATACGTAGGGTAAGAGCTTCCGCCATGAGAGGTGATTGTGCTCCAATAGTTTTACCACCAATGTTGATAAGGTCACCATACCAATCTCTGATGATGTACCCAATGGAACTGTTTGAGGTTGATTTAAATGATCCGTCAAAGTTTAACTTGTATTTGCCAGCTGGAGGTTTCCTCCAGCGACAGGTTTTCCTATTGTTCTTAGTGAGACTTTTCCCCTGATTTTGTTTCTGTAGGCCGTCATTCTCCATCTCATTCCATATGAAGTTCTTAACTTTTGGAGGGGCATCAAGTTTCCAGATCCATGAGAATTCAAGAGTGCTATCCGGGTTGACGAACACTAGTCGGGTGCAATGTTTATCGCATCATGCCTCCCTTCCCTTCTAGCACATCTTGCTTTTGCGCATTCTTCTCAACGTTTTCTTTCTTTTATATTTTTTTTATTTATTTACGGTTTGCCGGAGGTGTTGTCATATTTTGTGATGTGGATGAGATTAGGTTGTAAGCACTTGTCGTTGTGAACCAATCCTTTTTGACGGGCCACCAATACAGTCTGTCTGCAATGGGGGTGATTGGTAAGGGTATTTTCATAATATCCTCTATCAAGGGCTCAGAAAGCACCGACTCAAGTTCCTCCTTCCACCATTGTCCTCCTATAATGAAGTCGCTCACGGAATCATGTTGATTAATGTTGTGTTGGGAATCTATTTTGTTTTTTAGAGGTGTCGTTGCAGCCCAATTGTCTTCTCAAAACTTAATTAATTTCCTATCCCCCACCTTCCAGATAAGTCCCGTTTTAAATTTCGGGATTAGAGCACTCAGTTTCGACCATTGCCAGGAGGCATTGCCTTTTCTAGAGTAGGTAAGGATGTGGTTGTCTTTTAGATACTTGCATTGTATGATTTTGACCCAGTTATTCTCCGGTTCAACCAAAATTTTCCAAAGAAGCTTTAGTTGGAGAGCTTCATTGAGTTCATTCATATCTTTGGTTTTTCTAATTCCCAATCCTCCACCCGCTTTTGATTTACATATTTTGTTCCAACTGATTAATGGGCTATGCTGAGCGTCTTTGTTCCAGAAAAATGTT
Source organism: Persicaria tinctoria (assembly GCA_037127255.1). Classification (NCBI taxonomy): domain Eukaryota; kingdom Viridiplantae; phylum Streptophyta; class Magnoliopsida; order Caryophyllales; family Polygonaceae; genus Persicaria; species Persicaria tinctoria. Next base: position 5,490,784 of record JBANSL010000010.1, read on the forward strand.
CTGTTGATTTGATCTAATTGTTTATGGACCGTTACCGGGAGCATAAAGCTCTGCATCGAGTATAGGGGTTTTGGTGATAGATTAGACACTATTAAGGTTGTTCTGCCTTGTTGTGATATGGTATTTGCACCCCATTTGCTCAATTGATCTTTTGATTTACATATCAGTTCGCCAAAAGTTTCTTTGGTAACCCACCCATTTATGATTGGACAACCTAGGTACTTTTCCAGATTTCGTTCTAGGGGAATGTTCAGTATTCCCTCTAGGTCTCGGGCTCTTGATCTAGGAATACCTGGGGTAGTTTGAAATGACGACTTGTGGTAGTTTACTTTTTGCCCTGAAAATTTACAGTAGTCTTCAATTATCTCTTTAACTTTTATACATGTAGAATTACTTCCTTTTGAAAACATTATTATGTCGTCTGCGAAGGCTAGGAATGGAATGCAGGGGCCCGAATGGCCAAATTTAAATCCGATGCTGTTGTGATTAGATTCTGCCTCCCTTGAGAGTTTACGAGTAAGGACTTCTGCCCCAAGAAGGAAGAGAAACAAGGAGAGAGGGTCCCCTTGCCTCAAACCCCTAGAAGGTTTGCAAAGGTCTGTAGGACCATTGTTTACTAAAGTAGAGAAGGAGCACATTTGACATTATTCCATAATTATATCCACAATTCTTTGGTTGAATCCGAATTTCTGGAGCACTAATTTTTTGAATTGCCAATCTACTCTGTCGTATGCTTTTTCCATGTCGAGTTTTATTGCAGTCCATCCCTTGGAACCTTTTCTAGTGCGAAAGGAGTGGAATATCTCGTGTGCTATTAGGATATTAATTGTCTTGGATTGCTCTGTCGGAGACAAATGCGCCTTGTAATGGGTGTATAAGTTTTCCTATTACCATTTTTAGTCGTTCTGTTATTATATTTGAGATGATTTTATATAAGGTAGAGCATAAGCTAATCGGTTGGTACTTGGTAGTGTGTAGTCATGGAGGGGTTATCATTTTTTTGTATGAGGGAGATAAATGTGTGATTTATTTGTTTTAACAGTTTGCCATAATGGAAGAAAGCTTTTGCAGTCCGGATGATATCAGTGCCAACAATGTCCCAATATTTTTTGTAGAACTCAACCGTCATTCCATCAGGCCCGGGGGGTTTGTTGTTCCCTAGCGAGAAGACTGCTTTTTTTATTTCACTATTTGTTGGTTGTTGAATAAGTGATTTTTTTTCCTCTTCTGTAATGACTGGGTTGATTTCTGAGAGGTATTCTTCCAATTGGGGGGTATTATACATTTGTTCCCGACTAAATCTTGTTTCAAAGTCTCTTTGAATTTCCTTTTTAATATTTTCGTCGCCTATAATGTTAGTTCCTTCTGCTGAGGTAATTGTTCTGATTATCTTCCAATTTCTTCTCCCTGTGGCTACTCTATGGAAATAGGAGGAGTTGGTATCTGCTAGCTTTAAGTGTTTAGATTTAGCTCTTTGGTTCCAGTACGTTTTATGAAAAAAGAGTAGTTTTTCTCTTTTAGATAAGAGAGTTTGTTCTTTTTTTGTATGATTCGGGGTTTTGATTAGTTTGTTGATTTGATTATATTTCGATTAGGGCCTCATCAACATCTTGTAGTTGCCGGAAGATGTTTCCAAATGTTTTCTTATTCCATATTTTTACCTTTTGTTTGAGGACCTTTGATTTGTTTGTAATTCGGAACATAGCAGAGTCTGCACATGAAGTTCGTCATGCTTGTTTGACAATATTTCGGGAATCTCTTCTTTGCAACCAAATGTTTTCAAATTTAAACGTGGGTGGTTTAAAGGTAGTGTTTTTGGAGATGTTAATTGAAATAGGACAATGATCCGAGTTAGAGAATGCTCCATTTTTAGTTGTTAAAGCGGGGAACATGTCGATTATTTCGTGATGGACTAACACCCTGCCAAGTTTTTCCAATATGTTATTTGGACCGAATTGTTTTTTCCTCCAAGTAAATGGGTTACCGTACGAGGGGATTTCCAACAAGGAACACGCATCTTTAAATTCCATTATTCTCAAGAATCTATTCGGTAGAGTTTCTGCCCTTCTGCTCTTATCCGATGATTGCCTTATTTCGTTTAAGTCTCCCATAACTAAGCATGGAAAGTTCTCTTTTATGTTCTCATATTTGACGCCAATAATTATTGGGAGGTGAATAATTACCGAGATGGTTTCGTCTATGAAGGAGTTTTCATTTCAGAATAAAGCAATACCCCCGGCACGTCTAGAAGCCGAGGGCCAGCACATGTTTGTGAATCCCGCGTTTTTCCATAGAGATTCCTTTGGTTCTGTTTCGGTCTTTATTCCTTGGGTGTGCTGTTTGGTAAGGGGTAGAGGGGATAGAAGTCGATGAGATAATGGGGTGGAGAAATGGCTCAATTTTCTCACCTTGGATTGCCTGGGTGGAGGGGTGGAAGAGATTCAAGTCCATAAATACCCCCGGAGATCTATCGTCCCCAAAAAGCCACGACACCAGTGCTGTGTAGACTTCGAAGAAGGCGACTGCGAAGACACTTCGACATGAAGTACGAACCGGCGTTTCCAGCCGCACCACCCGACGAGAGTGCTCACCCTGCTATACTGACAAACCCTTCTTCCCAAGGTTTCCATGAACCCTTCTTTCCGAGGTTGCCATCATGAAGTACTAGCCACCGCCGCCATTAATCAAGCACGAACAACTTTGAAGAGAGAGATTGGAGAGGTTTACAACGACTGAGGGTGGGGGGACTTTGGAGGAGGAGAGAGACTTTCGCAGGTTTGTAATTCGTAGCTTGTAAAGGGAGATCTGTGACCTGTTGGCGTAGCAAATCTCCCCGACTTCTACAGTTTATAAGGCCTAATGTTCAAAATTACCATGAAGGATAAAAGTGATATTTCGCATTATAAACTTAACAAATAGTCTTCCATCATCCAAACACCTACAAAGTTATTTTGTTAAAATAACTCTCATCCTCTTAATCCCTATAAATAATCTTCATTCTCTCAACTCCATAAAATAATCTATAGGTTAACGTTGCACAGTGTCTAATTAGATATGATACTAACGACATTTACCCCCGTTTGTTTTTTGGTAGGGAAAAGTAATGATTACCCTTATGAATATAGTTCATATTTAAGTTAAGATTCATTGATCACTATTCTAATAATTCCTCTTCTTCTCCCATTTTTCATACAAATGTGTTACCCTTATATTCCCTAATTTGAAGGAGGGTAACTAATACCTCTAGGATGGGCTAATAATCTCCCATCCTCTCCTTTAAACTCACAAAAAATGATGATCATATACATTTTATGCCTAAAATTTAATACTTTACCTTTCCATTCCCTTTTTTTTTTTGTTCAAAGTGGTGGGCTAAGGCCCTTTTATTCAGAAAAAATTCAGATCGCTATTCCTCTATATGAGGACGCGTTTATTACAGCACAGATATCATCCGGGATTGTCAAATGTTCAATAAAAGGGGAAAAAAAGCTCAAGGCCCAGTTTGCAATCGCATCGGCCGCCACATTCGCTTGCCTACGGACGTGTCTGATCTGAATTTCATAGCTCGGCAATTGGGCAACTTGGTAGCATTGGGTGACCAGGTTGTGGTTTGACAGCACTTCCAGCTTCAAGTCTGTCAATGCCATGCACACCAATTCCGCGTCCGATTCCACTTGAAGCTTCCGAATTCCCATCCTCTGAGCAAGCTTTATACCATGAAGTACCGCCCAGAACTCAGTCGTGGTTGCCGAGCATATACCACACGAGAAGGTGTAGGCCCTCATCATCACTCCCTCTTCATCCCGGATTAAGCCTCCTCCCTCTGCCTTCCCAGGATTGCCCTTCGAAACGCCATCTGCATTGAGTTTGGCCCAGCCCGCCGAGGGGGGACACCATGGGGTCTTGGGGGTAGTCGTCACCCGAGTGCCTGATCTCAACCTTTCCCCTCGATTCTTCACATGAAAGAACGAAGACACAGTGCGTCAAACCTTGTAGTGGACTCCCTCGGCATTGTCCTCTCCCTCGAAAATCAGATGGTTCTTAGCCTTCCAAATGTACCAAAGAGCTGTGGTGAATACTAAACTCCACCTATCCTCCTTTTCCACGTTCGTAAAAATCCAATGACGAATTTCCGAGGTCGTGAAGAAAGACAGGGATGGTTTGTTCACTTTGTTGTCAAGCAGGGTGAGCCACACATCCCTAACAGCCGAACAATCTCTGAGGAGATGAAGGCCCGACTCCACCATCGAACATCTCGGGCACGAATCATCGGATGTAAGCTGTCTTCTGCGTCTATTATCAACTTTTCCATTCCCTAGTTATCTAAATAAGCGAGCCCTTAATCGGAACTTTAGTAATTGTTAGAAGATATTTACGATACACTCCCTCCGATTGGAAATATAAGGCGTATGACTTTTGTGCACGTAATTTAAGGAGCAAAAAACTATATAAAATATTGATTTTTTCAATTAAATTTTTTTACATTATAATACTTATTATTACAACAAACATTCAGGGTTTGGGTTGATAATTATACAGCCCGTTAAAAAAGCCCGGCCCATTTACAGTTAAATCCGTCCTAACCTTACCAAAACCCGCCGGCGCAAATGGTAACGGAAAGAAACGTCGGCGGCCCACCGTCACGTGACGTTCGCAGTGACACTTTCATTTTCCCCATCCGCCATAAACGGCGACCTTAATCCGAGTCTCGCATTCGCACAATCGCATAGGTGGAAGGTGACGCCCTCTGACTTGGCCAGAAAGAAAGCGAAACCCTCAAATTCTGCAGCGCTAGCAATCGAATCTCATTTCATCAATCGGTAGCAAGAAAACCACAGAGAGAGAGAGAGAGACTATTCAGCAATCACTATGGTGTTGTGGGAGATTACTGTGGCTACTGCCTACTTCATCGGCCTGAAGAGGACTTATAAGCTCGCCTTGAGGATTCAGCGCCGATTGATCGGCCCTAATCACCCTAAGCTCCGCCAGTTTCTCCACAGGTATCTCGATTTTTATTCGTTTGTTCGTCTGACGGTTGATTTGCTGTGAGATCTTTGTTCCGTGAATCCGTTCTCCATTTTTTGCGTGTCGCTTGATGCTTATCCATGGCTTCGTTTCTAGTTCTTGCACAGATCCACTGAAATTTCAGTGTCTCGAATGTCTTGTGCTGCTTCGCCAACTGCTAGATTATTAATTAGATTTTTGTTAATGGAATTTGTGTCAAGTACATTAGCGAGGCTATGTTCTTAAGAGATGCAATTTTGTTTCCCCAACAGATTAATTGTTGAAGTTAGCGCGAGCGGAGAATGACAATATCTACTGGCATTTTGGGCCTATTATCAATTTGGCTTGTAAACTGAGAGATTGGAGTAGATCTATATATTGTGCCTTCCATTGAAATCTACTGGAATATGATGATGAAGGTTGTTAATTTAACTCCACTTCTACTTACCTTACTCAGATGGAAATAGCACATCTGCTTATTTTCCTCTCCTAAATCAGGTGCATTCTTGCATATGATTATTTGAGAAGTTTGGGGCTAAGCACATTTATTTGGCGATTACTCTAAATCTCACATCATTTACCCACCTCTTGGGTTGATTTGGTTGTAGGGTTGGATACTCTGATACAGTCGTTTTGCTGATGGATTAATCTTCTTGTGTTGGGTGAAATCTAAACCTAGATTAATCTTTTTTATGCCGAGGAGATTACTGATTTACTGTTGTACCTTCTAATTTTAGCACCTATGTTAAAAGCCTGGGATTGGTAGTTTTGTTGGTCTGATGGAATAGGGTATATTCTATTTGAGGATGGGATATCTTGTTGATGCAACTTTTAAATATTTCTGGATCTTGGGATCTTTTCAAGATACTTTTTAAATAAAATTTATGTCCAGCCTTACCGAGGAGGCAAGGACGATGGCATTGTGGTGTGTCCTGCACTTTATCTTTCCCAGGTTTGAAGCATGCCACTTGGTGTAAGGAGTGAACCTATGGGAGTTATTGTTTTTTGTCGGTCAGGTAGTATCAGGCTGTCAGTGGGATGATAGTATGCAATGAATTGCAGTGATGATCAAATTGATCAGTTGTTCCTTGTATTGTTTGTTGTCTTTTCATTTTACTTGATGCTATAATCACACTTAAACATTATTGAGAAGGAGATATGTATGCATTGTTTGTCTCAAAGGCACATATTGGTTGCACAATGCACAAGTCAAATAAGCAGATTTAGCTTGAAGCGTAGTAACAGTGTGCTTGAAGAATCCTGGGACACTAGTAAGTGGTTTATGTTTAGATTTATTATCATCCACCAAACTGAACTTCAAGAGAACCAAATTTCATTCACAGTTGTAATTTGTGATTTGTCTACTATTTAGTATTGGTGAACTGGCTATCTATCTCGCTATTGGAAGTAACTAATCAATTTCTGACGGTGTTTGTGCAACAAACAAAAACAACAACAATCCCAAGGCTCAGAGCTGCCATTAACGGGTTTTGAGTAGTAGGGGCAGTAGACTGTGTTTTGAGTCTTTTGACTATTGTACTGCAAGTCTGCAACACTATATTTGCAGTTTATGTTCTCTCCACATTTGTTTTAAGACCATGAACATTTTATATCCCAAAATATGTTGTTTCATACAGAGAGCATGTTATGTGGAAACTTCCCAATACTGATCCATTATGATTTGATCATCTTACAGACGAACACGCGCTGTCTTTGATGTAGCACTGAAAGTTCATCGTAACATTCAGCAAAGAGATATACAGGTCGGCAGGAATCTAGGAAACTGGATGCTCAGACGTCTTGACAACTTGAAGCCATCAGCAAACATCAGTGGTACGACTGCTCAGAAGCCTCCCCCTCCCAAAAATGCAACCATGACAAGGGGCACAATGAACAGTATGCAGAGCAATGGGTTGCCGAGATCCAATGTTGGAAGTTCAGAGAAAGGTTCTTCTGACAGACATCTTTTTTCTGCTGCCGGAAATACATGGCATAGATCCTTTCCTACAATTACAATGATGATGCAGCCATCCAGGGTAACTAGTACAACACAGTTCAGGCACCTTTCTCTCTACCAACCTGAAGTTTGGGGTTCAAGTCGTGAAGGAGGGAGATTTGTGACCGGTATTAGGCCTGATATTTTAACGTGGATGCAAAGGAAGTGAAACCCCTTGAGAGTTCACCCAACAGATTTATCCATTGCTTATCAGCCATAGAGGACACTGAATGACTGAAGGTAATTCCAGGGGCAGTTCCATGTTCAAGAAAGCTTACTACTCTTGAGCGTTTTAAATTCTGTCATTATGCAGATACCGAGAATTTCTATAGTAATAAAACCTTTGATTGATCTCTCAAGCCGAAGACGATGGGGAAAAGGCAATAGAGGCTGCGAGAGTCTTTCTAGACGAGACTGGAAGTGATTCCATGTCTACTTTATATGACAAGTCCTGTACGGATGTACCACACTACCGACGGAGGCTTTTGTTCTTGCTGACAGTCAGGGTTCTGTTAGATATCTTCATGGTTGTCTGTTTCTGATACTTGAGATTATGATTCCCAGCTAATGGTGAAGGCATGGCAGTGAAGCTGCAGATGATGATAAATGAGCTCGAAGCCAACTTGTCAAAAGTGTCGATCCAAATGCAATCACATTACAACCTCAAAGGATCGAACACATGCTCCAAGTTCAATTATTTATTGAGCCAGGCCTTCCCATGGCATACCATTTTGCATTTCTTGTACTCTTTGTTAGATTGAAAGACTACTTCTTGAGAAGTCCCTGTTGAATTCCTTTTTTTTTAATGATAACCCTATCTACCAAGCTTATGTGCCATCAAGTTCTAATACAGATGTTGTTGGATGTACGCCGGGAGCCTTTGGTTGCCGAGTTAGAGGCGGTGGTGTGGGCTCTTTAGATTGCACGGGAAAGAGGAGCCACCACCATTTTTGTTGAGATGAATTGTGCGCAAGCGTTCCATCAACTTCCGGGTAAGACTACATTCAGGGCCTCAGGGGAGTCGAGTGATGGGTAGGCTAGGACATAAGGCAAGGTTGCTAGCTTGGGACTTTCAAGTCTGCAGATGGAGTCAGGGAGGATAATCAAGCGGCATTATCTCACACAATTACTAATGGATTCTTGTTTCATAGTCATACTGTGATCCGATAGAAAAGATGGGGTTGAAATATTAGAGGTCCTTGGTTGATTAAGGGACTATAGATGGAAGACGAGGAGTATGGGGAAGTGTACATACTTAAAATTAAAGTCTTGTTTTAGGATAGAATTTGAGACTAGGGTTCTTCTAGTATGCAATGTAGACTCGCGAACTTGATTGAAAATACAGGCAAAGAATCCGGGATCATGATTCCAAGACCCACCTAGAAGGCTAGAACCCCATCAAGGCATCAAATCTTAATACAATCTGTGTTTCTAGACTTGCAAAGATTATAGCACTCAAAAATCAAACTTGTATTAACAAGTTGATTTCAACTTTCAGCCGCTGGAAGGTTGCAGCATCTTAAAAACTTGAACATAACCAATTTGGTTAGGGATTTGAAACAGTTAACCCCCCAAAAAAGATGGGTTAGGGATCAACCTACCAAGACTTGCTGTAGCTTACACATTGCTGTATAAATGTGAAGAAAAAATGAAAATGGAGCATTATCATCCTCAGCATCATTCCAGCCTGATCAATTAAATGGCTACATTGTTGTAATCAATTCAGGGATGTAACTATAGAGGTTCATCTGGTACTATATGTTTAAGCTGTGTTTGTATCTATACATATCTCCTTTCCTTCATCCCAGCGATGGAAACACATGCTTTCTACACTCTCTATGTGCATTCACTTCAGGTGAATGCACATACATTTTCCATCATACATCTGGAGCAGTTTGGGTCGTTTTTTCCACCATACATTTTCAATGCTCAGGTGATTCACCTGAGCATTGAAAATGTATGGTGGAAAAAGCGACCCAAACTGCTCCAGAGAGGTCACCTCATTCGAAGAAACGAAAGCCACGAGCAGCTGGTCACCACAGTTGCAGAAACGAAAGCCAAAAGCACAGCCTACAGACTGAAGCGTACCAAACATCAGGATCCGAAAATACCATGTTTTACTTGACAGGATGTTTGAAAGGGATATCTTACGTGAACAGGTTTTGCCGGTTACGAGAGAGTTGAGGCCGTTTTATGGGGGAGATGATCAGATTCCTCAGGGTCATGGAAGGGTTACTCACTCCTGCTCCAAAGCCAGTGTGCACACTATGCCTTCTATTTCCAGTGTTACCTGGGATGGGTGCGTTGTTTCCTGGTGAACCGCCTTGGATATCGAACGAGCTAGAGCTGGTTTGATTTGCTGTCCACATGCCCTCCTTTGGCCCTGGAGTGTCAGGAGCGAAGGTGCCCCAGTCTGCAACAAATGAGTCAACTTGTTTTCCTTGGAAACATAATTCAGTGAACGGAATTGAGCTAAAATGTTAAAATGTGCATCTATTTTGATTCCTTTTATTTTGCTTGGAATTTTTATTTTTTTTCAAGTGAAGAGAAAGCTGAAGAAGAGAAGCAATCCTTCCATTTTTGGACAGCCAAGAATAGAGGGCATGGCTTTCTAGTCTTAGAGGGATATAAATTACTGAGTTGCAAGAGCTACAACTTTCTACAAATCTCTCTTTTCCATTTCCTAAATGAGCCAAATAACATGAGTGAACTCCATTTTCTGTATACCTCATACGTTTTTCTATCCACTCATTTTGTTAGCCTTAATATGAGAAAACAATACCAATACTGAAGCAGCTGTTAAATCAGTTTCCAGAAATGAACAGGATTAACCTTTTCTCATCGGACCCATGTTACCCATCATGTTGGTTGGGTTGGAGAAAAGATCAGGCTCCGGTCTAGGATAGAAACTGCTTGCAGGCTGGATGGCTGAACGCTTAACCGACTCATACTCACTTCTCAATTGATCATACATTTCATCAAGCTTCCTTTTCTGTCTGGCATCATTAACCAATAGCTTCAAGTAATATGCCAAAAAAAAAACATCTTAAAAGGAACAAGAAAAGCTGTCACAAACCTAGATTTTTCAGCAAATTTTTCTTGTAACTCTTGCTTATCCTTTGTCAGGTTCTCATTCTCTTGTTCCAGCATCTGGCACCTCTTGGCCATTTTCTGGTAAGCAGTGTGCACCTGCTCCAGTTTTTCAGTGAATTTCTCTTGCACCATCTCACATTTCTGTCGGCACTGAGATACAACTCGGTTCAGCTTGCATTGCATCTCCAGTTCCGTTTGCGCAATGTAGAACATCACACTTTTATATGCACTCTTCATTACTGGACATGTTTTAAGGAAGGAGAAGATATATATATATATATATATATTTCCAAGATTAGTCTATAGTAACAACATGCATTAGGCACTTCTAATCATTACTATCTGCAATTATAGGGCATTTCAAATGGTAGAAAACCCACTAAACAATGGGAGTGAAGGATACAGATTTGTGGACCCACCCCAACCATTGCCATCTGCAGCATATGACAAAGCTCAGAACAAGAAATTGATAGGACGCAAAGGAATTGGTTCAAGTATGAAACTGATATTAGCAAACAATATTGTGATACTAACGTAGAAGAAAACCAAGGAATGTTGCTTACATTTGTCCACTCGTCATTTGGATTGACATCCACTGGTTTCATGTGACTGGCAAGTAGACCATAAAATCAGTTCAGATGCAAAGCTCTCAGTTAGCTATTATACTAGATTAATGATGGAAATATTGCAATACAATTGCCAAAATAGTAAAATAAGTTATGGGTTATGTATACAAAACTAATGAAGGGCTGAGCAGGTGCTCCATAGCATCTCAGTAAATTGCAGCCCAACAATAACAAGAAGATAAAGGAATTTTGTACTCACATAGTTAACTGAGTTGATGCAAAATAAAATAATAATTTTTTCTGATTGTCAAACAACAATGGAACTTCCAACTGAAGCTCTGTTTGGTTCACCCTGAAAGTTACAATACTTGATTGAAGGCTCAAGGGACAAATGGCATGTCTTGTAGACTGGACTAAGATGAATAAATGTTCTTTACACTGCTAGATAATGTATGAAGCTAAGAAACTAAAACACTTACCTCTTTGACAGCACTTGATCACAAACGGGGCATGCTGCCTCATTGTTAACTATCTTGCTTGCATCTTCTGTGCCTATTTCTAGCATTAAGTATAGCAATCTTGAACTTCTGAAAATAGCTTATGCTTAAGTGAACAAGAAATTTCAATGGCATTTATTTTGAAAAATAGCTAAAAGCAAAACAAGTGTTGGATACAAAAAATGTGGCCACAGGTAGTTGTAACAGCTCGACCTTCCAATCCTTTCCAGCAGGCGTTGCATCTCATCTTCAACTCAAGCTATTTCAATTCAATTGCAATGATGAACCCCCTGCAAATCATTGCCAGAACAAAACAAAAGTGATCGAAATGCATAATGCCTACTATAAGGATGCATAATGCCTACTATATCACATTAACAAAACAAAAGTGCTCGAAAGATCTCAGCAAAAGTGACTTAAGCCTTAGAAAGGGCTTGCACAGGACAATAGGACATAAGGATGCATTGCAAACAGGAACAGAACAACTACAATTGGAATAAACATACAAATTTTAAGAAACATAGCAACAAGCCACAACAATTTGAATACTGTCGGATCCTGAAAATTGCAGAAGGAAAATATCACTCAATCGAGAGTCCTACAATACAAGAGATCCATAAACCAAAAAGCGTTTGCATATAGGTTTGAGAATTTCTTTTCCAGAGACCAAAACACTGAAGATGGATTCGTGGTGCCCTATCGTTTTCCGTTACGAACCAAAATCGTTCGAAAATTCGAACCAAATCGATGATGGCGGGGCGAGAAGAAAATGAAGACCACTAACAGAGATAGATCCAAGGAGAGGAAGACGATCGACTTACAGAGAACTGGCGAATCACGGGAGAACGACAGCTTCCACTTGAGAGAGAGAGAAGATCAGAAGCTCGATCAGGACGAGGGTTCGCAAATCGCAGCTCTAACAAAACCCCCAAATTTGCCCCATTTATTTGAAATAAACCCCACACTCCCCGGGAAAAGTTTTTTTTTTAAAAGATTACAATATATTATTCCGTTGTTTTTTTATTTTTGACTCTATAGATTAAACTAGGGCTGGGGAAAATTTTCCACGAAAACCGTACCAACACGTACCAACCGAACCAATTAAATTGGTAACAAATTATATTGGTAACCAATTTAATTGACCAAATATTCCTTTGTCATTTTTTGAAATCTTGACGACACAATACATATTCATATATAGATATTTTGCGTGTATTGTTATTTGTTAATAAATCATAGTTTATTATATTAATTTGTTTGAAATATTTTTTTATTAAATTTGATGTTTGAAATATTTGAATAGAAATTGCAGAGCGTCATAAAATAAATTATAGCAAAATCGTGTTCGGTGAAATTTATAATACCATTTTAATCAAGAATATGACACGTATGAAAAGACAACACCAATTTAATCTAAAAAATACCATGTATACGAATCGCAACAGATTAATAAACGAATATAGTTAGCTAAAAACTTATCTTTTTTATATAATCTATTTTAATTTAATTAAATTAAAATATTTTGGCATCTTAATATATCTTCACCGGATATGATTTAGTAATCAGACTCGGTATACTTCGAAAAGATATATTTTAATAATGAATAAAATAAATTAACATGGTAAAATTAATTAATTGTTTTTATTAATTTGTACAAAAAATTTATTATAATATATTGAATTATTTGATTTTTTTTGGAACGATTTGATTATTGTACATAGAATTATAGATAGACTTTAGTATTTTATATAGATTTTTTTGTTATATTATATTATATTTTTTAGTAGTAGTTGGTAATTAGTACGGAAGTTTTATGAATTGTGTGTGTAAAATTTTAGTGCTTTTTTATGATATATTTATATGATTTTTTAGTTTTCCAATGACTATAAGACTTTATTAAAGATAAATATTTATAAAAAACCAATTAAAATATAAGGTTATATTGAATAGATTATAGTTATCGGATTTGGATCCACTAACGGTGCAATATATAAATATATTTTATAAAAATTTCTTTTGTAATATAGTCATAATTAATTCTAGTGATCTAGAAAGATAAGTTTTTTACCTAACTATATTAACTTATTAATTGATGTGGGCCAAAAATATAATACCATTTTAATCATGAATGTGACACGTAAGCAAAAATAATCCCGATTTAATCCAGAAAATTTCATGGATGCGAAATCGTACCAGAGCCCGTTTCAGCCTATAGCCATGAAAATTGTTACTATTCCAACCAATTTTATTAAAAACTATTTAAATAATACATAGTATTAACGTTGAGTATTAACCTTAATGAATACGGTGGGCTATCTTTTGAATCTATATATATAAATATAGTTTATAGTAAATTAGGTTCGGATGATTTTTCAATAATTGTATATATCTTTTGTATTTTTATATACTCCCTCCGTTCCATAATACATGTCCTTTTTCTTTTCGACACGTTTTTTAATAAGTGAAAAACTCTATAAAATATTATTTTTTTAATTAATTTTTTTATATAATATGGTACTTATTACTAATAAGTACCATATTATATAAAAAAATTAATAAAAAAATTAATATTTTATAGATTTTTTCGCTCATTAAAAAGCGTGCTTAAAAGCAAATGGACATGTATTATGGAACGGAGGGAGTAGTTGTTTTTATTGGGTTGTAAAAAGTGTATTTTTACTTCAACCAAATCTTTCAAATTAAAATGTAGACCAAAATATCAAATTATAAAAATTTAAGTTATTATATTGGAAAGATTATTTCTTAGATATGAAGTGTTGAATGATAAGTTTTCTAACTAATTAAAATATATGGTTGAATATTTATAGATGACAAAATAACACCATTTTAATCCGGAAAATTACACGCAAGCAAAAATAATCCCGCTTTAATTCAGAAAATAATTATAAAATAATCGCGGCCACGGAAAATAATTATAAAAAATTACTTGAATTAATTGTAACCCTTGAGTTGTAAAAATTAAGTGTAACCACTCATATTAATAAGTTTAATAACCCAAATGATATAATTTTTAACATTTCTTTCTTATCATGTGTATACAATTTGAAGGAAACATGTCATTATTTGGCATGATTAATCGTAAAGTAACAAATATATTTATACAATATATTCAATTTTATCTAAAAAGATAGAATATTTGACAAAGATTGGTTATATTAGATTATTGATCTAAAAAGATAAGTTTTTCACCCAACTATATTGATTTATTTATTGATGTGCCCCAAAAATATAATACAACTTTAATTCAGAAAATTCCACGTATGCAAAAATAATCCCGTTTAATCCAGAAAATTCCGTGGCAGCGAGGTCGCTTCAGCGGTCTCTGCTTTAGTATTTTATATAGAATAGATATAGATAAGTACTTCGTATTTCCTATTTATTTTTTATTTGTTATTTTATTTTTGGTACTGGTATTACCTATTAACTTGATTTCTTTTTATATTTGTTATTTTTATAAATTGTTTTTAATCAAGGGAGGAATACTAGCTCAGCTTCGGTTCAGACTAAAACCTAAATTTTATTCGGAAGCTAGAGGACATGTTATTTTAAATATTATTGGGACAATTTAAGTCTTTATATTGCTTTTGTGCTTAAATGTATGAACAATTTACGTATTTATGTTGTTGCTACTTATAAATTATAAATTTTATTTAAGTTGTATTTTCTTTGATTATTTGTATGCTTTTTTCACCAACACCCAAAACATGGTAAAATACCATTACCAACACGTACCAACCAACTTAATTGGTAACCAATTAGATTGGTACAACCCCTTCGATGGTTGGTAATGGTTTGGATTTTAGGATTACCAATTATAATTGGTTGGTACGTGGTAACGACAAAAACTAATTGGTATTGTACCAATTCCACCCCTAGATTAAAGTAGTAGTATAAATTAGGCAAAAATGCATAAAACCACCCACTATTCATTGTTGTTTGCAAATAACCATCCATTATTTAAAAATTATCAAATAACCACCCACTATTCATTGTTGTTTGCAAATAACCACCCCTTATTAAAAAATTGTCAAATAACCACCCATTAAATATATGTTGTTTGCAACTAACCACCCATACCCCTTTTCTTGTTAAACCTCACTTAATTTAATATGAAAAGACAATTATAACCCTATTCTTTAATGTTTCATTTCTAGTAAAAAGATATACTTCTCTTTGTTGCTTGATTTTTCAGGTATTACAATTAGACCTGTCAAATGGGTCATTCGGGTCAGGTCACTTCGGGTCCCGAGTAAAACGGGTTCCGGGTACATCCAGGGTGTCTCGAACCCGGGTTTTACCGAGTTTCGGGTCATTTTGGGTCGATTTTGGGTTTTTCAAATTTTTCTTTTTTAAATTAAAGAAAATCATGATTTGATAATTTTGGATAATTTTAAAATTCTACAATTAAAGAGTTGTTCATAAATCACAGTGCTTGTAATTATATACTATATTTGATCTAAAATATTTTATTTTTATTATTTCTCGTAATTTTTAATAAAATGTAATAATATATAAATATCAAAATTTTAAAAATTCATATTATTATTTCACGTAATTTTGAAAAACATTTTATTTTTATTATTACATCTTATTAAAAACATTTGATTTTTATTATTTCACGTAATTTTTAATAAAATGTAATAATATATAAAATATCAAATTTTTTCTTTTTAATAATATATAAAATATCAAATGTCCCGAAACCCAGATTAAAAATTTATTTAAAAATTGACAAACCCAAAATCGACCCAAAATGACCCGAAACTCGGTCAAACACGGGTTCGAGACAACCTGGATGTACCCGGAACCCGTTTTACTCGGGACCCGAAGTGACCCGACCCGAATGACCCATTTGACAGGTCTGATTGTAATACCTGGAAAATCAAGCAACTAAGAGAAGTATAATTGTGTTTTTACTAAAAATGAAACATTAAAGATTAGGGGTATAATTGTCTTTTCATATTAAATTAAGTGAGATTTAACAAGAAAAGGGGTATGGGTGGTTAGTTGCAAACAACCTATATTTAATGGGTGGTTATTTGACAATTGTTGAATAAGGGGTGGTTATTTTGCAAACAACAATGAATAGTGGGTGGTTATTTGACAATTTTTTAATAAGGGGTGATTATTTGCAAACAACAATGAATAATGGGTGGTTTTATGCATTTTTTCCTATAAATTATGGAAAATGCAATGAGGACATGTTAACGAAATCCTAAGGTTTCGTTTGGATAAACGTAGTAATTTTAGTTCCTAATAAATAAACTTTTGATGAATTTTACTTTCCGAAAAATATAAAAATATGTCTGGTTAAAAGTAAATTCACATGAACTCAATTCCTATCATTTGTTTGATTGAACATGAAAATCTCATAGCAATTTATTTAAAATTACTCTTATAGTCTTTATTTTATTAACACACCCTTCTTATTATAAGGATAAATTGGAAATTTTCTTAATCAAAATTAAAATAAAAATGAGATTTGGAAAAAAAAAGGAAGTAATTTGGAAGAAAAAAGAGAGGAAGTAGATCTTACCCACCCCTCATGGGTAAGTACTGTAGATCCGACAATACTCGACACGATTAATCCGACCGAACGCGTCTGACACCCGAATAATTTGAAAAAAAAAAGTTTGGATATGAGATCGACCGCCCCGATCCGAGTTAAGTCTGAACCTGAAAGCAATCTGAACCCAGTAATAACCCGAACCCGATTATATCCGAATGGACCGACCCAAAATCAACCCGAAATTATCCAGCTCAAACATAACTCAAACCCGATTAAATTCGAAACCAAAAAAAATCTTATCATTTCCCTAAAATACTCAAAACAATCTAAATATTTGATTACTTGATAATGGATGGTAATATTATCATGCATATAGTATAATTAAATATAATTTTGTACTCCCTCCATTAAAAAAGTCACTTTTTAGCATTTTTTAAGACACCAAAACAATATAAATTTCATTTTTTGTTTTTTTAATAATTTTGTAGTTATGAGTAATAAATATTAAATTATTATTGAAAAAATAATATTTTATATAATTTTGAGTTTTTAAAAAAAAATTAAAATGTGAAAAGACTTACATTTTTTTAACCAATGTAGAAGGACAAATATCTCATAGGTAAAAAAAATTTGATTTGTTTTATCCAATGTAATTTTTGCGGGTTCAATTTAACTAAACCCAATTCGACCAAAACTGTTGTGACCGAAACCTGATTCACTTGAGATTAATGGGTTGGTCCAAAGGAATGTAGTTCTTATTTTATGGGTTTTATTAACCTATTTTTTTTATTAGGTAAAAATTCGAGGCTAGACATATCTGGACCTCGAATGCCGATAAGTCAGCAGACGAGAACCGTCATAGACAAACAAAAATACAAAGATGGTGCAAAATAGAAGCAAAGACGCTCTACAAAGCGAAACTAAACACAACCAAACTATCAAGGTGTTTGTTTATTTATATTAATATATTGTTTATTTATATTCATAAACTATCAAGGTGTTTGTTTACTCGATGTTATATTTGATGTGATTTTTTAGCTTAATGCATGAATGTAATGTATTTTATGTATCATTAACATATATTTTTTTTTTATATATATATATATATATATATATATATATATATATATATATAGGGGCTCTTTCCGGTGAGGACACTCCTTACCATGTAACGGGGGGAGAAATCTGGTGCGTTGGATTTAGAGCATCCAATGAACAAAATAATTCATGTTTTTCTTTTATTTAAAAAAACATAAGGACATATTTGTAATTGAGAAAAGAAAACAGTTATGCAATTTGTAACCGATTAAATTTGCCAGTTTAATTTGTAACCGATCAATTTTTTTATACGGAGTAACCAGTTTAATTGGGTTTCTAGCCCTTCTTAGTAGAAAATGCATTTTTTTATAACGTTGAAAGTAAATGTACGTGCTTTGTTTTTTAATTGATTTGCATTGTATAATTTATATTCATATTTAACCTCTTTAGTATTCAAATTTAAAATATTACTGTAATTCATGTTTGATCATTTTTCTTATTGATTTGTAAAAATTAAAAGTGAATATGTAGAATGTAAAATGTGAATATTTAACCTAGTAAAATTGAACATTTGTAAAATGTGAATATTTAACCTTAGTTTGATAAATGTGAATGTCGAGGGAGAGTAGTTTGAGTTTGTAGGGGTTTATTAGTTTAAATTTGAAGTTTTGGTAGTTTGCTTATAATATTTGCATAAAGATGGTCGGAATTGGTAGGGCGGCAAGAACATTCAGTGCTCGTGTGATTAGGGAGGGCTTCAATTTACAATTACTAAAAATGAATATTTAAGTAATAAAAATTGAAGCTTTTTGCCGTAAAATAGGAAGATTTGGTTTGAAGTAAAAATTGAACCTTTTTTGCCGTAAAAAAAAGTGTTCGATCAATGTGAATATTTGACTGAAAACCATGTTAATATGAAATTTTAGTTTGCAAACTGAATGCGTAAATCTCCTATTGTCTGCATCTATAGCAGAAACCAAATAGAAGAAGTGAATGCGTGAATCGTCTGCAAACTGACGTTAAACTGCTTGATTTGGAAATTAAAGAAACCACGTCTATTTTTTTTTAATTCTCCAACCACGTTTTTACAGTTTTTTTTTACCTATAACTCTCCTCAATTATTCCCATACACCCTCATCTATAACCGTAGATCAAATTACATTGAACGCTCTAGATTTGTCCCCTCGTTACATAGTAAGGGGTGTACTCACCGGAAAGTTATTCTATATATATATATATTGATTAGGTAAGAATTCAGGTGAGAAAAACTCTACCCAAAAGCATCCTGCCGGACGAGGTCAAGTAGACCTGAGTGATATATTTTATATATGAATTATATATAAAAAGTGATATTTAATATAATTTTTATCTTCTTTAAAGTGTGTAAAAAATAAATGTTAAAATGAGTAATATTTTTCTTCAATTATCCCTATTTACTTTGTTTTATATAAAAACCCTTTTATCTATGAGCACGAATGGTCCCATGGTCTAGTGGTCAGGACATTGGACTCTGAATCCAGTAACCCGAGTTCAAGTCTCGGTGGGACCTTATTTTTTTTTTTTTTGCATTTTTCAACAGAACAAAATCGATGATAATCATATTACCCCTCAAACAACTTTATGCTAACGATTATTTTTTGTCATAACACCTAACCTACCAGGCATTGTCCCTTTTTACTAGTATCATCGTGGATTTTTCCCCCATGCCCATGGTCCTCTCCTCTTGATAGTGTCATCTATTGTATTGCTTATTGTTCGATGTCAAGAGCTGGTATTACTACCGCGCACAATGTGTCGCGAATTCACGGTAGCAGTAAAGTGACGTGAAGTGAGAACTTTCGAATCATCAAGCCGAGACGCAAAAGGAGGAGCAGAGATCGGGAGGCAAGACGCAGACGAGATGAGGTGCAGGAGGGTTGCACCTTATGTTTATCTCCTCGACGTCAGGTAGTCCAAGATGTGGTGGTTGAACATAGCCAGCCACGAGCGGCACACACAAGACTGAGACTTCGATCCTCGTCCCTGTTCACGACAGTCGGATGAGGTTAGAAGCCAGGAATATGGGAGGTGTTTTATTCTTCAAAGGCAAGTAAGGAGGTGTTACCTTTCTTTGCTGAAAGCGAAACGTGGCCTCGCTTTCTCCCGGCAATTATCCAGCTCTCAGAGCTTGCATCGACTTCATATAGGACCTCCTCCTGTCGCAGATGGAAACACGTAGGCATAAAAGGCCAAGGTAACGAACAAATGTTGTAATGTGATCAACACTGGTGTAAGATAACTGTAATGAGTCTGATTGAGAGTGTCTTACATTGGATTGAGGAGCTTGATTCTGCTGGAAATCCTTCAACCTTTCAATCCGCCAATTGACGGTAACAAGTTGTCCGACTCTGAGGCCATTACGAGGAAGGGGGAGAAAGCCTACTGCCAGGCATGGGTCCGACACAGGCTTCTGTAGGGTAAAAGAAATCTTGAAGCATAGATCCTTCTTCGCGTTGCCATCCAGAGAGATAGGCGTGTGCGCGCCATTGTTTCTGTTTCCAGCAATTCCGTACCTGATATTTAGTATACTAACATGACTTGGTTTTGTTGTTTCGCCTGTTTAAAGGGGAAAAAATCAACATATAATTCCAATTTCAAACATGTAACACATGACCAAAATCGTGAATCTTTCCATAGGCATACATACCATCAGATGTTGCTGCCCCTAAGCATACGCTGAACAGCATCCCAGCTCTTGAAGATGTGGAAACTGTAAGAGGAAAGAAGACTGAAGTTGGCCTTCCGCGATTTTGATAGGCATGAACAAAACCTTCTTGAAGATCAAGCCAAGCGTCACTGATGCTCAAAATGGCCTTCACTTGGGAGTGTAATGTAATCTGAATACAGGGAATGGAAATTCATATTACACAGATTATCAGATATGCCACAGGACAATCAATAATATGAAAATTGAATTGGCAAAACTCATTCGATCATAAGTGCTACTATTATTTTCATTTGGTGTTATAAGCAGGAAACCATTACACAAGCAACTACCATAGCAAAAAGTTTCTGTCACAAATTGCAAAACCTGAGCCATTGTATAAAGAACTTTTATAGGAAGAAAACCCTTCAGTAATTATGTTACTGTTTTAGGTAACCTATTGAACATGACAGTTCTAAAAATGCAACAGGTTTATTTCATAGTAAATCCTCCTTAACACAGTGAACTCAATGCCATCATGAAGGAAAACTTTGCGGAATGAGCATACACAGTGAATTCAAAGCCATCATGAAGGAAACAAAAAGAATAATTTATGTAAGCCAAACTTGGGGGAAAAAGGAATTTCAAAAACCATTATTTAAATTGTCACCTTTGATAAACTATGTAGTCATGTAGATTTGTAGTAAAAAAAAAGGGTGTACAATATATAAGAACTTAAAATAACTGATATATCTTGAACATATTTACATTTGAAGTCCTTAATGATAAATGCCCAATTCACTGAGACCCATTCTTTCTAAAGGAAAATACAATTGGCAAGGAAAGAGAGTACCTGAAGAAGATAAATACCACTGCGTATATCAATGATACGTGTGCTGATATTGAAGGGATCCGTAAAATGGATTGCCAGAGTGCTGAAATAATTCAAGATATATGGGATGAGTTTCAAACACAGACAATATAAAACAAAAGGCTCATCTTACAATACCTGTCAAACATTTGGTTGTGGGATATGCCAAAATCCAGTTTCAGAGCCATTGTCCTCAATCCTTCCACAATACTCCACCGCTGGGATGCAGCTGCGCGTAAAAATGAAATGATTACTTTACAGAACCCAAGAGTAGCAACTTATTACTTTACAGGACTTAAAAGCAGCATGCAACTTATGTTTGAACTTTAAAACACGAAGCACTGCTGCAAACTTCCAATGGAAGTTAGGCACCATCTAAAAAACAGTCGAATACCTTTGGAAATTCTATCGCCTATAGCACGAACTGGTATCCATAGTATAGAAGTTACATCGCTTGCCCAATCAGGCAGCATAACTTTGCCGTCCTTCAAAGTTAACTGTTCACTTTTTCCGATACTGGGAGCTTGATTTCCAGGGCTCTTTATCTCACTTGCACATGATTCCTCCATGTTAGAGCTGGGGACAATCTCCTCCTCATGGAAATCTCCTTGAACATCTTCAGAACCATGGGTCTCTGATGTGCTATTAGTACTATGAGTTTGATCCGAACATTTCTCAATCTCAACCACATGAGAGTCCGCAATCTTTAAGCCAGGGCCAGTGTCAATGTTCAATACACCTCCCTTAAGAGAATAATTTATTGGCATTACTACAACTCCAATCCATTGAGGCTCATTTATTAACAAAGCAGATGAAACGGCAGAAGTGAGATCAACCAAAGCTCTAGGCCGAAAAACCTGCAAAGAAAGAAATTGTTAGATGATCAATAGCCAGATTTTTTTCTTCTCAGAATAAACAAAATAGTAGCAGATATTGCTTCAGTCCAACAGACAATTTGGGTTTCTGCTTCTCTACAGTTACAATTTTCGGGTTAAGGTTATATATACTGCCCTCTTTAAACCCTGCTTGTGCAGGAGCATTTGATATGGGCATGCTTTTCGTTTTAAATTGAGATAGCAACAAACGGAACTGATGAAGCTGTTGCAGAAAGATTGCTACCTTTAGGATATGTCCAGTTGGCTTATCATAACTCAGAAAATCATCAATGTCTGCAGGGGATGCTTTAGAGAAACTATGAGACCTGAATCTAAGTTCTCCTATCCGGCCAGTAAGAACACCGAGAACATAAGAGCCAGGTTTCTGTGGTGGTACTGAGAGGGAAACAACGTTCCTGCCAGGCTTCAGTACAGTAGCATCAAAAGTACTAGCTGCCTGAGGATTAAAAATTAACATGTTAGAGGATGGTTATGTTGCAAGGTTCTTCCCTAAGACAGCATGTAGAATGTACCTTGGCTCCTTCATCAGCATGTTGTGTATCGATTAGGGTAAGACTGAGTGACTCGAGAGTTATATCATCAGGAAAACCACTCCATATATTGACAGATAATGTACCAGGATCTCCATCACATAGTTCAAGTGGTTTCCCAGGATTGCCAGAAAATGTAATCAAAGACGAGACATCTAGATGTACTGGATTCTTCATTTCACTATGTGCAATACGAATTAACTCTTCCTGGAAAGCTTGGCATTCCTTGGTCGAATATTGGCTTCTATCCAAGGATAGCAGTCTTACACAAGATTGTAGATAACCAGCTTCATCATTGAGCTTTTTCTGGCATTCAGCTAAATTCGGAAGAACTTCAGCCAGCAAATCTTGCCATCCTTCAGTGACATAAAGAGCACATACTTTCTCATAAGACCTAGCAGCTTGGTCAAAACTCCCACGCTTGTGACAGACAGCTGCAACTTCACCATCAAGGGTAACTCCGTGTCTTTTCCGCCAGGACCGATGATAGTTTTCAGCAGCTCCTTCTGTCAGCTCCAAGTATTTTTTCTGCCACAGAGAAGTTTTAAGATATAATGAGAACACATAAAAATCACATATAAGCTGATCTTAATTCTAAAGAACCTATTCTTACACGATAAAGTAGCACCATATGTACTTCCAAGGTCAAACACAGAGTGAACATGCTACCGTTTCCAGGTAGAGGTTTTATATACAGAAATGCAACACATTATGCATTTATAAGTAGCTTAGATTAGATACCCCAAAGTTCTTCACAGTTGATAAAGAATTCCATAATTCAGGGCTGGAAATAGTCTTTCGGAGAGCATGTTCTGCTGCAACGTGGATCTCTGCAAGTCTCATTGGTCGATCAGCAGCAGCTTCCAAGTTTGCTGGTATAGAAAAAGTGCGAGACATTGATGTAGCATTTGCTTTTTGTGGATGAATATCAACAAATGCATCTTCATCAGATCTGTCATCATAATTAGAAAAAAGAAATAAGAAAGAATTGATCTGCTTAAGAAGAATAAGTGGATTAAAAACCTATTACCTCCCTCCAATCCAACTCCAACTCCACCCCCACCCCAAACCCAAACCAAAAAAAGGACTCCCAAGTCCCCGTGAATGATAAGGAACTCAACTTTGCATCACAACCTTTATCAAGACTGTAAATTACTTCTCACTTACCCAAATATTTCAAGGACATTTCCCACTGACCGAGAGCCCCTTCTCCTGTTAGCCTCAGACAGAAGCTTCGAAGGTTCAATAGGCAAAACTTTCCTCTGAATACCCAAGTGCTTAGCTCTAGGAGTAACTTGAAGTATCAGCTGCAACACACCAGTAAGCAATCTTCTTGAATATAACATCTATCTTAGATTAAAATAACTAAAAATCAGCAAATATGCAACTTGTGTGAAATATACATATAAAGAAAGATGAGTTTTAGTTATGAATAGGAACCCAGTAAAGAATAAGAGATTCTTAAAGACACCTTGCCAGTTAATGAATACACAGACCCTTGTCTGATAATCATCTTTTTACCCATTTAACTTGCTCTTTAAAGCACCACTGAACAAAACAGTGGCTGCATTTGGATAATCTTTGTTTAAACCTTGAATAGTTATACTTGTCCCCTCAAATTTATGCAATATTGGTACTTGCCCTTGTAATCATTAGTGTTTTGTTAGTTGTATTTTTCAAGAAAATAAAAAAAGTAGAAAAAATAAATGAGGATATAATGATATACTCCCTCCGTTCGGCAAAACTTGTCATTTTAACTCTCCACACAACTTTTAATAAAGTTAATAATTACACTCCTTTTTTACTAATTTACCCTCACTTATTACTCTACTTTTTACTTTATCAAAAACTACAACTCACAACACATCAATCAAATCAGGGACATTTTAGTAAAGTAGAAGCAAAAATACCTAAAATGACAAGTTTTTCCGAACAAAAACAAAACTCTAAAACGACAAGTTTTGCCGAACGGAGGGAGTATTTGGTAGTCTCAAGTGTGCAAATTGCTAAAATAACATGCTTGTAATTAAGAGAGAGAGTATAAAATTGTTGCGAGTGTATTACCAATTGTTAAACCTAATTAGAAGTGCATGTTTTTTTATCTCAACCAAAAAAGATTCTAAATAAGTGGTAGATAGTAAAACTTGCCTTTTCCTTTTCAATCACCTCAGAACAAGCATCAGGGGGAACCAAAGGCCAATTAGCTGGCTTTGGCCAAGGTAGTATGCTCAGAGCAGCACTGTTCACAGGTAAAGGAATCTACATTAAACAGCAATTTGAAAAGTACAAATAAAACTCAGAAATTAGTTATGAAACTTAGAAAGGGTGATCATGTCATGATGCTTGGGAGACATGGCACACCTGTTAGCAGGACTTCTTTCAATCTGTGGTCCATATCCTAACAAGTAAGCAAGTCTCATAAACTGCATCCATTAGTACGCTCACCTCAGAAAGCAAAATTTTACTTACATAAAAGAACAGGAATTGCATGACAGCTTTATCCTTCATCCCTCTGCCCCACCCTCCTCCCAAAGAGTTTGACAGGTCTGCTAATTATTCATATGTCGACAAGAAAAGCCCAAAGCATGAATCAACCAGTTGACTGCATATCCACTCTTTTACATTTGGTCACTTTCTTTCAGGATGATGAAAGCAGCTCTATAGCATGCAGGGCTAAGAGGCATTATTCACTGTCATAGATTCTAAAAAAGGTCCAAGTTTGTTTCATTACACATTTACCTTGATCCGGCTAAGTGAATACAGGTCTCCTTGAAGGCGATAGAACTCCTTTTGAACATCAGCTTCCACAGTTCCATCTTCATAGTGAGAAGTAGTAGCATTTACCAAAGCCAGGCAAGCCGTTAACACCCAGACTTCACGCATACAGAAGGGCAACATACTCTGCCACAAATTCAAAAAGAAAAAGAAAGGAGGTGAAACTAAAGCTCGATAAAAAAAATCCAAACTTCATACAAGGAATTCATTGCATCACTATATTATGCTAGAAGCATTTAAGGAAGGGGAGAGTTGAATATATTAGGTACCTCATGTACTTCCAGTGCCTTTGAGAAGGTTATTATAAATGAATAACCACTAGATGCAACCTCAAAAGAACGATTCAGCTTAAACAACAGCTGTGAAGTTCAACATAACCAGATGAGAAGGGAAAAATCATCTTCAATCAATCTACAGAATGGAAGAAATAGACAATGACTCCACCATACACAAATCACTATTCAATGCAAGTCCAAGCAGTTTTCATAACTGTAAAATGATTTCAACATCTTAATAGTTCTTGATTTCCAGTAAATTCCAATGCAGTGCAGCAGAAGTGTTACCATCGACTAAATGAAGTGAGACATGTCATGCTATAAATTAGTTAACTTGCGAGAAGATGAGGCTGACGCTACAAACTTTCCACGTAATCAAGCATAAATTCAATAGGGAAGAAATTATGTTTATGAGAGGTCAACTTTATCACTTACGTATTTATTTTCTGGACTACAAAGTAATCCAGAAAGCAATCACTCAAGGAATCAAAATGGAAATACAAGTCTCCTTGACAGATGCTAGTCATAAAATAGCTCAGCATCTATACATCAATATCTGTCTGATAAATCTGCTTTGCTTTTGTGGGATTATACAGGACTGAATATTGCTGTGTTCCATTCTGAAGTTCAATTCTCATTGCAACTGAGAGATTGAATTAGTAATCATTCACACAGACAATTATCTTTTGATTCCACCAAAGTGCTACAAGAAAAATCACTTTATACAGCCATTTATTAGGTCAAAACATGATTTTGCGCACCTTTGCTTGGCATGCAAATAAGTATTGCCGGAACTCGAACTCCCTAAGTGATTCATCTTCAACAATTTCTGTCAAGGGTTTATTATCAGGTTTGAGCAAAGCGGCTTGATCATCACCTTCGTCCTTTCCACCAAAGTCTCTCTCTTTTCCATTAACTGCATCACAAGATAAAATGCTTGGAGATTATGAGCCGGAGGTTGAGGCCCCAAATCCAAATCTATAGGGTGAGTTTTGAATTATAAGTAATTCAAAGAAATCCTAAGAAATATTAAAACGGTATGCAAATAAAATGAAAAGAAAAGGGGTGAATATTCATATCAAATATGCACGTAACACCTTGAACAAATAGTAATGACATTACACAAAATTGAGCAGAGAAAAGTATATAGCTTAAAAAATATGATATCAAATTCACAACAACGAATTGCACTGACGTTATCGGAGATAATCAGTACTCTTCAATTATTTTTTGATCAATACTCTTCAATTTTTAACAACAGCTTATAACACAAGGACAAGTTTATATACTATCGGAGAAAGAACCAATAAGGTCAATATACCAGATTCTAGATAACATAGTTCCAGCTCAACATACTCCCGCAAAGCGTCTTCATGAAGATGAGCCACATCAAACATAAAAGCCATGCTTTCCTGTGAATAGACAATGTTTTAAAAGAAGAAGAACATTTTATCAATCAGTAAAGATAGTTCAACATTTCTACTGTTTTTAGCCTAATTTTATTAAGATATAGATGAAAAAGTTGAAATCGGAAGAACCTTCAAGATAAAGAAAAAGCAGAAGTTTAAAACGGGCATCAGTCGCTGATCATTCAACTTCCGAATCTCATCTTCATAAAATAGAATGCGTTTGTCCAATGTATTCCTGATGCATTCCATGATCTTGGACTCAAGATCTTCCCAAAAGTTTGCTTCTTGTCCATGTATATCTAACTTGCAGCACCTGGGGGACGTAAGAACAAGGTGGTAGTAAATTGAATATGTGAGCATCGTTGCTGAAATTGCAGAAGTAGCAGTGGCAGTCCAAGATCACCTTTCTCTTTTCTTCGAGTTGAAATCAACTTCTATTTTGTTGTATATTTTTTTTGCCAACTTAGTAGCCGAATCATCATTGGGATCAGTCTTATTCACAAACACAATGATCCACTCATTCTCATCAGCCTGAACAACCGATTTCAGTCTTGACTTAACATGGGCTTTATAATCGTCAAGATCCTGGAAATAATGTAATGAAAAAAAAAAGAGAGAGAGAGAGTATAAATAAGAGTGTTATTTGGGATTCATTCCATTTTTTACACAGGAGAGAGCTAGAGAGAACGTAAACGGGAATAGCGCTAAAAGAACCATGCATTCATAAACAATGGAAATATGTTTGGGATTCATTCCATTTTGTTAATAACACTTGACCATTGACCACCTTGCATCATTTATAATACTAAGAACAAAGATTAAATCAAACAACAACAAAATACAGTACCAGGCCTACCAGCAATAAAAATATACTAGAAAACTTCCAAGTGTATCTTCAATTCCTGTGAACTAAAAGAGAGATTTAAAGTTGGAACACAAACAAGGATTGATCATATTTATATTTTTGGCAAAAGCAATAAGCTCACACCAGTAAATAATTGGACAATTGTATCTAGAAAATGCAGCAGAAGTGTAATTCAATGCGTATAGAACATTTATCCATCTCTTGAACAGATAATACCACTGAACTACTCGAAATTTTAAAATGGAAACAAGAGATGTGCCAGAGATGGCAACTAGGATTAGAATTTGACCTCACAGGTGACAAGAATGACAGTTGCGTAGGGTTCATGAAACCAAAAGACCGATTGCCCCTGTAGATGTGCAAGCCTGGAATCGGAGCTTAAAATGAATTCAGCGGGCAGTTTCTCCACAGTTACAGGATTCCGGGCCTTGTTATTCAAAGAAACGTTTATGAAATGTATCCGCTCTTGAAATGAATCCCTAATCTCGGGCCACAACTCACTCACATCTTCAACTGTAAGGAAGCACACGACAGTCAAAATTACTGCATAATCACAACACCAAGCGAACAATGGCGGCCAATTTCGTTCCCCACTCCAACCAATTTTCCAGGAAACGCTCAAATGGAACACAATTCGACAATGCGATCAGGAATTCGGCATGTAAACGCTGCGATTGAGAAAGAGAAAGAGACGTTACCGGCGATGACGAGTTGTTTGAAGGTGCTTTTGATGGATTGAAACTGATCCAAGGAATTGGCCATGGCGGATCGGCAGGAAGCGCCACCATGTGCTAGCGCACGAGTGATAAATCAGAGTGCGGAGAAGAGGGAGAATGGAGGCGTAGGTTGACGGCGGCGTCGGTGGTGGCGATGATCATCTCAGTACGCAGAGCGAAACGGAATGAGAATGAATCGCCGTTGATACTCTCTCTGGCCAACAGAAAATGGAGTTTGTTTCTTACTTCCTCCGTTAATTAAAACTTGACGTTTTACTATTTTTGAGGTGTTAAAAACTATATAAAATATTAACTTTTTTAAAATATTTTTTAAACAATTTTATACTTGTTACTATTAATTATGAGTTTATAAAAACAAAATTTAAAAAATGTTAATATTTCATATAGTTTTTATCATTATAAAAAAGCGTGCATGAATAGTAAACGACAAGTTTTAATTAACAGAGGAAGTATTTTTTTTTTTTTTTAAAAAAAATCTTCACATTTTAGTTTTGACCTTGTAGAAATATTTTTCCAAAAAGTAATAATAATAAATGGAGTATTGTCTATTATTTTATCTTGTTTGGTGAAATTTAGATGTTTCATATAAATTTCTATCATCAGTGTTAATTTGTGTTATTTAGTTTGTTATATTTGTAACTGTCGTTCGTCCGCTAATTCTTCGGCCTATTGAGTTACCAAACAATCTCAAATTCTTATCTAATAAAAAAAAATGTTTTCATAGAAATCAATTTCATTGCTTATAATATCGCTTTTCTTTTATATATGTTCTTTGTAACATACATTCTTATTCTGAATTTGAAATTAAAGGCTATATAATCAATCTAAAACTAATTTCGAACGATCGGGTTAAAATCATACAAAGAGTGATTATTGTGAGAAACTAATATTATTGCACATTGACTTGTATGATGTAACATTGTTGTGATATAAGATGAATTCTGAACTTATAATATAAAGCGATGAATGTTGAGTACTGTTTTTTAGCTACTTGAATTGATGCCTATCATCTTTCTAAATTTCTGTTTTTCAAATTGAATTTGGGAGTATTATACAATCCTTTGCATGTAATTTGAATTTTAAGCTAAATTGATAAAGTGAATCTTAAACAAACCCTTACCCTATTTTATGAATGTGGCAATGACTATTTCAACTGGTATTTTTCTTCTGATTGATTCACAACTGCTATGTATGTAATGAACTAAAAATCAAACAAGAACAATTGAATAAATCAGCTAGATTAATTCAATATATACAGGCAAGCTGAGCTACAAAAATGGTGAAGGATCAAGTGGACATAGTAGAAAGAGGGCTGGGCCTAGGCTGGAAGTTCCTCCACCGCAAGCTCGGTCTCCTCCTGGGAGGCGTCCACAGCGCTCTGCGAAGCACTTCCTTGCTCGCCGGTTGCCTCCTCAGCCACTCCCCATTGGGCAAAGCCCACGCATCCAGCTGATCGGACACAGCCACCAATCCATGGGCCTTCAACTGTGCCCCTGTTGCCAATGATGATAGGCACCGATTGCTACGACAAGATCTTGAGGCATTGCTTGCTCCGGATGGTGGGGGTGGCGGCCTTGCTAGCTGCCGGAGCTTTCGGTTTAGAGAGTCTACTTGCATAGCTTTGGTTAAGGAGAGAGTTGTGGTGTTTGTGGCCAATTGTGGGATATGGGAATTGAAGTTTTTAGGCATTTATATTTGTGTGAATTTTGACTTGTTCACATGTAGGGGCAATTAATCAAATAAAGAAAATTATTGTACAGTAGTTCAAAATGATTTTTATTATGGGGTCCGATTTGACAACCCATATTTCCTAGTTCATCACACACCAGCTGGGGCTTGCTTGTTTCTCAAATCAATGGGGTGCATAGTTGTCAAAAACTAGCAGTATATATTTGGGTGTTTATTGTGAAAATTGGATTCCAGCACCTGATCAGCTTTTACATAATTACAAATCAAGCCCAAACTTTTCATGAGTTTTTTTTTTATTAGATAAGAATTCGAGCTCAGACAAGGCTGGAGCTCGAGAGGCCGACGAATCGGCAGACGGACTAGCTAGTTGTCAAAATACAACAAACTAAAACACACAAATAAGTACAGATGAAAGAAAAACTCAAACAACTTGAAGATGTCGTCCGTCAGTGGCTGGCTATATATTTTAGGGGTGATTTTTTGTAATTTACCTATAGTAAAAGCCTCGCTGTTGAGAATGGCCCAGTCAGTGGCTGGCTACTGGCTAATGCTTTTTGCAAGTGAAGCAAATACATAGCTGTTGCTACATGTGGTTTTGCTGAAAATGCACCTTTTTCTGTGTACATATGCAGGTTGTCATCCCTCAAAGAGGCAGATGTAATGATCAAATACTTTCGAGCTCGACTTCAACTGATGAGATTTTGTTTAAGATATAGCTGTCAATCATGTATGGGGGTATATATAGGTAGGTAGAATGATAATCAAAATACCCAATATTTCCTTCTCAAATTCACCATTTAAAGCCCACATAACGGACCTAGAAATTGAAGGCGATAACCTTATTGTAATCAACGGTCTAAAAGGTCTTGGAAAACCTACAGGAGACTCTGAAATGATTATCTCGGACAGTCTGTTCTCGTTAGGTTTCCTCTTGTCATATGAGATTCGTCATGTCTACCGTGAGGCAAACCAAGTTGCGGACCGCCTATTGCATCTGAACTTTGCCATACACAGCCATAACAGCCCTGACGATTCTTTGCTTTGTTATCTCATCCGCAAGGATGCCCTCGGCTCTTAAGGCCCCTCAAGCCAAATTATTTCCATTTTTAAAAAAAAAGGCCCAATATTTCATCTAACAACCTTCAATTAATAACAACTACTATATTTATTTTTAGGAAAATGAAATACTCTATTCATTTGATAAAGGAGATTCAATAGTTAATCATAATCCTTGAGTTTTTTTTTTATCAGATTTATAGCAAACAACTTTCCTATAAAATTCTCAAAAAAGAAAGAAAAGAAAAGGCAAAATTAGCATCATCCAATTTTATTAATTTTTAATTCCAAATGCCACCTGTAATGGGTAAAATCTGCACCATAGATCTTGAGGAGGATCGACGAGATACAATCCTGCAAGATCAACCAAGAACGAGGTCGGGGCGGGGCTTGTCTCCCCAGAGCAGCCTCCGACGCTCAAGTCAGAATGTGTCGGCTGATAGAAGCCCCTGTAACCCTAGTAGAAAACTCGAATATATAGCGAGGATTAGGGTTTACCTAATAAAAGACGATTATGCCCCTGTACATTTTATGTAATTACTTTCGCCCTGTCAATTGCCCCTCGGGTTTCCTTATCACGATTTAGTGATGAGGGAAGACGAATAATTCGATATTCTTCACCGGTTATGATTAAAGACCACCAGTAGTGCTTGCCCCTTGCCTTCATTGTATCATGCAAGCTTTAGCACTCTCAAGGGAATAACTATATAATGCAGCTGGTGCGTTATTAACTAATCAATGGAAAGGTACGGTTCAAAATGATTAGATGAATTATTTGCCGTAAATGAGAGACGGTGTCAGTTGATGACGTTCTCATTTGAATTTTATTTATGATTGACAACTTGATTGTTTTCATTGAGGTTGGGCATTTCGCCTTAAATGACATTCTTATTGCTTGATTCTGACCTTTGTCGGCCCTTAATGGCGTTGTTATGAGTTAAAATTGGCTTTAAGTGGTGATTCTTTGGCCATAAGTGGCGATCCTTTGGCCTTGATTGGCGTTCTATTGGCCTTGATTGACGATTTATTGGCCTTGATTGGCGATTCGTTGGCCTTGAGTGGCGATTCGTTGGCCTTGAGTGGCGATTCGTTGGCCTTGATTGGCGATCTATTGGCCTTGATTGGCGATTTATTGGCCATGAGTGGCGATTCGTTGGCCTTGAGTGGCGATTTATTGGCCATGAGTGGCGATTCGTTGGCCTTGATTGGCGATCTATTGGCCTTGATTGGCGATTTATTGGCCATGAGTGGCGATTCGTTGGCCTTGAGTGGCGATTTATTGACCATGAGTGGCGATTCGTTGGCCTTGATTGGCGATCTATTGGCCTTGATTGGCGATTTATTGGCCATGAGTGGCGATTTATTGGCCTTGATTGGTGATCCATTGGCCTTGATTGGCGATTTATTGGCCATGAGTGGCGATTCATTTATTGTTTTTTTATGACTTTGAAATAATGGTGTTCTAAATATATGAATGCGCATATAAGCATTTCAAGAATTTATATGTGACCGATGCAATTAACATGCAATATTATTAACTAAATAGTAAACTTTCCATCAAAACAGGATATAGAGAACTTAGCTCTCGTGTCTCGTATGCTGGAGTGGTCGGGCCCGATACGTTGTCTTATGGAAGTTGGGCCTTTTTCCATAACTATCTTGAATGCAGAGACTAAGTTGTGATTTCCAAAAACTCCGGGCTGATTTTGTAATTAAAACAAAATATAATGAAAACAGATTGTCTTCTACCTTAGGTTTTGCAGAGGCGGCGGCGGGATCTCGAGTCCCAAATTGCAATGTAACGTATTCGGATTAATTACTTTGCAATTAATCCAAATATGCAATGTAACGCTTTCCTCATAGGGTTTGTAGCAGGCGGCGCGGCACAGGGACTCGAAGCGGCGTCCTTGGCCATGGTCCCACCTTTGGCCTCGACTCCGACGGCGATGAAGGATTCCGTGGGTCCATGTAGATCGGAGAGGATATGCCGGGCTCGAGCTTGAAGTTGCTGGATTCGATGGCCGAGATCTCGTGGAGTTGCAGGATCAGCGACTCCATCGACGGTGGGGTCGACGATGACATCGAAGTGCGGTGGTGGTGCGGCGAGGCTCGATCAATCGACGTAGTACGACGGTTCAATGACCAGAAGGGCCACGGTTTCATCGTGCCCCGGTCCTCGATCGGATCCGGCGGGTTTCGAACCTTGAAGGAGGGCGATCCCGTCGAGTACAACGTCCCGGTCGGCGATGACGACAAAGCCAGGGCGATCGGTGTCACCCCCATTGACGGCGACGCTAATTCCGCCAACCGCAGAGGTGGAAATCTTTCCGAAATTGGAGGTGGACGCCTTGGTAGCTTCGGATTCCACGTTGGAAGCGGAGGCGGCGATGCCGGTCACGACGGCGATGGCAGTTGCTACTCCATCCGCCGCTTCATCCATCCTCCGATCGATCGATCTTTGTTGCTTTGTTCATTGAGAGATCCGATCTTTCGGTCTTTTGATCGAATCCCCACGGACGGCGCCAAATGTAATGGGTAAAATCTGCACCATAGATCTTGAGGAGGATCGGCGAGATACAATCCTGCAAGATCAACCAAGAACGAGGTCGGGGCGGGGCTTGTCTCCCCAGAGCAGCCTCCGACGCTCAAGTCAGAATGTGTCGGCTGATAGAAGCCCCTGTAACCCTAGTAGAAAACTCGAATATATAGCGAGGATTAGGGTTTAACTGATAAAAGACGATTATGCCCCTGTACATTTTATGTAATTACTTTCGCCATGTCACCACCATTTTCCTATTTTAATTTAAAGGAGCTACTATACTCACGAATCACGATCAATTTTTCATCAAATACACGATCGACGACCGTTCACCGAATTTATGTGGTGACAATTATTTTTTCTCCAAAAAATTTCACCGATACCGAAAGCCGATGAAACCACGGTACAAAAAAGGTGTATTTATTACCACATACGACCAATAAATTTATTGGTCCGTGGAACCTGGACAAACTTGATCCGAAGCTATACGTTGGAGTGGCACCCTCCATGCCGGCCCTTAATGTAGGTACGTGGATGTAAGTGATGTACTACATGTTGATGTTATAAACAAGTGATCGAAGTCTGTACTTGAATCGGCAATCAGCTGAAGTTGATTCACTGCCAGGTGTGACTTTACTGGATTGGATCTGTCATCTGTGCAGCTGCCCATTTTATAATTGCGTTTTCTCCGTACATTATCCCATGTGGTCACTGGATTACACTGAATTTTGAAGCAATTAGTACTGTTTTTTTTTTTTTTACGGTGGGCAAGAAGTGGATCGACAAGCAATCCTGAAGTCATCCGAAGATGACTTGTTAGACCCTACACAGAGGGTCGCCGAACAAACGAAAAGAAAAAAAAACAACATAAAATAAAAGCTAAAACAACTAGAAAATTATAACTATGATGTCTTTAGATCTTGTCTTGATTCTTGATATCTGGACTGCTGTTGAGACTCTACGCAGGCGGGGCCAGTTGAGGATGGGTCGACGGTAGCGGACCATGAGCAAGACGAGGCGCGGCGACGGCATGAGCCTAGGGTTTGTGTTTGGGTTGGGTTTGTGAGTTGGGTTTTTTGGGTTTCTCCAACCCTTTTCGTCCCTTCTGTTTCCAGATCTGGGACCTTTTGTGTTTTTACTTTGGATAAGTCCGGGTGACAACTATAGATCCATGGGTATAGACTTTAATTTTGTGGATTTCTCGACAGTGGACTCACTTTCAAGAGAGAGGGTTTTGTGTTTTCCTTCAAGGGTTTCCTTTATGGTTCGAGGAGGTGGGTTGGGATGGTTGGAGGCGACGCTCGGTGGTCCGGGATGGGGCAGCTCGGCGGGGCTGGGTCTCTTCCTAGCTGATTTGGGGGCAGCAGGTTGTGCCATACTGCCATGTTTAGGGTTTTCGGCTTGGGAGCGTTTTACTCCTCCTTTTTGGCCGCCAAGCAATTAGTATTGTTGAGCGAACTCGAAGGGAACGATCTTTTATTACCAATTGATTTTAGGATAGAATCTCATTCAACTTATGTGTTGCGCTATTAGCGCATGAGCGCACGTGTGTACACGATCTCCGATCATAAGTCTTAACGGACTTAGTAAATACTCTCTTCGTTTGTCAAAATATGTCATTTTAACTTATTAGATAAATTTTTAAAAAAATTAACAATTATTTTATTATATCCTCATTTATAACACTATTCTTTTACTTTCTCGATTAAAAAAAACTATAACTAACAATCTATTGATCTTTACAAAGGCATTTTCTTAAAATGGAGATAAATAATGACATGCATGTTTTTACTAAACGAATTAATACTTTAAACTTACATGTTTTACCAAACAGATAAATTACTATCTTTTATATATATATATATATATATATATATATATATATATATATATATATTGGTACGTGATAATGCATATTTTAGATAGACATTATAGATAGTTATTATTGCATTTAGGTAGCGGTATTGCATATGTTTTGGTCTATTTCTATATCTTTCTTATGAAGTATTCGAGTTCAGAATCTACACATTTTTAGTGTTTATTCCGCAATTTTACATTTCGAGCTTGGATGGGATCTTGGAGGAGCTTAAATGACTGATTTTGGAGCATAAGGAAGGCTAAGGAAGGAGCATCAAGGGAGCAAGAAAGCACAACGTCGAAGCTAAGGAAGAATCCTAGAGCCTGAGGAGTGGCGCCCGTCGGTCCTCCGTGTCAACAATTGTCGAATTAAGTCCAAAAATTATATTCTATTATTATCTTATTCTCTAGGGTTTTGCACAACTCTATTTAGGTTATTTCTATCTTATTTGTGTCGTCTGCCACATTGTTGAGAGATGTGAGATACATTCATGAGAGAGATGATCCGTGTGCCACATCTTGTTCTTGTTGATATGTATTTGTGTTCCTTTCTATGCTTGATCACCATGTTAGGAATTGCATCTATGCTATGAATCCGTTTTTGGTTTCTCGATAGCAAACGAAGTCATTTATTTAGTGATATTTCTATGCATTTGTAGTGGATGATAACAATTGATCTATGTCGAGTAGATGTGTTAGGGCCGAGTGGGTCGTTCCCTTGTTACCTAATTGCATTGAATTGATGTGCCAATTGGTCTAAAATACTCGAATCGTTAATGCTATTCTTTAATGATATTGAATAAGAGATTGTAAGTTTGCAGAACAATCGATATTAGGTTAGTCGGCATAAACTCTATAAATAATATTGAAATCAATCATAGGATCTTGAACCTCAACCATTGTCGAGAATTACAGGTGAAACGTTTTTCTATCTTATTATCAATACTTTGCAATCATTACTCTATTCACTTTATTTCGCTATTTCATTAGTTGTCATAATCTATTTGCTATTGTCATAAGAAATCATCAATAGAATTATATAAGTGAAACCTTTTTTTCCCATGGATTCGACTCCGAACTTCATTGCTATACTAATCTTTTGGTTGAACATTGAGTTAGAATATCATTATTATTTGGGCAAAACGAAAGCTAACGACATTCGTCGCGCACCAAAGTCTTGGCGCTGTTGCCGGGGAGAAAATAGAAGTTTATTCGCTTTGTTTTTCTTTTGTTGATTTCTTTTTATCTTTATTTTTGCTTTAGTTTTTTTTCCTTTAGGTTTGGCCTACTATGTATGGTTCAAACCCACTCTACTAATTCATCGCCTTTGTCTTTTGATTCTGAGATTGAAAAATCTCTTTCTAGATTGAAAAGGAGACTTGATTTTGATCAAGATAAGGAGATGGGAGACAACAACAACAAGAACGACAACATCATAAATCCGCCAAGAAGGACCCTGAGAAGCTTGAAAGAGCCTAATCTGAATGCGCAACCGCTTGCAATCAGACTTTCTGCTCTCCTTGAGGGTTCCAGGTTTGAATATAAATCTTATTGGTCTACTATTTTGCCTAATTTTCATGGATTACCCGATGATGAACCAAACAAACCCCTTGCAAACTTTGCTTGTGTATGCGATATATAGACTTAGACCCCAAGACCTAACCGATGACCAATTGATGCTTAGAGTGTTCCCTTTTATCCTAAAAGATTCAGCTAGCGATTAATTATATTACCTTCCCCCTGAAAGCGTTACTACTTGGGTTGAATTAAAGAAAGCTTTCCTTCAAAAGTATTCTTCTGTTACTCGCCTTAGCAAACTCAAAAAAGAGTTGTCTAGTATTGAGCAATCACCTACGGGGAGTCTTTATGAGTATGTTGAGAGATTCAAGAGACTTAAGGATAGTTGTCCACAACATAGTATACCCGAGGACGATTTAGTGTTATATCTTTATGAAGGCTTGCTTGATAGAGATGATGTAGCCTATACACTTGAGATAAAAAGTATTTAATGAGATGTACAAATTTATTATATTTCACGTGGTACCCCTAAGGCTTGTAAAAGTTTTGTCAAATACTCATCTCCCTCTGTTCAATTTATAAGTTTTACCATTAACTTTTATTAAATAAAAAGAAAAACAATCCACCCCTTATACTTATTATTTCAGAAGCAATCCCTTTGTAAAAAATTAAGCCACGTGTCCTACCTTCACAAAATTAAAAAACCGCTTTCAGCAACCACGTTCTCTTCCCTACAAGCACTATGCTATGCCCTTTGGTTTTCTAGAGAGAGAGTTTGTCAAATCCATTCGGGGCTGGAAACTCAATCATGAACTCTTGCCCGATCGAGTAGGTCTTTTGATCGGCACTCCTAATCGCTTTTGGTTCAATCCTTATGGGTTGATCTGGGCGTTTTGTTTGCCCGGATTTGAGAATCCCTATCCCGATCAGGTTGATACTTCGTTTGAGCCCCTAATCTCACCTCTTCTCGGACATCTGTCGGTGGATGTGATCTATCTCGACAACTAAAAAAACAATCGATTTGGGGCTTCTGGAGTTTGTCGCTTCCTTCCCCTTATTTCAGTCTATCCATGCCCGATGTTGGGTTCTGATCCCCCTATTTCAATCATCCTCCATCATCGCTCCATAAGGAGGCAAGGAGCCCTGATTCCGGATGCCCCTCCGGTCCTGCAAACTTAGGGTGGGCCTCGACGCTGCCCTCCGTTCACTCTCCCGCCTCACCCACGGTTGGGTGGCTCCTGATCGCCGAAGTTCTCCGCCCTCGGTTCTTTGGTCGGGGTTCCGATCTTTCGGCCAGCGTTGCCTCCGACTTGGCCCTTAAAATTCATCACCAGCCTCCTCTGTCCGGATCCAAGTATCCAACCCCACCACCGACCTTCACCGTCGCCTCTCTGTCTTCCGCGAGGCCGGTGTTCCTCTCGGTGCTGGCTGCCCACTCGCCTTCGGCTCCGTTTGCTCGGTTCCTCGCTGATCGCCGATTCTTCGCCCTAGGATTTTTCCGTCTTTCCGGAAAGCTTCCCTTTCTCCTTTGGGATTTTGCTGCCCGGAGTAGGGCCCGAGTTCCTTCCTTTGGACCCAAGTATTTCCTTGAGCCCAAATCTACGTGGACTATTAAAAAGAATAAATAAAAAATGGGGTTAAATTATTTATATATTCATTTTTATATATAGATTGATGTGTACATTTTAAATTAAATTCTCGAAAGGGTCTCAAATCCTGCTTGTAGCGGCGTGGACTAAACCCCGTTAGGGTTGATCAAATCCCATTAGGGTTTCGGGGTGCTCTTTCTTAGGCTGTGTGCAGCTCTGCGACGGTGTGGCTTGGCGTTCTTCTTTATGGATTTGGTCCTGACTGTCGGAGTCGGGATAGGTTGGGGTCGTGGTGGTGTGTATAGTGGCGTCTCCGTTATTTGGGTTGACTGCGGGGAGTTTCGTCCTCACTGCCAACATGATGTTCGGGTTCTGATGTACCGCTGACCTACGGTTAACTCCTCTAAAAAGGAAATCTATGATGCTTTACAAGAACACAACTGTCACAAAAAAAAGTCTGTACAACTCAAATGTTTGAACTGAGACAAATGTTTTAATTTGGAAACATAACTATGGCCAAGTCTTTCATGAACTAAATGTAAATCCTAATTTACAAGGAACTGGCTTTATTGCATGATTGAATATCTGGGGCTGTATTGAAATTGATTTATAATTTAGACTAATTTTAGAGGTGTAATTTTTTTTAATGTTTTGGCCTCTAAGGGTTTATACACTAAAACATAAATTACCATTTTCCGAATAAGGGTCTAAGACATTATAAAAAACAAACACTAAATATTATTTTTTTATTCTTTAGATATATAGGGTTTATACATTTAAACTTTAAGGTATCTTTATCAAATCAATTTATAATTTAGACCAATTTAAAAGTTGTAACATGATGTGTAATGGATAAAGTATCATAGATGGTCCAAACTAAATTTTCTTAATCCAAAAACTATAAAGTTTTTTTTTATTTGCCTTCAATTAGGACATATGGTAGAAGAAACGTGGAAGCGACTGATTTACTATGCACATGGGTAATATGTTAGTAGAAAATTGACGTGTTGAATATTTTGTTTAATATGTCAAACTCGACCGAAAATATTATGACAAACCCGAACAAGGTTCGGGAAAAAAACTAGTTAAAATAAAACAAAAAGAATCATAGTCTGATTCCTTAATCCAAGTTCTCACTCCCACCCTCCCTAAGGTTTAATTAACCCAAGTTCTCACTCTCACCCTCCCTAAGATGGGTGCTCAAAACTCCTCTTTTATTTTTATTATTAGTCCACCTCACTTTCTACTAACTTTATTTTCAATTCTCCCGACTACGGTCAAGTTGGCCCAACGGGGTATTGGAATCCCCTCCAACTGCTCCCTCTGTGATTCATGTTACGAGGACATTGAATACAAATGCCCATTCTCCAAAATGACACTTCAATTACTATCCCCCAAGCTATCTCAAAAGGTTGATCACGCCTATAACAACATACCCACTATATTGCAAGCCTTCATAAATCTATGAAACGATCTTGGCACCCAAGATTTCTCCACTCTGGATATTGCCTGGTGGAGTATATGGTACTTTAGGAATAAAAAGAACTTCAATAACACAAACCCGAACCCAAACACAATCTTATCGTTCATAACAGAACATATTTACAACTGGAATAAAGCCAAGGAACTAGATGAAGACCTATATAACAACACTGATGCACTGCAAAACAAAGCAAAAAAACAAGATCTCTCGTAAACTCTGTCGCTGGAAAAAACCTAGGCCATAATGGTGCAAACTAAATTTCAATGGAGTTGTATCCGCACCTGGTGATGTTTCCTATGGCTTCATAATTCGTAATGACTCTGGATCGGTCATTTTCTCTGTGGTTGATCGATCCCCGTTTGTTTCGGTCCTTGGAGTTGAATGTTTCGGACTTTGGAGAGGAATTCTTTCAGCACCACACCTTAACATTAATAAGATTATTATTGAAGGCGATAACTTTAGTATCATAAATAGTCTTTTGACTGAATGCTCGTGTTCTGGTGAGATCGAGATGATCTTATCTGACTGTCTTCTTTCTCTTCAGTTCTTCTCTAATCGTGAGATTATTCACATCTTTAGGGAAGCTAATGGTACTGCAGATCGGCTCTCGCATCTCTTATCTCCTCACTCCAGCACTGTCCTCCCTTCATACGCTGCTCTGCAAAGCATCATCCTTCGACATGCCCTTGGATAGCTGCCATAGCAGCTTCCAAATTCTTTTCGGTTAAAAAAAAAACTACTCAGATTTCCCAAATGACTTTTTTCTATCTCATCCCAAATAAAAAGAAGAAAGAAGAAAAATAATTTATTATAGGAACACGTGACATCATTTGATTGATTACGAATTTGAGAATGTTCTTAATATATTGAGGTCCTCGAAAAGTAAAGAGGTTGTCTATAATGATTGAATTGCTCAAATCCGATGAAAAACAAAAGTAAAATGGGGAGGTTATTTCCCTATCATTGGGGGGATACTCAATGTCAAAGCCCACAAACCATAACTTTTTTGTCGTGGGATTAAGAGAAGTAACTTCTGGACTGATACATACCTTTTTTGTCGAAACAACTACATCAATGTTCTGGCACTGCTTGAGACAAAAACAAATAAAATACCCCACGAAAATGTTTGGAAAAAATGTGGTTTCAACAATATTGCCTTTGACCCAGCAACTGGCTTCTCCGGGGGAATATGTTTGTTATGGAAAGATCTTCCGAGCTCGGAAGGCGAAATCTCTCTTGTTGCGGTTCATCATCGAATAATTCATTTCGACTATCTCGATCAGAGAAATAATAAAACAATAGCCTTTCTCGTAGTTTGTGCTCCTCCGAATTATACCTCGAAGGACGCTTTTTGGGAATTTGTCGTTCAATATGCATCAGCTATACAAAAACCTTACTGCTTATTGGGTGATCTAAATGAAATTGCGATCCCTGATGATAAATTAGGGGGCATCATCCCAGGACAAAGGCGCTTTATTCGGTTACAAGAGATCAAAAATTCACTCGCTCTACCTGAAGTTCCTACTTACGGTGGATCCTATACCTGGCAAAAAAGGAAAACTAGTTTACCTAACAACTGTTACGCTAAGCTTGTTCGTTTGCTAGCACAAAACGTCTGACCATGCGCCGATCACAATCGACTTTCGTTCACAAACGCATGAAAACAAGAAACCCTTTCGTTTTGAATTGGCTTGGACAACGAAACCTGAATTTTCAAACATTGTTAGACAAGCTTGGAGTCAAAACCCAGCGGGTTCGCTTATGTTCAAACTGATCAAGAAAACATCTATGCTTAAAAATCTAGCTAAAAGATGGCACAAAAAAACATTCAACAACATTCACAAACAAATGTTTGAAGTTGATAACAAGATTCTGTCACTACAGAACGATTTGATCACCAACGCCAACCATACAAACTACGCTCTGCATAAGAGATTACTAAACAAGAGAGAAAGGATGCTTGAATTTCAACGGTGTTACTGGTGCCAAAGAGCCAAGGCCAAACATATAAGACTTAACGATACAAACTCGACATATTTCCACCGGATCGCCACAGCTAAACGAGGTCGGAAAATGATCAAGTTCCTTAGAACAGATTCAGGTCTCAACCTCTCTGACTACACCCTCATCAGAAATGAGTTTGCCAGTAGCTTCACAGAACGATTCCGGTCGTCTTACAGTCATAATATGGATTTTGACTCGGATATGACAGTCATAGATAATGAAATCAGCCCTCGGCAAAATGATATGTTAACGGCACCAGTCATAAACAGTGAAATCAAAAGTGCCCTATTCTCGATCAAACCTGACAAAGCGACAGGTCCTGATGGAATGCCAGCTGGTTTCTACCAGACTTATTGGAATATTGTTGGACCCTCGGTTACAAAAGCGGTTAAGGATTTTTTCTCGAGTGGGAAAATGTTACGACAAGTCAATCACACATTTATAACTCTAATACAGAAGCGGGACAACCCTCAGACAGTTCATCACTTCAGGCCTATCAGCCTCTGCTCTACAATTTATAAGATTATTTCAAAAATCCTAACTGCTAGATTATCCAAACTTTTTGATACTCTTATCCATCCATTACAGAGTGCCTTTACAAAAGGAAGGTCCATTC
Organism: Persicaria tinctoria; assembly: GCA_037127255.1. Classification (NCBI taxonomy): domain Eukaryota; kingdom Viridiplantae; phylum Streptophyta; class Magnoliopsida; order Caryophyllales; family Polygonaceae; genus Persicaria; species Persicaria tinctoria. The sequence continues at coordinate 5,533,900 of JBANSL010000010.1, forward strand.
AGGATAATATTCTTATCGCCCATGAAATCTTCCACTTCTTCAGGATTTCTAAGGCTAAAGAAGGATACATGGCTGTTAAATTAGATATGGAAAAAGCGTATGACAGGGTTGAATGGCCCTTCCTCTTCGCGGTCCTCACACGATTCGGTTTTTCAAACAAGTTTATCCTTTGGATCAAGGAATGTGTGCAAACAGTCTCGTACTCAGTGCTCGTGAACGACGAGCCTTCCATTCCTTTCATGCCATCCAGGGGTTTGAGACAGGGGGATCCGTTATCTCCCTTCCTCTTCATTCTAACAGCAGAGGTTCTAGCCAGAACGCTTGACCGAAACGCGGCAATCAAAAAGGACACGGGGTTTACAGTGGGTCAAAGAGGAGTTAAGATTCCTTTTTTAGCCTTCGCAGACGACATCTTGTTGTTTGGTAAAGCAAATCACGACACTTGCACGAACCTGTCAATCATCATTCAACGTTTCTGCTATATCTCGGGACAAAAAAAGTAAATCTACATAAATCGAGCGTCCAACTATCTTCGAATACTTCACAGACTGCCATCCACATTGTCACAACAACTCTGGGCATTCCCCAATCAAACAATTTGGAAAAATATCTGGGCTGCCCGATCATAAATGGTAGGGTTAATCCAGATACTTTCGCAGATATCATTGTAAAAACTAAACAACAATTATCAAAATGGAAAGCGTCCTCTCTCTCCGCAGAAGGCAGGAAAGTTCTAATCATGTCCAACTTAAGTGCCCAACCCCTTTATATTATGCAAGCTTTTATGCTGCCTTCGCCAATTCTGCATGAGTTAGACAAGATTTACAGATAGTTCTTTTTGAACAAACAGGAAAAGTACACATCGCTGATTAGTTGGGATAAAATCTGCACGGACACACTTTCCGGGGGTTTGGGAATACACAAAGCAAAGACGATGAACATCGCACTTCAGATGAAACTTCTATGGAAAATCATAGCTCAACCAGATAATATCTGGGTTCGACTGATTACAGCTAAATATCTAAAAAATCAAACTCTGCTCAAGTATGTTAAAAAAGGGAACACATCCTGGCAGTGGGCTAAACTGATGAACCTCAGAACTGATTTCAAGATGGGCCTCAATTAGTCAATCGGAAATGGGAAATCGATTAGTTTCTGGGAAGACAACTGGGCACTAAATACCCCCCTTACAAAGGCGGCTATCCGACAACCGGAACACCGGGACCTAAATTGGATGGTTGATCGCTTCATAAACTCATATAATAGTTGGGATGTTGGAAAACTCCATACCGATCTACACGGCTTACTGGATCAAGCTACCATAGCAAAAATTATATCCACCCATTTACCGCAACATCAATTTCAAGACCGTCTGTTTTGGGGTCAAAGCAGGAACGGTTGGTTCTCCACCGCTTCGGCCACAAAACTCGGCAATCAACACACTGGCGACCCCCAGTTTGGCTGTCAGTGGATTTGGAAGTTAGATATTCCATACAAAATTCGGCATTTTATCTGGAAAATCGCAAGGGATGGGCTACCAACTTCTGATAGACTACAACAGTCTCATATGTCGGTCCCATCAGGATGTCATTTCTGTAACTCTACTCAGGAGTCTACCGCTCACCTTTTAATCGATTGCGCCTTGACTAGGAGTGTAATCTCGGCAGCGGACATCAAGCATCCAAAACCTCTGAACGGATATACTAATTTTAAGCCAAATATACTGCTTAATGATATCTACTCTAAACTGGGAAAAGTTGAGTTTGCAAGATTAGCAACAGCTTGGTGGGCCATCTGGTATTTTTGCAATCAGCTAACATTCCAACACATAAACAATATATCTGCACAAGCTATTGTGGTATTTTACCAAACAAATTATACTACTTGGAAGAATAGGTCGGCCTCACCGGAGGACAATCAGTTTATTTCGCCGCCTTCTTCGAAAGGCCACAACAGAAACCGTAATGTACATCCATCTTCGACTACAGCTCGGTCTCAAGGGTGGACTAAGCCACCAAACGGCCACTACAAACTAAACTTCGACGGTTCTTACCGACCTACTCAATCTACTCAATCAGGCGCTTACGACTTTGCTATACGAGACCACAACGGCACTTTATTATCAACTGGCTCTGGCCTTTGCTATAATAAGTCAGCGGTGTTTTGCGAGGCCATGTGCCTGCATATGGGCGTGGTCAGGGCCCTCCAAATGGGTCTGGACAATTTGCTCATCGAAGGCGATTACTTAGTCGTTATTAATTCTCTACTCGGGGATTGGCACCCTCCGTGGACCATCGAGATGCTAATGGAAGATAATGTGACTTTTCTCCGCTCCTTCACTAATGTTGCTATTCGTCATATTTTCAGGGGTTCGAACGCTGTGGCAGACAGGATTGCACGTCTGGCTTATAGCTCCCCTGCCGATGATAGCTTCAGCACTGATCCAGAACTCCGTGTTCTCGTCCGCTCGGACGCGCTAGGACAAAGGTCGGGTCGTCGGCGTCTTTCCTAATTTTTATCCTGCTTCCAAAAAAAAAAAAAAAAAAAGCCCACAAACCAGATCCCACCGAGAAACGACACAAGTCTACCCATCAATTTGATATGTAGAGGCCAGAGGGAGTTTAGATGATAGATTTGCAACAATGGAGTGGCGCACGCAAAAGGCCACATTAGCGATATCCGTCTTTATGGCAGGGGATGTCGAAACGAAATGGCACTAGCTAGTGTTGAGAGAATCAAAGATGTGAAGAATACCATTAGTCTATAAACTAGTGGGTTACTCCTCCTATTGTCAATTGGTTTTATGATGGAACTCCGCTCGGCTTATGTGCTAGGCTATTAGCGTCTGAGCGCACTTGTGCACACGACCCCCGATCTCGAGTCCTAACGGACTTCAGTAGCTAAGAGGAGTAAATTAAATTTGAATTATAAACCCAAAATTCAAATCTATTAAAGAAGCAAATGGAACTACAATCCTTAAATTTAATTTAGAACAACAATCTATATAAGCCCTAAATTCTCAAATCCATCCAAAATTTGAAAATCTTCAACCTAAAAATCTTAGTGTAGAATGATAGAATTGATGTAAAGTCCTTGAGGGTTTCCATTCATTGATATAACATATATATATATATATATATATATATATATATATATATATATATATATATATATATATATATATATATATATATATATATATATATTACAAAGGTATTGGACCTTAATGGACTTTTAGTCCACTATACAATATTAAGACCTATGTAATCTATCACTTAGGTTTTAAAATTATAGATTTAGGAAGGAGTTTCTTTTAGTCGTAATCGCTTCACCAGAATTCGTCGTAGTTTTCCACTTTTTCGATGTCGCCTAGTTCTTCTATGAACTAAGAAGATCGCAAACTTCATTACTCTTCCCTCCTCGCGCCGCCTATTTTTCTAGCTCCACCAAGATCTAGAACTTTGCAATCGTCGGCGACCTCTCTATTTCTCGTGAGCGTGGACCTTGAAATCATACGAACCATGACATTCTCATTTTTCTCCACTTTTTTAATTAGGTAAAAATTCGAAGGTAACATTTCTCTCCACTCTTAATCGGGGTGGGTTTTTGTTTTATTTTAATTTGTTTCTCTTTTTACTTTATAAAAGTTAAAAATAGTCCTTATAAATTTAACGAAGAGGCATAACTCTCGGGTATCATATGAAATAGTTTAAATTTTTGTACACCTTGTAAAATACCCTTTATTTTAGGGTACCTCGAGAATTTATCATTGATAATTTTTGCTCCACCAAAAGAATATTTTCTAAATTAGGCATTTTAACATGTCCTTGGAACATCCACATTGGTTATATGTTGGGTGCCTTACATTTTTTTTTAAAAAAAAGTCATAAAAAATTGTGTTGTGTAATGTGTGGCAGATTGTGGCAGACTTGAGTATCTTCATTTTAGCCTTTAGTTTCTAGCAGTAGAAACTTAGTGTGTTGGTTTGTATTTTTTCTTTTTTTTTAAAAAAAATAATAAGAAACCCAATGGAGTATGTCCATTGTGGGTACTCTTACATGTTTATTGAATGATTAGATTGATCCTAATTATTAGGATAAGAAATTAAGGGAAATGATAAGGCTTGCGAGTTTGTAAAGCACTTGAAGTAGGAGTGGCCAATGAATGGAATCCACACCCTTCCAACTTTATAATTTGAGATCTAAATACAACTTAATTGTCTCCTCGTCTCCCCGTAGGCCAATCCTTAAACCTCATCCAAAGCATTAGCCTTCAAGGAGAATCAATCGAGCCAGATCTTTAGACATCGAGAAACTTATTATCAATAAGGACAACAGTTAAATTTTGATCAATATAATTAGAGGTAAGGGCATCACGCCTTTGGAGATTTTAATGGTAATAGAAGACATCAAGAATATCTGCAATCAATTTAAGGTTGTCATTGTTCAACATTGTTATAGAGAAGCAAACTCAGCTACATATTTTATCGTTAGACATGATTATAACTTTAGTCTTGTCTCTATCCCTAGCTTTAGGGAACTTTATAAAATCGTCCAAATGGATGATCAAAAAAAAAATCAACAAAAAGTATAAACCAAGAAATATTCAACCACAAGGAAAAAAGCATAATGTATAAAAAATAAATACAAAAAATATACATTTTTCAAAACTTTATTTACAATTAGTAAGCTACTAACCTAGTAAATATATACAGATGCTTGGAGAGCGCCGACTCCTCTTTTGAAAAATTATAAAAAAGAAGTAAATATGTACAGTATAATTTTATTTTTCGGTTCTATAATATTTAGGATCAGTAATACTATCGATGATGATTAGTGTTGAGTTGTTGTATAGTTTTGTTTCTTTTGGTCTGAAGTTGTTGTATACTTTTGAGGGTCATTAGATTTCTCTACTAATTGCATCAAAAGAAAGTGGTAAATAACATTTAAGAAATTTTTTTTTTATTATTATTTACCCCAAAATAACATCTAAAATAGCCTAATGAAAAATTATTTCTCAAAAGTCAAAACCCACCCAATTAAACATAAATTTTTTTAAGTTATTCTACTACATAATCTACATTTCTACACCAGGCCATAGACTGATCAACCCTGCAGCCCTAATGATTAATGGGCCTGAAGTGGGCCTAAAATGGGCCCATAAACAATTTTCCATCCATGAAAAGGAAAACAGAGTGGATGCAACTCGCCCTTGTCAGCTAACAATAACATTAACATACAGTAGTGCTTTATAATTTGGGCATGAATCTTTCAATATTTTTCAGCAAGTTTTGATCCCTTCATAATTCATATGAATGAACTATTTGTCTCTAAGAGTATATAACTATATATACATTTCAATCCGTCGTTCGCAGTCTATATTTTTCCTCCAAACATAAAATAACACAACATTCACACATAACTGCGATCTATATATATGACGATATATGTTCATGGTGCGTACAATTTCACCCCCTAATGATCGACTAAATTGCCCGTACGCGTGATATGGTCCTCCCACTCTGGCCGGCCATAGAAAGGGAAGGTCACCTTACAGATGAGGGTGTGGATTTGCACCAATTAAGTCACCATCCATGTTTCTATAACAAGAAAGAAATGGTACAACATTATCATAAAAGTTGATGTGCACATTTTCCATAAAAAGTGGTAAATTGATTTACAAGTATACATTTAATTTTGTGTGGTTAGAGGGATAATGATTCCTTAAGATGATGGTGATATTTTCCTTCACAAAAAAATTTAAAAAAAAAAGAAAGAAAGAAAAAGATGATGGTGATATGGGAGATAGATATGAACCATAAGTGTAATTGTATTGTGTGCAAATTGTCAGCAAAAGAAGAAAGCAAATGCTGATGTAACCCTATCTCTTGTTGATATTTATTCTTTTTCTTCTTCTTGTAGCTGGATTGCTATGTTTGAAAAATAAGAAAGGTTGTGAAATTTTTATTATTTTTTTTCATGTTAGCAACTTGGCATATTTATATTAGCCTGTAAGAAAATGACACACAACCGTTCTAACAAGAATTATACATTGGTTAAGTAGTAGAGCGGATGATGTCACGCTTATAATATTAGTCCATACTCTCGCCAATCTGAACCCTTCTCGAAGGCTCATCGACATTCACATTGGATTGATTATATTGGTTTGGTAGGTTGTTTGGTCATTTTGTTTTGTTCTCTTATCGGTATCCAACTCCTGAGTTTACTCGACTCTTACCTTATCAAAGAAAAAATGGTAAATTATAGAGATATAGAGTTAGCATTTAGTCTGTTCTTTCCCACAAAACCCCATTCTTTTTATTTATTTATTTATTTATATTGTCTTTCTTTTTCTTTTTAATTGAGAATTGTGAGGGAAGAAGATTGGGGAATAGAAGGGGTGATAATAATAAATTATTTGAAGCAACTTTAGAGTTTTTTTTTTTTTTTTTTTTTTGAACCGGAAAAAATTTGACTGTTGGCAGAGCCAACTAGCTAAGAGCATCCTTACGGATGATACTGCTCAAGACAGCATCAGGGGGCAAGGCCGAGCTGGAGAACCCAAAATCTAGGTGAGATAGTCGGTCAGCAGCTTGATTACCATCCCTAAATACATGAGAGACCTCAAATTCTGGAATCATATTCAGAGCGCATAGAGTGTCGGATAGAAGCATCTCTATATCGCCACAACAAGACACACCTGCCTTGAGGCTTTGGATAATACTAAGATTATCACCTTCAATGCAGATACGCGGAATTTTCAATTCAACTGCTTTGAGTACACCTCTCCAAAGGCCAAAGCATTCAGAACCAATGGCAGAAGCGAGTGGAGAGGAGCCAGATTCAACATACCGAGCACAACCCAAGCAATCCCTGATTAAGAACCCATAAGTTCCTAGTTTGTCAGAGGGGAAGGCTCCATCAAAATTTAGTTTGTACCAGTTATCTCTGGGTTTTTTCCACTTTGTGATCCTTTTCCTAGTCTTTGCTGGTTTGATCAATTTGTTATCTGTGTCCTTATTTGTGCTTAACTCATCCATTTTTGTTTTTTCCCAGTTGGTTAATTGTTCTTTTATGAATGATGCTATAGTTTTTGGGTTGGCTTTGATTTTATCGAAAAGAGCTTTGTTCCTGAAATACCATAAACACCACCAGGCAGTGGCAAGAAATGAGAATTCTGATTTACTTAAAGAAGCATGAAGTGCACATAGTAATTCGGTTATGTTTTGAGTGGTGTTATATACTCTTTCGAGGGTGTTGTAAATTTTTGGGGACAGATGTTGTAGTGTGATTGATGTTGCTGAGCAATGGAATAGTAAGTGATCAGTATCTTCGAAGTTCATGCCACATGAAGGGCCGTCAGTGGGAACGCCTACACCTCTAGAAGCTAGCTTAGCAGATGTTGGTAGGCCATTTTTGGAGATACGCCACAAGAAATCTTTAATTTTTGGGGACACATCCGACTTCCATATCCAATAGAGATCCGATACAGAGTGATTTTTTGCTTTGTTTATAAGTTCCATGGCCGAGGCCGTTGAGAACCACCCGTTTTTACTGGGAGCCCAGTATAGTCGATCTTGCTGGATATGTTTTGGGATTGGAGTTTGTGTTATGTGTATCAGCGTTTCTCTACTGATCTGGTTGTTGAAGGTGTTATGTAGTTTGTTAGTGTCCCATGTTTGATCCTCCAATATAAAGTTTCCGACTAAAAGATTCATGTCGATTGATTCTATTGTTGTTGCTTGTGTCAGTAGGGGGGAGTCCCCCATCCATTGATCCTTCCAGAAATTTACGGATTTACCATTAGCGATGCCCCATCGTAGTCCTGTTTTAAATAGGGGGATTAGAGAGGTCAGTTTTGACCATTGCCATGATACATTTCCTTTTTTCTCGTAATTGAGAATTTGTTTGTCTTTTAAATATTTTTGGGTTACTAGTTTTACCCATGGGTTTTCTGGCTCCGCCAGTATTTTCCAGAGAAGTTTGAGTTGGAGTGCTTTATTCATGTCTTCTGATAGGCGGAGACCTAGGCCCCCATTAGATCGAGATTTGCATACCTCGAACCAGTTAATAAGTGGCTTGTGTTTAGGGCCTTTATTCCATAAGAAATTCCTATTGATCTTATCTAACTCCTTGTGTATATGTGGTGGGAGGAGAAAGCACTGCATAATATGTAGTGGTTTAGCTGCGAGATTGGATTTGATAAGTGTACATCTTCCTGCTTGCGAAAGATTATTAGCTGTCCATTTTGTTAGTTGAGTTCTGCTAGATTTAGTGATGTCTTCAAAGGTTGAATTGGAGACTTTGCTAGTGATGACCGGGCATCCTAGGTAGATTCCCAGGTTAGTTGTGTATGGAATCTGAATTTCATTCTTAATTGTGTTTTTTATGGTATTCTCCACATTTGGTGTCGTATAGAATGCTGACTTATGGTAGTTTATACGTTGTCCTGAATGGTAGCAAAAATTCTGGGTGATTGCATTGATTTGGTCACAAGCGGTTTTGGTGGCAGATGCAAAGATGATTATGTCGTCGGCAAAGGCCAAGAAAGGTACCTTAAAGCAAGTTCGTTTGATTGAGATTCCGAGGTGACTACTTTGCTTGTTCATTTCAGATTGTAGTCCTCGGGCTAGTACTTCGGAGACAAGGAGAAATAGATACGGCGATAATGGGTCTCCTTGACGAAGACCCTTTGATGGGATGAATAGATCAGTTGGTTCATTGTTGACCAGAACCGAGTAGGATACAGTTGTAATGCATTCCTTAATCCAACAACAGAATTTGTTGCTGAATCCGAATTTCTCTAGTATGTTGAGCAAAAATTCCCAACGAACCATGTCAAAAGCTTTTTCCATGTCTAGTTTCACTGCCATCCACCCAGATTTCCCTTTTTTGTGTTGAAATGAGTGAAATATTTCATTAGCAATCAAGATGTTATCTTGAATTGATCGCTTTGCGATGAAAGCACTCCGCAACGGATGAATAAGTTTGGGTAGGATTTGTCTTAGCCTATTGGCAAGAATCAGCTTGGATATTATTTTATATATGGTTGAACAAAGGCTTATGGGCCAGAAGTTGTTCGTAGTTTGTGGATTATCACATTTGGGAATTAGTGCGATAAAGGTGTGATTAATTTGTTTGAGGATTCTCCCACTTATAAAGAAACCCTTTGTAGCTTTTATGACAGAAGGGCCAACTATGTGTCAGTAGGTGCGGAAAAATCCAGCGGGATAGCCATCCGGGCCCGGCGACTTGTCTCTAGCAAGAGAAAAGATAGCACACTTGACCTCAGAGTTCGAGATTGGTTGAGTTAGCCAGTCGTTGTCAGCACACTTTAGCGTATTTGAGTGATGTGTAAAAAATGCACATTTTACTAATGGAGCAAATTACCAAAAAGTGATGTGTATTTTTACACATCTTGTGCAAATGTGTATATTTTAAGCAAAATCATTGTGGATGGTCTAAAGAGAAACCGAGTAGTTGACCTTGGCAATATACATATTTACACTTAAATTTTGCTAGTTACCACTTTACTCTCTTATTGAGGGAGTTTTTGCAATGTGGCCATTTTAATTAAGTTGAAAAAAACCTAAATGCATTGAAAAAAGAGAACGACATTTTGCTACGGAGATGCATTATAAAAATTTGTTAATCAATGCTCTTTCTTTTCATTTAAGTGTCGCTATACATGGATAATAAACAACACTTGAATCGCGTCAGTCGGAGTGGCATACCGGTGAGCAAGGGGTGGTATGGAAGTCCTGGGTTTGATCACGTCTCCACCCTTTTATTAGATGAAAATTCAAAGTTTATCTTGCTCCTTACTACTGAGTTGAGTCGATCGGTATAAACCGATTTACCTGGTGACCTGGGTTCCTCGTCATTAAAAAAAATCAACAACACTTGAATACAAATGGATGGATTATTTTTTTAATCAGTCCAATCACTAGTAGAACTATTACTAGTAAGATTTACTACGTAGTCTCTTGCACCCATGATAGTAACTCAAAGGGATATACTACATTTCTTTTACACTATGAAGTAAATTTTGTTTTGAAGAACTAAATATTCTTGTCTAGGAGGGCGCTTCAGAGACGATTTTAATTACCAGTCACAAGTTGGTGAAGTGGTTGTGGGGCTACATCTCATTTCAAGAGGTTCGAAGTTTGAATGTCTTTGAAAACATGGAGTCGCTTGTGAGTGAGAGGGTCAACCTCTTAATGAATCATACAGTACCCAATTATCATTAGGTGATATATGTTGGTATATATAGACTTAGTCTAACTTTATGTTTCTTATTATGTATGAAAAGATTTGAGGTTCATGACGACCCAATCAGAGTGTCAGCGTGGTGAATGCTGAGTTAATCGGGTTGAGAAAATCTCGTGTGCTTGTGAAATATTATGTTGCCGCACTTGATGAATATCTAATCGTGGGATGGAGATATTGAAGATTGAAAATCTTTCTAGGAGGTCGGGAAAGTGGATACTTAACTTGGAGCTACAAAGGCTTGATCTTAAGAAGAAGATTAATGTCCTCGATTGATCGACATGTTAGCTTCAAGGCACAATTTGATGCTATATGTGGACCAACTTAGGTAAAGAGCGAGTGTGGAAGACGAGGAGAAGAAGACGACAATACATCAAGGAGAAGATTGACGTCGCATATAGCTTAGTACAATTCTAGCTTCCACGAGTTTAGATTTGTGTGATACGCTTGTGTTCTTTGTTATCTTGTGTTGTGTGTTGGGGTTTGTTCCAGTTTAGGTTGTGTAATAGGTATGCTTGCGATTTAATTTATTGATGATTACCAATCATCAACTAATTATTTTAGGGGGTGTACTAGGGTGTTTAGATTTTTCGATCAATAAAATATGTATATCTATTGAAAATCGATCTTCTTCAAGGCAAAGAAAAAGTGAATTTTTTTATCCCGCACTATATGCGTAGTTAGAGGGTTTCCACATAAAATCGATTGTCCTGTTTTGCGCTTTATTCCGCCTAATTTAAAAACTCTAATTTGTGAAATGGAGGAATCAAAAATCCTAATTTGTGAAATCAGCAGGTGAACTGATCGAAAAGCTTATGGAAATCATTTTGAGAACTTGGCGGAAATTTGAAAACCCTAAAATTTGAGGAAACTGGGGAAGTTTTTTAATCCCTTTCATTGTTCTTAATCCAAACAAAATGAGACGATAATAGGAAGTGATTCATTTCCCTTCAATTCTTCAACCTGTTTACGTTTCCAATTTTAACTCTTAACCAAACGAGCCCTTAAATTATATATTTAAAAAAATCTTAACACCAATAAGTTACGATTTTCCAAGTGGTCCATTTAATTTGCTTCTAAACCTATCCAAGGCTAGTTGTTGAGAATATATGGGGCTAATCAACACTAATAGAATGTTTATAAATTATTTTAAAAAATTAATAACAAGTTAATATTTTATAGAGTTTTTGTCAACCGACTTACAGTATATTTTAAAACAGATTGAGTATATAACAATATAATTAATATCGATGATTTACTTAATTAACTTATTATGAATTGATTTAGAGATAAAAGTATAAAACATAACCCGCTCATTCAATTTGACATTTTGATCTAATCGGGTTCAGATCTTGACAAAAAACATAAAGTTCTTTAAGTACACACATAGAATGATGAAATCAGTAATCACAATCGATCACAAACCAATAATAAAAATTAAAAAAATCTTACCCTATACCGTCTCCTTTCCCTATCCCCCATCCCCGCCATCGTCATCGTCTGCACTATCAACAGTTCCTGCAAATGGCATGGGCCACTTCAAACAGAAAACCACAGCCATTTTCTTTACTTATAATTAAATATCCTACAGCAAACTAGGTAATCTATCATCATCATCATCACATCTTAGCTTCGATCACCATATCTATATGTGTACAAATTACAATATATACATTCTCCTGCTCATGACCATGACCATACGTACATAAATCTGTATCTAATTCATCATCTTTTTCCCTATCAATACCAACCGAGACCCGAGATCTGGTAGGGTTGTCGAAACACGCTTTCTCCTAGCGGAAGCAGATCCGCCATGGCGGTGTTGGTGGCTGTGTTGGCCGGATGAGTGATCGATTGAGAGGAGGCGTTGTCAGCGTTGGGGGCTAACATTTCGTCGAACAGGTGGTGCTCGTGATGTTGATGGTGTGAAAACTCTGTCATCGTATGTGATGTTGTAGGCGTAGCGTAGGTTGAAGGCGCCACCGATGATCGCCCCACGAGGAGCTTCATCGACTCCTCGTGTTGATCCGCTACCTTGTTCGTGTTCTTCTTGTATATTCGGCATAGCACCCAATCGTCAAGCTGCAAATATTGAATTAAATTCTTTTTTTTTTATATATGACCCACCGGAATTTAATAGATAATTGAAATCTGATATTGATTTACCCGAAGTGAGCTCCGTTTGTTGGGAGTAGGATCGTAGGCAGCCGGCTTGTTGCCGGAGATCAACCGGTACTCGTGCATGATCCAATCGGTTTTGACGCCTCTCGGTGGCTTCCCGCCGTAAAATACCAGCGCCTTCTTGACGCCGACCTTCTGAGTCCCGCCTGACGTCAGCACCGGCTTGTCCGTACCGGTGGCCTTCCAGTAGCCGGAAGTGGCGGCCCTGTTTGGCCGCGCGCCGTTGGGGTACTTCCGATCCCTGGGGCTGAAGAAGTACCACTCCTGCTCCCCAAACGTGGCCTTAGCTGATTAAAAAAAAAAGCATCGATTCCGAATCAATTTTGAATAATCGATCAACAGGTTGATATGATTCCAGCTATTGATTTGACGATTGATTACCTGGAAGCTCCCAGGGATCGAATTTGTAGAGATCGATCTCGGCGATGATGGAGACCGGGAGAGGTGCCGATTGAGCTTTCCGTTTGAGGTAGTGGACCACGAGCTCTTCGTCGGTGGGGTGAAACCGGAACCCCGGAGGGAGGTGTGGGCCTCCGCTGCCTCTGCCGCCGGGGGACGAATCGGTGCCGTCCATAGCTGATGATCAGAACTGATCGATCTAAAAACCCTAAAATTGGTGAAATTGGGGGTGGGGAGGTGAACGAAACAGGGGCAGAGATCGGGCGAAAGGTAGCTTTTGAGTTTGCGTCGTTGGTAGTTTTATATACGGGTATTAGTGTGGGGACCACATCTGTGGAAGTACAACTTGAGATTGGTGTCTGGATAGCCAATGAGAGGCTAACACGTGGAAGTTTGGATGATCGTTGAAACTGGGATTCCTCCGGGTAACTTTCAGCGGCTGCAGTGATCGTGAAGGAATATGCGGATTCGGCTGTCATCGTCTGACACGTGGCAGTCTTTCGTGCTTCATCTGGGATTTAAAAAAAAATGGATTTAAGCCTGATTTTTTTCAAAATTTTCGATGGTGGAAATAAACCGGAATGAAGACCTGAAAATTTATTACTGTTTTTTTTTGGGATTAGGTAATAATTCGATGACCAGACAGACCTGGCTAATCGAGAGGCCGACAGAGTCGGCAGACGGTGAACCGTCAAACATACAATCATATCATAATAATAAAAAGGTGCAACACGAAGGTGGCAAACAAACAGTAACTAGAAGAACAGACGAGCCTAATACATAGAAGTTGATGACAACAAAGACATAACGGAGCCAAGTGCCATCAAGAGATAACACCGCTGGCCAGCGGTACATCAGGAGTCTCCTGTGGGCGATGAAGACGAACCTCCAAGGAAATTTCCGGAATATGGAGTCACCATGATGCACACCGCCACGACCCCAGCCAGACCCGACACCAGACGCTCGAGCCCCAACTCATATTAGAACCGCCAAGAACAAACAGAACAACAATTGTGGACCACCTTCGTAGAGAACGCACCTGTAATCCCTTTCGGGAATTTGTCAAGACCCTTTCAGAATTTTATCAAGACCCTTTCGGGATTTTATCAAACCCTTTCGGGTAGGTTATATAAATAATGTTTTTTTTTCTTCTTCCCCGATTTCGATTAGGGTATCCAGGAAACCCAACCAAAATCTCCAACCGCCGACTCACCACACCCCACCGACGGCGAAGGCTCGGCCGGACCAGGGGAGAAACGGCGGAAGGAGAGATGCATGATGAAGAGGTAAGGAGTCACCAGACCCTGAAACCGTCGCGCCGGACGGAGACGGACACCGGGGACTTAGGACGGAGGCGAAACCAAGTCCACAACACCGGAAAGAAGTCGACCGGACCCATAACCAGCGAGCCAGACACGAAACCGCCATGGGAGTAGACCTGTGAAGCAAGACCAGAGGATGCGACTCCACACCAAGCGAAGCCACGGGACTCCGGAAAGCTCCAAATTAAGCGATGAAACGGGGATAGACGAAGACTGGAGTCCAAAATCGGCCAAAATCAGGGTCGATTGGAGCTTGAAGAAGGGTGATTGAAGGCGAAAGGTCCGAAATTTAGGGTACGGCTCCGGGGAAGGGTACTCGAAAGGGGGAAGCACGCGCGCGCGTACTTCAACCCCTACTTGGTAATGTAAACAATTTTCACTAATTTATTACTGAATTAAAATCCAGGGCTAGTTGGTTTTCAGAGAGAGAATGAATTTTTTTTCTATAAAATGTTCGTGATTATCATTTTTTTTTAAGTCTAAATGAGGGGGTGAGGGAAATGATTTAGAGCATTGTGTCGCCAAGTGATTATCGAATCCGACTCCCAACTCGTTGTGAAGCTCATCTACTCGCGTTTAAATAAGAGTCACCCGCTCTTTAGCCTTGTTTCTCAATGCCAAGGCTTTATTAGTAGGAATTGGGTTATCCAAATCCGTCACGTCTATAGCGAGGCGAACTCGGTTGCAGATCGTCTTGCCGCTTTTGCTCTTAATATTCCTCTAGGTTTTCATGTATTGCTTGCCCCGCCTGAGGGGATTTTCTTATTGTTATTTGATGATGTAAGGGGTCGGGCTATCTCCCGCTTGATGACTACTTAGCCCTTTTTTTCGTATCAATAAAACCCCCCTTGAGGGGACGGAGAGCTCCACCTCTCCTTTCACCAAAAAAGAATAGTTATCCTCCTTAAACCTAGATAATAAAACGTGCAAAAATGTAATAAATTTTATATGAAAAATGGGGAAATTAAAGAAGGTAATAGTTAGAATAATGACTAATGAATTTTAACTTAAATATAGACGAAATTGATGAAGGTAAACCATTATCTTTCAGGGCCGGGGGTCAGTATATTAAACTAGGGTTTGAAAATAATCTGAACTTGAACGATATTAAAATTTTAGGATCGTGAAGTAACTTTTATATATATATAGAGGTTAGGTCTAGTGTTTCTATCTCTTACGGTGTTAAGTGTTAACAATTATAGGTCATTGGATCTGTGTAAATAGAGGGCTGAGATTCAATCCCAAAATTTGATTTTTTTTAATTAGGAAATTGAAAATCCCACCTTTCCCTAGTCTCAAGCGCGTGGTACCCAACACAATTTTTTTTTTAATTTGGATAAAACGAAATCAATTGCTTTTTGGGGCAACCGAAGAAGATATACCTATATCTTTCTAGTTGGAGACCTGCGCAAGATGGTGTGGCCGCCGCCGACGAACACAAGCACATCTCTTGCTGTAAACGAAGGAGGATCGAAATCGAAGTCCAACTAGAAGCCGTGTCGCTGTCCAACTTCTTCAGTCGGTATGAAATTGCTTATCATGGGTATGTTCCGATCTCTTGAAACTCATTGCGGACGGTGAAGAAGAGAAGATTCATTAAAGTTTTTCAACTTCATAATTTTCCAAGTAGTCATCAATATTCGGCAAATTTTATCAAATATTCATCACAATCACTCAATTATTCATCGAATTTTTTGTTAAAATTTATTAAATATTCATCACAGTTACTCAAAGATTCATCACAGTAACTCAATTATTCATCTGACGACGCTTTATTCGACGAATATGAGAAAACTTCATAATTTTTCAAGTAGTCATTAATATTCAGCAAAATTTATCTAATATTCATCACAATCACTCAATTATGCATCAAAGTTTGTTAAACTTTATCAAATATTTATCACGGTCACTCAAATATTCATCACAAACTCAATTATTCATCATAGTTTTTGTTAAAATTTATCAAATATTCATCACCGTCCCTCGTTTTCACAATCTCACGCAATAAAATCCTTGAACGTGATCTTCATTTGATTGATAAAATATTTTTTTTTAAAGAAAGTTGTTAGCAACTGTAAAAAAAAATAAAAATAAAAATCAATGTAGTCCCCTTTTTCCTCCATAACCGGATTTGAGTGGTTACAATTATTTAGTGAGTGTTTCACACGCACTTTAGGGGTGAGCGTACAACAATTTTCGAGTGGGCCCCATCTTTTTAATTAAAAAAAATAAAAAAAAATCAGATTAAATTGTAGCCTTTGATTTGGATTCGATCAACGGACAATATTTGTTAACACAAAACACAATAAGACTTGTTAACATTTGATCCATACTCTCTATATATATATATATTTATATGGGATTATTATTATCATCAAGAATTTGATATATATATTGATGGTATGGTATAATTCATTTTTGATTATATTTTAATGTGTCAAGAATGTCTTTTAAAAATTTGAATTTTTTGCCTATTAGATCAATAGATTCGAACATACTATATAAGAGGAATCCAGTTTTAATTACTTGACCCGAAACAATTTGTAGCTCGGTTAATCTGAAACACGATTTACTCAAAACCCGAGTAAATTATGCATATTAGATCTAATGGAACTTAACATGAGAGTGGGATATGAATTTCAAATTATGTATGTCTAATCATGTAGATTAAATCAAATCAAATTTAAAAATAAATTCCCTAATTTAAGGATAATGAATTTTATATATAGAGAAAAAAAAAAGAATTATTCTAAATCTAAGGGTATAAAATAAGGATAAAAAGAAAGAGGACGACGTCGTTTTCACTGAGACTCTATCCTTTAAAGAAAGCATTGAGGTATCATCAAATGGCGGCTCGTAACGACGCACGGGTGTGGGGTACGGAACAACCATCTTATGGGTTATCTCTTTATCCCAATCAATAGTTTATGTTTTAATAAATATTCTTATGACATCATCATAATTAATTTGATATGTATGCTTAACAATCAACTGTTTGTGTTTTAATTATTACTACAAACAAACTCGTCCATAAGTACGTATTTAACTTTGTATGATAAGATCGACTTTGGGGATTGTATAATAATAATAATAGTCTAAGTAAACTAATCACGCGAACTTAATGATAAAGACGAGTATAAATTAACTTTCGTCGCACAATGTCAGTTTTTCGTCGCCCTAGAGTATTTCTGATGAATTTCTCGTTTTGTCGCCCTAACATTGTGTGGCAACAATTTTGATTTTGTCATGTACCTTTTTTTTTTTTTTTTTTTTTTTAAATCAGATTAAGAATTGAGTTAACGAGGCTTTTAGACCCTATTCAGTATTTATAGAAGAAAATAGACCCCTGTGATATTTTTAGAGTAAAATAGACCCTTATAATCTGTAATGGCATAAATGCCCTCAATTAGGTAGTTAAATTACATTTTTTTTAATCACAATATTAAATTGGAAAAAATTAACATTAAAAAGGATATTGTAGTGAATATTTTCACACCTATCATACCGTTTGTCATTAGAAACCACCCATATAATTAAGATTTACCGTCATTAGCATCAAATAACCTTTCATATACAGTTTTCTTAAACCTAAAATACCGTCATTAGCATCAAATAACCTTTGATGTGTATACTGATGAATATAGGTATAGAAAAATCCTTCGTTCTTTCGAAAAAGAAAGTATAGAAAAAAATCTTGAAATCGATAATTAATTAAGGATTGGAAAATATATATTTCAAATTTGATTAATTATAATATTATCCGTAAAACAGTTCAATATTTTTTTTTTAAATGAATTAGTTAAGGGTAACTAGGTAAATACACCATTAAAAAGGTCTACTTACCTAAAAAATTAACCATGAGGTCCTAATTGAAAGAGGTACTAATTGTCCAATTTTCTCTTGTAGATCGAATTCAGCCCTTTCACCTTTCAGTCAATTTATTCTTTTTTTCCCAACCGATTTAATCCACTAATTACGTGCATACGAATACACAGAAAAATGTATTATATATGATGTTTGTCTTTTTAACACATTTTTTACGCTAAATATTTTTATGAAATATTTATTTATTTTTATTAATTTTAATAATACTTCTATACTTATTAGTAATATATTTTTTAAAATTAATATTTTATAAAGTTTTTAACTTTAAAAAAAAACAGATCATAAAGTCGGTCAAATAACCTATTGGTACACATATATCATATATTCATGAAGTTAAATAGTTTCATCACAATTTTTTCTGCACAAGCATAACTATATAATGTTGGAGTATATATCCCTTGCTGTTCGATTGCACCATGGCTAGACCTGAGCAAATATGGGCTAACATACCCAGCTCGTTCAACCCGTCCGGAAAAATAGGCAGGCTTGGACAGAGTAGTTGGCCCAAGCGGACCGACGGGCCCAGCATGGTAAGCCTAGAGGGTTGGGCTTGGGAAGAGGGTGAAGCCCAAACGGACCGACGGGCCCAGCCCGGTTTTATAATAATATTATATATAATTATAATTATATAAGTTATATAGAGTATTGTAAAAATATATACATAATTTCAATAATTTATAACAATATTATCAATGTCATACTAATGCTAAGTGTGCTAACTATTCTCAATCATAAATCTTCTCATCTTCAAAATCAAATCCAATTGAGAAATAAAAACCCCAAATGCTCTCTCTCGCATACCCCGAGTGTCGCTTGAAAGTATTAGTACACTATAACGTTGATTTTGCAGTTGTTAGTAAGCTAATATTGTCCAGATTTGCCTTGCATTTGAAAGTATTTATATAGTGTTGTGATTTACCACTTTTTTTAGTTTGATTTCAGACAGAAAATGAATTTGAGATAATAGGCCCGCTTGACCTGTTAAGTGACCCGGCTCGACAAAGAGGGGGAGCTTGAACAAGACACTAATTAGCCTAAATACCGGGCCTGCTCCAAGTCCAGCCCGGTGTAATGGGCTGAAATTTCCGGCTCAAGCTCGTCCAACCCCGCTCATGCTTAGGTCTAACCATGGCTAATATATATCTATTTTAAATTTTGTTCAGTTAGACTCATCCACTTTAATCATTTCACTTATGAATGACGTCGACTCTATTAAGGGGGTATTGTATGGCTTTTATATATATCCTTTTTTTTTTTTTTGATAAACATATATATCCTATATTTAATTTAATGCAACTTGTTAATTTTTTTAAATAAAAAATCATTTGTACATGTGTTGACAAAGTATCTATTTCTCATGAAACTGTTGATAATGAATTAGTCAAACATAAGTAGGTTAAAACCCTATATATTAATAAATATTTATTTATTTTATTATATTAAGACGTAATTAAATCTGGACCTATAATATTAAAAAATATTATTATATATGGTTCTACGTTGATTAGGAGCCATGGGATTTTAACCAATTGATCAAGTGAGAGGAAAATGGAAAAAGGAAGAGAGTAGGAAACAAGGAGGAGGAGGTGGGGGCGGTGTTGATAGGAAGAAGATAGACCAGGAGAGTCTTCACTCTTCAATGGACTGTCACTCACTCAATCGCTCCCTTCCAACTTGCTTTTGATTCATCTCCAATTAAATTAATTTATCTTAATTAATTTCCAAATGTAAAAATCGCTTTCCTTATCGAGAGAACGAAGAGAGAGGCCCACGAAAACTGATAGAAATGCCAATGTGATTGTGATCTGACACCCTTGACTTTCTTCCCTCTTTTAACGATTCTATGGTTTCTTTTTTTTTTTTTTTTTTTTATACCAATGTTGATCCGAAGTTCGAATAATCGATAAGCGAAACTGATCCAAATTTGAATATCGAACTTGATTTATCCAAAATCCAATGTGATACGAACCTGTTATAACCGAAACTGAAGCTATAAGATATATTTTAGTAATTAAATTTTTAAAAATGAAGATTGAAATATTAAAAACATGCGACACTTGAAATCTGAATCGTTGAAATCGAGACAAGCGAAACCTAAACCTAACCCAATTCAAATCATTAAATGTTACCTGAAAATCGTATAATCTAATCCAAATGCCACCTCTATTGTTGAGGAAATATTCTCGGTCATGATGTAGATCGATATCAAACCATGAAGTTTGATAAATTTTTTGATCGATCGATAAGTACTTTCTTGAGTTGGATCTTATAAACCCTATATGCAAGAGCAATAGGTAAAGCATGAACAAAAGTAAAAATTATATATAAAAAAAAAGTTTTGAACTTTGAAGCCAATACCTCATGATAATAAATTTGTAGTAAAAGAAAACTAAACAAAAATTATATATAAAAAAAAGGTGAGCCTAAAGAGGCTTGAACTTATGACCTCATGGAAATAAATATATTTCCTTATCAACTAAGCTGACACATTTTTATGATCTTTTATTATTTAGACTCTTTTATTATCTCTAAAATTAATAAAAAGTTATATTAAAAATTTTCATTTTTTCTTTCGATCATCACTTCTGCGAATCGAAATACCGCTTTTGTTTTATCTTTATCGTAGATTTCTCGATCTACGAATCGAAATACCGCTTAGTATATAAGCCGCGTTGGGTGAGGTTTGAAAGATCCTCCATTAGAGGTGACTTAAGAGGAAGAAAGAAGAATATGTAAGCTGTAATGATATTCAGAGTTAGTTGATTACACTCGTACAGAGATTGAGTTTATATAGAGGTTAGGTTTACAATATTCTCTATAAGTACAAAATATGATCCCACACTAGTATACTCCAATACCCCCCCCCCCCTTCAAGTTGGATCAGGGGGATCAAAGACCAGACCCAACTTGGATGCCAAAAATCCGTGTTGTTGCTCTCTGAGTGGCTTTGTCATGATGTCTGCGAGCTGGAGGGATGTAGGTATATGGAGTGTTTGAAGGAAGCCATGTTGTTGCTTTTCTTTGACGAAGTGGCAGTCTATGCGAATATGCTTTGTCCGTTCGTGAAACACTGGGTTCAGAGCCAAGTGTTGAGCAACCAGATTGTCACAGTGATAAGGTATGGGAAGAGGAATGTTGATTCTAAGATCCAAGAACAAACCCTCCAACCATACTAGTTCACTGCTCGTGTAAGACAATAATATGTATTCTGATTCTGCAAAAGACTTAGAAACCGTTGCCTACTTTTTAGTTTTCCAAGATATTAGAGAATCTCCTAGCAAAATGCAATACCCCGAAAGAGACCTTGCTGTGAACGTGCACGCAACCCAATCAGCATCACTAAATCCATAGAGATGCAGTGACGATTTTGCTGAATAAAAAAACCCTGCACCTATTGTTCCCCGAAGATATCTAAGTACATGAATTGCAGCTTGGTGGGGAACTCTAGGGTTGCTTACAAACTGAGATAGGTGTTGTACTAAATATGATAAATCTGGACTAGTTAGATTGAGAAACAGTAACTTGCCAATGAGTCTTTGATACCCTTCTTGGTCAGGATACAACTCTCCTTCTTCAGTAGACAACCGAGGTCCTCTTGGCAAAGGAAACAAAGCAGGTTTAGCATCCATCATATTCATATCTTTAAGAAGATCTACAATGTACTTTCGTTGGTGAACCATCATTCCTTCTCTAGATCTTGTGATTTCAAGACCAAGAAAGTATCTCACCAAGCCAAGATCTTTAATTGTAAACTGCTGATGAAGTCTTTGCTTAACGTGGATGATTGAAGCTTCATCATCTCCTGTAATTAACAAGTCATCCACGTATACCAAAGCTGCATGAAACCAAGCAAAAGTAAGAACCTTGTCAACTCTAAATTCCATTGACGACTTGCTTAAACCATACAAAGACCTCTTCAAAAGACATACTTGGCCTGGCAAAGCTTTAGAGTATCCTTCGGGAGGATTCATGTAGATTTCCTCATCTAAATATCCATGCAAAAAAGCATTATTGTTGTCTAGTTGATGGATTGGCCAGTTCTTGATGGTTGCCAAAGCCAACAAGCTCCTCACAGTTGTGAACTTAGCTACCGGGGAAAAGGTATGCTTATAGTCCTTTTCCTTGACTTGGTTGTATCCCTTAGCTACAAGACGTGCCTTGTATCTTTCTATAGACCCATCAGGTTTGTGTTTCAACTTAAACACCCACTTTGAACCAATGGCCACTTGGGAAGATCTGTGAGAATCCATGTTTGATTTCTTTCCAAGGCATCCAATTCTGACTGCATTGCCTCAATCCATTTTTGATCTCCCTTAGCTTGCTTGTAAGTATGAGGTTCTTGAATTTGAACAAAATTAGCAAAAGACGTAACAAACTCTTGAGAAAATAATCTTGTATCTCCTAATACAACAGATAAGAAAGATCGAGACTGAGAATCTGAGGTTTCCAGAGTATGACAAATAAATTCCTTTAATTTCACAGAAGGCACATGAGTCCTAGATGACCTCCTTACTAGTTGCATATCCAGAGATTGTATAGAAGGCACAGATTGTTGAGACTGACTTCTAACAGAACTGAGAGAATTATCAGAACTTAATATCTCAACACTTGAATGATCATAACCACCAACTGGAGCTAATATAGAATCTGTGGTAGAGATAGAGTCTGGAACAGCAGATGTGGTGGAGGTATGTGTGCCTGAACTCAAATTATCATCCAGATCCGCAACAGGATTAACCAAAGATATATCAACATTGGGTACGGATGAAGATACTGTGTAACCAATGTCTCATTCCTATATGGGAACTGATCTTCAAGAAATACAAAATCTCTACTAATAATATATTTATGTGTAGACAAATCATATAATTCGTAGGCTTTTTGACCGAAAGGATATCCTAACATTATGCATTTTCTAGCCTTTGAAGCAAATTTATCTTATTTGCACAAAGGTGATAAAGCATAACATAGCCATCCTATGGTCCTTAGCTCAGAATAGGTAGGAGACTTCCTAAACAAAATTTCAAATGGAGTTTTCCACTGTAACACGGAGGAAGGAAGTTTGTTAAGGATATACGTAGCAGTTAAAACACAATAACTCCAAAATTTGTCTGGCAAACCAGCATGGAGTTTAAGTGCCCTAGTTGTCTCAATAAGGTGTCGATGTTTCCTCTCCACTCTCCCATTTTGTTGGGGAGTGTAGGGTGCACTCTTCTGATGAGTGATACCCTTAGAGGCAAACAATCGAGCACAAGAAACTTGCACAAACTCAGCACCATTATCACTTCTAAAAGTCTTAATATTGCAATTGAATTGAGTAGAAACATAGGCAATGAAATCAGAAACAACAGTAGGAACATCAAACTTTTTATTCAACATATAGATCCATGTAACCCTACTTTTATCATCTACAACAGTAAGAAAATAAGATGCTCCAGTAATACTTCTCACTCTATAAGGACCCCAGATGTCCAAATGTACTAGATCAAAACAACTCAATGAAACAGTATGACTAACATGAAAAGGTAATCTATGCATTTTTTCCAAGATACAAGTCTCACAATCAGGCAAGCACTTAGAAGTAAAAAAATCAAGGTGAACTAACTTGCTCAAAGAAGTATGTCCTAACCGAGCATGAATCAGCATATCATGCTTAGTTGCATTATTCACATAAACACTTTGTTGCAAAACAGAAGGAGGGAATGTAGAATTCATGGATGCAGAATGAGCAGAGACATCTTGATGCTTGATGCTCATCCTGTATAAGCCATCTTTCATTGACCCTGAACCAATGAGTGTGCTAGTTCCAGGTCCTGAAACCACCAAGACTTAGCAGTAAAAATTGCAACAACATTTGAATCTTCAACAAGACGTCCAACGGATAACAAATTATGCTTGAAAACCGGTACAAGTAACACATTGATTCAACAATGTAATAGTAGGAGTCAATTTTAATGTACCAATCTCATGTACAACAGACAAATTACCATCAGGCAATCCAATATGAATAAGTTTAGGTAGTTTTCTTTTATTGGATAAAAGATGATCAAAGGCAGTCATATGGTCAGTCTCTCCCGTATCAATAATCCAGTTACATTCACTATTATATGAAACATTCAAGGACACATCAAAACCATAAGCTACCTGTTTACCTACAATGGAGGTGGTAGCTGCATAATTGGCGTGTGATTGACCTTGCATTGCTTTCATTACCTCCTGACAGATTGCATTCACAAATGATTGATCCATCTTGCCACTAGCTTGCTCTTTGTCACAAAATTCTAATGGATTATCAACACTGTTATCACTGCTAGCATTGTTGGCCCTTCCCGTAGCCTTGCCTTCTTTAGACTCTTTATACCAATAATGAAATCCATGGAGTTTAAAACAACTCTCCACTATATGCCATTTCATTCGGAAATGAGAACAAAATCTGTCCTTCTTATCTTTCTTGAAATCTTTCTTCTCAGATCGAAAGTTCCTAGAAGCAGCCAAAGTAGTAGTTTCAATAGACCCAGGTTGAGACTGTGATACACTGTTTACTCCCTTGGAACCTTCCACCTGTTGGACCATGTAATACACTCTGTTCACTGTCGGCAAAGGATCTTGACCTAAGATGTTATTTCTCACTCCTTCAAAATCATCTCCTAAACCCATCAAGAATTGAATCACACGGTTCCTTGATTCAGTATCCACGACCCTTTTCACAAGATCACAAGAACAAGATGCCATTGCACCACATGTACACTCAGGGAGACCCTCAACGACCTGCAATTCATCCCAGGCTTTTTTAAGCCTGTTGAAGTACTCAGTTATGGAGCTACTGCCTCGCACAATCGTCCCCAATTCTCTCTTAAGTTGGAAAATTAAGGGCGCATTTGTTTGACCATATCGTTCAGAAAGCTCATCCCAAAGTTGCTTCGAAGAATCCACAAAAAGAAAGCTCTTAGATATCGAATTCTCAAAAGAATTAAGCAACCAACATCGGACCATATAGTCTGCTCGCGTCCACCTTTGGAAATTTGCGATTCCGACCGAAGCCTTGCTACAACTCCCGTCGATGAAACCAATCTTATTCTTGGCACCGAGAGCCAGGCATAAACCACGACTCCATCCTAAGAAGTTATTCCCAGCAAATCGCACATGCTAGGAATCAACTATGAACCGGGATTATCCGAATTCGACAACACTAACGACTCATTCGAGGAATTCGCACTCGACGACTCACCATCTCGAACAACACCACCGATATCCATAGGATCTGCCATGAATTTCAAGAAAATCCAGCGAAACCAACACTAGAAAGAAAATTCCCAAAAAAAAATAGAGAACACAAATGAACCACAGTAAACGCGGAAGAAACGAAAGAGATGAAGGCACGAAAATCACCTTCACGCGAATCGCACTACCATGCGCTCTGATACCATATTTACAATTTGTATCCCTTATTCTCTATAAGTACAAGATATTACCCTGCACTAGTTCCATCCTAAAAGAAGAATCTGTAAGCTGTAATGATATTCAGAGTTAGTTGATTACACTCGTATAGAGGCTGATTTTATATAGAGGTTATGTTTACAATATTTACAATTTGTATCCCTTATTCTCTATAAGTACAAGATATTACCCTGTACTAGTTCCATCCTAAAACCAATTAACTATAAAAGAAATACTCTATCGATTTATATACTAAGATTTGTTATACTTAATTTTAGACGACGTGAATCTCTATTCACCTCTCTCAATCCACCCCCAAACCCAATATCGCCAAATCATGTGCATATATGACACCGATCTTTTAATTAAAATATAATTATATGATGGAGCTATACTTTCTCCCACATATATCAATCATATCATATGCGAATTTGGTATAGGACAGCTATACATATATACGTATCTAGCAAAACCATAAATGCAATCATTTAATTCAAGTGTGGTTTTAATTTCCACAATTACATCGTAAATATGCTTTAATTTGACAAACATTATTAGAAAGAGAAGCTCGATCGGTTGCAACTTCGAATCTCCAAACCACGCCATATGAGAGGGTTGTTGTAAGAACACTATAACAGATTTTGTCAACCTCGTGGTGTACATCACCCCATCGATCGACATGCATTTGTCGCCAAACCGGACTATTTAATTTATACTCCCTCCGTTCGGCAAAACTTGTCATTTTAGAGTTTTGTTTTTGTTCGGAAAAACTTGTCATTTTAGGTATTTTTGCTTCTACTTTACTAAAATGCCCTTGATTTGATTGATGTGTTGTGAGTTGTAGTTTTTGATAAAGTAAAAAGTAGAGTAATAAATGAGGGTAAATTATTAGCTTTATTAAAAGTTGTGTGGAGAGTTAAAATGACAAGTTTTGCCGAACAGAGAGAGTAAGACGAAGATGTTAGGAAGGGATAGGATCAAGAGAGATTATGGAAGAAATTAATTAAATAAGTAATTTCATTATTTTCATTGATACTTGTCAACTATAGTGTTGAGAGTTGTGGATGAGATAATAAAAGAATCTCACATCGAAAGTTGAACATAAGAAGTCTTGATATTTTTTTTTTATATAAGGTAATAATTTGAAGGTTAGATATGTTTGACTCATCGAGATGGTGAACCGTCAAACATACAACATAAAAGATAGAAATACAAACAACAAGTGAAATGAAAAAGCAGAAATAAACTCTACTACAAGACGACCAAGAAGACCAGCTCCCAAGAAAGTTGAGGACGACTGCGAAGAACAAAGTCAAGCACCACGAAACAGCGGCACCGCGGGCCAGCGGTACAGCAGGACTCTATCTTCTGTGGGTAGTGTAGACGAACTCGAAGGAAGCTCAATTCCAGATACAGAGTCGCCCTGAGCGCACCACCTCAACCCCAGCCAGTCCCGATTCTAGATTTCACGCCCCCCAACCAAGCAGAAAACCTCCTATAAACGTCAGAAGCAGAGCCGCATGTTGTTCGAACAAACCGCTAATAAGATTTCGCCTACAAGAATTTAGTCAAGCCCTTACGGGATTTGTTCAAACCCTTTCGGAATTTTATCGAGACCGTTACAACGTATATATATATATATACTCCGTTCGGCAAAACTTGTCATTTTAACTCTCCACACAACTTTTAATAAAATTAATAATTACACTTCTTTTTTACTAATTTGCCCTCAATTATTACTCTACTTTTTACTTTATCAAAAACTACAACTCAGAACACATCAATCAAATCAAGGGCATTTTAGTAAAGTAGAAGCAAAAATATCTAAAATGACAAGTTTTTTCGAACAAAAACAAAACTCTAAAACGACAAGTTTTGCCGAACGGAGGGAGTATATATATATATATATATAAGATAAGAACCTTACTATTTACTTTTAAACAAAATCTTATCATTTCATTCCTTTATTTAGCTTTTTTTCAAAAAAGATTTTTCAATATGGGTGGTTTTAAATAAAAAAATTATTTGTAATTTTGGGTAATTATTTTTTTAGAAAGAGTTTGTGAAAATCTATATTGTATACTCCCTCCGTTCGGCAAAACTTATCGTTTACTATTCATGCACGCTTTTTTACAACGATAAAAACTATATAAAATATTCATTTTTTTATAAAAAATTTTTAACAAGTTTGTACTTATTAATAATAACTACGAAGTTGTTAAAAAAATTATTAAAAAAACTCGATATTTTATATAGTTTTTATCTCCTAAAAAAGCGTGCATAAATAGTAAAGTGTCAAGTTTTTCCGAACAGATGTAGTATTTAAAATATGAAGTACTTGTACAAGAAAAAGGGAAATAAAATTTGAAGAATTTTATTATTATTTTTCAAAACCTTATATAATGAATTATTTTAATTTTATTGACAGGTTTTAGTAATTATTAAATTAAATTTTAGAGGAAAAAATGAAAAAAAAAAAAAATGAATGTGTGGCAAAGGGAATTGAAACTTCAACCTTGGAGTAAAAACAATTGAGCTTCCTTTAAATTTTAGGGCGAAGACGTGTCTGACCTTCTAACTTTAGGCCTGACTGAAAGTATTCAAAATAAATAATAACATTAATTAGCAGAAACGTAAAAAAAAAAAACGAAATTGGTTAAAGTACAAAATCCAAGTAATGGGCATTGCCATTTGCCATTATGGTTTTTAAGTCGAAAATGAAAGATGCATGCATGAACACTAATTAATTTACTTAAAATAACATGTGAAAGCTAATTAATTTCAAAAATGAGAGAAATTGAAAATGAAATGATTTAAGTTGCATGATCACTTTTTTTTTTGTGCATGGTCACGAATTTCAAGTAGTGTTTTTCAATTTCCTATAATAGAGCGCGTTCTCTTGAACGGATTTTTCGCAAGATAACTCTGAAGTATAGAATAATTCGGGTGGTGGTAGGATTGTTATTCGAGCTGAACGAGTCAAGTATTGCTTGGTCATATTCAGTTTGTTTAAAAACGAGTCGAGCTCGAGCGAACTATAAATTTGGACTCGAGTTTAAAAATGTGCTCATACTCGACTCGTTTAGGAAAAGAACGAACTCGAGCCGAACTTTTTTCGAGCATTAAGCAACTCTATTTTCCCATAACATAGTAATTTAAAGGAAAATTTAGAAATTTCACAAAATTCGAGCTGTTCGAGGTTAAATCGAGTTAGATGAGCTTAAAAATATGTTCATACTCGGCTTGTTTAGAAAATGAACGAGATCGAGCCGAGCCTGAACCGAGCTCGATCTAATCGGCTGATATAATACCCCTATCGGTGGTAAACAACATTTTTAACTTTTTCGCCCGATAACCCTAACGTTTCAGATTATTTTGTCTTGTGCCCAAATGTTTGGTTTTGGTTCGAAAATTCAACTTTTAAAGGGATATATATAATGTTTAACATTGAAAATTTGTGTGGATTTTTTAAGAATTTTATATGTTGCAAAATAACTATTATTTTAATATTATATATAATATAAGATCTAAAATATTTGGTCACCATTGTTTATTTTATAGTGGAAAAATGAATTGAAAGATGTTCGATTTGGGCTCATACTGGGCTCGAAATGCCCAACATGGGCTTAATATCCGGACAAAACTATCTAAGCCCATTTCTGGCTTAATTTTATTAAACCTCATCTAAATGAAAGATTTGTGAGCTTGATTAAATGATTAGAAGCTAACTTGAAAAATTCTAATCTGAACACTTTCTCCACACTAAAAGGTAGAAGTGTAGAACCCCAAAAAATCAATTAAGATCAATCGATTCGAATGTTTAAGGGCGTGTTTGGATTCCAATTGTATTATGTTTATAATGTAAATAAATAAGGTGGTGTTTGGTTAACACTTTTTAAGGTTTTTAAATTAAAGTTGTGATTGTATTCCATAATATATTAATTATAATGTAATTATTTTATCTCGATTTATGTGATTATTTGGTTAAATTACTATGTTATCTCGGTTTTTATGAAAAAATTTTGTACAATCAAATGCTCATATAAAACGAGGTAAAATAATTATATTATAATTAAAATACAATTGAATCCAAACACGCCCTAAAGATCCATATTCTACCAACTTATTCTTGAAAACACTCTTTTAACGTAGTCTGAAAAAGAATGCGCACATCTTGACCTTTAAACCTTACTCTAAATTGGATAAACTGGGAATGTTGTTTGATTTACATTAATGGTTAAGTGAAAAGAAGATATCTAATTCATTAAGCATTCCAATAGATATATTATTCAAATCCCTTTTTACATCAAATTGTGAAATAAAGTAGTTAACTTGCTACTTAATTTCCCCTAATTACACGATATGATACTACTTGGTACTTTCTACTAACCTAATACAATACCAAGGTCTAAGTTTTTTAATTACCCAAACCCCAATTCAGCAAAATTGAATATTAACCACTAATTACTTTATATCCGGGCCTAATTGCCCGGAAGCCCGACCCTTTCTTCATCACTGCCCGAACCCAAATTCGGTCACTTGGGTCAAGTATCTGATCCCAAACGGGTCGATCGGACCCGAGTATCTCTGCCCGAACAAATCCTCCGGGGAGTCAACGTGGCATAACGGCGGCAGCGAATCCTCATTTTGGGCCCGGCCCGGCCCGAACCCTGGAACTTCGGGTGCATCGTTAAACCCGGTCCAACCGCCCCAATCAAGCCCGCCCGACCCGAACCCCGCCACCCCCTTTAGATCCTCCTGGTACGGACTCATCCCCGGGTAACCGAAGAACCGGCCCTCCATCTCCTGGAACGACGAGGACAGGACGTCATCGACGTGATACGATGACGTCGGCGATGAGGTGTCGCTCGTGATTGGTTTCACCGCGCTCGTGGTCTTCTTGTAGATTCGACAAAGGACCCAATCATCCAACTGGAGGAAAAAAAAATCGAATTAGAACTTCAATTGCTTGAGTAAAGATGAGATCTTTTTGAGAAAGGAAGCGAATTTGATGATGAAGTACCTTTGATCCGCCAGATTTGGAGGTTGATTGGGAGAGACGGTACTCGTGCATGATCCAGTTCGTCTTGTTTCCCTTAGGAGCTTTGCCGGTGTAAAAAACCAGCGCCTTCTTGATTCCGACCTTCCGGCCTTCATGAGTGATGATCTTGTCGGTGCCGGTGGCCTTCCAGTAACCGGATCCGGCGACTCTGTTCGGCCTAGACCCGTTCGGGTACTTGCGATCCCTAGGGGTGAAGAAATACCACTCCTTTTCCCCAAATATGGCTTTGCCTGATCGAATTCCAATCATTCGAGAGTTAATTCAAAATTCAAAACACCCCTTGACACCGAAAAGCGGGGAAATTGAAAGGCTTGTAGCTAATTACCAGGCAACACCCAAGGATCGAACTTGTACAAATCGATGTCGCCGATGATCGGGAGGGAGAAGTAGTGGCCGGCGACCTTGCGGCAGAGGTACTGCACCATCAGCTCCTCATCGGTGGGGTAAAACCGGAATCCAGGAGGTAAGCTCAGCTGAACACGCGGATCACTCTCCGGGACGCCCATTTTTCTTCGATGATTGAAAGAGAGGGGTTTTTTTTCACAAATTTCTGAAAGGGGGATTTGGCTTTTACTTGAATACAGTAATTGATCGAGTTTCGGAGGTGTGCACAGCGGCCATGGTTTATATAGAGGAGGGCCAGGTGGCCGATGAAATAGAGGATAAGTACAGCCGTCGTTGTCTGTGAAGCTGTTCAGTTTAGACGGCGGGGTCCAAGAAGGGCTCATTGGACGACTCATAAGGTGACACGTGTGACAGGTTTCGTTCGGGTGAGCTTAGCCAAGCGAGTGAGGGCTGGTTCGGCCCGGGCCTGGTGAGCGCTTGGTAGTGCGACACGTGTCATTGGCTCACTCAATCATGGCGGTTGGGGTTTTGGGTTTTTGGACTATTCGATCACAACAGATTTTTTAATTCAATAGGCGAAAAGTATACGCTAGATAAAACTACCGATAATTGCGGTTAATTGGTTAAGGATTTTTTTTTTTAATAATGTTGAGGTTTCTAGGTTATCGAATAATTCTTCATGGGTCAAGAATTAGCGGGTAAAAGTGTAAAACGCTTAAATCGAAAAGTCAATTGATAAACCACAAGATAACCCGTATCAAAGTAAGGGCGAGTTTGGCAATGGGTTATTTTTTAAGGGGTGGAGGTTATTTTTAAGGGATTATACGGGTTAGAGATTATTGTATGGGTTATGGAGATGGAAGAGGTTGAGATTTTTTTTTTAAAATAATCCCGATAAGGTGTTTGGTGGGTATAAGGTTATTTTTTTTAGTTAACTATGAAAGGACAGAATTGCCCCCGTCCCCAACCTTTGTCATTGCCCTTAATCGAATCTGTTGCAGCAGCCATGGGGGAGGAGCAGCACCTTCCGATCGGAGAAGGAACAACATCATTCCATCAGCCGTTCTTCCCTCAACAGCGGATCTGGTTTCAATTTCTTCCCTCAAAACCCCCAATTTCCATCCCCGCCGGTACTTCCATTTGCTTCTCCTCGGATTCCGACTCTTGGAGGACGGAGAGGAGGTCGTTGGAGGAGCACGAAGGGAGGCCTGGGATTCGTCGTTGGAGGAGCCATGGCTTCGGATGGCGTCGGCTTCGAGCTCCCATGGCGTCGGCTTCGGATCCGAGCTCCCATGGCGCCCTGGCTTCGGATCCGAGCTCACATGGCGTCGGCAACGGGAGTCCTCCTCTGTCTCACCCCCAGGCGTCGAAGAAGCTTGCCCAGATCTCCCTCTTTCACTTGCCCAGATCTCCCCCATGGCCACGAAGAAGCACTTGCCCAGATCTCCCTCTTTCACTTGGCAAGGGGCAAGATAGTCCGGGAAGGGATTGTGGGATTCGACAATCCCGACAACCTTCATGGGCGAGGGTTGGATTGTGGCGAAAAATAACCCCCATTAATCCCCATCTCCTAAAAAAAACAACCCCAACAATCCCTTGCCAAACACCAGCCACGGGGTTGTCGTTTTAAAAAAAAAACCCAATAATCCCTTGTAATCCCCCGCCAAACAGGCCCTAAGTCAAGACATGAGTGTACTCACCATAAAACAATCCGATGTTAGTGAAATTCGAATCCTTGAACTTATGATAATGATATATAAGGAAACACCTCACTCTTATCACTGTAGTATAAAGTCCTTGATTAGAGATTCTCCTTAATCAAATATTTGAAAAGGGATTACTTCTTTTATGGGGTTTTAATTATTTTATGAGTATTTGGTTATATTATTAGTCTTTTTGTTTGGTTGAATATATTATAAAAAGATGTAATTGTATTTATTTTACTTTTTAATTTATAAAAATGTTCTTATAATTATTATGGTTTTAAAAGTAATATTCTTACGATCCATTCATTACTTTTTTGCGCACATGTGTAAATAAACTAGCACACAAGCCGAGTGAGGTTCAATTCTAAAACCAATTGGCAATAGAACGAGTAGCCCACCGACTAATATACTAGGACTTGATATGTTCAACTTTTCGATGTGGGACACTTTGGTCTCATTCACATCTCTAACACATCTGACATTCATTGAAGTTTTTTTACACATGAAGGAGATCCGTTCATTACTTTTTAATGTTAGAGATCGACGTGTTAGGCAAACGCTTTAAAACTTTAATGGATCTATGATCTATTCGTGTGAGTGTATACAACATATGTTTTCGGTGTATATAGCCATTGGTTAGTATTTAGAGTTGTGGGCCCTACGGAGGCGAAAGGACAAAGGAGGTGAAAACATATGGGAGGATGATACATGGAATAGAGCCATGTTTATACGGGCACACGCCATCCACACACCCCTAAAGCAATTAAAAGGAATTTAGACTTTAATCTAACTTTGATTTTAATTTTGTTTGTTTTCTTTCAATTTGAATTTGTAAGAAGATAAAAAGAGTTTAGGGGTTCGTAACCTTACGATAGATAGATAGAGGCAATAGGGAAGGTCTTGGTCGAAGCTTTTTTGTTGAAAGATACAACTAATTTACTTATGAATATGTGCCGTGTGGCCTCCTTTCAACCTCTTTTATTTTTGTCTTTTGCTTTCTTTGTGTTTTTGTGGAACTTCAAAACTTCAAAGTGAGGTTGGTAAAGAACAATTCAATTGCTACGTTTAATTTCTTCCCACACTCCATTATTTATTCATTTTGTACCTTTATCCTTTTTTTTTCATTTTTTTTGCAACCAAGATAAGAATTAATCCGACTATCTAGACAAGTGTAGAGAACTCGAGAGACCGAAAAAGTCGGTAGATTGACTAATCATCCTATACAATTGGAAGCAAATAACAGAAAAAAAAAATTACAAAAGCAAATGGCATAAAAAAAATAAGGAAAGTACAGGTCATCATACACTGTGGAACACAAGCCAAAAGACAAACGAAAGAATCGGCCAAAGGGACAACACGCACATCGAACTCTGGGGACCAGCGGATACCTCAGTTTATGGACTCAAAAGAGCTTTTAGATGTCAATCGCACATCTACGACGTCATCAAACATGACAAATCAACCAACGCTCACAAGAAGCTTGCAATACAACAAAAACGACACAATACACAACCCGCAAATTCAAACCCTAACCACACCAATATTGATGAAAACATACAAAATATATAGATGTGTTTTCAAGAAAACTGTTAAAACCTGGTAGATGTGAAAGGATATATAATAGTTTCTCGTTGGGAATATGATTATTATCTATTGATTTTTAAATAAAAAAAATTATTTTTCAATGTGCATTTTAAAAAGCTTAAAAAAATTAAAATTTTCATTTTTTTTCTTTCTATAAATTAATTAAAAAGTTGAAATTATATATATTCTTAACTCATTAAAATATTTTCTAAAAATCACATTATAAGTATTACATTTTTTTTATATAATTATAATGCAATTATAAATACAAACACTTAAACAATATTTAGTTAACATTTTTTACAATGTGTTTAAAATAACATAAATTATAAACAAAATACTTTATAAATTGTGTCAATTAAATAACCACTAATATTTATAATTGATTGACTCCCTTTATAATATATTTTATACACAATTTATATTATTTAAAACACGTAATAAAAGGTATTAATCATACAATTTAAGCCATATATATGAGACTTTAATTGAATCAAGTGATATATTGTGGTGTAGAAAATTAATGAATTAGCTAACACTTGAGATTAGAACAAAGTTTTGGTAGATCATTTGAATGCAATAGTTGTAGATGTGTGTAAGTTATAAAAGTCATTTTAATTGAGACACGTGGGATTTGATTTCAAGTATATATAGACAAATAATGATAGATAAAGTCATAAAATTAGCTAAGTAAGTAAGCCAATATGGGTGTTTCTTTCACTCTTGAATCTCTTACCAGAAAAAGCCAATTCAACCTACACAATTGTGGTCGATTGTGAAGTTGCATATTCTTTACGAATCATTTAAAAAAATAAAAAAAATTGTACTCCCTCAGTTTCTTTAATATATAATTTTACTATTTATAATAAAATGTTAAATTTTAAAAATATATTTATTACAAATAAGGATAAAATTATAGAAATAATAAATAATATTTTATATAGTTTTTACAATTATAAAAAAATGTATATAAATAATAATAATTATTATTATATGTTAAAAAATGGAGGGAGTAATATTTATTATGTTACTAGATTCTTGGAAGATACCCATGAGACAAGAAGGGTTATCCATATCCAATCTCTACAACAAGTTGACTCAGTTTGCAATTGATACGTAGAAAGTCAGAATAATTTTTTTTGTAATGTCATATACTTATTAAAAATAAATATGAAAAAAAAATTAAAAAAATGAATTTTTTTATAAATCTAAAAACATATACAAATAATAAATCACTTTTAAAAAATACAGATTTTTTTTTGGATTACCATTAATTATAACTCATATTACATAGTATTACATTATAAATTACGATTTTTCTATCCTAACAACGCCCTAAATTTGGATTTTGTTTAAAAATTATGATTAGTATATTTTTTTTTAATTAAATTCTTATAGTCATTTTTTTTTTAGAGAATCCTTTTCAATTTAAGAACCGAATAAATTATAATGAAGGGTGATCCAAATAGAGGCGATCCGATCCCATTCCAAAAGTGATGTCATTAAAAAACTCTAAAAAAGAGAGTGTAGATAAAAGAGTCACAATCTAAGCGTGAAATTAAGGGCGAAATAAAAGACTGAACGACACCTACAGACTAGAGTGGATAGAGATAACAGAAGAGCGTGACGCTCAATTCGTTGGAATTTAGTGCACGTGGTGGTGCTCTTTCAAACTCTACCTTATTAGGAGGAGATGACATATTCATACAAATACAAAAAACGAAGCGTTTAGACCGTTCACATATAATTTTCGTCTACAAACGTATAAATGAATTACTTTTGTTTTTATATTGGTTAATTTAAGAGTGTTCAATACTTCAATTGTACACATTTGAATATAAATTTTAGAATTTAATATACAAAAAATTAATTTGATAAGAAAAAAATGCACATTTAACTAATTAAGTAAAATTAAAAGAAGTGATATGTATAAATGTGTACATTTTAGGCATAAATGTTAAGAGATGTGAATGATAACAAGTCTTGGTATATAACTAATATAAGTACGTGGACTACTCCTTCTATTGTCAATTGATTTTAAAATGGAACATCACTCAGCTTGTGTGTTAATTACATGTGTGTCCGTACACACGATTCTCAATTATCGGTCCAAGTCGGACGTATTTCTTATGAGTTGCTCTATAAAGGATAACAAATTTACTCGATATAAGTTTTCTTAAGATTTTGTTTTCAAATTAGTAGTCGATAAGAAAGATTTTTTTATTAAAAGAGAGAGAGAGAAGTGGTGGCCCAACGAGAAATGTGGAACTGATGTCATATTGGAGGATTGGTTGCTGAAGTGCCACGAAACTATATAATATATATAAATATAGGACCAGTGAAATTGAGTGTTCAATCTTCATATTCGTCTACTATGCGACAATTTACTTGATTTGTCGCCTTCCTGTTTTTATTTCGTGCCTTTCTCCTTTATTTAGCATTACATAATCTCACTTTCAATTTAATTAATTTAAACACAACTCTTAATTCTTAATTTTTGTTTTTCATATTCTTATTTTTTACCAACTAAACTAAGATTATGTGCTCAATTCTCACTGTTGACCTTCTGACCTTTGTAATATATACTAGCTACTTGCATTTGACATCGTGTCTTAAGACTGCTTAGTAGGATGGCAATGGGGCGGGGACTCTCCGTTTTCCGTAGGGAATCTCCGTGATTGAGACGAGGACGGGGATGGTCGGATGGAGGCCAAAGTGATTCTCTGCATGAGGACAGGGATAGTAGTCCCCACCCCGACCCCGTCCCGTCTCGTCCCTGTTGGACCCCTGTGGGGAGTATGAAATCCCTATTTTTGTTTAGATCTTTCATAAGTTTAAATAACTTTTCTTTTATTTTTAAATTTTTACCTTATAATTTACATATTATTTACCATTTATATATGCTTTTAGGGTAATAAAAATCATGTAAAATATTATTTTTAAAAATAATTTTATACTCCATAATTTTAAAATTGTTTAAAAAATTATAAATAAATTAATATTTTATATAGTATTTTAAAAAAATACTATAAATGTAATTTTTTTTCTTTTAAACTTGACCTCTAATTTGGATTTTCGCAGGTTAATTCCAGCAACGTACGTACAGCTTTTTTGTGAAAGGAGAATTTAGGTTTAGGAAAATGAAGTTGTATTTATCCAAAGTTTTGCATGTAATTAATTAATGTTTTTTTTTTCTCGTTTTCCTGCTATGTACGTTTTGCATGTCATATTAATGCATGTGCCTATATAATTCGTCAAAAGATCCTGGATCTTATGATGACGTGTGCCTCATTTAATTTAGGTTAGACTATATTATTGGATCTCTATTAGTTTAAATAAATAAATATTACTCCGTATTTTATATACTGTTTTTCTATCTTATGCCCTTATGGCATATGATAAAAGCCTTAATCGGAAAAGATTTCCTACTAAAAATATAAGCGATCCTACGAAATCAATATTAAAAAAAAAACTAAAAGTAATTTAAATTTGGAAAATCTTTTCCGATTAAACTTGTTATCCTATGCCCTTGGGGCATAGGATAGAAAATCCATTTTAAATATAATCTTCAATTACTATAACATATACTAAGTTGTTAGATATAGTTTTCATAAATTAAAAATAAATAAATAAGGATATAATAATTTATTTATCAATCTAAACAGTGAATAAAATAGTAAAATACTAGTGTAATACCCGTGCCTTAACTTGAAGGCACGGGAGCTTGATCCATTTTAATTTGAACATCATTTTATATATCTATATAATACTATATTGATATATATATATATATATATATATATATATATATATATATATATATATATATATATATATATATATATATATATATATATATATATATAGGGATGCGCTCCGGTGAAAACCAAAATTGCGGTAGAAACCCGTGAGGACCGGCTTTTTAGCTCGACTCACTTGCTCTATAGCCCGGTTATGAATAGAACCGACCTATAAAGTCACAAATTTTAGCCCGGTTATGAATAAAATCGAGCTATAAAGTCACTATATAATTTTAAAACATTAGCTTTTTAGCACGATTTTTCGGTTTGACCGAACTATAAAGTCATGTGTTATTTTAAAATTGGAGTTTTTAGCACGGTTTTCAGGTTGAACCGAGTTGTAAAGTCACCGTGTGATTGAGGTTTTTAGCACGGGTTTCAAAAAAACCGAGATATAAAGTAGTCCTCACGGGTTTTTACCACAATTTGAGGTTTTCACCGGAGTCAATCCCTATATATATATATATACATGTTAACGTGTTTACAACAAAAATATGTATAAAATATTTTTTTATAATTTATAAATTAGTTGGAAAGAGATACGATACAAATTTTGAAAATGATTTAATAAGGTAAAGTAGTAATAATACTCAAACACACCATCTAATATAATTTGAAATAAATATATAATTATTATCATTAGCATAGATCTAAAAAAGGTAAAATATAAGCTCCCGTACAAATATTAAAAAATCATAAGCACATGATTGTGTGAATAATTTTGAAGTTAAATATGTAGATGTACATAACTTATTGATTATTTTCATGAGAAAGATGGTTAGAAAGATAGAGAAATTAATAGTGAAAATAAAGGTAAGATGGAAAAAAAAAGATCCTTAAAGGTAGAAAAGTGATCTAAGAAGCCTCATCCAAGATGTAAAATAAGCATTAGTAATGCTTGTGAGTCTTAAAATATTATTTATTTTTCGATAGTCATTTAAGATGTCTAAAATAATTAAATTATAAAATAATACTTATTTGGCTCTAATTGATTTTTATAATTAATTTTTGAAATCGAATATTTACAAATTGATTATTACATGTTCGTTGTATGTAGACATTGTGGGGAATATTGCAATCGGTTCAAAATGATAAATCAACAATTTCAATATCCAAGAATAAAATCAGCCAAGAATTGACGAATGTTCAATGTACGTAGACGATTAAAATAGATCACAAATTGACATACAACATATCAAATTAAATAATATTTTAGTATAAAAATAGGAAACAAATATGTTTAAAATAGGAAACAGATATTTTAAAATTTCAGCAATAATATTGACCAATAAGAAAATACCATTTGAATAAAAAAATTCAAGTTTAATTGTGAGCGTGACACATCAGCAATATAACCGAAAAGAGATTGCAATCGGGAAAAAAATGGAAACATGTCTCAATATTTACGACAATATAACCGAAAATAAACAAAAGGAATGGATTCAAATCATATTTAAAATAGAAAATAAATATTTTAAAGTTTCCATAATAATATTGACCAATAAGAAAATCTCATTTGAATAAAAAAATCAACTTTAACTGTGGGCGTGACACGTCAGCAAAATGCTAGCAGAATTAGTAATATTAATAGATAGGAAACAAATATGTTTAAAATAGGAAACATATATTTTAAAATTTCAGCAATAATATTGACCAATAAGAAAAATACCATTTGAATAAAAAATTCAAGTTTAATTGTGAGCGTGACACGTCAGCAATATAACCGAAAAGAGATTGCAATCGGGAAAAAAATAGAAACATGTCTCAATATTTACGACAATATAACCGAAAATAAACAAAAGGAATGGATTCAAATCATATTTAAAATAGGAAACAAATATTTTAAATATTGACCAATAAGAAAATCTCATTTGAATAAAAAATTCAACTTTAATTGTGGGCGTGACACGTCAGCAAAATGCTAGCAGAATTAGTAATATTAATAGATAGATAGATAGATAATAGATAGATATATAATAGATATATTGCAATCGGCAAAAAAAAATGGAAACATGTCTCAATATTTACGGCAATATAACCGAAAATAAAAAAAAATGAATGGATTCAAATCATATTTAAAATAGGAAACAAATATTTTAAAGTTTCCATAATAATATTGACCAATAAGAAAATCTCATTTGAATAAAAAATTCAACTTTAATTGTGGGCGTGACACGTCAGCAAAATGCTAGTAGAATTAATAACATTAATAGATATAAATAATACTCCCTCCGTAACGCAATATTTGTCCATTTGGGGGTTTTCACACTTCTTAAGAAAGCTACAATTAGAAAGTAGAATAATTAAAAATTTAGCAAATAAATAATGTGGAAAAAAAATGGACCAATGAAAAAAAAAAGAATAGTATGGGAAGTTGGAGTATTAATAGAATTTCTTGGAAATCAAATACAATTAATGAGATGAATGGATAAAAATAGAAAATTTTGTCATTAATTAGGTTCAAATGGACAAATATTTTGTTACAAATAAAAGTGGCCAAATGGACAAATATTGCGTTACGGAGGGAGTACTATATTTTAGTTAACAGAATTAGTGTGTGTGTGTATGTGTACGTATAAAAATAAATGAATGAGTGATTGTTAACCGTAGGGAGTATGGATAATGGCATGGATTAATATATGGGGGTGGGGGATTAAATGATTGAAATTGTATATCCTCAAATACATCATCCACTTACGGAGTATTAAATAGTATTTAATTAATAAGCCCCATCATTTGTAATAGATCATCAACCAATTCAATACTATTAATATTTCATCATTCTTTAATAATATTCGTACATCGGAGTTAATTTAAATATTCGCACTCCATGGATCATGATTCATGATTAATTAAGTTAATGAACAGGACTGGATCATACTATTATTAGTCTAATTAAATGAAAATTTAATAAGTAGTACTACCTCCGATTCACAAAGGATGTCGTTTAAAGGATCTAAAAAAAAAAAAAAAAAGGTAAAAACTATATAAAATATCAACTTTTTTAAAATTATTTTTTTACAACTTAATATTTGTTGGTAATAAGTAATAGATTATAAAAATAATAATAATAAAAAAAGTTAATATATTATATACTCCGTAGTTTTTAGCTCCTTAAAATACGTTTTAAAAGTCAAACGATATCCTTTGTGGATCGGAGGGAGTACGGAGTATCATTCTCTTTCTTTTTTCATTTTTTTTTTATTAATTTATATTGAAACTTAGGCATTTTATTTTTAGATGAAATTAATTAATGATCTAATTAAATAACCGTACAATCGAAATGGATAAGATCATAGATGCATACATGATTAGTGATTACACACAATTCAAAGGGATCCTTATCCGATCTTTAACTAATTAGTCTTCTTATGTTTCTTTCATTGATCATTCAAAAAGAAGATGAAGAAAAACATTTTGATTTATGTTGGTATGAATGTATTGACATCTTTATTGTTTGAGTTGTTTATATCATTCAATTTATAGTAAGCTTGGAACTAATTTGTCATTACTATAAATGGCAAGTGTGAGATAATTTGATCTCTTAAACTCCCTTTAAGTGAAATAGTATATTCATTTTATGTTTTTCAACATGAATGCATTCGGTCAATGAATTAGTGCCTTTAATTGCTATTATGTGCTTTTAAACATGTGAGATCACCATCATGAACTATGAGAATTTACACATGATTTTAATTGAAGTTGGGGTAATTATTGATGTCACTTTGAAAATCACTGCAAAAAATACATCTCATGGCTTTTAAAAAAAAAAATCATATAACATTTTTTTTAAAAAATTATATAATTTTTTTTTGTCATTTTAAAAATCATATTAAATCGTAAAACACCAAATATTTTCGATCAGTTTACGAAATATATATTAGCAGGAAATTGGTATGGGACATAAGTGTAATTAAGTGACCCACGGATGATAAAAGGTATAGATTAGACACATTGTATATATTTATCTCTATTAAGTTTAATTATATATATGGTAAAGTTAGTAGCTTTTCTAAGCTTCATATGGTAAAGTTAGTAGCTTTTCTACACTTATTAAAGCTTAATCAAGTTAAAGCTAAGATTAAGCTTTAACAAACTTATGAACAAGGATTTTCAACAGCAATTCATCTCAAGCTTTCAAATCTTGATAAATCCACTATTTCTCTTCTCTCTCATCACCGAATTTAAACATCTTGTTATAGCGTAAAAAAACAGTTTAATTTAATATCCATGTTAAACATATCTGACCTATACTCGATCCTTAACTAACTAATACATAAACTTTGTGTTATTAAATGTAGTCATAATCTATTTCGATTGACACATAACAAACTATTAACGCGCGTGGTTCTATTTGGATGAACTTAAAGAAGATCGATCTAGTCTAATCAATCAAGAGTGACATTTTTTTTATATAAGATAAGAATTCGAATTAATACAAGACAAAAAGTGACACATGAATCCAAGCTAGCAATGACCTTAAAGTCAATAAATTACGTAAAAAAAAAGCTTGATTTCAGAGTTGTAGACAGATGGATATGGAGGGCAAATGCAATGGATTGGGGTAATGGTTGGAGCAAGGTGAGCCAGATTTTGTAAATTAAGATCCATACCTAAATGTGTTTTTTGCTCTTCCAAATTTGGCAAATTCAACCTCCCTCTTTAAAACTGGGCTTCAAGATATGAATGTTTCTATACCCTAAAATTAGACACTTATTGATATTTTATACAATAGATATTTTTTATAAGGGCGGGCGCTTTATATCAAATCAATTAGGCACTTTAATTAATTTAAATCTTTTTTGATCATATGCTCCTAAAAGATGTATTGTCATTCATGTACGATTTTTCTAAACGGTGATTTATATAGGATTCAGAGACTAAATCCTATAAGAAATTGATAATCCTACTATAAGAAACGGATTTTCTATCATATGATTTTAGAGTATAATTAATAAAAAAAAAATCGATTTGTGAAATATTTTTTCTAAATACATTCAATTTAGTTATTTAAAAAAAAATATATTTTAGAGTTTACCCATTTTATTTCGACTAAAAAGAAAAATTGAACTTCTACCTCGTAGAAAACCGACCGTTCACATCTTATTAAAAACTATATAAAATATTAATGTTTTTTTACAATCAAATACTTATCAATAATAAATTTTAAATTGTATTTTTTAATATTCTATATAGTGTTTAATCCTTTAAAATAATTTCCGAAAAATCAAACGTATTATATTAATATATCGATTGGATGGAATGTCAAAGAAGTAATTTTTTTCCAATAAAATAATTAGATTATCATAGACTCTAAATCCTTAACCATTAACATATTTTTTTAATAACGCACTAAGATTCTCTTAACTTCATCTTCATCTTCCATAAGCCAGATAGTATTATTTTTTGGGGTAGAGCATAAGCCAAATACTCAAATAACGTAGAAGAGGTATGTCCCAATCATCCTTTCACTAATGGCAAGGGAAAGATGACATTTGTAAGAGATCAAGACTTCAAATCCTAATCTTTACATATAATTAGTGGATGCTTTAATCTCTATTACGCGTTAAAAAAATAAAAATTGTTTCCTACGTTTCTTACATTGGAAATAAAGTTTGAGAAAAAATATATCCTCATATTTTTTCCCCTTACGTTATACATTGGAGTTATTGTGGATGAAATAAGTACTACGGAGATATAAAATCAAAAAAAAAAAAAAAAACAAGTAGAAGAGGTAGGTGGGTCGGTGGAATAAGATTTTCCACGTACAACATGTGGATATGTGTTCTCCGGAGAGTTGTATGCTTATCTAACGCGCTCACCAAACTAAAATATCTCAACTTCAAAATATTTGATTTTAATGAAGATAAAAATAACTCGAGAAGAAGTAATCGAAGCCTATAAAACGAGCAAATACGACGTAAAATAATGTGTGTATTTTGGTTATAAAATGTGCTCAATGGGTTGTTTTTTGGGGTTTTGAAATGTGTTCTGTTTGAACATCAAGTGTGTAAATTTGAGTATACTACATACCTTACATATATAAACTTTCATAAAAATTAAGATAATTGTATTAGTTTAACTTTTTTTATAATTTCTTTTTCTATATTGAAATAAGGGCATCTAAAAAAAATGGTTATTTAGCTAATGAAGTAAAAACACTCTATACATACATTTTGCCGAAAACCATTGAAAATGATCTAACTTGTGTTACTATATTTCAACTTAGAAATTTTAAAATCGAACCAAGTACTTGCCTTTCAATATAAAATATACTAGTACTTTTCCCGAACCATGTTCGGGTTTTTTTCGATATATTTTCGATCGAACGTCAATTTTCAACCAATATACTTCTCACCTTGTTGTTCTTCGAAATCTTTGGTTGTCATGGTGAATTATATCAAACTCCCAAACTATATTTCATACCATGAAAAATAACAACTCGACCCAAACTATATCAAACTCCCAAACTATATGAAACTATGTTAATTAAGATGCAAGCTACATTGAATCCAAATACACATGATCCATAACAATTCCGTCATTCACAACAAACTAAAGACTTTTACTCAGCACATTTCACAACACGGGCATGAAAAAAAATATGGCCATAACAACAGCAATGGCATGTGTTAAACAGATCTAACAGCTACGCCATGAAATAAGTAT
This sequence comes from Persicaria tinctoria, assembly GCA_037127255.1. NCBI lineage: Eukaryota > Viridiplantae > Streptophyta > Magnoliopsida > Caryophyllales > Polygonaceae > Persicaria > Persicaria tinctoria. The sequence continues at coordinate 5,578,558 of JBANSL010000010.1, forward strand.
GGTTATAAGAACAGCAATCAACCAACACAACTCAACATTAATAAGCATTAATCCCGAATTCCAATCCCAATTCCTCTCTCAATTTCTCCTCTTTTTTTGTTCAATCTCAATCTTCGGGTTCGCGGCCAGGGGAGATGATGACGGGCGGCAGAGTGCCAAGCTCTGCCGGCGGGAGCCCCAGGTTTCTGACGGCGTTGCAAACAGGATTAAGGAGCTGGTTCGTTTTTTGGCTGCATAGTCGGCCGCGTTGCAAACAGGATTAAGGAGGGGAAGTTCACTCTTGATGGTGCTGACTACTCCTTGCCCATCAACAACCATCCGAATAGTCTCCATGGTATATATCATTCTAATTCATTTCAGGTTTCAACCTATATAAATTCGCTCTATGAATATAGTGTTTACAATATCCACATCTTGCTTTTAGTCATATACAATTAACCTGTTAGTAACATTAGAGTTTTCACCGTTCATAATCACCAAAAATACACTATACTGTGAGCATCAATCGTTTTGTAGCATGCGTCTGTCTCGAGTCAAGAAGCCTTAACTCAATCTTGTCTGTAAGTTTGATTCCTCAAAATTGCATTTCAAAATGTTATTTCAAAACCATAAATTCAGACAAATTGATTTCGGGAACCACTAATCTTTTTTTCTCGTGATTCTCTCTATGGCATTTTATCAAACAGGTAGAGTGCATGACTAAATGGTACTTCAAAACCATAAATGTCAGGAGCTTTTATTCGTCTAAACTTTATATGTAATCAAATACATGTAACTTCCTGAAATTGAAACCCCTAAGGCCCTAACCCCTAATTGAGTTTGAGTTGAGCCAAAATTATCAACCTCGGATTGAACTCAAATACCACATTCAATCTAACCAACAAATTGAGTCAGAATTCATGAAATTGAAAGAAGTAAATTTTGACAAAACTGAAAACTGAAAATGGAATAAAGTGAATACCTCTTTTGATGAATTTTCTAGTTATTTCTAAAACCTAGATCAATGACAAAAAAAAAGAGGGCGTTAAGGGTGTAACGGCCCGGAATTATGATTTCCGGGTTACGTTTCAAGGGATGAAACCCTTGTTCGGATCTTGCAATCCAGGTACGGGTCGAGGTTTCAACTCATTTCAAAGGTCAGTAATAAAGAGGGATTTCAAACCCTAAAGTATCGTAGGGCCGTTGGGTACCCTTAACCTGTCCTAAGACTATGTCGCGGAAACCATTTCAAACGGAAGTAAAGCGGAAGTACTCGATTGACCCAGGGTACCCGATGAGGCTGGGCTACCCTATGACCCTAGCAAAGACTCTAGGACTATCACAGATAACGGCCGTTCTGTTTACATACGCATAGAGAAATAGAATGCTCAACGATCGATGCAACCTAGCATGGTACTACATGGCATGCTGATCATGAATGCAAGCACCTAGTATATCATGCACCTAAAGTAGGGAATAGCTCTATTCAATCTGAGTAAGTTCCGAAGAGACTTACCTGAAGATGCAGAACAACAAGATAATACAAGCAAGGGCCCAAATGCAAGTTCAAAAGCAATACACACCTATCATCAAGTCAATTTCATAAGCTACGAGACCGATATTCATACATACGAAACCCAAGTTCTCAACATACTCAAAACCAACCGATAGTGAAACCGTTTTCCAAAACCTTTCCGATATGATCAACATCAATCAAAATCATTTTATTTCCAATCAAAACCCATCGATAAAATCGTACCAACCCTATTTTCCAAACTCTTAAATCCCAAATTAAGTCAATCTCCTATTCAAAACAATTCTCAAATCATGTCTGGCCAAAATCCCTTTATAAATATTAAATCTTTAATCAACTTACAATTTCATACCATTAAAATAATTCCGGCATTTTATTTTCCCAAAATCTTGTCTTTAATATTTCAAGTAATTTAAGGCAATGATAAACGATTCCAAAATAAACCCATTTTCACAACCCTTATTCATAAGTCAAAATCAACAAATCATTTTACAAATTCCAAAATCGCATAAAATACATCACATAATATTACTTTTAAATAATTTATAATATATAAAATTTCAGAATATAAATTTCCACAATCCGAATAATATATAATATTACAAAATAGCAAACATAACATATTTATATATGTAAAATAGTTATCAGCTAACCATAACCACAAAATAACCCAACCAATGTTCAGAAGCCCAAACCAAAGATAGGCCCAACCCTTTTAAACCCTGAGTCCGGATCCACCCCAAAGGAAAAAAGAGGAAGACCCGATCCAGCCTCATGACCCGGAAAGCCCAACTGAACCTTAGAGGTGGATGATGTAAAGGCTCGGATTTTTAAATCATAAATTCTCGGAAAAAGAAAAATCAAAATGAATTTAAAAGCGGAATTTAATAGAAAAACTCGCTAACCCGGATTTAAAGCTCATGGAACGAATTTTCGACCTAAAATAAAATTTTGAAAATTAACTTGACATGGCGACATCCTTTCTGAGATTTTTTGAAAAAACCTAATTGACCGAGAGAGCAGGTTTCAGGTTTTACCTTTCGGGTATTCTTAATTTGAGTTTGGGGCCACTCCTCTTGTCTTATTCCCCCCTTTCCTCCCCCACTTTGAATCTTTGACCAGAAACCCATTCTGAATCCTCCAGCTGCATTCATCCTCCTTTGGGTAGTCAATAGCTCCTCCCTTACTCCTCCCTCCCTCTCCTGTTACACCATTTCTAGCAAGCCAACAGGCCCTTGTCCTTGCTATCCTACCACGCCAAGACAGACTATCAGACACCCCCCTCTTTAGCTTGGATTCAAGTAGGACACCCCTCTCACATTACTTACCTCCCTCAAGATACATTCCCCATTTTTAGTCTCCACCATCTCTCCTTCCTCCTCTAACCCATCCCCCTTCGGTTCTGCAGCAAAAACAAACCGCCCCTCCTTGGCTCCTCGCCTCACACCGACACCACCAGTTCCAAGCGCCACCTCCATCTCCACCATCCTCCTGAAATTTAAAACTTGCTTGATTAACATCGGGTTAAGGGATTTTGAATGATGTCAAAAGGAACTAACTTGGATTTTGGGAAATTTAACGCGATTGAGAATTTCAATGATTTTGAAACCAAACCTTTTCGAACTAAGGACTCCCTTTGAACTTTTTCGACCCGAGCTTGCATTATGATGCTCCACGAAGTGGATACAGGCATTTTATAGGGGCCCTTATAGATTGCTTGCTAAGACTTAGTGGAGATGTCGTAATGGTTTTGAGTTATGATATAACCAAAAAGTCGGGGTAAGGATGTGGTAAGGGCCCATATCACACTCTCGCAACGACCTATTGGGGATATTATGATCATGACAACGATACCGTGAGAATCTCGTAGGGGCACTTATGAGGCACTTACCGGATCAATGGAGTGATCCTTGGACTCACCTACTTCCAACTAGGGCTGATCAACCGGTCTGGACCGGATCGGACCGGACCGGACATTCCGGTCCCGGTCCGATCCGTTGGACCGGAATTTTTGAAAACATGGACCGCGGATCGGACCGGGACCGAAAAAAATGGTCCCGGGTTTTCCGGTCCGCGGACCGGAAAGACCATCTGGACCGTAATTTCATATGGACTTTGTTTGCACTTAAATGAAAAAAAAAATCTGCATAACCCTAATTCAAGTTCAAATACAATCCATCCATTCAATCTGCAATCTGCATAACCCCAAATTCAACTTACAATATGATTGAAGTTTAAACTTAAAGGCAAAATCCAAGTACAAATTGAAACCTAGATTTGAAAATTGAATCTAGGCTCACTCATTCACATATATACAAATCGAAATTCCCTAAAATCAAAACCTAGATCTGAAAGTTTTTGGAAAAATTTATCTAACCCTAGATCTGAAATCTGGAAATATATATAAAAATCTGAGAAGAATGGGGAGATCAGAGATGGATCCCTACTGGTCTGGTGATGGGCGGCGAAGGGCGAGGGTGGTGGAGAAGGCTGAGAGCGGTGGCGAACTGGCGGTGGGCGGCGACGAAGGGCGACGACGACTAGGAGGCTGAAGATTGTAGCGAGGCCAACTGCGAGCACCGAGAGCGTGAACGGAGATCGTGAACGGATATTGAAGATCGAAGAGAAGAGGGATTGAGAGGGTGCTCGCCGGTCGCCACTCGACGGAGGAGAGAGGCTGCGTGAGAGTACTTGGTGAGTCGGAGGAGAGAGATTGCGTGAGGAGAGAGGTTGCGTGAGGAGAGATTGAAGGGAAGGGACACATCTTTATTTTATTTAAAAAAGAAAAAGAAAGAAAAGGAGGTGCTCATCTACTAGACCAGCGCTACCCCTGTTTTTTTAATATAAAACACACAATCCGGTCCAATTCCGGTCTGGTCCCGGGTTTGGACCGGAAACCGGAATTGAAAAATTCTTGGACCATGGACCAGACCGTAATGCTTCCGGTCCGATCCAAGACCGTAATTTCCGGTCTGGTCCCGGTCCGATTCCGGTCCGGTCTAATTTTTGCCCAGCCCTACTTCCAACTTCACCAATTTAATTACGGCTAGAATTTGAATGGTTGATCATATTTTGACCCGGCCCTGCTGTGGCACCCCTTTGTATTATGCTTTACTTCCGCTATTTGTGTAACCTTTGGTTTTCCACGCTTAGACTTATGACAGGTACAGGGGACTTCCCCGGGGATTCCAACGATCCCTTCGAATTTTGGGTATGAAATCCCACTTTAAAATGTTAGGATAGAATTTCAAACCTTCAACCTGTACTCGGGGCGCAAGATCCTAGCGAGGGGTTTTATCCCTCGAAACGTAACTCGGGAATCATAATCCCGGGCCGCTACAAAGGGTGCATACCAATTGCCCTCCTCCCGGCGCCGACTGATTCCGCTCGTCCAAGATTCCAACGGCGAGGCGAGAATAGGCGAGTGGAGTTCTAGTAGAGCGACGGCCAGGCGGCAAATCCGAGCGAAGAATTCATATTGGATCCACGCGAGGGAGGCCATGGATCTGGTAGAGCGACAGTCCGACGGTTACGGTTGACAGTAGAGCAACCGTCCGACGAGAGGAGATGCGAGGGAGGTCGTGGATCTGGTAGAGCGACGGTTCGGCGGAGAGGAGATGCGAGGGAAGCCGTGGGGGTGCGGCGCGGCGAGGGACCTCCACCTTCTCCGGATCTGGGTGCCCCGACCTCGAATCCGAGCGAGGGAGATGAACGGATGTGAGCGAGACTGCGATGTCGATTGTGGAGCGGCAATGAAGCTGATGTGAGGGATAGGGCTGTGCAGAAAACCCCGACACGACTGACCCGACACGAAACCGGGGTGATATGACACGAAAAAACACGACACGAAAAGGACACGACACGATAATGACATGAACCGTGAAAACACGAAAATTAATGGTTCGTGTATGGTTCGGGCAAATCTCGTTACCGGATACCCGACACAAACCATCGAACCGTTTATTTTTAATTTTTTTTTAAAAATATAGCGAGTTGTGTATTTATATATATTAGATGTAGTTAATTAGGATCACTAAGTCATGATAGCTCAATTGGTTGGCCGTGTGGAGAGAGTTTCAAAAGAGACTTGGAGTGGTGGGTTCGAATCCCATTACTTCCTAATTTTTTTGTGTAGGGTAAAAGGCTGAAAATTTGGCTTCATAGAAGGACACGTGGCACAATATTTTGTGAAGACATTGCTTCTAAAATAATAAGTATAAGGGGTGGATTTTAATAAATTTCTATTAATTTAAATAAACGGACCTCATCATGGATTCATGTTTTTATTTATCCTTTTTTTTTATAGTGTTAGGGTTAGGGGCCGATGTTATCGACTAAATAAGACAAGCTCATCTTTGAATTTATAAATAAAGAGCGGTTATCCAAGGTTCGAACCTGGGACCTTTAGATACTACCCGCAAGTCATTTCTTGTTGAACCATTACAGAATGGTTAATACCAGCTCATCTCATGTTTATAGACCCTCACCTAGTATAAATGTCATTAGTAAGATATCTCTCCTTTACCACTAGGGCTATTATATGAACTGAACAGCTCGACTCGACTCGGGATCGGCTCAGAAAAGCTCGACTCGAGCTCGCTCACTTATTTAAACAAGACGAGCTTGAACAAAATTTTAAGCTCGGTTGAAAGCTCGGCTCGTTCAAATAAAGCTCGAATTCTATGGAATTTCTAAAATTTTCTTTAAGTTAACATGTTATAACCAAGTAGAACTATTTAAAGTTCGAAAAAAGCTCGGCTCGAGCTCGTTCATTTCCTAAACAAGCCGAGCTTGAACAAAATAAAAAGCTCGTTTAACAAACGAACAAGCTTGAACATGTCAAGCTTGACTCGTTCAGCTCGAATAACACCCCTATTTACCACTGGAATAATATGTTTTTTTTTTGAATTCATGATTGATATGTAAATCCTTCAAAAACCTCCTTCATCCTCTTCTTCTTTTTCCCTATTGACTATACTATGTGGGCTTTTTTCTTACATCTATGATTTTCAAAAGCCCAGATCGTGAAGTGAAATTTCTATTTTGTAGGCCCATTCAGTATATCAAGTAGCTTTCTGAACAAGGTCAGTCCAAATATGAGGCAAAAGCCCAGTTAAATTTGACAAAGATAATTGTTTCATCCAAATTATTTACAACTAGTGCAAGTGCCCGCGCCACCTTGTTGAAAATTAGTTTTGAATTAATCACATATATAGATGCTTAAAACATAAGAAGTAGTTTAGCATATTATATAGATATACAGATATATAGATAAATTATAATGAAATTTTATAAGAAGACAATATTATTATATAAAGTATATAAATAATAATAGATAAATTATAGTTTTGAATTAATCTCATTGCTTAAAACATTGATATATTAAAGGATGTATTAATTAGTTGACTAAAATAAATTGATTATGTAATAATTTAACTTCTATAAAATAATATTTTTTTCATTAATTTTTTTTACAGAGTCTTATATATATTACTAATAAGTATATAGGTATGTAAAAAAAATTAATAAAAAAATTATTATTTTATATAGTTTTTAACTCATTAAAAAACGTGTCAAAAGTCAATTGACTTATATTTCCGAAGGGAAGTAGTATCATACAAGATACATGTGAATCATACCTATTGTGTCAGCATCCTCCCCCACTCAATTATTTTTTATTTACACATCTTGCAGCAATACAAAACAGTTTTAATAATTGCCTCAAAGACAAGGAAGCCATTGGCAGCTACAGATTATCAATGAAGATGAGTGTGGGATATCAAGTCGTCTTCTTCCTCATCCTCTGCTTATTCAGACTGTCATCTGCTGCTGACGGGTTCACTCGAATCCCAAATGCAGACGATGAAGTCGACGAAGACGACGGTGTCAAGAGATCGGATTTCCCAGCTGATTTCCTCTGGGGCACTTCTACTTCTGCCTACCAGGTCCATTTCAGTTTCTCCCTTTCTTTCAATTTTGCTATCAATCTTGTTTTTTGTGGGCTTTGAATTGAACTGAAATCGGATCGGATCGGATCGTGTAGATCGAAGGCGGATACCTTGAAGGTGGGAAGAACCTCAACAATTGGGATGTTTTCTCCCGTGTTCCTGGTAGAGTTCCATATCTGAACCTCTCGATTCAATTTTAATGGTTGAGATTTAAAATCAATTGGATTTTTAGCGATGGTTATTGCTGTACGGATATTCATTGGGAGCCCGAGAGCAGAACCGGATACCCGTTCTAAGTAATAGTAGCTCCCCAGTTACAATTAATTATTTTGGATATAAATTCACATTTAAAAAATTATATTTCTACCCTATATACTTATATTAACATGTCTATAAAGGATGAAGAACTTCATTTGGAGATGCTGTAGGGGGATCCTCCCTACAAAGGCTCTATTATGTAAGAGAGGAGTCAATGTCGAACCATGGTGTGATGTGTGCGGTAAGGAAGAGTCTGTCATGCATGCCTTATTTGAATGTAGGTGGGCAAGAGAAGTGTGGAGAGCGTTGCCGGGGATGTGTAAAGCGGGGAAGAAGGCTAGGGATTTTATACAGTGGATGGAAAGGGTGGAAGCTCTTCATGAAAAAGAAAGCCTTAGTCTGTGGGCTTATACGGCAGTCAGTGTGTGGCATTGGAGGAATAGGCGCCTGTTCGAAAGCTTACGAGAGGACCCGGGGCGCATCATTGACGAAGCGTGGGAGAAGGTGCAATTACACACAATGAAGAGTAGAGTATCAACACAAGCTGGCTTTGAACATGGTGAGGAGAGGGTGTATGCTAGATGGGGGTTGCCTGAAAACGGAGTAATTAAAATTAATTGTGATGCTTCATCGTCGGTGGAACGAGGGTGTGGTGTTGGGAGCATTGCAAGAGACTCCAATGGAGCGATGATCTGGGCAGCTGCAAAACAGATACAACAAGGGTCAGATCCATTGGTGGCGGAGTTGGAAGCAGTAGTCTGGGCTATGGAGATTGCAAGGGAGAGAGAGCTACCTTCGGTGTTGATTGAATCAGACTGTCAACAGGCCATAACGCAACTTCAAGGCCAAGGCTCGTATAGGGGAGCTGTAGGAACGCTACTACACAAGGCGAAACGGATGGCTCGAAACTTCAACAGCTGTAGGTGGCAACACGTTCGAAGGAATGGCAACAATGCAGCGCATCATTTAGCGCAGCTACGACCTACTGAAGCTATGTTTATGTATTCTGAATTTGATTTACCACAAGACTTACTTGACATTGTTTTTGAGGATTTAATGGGTATGGAATGAAAGTCATGGTTTATCAAAAAAAAAAAAAAAAAACATGTCTATAAACTTTTATTTTGAAAAAATATGTTTTAATTTTCCATAATTTTTAATACTAGTATTTTTTTATAATAAAATTTTATAAACATGATAATATAAGTGTATAGAATACAAATATAATTTTTAAATTTTTTTAATATAAATTTATAGATGAAATAATTAAGTGTAACATCGAGTGTAACACCGATCCTCACCGGTTACTCCATCTGTTCGGCAAAATATGTCGTTTTACTATTCATGCCTGATTTATTAGGGGATAAAAAATTATATAAAATACCTAGTTTTTAAATCATTTTTTTTAACAATTTCGTAGTTACTATTAATAAAGTACAAATTTATTAAAAAAAAATTATAAAATGATGGATATTTTACATATGTTTTATCATTTTAAAAAAGCTTACGTGAATAATAAGTGACATATTTTGGCGACGGCGGGAGTACTTTTTTGATGTGATCACAATTTGCAACTAATGAGAGCTTTGATGGAGCAGGTGGCATAAGGAATGGCGATACCGGAGACGTTGCCGATGATCATTACCATCGTTTCATGGTATAAATCGTAGCTTATTGTTGAATGAAAGAGGAGTACGTCGTCAAACTTATATGTTGTTCATTATCTTTATTTCTTTATGATACAGGAAGACATTGACATTTTGCAATCACTTGGAGTGAATGCTTACCGTTTCTCGATTTCATGGTCCCGAATTCTACCAAGTCAGTCCACGTGTACTAAATCCGATGCAAAACATCTGTCGTCTTAGAGTGTTAATTTGTAAACTTTTTGGATTGATGTTTGTATAGGAGGAAGGCGCGGTGGAGTTAACCGACGAGGCATCATGTTCTACAACGAAATCATCGACAATCTCTTGCGCAAAGGTTACATTTTAGCCCTCTTTACACCCTTTCAGAACCAATCTGATGTTCATAATACATTCAATTCGCTCACGAAACAAAGTGAAAGTCTAATTGAATATATGCTTGATCGCGATAACTACTCTCTATGGTTCATGTCGGCGCTCGAAACCTTTGATCTTGAACACTATGTTCTGGCTCCGACTCCACCTTCGGAGACTATCCCAATCAGGAGCATATTACAGAAGAAGAGGGACAAATTTGTTCTATTGTGGATCAAATCCACCCTTTCTGAACGAGCCCTTGCGACGTGCCCGATTGAGCCACCAATGCAAGGGCACGTTCAGAGAAGGTCGATTTAATTCACATCAGAACAAATCTATCTCGCTTCTTCCCCAAGACATACTCTGTTGGTGGATTCGGAGCTAGAACATAGTGTTCAAGATCGAAGGTCTTGATCACCGATAAGATCGTGGTTTGCCAAAGGCAGTAATGGATTCTGATGAGTGTATATATTTCTTTCCAAAACAAGAATATATATATATATAACACAAACAAGAAAAGAAGATAAGCTAAAATCCCTATACGTCTGCACACAAAGTGGAACTAATTTCCATCAGTTGAGATCTTCTCAATGTGTTACCACCGTTTGTTACATTTAATTATTTCGAATATAAATTCATATTAAAAAATAAAAAAATATTTATATTATATATACTTATAATAATATGTCTATAAATTTTTATTTTGAAAATATATGTTTTAGAAAAAAAAAATTATAAAATAATCAATCTTTTAATTATCCATAATTTTTAATACTAATAAATTTTCATCATAAAATTTTATAAATATGTTAATATAAGCGTATAGAATATAAATTTAATTTTTATAATATAAATTTATATATGAAATAATTATGTGTAACACATTTGACCATTTCTAATAACCGTTGTTAATGAGTTAAGCAGGAATCAAGCCATTTGTGACCATCGTTCACCATGACCACCCGAACCAATTCGAGCAAGAATACGGGGCCTGGCTTAGCCCTCTCATTCAGTAAGGCTTTGAGTACTCTTATGTTGTAACCATATGATGAGCTTCGCCATCTTCATTAATTTCATGGTCACTTGCAGGGAAGAGTACGTCGAATTTGCAAAGACTTGCTTCGAGGAATTCGGTGACAGGGTCAACTACTGGACTACCATAAACGAGCCTAACGTTTTCTCAATATTCGCTTATCTCCGAGGACTTTACCCTCCCGCGCATTGCTCCTTCCCTTTCGGCAACTGCACTGCTGGCAACTCCAATGTCGAGCCCCTCCTCGTCGTCCACAACATGCTTCTCGCCCATGCCAAGGCTGCCTCCCTATATCGTCGCCATTACCAAGTAACTAACTGATTTCAACACATAAGCACGGTGAGGTTCCATCATGAAAGCAGTACATTTCAACTATAATGTATATGTTGTTCTTGCAGCCTAAACAAGGCGGTGTTATCGGAATCGTAGTCTCTGCATTGATGTTTGAGCCTTATAGCGACGATGAATTTGATCACCAAGCAGTGAGGAGAGCCCTCGACTTCGATTCTGGATGGTAATCGGCGTTATAGACAAGCAAAGATTCGTTACATTTTCATCAACTCTAAGACATAAGAGGATGTTTTTTTTTTGTGTGTGTTTTCGTGTCGGATTCTAGGGTGTTAGACCCCCTTGTACACGGGGACTATCCACTCGAAATGCGACGGTTGTTAGCGATGGAGCTGCCGGAGTTCAGCAAGGATGAGAGGAGCCTGGTCAAGGGAAGCGTTGACTTCCTTGCAATCAACCATTACACAACCTTGTACGCCATAGACTGCCTCCACTCTCCTTGTGCTGACCAGTTTTCGACACCTATTCGAGGCTACGTTGAGACAACTGGCGTGCGAGATGGCATTCCCATCGGAGAGTCGGTAAGCTCACTCTATACCTCATAGTAAGACTTCCTTGCAAGATCCATCTAAATCGGCTTTCCTTAATTAATTCACTATCCTAGAGCGGAATGAGTCGGTTCTTCACAGTTCCGAGGGGAATGGAAAAGACTATGATTTACATCAGTAAGAGGTATCCCAATCTGCCTATCTTTGTAACCGAAAACGGTGAGTAATTCGGCATTCAACAACCTCATCATTTTTTGTTCATCATGTGGTTTTCTGACCGATTTTGTTGGCTAGGATACGCGGATAAACAAGGCGAGATCAACGTGATGGTAGACGATGCAAGGATCCGATACCACAAAGGCCATGTCGCTGCACTAGCTAGGGCAATAAGGTAACGAATTTTCGGTCTAGAGTTTGATGATACACACACTTTGAAGAATGAAAATGTTAGGTAAATTGATGAATGGGGCAGGAAGGGAGCCAATGTGAGAGGCTACTTTGTGTGGACCTTGATGGATAACTTGGAATGGGCAATGGGCTATAGCATTCGGTTCGGGCTCTACTACGTGAACCGCACGAGCCTCACACGAGTTCCTAAGCTCTCCGCCGTTTGGTATTCGAGTTTCCTCGCGAACCAAACGTTTCGTCGCCCTCTTCCTCTTAGATCCGAATCTCTAAAGTCGGATGCTTGAAGGCTGTTGATTTGTGAACCAATGAAGAAAATGCTCTGTATATGATTATATGTTGTTGTATTAATCAGATGGTGGACCATTTGGTTTGTGAGTAATCAAACTATATTTAGAAATGAAAACATCCCCTCTGCAGAGGGTATTAAAAAAATGATCACGGATATAATATTGAAAACTGGAGAAGAGCCAAGATATGGAATGAGACGGAAAATGACGGCTTACAGAACCAAATAAGGTAAAAGGTCCCTCAATGAACAATAGGAAAACCTATCGCTGGAGGAAACTTCCGAAGGGCAAATACAAGTTAAACTTTCACGGATCTTTTAAATCAACCTCAAACAGTTCCATTAGATACATCATCAGAGATTGGCGTGGCGACCCTATCAACATTGGTGGTAAAGCTATTAGTGGACAATCACCTCTTATGGCGGAAGCACTAGCCCTACGTCATGGGATAGAAAAAACTAGAGATTTAAAGATAACCAATCTAATAATTGAAGGAGACTCAAAGATTATTTACGGACTATCTAAGATCACAAGTTGGGTGTCCTTGAGAAATAGAAATGGTTATGTTAGATATCCAAACCCTTCTTCAAGGAGTAAATCATGTGGACATATCCCATAATCCCCGTATTGGTAATCGGGTAGCGGATAATTAAGGTTGCTCACCTTTGCTACTCGACTAGGGGACCAGAGCTATACTTGGACTCAGGTCTTCTCGACCTCATCCGACAGGATGCTTTCGGATAGGGTATTCCTATCCGAATTATTACCTAATAAAAAAATACAAGATACATGTGTGCTCGGCTTGGTTGGTGCGCGTGATGCGCTTGGGCGTGCGTGCCCCCCCCCCCCCCCACGTCGTATATTACCCACCGTAATTTAACATGGTATCAGAACCGAGGTTCGGCTAAGTGCGGTGTGGTTTGGATTCCTGGTCTTAATTGGCTGGCCGGCCTTAAGGCTTGATTCGTCAAGTGCAACTGGCAATAATGCGTGGCCAGACAGTTGCACTTGAGGGGGGTGTGTTGAGAAAATATGATAATTTGTGGGATAAGGATTCCACATTGATTAAAAATTGAATCCAAGTCTTGCATATAAGCCGGTGGGCTACCCCACCTAACACCAATTGGTTTTAGGATGGAACCCCGCTCGGCTTGTGTGTTCGGCTTGATTGGTGCGCGTGATGTGCTTGGGCGTGCGTGACCCCCCACGTCGTATATTACCCACCATAATTTAACAGTCTTCCACCACCCTTATATTTTATGTTGTTATACCATCCAAAACCGATATGGAATTGAATGACAATTTTTTTCATCCCAACAACATGCAATGAGATCGACATTTTATGTTACAAGGGGAATACGAAATGGCCATTACCGACCATCTTTTTATTGTATGAATTGTAGCTTATCATTGAATATGAAAGGAGTAGTCCATCACCTTATAGGTTGTTCAATCAAATGTCTTTGTTTCTTTCCGATGTAGGGAAAAATTTTGCATGTATAAATGATTTTTTTTTTGTTTGCATGTATTCGAAAAAAATATGAAATTTGTGATTTAAATAGTAATTTTTTTAGAAAAAGTTAAGGAAAAAATATCAAAAAAAATGAGATTTTTATATGCATATATTAATAAGAATATTTTTGTTTAAATATATTGAAAAAAATCTTAAATTTGTTATTTAATTGAGCATTTTTAGTAGAAGAAAACAAATAAACAAAAATTGTAAAAAAGTGAAGTTAAAGGGATTTGAACTCATGTTTTTAAAAGTAATAAATACTCATCCTAACCAACTAAGCTAAGTTATCTTTGTTATTTTTTATTTTTTATTTTTTTATGAACTATATATTCGAGATCAGATAAGCCTAATTCTCGAGAGGTCGGTGAGTCGGTAGAAGAAACTCGTCTAAACATATAGAAAAAACAGATAAAGGCACATTGAACAAGCAGAAACAAATTTAACTCTACAAACAAGACATCTTAAGCAAATCTACTCCCAACAGGTTAAGAACGCCGACGAAGAACGAAGTCAAACCCCACCTAATAATAGTAACACCGCGGGTCAGTGGTACATGTAATTTTTTTTTTAAAAAAAAAACTCTTTTATTCCTAAACTTAGTGAGAAAGGGGTGTTTCACAAGGCCACTAGATTTCTGTTGGTTTTTTTTGCCGAGATCTTTTTTATTCGGGTTTTTTTCATTTTATATTTGTTTATTTCTAGTCATATCATGACGGTTAGCCCGTCTGTCGATTCCCTCAGGCCTCTCGTTTTTTCAGATTTCTGTTGTGGTCTGTGATTTCGAATTATTTCCTTTCCCCAAAAAAAAAACACTAGATTCGCCACTACCCGCCGGAGCTTTTAGGCATCATATATAGGTTGTGTGGACCGCATAACACAATGTGATGTGACGCATTCTTCATAAATTCGTAATCTATTGAGAGTTGAGACATAGTACATGTGTTAAGGCCGCAGTTTTCATCGATAGAGAATGGTAGGAATTGGGGACGAGAAAGGTAGTTGGCTACCCTATCTCTATTCAATTTGGCACCCCGCCAAGAAGATTCATCACCAGATAACGCCTGTTTCATCCCCAAACATATACTCTAACCAATTGCCATTGCCATACCATCTCTCATCTCTTTCAATGTGAGCCGAGAAACCCGAAAGTTCAAGGCACCACCGGAGTCGAGAGGATCGATGGTCATCGGAGTGGAGCTAGTGTTGATGGTGGTGGGGCTGTGGGGAGTTTACCTTCGTCCCTACCTTATGAGGTTTTGGGAGGAAGCTCTTCATGAGGTTTGGTCTTAGTTTTTTTTTTTGACAATAGGCAAGAAGTAGATCAACACAGTGATCTTGAAGCCATCAAAAGATGGCTTGGAAGACGAGGTTTGGTCTTAGTTTTTCTATTGGTTAATTAACTCTGTTTCTCTAAATTGTAAATTGTGGCGCACTCTGTTTAAAGTTTTGAAGTTATCGAAAAGAGTTGGTGGATTGAATCTCTTTCCTTACCGTCGTTGTTGCTGAAGGTTGTTTGAATACAACTCTTCGGATTGTGTCGAGAGGCATGTATCGAAGCATGTGTAGCGTGGTGCAAATAGAGAAGCGCGTAGATAAATTATGTTGCGTTAATGTCTTGATTTTATTTGCTTATGAGGATGGGTGTCGTAATCGATCTCTTAATGACACTCATCTCGTATTCGATTTCCGTTAGACATAATATAAAGGTTTGACATCTCAATGACATAGAAGTAGGATCATACGCCTATTTTTATTTTTATTTTATTTTTTGATGATTAGAAACCCACCTTTGATGACAAACCCGGGACATGACAATGTACACATAACACAGCTCAATTCAATTTCAAATAATGCAATATTTTCTTTTAATTGCTTTGGTTTAACCCAAGGGCCCAAGTTATCTAAATTCTTGCTGAACCAAGGCCCAACCCAGTGTTGGATACAAAAGTAGATGGACTCTCAATTTGGAGAGGTTTATCCGACAAATTCAAATATTTTTATTATGAAAAAAAACTACTCCCTCCGGTGGGAAATAAATTATATTTGACTTTTATACACGTAGTTTTAGGAGCTAAAAACTATATGCAGTAAAAAAAAATTAATTATTTTTTTTCACAATTTAATACTTATTAGTAATAAATATTAAATTGTGAAAAATAATTAAAATAAATAAGATTTTATATAATTTTTAACTCGTAAAACTAAGTGCACAAAAGTCAAACATCGTTTATTTCCGACTGGAGGAGTACTAATATTAATTATAATGTTGAAACTTCTTTTTTTTTTTTTTACCTCCATTGGTTTTAGACATTTTTTTAAGGTTTTAGACATTTTTTTTTACCTCCATTGGTTGTTTTGGGTGTGTGTAAATGTATACATTTGAGCATGTGATGTGCAAATTTGAGCATATTCCCCGTGTGTAGAAGCTTTTACCAAAAGTAAGACAATTTCATTGATTTATTTTTTTATAATTTTATTTTCCTTTTTTGTTTTAAATGAATTGTATTTGAATTGTGTATAAAAAATGCGCGCACATTCATCACAATAGAGCAAATTCCTAAAAAGTGGTGTGTATTTTTACACATCTTGTACAAATGTGTACATTTTAACCAAAACCGTTGTGGATAGTCTTTGATATAAATTAAAAATATATATAATTTTAATTTATTCCATTGGTTAAAAAATGTGAAAAAAAATTCATAATTAGTTGAAAATTTATGTTGATTAAGTGAAAATATAAAAATTAAGATGGTGATAAAACCTAAGCAAAAAAATATTTATTTTTAATAGTTAAATATACATAAACAAACATTTTTTTTAAAAAAAAAAACAGAAAATATAAAGGCTTCAAATTGAAGATTACAAAAGGATGCATAATGCATTGGATGCGGTTTGTCCGATCCTCCTCCCCATCTATCACATGGTTGCAGCTTGCATTCAGATAAGAAGGTGCAAATACAATAAACCAGTTAATGATATACACTGTATATTTAAAATGTTTTCAAGGTCAACTTGCACAAATAATTCTATTCTGCATTTTCTGAATCTGTAATGAATGTATCAAATCCTTTTTGTCCGCCAATAAATCTCCATAACTGTTGTGGTATTCTTGTCCTCCCTTTCAATAGAGGGAAATTCTGTCAAAATAGTCTTTATCTTTTGATCTAAGATCAGTAGTTGAGAAAATAGGCCAGTTATTGTATATATAGGAAGCACTTATTATAGGTTGTGTTCACTGTGAGCGAATGGGATCACCGTTGTCAAAACCGACTGCCTCATAGACAATGTTATAGGTTTTGCTTAGGTTAATTCTTTTCAGAGTGCATGTTCGTGTTGATTGCGCTCTTTTTTCTTTATTTTCGGTTTATATTGTATGTTCGACGGTTCATCCGTCAATCGACTTATCAGCCTCTTGAGTTTCAACCATCTATGCTACACGTTTGCTTTGTATCATAGCCCCTCTTTTAGTATATATACAAAAAAAAAAAAAAAAAAAAAATCGGGGGCTCAAGCCACCGCATGACCCCCTGCCTCCGCCCCTGGGTTGATGGTATATTTACCAAGATCCGGTGTTATTCAATTATTTTACCCCCTAGAGAAAGGTACTGATTGCCTTAACGAATCTAGTTCATATTTAAATTAAGATTCATTAATCATTATTTTAACCATTCCCCTCCTTCCCCCATTTTTCACATAAAATTTGTTACATTTCTCCACATTTCATACCCTAATTTTATGGAGGGTAACTATTTTCCCTATGATGCTCTAATAATCCCCTCCATCCCCTCTTCTAGACTCAGAAAAAATGATGATCATATATATTTTATATGTCAAATTTAATTTAATTCATTTCCTTTTCATTCTCTCCTCTGGAAATAAACGACCCCTTAGTCTCATCCTAACTTCTTAACGCTAGCTCACAGAGACTTAGGGTTTGTTTGGCGTGTTAGAGATTAATCTGTTCAAGATCATAATCTAGCTTAAAATTAAAACCTATATGAAAATTTTGATGAAAATTTAACTTTTGTGGATAGATTAAAACAGTAAATTCTTGTTTGACATGAAAAATTACACGGAGTTTTGTAAAACTATTTTTTCAAAAACCGCGAAAAGCTTTGCCATAACGTAATCTTTGAAAAACTCGAATAAGCTTGTGCCAAATAGACTCGATCTTAATTAGTGATGGGTTAATGGGATCCGATTCCACTCAAATTCCTACCTAATTAAAAAAAAACCGGTTTACTTTATACACGGTCAAAATATCGCCAAATACATGGTGACTGCATATACGATTTGAAAGCCGTAAAAATATCCGTTGTCACGGTTTTGAAAACCATGGAAAATTAACCCAGCTAAGGTTTCACAAATCATGCGATATATATATGTTCCCTTTTCAATCACCAGTCAAATAAGGGGTAAAGATTGCAAAAAAAAAAATCCCACAATTTTGAAAGTTATAGTAGTAGGAGTTGTTTCTTCTTCTTCTTCTTTAATCTATTTTATTGGTTTTGTTTAGGATAATATTTCTACGGTTTTTGAAACCGCGGTCAATATCGTGCATCGAGATTTTCGCCGTCCTAATAATAACCCAAAAAAATTGTAACATCCGGAGTATATTACATGTATACATGTAAGGTGAGTTTTGTAGGTTGGTAAAATTAATGGCAATGGCAGATTGGCAGGAATGTTCCCGGAAAAAATCAAAGGGCCATGATATTGAAGGAGAGATGGAACTGAAGGGTGGGGTGTACGTTAAGTGTGTTGTTTAGGGTTACATCAATAAACTCAAAGGAAGCACGCATGTGGAAATGACAACCACACAGAAACAGGTCATTCATTCTCTGCGTCCAGCTACCTCTCTTTCTACGCTTTCTTCCTTCCTCTGCCTCCTAAAATACTTCCTTTTGAATTTTGATAGTTACGGTTAATAAGTACGAAATTGTAAACGATTTATTTTGCCGAACTGGAGAGTAAGAGACTAGGAGTAACCTCAACAGGTTCTCCATACTAAGTTTGGTTTTGATCCAACAGATTCTCCATCACATTCTCCAAAATAGAAAATAAGAAGAAAAAATTGAGATCATTTTCTAAATTTGGAGAAAACTCTATATATTTTGGGGTAACTCTATAATGGAAAAGCTGTTGGAATTTGACCTAAAAAAATTCAGAATATGTGAATTATAATTCTCCATTTTGGAATTTTTTTTAGGGAAACTCTTGGACATGCTCTAAGGACTAGATTGGGTGCTAAATGCATGAAGTTTTTTTTTTAATTATTATTAGAGTAAATTATAGAAAACAATACACTAAATATCAAGTTTTTCACTTAATCACGTATTAAATACAATTTGTTAACAAATCATTACTTACCCATGATAAAATTATGTCAAAGTTTTTTTTTTAGAAAAGATTATAAATGACCAATATACCCTTTTTGAGGGATTGAACATTCGCATTTGTGCATATTTTATGAAAATTTTGCAAATTTAAGGTAATTAACCATTAATTACTACGGAGTAATTCCGATAATAAGTTGTTAGAGATGTGAATGAGACCAAAAAGTGTCCCACATTGGAAAGTTGAACATACCAAGCCCTATTATATGAGTCGGTGGGTTACTCCTTCTATTGCCAATTGGTTTTAGAATGGAACCTCACTCGGCTTGTGTGCTAGGCTACTAGCGCATGTGCGCTTGTGCACACGACCCCCAGTCATCGGCCCGAGTCATCAAGCTATTGTTGCTACAGTCGCCGAACTTGCTTGGATTCAGCAGCTGATCTTCGGCATCGTCTGTGTGTTGTCCCTATGGTTCTCTGCGACAGCCTCAGTGCCACGTTCCTCACCAAGAATCCGGTTCTTACCAGCAAGTCGAAGCACATTCCCGTTGACTTTCATTTTGTCCGGGAAAAGGTCGAAGCTAACGAGCTCAGTGTCCGTCATATTAGTTCCAAGGATCAGACAACTGACATTTTCACCAAGGCACTGAGCAATCACCAGTTCGATATCATTTTCTTCGATCCAAGCTTCATGTTCGTGCCCCTCCATGAGCTTGCGGGGGGTATTAGAGAAAGAATATTACGGTTATGATTTGCTATGGAAATATCTCATTCTGTAAAGATACTCTTGATGTAATTATTGGTATATATATACATCCTCTCGTTGAGATTCAACTCAACTGAGATTACAATCATTAACGTAGTCTTTTGTAAGTCTTCCTTTAATTTATTAAGTACAATTGATACCAAACCCTAAACTTAACTTAGTGATAAAATGGAGATGGTTAATTTTTTTTTTTTTTGGTGAACATGGAGATGGTTAATTGATAGCAATAGGCCAACTAATTAGGATAAACGTATCCCCACTGCATTTTGGCGTTTAATTACATTGATGGATGACTTCGGTGGCCTCTGAAATTCTCCCACCAATAATATTACCGGGTATTATACATTGACACAATGTTATATAAAAAAAAAATTAGGGTATTATCGTCTTACTTACTTTGTCAATACTAGATGTGATAGTCGATCATAGAGTAGAGAATATAAAATTGGAACCAACAAGTGGACAATTCGAACCAAGCCGCCCTACCAAAACCACAAACTATAAAGAAAAATAAGAAAAGAACGTTTGGGTGGTCTAAACCACCATTCACCATCTACAAAATAAATGTAGATGGTTCGGTTAGAGGTCCCTCAGACTGTAATTTGGAGGTATTACTAGGGATAGTATGAGATATGTTATTGACATTTTTCAACATAAAGCATGTTTGAGTTCTATTCTGCAGACAGATGCTTCCACATTCTGCTTAGGTGTCCAAAAAGCCACGGAGAAAGGATTGAGGAAGGTCATTATATATTGAAGGAGATAATTTGAAGGTGGTCCAAGCAACTAATGACATACAACACCAAGATTGATTGGAAGATTTACAGAACGATCGAGAAGATATCAATATAATGAAGGACAATTTCGATAAGATTGAATTTCAGCACTGCTTCAGAGAATCAAACGCAACAGCCAATTACATTGCTAGACATAGAGGTACTTGTAATATGTCTACTCTCCCCTTGCATAGGGATTTATTTAGCATCATCTATAAGGATGATCCAGAACGAACCCTGTCTCGGCAGGGCATTATGATGTTTGCCTACAGACAAAAAAAAAAAGAGTAGAGAATATCAAAATTTAATTAACTGCATTTATAAAATAGGAAAAATTGCAGGAAACCACCCCTTAAATAGGGTGTTTTGCATAAACCACCCTTAAAACTAAAATTGCACAAAACTACCCATTAAAACTATTTTATTAGCAAAATCACACCCCTCACCCAATTTTAATTTCGTTAATTGAATGTTAAAGTGCATGAAAAATCAATTATATCCCTTGTTTTATTATTATTTTACTCCAAAGAATCAATATTAATTAATTATTAAAATTTTAACATGTTTTTCAAAAGTAAAAACTCAATAAAATATCAAAAATAATAATAATTTCATATTGATCAGTAAAAACACTCTAAAAAGTTGATATAATTGATGTTTTATATATTTAAAAAAAGTATATATTACTAAAGGGTTACTCGAATAAAAGAAAATTTTAAAAAATAATATTTCATATAGTTTTATTATTCTAAAAATATGTTCATTATTCCGTACACATTTGTAGAATAATATAAAAACCATATGAAACATTTTTTTTCTTTTCCTCAAGTATCATTTAGTAATACACATTTTTTTTAAACGACATAAATTGCACATCAACATAGTTTTTTCACAAGTATGAATTTTTTTTTTAAAAAAAATAATAACAAGGGGTATAAATTACTTTTCAAGCACATTAACATTCAGTTTTCTACAACTTGGTGACAGGTATTAATTTGCTAAGAAAATGGTTTTAACAAGTGATTTTTTGCAATTTTAGTTTTAAGAGGTGGTTTCACGCAAAGTACCCTATTTAAGGGGTGGTTTTATGCCATTTTGCCTATAAAATATGACTTTTCATTATCAAAATTTAAAAAATTAAATATTAGTGTATAAAAAAATGGGAAAACTAATTAAAATACCCCCACCTTTGAGGGTATGGTAAAAATATATCCTCAACTTTCAAATGTAACAAAAATATCCCGACCTTTGAGGGTAGTGGCAATATATTACCCTGTGTTTTCTCACGGGTCAAAATACTAATAAGACAGCCTACGTGATTTTTTTTTTGACAAGACAACATACGTGAAGCTTTTTTTTACAAATTAGCACTAAAATTTGGTTTTCTTATGAAAAAAAAAATGATAACAAATTAAACCCGAAAAGCGAAATCGATTCAACCAAACAACTAATCTAGTCAAAATTGCCTCAAATTAACATAACACGACTATTCCTAACACCAAACCGACAACAAAACTAAACCAACAACAACGAAGAGGGGAAAAAAACTTACCCACCCAAATCCGTGAACGAATCAAAGGGGAAGAAGATGTGAGAGAGACAGCTCAAGATAGTCGACCACGAGGGAGGAAGACTGACATTGAAGAGGAACCATAAGCTACCTAGAAGACCTGAAAGACAATTCAAGAGACGACCACGGTCCACGGAAAAAGATATGAGGGAGGAGAAGACGTTGGGTATGAACCCGGTCCAACTCTTTATTTTTTTCCTAAGGACACTGTTTAAGAAAAACCTTGTAAAAAATCCGCGTAGGGTGTCTTGTTAGCATTTTTGACCCGTGAGAAAATACAGGATAATATATTACCACCACCCTCAAAGGTCATGATTGAAAGTTGAGTATATATTTTTACCACACTCCCAAAGGTGGTGGTATTTTAATTAATTTTACCTAAAAAAATTAATTAAAGTACATGATCGATCGCTTTTTTTTTTTTTTTGGGTGAGGGGGCTGTGAGCCTGTGTATGTAACTCGATCACTGCTTGATTCCTTACCTCTTGCTCACTCTAGGCCTCTAGGGGTATACTCGATCATAAAACATTCACAGAAGAGGGCATATAAACAAAACTATTGTAAAAAAACCCATACTTAAATTATACCCCGTACATTTTTTTTAATAATAAATTATATAATATCTAAATAAATTTTAATATAAAATATTTGCATGAAAAAAAATTATACTTAAATTATGTATTATTATAATATTATGAAATATAAATTTCCCATATATATAAAAGTTAAGGCCATCATTTAATTTTATTAAGTATTTATCTGTTTATATAAAATCTTTTTTTTATCACAATATATAAAAGCTAAAAGTATCTAGCTATTTGTAAAAAAATAATTACTACTCCGTATGTAATTTATTTGCACGCACACACATGCATATACAAGTTTTTTTATAAAAGTAATTACATAAAATATCAATTTTTTATTCAATCTTTTTTTAATAATATTATACTCCGTACTTATTAGTATATTATTAAAAAAATATTAAAATAGTAAATATTCTATAGTTTTTATCACCTTAAAAGACGTGTATAAATAGTAAAAATCAATATAAAAATGAAGGGAGGGAGTATTTTATATTGATTTATAATACATGTTTTGTTTATAATAATTTATCATATGATTTATTGTTTTTTATAGTATTATAATATCAAAACATAAATTTATATATAATGATCTATAGATATATCTTTGTATAAAATATTTTATAAATTTAATGTGTACAAGAGTATTAAACTAGTTTGTTTACAAACCAAAGACATTTCAAATATTAAAAAAAAATCATTTTATTCTTAAATATATAATTAGTTGCACGATTTTAAAAGAAATCAAAATTTTATACTCCATTATTTTATCTATATTTATATAATCTCTTAATTCATGAGCTACTTTTTTTTTTGTTTATTTTATTAGGTACAAAATCGAGTTTAGACAAGTCTGACGCTCAAGATGTCGATGAATCGGCAAACGGACTAACCGTTAACATACAACTAGGGGTGGAAATGGGGCGGGTTATGGGTGGATGAAGCCACTCCATCACTCGCCTCGCGGGTAAAAAATTTCACCCGCTCCATCCATCACCCGCAAACCTTTTCACACGCATCCGACCCGCGCGGGTGATGCATGTGGAGTGGGTACCCAATGGGTGAAACAAAAGAAAAAACCAAATTAACACAACTAATTCAATTCTAACTCAAAATTACAAGGGGGTGGATTTATGTATTTATATTTTGGGAAATTCCGCGTGGTACCCACGAACTTTTACAAATTCCGCGTGGTATACAAAGGTTTGAAAAATTCCGCGTGGTGCCCACGAAGTTTTGTAAAAGTCCACATGGTTCCCACGGGGTTTTTAAAAAGTTTATGTGATAATAATAATGAGTTTTAATATTGAAAGTTTGAGATTAAAAATTATATTTTTGTACATTATTTGGAAAACACTTAATAAAATTGTATATTAGTTTGAATCTTTTTAAAAAACAATTTTTTATATACATTTTCTTACCTATAAATTAACCAAATTTTTTTCTCAAAAATCTTTATGTATTTAATTTTTATTTGTTCTTAATATTTAGATTTTATTTACAAGAAAATGAGGAAAAAATAATAAGAACTATGTAGTAATATTACCCATTTACAATGAACCGATATTAATAAAAAAATTGAAAATTACAAGAAGATATACACGTACACTTTTCCACATTAAACCAATTTTCATATGAGATAATTTGTAATACACAATTAAAAGTTTCACATTTTAATTGAGTATTAAAAATCAGAAAATAGTATGGCACCACGTTCTTAAATGATCAATTTTAATTTTTATAAAATTTGATAAGTAAATAATTAGCTCTAAAATACTATTTATAAAATTAAATTGGTCAAATTTAGTTTATACAAAAAATTGAATTTTGGGAATTTATGATGTCACACCATGTTATTAAATTCTTCAATCCCGGTTACTACATCGAAAAATTCACCGAAAAATTATTTTATATGAAAGTTGGTTTAATGGGGAAAGTGCCTATATCTTCTTGTAATTTTAAAATTTTGTATCAATTTTTTTCAATGGTGAATGGGTAATACTCCGTAGTTCTTTTTTTTTCCTCTCATTTCCTTATAAATAAAAACTAAATATTGAGAACAAATAAAAATTAAAGATGTAAGATTTTTTAGAAAAAAAATTGGTTAGTTTATCTTTAAGAATATTTATATAAAAAAACTAGTTTTAAAAAAGATTCAAAACACGATCTTGTAGAGTGTTTTTCCAAATTATAATGTACAATAATATAATTTTTAATCTCAATTTTTCAATATTAAAAACCCATTATTGTTATCACATAAACTGTTGAAAAACCTCGTGGGTACCATGTGGACTTTTACAAAACTTCGTGGGTACCACGCGGAATTTTCCAAAACTTTTTATACCACGCGGAATTTGTAAAAGTTCATGGGCACCACGCGGAATTTCCCTTATATTTTTGATCAGCAAAGCACATAAATCACTAACTAATTGAAATTTGAAGGTGGCAGGGTATATATGATGCGGGACCATCCAAGACACATTCGGATGATGTCCTTCTCAAGAGGAAGAAGAAGGCTCCACCATGGGAGAGGATCCAAAAGTTGACGTTCTTACATTCGTTCAGCAGTTTGACAGCTTCTCGACGTCTCAATAAAATGAGTCGTACGGATTCTATATTTATCGGATAGAGACGTGCCATATCTTGTTGGAACGAGGACGAAGAGATCTACAACTTTGTTGTTGAAGGTTTTTCCAGATTCGTCCTATAGCTTGGCCGAAAGTCACATTCTTTGAAGCTGTCTCTGTTTTGACGAGATTTTATAAATTGTTGAACATTATTGTATTTCCTATTTTTAGCAACTTTCATACTTAAGTTATTTTAGGTAATTTAGAGGTTATTTTATTTAATTACTTAAGTATTATTTTTATCTTCTAGCTTTACTAGAATCGGCCCAAAACAGCCTTTAAGGCCTATATAAGTCGATTCCTTCTTTGTAATTCAGTAGGAATATAATAAATAGAATTAGTCTTCTCAAATTATGTGAAACACATTGAGTGATTGTTGGATGATTAGAGTTGTGCTCATCATTCACAAATTGGTATCTATCTCAGCTTGGTTTGCTTTGTGTTCATCAACTTCGCAAGACTTGGTGATCCTAGTATCCACGAGCCCCCTCCGTGTGCCTCCAAGTTGTCTGCTTGGTTGTGTAGGGTTGTAGAGGCGGGTTATATAGTCATTGGTATTGATTCCTACCCTCTTAGGAGGCCTAGGGTCTTTATCTTGTTCTATATAGATCGACTCAGTCCTTATCGATCGTGTCTTTTCAATTCTTGCAATTCAATTTCGAGTCTTTATTCATCTTTGTCGAGTCTTGTTGAGTTCTTGGTCTTTCTTTGCTGCATTCTTTATGTTCTTGGTCGATCTTGCACTTTCTTGATCGATTATTGAAGTACGTGTTCTTGCTGCGTCCTTTGTTTCTTGCGTCATTCTTGAGTCTTTCTTGCTTGTTGTCGAAGATCGGACCATCTCACGGCTAACCCCGTATCAATATATCTCTATACTAATCATATATACTAATCCAGTATATCTCTTGCTATAACGTGGAAGAGCAAGCCGAGACCATACCCATTCTAATTGAAATTTGGTGGGCAAAGCAATAATCAATGATTAGGGTTTGTAGAAGTTAAACTTGAAAATGGTAAAATATTAAAATTACACACGTTATATATATATATATATATATATATATATATATATATATATATATATATATATATATATATATAGAGTATGGATCAAATGTTAACAAGTCTTAGGGTGTTTTGTGTTAACAAATCTCAGCCCTTGATTGATGGAAAACGGATGGCCTAGATTAAATCAAAATTTAAATTAATTATTAATTTATTAACATGGACCCCACCAAAAAAGGGAACTACTCTCACTATATTGGAGCGTGTGTTTCAATCCATTATATATTCTACCTTTACCCTAATTGATCAATCAGATCCTTCTCCATTCTTCAAAGCGGCGAAGTCTTGGTGGGGGCGATCGACGACTTCTTCAATGGATAGAGGCGGTTGGGGGTGAACCTGTAAGATCTGGGCAGTACGTGGGGGCGGCCATGGAGGATGATGGAGGCGAGGCTGATCGGAAACCGCCGCTGCTGCCTGCTGCAACCATCTTCCTCGAAAACCGTCGTCGGTGCAACCATCTCTCTCCTCTCCCTCGCCAAAATTCGATGCGATGACGATCAACCAACAACGGCGAAGCGACAATGGAGATGGAGAAGCGGCGATGGAGGCGATGGCGAAGCGACAATGGTGAAGAGGTGATGGCGAAACGGCGACGAGTGCTACCGGGGGCAACGGTTGCAACACACCGAGGATGATGGAGGCGATGAGTGCTACCGGGTGACGACGATCGGAACTTGACGGTGGTGCTCTCGATGTCAAATCCTCCGGCCACGCCCTCTGTTCTCAATTAGTCAATTGGGGCAGTGCTCTCGATGGTGACTTCCTCTATTCTCAAATGTCGCCAGCGCTGTTGATGTGTAGGGCGGTGATGGGATTTGTTTCAATTGAATTATGGTGTTCCAATTGAAATAGTGTTATTGTCGTAGATTCGGTGGTTTTTCATGATTCTCCTTGTTATTTGATCAAAAATAAGGAATTATTCATTGGTTTGCAATAAATATTCGATGGAATGATATAGGTTATTCGTTACTATTTAGTTATTGTTTCATGTTCAGAGTCAATATTCGATAAGTTCATAGTTTCTATTCGTTGATAATTCATAATTATTCATGTATTTGGTTAATTAGATGTGGGAAATCAAGAATTACATTTACATACTCTTTCAAACCAGCGAATAATTACTATCAACTTAACGAATAATTACTATCAATCTAGCGAATAGTTACAAAATTGATCAACCCTTTTGCTATTATCTAAATGATAACTCCTCTTTACGGATGAATAATAACGATTAATTTAGCGAATAATTACTATTAACCTAGCGAATAGTTGCAAAATTGACTAACTCTTTTTCTATTATTTAACGAATAATAAGTATAAGTTAACGAATGTTTGTATCACCTTATCGAATAGTTCGAATAGTGCACCACACAAAAAACAACGTTAAAAAAATGTAACGCCAAAAAAAACGTACAACACACGCACGTTATTTAGCAAGTGGCAAGGAAAGAAGTGGGTCCCATTGATTTTTAATTAAAAAAAAAACAAAATAGCCAAATAATCTCATCCATTCATTTGCACTAAATCAATGGCCTATATTTGTTAACACAAAACACAATAAGGGTTGTTAACACTAGACCTAACCCCTCTCTCTCTCTCTCTATATATATATATATATAAATTTTAGGGTTTTATGCGGGTTTGTGGGGCGGGTTATGGGTGAAAAATTTTCACCTATAATCCATCAAGCAACTGCTTCACCCGCACCCGTTCCACCCATCGCCCACTTTTTTTGCGGATTTTCACCCGTAAAATTAATGCGGGAAAAGTGGATGGAGCGGATACCCGCGAGTTATTTCCGACCCTACATACAACACACTAAGAACACAAATCAACAAAGATGAAGAAAAAACTCGAACAATCTATAAAAGTCTTCTAACAGCAGAGTAGGTGACGAAGATTCAAGACAAGTCAGGAATGTCCACCGGCACTTTTTTTAAAATTTCCTGTTTCAAGGGGAACTCATCTACTTTGGCATTTTTCTTATTTTATTTTAATTTTATCATTCAGGTAACAATATAAAATTATAAGCAAAATAAAATTAAAATCGTGATTATAAATTATTTTAAACTGTATACTGTATTGATTATTGAGAAAATGAGACTGTAGCGGGAGGAGGAGGAAGAGGAGAGGGAGTCGACTGTCGGCGTTAAACCTGGGGGGAGGTGGGCCCCACGCTTCTTATTCAACTCAGTCTCTCTCTCTCCTCACTCTTTCTCTTCCATGTGCTCTGCTCTCTCACTCCCCGCTGTCACCAAAACGCCAAAGGATCTCTCCCCCATGAAATTCAGATTTCCCATTCCAGATGAAGGAATCGGACGAAGACGTTCAAGCTAGCCGAATCCATCACTAGAGAGCGACCTTCAAGCTTCGATCGATCTCTCCGTTCGTACCTCTCTCATCCGTTTTATCTCAGTTTTTGCATTCAATGTTCGCAACTGTTTCGAGCACTTTTTCTCTCTCTTCACGCTTTACAGGTTGCACGGAAACGGTTGTGGAAGGAGCATGAAGGTGTTTTGAGCTCCGATCTTTCGATTCGCTTTATATTTCATCTCTCGTTGTTTCTTTGATCTTCGGCGCTTTAATGGAGTTCTCTTCGAGGCTCGATTACATTCTGTTTCAGCTGACTCCGACGAGAACCAGGTAGGAATTTCCCGCGCTCGATTTCTATTCGTCTTGCGCTTTGCTAATTGTCACCTGTGGATGAGACTTTGCCGTTTCTTGGTGTTGTAACAGATGTGATCTGGTCCTCTTCGCCGGTAAATTGAACGAGAAGTTGGCTTATGGACTCCTCGAGCCTTTCGTTCTGCATCTCCGATCGGTTAAGGATCAGATTTCCAAAGGCGGTTACTCGGTCACGCTTCGTCCTCCCCCATCCGCTGGGAGCGCTTCGTGGTTCACCAAAGCCACTTTGCAGAGGTTACCTTTCTGGATATACAAGTTTAATTGCGGAAATTCTGTGTTGTTTTCAGCTAATTGATAGCCTTTGATCTCTTATCGTTCTGAATTCCGGTGTTTCTGTTGTCAGGTTTGTGAGGTTTGTTAGTACACCGGAAGTTCTTGAGCGAGTTATGACCATAGAGAGGGAGATTCAGCAGATCGAGAACTCAATTCAGTCTTACGAGGCTTCTAATGCCGCGGAAACAGATGGTAATGTTGATAGATCTTGTGTGATAGACACTGAGAATTGCTGTTGACTTGTTATTCCTTCTCTTAATTAGGCTTACTTCCTTCTCTTAATTAGGCTTACTCATGCTTTATATCTTTGTTATTGATTAAGTCAATATGAATAAAAATTGAAATTTCACAATTTAATTTGATTAAGGGTTCATCTGAGTTGTCCTTTATAGGATAGGGATAGTCAACTGTACTCTAATACAATTGGTAAACTATGTTGGCATGTATATGCTATGTAATAATGCTCAGAGTTTTTATTTGGAATGTTAGCGAAACGGGGCTGGATTGTGATTAAGCTGCCGCATCTCTTCCTTCCTGTAAAATCCGCTATTACAAACTGAGTAACAAATGCATGTAAATGAACATTTTTCTTCTTCTTTTGAGCCTCATGGAATTGGAGTTTATCAGATTAAATTTCTCTAGCTTCATTCTGATTAAATTGCTCTAGCTTAATTCATAGTTACATCTTGAGAAGATCAAAGTTTCTCTTGAGAAGTTGATGGAGATGGTTTACTTATTGAAAAGTTGATTGATCTTTACCAGGTGCTGATTTGAAGTCACCTGCCCCCTCTAAGGTATACAGATTATCATCATTATCATCAGGACTCACATTTCTACCATTGGCTTCCGTCTTTTATGCACATGTAAATTAACTATGCAAGTATTGTATTTCAGTCTAATGGGAATGCTGATGGCTCACCACAAGAAAATTCCAAGTAAGGCTTTCTTCCTCTTCAGTAAATTGTTAACATTCTCTTGCAGATTAAAAAGTTTTACTTCTTGATGAGCAGGGCCCGTCTTCAGCGTGTTCTATATACTCGAAAAGCAGTACTTCAGAAAGAGCAAGCAATGGCATATGCTCGTGCTTTGGCAGCAGGATATGAAATGGACAATTTGGATGGCCTTTTATCGTTTTCTGATGCTTTTGGAGCTTCACGTTTAAGGTATGTATAAGCATATAATAGATATCTTATCAAGTATATAAAAGTCCTATGCAAAGTTATAGTCTCTATGCACTTACAAGGATTTGTTTTAATGGAAATGGAGGTTATAATGTGCCTAAAAATCCAAAGCAACTTCCTAGAAACAGAATGTCTCCCACATTTCTTTTTCCGTTTTGTTTCCATTTGCTTCGTCTATTATTGTGAAATGGAACAAGAGACTGAAATTATGAACGTAAGAAACAAATAATGTGTTATGATGGAAATTAATTCTCAAGGTACCTGTCTTCCAAATCTTGGAGTCATTGATTGTCTCTCACGTATGTAGTGACCTCATATTTTATTGCACTGTAATCTGATTGAACTTTCGGGTCTCTTTCTGATCTATTTAGGGATGCCTGCATAAACTTCATTGATTTATGTAAGAAAAAGAATGAAGATAAGCTGTGGAGAGATCAGATTGCTGCAATGCAAGCCTTGCCTCAGCCGGAGCTGTCATACATGGGAACCTCTGGAATTATTATTGCTGGTGAAGACAATCTTCAAGGAACAGTTGATAGCTCAACATCTGACTCAGGTGCTAGTCACAGAAGTTCTGTTAATAATGCAGGTATTCTGTACATCCTAAACGGAAGCTTTACTGATATGCTATCTTTTTTCACCCTCAAAGATGTATAATTAGCTACTTAGCTAGAGGAATGTCAGATAATATCCCTTTTTATGTTTTTAAGATGAAATATGCAAATTTTTATAATAACCTTGTGGCTTGGCACCTTGGCCAAGTCCTTGAACCTGGTGTCCTTGGTTTCTGTTTGAGCTGATGATAAAAAACTTAACTTGATAATTAGATCCTCTTTCAGATTACTGATGAGGGAAGAAATTGCAAACAAAGCAGATTTTTTAGTCTGTGTCGTGTCGGGCATGGCAAAGTGATATGTGTGATATTTGAAAGAGAAGCAAATTGTGTCCTGACTCCTGACTATGTTATGCCATACATTACTCAACATTTAGTGATATTATGAGCCTATGATAGGCTTCTTTAAACGAAACATTGTAGGTTGTACGTGATAAATCAAATAAACTATTTGAATAGAAAAGATCACATGTGGAATACAGTTATTCCATTGACATATTGTATTCATACAAAAGAGATGGATTTGTTATTGGATATGCAGTTTCTTGTGGATTACCAAATCTGATCCTGATTCCTCCTAACGTTCACTGCAGACCAGGTGCCATCAAATGATCAGAAAGGTCAAATTCCATTTCCTTGGGCTAATTACATGCAAAACGTTCAGGGTTCTGTATATCAACAGATGCCTCCATACCATGGATTTGTCTTCCCTGGGATGCAGGTCCCCCCTCCATATTACCCCAACAACATGCCGTGGCATTCAAATGGGAAAGATAATACTCCGGGAACTGACCCAGATGATCTTCGAAGCCACAAGTCGTCCAAGAAGAAAGGCAATAGATCTAAAGTGAGGCACGAAAATGGAGAACAGACTGGGGATAGTGAATCAAGTGGCTCAAGCAGTGAAAGTGACTCCTCTAGGGAGGAGCGGCACAAGAAAAAACATGGGAAGAAATCCTCGAGAAGAGTTGTTATACGCAATATTAATTACATCACTTCAAAGAAAGAGACAGATAAGACTGATTCTTCTGAGGAAACTTTATCTGGTGATGATCACTTGGATGAGGACTCCATCAAACAGCAGGTGGAGAAAGCTGTTGGATCCTTGGGGAAACACCATAAAACTTCTCATCATCGAAGAAAGAAAAATGGAAGCAAACACAATAATGGGATAGAAGACCCATCACAGGATTCTTCAGAAGGTGAGGAGATTTCGAAAAATGGTGCGGGGAAGAAAGGGAATGGGAACTGGGATGCTCTGCAGCAGCTCTTGATGAGGGATGATTCAGACTCCATTGAACCTGGTTATCCTGCAAAGGAGCAGGATTCACTTGCATTCAAACATGGAGCAGATGAAACCGGAAAGCCAAGATCAGTTACATCTGATGCATTTCTTGTTTCGGAGAGGGATACAGGCAATGAGAGAAACCTAGGTTCTATTCAAAACTTTGAAGCTGGTGAAAGCATCAGAATATTATCTAGGAAGGGAGGCAACCCTGAGGAATTCTTAATGTCTCAGAGGAATGAAGAAACAGATTACTATTCTCAAGTTACGCCTGCTGATTGTGCTACTGGTTCTCTTGTTAAAGGTCGTGGGGGTGATGATTGGATCATTGGCAAGCCATCAGCAGGAGCTGCTAATCGAGATGCAGGTATTGACCTGGGATTCATTGATGAGCAATCCGCAAATTTATCAAACGGGCGTGATGATAAATGGAAAAAAGATATTATGGATGATTCTCTGATGATCCAAACATCATCACTGGATGCCAACTTCGATACCCAGTTGAGATTTGATATTGATTTTGTTTCCGACACTGTCCAGACTTCACCGGCACTAGAACAGCAACCCAAGTCTGAGACAACTGCCGTTCATGAGCCAGAGGAGTTGTATATGGTACTTGATCGTGATACACCCGTGGATTATTCAGTGGCCTCTTGGACTCCTGAGATGGACTATGAAAATAACATTTCCTTGAATGAAGCTAGAAAAATGCCGTCTGAGACAGATGCTCCTCCTGCCTCACCTGCAGCTTCATTAGGCAAGGAAGGTGGGAATAAAAAGACTCGTCCCGCTTTAACAAGAGACGCCAAGTCAAGATCGTTGAACGGACCACTTGGAAGAAATAAACCCGAGTTAGCAGCAAAAAACACTAGGCCAGCATGGGGAAGCAGAGGAGCTGCTAACCAAAGCAAGCTTCAGAAGGTACCGAAAACCTCCTGACTATCATCTTGCATACTCACATATTTGCTCTTTAAATGCCTTTTATGTATCTCTGTTTTCCATTTTTTGTAATTTCATTTTCTCATAACCATGACAAACAGGAAGAGGACGCGAGGAAGAGAAGGGAGCAGCTACTACTTGACCGGCAAAAGCGCATAGCAGAAAGAAGTTCAGCAAATGGTCATTCTCCTTTGCCTTCAAAGAGTTCTGGAAAGCCAGGTATAAAGAGCTCAACCATTGAACGTCTTGCAGCTGCAAAAACAATCCATACCGACGCTGCTGCTCCTAAATCAAGCCAAGCCAAGAAGGCCATTTCCAAACCCGTGCGTTGAACAATTCAGAAGAACAGACCGAGACCTGCCAGTTCAATCCGGTGACCATCCGATGAGCTTGCAATATGATTGCTGGACGGTATAGTCATATACTTGTATGTAATTATGATTCAGATTTTTGGATGTGCTCTTGGAATCTCCATTCTGATTGACAATTGCATTACCACACTTTGAGCATAAACTATATGTATTGATTGTTTCATTCATAATTCTTTTTTTTTCCTTTTTTTTTTTTGGGTTTTGGTTCATCGTCTTGTAATAACTTATGTTGTCAAAATTTGTTTGGATTTTGTATATTATTCATTTCTGGTCGCCAGAGAACAGAAATTGTGCTTGAATTGGATGCTTGAGTTCACTTTTAGCTTCTCTAATTTGCATTTTGGCTTAGCAACAATTGATTCAATTCAACGCATTCTATGTACTAGTAATTTAAAATGGGTTATCTAATACAGTAGGATTTTTCAGGAATAGCCATAGCGATTGAGATTAGATGCAAAAGCCTCTACTTTCTTGAATGGTTTCTCCAAAATAAATATTCTTTAAATTATTTTTACTTCAATTCCAAACCATCCAAACCAAAGAAAGCCTTAATTCTTTAAAAATTTCAAAATCTCCAAAATGGAGAATCTATTAGTGATGCTCTAATAGTTGCACCCACTACTTTTCTTTTGAAACTTTTTTTTTTTGTACTAACTAAATTTTTTCAAGCTGGTTTCTAGAAATCTTTATTTGAAAAAATAAAATAAAAATAAAAAAGCTTGGTTTGAGAAGGGTTAAATAGTCCCACTTTAACTAATTAACCACCTAATAGAATCACTATGCATTTCAAAGGAAGTTGTTCCTACGTATGTATCTCAACAAATAGCGAAAAGGATGTTGCATCAAAGTTATCAAACTACTTCCTCCACCATATGATTTTATTGGTCAATTTCTAAGCCACTAACCAAACCAAAAGTATTTGTTGAATAAAATACACCAATCCATGTAACTGGTTATTGCGTTGTAAATTCATTGTATAAGCTTTAAAATTCATACAATATATCCCTTTTCATCATTTTGAATCGAACCCGAGACCTTCTGACTTCCCACCTGCTCTCTACCAGTGAGCCACCCCGACTGGACCCATTATAACTACTTTGCTTACATATTAACACAACCATAAATAATTTTTTTTTAAATGGGAAAAAAAAAACTTGTCTTTCATTTACACAACTTATTAAGAGAAATTCCTTAGGAACATAATGAACATTTCTACTCAAAACAAAAGGCCATTTTCAGTAAATAGCATGAAATTCAAAAAAAAAAAGAAGTAAGCGAAAGCCAATCCATAATTTTGTTAATTATTTTCTTTGACCGTGTTTGGTTCAAAGAGAGTATGTGAATATGGAGTTTCGACATTGGATATTTCTTACGAGGATATCGTTACACGTTACAGGATTGGTTGATACCTTGTATCAATTATCGATATGATATTTCATACAAGGTATCAACCAAAAGACCCTTAAAGGAAACAATGACTTGAATTGAAGACAATACAGTACTCTATACCTTATACATGATCATCATCTACAAATGACAAATTATCAATTGTTAGCCAAACATACAAAAAAGAATTACTTGATAACGAGGTTTCTACACATTCCCTTGCCATTACCATTGAACCAAAAGAAGTGGAAAAAAAAAGAGAGAGAGAAAGTAAAAGATCTCTGTCAGAAGAATAATTTTTTATTTTTAAAGTGTGACCGACAATAACAAGTAACCTCAAAAATGGAATATATATAAATAAAACCCCCCAAGTAGGCACCAACTTTGAGTGAAAGGTTGGGTGGTCTTAATCAAATCTTCCTGCATTGCATCTCATTTCCCCATTGAAGCTTCACCTTTACTTCATTTCTTTACAATTTGGCGTATAAGGAACACTTTGTTGCATATATACATAGTGTGAGAAAGTGAAGGAGAACCACAGGTGGGTATTGATTCCATTTATCTAGCTTGGTGGTGTGAGCTTCTAAGTTCAATCTCCTAGGCTGCACCAACAATGGCTTCAAAGCTAGTGCTCATCACTGTCTTCGTCTTTGATCTCATCGCATTTGGTCTTGCCATTGCTGCTGAGCAGAGAAAGAGCACTGTAAGTTCTTTTTTTTTTGGAAAAAAAAAAAAAGTTTGGTTCCAAATTAGAGTTTCTCAATATGAATTTTTATATCAAGATATCTGTATAGGTATCAAATATCGATATCGGGTGATATTTTAATATCAAGTGATACCTCCCTCGAAATCAGTATATCAAATAGGCTCAAATATGATATCTAGATATCAAGCGATATCGATATCTGGCAATACCAAACACAGATATCAGATATCACACCTAAAGTAATAACTGATATTTAGCCATACCAAACACTAGATATCAGATATCGGGGCTGATATCCGATATCTAGATATCAAATACCAAACGGGCCCTTAAGACATAGAGGACTCAACACTTGTAAATTGATGATTGAATGTGATTCTTGGCTGTGTCTATTTTCACAGGCAAATATTGCACATGATCCAGATATGAACTATAGCTACTGTGTCTACGATTCCGACATTGCAACAGGCTATGGGGTGGGTGCATTTCTGTTCCTCATGGCTAGCCAAGTGTTCCTAATGGTGGCTAGCCAATGCTTCTGCTTTGGCAAGGCCTTGAAACCCAACGGATCCAGGGCTTGCGCGGTCATCCTTTTCATGATCTGCTGGTATATAAGACTAAACATACCCTACTCACTTACATACATATGTGTGTGTGTGTTAATAGCTAAATATTTTGAGAACTAGGAAGTATGCATCTGAACCTATTATATATGCATCTCGGCTTATTAGATATGCATCTCAAGTGAGATGCATAGATAAAGATATAATATGTTCAGATGCATACTTCTCAATTCTCAATGGAATAAATACCTATGTGCATATATGGATGTTGATAGTTCATTCGTATAAATGTGATTAAACATGAGCATGCTGCAGAGTTAGCCTTCTTTTATAACTTCACTGATCAAAGAACTCGGGTTGTTTCAGGCTGACCTTTTTCATTGCCGAGGTGTGCTTGCTGGCGGGTTCAGCGAAGAATGCGTACCACACCAAGTACAGGACCTACTATGGAGACCAGCCTCCATCTTGCCAGACTCTTAGGAAGGGAGTGTTTGCAGCCGGTGCTTCCTTCATCTTCTTCACCACCATTCTCTCGGAATTCTACTATGTTTTCTACTCTAAGGCAAGAGAAGGCTTCCAGACTTTCGGAGGAGAAGCTGGTGTCGGCCTGGGAACCTACAAGTGATGATAAACACAAGTAGAAAAGGCCACAGTTCATGTGTCTTGTTTAGTCATTTTTACTGATTATTCATGGATCCATAAACACATATTTAGCAGTCCTTGTGTTACCTTGCTGTACTTTGTGTTGACATCTATGACGGGTTTCTACGTTTCACCTCATTTTTGTACCATGTCCATTTCGACAATGTAAATCATAAGCCCCAAGAAAAAAATTCATATTGCAAGTGATTTTATTTTGGCTTTCAGTTTGCACATTAAGATTTTTTAACACCAAATCTCTATAATTCATCTCAAAATGTATGCAATACAACCACATTCCAACACAATAACATAGAAAAATGACAGCAACATGACTGCCGCGAACAAGCACACGCAAACAAGATAGTTACCTGTAATGTAAGGCTTTCGCGGGAGCAGCATCACACATACACTTAAGATAATAGTCTTGCTTCAATCACCTTCTGACATTTTTTCTTCAGGTTGGGACATCCTTCCAAATGAAACAGTTTGAGGGACTCACAACGCAGTTGGGCCTCACAGATGCTCTTCAAGCTCGGAAGATCCGACAAATGTAAGCTTTTCAAGGCCGGGAGAGAAAAACTCGAGTTTCTCCAGGGGGGATTGGCATAATCACTTAGCTCTGAGAACTGAGCTGAAAAAACCTCCTCCAGCTGATCACAGCTTTCCACCGTAATCTTTTGCAGCTTCGTTAAGAGATTCTGTTGCAGCAACGCGAGAGGCAACAGCTGCTTGACTTTGGGACAGCGGTAGATATAGAGCCGTTGGAGATGGGAAAAGACACCAAGAGATGAGCTTGCGAATCCTGCCCCTACAAGGCTCCTGAAACTCTTCAAATCCGTAAGTTCCAAGCTGACTAGATTCTGAAGGGGAGGAGCAGAGCTGTGACATGATCTCCTTGTCCATATGTATTGAAGGTCATCACATCTCTGAATTTCACATTCCACCAACTCTCTTTTACCAAGCATCCAGGGTAAATGATCAAGGCTTCCAATCAACAAACAAATCTCTTTGATGCGCAAACATTGGACGTTGCTTGGAAGCATCAGGCGATCTTTTGACCCCAAGTCACTACTCGTGTTGGCACACCCTATGCCCCGTTGATCCACCAAGCAGTTATATACTGTGACAGCGCGCTTTTTTCCAGGATTCAAAGGATAGTGACAACCTGGATAATAATCTTCGTTGGGTACAAGGTGAAACTTGTAGGAGCTTAGCTGTTGGAAGTTCAGAGATTTTGTATACTGATTGAATTCACAAGCATTTGTTGCCCACCACCAACACTCTAATCCCTTGAGTTGCTTTAGCTTCATCATATCCTTCAAATTCACCTCTTGGCACAGCTGGAGGCACTGGAGACGCGTCAGTGTTTCGGCTAACCGACTCAGTTGCACAGGACGATACTTACAACCGGACAAGTCAAGGCTTCTAAGATTGATCAGTTTCTCCATCCCATCAGGCGCATTGTCGATCAAAGCGTTTGAGAGACCTAGATCCTGTAATTTTACTAAGGGTCCCAAGGAAGGAGCAACTCTTAAACAATAACAACCATTCAGCAAGAGCGCTCTGAGCTCAGACAAACCGGAAATGGACTCTGGTAGGCTTCGGATGTGGAAATTTTCAGATAAATCAAGTACCTTCAGGCTCTTCATGTGCAGAAAGAATGAATCTGGAATTTCGCTTAATGGAGTCAGTCGAAATAAGAAGGTTGTTAGATTTGGGCAAACAGGTAATGCATCTGATCCAATTCTTGATACATCACTACACATAAAGGAAACCTTCCCTATATCTTGTGGCCACTGTCCTGTATATAGTATCTTAGTAAGATCTCTCCCAGACTTTGCCTTGAAACGAGGATCTGCGCTTGCAATACCAATTGCCATTTCCCTTATCACATCATGCATCTTCACGGTCCTTTGGCCAAAAGAATCCTCGGATGCTTCCAGTAAGTGCAAATTCTCTAGTCTGTTTAAGATACCTTGTCCCTCATTGAATTGCATC
The DNA here is from genome assembly GCA_037127255.1 of Persicaria tinctoria. Taxonomy (NCBI): domain Eukaryota; kingdom Viridiplantae; phylum Streptophyta; class Magnoliopsida; order Caryophyllales; family Polygonaceae; genus Persicaria; species Persicaria tinctoria. The sequence goes on from JBANSL010000010.1 coordinate 5,617,726, forward strand.
TGCCAGCTTTCCATGTCATCTAATAGTCCCTCTGCAATCCATAAACGGATGAGCTCTTCTCTTACTATCTTCCAGCCTTCAGGGTACAATGTGCACGTCAAAAAACAGCTCCTCAACCTCATATTCAGACGATGATAACTGAATTCTAAAACCGAGTAGACCTTCCTTTCCATGTCATCCTGTAGGCAACTAGTGCTCAGCTGATGAAGAGCATTTGTCCATTCTTGATTGTCGTTCCCTCCTCGCATACTACAAGCGAGGGTAATAATTCCCAGCGGCAAACCTTCACACCGTTGGGTGATTACTTTCGCGATTTCTTTGGACGACTCCTCAAGTGCATCATAATTTCCAAGATGATCTTTGAATAGGCTCCATGCTTCTTGTCTTGAAAGAGGTTTCAGCTCAAAAGAATACTCACATTGCATTTTTCGACAAACTTCTGTGCTCCGAGTGGTTAGGACCATCTTGCATCCATTCCCAGAAAGAGGAATCCCTATGTCTGTGACCGAAAAATTGTCCCACATGTCGTCTAGGAAAATTACCCATTTTGCCCTCTTTTGCAATCCATCCTGCAATGTAGCTGTCCTTAGCTCCTGATCAGTTGTCCCTAAGAAATCCAAACCCACCGCGTCACCAATCTTAGCTTGCAGCTTGTACAATGTACATTCTCGTGATACCGTTACCCAATAGACATTTCCAAAGAAGACGGGTTCTTCAAGAAGTCGGTTATGGATATGCTTCACCAGAGTGGTCTTCCCCACCCCACCCATGCCCAAAACACCAACAATGGAAGCCTTATCATCCAATAAGCTCCCATAAATGTCTTGAAGAGTTCTGTCGAACTGCTGACCGACGAACCTTTCTGTCACCAAGGGCAGCAGTCTGCATGTATGGTCATCAAGAACAAGTCCATTCCGAAACTCAGCATGCCTAAGAAGGTTTTCCATCTTGGCAGTAATTTCTTCAATGTGTTCTCTCAGCTCCACACCTGATGCTTTGACTTCCTTCTCAATTGTTTCAGCCTCAACCTGTTTGGCTTCCTTTTCGATTCTTTCCACATTTTCCAACCAAAACTGAACCTCTTTTCTTCGTCTCTTTCCGGGCCTAAACTCAAAATTCTCAACTTCTGCGCGAACATCACTTGCTCGGCAAGTCAGCAAACTCCATTCAGATCGAAGCTGATCCATCTCTTCATCCAGGTTTGGCTTACCGGCAGCCCAAAAGCTACGGATGTGATTCATTGCAGAGCCTGTTCAATGGTTAAATAAGCTCCAATAAGTTATCTCAAACATAGCCTATGAGACATATACAGAAAGTCAGAAGCATTTCAATTCTATAAGAATGTATACTTCCAGAGTTCCATGTATTCGTTAAACTGATATCAGCAAAATAGAGACTGAATCTCATATTCCCATCACATCAAGAACAGTCAAAGCATTAATTTCTCAATAACATGTACTGACCCATTAGAGATTTTATGTTTCCCCAAGAGAAAAATATGACTGAAAAAAGTTAGCACTTAACCGAGGAATCAAGAAGAAAAATCTAACATAGAAGGAAAAAAGGGGCGAAAGGATCATATATGAATCCTACTTCTTCTCATAGTGCATATCAAAGTTGACTGATTTTTCTGATAGTTAATTTGAATAATTTTATTCATCTAAAATTGAAAGGTTCAACCTAAGATGATAATATTACCTAAAATTACAGAGTTTGACTTTTTTTTTCTTTCAATCAGTGTTCTAATTCTAAAAAGTGCTAGGCGGATTCTAAGCTATGGGGGCCGCCCTGCGCCTAAGCGCAATTTTTAGAACAGTATTTTCAATGCCTACAAAAGAAGGGTATTCACATTATCATATATGCAAATGTTACAATTTTTCATATACCCTTAAGAATCAGGGTAAATACAGCTGAAAAAGGAAATCCATTTATGGATAGATGTATCACCTTAGCCGAAGAAGGTTGAAGAAGCGAAGCTGTTAGTAAGAACTTGAAACACCTAAATTGTACAGAAAGATCAGCTAGAAAGGCGATTGGATTGGCATGATATCATTGCAAAAAATACAGCAACCACCAAAAAGAACGAAAAAAAATATTACCTTGTTATGGACAGATACAAGCAAATCTATAGGAATTAGTAACAAATGAATGAATGATCAATGTAATATACAACAAGCACTTGCTTTAATATCCAATGAATATGGAAACAACAAAGGCTATTTGCCAAATAGGTCAACCAATGACATGTATGGATAATGGATTAAAGAACTGCATAGATAAACAGCAATGTCTGTCTTACCAAGTCAGCAGGCCTAACATGAATGCCACTATCTCCAACAGGAACTTGTCTAAAGTCCATGATGAAATAAAGGTTGCATTTTTACCCCATAATTGCTCTTCACACAAGTCAAAAAGAGAAATCAAGTAGTTAAAATAGAAGTAAAACGTTGAAAAGATGAAAGCACAATCAGTTATCTGGCTTTGAAAGCAGGTGGCTTCACAGAGGCATTTTGTCGAACAGATGATGGGCACTCATCTTATTGCCAGTTGACTCAATTTATTATAGGATGGGATCCCATTGAGTTGATTAAAGCGAGACTATGGACTCAAATTGGAGTGGTGTCTGATGCGCTTTCACAAACATATGGACCCACGCTATAGTCATGAAAGACAGTGGACTACAAACATTAATGAAGGGGGTTGGTGCGGTGGAGGATCGGAGCCTGTACACCTGGCTATGGAAAATTCTACGCGGGAATGATCAACCACCTTCTTAACTGCAAATTTATAGAAGCACCCACCACTCATTATGTGATAGATTCCACTGAGTACGATGGACTCGTACACAGGACACCACTCAAGCAATTGATTTGCAAGAGGAAAACCACTCTAGGCAAATACCAAGAGGACAATTTGTGCAGGAGAATTCCCACTTTTGTGACTCAATTGATTGATAAACTTTTCATGTCCTTACAAATAAACTTAACTAAGACTTAAATAGCCTACTGCAGAAACTACCCATAACTACCCACTAAACCCACTAACTTCTAATGCACTACAAATGAAGGAAACTAACTTTGACTCTTCCCCTTCAAATAACTACCCTAAAAATAGAAGAATAAACACTAGAATTAAATACTGAAATAATATAAATTAAGCTAAGCTAATTGGATTCCTGGGATCGTATCATTGCATGCCCCTCAAAAATCGCCTTGTCCACAAGGCGAAATTTTAGGCACCCCTATTGGCCTTCTATGTAACCGCACCCATGTAGCTTCCCCATGGTTCCTCTATGCCTTGACTAGCTCGTGACATTTCTGGCCCTTCTTCGAAAAAGAGGATGGTGATGGAGGACTTTTGATTTTGTGGGATATCACGGTTGAGGCCCTTGAGGAGGAGACTGGTGATAAGTGGTAGGATATGAGAGGGCTGAAATGTGGGGTTATTAAGAGCTCTGGGACATTCTTCTTCATCAGATTTTGCCTCAATCTCCCCCTCTTTTGTCACCTGAGCAACCTTCACATCCTCCTCTGCTGCCACTGCAGCCTCCATTTCCTCTGCTGCCATTAGACCAGCCTCCATTTCCTCTTCTGCATCAGCTTTCAGAGGCTCCTCCTTTGCTGTCACTGTAGCAACCTTCATCTCCTCTTCTGCTGCAGCTTTCTTTTTCTCTAAGACCACTGCAGCCGCTTTCATTGGCTCCATTGTTTCAGGGATGTTGTTGATGGGCTGTTGAGGGCCATAGTACACCTGCAGCCTTGAAACTTCAGCACTCAAAAGAGGCAGAATTTTCTTCAATTGAGAGATAACCGAAGCTAGTTCGTCAGTATAGGTGTAGTAGGTTGATGGATATGGTGGAAAGTTGTGGTGGTGGTTGTGGTGGAACGAAGGATAACGGGCTGACACCATCACCACGTCGGATCGACGAGGCTCTGATACCAATTGATAGATTCCACTGAGTACGATGGACTCGTACACAGGACACCACTCAAGCAATTGATTTGCAAGAGGAAAACCACTCTAGGCAAATACCAAGAGGACAATTTGTGCAGGAGAATTCCCACTTTTGTGACTCAATTGATTGATAAACTTTTCATGTCCTTACAAATAAACTTAACTAAGACTTAAATAGCCTACTGCAGAAACTACCCATAACTACCCACTAAACCCACTAACTTCTAATGCACTACAAATGAAGGAAACTAACTTTGACTCTTCCCCTTCAAATAACTACCCTAAAAATAGAAGAATAAACACTAGAATTAAATACTGAAATAATATAAATTAAGCTAAGCTAATTGGATTCCTGGGATCGTATCATTATGTGTCAAATCAAATCTACTTCTTGGGCTCTTCCTCAATCATAATCTTGATCCCTGCTGTCGGACCCTAAATTATTACTATTTTTTAATTAAGGAAATAATTCGAGGGTCGGACCGACCCAAACCTCGAGAGGTCTACAATGTCGGCAAACGGTGAACTGTCTCAACATATCAGCTTAATGCTATCGGCCCGTAATGTTATAACTTCACCAATTTTTCGCCTAATGTGTTTTTTTTTTCCTGAAAATAGTTTGTTGACACCGACTTTTCATATCAGCATCAAGCGAAATAAATCATCGAAAGCCGGTGAAATTATCGTGCGCTTACTAATATAAACCCGTGCATATAGTAAGTCGATCGTTCAAAAGGGTATTGATAACCGTAAGGTTATCCCGGCCCCTTCGATGAGGATATCATTAATGTCTAACGGTTTAGCTCGTAGCAGAAAGCCAAGAGCTTTTGAAAAACCGCGGATAGATAATGTTAATATAGTGATCGATAATAGAGATAGTAATGTTTTACTCCGTCTTCAATGTACTATTTCAGTGAACACTATCACATTGTTTTCTATGGACTTGTGGTGTTGATCCTATGTGTTGGCTCGTGCTTTATCATGTGTGATTGTGTTCGTGTTGTTCTTGATTATTTTGTATTACAATTTACAAATGCTAAAATCGTAGTTGATTCACAATATAAGAGTTTTAAGTCATCAAAATTATTTTATTTTAAAAAACATTTTAAATGTGTATTTGACATAAGATTTGTTTTCTTTCTTTTTGAATTGAAATGGTTGATCAAAATTATTGGGTGGTCCATCCTATTCTTCGTGGTGTTGAAACTACGGGATCAATTGATTGGTGTATTTTACGATCAATTAAATTGATTCGTTTATAAATCATTTTAATTTTTATCATTTCCTTTGTCTAGAATTGATCAATAAAGAGGAATTATAGGTAATCAAAAGACTCAAAAGGAATTTATTCTCGGCCATATTTTTCTTTCTAAAACAACTCTACTTACAATGGATGGATTAGATGATATTCTAACCAAATCAGTTTGAATATCCAGAATGAAATATATCGAGTTCATATTTGTTCCAATTTATAAACGGTTTTTAGGACATAGAATAAGAAGTTTTATTGAAAAATATTTTTTAAAACTATATTATTTTGTCTTTTTAAAATTTGTTTTTTTTATAGTCGATGTTATATTTGATGAAGCAGGAAGTGTTATACAATGTGAAGCAGAAAATCCTAATTCGTTTCAAATGATAGAAATATCGTTATTATAAATTTTCAAAGACATCTGACAATATCATTGATTTGAAAATATTTTCTAAATTTTAATTAGTTTTTAAGTTTTTTAGTTAGACTAATAGGACACACTTTTTTTTAGGTAATTTTTACTAAGTTGTTATCTTATGTCTAGAAAGATTATTATTTTTATCGTTGTTGTTGAATTTGAATGATGGTAATAAAATCTACCTTTTTTTCCTTACAAACATAGATTCTTAACTTAATGACAAATGGTAAGAATCATGAGTTGATTCATACTCTCTCCGATTTTTAATATAAAGCATTGGGATAATAAATATTATAATGTAAAAAAATTAATAAAAAACATTACTATTATATATAGTTTTAAGCTCCTTAGATCACGTGCACAAAATCTCAATGCCTTATATTTTCAATCGGAAGGAGTATTTTTCAATATTTTTTTTTTATTGAAACACAATAATTTATAAATTCTGAATTATTTAGCCCATAAAGTATGGGTTAGAAAGAGGTTTTTTACCAATCACAAGTTGGTGTAGTGGTTATGGAGCTACATCCCATGCCTCGAGGTTCGAAGTTCGAATCCCCGTGGAAACATGGAGACGCTTGTGAGTGGGAGGGTCAACCCCTTAAATGGGCCTACAGTAACCCGATCCAGATGTAGAGTGGGCAAAGCCCACTTGAACTGGAAAGGATCTAGAAAGAGGTTTTTGCTTGTAAAACATTAGTCAAAAACTTAAATTCACAATGACGATTTGTCTAAAGTCTAAACCTACCAACATTTGTTTTTTTGACTAAAACCCTTTACAAATTACAAATAACTCACTAATTAATCACATTTTCCCACCGAAAACAAACAACAAATCACTCCCTACGCGACAAAAATCGTTTTCTCTCTCCATTGCTTGCCTGTAATTCGCACGAACTGCATAGGGCTTCGCTCCTCCTTCCCCCTCTCTCCTCCCTCCGCATCGGATCTGCAATCGTCCGTTACCTCCCCCCAATTCCTCCAATCCCAATCTTCAGTCCATTTTCTTCCGCTTTCCCCATCCGTCCGATCTCCAATCCTCAACCCTCCATTTTCGCCGGCAATCAATCTCGTCCCCCGAGGAAGGGGTTTTCTAGATTCTGCAAATATATTCATAGGTACGCGTTTAATTCGGCCGATTTCTCCCGTCCGATCCGGCCGCTGGTTCTCCTAGGGCTTCGGGCATTTCCGGCCAGGGAAATGCCCTTACCATGAGCAGGCCAGCCGCCGCCGACACCTCCGACGACGACGGCGATGACGATGAGCCTGAAGTCGAAGAACGAGTGGAAGTTGGAGTAGAAGTAGAAGAGGAGGAAGATTGCTTCCATGACTCGCTCGATCGAATCCTCTCGTCTTCGAATTCCTCCACCTCCGCCTCCGAGGAAGACGACGTTGTCGCTTTCAACTCCCCGCCAAAGTCCCGCCATCGCCGACACCGCTCCATTGGCTCCTCTCGCGCCAAGGCAACCACTAAGCTCCCGATTTCCGCCCAAAACTACGACGTTTGGATCTCCGACGCTGCCTTCTCCTCCGCCTCCCTTCAGCAGCGCCGCGATCGCTTCCTCAGCGCTCTCGGCCTCGCCTCCGACCCTACTCTCTCCCGCCGGAAACCCTCCGTTTCTGATAGCGACGGTTTCGATTCATCTCGAAATGCTTCAGTTGCTCATCTAGCCGCTGCCGACACTCGCAGTTCCAGGATCCATCCAGATTCCCCTAATTCCCCCATCCCACGCTCGAAATCCGAGGGTAACTGCCAAATCTTACACCGGCTTAGTCGCGATCATCTCGGTAATTCGCCTCCGTCTACTTCTACTTCTCCCTCTACTGCCATTCTTTCGATTCATTCGGCTTCTGATGATACTGTAAATAGCGACGTTTTTGGTTATACGAGTGATGATAAGGTTAATGTTATTGGTGGTGTTGTTGATAATCCGGTGGTGTTGAATAAGCCGACCTCTGTGCATCTTAATTTAGGTAATGGTGAGATTGAGGGCGATTCGCCTGGTTCAGGTCCAAATTTGAGTTCTGAATCGTTGAAAGATGGCAGTAGTATCTCTGCGGATGTGTGTACCATCAAGAATCTTGATACCGGCAAAGAATTTGTGGTCAATGAGGTGAGAGAAGATGGGATGTGGAATAAGCTCAGAGAAGTTGGGACCGGGAGGCAGTTTACCATGGAGGAATTCGAGATGTGTGTTGGCCATTCTCCCATCGTTCATGAGTTGATGAGGCGGCATAATGTGGAGGAGCAAGCCAATAAGGATAGTTTGGATGCGAATGGTAACGGGAATGGTGAGAATGGAGCCAAGACAAAGAAGAGAGTGAGCTGGTTGAAGACCATTAAGAACGTAGCTAGTGGTGTGACTGGGCACAGGGAGAAGCGCAGTAGTGATGAGAGGGACACTTCATCAGAGAAAGGAGGCCGCAGGTCTAGTTCCGCCACGGATGGCAGCCAAGATGTTACCTTTCATGGGCCTGAGAGGGTTCGAGTTCGTCACTATGGGAAGTCAGTTAAGGACCTGACCGCACTCTACAAGAGCCAGGAAATTCAAGCCCATAATGGGTCTATCTGGTGTATCAAATTTAGTTTGGATGGAAGGTATCTTGCCACTGCTGGGGAGGATTGTGTGATTCATGTCTGGCAAGTGGTGGAATCAGAAAGGAAAGGTGACCTGTTAATGGATAGACGAGATGATTCAAGCTTGAACCTGTTGCTCTTGGCAAATGGGTCGTCTGAACCTAAGTCGCTTTCTCCTAGTTTGGGGAGCCCTGTGGAGAGGAAGAGGCGGGGAAGGACGTCTTTTAGCCGGAAATCAATGAGCTTGGATCATATTGTGGTTCCGGATACTGTGTTTGGGCTATCAGAAAAACCAGTCTGTTCGTTCCAGGGGCATCTTGATGACGTCCTTGACCTCTCATGGTCCAAGTCTCAGGTCAGTTGGCTTAACAACAGCTTTAATTTGTTTTTTCTGCCAATAGTTCACAGAATCACAGGGGGCAATTTTTTCTCTTTTATGTAAACTACCTTAATCAGCTTAAAATAAATTATTTTTTGAGTTTCAGCATGGCTCAGATGATTGTTCTGACTTGCTATACCATATTGATTCTTTGCTGAAAGCAGTTGTCATCTGTTATGTTCTTATAGTGATTATTGGTGAATTTGTCAACTCTGAGGTTGATGTTTTACAGTGATTGGTAGTTCTTTGCTTTGTGGTAAATAACTTCAAATGTGATTTCTTGTTGACATTTATGTAAGGATATTTGAGTTAATGCTTTCTTTAAGTCAGGATTGCATTATCGTGTGGAGTGATTTCTTGGTTGACATTTATGTAAGAATATTAGAGTAAATGCTCTCTTTAAGTCAGGATTGCATTATCATGTGGGGAGATTTTTGGGTGCAACGTTTTTGCACTTGAAAATGAATGATGTGCTAATATTAAGTTTTGAGTAGACGTGAATGAGAATTTCATTAAAGGTGCTGTAGGGCAAAGCTGTTTACTGTAATCCCAATCAAGCTTGGTATCATTTTCCCAGAATGTGTACTGGGATAAAGTAACAGGATGAGAATGGCTTAGTTCAGTGTACCTGTCATGGTTTCAAGACAAAACTTCATATATATGCTGATTTAGTGATACTATGATACATAGATTGGTTTTATACTAGTACATAGGTGTTGGCGTGTTGCCAATGCCTCTACAGTTTAAATTTGGACTCTTGCAAGTCATACTACTGTAGGATTTAAATAAATGAATAAATAAAATGATACCTTCAATCTAGTTAACTGTTGGAGACCTACTTAAGTTGGGAAGGATGGCCAATGAATCTTCATATGAATTAATAAAGCAAAAGGCTTATGATTTGAGAACAAATGTTGCCTCTTCGGCTCTTTGCCAATGTAGGAAGATTCATCATTTTTGACATGTCATTCCTGCTGGGAGAAGCCTTATCTGTGGACTATATTTCAGTCATTAAAGTATACTCTATATCACTGAAATCCTGTAGGTCAATGGTTGTTTTGCCACACATGTAAACAAATAAGAGGGTAGGGTGGTTGAATGTTGAAATTAGTTCTTTGCTACAAATTATTTGGAAAGATTGGTGAACTATAACAGCTGTGATTTTTGAAAATATTTTTTTCTTTTCCAAAGATCTGGTATATACGGAGTATATTTTTTCATCAATATATTTTCCTAGAAGATGCTTCCTCTTTCTAGTTTCTGTGACCTTTGTTATGAGAAAAGGGATACGGCAGCAGTAATAGATAAGGAAACTTCTGCAAAAACTATTCGAAAATTGCTTATGGTTGCTATTTCCATATTCAGCTTCTGCTTTCATCTTCAATGGACAAAACTGTACGGCTCTGGGACTTGTCTAGCAAGACTTGTTTGAAAACATTTTCACACAGGGATTATGGTTAGTACCGTGCTCTTCTTTTCTTAATTATGACTAAGTTATATACTTGCTTAAAGCAATTTTATTTTAGCTTCGATCAATGCAGTGTCATATCACATAAGAGTGTTTCCACGACGGAAGATTCAGCTTTTGGTTAATTCTGCATTTTTTTTCCCTTTAACCAAATCCTGTTTAATTGGTAGTCCCAATATTCTTATCCTTGTGACTCTTTTGTGCAGTAACTTGCATCCAGTTTAACCCAGTTGATGATAGATATTTTATCAGTGGATCTCTAGATGCCAAAGTTCGCATTTGGAGCATTCCTGATCGTCAAGTTGTGGACTGGAATGATATGCATGAGATGGTAACTGCTGCTTGCTACACGCCGGATGGGCAGGTTGTCCATCTATTTTACATTCACCATGATTGTATAGACACCTCTGTTCCCAGGAACCTATCTCTATTAGTAGTAAATTACTAAATTGCCTTATCTAATCTTGTTTCCTCTTGAAGGGTGCATTAGTTGGTTCTTACAAGGGCAGCTGCCGCGTATATAACACGTCTGGTATGGTTTCATTGTCTGTCTCGTGAATTTGGTTATTTATAACTATGCAGATAATAGTCATATCGATTTGCTCTTTTTTTTCCTCTTTAGAAAACAAATTGCAACACAAGTCGAATATCAACCTGCAGAACAAGAAAAAGAAAGCACGTTTGAAGAAAATTACCGGTTTTCAGGTTAGATGTAGATCCTTGAAGTGCAGCTTTGTGCTGATTATCTTTGTGTTTACATGCATCAAAGGTGCAATCTTTGCTGATTTATGATTAATTTTTTCCTGACTGAATAGTTTACACCCCGAAGTTCTTCAGAAGTGCTTATAACATCTGCTGATTCACGAGTTCGTGTTGTTGATGGTGCTGATTTGGTCCATAAGTTTAAAGGTATGTGACTGAACCCCTGTCTCACTTCTACATACCATATCTTACATAATTCTGCTCCTGCTTGAATCTAGATTATAGACCAGGGGTAAACGTCTTGTTTAGTCTACTGTGGACAGTCTGTACCTGAACTTTTTATCGGGATAGGAGTGGATTTATCCTTTTAATCAACTGCTAAGTGTCCTTTCTTCCTTTTCTTTCTTTTGGGGTTATTTTTTTTTCTTGCATAGGTGCAACACAAACATTTCTGATCAGGTGGGGAAAAACTCAGAAAAGGTTTTTTGATTGAGGAACCATTCTTCTGTTTGTTTTCTTTGGCCATCAAAGTGGATAGAATGATCATGGGTACCCCTTTGTATCCTATAATTTTATTGCATTGATTACTATTTTAAAAAGATGGAGTAGATCTGAAACAAACATTGCTGCATCCTGATATTTTGTCCCATAAAACATGGATCTGAGGGAGTAGATCTGAAACATAAGCTACTGCATTCTGTTATTTTGTTCCATAAAACATGGATCAGATCTTCCGCACTGGAGCAGTGGGCTCACTGGTTATAAATATAGCAAGCAGCCAAACAGTACGTTAATTTCTGGTAGCATTGAAGTTGTGTTTAATGGACGAGCAACTGAAACACTTTAATGTCAGATTAGTTTGAGCAATACATTTCAAGAATAAATTTTGTGGGACTCCTATTCCTTGGCAAGAGATAGAAAGGAACCTGTAACAGTTTCCATGTACATCAGCAACAATTATTTTGCTTTCTTATTCAGCCATGTGGTGTAGGGCGCTCTGTGGGGGCATTTCTTGTTGTTTGATCAAATGAGGTCCTCTTTCTGTCTCCACAAGAATCACTAATGGGGCAAATTTTTTTTTTTTCTGTTCATCGTTTGGCAGGTTTTCGTAACACTAATAGCCAAATTTCAGCTTCTGTCACCACCAATGGGAAGCACATAATCAGTGCTAGTGAGGATTCCCATGTCTATGTATGGAAAAACGAAGGTGAGTCCCGTCCTGGTAGAAACAGAGGCTTAACCACATCACGCTCATACGAGCATTTCCACTGTCAAGATGTATCAGTGGCTGTCCCGTGGCCTGGTGTTGGTGATTTTTCAGTTGCAAACAACCCATGCTCAAGAGATGAGCCAAACCGAACCAGTGACAACCTGCTGGATGAATTCTCAACGAGCAATCATCCTTCAGCACCAATTGGGGCCTCCGGCTGCAGCAGCAGAAGCCCATTTCGTGGGACCATATCCAACACAACAAACAGCTATTTCTCTGACAGGTTGAGGACGACTTGGCCGGAAGAAAAGCTTCTTCTGGCTGCCAAGAACCAGAGCCCTCGTCATAGCTTGGACTTCTCCAATGGAGTGATCCAAAACAGGTCAGCATGGGGGATGGTCATTGTAACTGCTGGCCTGCGAGGAGAAATTAGAGCTTTCCAGAACTTCGGGTTGCCGATTCGGACATAGGTATATACCAGGGGTGGACAAATCCTATTTATAGGTGACCATATGTGTATAGGAAAATTGGGGCTGGGGGGTTGTAAAATTAGCAAGTTGGTTTTTTTTTTTTGTTGCCAATTTTTTGGCTCTGTCTTGAGTTTTTGGGTAGACATTGACAAAAGAAAAGGAAAGGGAAAGAAAATGATTCCATTCAACTTGACCATTTGGGAAGAGGAAATACATTTTGACAAGAAAAAAGATACTCCAAAGAAAGTGATATATATAGAGTGAACAAAAAAGAGAGAAATTAAGGCATGGATTTGTAGAAACTGTTGCAATTTGTGTAATAGAAATGTAGATTTTTACAAAGGAATGAAAGTTAAATGTATTCTTTTCTTTGTCTGATTTTATTATTTTGAGTTTGAATCATTTATAAATCAAGCAGCTACGAGTTGGATCAAATTTTGTGAGAATTGTTCAATGATATGATTAGAGTGCATTAAGATAAAAACAAAAAGTGTAAGAAGATTTATGAAAGGATCATTTCATATATTTTTAGCTATAACCACCAGTCCAGAAGATGTGATAACATGGCTGTTTGTTAGCTTTAAAATCATTCATGAATAATATTTTTGCAAGTGGAAAATGATTGATTAGGGTGGTTGGGTGGAGCATGTTTTTGTTCATCAAGAAGGGAGCAAAGAAACTGAAACCAACTGTACTTTTGAGTTCTTGATGTGTTGGAAGCTGAGTTTATTTTGTAGTATTCCGTAGGGCTATTATATGAATTGAACAGCTCGGGATCGGTATGAAAAAGATCGACTCGAGCTCGTTCACTTACCTAAACAAGCCGAGCCTGAACATGATTTGAAGCTCGGTTGAAAGCTCGGCTCGTTCGATTTAGACTCAAATAGCTCGAATAATATGGAATTTCTAAAATGTTCTTTAAATCAATATGTTATGATAAGTAAAACTACTCAAAGCTCAAAAAAAGCTCGGTTCGAGCTCGTTCATTTACTAAAACAAGCCGAGCTTGAACAAAAAAGAAAGCCCGTTTAAAAATTGGGCTCGGCTCGGCTCGAGCTCGTTTAACAAATGAACCAACTTAAACATGTCAAGCTCGACACGTTCGGCTCGAATAACACCCCTATATTTCGTAATATTATGTAGAATTATTTTAAAGTTTAAATATTTTTTCCAGAGATTATTGAAGTTTATTTGGTACTACCTCCGTTCGGCAAAACATGTCACTTACCATTTACGCACGTTTTTTAAGAGATAAAAATTAAAATCTATATAAAATATTCATTTTTTATAAATTTTTTTAACAAGTTTATACTTATTTTTTTGTCGAACGGAGGTAGTATGAAAAATCAAAACTAGTACGGAGTAATAACAATCAAATCAATCCCATTTCTCTTACAAATACTCTTTTCAATCTCATGCGGAGTCTATTGCCTCGATTAGACAATGGCAGATACCCTATCCGAGGCGTCGATTTCTTCAACAAATCTGGTCTTCTTAACCTCATCTGTAATGATACTCTCGGGTAGAATCACTCTCGCTCGAAACCTTTCCTAATCAAACAATAAATAAAATTATTTCACAACTTTTCAGTATTTATATGAATATATTCACAACATAAAGCCCAACATCTATGTAAGGCCTTTTCCAGCCAATGGACCAGCCCATGATCCATAAGATGCAGAGCTATTAACTTATATATAAAAAAAAAATACGTACAAATTTTAAAATTAACAAAAAAAAATAACTATAAAATTTTAATTAAAACTAATATAAACTTTTTAATTTGGATTAGGAGAATAATCAAAACAAAACTTTATTTATCAAAATTACAAAAAAAAAAACATAAATAGTCACATTGCACAAATTCACCCCTTTTATTTTCAATTACACCAAAACCACTATTTATTTGTCCAAATTTACTAAAAATCACTTTTTATTTTTAAATTACATACAATCACACCTAGTTTATCCATAACTTATCAAAAAAAATCATAACCTAGAATTTATGTAATTTTTTTTATTTAAAAAAAATGGAGTTGTATTACACAAAGTTGTATACTTGCATATAGTGATTTTTAAGAAATTTTTCTTCTTCTAAATATTCACTTAAAAATAATTATTCAACAAGATATTCACACTTTCAAAATATTTACCAAAATATCCATTTTTGCAGGTCTATAAAAAAACGTGATACGAGAACGTGTTTTATTCACAAGATGACATATTTAAAATTGGAAGGAAAAGCGATTAAAAAAAATTAACGAGATGACATATTTAAAATTGAAACGTGGGTTGAAACTGCGTTTTTAATGGTAATTTTATTTCAGATGAATTTTGCAAATGAAAATTATGTTTTTTCAAAAGACAAGTGGTTTAGTGCCTTATATTTTTTTGGGTTATTTGCACAAATACCACTTTTTTTGGTGTGGGTTTGCAAAAATACCATTTTTTTGGAAAATTTGCACAACTACCATTGGTGGTATTTTTGCAAATAAAACTGGGAAGGGCTAAGCCGGTTGCAGGTTCCCACAAGGGGGAGAGAGAGGGAGGGAGAGAGAGAGAACCACCACCAGATTGTCGGCGGCACTGTCGGCTGACTTGGACGATGGAGCCCCAGCGGGAGACTCCTCCGGCGCAACGATCATTGGAGCGGGAGGTGAAACCGCCGGCGTCGGAGAATCGGAGGTCGGAGCATCTGCTGGAGACGGAGAGAGAGATTCCGGCGCTGGAGCAGGTGCTGATGTGGGAGACTTGCCGAAGAGCTCCTCGGGGAGGAGCACGCTGTCGACGGTGAAGATGACGACGGGAGGAGCGGAGACGTCGTCGCCGGCGGTCTTCACTTTGAGACCGTATTTCCCGGCACCGTTGGTGGCGAGCGTTGTGAGGACGTCCTTGTTGGTCTTCAAAGAGCCCTTAGGGTTGTAGGTGTTGAGCGCGTGGTACTCGAGCAGGGAGACGATGTCGGCGTTGCTGAGCTTCGACAGATGGCCGGCCTTCCACCGCCGCCGACCAGATCTGAGGAGAAAGAAGCACAGATCCACGTTAAGCCCGGGAACAACCAGATCTGACGGCGAGCAGCGACCACGCACCAGATCCGACCCGACGGCGACCAGATCTGACAACGAGGCACCAGATCCGGCCAGAATAAGATCTAGACGGACAAGATTCGAGCCAATCGCCCCCGAAACCACTCAAAAACTCCCAATCTCACACCAGATTTGAACCCGCTGACAGCCCGAACCCAAACCTGCATAATGGAAAACCGTGTCACCCAATGTCAAACCCGTGTCACCCCATTTCGGAACTCTTCTCTACAAAATGGAAACCCGTGTCACCCAATGTCAAACCCGTGTCACCCATTTTCGGAACCCTTCTCTACAAAATGGAAACCCGTGTCACCCAATGTCAAACCCGTGTCACCCCATTTCGGAACCCTTCTCTACAAAATGGAAACCCGTGTCACCCAATGTCAAACCCGTGTCACCCCATTTCGGAACCCTTCTCTACAAAATGGAAACCCGTGTCACCCAATGTCAAACCCGTGTCACCCCATTTCGGAACCCTTCTCTACAAAATGGAAACCCGTGTCACCCAATGTCAAACCCGTGTCACCCCATTTCGGAACCCTTCTCTACAAAATGGAAACCCGTGTCACCCAATGTCAAACCCGTGTCACCCCATTTCGGAACCCTTCTCTACAAAATGGAAACCCGTGTCACCCAATGTCAAACCCGTCACCCCATTTCGGAACCCTTCTCTACAAAATGGGAACCCGTGTCACCCAATGTCAAACCCGTGTCACCCCATTTTGGAACCCTTCTCTACAAAATGGAAACCAGGGACGAAGAAGACGAACAGGGACGAAGAAAGATTTAGAGAGAGAGCAAGCGGCAGGTGAGAGAGAACAAGGACGAAGAAGACGAAGTAGAGAGCGAGAGAGCAAGCGGCGCCCACGCCTTCCACCGTCGCCGGCCTCACCCTGGGGCCGGCCTTCCACCCACCACACCACCGCTGAGGAATAGCCATCTCGATGCAGCGATCCGTCGAACCAGGAAGGCCGACATTACTAGCCCCATCTCGCCTGGCTCACACCCAAGACCACCCCCTATCAGCCTGACAACCAACCTTGGACAAGCAGCGGCGGAGAAACCCTTACCAACGCCCAGATCTGAGAAAAAGGCAAGAGCGAGGGAGAGGAGAGAGAACAGCAACAACCCAGAGCGCCAGAGCCCACCTCTTCCACCGTCGGGCCGCCGCCGCCGGCCTTCCACTGCCGCCGGCCTCGCCCTGGGGCCGGGCCGGACAGCCCCGGCGACGCCCACGAATCACCACTACGAACCAAGGCACCCAAACGAGGGTTGACAATGCCTGTAATTTAATTTTTTTTTTGGGCATAATAACCTAGAATAGCAGGTTTGGGGGGAGGGTTTACCTTGTCATTTTTGCAAATTTTTGGAAAAAATGGTATTTTTGCAAATTTTTCCAAAATGGTGGTATTTTTGCAAAGATTTTTGAAAAAGTGGTATTTAGTGCTATTCCCTGTATTTTTTTTGTAGGGGACTTGGGAAGGGAATTCGGATCCAAGCATTGTCGGATGCCTGAGATCAAGCTCATCGGCGACATCTAAGTCGCAGAGCATGGAGGAGGGGAGGCCGATCTCGCCGAGGACGTCGGAGGCCGAAGGTCGGAGCTCGTTTGGGGGACCTCTGTAGATGAGGCCAGAGGACGAAGCAAGTGATCAAGACACACCAACAGTTTATAATCACAAAATGGAGATTTCTCTTTGATCAGTAGTCAAATGCAAAGCTCAAATTTCCTTCCCAAAAGCAAAGCTTATAAATGCGGTTTCAACTCGCGTTTCTTTCGTTATTTTTTTTTGTTGATTTTAGATTTCCCTCCAAATTTTAAACATGTCATCTTGTAAATAAAATGCGGTTTCATACAATATTTTTATGATAGACCGATAAAAAAATGACTATTTTGTTAAATATTTTAAAAGTATGAATATTTTGTTAAATAATTATTTTGATTGAATATTTAGAAGAAAAAAATCATGATTGTTTTTGTAATTTTGATAAATAAAATTTGTTTTGAATCTTACCCTAATCCAAATTTAAAAGTTTGTATTATTTTAAGTCAAAATATTATTTTGGTTGATTTTGAAGTTTATACTATATATTTTTTTATTTATAGATTTATAGTTTGTATTATTTTGTTTTTTTTATTGTTCATATAATTTTTACTATATGATTGTTGATATTATTTTAAATTATTTATTTAATAAAAAATACTCCTAGTAATTTTATTTACACATTCAGTTAAGCCTATGGGTTCGTATGAGGCAGAGTTAATAAACAAGCTAAAATTATAAATATTGTAAAATTTATAAACTATTGGTAAAAATAGTTAAAAATTTAAACAATAAGATGAGTTCCGTATGGAGCACAAATGTGTTTTAATTGTGATAAATGAATAAACAATGCAAAAAAAGTGTTTTGATTTTTATAGTTAAAAGTTTAAACACAAAAAAAGCTTATTCAGTTATTCCATTAGCTCTTTTTTTTAAACTCAAAATTTTAATCAAAATCATCTTATTTTATGCATCTTGTACTACTTTTTTAACTTTTTTTTTTTCCGGCTTCCATACACACCCCTACGTCTTTAGCTTCCCTCTTCCGAAATGAAATCCCTAAATTGAAGAGCCCCAAATCGACAAATCCAATCGTAGTCCCAGAATCCCAATTCGCTCGTGAATCTTCCACGCCGAGCCCCTTCTACTGCCAGTGGATCTTCCTCGCCGACTCCAATTTCCTTCCTCCCCGACCGCCGGTGGCTTCCGCAGTTCTCTCTCATTCTCCCCCTTTCCAATGGCTCGTAGGAGGTAAACCCTACCATGAATTAATTTCCTGCAAAAATATTAACATAATTCAGTTTCTTTTTCCAAAATCAGTGTTTCAATATAAATTCCAAATTTCCAATGCTGAACAATCGATTCTCTTAGAAATTAATTAAGCAGATCGATTGCAATTGCAAAACACAATGTAGCATAAAAAACAAATTCGAAACTTGGTTGGATTTCAAATTTTCAAGTAGACATCTCGGGGTGAGGTGAGGCGGCAGGTCGCTTTTTACAAAAATCTTTAGTCTCTGGGTTTGACCCGACTTGGAAATGTTGGGTTGGGTCGGGTCGACCCGGATGAGACACAGTATTCAACCCCAAAAATCATTCCTTCCTTCACCAACTGGACACTGAGCCCACCATGGTGATGGTCCCCTTTCCTCTCTCAAATTTTGTTTATTCAATGAAAAGGAAAAAACTTGTTGATGAAATCCAGAGCTTGTGAACTGATTGGCTACAAGAGAGTGAAGTGGCAGATACATCCATTAAAAATTATCTTATCTTATACTTCATCTCCATATCCTAATAGATACTTTCACATGATTCTTTGCCCATACCCTTGTTTGAACGAGAGGCTTCCATTCTCCCTATAAATAGAGGCCTCCCTTTTTTGATAGCCCACACTCACACCTTCTGCTCCAGAATCCAGATCTTTCTGGAAGTGTTGATATTTTAGCAATTGCTTGTAGTTGTATCCATGGCTCTTCAATCTACAACTCTGCTTCCTTCTGCTTTCTCCATCCCCAAAGAGGTGCATTCCCTTGAATTTTACTATTTCCTTCCTGTTTGCTTGTTGAATCTGAAGTTTGAGATTTTAAATTTCAGTTTTTGTTTATTGTAAATGCAGGGAAAATCAAATGCATGCTTCAAGGAATCAAGCTTTTTAGGGGTGTCTCTCTCTGACTTTGCCAAATCTGACTTCAATTCCTTTGCTTTGAGGTGCAAGGTAATAACAATTACACAGCTGAGTAGCAGTTAGAGTTGTTGGTTTCTTGATTTCTCATTGTTTTACTATTTGGAGTTATGATTTTGGGCAATTAAATGGGACTTAAATGTACTCTTCCAAATAATTGACTTAAACCTCAAGCTCTTGTCAGAAAGGATGCATGATTTGCTTGTCATTGTTAGCCTTGTTTTGGTATACCAAAGTTTACAATAAGCATCTTATCAGCTCAAATAATCCTCTTATTGGCCAAACACACCTTAATTATACCGTTTCATATCCGTTTCCCTTCCTGTGTAACATAGATTTTACATTGCTTCATAGTTATGAATTTGGGCAATTAAATGAGATTTGTGTGTACTCTTCCCAACAATTGACTTGAACTAAATTGCTCTTGTCAAAGAGGATGTGCATGATTTGCTTGTCAGTGATGCCTTGTTTTGGTAATTGGTATACCACAGTTTACAATAAACATCTTATCATTCAGTACATTTAAGCTTCTTATCGGCGATGAGCACATTGCATCAAGCAAACTCTTGTTGATTTTTTCAGCTAACTTAATTTATACTATAAGCAAGCATACTTACCAAACATGCCTTATACTGGTTTGCTATAAATGGCAGAGCGAATGCAGCCAAAGGAACCCATCCAGCAAAGCTCTAAGGGTTCAGTCATCCATGGTGGCAACCCCATCAGTAAACCAGGCCACACCAGACGGCAAAAAGACCCTAAGGAAGGGCAGTGTCATAATCACAGGAGCCTCCTCCGGGCTCGGCCTTGCCACAGCCAAGGCGCTCGCTGAGACTGGCAAATGGCACATCATCATGGCCTGCAGGGACTTCCTAAAGGCTGAAAAGGCAGCGAAATCGGCTGGCATGGATAAGGAGAATTACACCATAATGCACCTTGACCTTGCCTCACTAGACAGTGTGAGGCAGTTTGCGGATAGCTTCAAGAATTCTGGAAGGCCCCTCGACGTCTTGGTGTGCAATGCTGCTATCTACCAACCTACTGCAAAGGAGCCTACGTACTCTGCTGAAGGATTCGAGATCAGTGTTGCGACTAACCATCTTGGACACTTCCTGCTCTCCCGGCTATTGCTCGAGGATTTGAACAAATCCGATTACCCATCAAGGCGGCTGATCATTGTTGGATCAATCACTGGTAAAACCCTCTTTGATTGTGACTTCATCAGTTTTATCTTTCTGTATATTCGGTGTGGGATAAATATTGTTGTGTTTGGTCAGGTAACACAAATACATTGGCCGGAAATGTGCCTCCAAAGGCGAATCTAGGGGACTTGAGAGGGCTAGCGGGAGGACTAAACGGGATGAGCTCAGCGATGATTGATGGAGGAGAGTTTGATGGAGCCAAGGCATACAAGGACAGCAAAGTATGCAACATGCTCACAATGCAAGAGTTCCACAAGCGGTACCACGAAGAGACTGGCGTCACATTTGCTTCGCTTTACCCCGGTTGCATCGCTACAACAGGCTTGTTCAGGGAGCACATCCCCTTGTTCAGGCTTCTTTTCCCTCCATTCCAGAAGTACATCACCAAGGGCTTCGTCTCCGAAGACGAAGCAGGCAAGAGACTTGCACAGGTTCGTAGCGTTTCATCATCTCTTATATACATTCAATGTGGTATAAACCATTATATACTAACGTTGGTTTTACGAAATGGACATCCAGGTTGTGAGCGATCCAACCTTGACAAAGTCGGGTGTGTACTGGAGCTGGAACAATGTTTCGTCTTCATTCGAGAACCAGCTGTCGGAAGAAGCGAGTGATCCCGAGAAGGCACGCAAGGTGTGGGAGATCAGCGAGAAGCTGGTTGGCTTGGCTTGAGAGACGGTTCTTCGTTTTTGCGATGGGAGAAGGGGAGAGTACCCGAATAAATATCCGGATCGAATAGGTTGTAGAGCAGCTTGGGCGCTTGTATTGTGTACTGATTGCAATTTCCTTGTAAAAAAAGCAATTGGTTTGGACATGTAATTTGATAGCAACTCCTCCCCTATTGCAAACGCTCACTGATGACTAATCTCTAATTTCATGGCATATATGCACAGCCAAACGACCTCTTTGTTTTCGTCCCGAAGGTTTCGAACTCCATTTGTTGGGTTGGATGAGCGGACTTTCGAGACTTGACAGAATCAGGAATGTCGATATTAGAAAGAAATTTGGAGTAGTGAGTATTGTTGATAAACTGCGGGAATCTAGATTGCGTTGGTTGGTTCGGTCACGTTCAAAGACGACCTAGATCGGCCCCGTTGTGTAGGTGCGAGATATTGGATCTGGGTGATTTCTGTAAGGGGGGAGGCAGACTGAAGAAGAGATGGATGGGGGTTATCCGTAAGGACCTCAATTTGCTTCGCCTTTCTGAGAATATGACATTGAATAGGGACCACTGAAGGAGACGCATTCGGGTCGCTGACGTTTAGAGTCGTGGTTGTGGTGTAGTGTCTGTTTGCCTTTGCTTTCGTTCTGTTCGTCTTTTACACCTTTATTGGCTCCTTTTCCTTTGATGTGATCTTGTTTTCCTTTGATCCTTATCTCATTTCGTTCTGGGTCTTTCGGAAACACTCTCTCGAGCCACTCGGGGAATGAGTGCGTACTACCTGACTCCCCAGACCTTGCTTAATCGCGGGATATACTGGGAAGTTGTTGTTGTTGTAACACATTGCGTTAAACGATAACGATCCTTGAGGAAAATTTCTTTCCCTCCGAGTTTATTATGGTCATTTTGAATTTTTGTAGGTTTGCTTGGGGAAAATCAAGTTTATATGGGCCGGGTTTGGAAAAATATCGAGCAGTTTGGCCCATCTAGAAGGCCCATTTGAAGATGCCCTTAAATGAGCTTAAAAATCACTCTATGCTAAAAAAAAAAAAGTATTTGTTTTATAATATCGATTTGTCTATTGCATAGGTTAGCAAAGCGAGATTAACCTCCTCTAAAACATAGGAAAACTAGTTAAGATATTTTCAACTATTTTTTCACTATCAAATCTCCTAGTATAAATATGAAAAGATCACTTCACATAATTAAATTAAAATGAAATGTACTTGTCCCCGACGGGGTGACCCGATGATGTGGAGCAAGGAGGAGTTAGGAGGTTCCGAACTTGATCCTTGCTTTCAGATTTTGCCCCTTTTCTTGGGTGAATAATCTAAGGCTTGCTTTGCTTTTGGTAAAAATCTAAGGTTTATCTTATTCCTCGTCGATCGGCACAAGCCGGTTTACCTGGAGCATAAATTTAGTCAGCTAGGTCATGTGCTCGGGGTTTAACTAA
Organism: Persicaria tinctoria; assembly: GCA_037127255.1. Classification (NCBI taxonomy): domain Eukaryota; kingdom Viridiplantae; phylum Streptophyta; class Magnoliopsida; order Caryophyllales; family Polygonaceae; genus Persicaria; species Persicaria tinctoria. The sequence continues at coordinate 5,640,288 of JBANSL010000010.1, forward strand.
ACGATTTTCTATATAAAAAAATTACATAATTCATATATGTTAATAAAAGACAACATTATCACGTTTCAAATCAAAATACAAATAAGCATCTTAAGTTATACTCCCTCCGTTAATTAGAATTTGTCATTTTAGTAAGTAAATCTTGTTAAGAAAAACTTGTCATTTTTGGTATTTTATCATCTACTTTACGAAATTGCCCTTGTAATGATTAAATAGTTATTAGTTGTAGGTTTTGAGAAAATAAAAAGTAGACTAATAATTAGGGGTATAAGTGCATTTTTGTTTATTTTCTTAATAAGCGTGTAGATTTTTTTTTTGAGATTCAACGCAAATCCAATTTCAATTTGAGGTTCAATTTTGGCGTTGACATTGCGACGAAGGAGAATATGAAGTGGTGTCTTATCCCTGCTCCTATTTCATCTTCGAGCGGCGTCGGTTCCTGCTATGAAGTAGAAGAAGACAAAGATATTAGAAATCCGAGGAAGGAAAAAAACCCCATCTTATCTCTCGCATCCCAATCGAGCAAAACCCCAACTCAATTGGTGAAAAATTAATCAAAATAAAAACCCTAATTATGATAATTGGGGCTCAATTAGAAATCGAAATCCTAAACCAAGAATTTTATTGAGTAAAAAAATAATTTTACAACGTCAATTGTTATCGAAAATGGGAGATAGTAACAAAGAACTTATGAAGACGTGCTTGAGGAAAGCCATTGGTGGAGCGTCACCGGATGGTGAGATGGCGCATTAGGAAGTCTTGGAAGGCACGCAAGCGCGAGCCTTTGACGATAAAGGGTTCGCAAGCGACAAAACCCTAGGAAATATGCCTGGAATCCACCAGAAAGGGATCTTGGAATCCACCAAGAAGGGATCTTGGAATCCACCAAGGAGATAAAGAGAAAATTCTCTAAAAGTTTTAATTGAAATATGAATAATAATTATGGTTCAAGCCTACATGTGTTTATATAGGGAACAAATCCTAAAAAGATAGAAAAGAATCCTAGAAGATAAAAATCATAACTTATGCGCCAAGGCAAACTAAAATCTATCTTAAGAAATGATAAAATATAGAAATTGCCTAAATTATTATAAAAGTAATAAGAATAATAAAGCCTTAACAACCTATTTTAATCTTAACTAAAAGATAAATTTTATCGCCTAAAAGATAGAAGTTCGCTCCTGCATCAGTCTCCTCCACTTATGAAGAACTCGACCCCGAGTTCTCTACTGGATGTAGGACTCCATCAACATTGCTCTGCTGTCCCGTATCAACTACCAGACTTGTTTCCTGTCCCGTATCAACTACCGGACTTGTTTTCTTATATGATGCTTCTCCATCCTTGTCCTTCATGGCTTCTTGATTACTCCTTTGATGATACTTGCAAAAAGGTGCAAAATTTTCCCATGCCAGATGAGCTTCTGGTACATTCCATACAATTTGCAAACTCATCTCCTCCTGCACAGAACTCTTCAAGCCATTGTTGAAAGGGACAACCTCCTTTACTAGTTGGCTTTCCGAAACCTTCATGACAACGAAGCTTCTGTCCACTTCGATTGGGTTGTCTAGGCAGTCTTCAAAGACTTCTTTTGCAAGGATCTCCTCTTGACACACCTTCTTTTTAAAGACCTCTTCTTGAATGAAATCATCTTGAAGGGCCTCCTTTTGAAGTACCTCTGGTTCTTGTTGAAGGGTCTCCTCTTGAAAGATTACCTCCTCAATGACTTATGCTTTTCCTGAAGTAGACTCATCTTTCTTGGGATTGCAATCACCCAGTGGTTGATGATCTTGATTTGCCTTGTCATCCACCAACGACTTGTGGTTGGAGTTGTGGAGGGAAGTGTTGGTGTTGACGACGTGGGTGCTATTGAGGGTGTTAGCATGAGTGTTGCGGATGTTGAAGTTGGTGTTAATACGGATGTTGCGAATGTTGTAGATGGCGTTGTTGACGCGTTTGTTGTTGTCACCGTTGATTTTGCTGGAAAACAATGCCACCAACTGATCCTCCAGGCCTTTAAGAGCCGTGGAAACAGCCACGGAGAACTCTTTAAGGTCTACCTTTGTAGCTCGTTGATCCCCCATCGTGCTTCAAATCGAAAACAGGCAGGAGAAACCTGCTCTGATACCAATTGACGCAGTAGGAAGTCGTGGAAGGCACGCAAGCGCGAGCCTTTAATGATAAAGGGTTCGCAAGCGACAAAACCCTAGGAAATATGCATGGAATCCACCAGAAAGGGATCTTGGAATCTACCAAGAAGGGATCTTTGAATCCACCAAGGAGATAAAGAGAAAATTTTCTTAAAGTTTAAATTGAAATATGAATAATAATTATGGTTCAAGCCTACATGTGTTTATATAGGGAACAAATCCTATAAAGATAGAAAAGAATCATAGAAGATAAAAATCATAACTTATGCGCCAAGTCAAACTAAAATCTATCTTAAGAAAAGATAAAATATAGAAATTGCTTAAATTATTATAAAAGTAATAAGAATAATAAAGCCTTAACAACCTATTTTAATCCTAACTAAAAGATAAATTTTATCTCCTAAAAGATAGAAATGCGCTCCTGCATCATGAGAGCAAACGCTTTGTCGAGAGCGTGTTCGCCGTCAGAGATGATGCAAATAGTGGGGGACTCGTAGAGGTCCGAGGAGGAGCGAGTTGCCTAGCGGAGGAGGTTGGCGACCTTGGAGGTGCGGGAGATGATGTAGACAATGGGGCATTCGACTGTTGACTTGATGGCCTGGTGGAGGAGGTTTTGTCGGCAGCCTTGAAGAAGGATGCTTTGTCTGCCATGAATTGAGATTTGAAGAAGGATGAACCATATCTAAGTTCATAGTTTTGGAAGGAGGACGTCAGGGTTAGAATGAGATCCGATGAGAAGAAAAGGAATACCTAATTATGAGTGGGGTAACAATTTGGGTTAATTATTATAGGCCCATAAAGTAAATATTACTTTGAACACTTTAAACAAACATGCCCAAATTAAAATGAGGGTTATAATACTTTTCTTGGCCCATTTTTCAGGAAAACAAACACGCCCTTAATGTGGGAGAAAACATCTCAAAACAAATTTATTAACGATGTTAGAATTAGATTCATGTCTAGTAGGGGTGTTATGTGAACATTAGTAAATCGAATTCGACTCGTATTCGATCGACAAAAACTTGACTCGAGCTCGTTTATTTTCTAAACGAGCTGAGTATGAGCACATCTTTAAACTCGTTTCATAGCTCGGCTTGTTCGAATTAAACTCAAATAGCTCGAATTTTATGAAATTTTTAAAATTTCCTGTAAGTTATTGTATAATGAGCAAGTAGAATTGCTTAAAACTCAAAAAAAGCTCGGCTCGAGCTCGTTTATTTCTTAAACGAGCTGAGTATGAGCACATAAGTTACCGTATAATGAGCAAGTAGAATTGATTAAAACTCGAAAAAAGCTCCGCTCGAGCTCGTTCATTTCTTAAACGAGCCGAGTATGAGCACATAAGTTACTGTATAATGAGCAAGTAGAATTGCTTGAAACACGAAAAAAGCTCGGCTCGAGCTCGATCATTTTTTAAACGAGTCAAGTATGAGCACATTTTTAACATCGAGTCAAATTTTAGGCTCAACTCGAGCTCGTTAGTAACCTAAATGAATTGAATATGTACAAACAATACTCGACTCGTTTGGCTCGAATAACCGCCCTAATGCCTAGAATGGGCCATATAGATAGTAATTGATATGATCGGGACACATATATACGTGGAAGGATTCCTATTTGGAGATAAATACGACCAAGGCTACCTTCACAATCATCATATACGTGGGCTGAATTGAAATACTGCGGGCTTTAGTATTCGCACCATGCTCTTAGTTTTATTTATTTATTAAATCCATCATTTTATCAGGAATAGACAAAAGCTAGGGTTAATCCAAATCCACTAAAAAAGTAACACTTTTTTTTCTCTTTCTTGTTAAGGGTTTGTATGGATTTTAAATAATTATGGATTATACTTATAATTATTTTAAAAGTCTTTGTTTAACCTGATTTACAATGAGTTCAAAATAACTCAAATATTTAAAATAGCTTATAAATTATATTAATTAATTATAGTTAATTTCTAACATAATTTTATAAATTTTATGCAATAGTAATTATAATTACTCAAATATTTACTATTGCATAAATCGAGATTAATTGATTCAAAAATATCTTGTAAAATATATAACTCAAACATTTACTATTGCAAGATATTTTTTTTTAAAATAAAATATTTTAAATACATTATATTATATCAAATAACTGAAACAAAATGTAATTATTAAAAAAAAAATTATCTATAAAAAAAACATCTTAAAAAGTCTAACCGCTTAAACTTTGATATGGGGAAGGTTTAAATTGAGTGATGATCAACCCATAATTGGCGAAATAACATGTATTCATCATATACTTTTGAAAACTGCATAAAATAATAAAAACATTTTTTGATCAAATAATAATACAAAAATTAAAGTTGTGTGTTTAAAAGGGATAGTATTGTATAATGTTTTACTTTATTAAACCTATATTTTTATTTTATTCAATTGTATAATATTAATTCATTTTTTCATTAATATTTTATTTTTAAAAAATTGCGTCATAACGCGGAAAATCCGAGAAATATACTAGTTTTTTTTTTTTACAAGATAAGTCATATGATAGGAAATTTATCCTTTTGTAGAGTTAATAATGTCATTTTCCGTTCTCAATTAATATAATGTAATTTTTTTACCAAAAAAAAAAGATAATGTAATTCTTTCTACAACTTTATTCATAATATGAAATGCGGAGTTATTGTCAAACTTGTTATGTGGAAATTTTATAAGAAAACGCGCCGATAGATCTTTGTACATATGTACATGCACTAATTTAATTATTTTAATAATATTTGTATTTTTTCAAATAAATGAATTTTCAAATCGGGATTAGATATGTATGTAGGTTAAAAAGATCGTTATCATATATATACTAATGAACAAAAAAAAATTTATTATATTTTGAAAATCTATATATATAGATGAAGTGTACAAATCGTATTTGAGAGTTCTTGATTGGGGAAAATCTTATGTACTGTAGAAATAACATTTGAATAAGTCACACATTAATTTGAGGTAAAGTGGATTCGATAAGTTAAAGCATTCCTGAATTAAAGTTGGAGCTCACATATGTTGATATGACATATATATTCAATATATAATAATAATATAATAAGGATAAATTGTAGTATTAAATAATATGAACTTTTGAGATAGTTGTAAGAAATAGCATAATTTATTTTAGGTTCGGAAAAAAAATCACAATTAAAAGATGAGTTGCAAATATTAATATTCACTAGTCTTATGACCCGCAGGCTTGTGCGGTTGTCTAATAAATTATATTTTATTATAATTTTGAATTAATTTTTTAAAAATAAAAAACATGTTTTGTCGCTCACGAAAAAATGACAAAGTCATAAGATTTTAACGTTAAGGTATTTTAATTAGTAATATATATACCCATTATTTGTTGATTGTAATGGAACCTCATATGAAATAAAGAAATATATAAAACAAAATGTCACATTTCATCAAAATTAGTATGGAATAAAAAAAATGATTTATCTCAACTGTTTCTCTATAATTTCTATATTATAGAATGCTACAAACAAAAAAATTTCTATAACTCCAACAAATCATCTAGTTTGAAAGTTTCAATATGATTCTGCAAATCCTATATAAAATAATAAAGAATACTAAAAATTTAGAAAATTTGACTTTTTTTCATTAATTTCTATATTTTTATTAGATGATATATTGGAGTAAAACATCTAAAATCTTTTAAATTAGAGAATTTCTACAATTTAAGAGTGTTGAAGGTGTCCTTATAAACTTATAATGTAAAATAAAATAAAATTGGGCGACCATTATATCAAGTTTAAAATAGTTTTATTTATTATAGATACAATGGTTTTTTCATATAGTATAAAGTTTCACTTTATTACATTCTCCTCATGGTAATATGTGTTATACATTATACTGATTAAGTTAAACCATGTCATCGCCTACTTAAACAAATCCAGAATGATGTTTGAACTTGTGACTTTAATTTTAAATAAGTATGATATATATGCATATATAATATTATCTATATTCTGGTAATATTTTTAAGTTAGATATGAAGTATAAAAAAATTGTTCAAAATAATTCAAGTTAAAAGATCCTATTAATGATAGGTTTGTAAGGATTGAAGATATGAGGTTAAATATTTATATTAAAAATTAATATAATACTTTTAATAAAGATAAATTAACACAATCATGTAGTGCCGTGGTGGTCATTTCCTTTTCTTATTTTATGTGAACATAATTTTTAACCAAATTAACTTAATTAGCTAATTATGTCAAATAACAATTATTTTTATCGATCCCACAAAATTTATTTATTTTTTTGAGAAAAATTGCCCCCATCTCATTCCATATATCTGTCCACATTTATAACTTTGATCATGTTTCAAAATTTATCTAACTAGTATTCGGTACCCGCCCGTTGTGCGGTTTGTTAATAAATAAAATAATATTTAATTTATATCTTCTTTTTGAAAGCTAAAGGTTATAATAGTTTGGTTGGAATCTTTGGAGTAGCTCAATAAAAAAAATCTTTAGATATTTTAATACATCGTAGTATAAAAAGATTATACAAAATAACCTAAGATAAATTATTCTATCGATAATATGTTTTATAACAATTTAAGATATGAGATTTCATATTTATATTAAATTTTAATATAACATTTTAATCAAGATAAACTAACACCAACAACTTCATCATGATATTAAAAAAAAGAATGATTGGAATAGTCTATCTTAAAACTCATAATCACTTATCTATTGTGTGTGTATATAAACACACATGCACAAACATTATGCCCTGAAATTGAAAAGTTATACTATATCCAATTCAAAAGATATGTTGTATTGTATCGAGTTTTATAAAAATGTATTTTTACTTAAACCAAATTTTTTAAATTAAGACGTAGATAAAATTATAAAAATCTAATTTATTATATTGGAAATATTATTTCTTATATATTAAAGTATAAAAAGATAAGTTTTTTTAATTAATTAAAATATAAGGCTGCATATTTATAATTTGTAGTCAAAATTAAATCTGAATATGACACGTATTAAATAAATCAAAAGTCGTTTCGGGTATTTATTTTAGTGTGTGTGTATAGCATGTATAAAATAAAGTTGTGGCTTCCATCGGTAGTATTTTCTAATGATATCCCAATAATAATAACATAGGTTTAAGTACGTGTTTAACTTCATTTCAAAAAAAAATCATGAATTGCGAAGAATGAAAAAAATTTAAAATATACTGTATTTGATTAGTTAGATTGGATATGTTTTCAACCTATTTTTTGATCTTAATCCAGTTCGATCGACTCGGTCGCTTTACATCTGGATCGGGTACTGTATGACCCATTTAATATCAAGGTTTTATAACTAATAAAAAAAATGATGTGAGCCCAAAAATATAATACCACTTTAATTCAGAAAATGTCACGTAAGTAAAAATATATATAGATTATTAATTATATAAATTTTTGTATTAACTACTTATTTAAACCAAAATCTTATCTGGTAAAAATAAAACTATTTTATCTTATGTATTTTGTGTAATCTTTTTATTCCCACCGAATTGTAATTTGGGTAAAACAAAATAAAAACGCCTCGCTCTCAAATTTGAATTTGCTAATGATGATATTGAAGGGAATTATTTGATCTAAAAAGATAATATGGAATTAAGATAAGTTTTAAAATGAAAACATTTTAAAATTGTTTGGAAAAAAATACGTTTTAAAATATTTATTTCATTCAATTTATTTCATGCAATAAAAATACTTAGTATATTTATATACTACGTAGTAACATGTAAGGTGCCGTCTTGCAATAAATATATTACGTAGTATATTTAATACCCTAATTTTAAATTTTTATTTAGTTTAATGAAGTGTATTGTCACATTGATAAGTATTTTTTCCCCTTCGATTTCCATATCACCACTCACCATATTGCGGGAAATTTAATGAAGAGATTGAATCCAATCAAATTTGCATTTTAATTAGTAGAATATAGTCATTGAAATAAGTTATTTTCTAAGTTTGGATTGATAAAAAAGAAAAGATATAAATTGTGTATTCAATCAAGATATGGGCCGGATGAAAAAATTAGCTTCATGTATTCAATCAAGATTATGTCAACTAAATGATAGATTTTATAGTTTTATATATAGCCACTTGATATATTAGTCTAAAAAGATAAGTCTGTAGCTAACTATATTCATTTATTAATTGATGTGGCCCAGGAATATAATACCACTTTAATTTAGAAAATGCCACGCAGGCAAAAATAATCCCGTTTAATCCAGAAAATTCCGTGCCCGCGAGGTCGCGCCAGCGATCTCTGCTTTAGTATTTTATATAGAATATAGATAGATATAGATATAGATTGTTACCGTAATCAAATCAAAATGGTTAAGATTTTTTAAACTATATCCATAAATAATATTCTAATATGAGAGGTCTCCATTCAATATACTCCGTAACAAAATTAAACAATGTAAGTTGGAGATTTTTATATTTGTGTAGAGAGATTGTTTTAAAAAAATTTCTCTCATAAAAGCAATTAAATTTATGAAAATCTTGAAAAAAAAAATAACTCAATGGAACATGTTTATAAAAAGTGATAGATTTTGTAACCATTTAATATAAAATGATAGATTTTTTTTCTAGATAAAATATTTATAAAATAACATAAGGTAAACGATAAGATTTGTAAGATATGAGGTTGAATATTTATAATAAAAATTAATTTAATCATCAATTAAAATGGACACATGGGATGACACACGTATAAATAGATGGTGTTATCTTCTAGCGTGACTTAAATTTACTGGATCATCATTAATTGACGTGGCAAAACAACCCAGCCAGATTACACCACAGAACGACACTTGAGCGAATCGCACCAGAGCCCGCCACATAGGATTTCCACGCCTCTGTTTTAGTATTATATATTGATATTGATATTGATTGATAGTTGATCTTTACATAAAATACTAATAATATTATCTGAGTTTTGATAAGGGGAAAAAAAATCCCTTAAAATTAATCGACGTGCTATTATTTACATGTGTAGTTGATACTCCATCCGATTTAAAATACATATCGTTTGACTTTTTAACACGTATTTTAAAGAGCTAAAAAATATATAATATATTAATTTTTTTTTTACAATTTAATACTAGTACTTATTATCAACAAATATTAAGTTGTAAAAAAATAATTTAAAAAAATAGATATTTTATATAATTTTTACCTTCTTAAAATACGTGTTAAAAAGTCAAACGACATATATTTTAGATCGGAGCTAGTATTATTTTTTTAAGGCTATTGAAAAGTCTATATATCATAATCATTTAGGGAGTAGTTCATTTTGTCCTGATAGTAATAAAAACTTTGGAGCTTTATTAATGATAAATTTACAAAGTAGTGATAATTTTAATAAAAACCCATGAATAAAGTGGCGTGGCCGCCCACGTTTAACACGGGCATGCAACAGCAACACTGCTTGGATCGACCAGCCCACAACAACTCAACAAGGCACCCGGAATATATACTTATTTTTTTTTTATTAGGTAAAAATTAGAGGTCAGACAAATCTAAACGTCGAAGGTCGATAAGTCGACCGACGGATAACCGTCGAAACAAAGATAAAATACATATATGGTGCAAAATAAGGTAAGAACACTCTACAAGAGCGAAACTTAACACATGTAAACCAAATGAGATAAGAATGTAGACGACGGACGAAGCCAAACATTGCTCTGAAGAAACACCGTAGGCCAGCGGTACATCAAGAGTCATCCGTGGGTAGTGAAGACGAAGCTCCAAGGAACCAGTCTTCCAGGGAAAAGGAGACGTCTCGATACACACTACCACGACTCCAACTTGTCCCGACTCCAACTGTCAGAACCTCATCAATCGGGGAAGAAAGCTCAGTCGCGCAAACACAAAGTTTCACATTGCTGAACATAAAGCATCAGGAACCCTAACGACATTTTAGCCAACCCTACCGGGATTTAATACCTGCCATTTCGAAGGGGCTTTATGCACAGTGTATATATAAATCACTATTCAAATAATATGTCAATTCTACATTTTTTTTTATGTCGGCCCACTTTGGGCCCAAGGTCTTATCTTGGGCCGCCGTTACACCGGCACTCATAAGCAGCCACAATCGTCGATGACCACTGCACCACCAGCACGCACTCCACCAAGACTACCAAGGGCAACCGGAGGAGGACGATCGAGGGTGGCAAGGAGACAGCCGAAAGGATGCAACCCAGAACCGAAGAAGGTGACTAGAGAAACACCAGGAGAATCAGATCGAACCTAAGAACAAAAATTCGAGGACCAGGGAGAACAAATTGGGCTAGATCGGAGTTCGAATTGAACTTCCCCGCCCTAAGTCTACAACCCCCCCCCCCCCAAAAAAAAAAAATCGAGCTAATTGGCCATTATTAAGGGGTTGTGAAGAGATGGTATGTGAAGATGGAGGGACGGGGTGACTCCGTGAAACACCAATATATGGCGACCCGATTCAACAGTCATGGGGTTTTCTTCGCCCAAACCCGAAAAAGGAAGGTAGGAGGCGGAGAGGGTGGACAGACCTACAAGCCTTGGTTAGGCGCGGTAGGTTTTCGACCTCCGAAGAGGAGTTTGCTCTGTTTGCAGCCTTCAAAGAGGTGGATCTAGCCCCCAAAGAGGTGATGAATCCAGAGCCTTCGAAGATGTGGTTTCGAGTCTCCGAAGAGGATTTCGCAGCCACCAAGGAGGTGGGGTGTCCAGAGCCAATGAATAACACAGGCACCGGCGAATTCTCCCTCCCATACTAAAGAGAGGTTTTTTCCCTGTTGCGGCATACTAACTTTATCCTTAAATTTTTTCGGAATATATATTTATCGTTAGTTCGTTACCATTTTTTTAGATAGGAGTTTTGCATATGTTTGAATCTAGTTTCACATATTGCTTGTGAAGTATTCGAGTTCAGAATCTACGCTTTTTTAGTGTTTATTCTGCAGAGTTACATTCAGACCTTGGAGGGATCTTAGAAGAGCTTAAGAGACATGTTTTAGTCCTTGCTTTCAAAAGTTTGACATAATCGTTGTATGGTCTTTGGACCCCCCCCCCCTTTCATTGAATTTACATAAACCTCCCCTCACCCGGACTTAGTGCCGGGGGGGTTGGCTTAAAAAAAAAGAGGAAAAGAGGAAATTTCGTCACTGAGTATGGCGGTGCTCGTCGTGCTTTAGGTGGTGCCCGTCATGGGCTGGTTTCTAGCGATTGCGATTTCGGATTCGAAGATTCTATTTCATATTATTATATTTCTAGGGTTTCACGACTCTTTATTAGGTTATTTCTATTAGTTCCAACCGTGTGTGGCATATGGATTATTAGACGATGAACACAATTAGAGAGAGAGAGAGAGAGAGAGAGAGAGAGAGAGAGAGAGAGAGAGAGAGAGAGAGAGAGAGAGAGAGAGTTTTGGCCTATGTGGTGCTAAACTCATAGTTTCGCCTGTGATTCGAAGACATGGTTGTTTAGATTGTGAGGGTTTGCTTCTATTTAGTTATTCATATGCATATTTATCATCTTGTGCTTATTGATAATATTTGTGTTCATTTCTATGATTGATCACCATGTTAGGAATTGCATCTTACTTATGAATCCGTTGTTGTATTCTTGATAGCAAACGAAGGTATCGAAGCAGTGATATTTCTTTGTCTTTGTAGTGGATGATTTCAATTGATCTATATTGAGGAGTGTCGATTAGGGATGATCTAGGGTTGTTCCGGTTTGTCTTAATTGCATTGAATCAATATGCCAATTGGTCTAATTACTTGAATCCTTAATGCTATTCTTTAGTGATACTTCGTATTGAATAAGGTGATCGTAACCCTGCGGATCTCTCAACTTTAGTCAAGTAGACATATGTTTATGAGTAATTGATAGATCAATCCTAGGACCATGAATCTCAACCATTGTTAGAGAATTACAGGTGAAATATCTTCTTTACCTTATTATCAATTTACTTTGCAATCATAAAGTTGGTTACTTTACATCTTAGTTATTTGTCATAAATCATTGTTTGGTCATAAGAGTTCTTGTTAAGAGTTATTGAATAGTAAATCGCTTCTCCATGTGGGTTCGACTCCGGACTTCATCGCTATACTAGTAGTTATTTGGTTTATCAAGTCATTGATTTGCTAATCTATTGGTTTTGTGTTTGAGTTTGGATTTTATTACTATTTGGCAAAGGGCGAAAGTACCAACGATGTTCCTCCTGCACCAAATTCTTGGCGCCGTTGCCGGGGAGAAGAAAGGAGTTTGATATTCTTTATCTCTTTCATTGATTCTTTCTTTTTGTTTTTGTTTTCAATTTTTTTTCTTTGAGTCTTTTGTGTCCTTGTATGGTTCAAAATAGATCTTCTAATTCATTGTCTTTGTCTTTTGATTCCGAGATTGAAAGATCTCTTGGGTTGAAAATGAGGCTCGAGTTTGACACAAATAAAGAGATGGGAGACGAAGTTGATAATCCGCCAAGAAGGACCCTGAGAAACCTAAAGAAACCTAATTTGAGTGCTCAACCAGTTGCAATTAGACTTCTTAATCTCCCTGAGGGTTCAAGATTTGAGTACAAGTCGAATTGGTCTACTATTTTACCCTACTTTTATGGATTGCCTGGGGAGGAACCAAACAAGCACCTTGCTACCTTTGTGAGTGTGTGTGATAGACTTAGACCCCAAGGCATTACCGATGACCAATTGATGTTAAGAGTGTTCCCCTTTACCTTGAAAGATTCTGCAAGCGATTGACTTTATTACCTACCCACATAAAGCATTACTACTTGGGTTGAATTGAAGAAAGATTTCCTGCAAAAGTAATTTCCTACGACTCGCCTCAACAAACTTAAGAAGAAGCTATCCAGTATTAAGCAATCACCTACGGAGAGTCTTTATGAGTATGTTGAGCGGTTCAATAAGCTTAAGGGTAGTTGTCCACAACATGGTATACCCGAGGATAATCTAGTGCTATATCTTTACGAGGGCTTGCTTGACACCTATAAGAGTTTCATCAATGCTACTAGTGGATGAGATATTTTGGATAAGACACCTCATGAAGCAATGCAAATTTTTGAAGGGTTGGCTAATGCATCGCAAAAATATGGGAGACACCAAGGAGTTAGAGGAGTTCATAAGTTGGATAATTCTAGAGATGGTCGCAAGGATGATCTAGATAGGCTTACGGAGATAGTGAACAAGATGGTTATGCAAATGAATCAATCTTAGCAGCCTAGACCTTGTGGTGTTTGTAGAGATCCAACTCATCCGAATGATAAGTGTCCCTTGATTCAAGAGGATGTCGATGATGTGAATGCTATGGATTATGGACCTCGCCTCAACTTTGGTAACAATGGTTACAATCAGGGCTAAAATCGAACTATCAAAGTGGATTCAATGGAAAATGTCAGCAGCAACAAGTTCCTTATCAATAAGGACAATTCGAGAATCGTCGGAGAAACACTCAACAAGATAATAGAGATGAGACATTGAGGTTGTTGTTGGACGAGATGGGTGTTCAAGGAAAGTTGTTAAGTCAAATGGCTAAGGAGATTAGAGAATTGAAAGCGGAAGATTCGGGGAAGTTGCCATCACAAGTGGTAGTGAATCCGAAGGAGAATGTGAGTGTCATGATCCTTAGAGGAGGTAAACAAGTGAATGTGCCCACTAGGAATATTAAGAGAGGCCTAAGGAAGTGATTGATGCGGGAGATCAAGAAGATGAGAAAGAGTCGGAATCGCACACTGTTGATGACAGCGCCTGCCGCCTCTCACCAAGGCGCCCGCCGCCAACTCCAGCGACGGAATCGATTTTTGACGTTGTTGAATCCCCAAGGAAATCATCCAATGAGTGGTCTTCTCAGGTTTCAAGACATGCACCACCCTTTCCCCATGCTTTAAGACCTGATCGTAAGTGGGAAGATGAACAAATTCTTCATGACACATTTTCTCATTGTGAGGTAAATATTCCACTTTTCAAATTGATTAAAATTGTGCCTCGCTATGCGAAGTTTTTGAATGAATTGTGCACGATGAAACACAAGCAAAGGATGCGAAGAAAAGAAAAGGTAAGTTTAAGTGAAAATGCTTCTGCTTTACTACATAATTAAAAGATTGTCTGAAAAGTGCGGAGATCCAGATATGTTTACTATCCCATGTGCAATAGGTAATTAATGCTACCTTCATCAAAACTATGTTAGACCTAGGTGCTTCAACCAATGTGATGTCTTATAATTTGTACATGTTTTTGGGTCTCAATGCATTATCTGAAATTGTTGTTACTATACAACTCGCTGATCGTTCTAGTATTAAGCATAAAGGAGTTGTCGAGGATGTTCTGGTTAAGGTAAATAATTTGATATTTCCAGCTGATTTCTTTATTCTGGATATGGAACAAGGCACGCCTGAAACTCCAATTATATTGGGAAGACCATTCTTGCGAACGGCTAAGACTCAGATTAATTGTTTTTGAAGGTTCCATAACTATGGAATTTAAAGGTAAAAAGATTGAGTTTTCTATATTTGAGCCTATTATTTCTTCTACTAATGATTATGTAGATTTTCCTGACTGTAATTAAAGTGATCATAGGAATGAATCAAATAGTCAAATTTGAGTATAAAAAATAGTTAAATTTTTAATTGGCTAAAGAGTAAAGATCGAATCGGATCGGATCGCATCGTTCCAGACATTGTAAGTTTATCTACTCCTACACAAGTGAGTAGTGAGTTGAGTATATTTTTTACATGGTCAGAATTTACGGATCGAGATGGAACGGTACATTTGGAGATGCAAATTGTCACATGATAGTTTATAATTTGCATACTCTCCTTATTAAACAGCTGTTTCTTTGTTCCCTACCTACATTATTCATATTTCACTGACAGTCTGACACTGTCACGTTGTGCTACTCAAACTATCATGTGACAATTTTGCATTTTATAAACTTTTTTTATAACTATACGTAAATTTTTTTGTAAATTATAAAAATATACGAGTATTATTTTTAATAACTTTTTTATGAGAATTATTTTTACTAGAATCAACAACAACGTGTCATTTAAGAAAATCTGCGTTAATTTTAATATAAGTATAAAGATATGCGTTCATAATTATGATCGGTTTTTTTTTATAACTTTATTTAAAAATAACAGATTCATAATTCATTGAAATTATAATTCTAGAATTCTATAAATGGTTCAGCTGATTGAATATCTCATATTGATCATTTTTTTTTTGACAATGGGTAAGAAAAAATTATCTAAGATTACAATTACATAAATTTAAAATTAAAAATGTCTATAAATTTAAAACTCTTGTTTGATCTAAAGTGACAGCTTAGACGATTTGTGTGTGAGCTGAAGGAGCAGTAAATGATATTGATCAATGATCATATAATCCTTGAACTAAAACCAAATCTTATCAATGAAATAAATTTTTGGAACAAAAAGAGCTAATCCTATTTATATTAACATATTTTTTTTAAGTTCCTGAAAGTATATTTTATAGAAATTTAATTAAGTAACTTTTCAAAAATTATACTTTCAACAACCAAACGAATGTACAAAGTAAACAACAAAACTGCCCAAATTTTGTGACTTATTTTCATTTTTAAATCTCAACAAGCAATAGTATTTTTTAATTTAAAAAAACACAAGCACCCAAATTTGACTAACCCAATAATAACCTCTACGGAAAGTCGAGAAATTTTTTAAGTTAATTGAAGCAACTTGAATAGTGTTAACCACGCTTTGATTTTACAATTCTAAATATCGATCTTAATCTCAGTAGAATCTTATAAAATAAAGATCCTTGATTCAAAATGACGAATTGAGAAAAACGATAAGATTTTATGTTTAATTTAATTCCATAATCGATTATTAGGATTTATCATTGTGCTACTACGGCTCCATAATCGATTATTAAAATCTTCTAAAAGTACAATAATACAGTAAGAATTTAGAAAATTCTATTCTGTAATATTTTTGTGTATTTAAATTTTTTACCCCATTTGTCTTTTAGCGGATGTTAAAAAAATTTGTCATAATTAAGTAAATGTTCGTTTTTTGAATCAATTAAGTAATTGTCCATTTTTACAATTTTACCTTTCCTTCCCGGTTCTCACCCCTCATTCCCCTTTGACCATTTTTAGTTATAATATTGACTAGTCAACATTAACCATTTCGGTCAACTTCTACCCTTGGTAATAGTTTTTGTGACAATTATTTCGTGACAATTGACTTTTTGGTGACATTTTTTTTTCTGGTGATAATTAAGCGATTTTTTTTAAATAATAATTGACTTTTGTGACAATTGTTGGCGATATAGATTTTTTGGCGATAGATGATTTTCTTCTTGTGACAGTTGCCAATAACACATTTTCTTAGAGACAACTGATTTTTTGTTTTCTGTTAACAAATATTTTTCCTTATAACAACTGTTGGTGACTGCTGTTAGGAACGAGGTTGATGACAATATATTGTCACCATGATATTGTAACCTTAAAACATTGTCTTCATAAAATTATACATTACCAAGGCATTATCATCAATCCATATTTAAAATGTTGAATCATTAGCGGCTTAGCGCTCACAAAAATATGTCATTGTAACAATATTTCATCAAAAAAACTATCACCACCGTACTATCCCCACAAGAAATATTACCACCACATAACCCACATTATATCATCAAAATATTATGGGAAAGCTAAATACACCGGTAATTTTTACTGGATACACCGCTAAGCTACGCAACTCCATGCGGACCGAGCTACGCTACGAGATGCGGACCTCCCCGGACATCATGTCAAACACGCCCTAAAAGACCCTCGACAAAACGTCCGCAAGACGTTGCAGAGAGAGGTCCGCGTTAGGATGCGGAGTCCCTACCTATACGTAAAAAAAACTCAAAAAGTTCCGCGTGTTGTTGCGTAACTTCTTTTTTTCAAGCCTGTCCGCAAGACGTTGCAGAGAGAGGTCCGCGTTAGGATGCAGAGTCCCTACCTATACGTTAACAAAAAAAAAGGTCCACATGTTGTTGCGTAACTTTTTTTTTCAAGCCTGTTTGGCACGACGTCCAGAGTATTCCGCAACCGGGTGCTGACTTAACTCCGCAAGAAGTTGCGGATATTAACGGTGTATCTAGTAAAAATTAGCGGTGTATTTAACAACCCCAAATATTATCACCAAATAAAAATTTAAAAGTTAGACTAGTTTCTCTCACCGAAATTGTCACCAAAATGTTATTTCAATACATATTTGTCACCACGACCATGTAACCACAAAAAATTTCCACCATCACTAAATATCACTAAGATATTGTTATCAATCCATATTTTCAAAATTTAACCGTCAACTTTACTTGAAAATCGTCACCATGATTCTATTTCAATAACAAAATGTCAACACAGTACTCGTATTGTCTGAAAACTTCCACCACCACACTATTTTAGCACCAATATACTGT
This sequence comes from Persicaria tinctoria, assembly GCA_037127255.1. NCBI lineage: Eukaryota > Viridiplantae > Streptophyta > Magnoliopsida > Caryophyllales > Polygonaceae > Persicaria > Persicaria tinctoria. The sequence continues at coordinate 5,657,942 of JBANSL010000010.1, forward strand.
CATCACTCACCAACCCATATTTTTAAAATTTGATTGTTGACTCTGTAAAAACTATCATCATGACACTAGTTCGTTAAAAAAATGTCACCACGATGTCATAACCTCTAAATTTAAACAACCACTACCAAACTATTTATCACCAAGATATTTTCACCATCCCGTATTTCTAAAATCTGAATATTGATTGACTCTCTATGAAAATTGTCACCAACGTATCATATCCACAAGAAATGTCATCACCATATTATATATCATCCAAATATTATCACCGACTAAAGTTTTAAAATTTTGAATATTTTCAATGACCAGAAATTGCTACCAAAATAGTATTTTACCAAATATTTCTCACAAAGATCGTGTTACCACAAAAAATATTCACTGCCACACTATACATCCCCAAAATATTTTCATCAACTCAGATTTTTAAAATTTGACCATTGACTATATCAAAAATTTGTTACAGTTACAATGATACAATTTCAACAAAAACTGTCATCGTGATAACTTACCCTCCAAAAATAATCATTGTCACACTATTTATTACCAATATAATGTCACCAACTATTTTTTTTCAAAATTTAACTATTAACACTCCAAAAACTATCATCGATAATGATATATTTGTCATTACCTTAATTTGTCAGGTGATATTTGTCATCAATGGTGTCACCAAACTAAAACCGTAGGACAAGGAGAGCAAAAAACCCCGAGAAGGGCTAAAGTTAAACCAACAAAAATCGATATTCAATATATGTATAACGAGACATCTTTTTATATATAAATTTGATCGTTAATTATCATCAAAGGACTATAAACCTTATCATCAACTATTGTCACAAATGATAAAACATTGTCATCAACTATTGTCACCAATTATTGAAAATATTTTCAACAAATTAAATTTGTTATATATCACAACATTATTAACACCAAAAATTATCACCGTAATACTATCACCAACAAAATTGTTTCTCCCATGCAACGTCATATACAAAATTATCACGAAGATTCTGGCCAACCGTATTCGTCCGCTTTTGAGCTCTCTTATCGGACCCATGCAAGGGAGTTTCTTACAGGGGAGGCAAATTACCGACAACATCGTCGTTATGCAAGAGATGGTGCACTCGATGAGAAGGAAGAAAGGCAAGATAGGGTGGATGATTCTTAAAATCGATTTCGAGAAAGCTTATGATAGGCTGCGATGGGACTTTGTGGCTGACACTCTCAGCGATGCCGGGCTGCCTGGGGACTGGATGGATTGGGTCATGGAGTGCATCAGTTCCGTCAATACTCGGGTCCTTGTGAACGGGGAAGTTACGGAGGAATTCGAGCCATCGAGAGGCATCAGGCAAGGAGACCCAATTTCTCCTTATTTATTTGTTTTGTGCATAGAAAAGCTCAGCCAAATGGTGGAGAGGGCTGTTGCGAGAGGTCTCTGGAAGCCGGCTAGATTGACGAGGAGCGGTTCAGAGATCTCGCATATCATGTTTGTTGATGACATCGTGTTGGTGGCGGAAGCTTCGGTCACTCAACTTAATATGATCCAAGGTATCCTAGAGGAGTTCTGCAAGGCTTCTGGGCAACGTATCAATGTTAACAAATCCAAGTTATCCGTCTCTCCGAATGTGTCCGAGGATGTCGTTGAGGGCCTGAGAACTGCGTGTGGGTTTGGAGTTACTACTAATTTGGGGAATTACCCCGGGATGCCGATGCTGCACACGAGGATTGAGAAGGAGACTTTCAGTCCGCTTCTGGACAAGGTTGCCAATCGGTTGTCGGGGTGGAGACAGAAGAGGCTCAGCCTTGCTGGTCGGGTGACGCTTGCGAAATCAGTGTTGAGCTCGATTCCTATCTATTCCATGGCTACAGTTTCTCTCCCAGTTTCGACTTGTGAGTCTATTCACAAAGCTAGGGGTGGGCACAAATCCCGCAAATCCCGATCCCGTCCCGGTCCCGTCTCGATCACGTACCGATCCCGGTGGGATTTAGGACAAAATAGCGAATCCTGTCCCGATCCCATCCTGCAAAAATTATGCGGGACGAAACGCGGGACGATCTCGGTGGGATCCCGCAAATCCCGTCCCGTCCCGCATATAATAATAATAATAATTTTTATAATAATAATAATATTATAGTATTATAGAATAATAATAATATATTATTAGTATTATTATTTTGAGCAAATATTATTTATAACTATAATAATAATTTTCAATTTATAATAATAATAATATTATATAATATTATAATATAATTTAATAATAATATTAATTTATAATAAAATTATTATTATTATTATTATATTATTATTATTATATCATATTATATTTTTTCTTGTAAAGTATAATTATTTTATAATAATAACAATAAAAATAAGTAATATTATTTTATTTTATTTTTAATTATAACGTGGGATTATTATTATTATTATTTATTATTATTATTATTTATTATTATTATTATAAAAACAGATTACAAGAAATTAGTGGGCAACCGAGATACTATCTGGGCACCCACTCCTTTAGCGATAACAAAGCCAAGTCTAGTAAAAATATAACGTGCAGCACGAGCCCCAACATCCTGAGATACCGAGAATTTCTGAATCCGCTTCAACAATGCAACCGCATCTGTATCCAACTCCCCCAATGAAGAGAATAAGAAGGGTAGGAAACCATAACCAGCCGCCGTACACAAATCTCGATATTTGACACACTTACGTCGAGCAGCATCAACAACAGCACGACCAGGCATAAAGTCAGAAATTCCAGACTGAGTCAACGGAGAGGATCCCATCAGATCGACACACACATTCTGCCCATTTAGAGTTACAAGAGGCAAATAGCTAATTAAATACAGTATTCTTCCTAACTATCAATCGATAATTAGACAATATTGGTAAATCTCGTCTCAATTCCTTTCCATCCTGATCTAGTAAGATAATGTAGCCAAATATGTTGAACATTATAATTAATTATACAATCATTGTATGAATTAATAATAGTATTATAATATTAATATTAATATTAATAATAATAATATTATTATTATTATTGAATAATATAGTTGAAAATAATACCGTATTCAACATATTATACTAAATAATGAATTATGAAAGAATTTTTCACTTTGCAAATTTATATAATATTTTATTATTTTTATATGCGGGACAAGGCCCGTCCCGTCCAGACACCATCCCGTCCCGAAAAAAAAATGTCAATCCCGTCCCGAAAAAATTTCGCGGGACGAGTCCCGTCCCGGCCCAATCCCGTCCCGTGCCCGCCCCTAGACAAAGCTGTTCGTGGTTTTATTTGGGGTGACGAGGAGAATCGTAGGAGGATCCACCTGGTGGCCTGGGAGGATATTTGTAAACCCAAATCGTTTGGTGGCTTGGGTGTTCGATCGATGAAAGAGTTGAACATCTTGCATGCCAAATATGTTCGTATCAACGGTCCGGTGACCGTGGGGAGCTCCGCAATATGGGCGGGTACGAGAAGAAGCCTTAACAGAGTGGTCAGCGACGGTCTCAAATGGATTGTCGGGGATGGCCGATCAATATTGTTTTGGAAGGACAAATGGCTGTTAGAAGAGAGTCTGGAGGACCTTATCAACAGGGAACTGGAGGAGGAGGAGCAATCCAGATCGGTAAGAGATTACTGGTGCGATGGTGAAGGTTGGCAATGGGGGCTGCTGGGTAGTGACCTGCCGACGGGTGCAATGTTGAGACTAGCTGCAGTGATGGTGAACGAAGATGAGGATGCCACTGATTGCCTGAATTGGTGTGCTACTACCGACGACAACTACACTATTAAATCGGCGTATGATCTGTTAACCAATGCTAACAATCTTGCAAGTACTGATAATATTATTTTCAGGAAGATATGGAAACTTCAAGTCAATGAAAGGGTCCGGACCTTTGTTTGGTTAGCCATCAAGGGTGTTATCCTTACTAATGAGGAGCGATGTAGGAGACACATGACGACGGAGCCTTGGTGCGCAGAATGCAAGGACAAGCCGGAGACCATGAAACACATCCTCAGGGAATGCCCACTCATCTCAGAAATTTGGAAAGAAATTTTAGATGCAAACGCAGACACTGAATTCTTTGTGCTTTCATATGCAGAGTGGATAAGATCGAACATAATGACGGATCGGATCACTACGGATGGGGTGCAATGGGCCAGCATATTTGTGAATGCCTTATGGTGGGCATGGAAGTGGCGCAACGAGCGGGTTTTCAACAACGGCGGGGAGAGGCCGAATAAAGCGAGATTCATTGTGGATAGTACTAAGGAGTACGACAGAGCCTGGAAGACGAGGCCGGGCGCTGTTCCGGATATCACGAGGAAGATGATGGATATCGCCTGGACGAAACCAGGGCCTGGATGGATCAAAGCTAACGCAGACGGTGCCGTAAGCAAGGTTGGAGAGGCAGCAGCTGGCGGGGTGCTCAGAACGGAGGACGGCGCCTGGTTAGGGGGGTTTGGCCACCGCATTGGTACCTGCCCTCCTACTATGGCTGAATTATGGGGGATTGCGAGATGCCTCCGTCTAGCCTGGAAGCTTGGGGTCCGACAGATTGAGATGGAAACGGACTGCTTTATGGCTTATTCAATGGTGGTTAATGGGGTTGCTGATCATCACCCGTTGTCGAGCCTGGTGAAACGTTGCCAAGGCTTTTTGAAGAGGAACTGGAGGATCCAATTCCGACATGTCTTCAGGGAAGCGAACATGGTTGCCGACTCCCTCGCTAAGTTTAGTCTCTCGTTGGTGCAGGGTTTCCACGAGCTGTTGGAACCGCCCGATGGAACTAGATTGCTTGTTGCAAACGATTGTAAGGGGAATGCTACTCCCCGTTTGGTTGTTATGTAGCCAGTTGCTATTGCCCTGGGAAGGTCTTTCCTTCTCGGTTAATTTACCAAAAAAAAAAAAATTGTTTCTCCCATCTATATACATATACTAAAACCGATGCATAGCGTCCTGCGTGGCGGCGTGTGAGTGAATCTGCCTACGTGGCGGCGCGTGAGTACGTCTCGCAAAACTTTCTCCCGTCAAAAAGGAAATCTAATAAAAATAATTATTTTATTTTACCATTAACTCTTATAATTGGATAGATATGAAATATCTTATAAGGAAAAAATTATATCAATATAGCACAATCAATATAATTAAACGTACTAATAATAATAATAATATCTCCCACCAAAAAATCGTATTAGTAGTAATAATAAAACTAATTAGATATAATTAAACACATCGTATGTCTTTACTCTATTTCAATATAATTAAACGTATTAGTAGTAATAATAAAACTAATTAAGCTATCATTTTGACGGTTGTTAGATTCAAGGTTTGAGTGTCTAATGGAGTTTTAGAAACACTCTATAATCTATATCTATATTTTTTTACTACGTATTCTATTCTATATACATATACTAAAATCGATGTATAACATTTTATGTGGTGCGTTGTTGTTGATTCTAGGGAAAAATTAATAAAATAATATGTTATCATAGTTTATAGAAAGTTGTACGTATAAGTCCCAATCTATCTATATATATTTTAGTTAATTTACAAAAATATAGATAAAAAAATATTTCATGGTCATACTTACCAAAAATATTAATAGATAAATATGTTATATTTGTTAGGTGCTATTTTATTTATATCTAGATTATTTTTTGGTGAAATAATTATTTATATCAAAACCAATCATTTAATAATTGTTATTTTATTTCTATCTATATTATATTTGAGGCCAAAATAAATAATTAAGATATTATATAGCCATAATATGTAGCTATAATCCATCTGTGTAGAGATATTTCAGTAAACTAACGTACTATATATTTAATAAAAAAAACAATATTGAAATATTTTTAAAAAAAAACATGTATCTATTAAATTAAATGAGATTCAATTAATTGTAGAGTAGAAAAAAAATTACCTTATAAATGTGAATTTTATTTATATTTTGAGAGAATCTAAATAAAAGATATTTGGATTTTTATAATATGTCGAACTAATTTTATTTATATCTATATTAATTTTTGGTGAAATTTTGATATATATATATATATATATATATATATATATTTATTGAAATCTATCTAAATTATTTATAATATTATATTAATATATTTCCCGTACACGGGACGGGCTCTACACTAGTAATTGTATATAATGCCATCAAAACTTAATGTCACCAAATCATATAATTAAAGGAGTTTGGAGCTTCAACTCCTACTTAGAATCAATATCGGATTTATCATTGAGAAATTCAATAAGATTTTGCCATCAAATTATATAGTCAGGTACCTTTACTACTGAAATTTCTCCATGTCACCCAGCCTTCCTATAATTTCATTACTCCATTAGTCTTCTTTTTCATTTCTATTCCTTTCTACGTTTCTCCATCTATTGCAATTATATGCTTTGAGAACAATGACAGAAGCAACAAATCAAGTAAAGCAGATGATTTAAATAAATTCGGTTACCAAATCTTAATAAGACAGACGCTTTAGACCGATCAATTTTCAAAGTAAATGTATACAAGTGAGCGTTACCTCTCTTTTCCCTCTCAATTTATGTCCAATTAGGCTTCAATCTCCTTAAAACTCACAATATTATTGACACAGAAGTATAGGAGGAATTACATTGAAATTCAGAAACTCAAGTCTAAAAAGAGTGAAAACTATAATAAAAACTTGAATTGACTCCCTGAATTGCTTCACATACGCAAGGCAAGAAAGACTCATTCGATTAGTAATTGGAGTTGTACCTCTGATCACAAACTCTAGTATGCGAGGAACGTCTCCCTCGTCTTTGGTTCACAACTGCACCATATATAAACGCTTTAAGTTCGCCACCACGAAGTACAATGGTGAGTCTGGATGATGGAAAGTGAGCGATGAGACGTTGCATTCATCATGGATCATCTCAAGTCGACATCACCATCTCCATATCTGTCAAATTGTTGAGCATGAGAGAAAGGGAAGGGAAAACAAGGTTAATTAATGAAAGCAAATGTAATATGGGTATTATGAAAGTATTAGGGATATTTACTTAATTACCCAACATAAATGGACATTTACCTAATTAGATATTCTAAATGGATGTTTCATCAAAATTCTCCTGATTTAAATTACTTTAGTTTTGATATTTTTTTAATAAACTAAAAACTTTATAAAATATAAACTTTTTTGATTAATTTTTAAAAACAATTTCATTTCCATTATTAATAAGTATGAAATTATATTAAAAAACATTTAAAAAGTTGATATTTGGAGTAGAACTTTTAACTCATTAAAAATCAAATGAGTTGAATAATTATAAGACAAAAAGATCTATATTAGGTTACTAGTTTTATTACCGCCGTGGTGGAATCTTACATTCTCTTTACAAGTATGTTTACTAATTTAACATTATATTTGCCTATTATATAATACTCCATATCATACAGAGTATTAACTTTTAATATTTTTAAAATTCCATGATATAATAATATCTTATATAATACCATGATTCTATATATAACCCGATCTGTATATAACTTCCAATCCATTCCGAAAATCCAAAATCCCATGACTCTAATGCTAAATGGAGAAAATACATAACCCGACCACAGGCCATCCTCTCATAAAGCCATGTTATTGAGGATTTGGGGCAACATCTATCTACATACATATATTAAAACTAAAATTGATGTTACATGACGATAAAATATATATAAATCAAAATTATTTTATGAACATACTTAATGAAAATATTACTCCTTAATAGATAAATACTTCATATTTGATAAATATTATTTTATTTATATCTAAATTATTTTTCATAGAAAAAAATATTTATATTGAAATTAATTATTTGATAGCTATTATTTTATTTATATCTATATTACTTTTGGTAGAATAAATTATTTATATATAAATTAGTTTTTATTTTATATTTTATGCACTTGATTGTTATTAGTTTAATTCTCCCACTGTAATTCGGACTTATTATTTTTTTTCATATTTTTTGTGACATCATTGTCTCACATCGGATATCATGAGGACGTTGAGAGTGATTTATAAGTGATTCAAGTCATACCGAGCTCTTCCTTTTCATGTTTCAAGTGAGGGCAATTGATCTAATTAAGAGAGTTAAGTGACATGAGTTGACGCTTCTTAAGACTTCAGGTCTTACAAATAGTATCATAACCGACTTTGGGCTCGGATGTATTCTGACAATATGATCGGGTATGCTCCACCCAGAAAGCAGTCCCATTGAGCCTGACGAGATCATTAGTGTTTTAAGTCCCTTGGACCTGACAGGGTCGTTAGTGCTTTGAGTGGGGGAGATTCTAACACAATCGCCCCCACATCGGATATCATAAGAATGTTGAGAGTATTATAAGCGATTCAGGTTCTACCTGAGTCACAAGAGCTTTTTCCCCCTTCAAATTCTAAGTAAGGACAATGAACCTGAAAGAAACTCTAACTGAAGACAACGGACCTGGGAGGGATATAAGTGGCATATGGACTGATATCTCTTAAGACATAGGTCTTACATTTTTAAGGTGAACCTAATTAAAATAACCCAGCCTTAATTTGTAGGAGTATTAAAAACACATCCCTATCTTTCAACTACAAGAAAAATAACCCAACATTTTTGAGAGGTGGTAAGAAAGTATTATAGGTTATAAATCTTTTTTTTTTCTGATCATAAATTAGGCCAAAACAATTGTATGAATATGATTTTTAAAATACGGTTTTTCTATCCTATGCCATTAGGCATAGGATAAGCAACCCATATTGGGAAAGATTCTCTATATTTGGATGCATAAACCCTAGAAAAGCATTATTAAAAATGGCTAAAATCATTTAAATTTGTAAAATCTTTCTATTTGTCGTCTCTTATCCGGGCATAGAAAAACCGTTTAAAATATTGTGTTAACATTTCCCGTGCATGGGACGGGATCCACCATAGTTGCATATATTTTTCTTTAAAGGGTTTAGGGCATAAGATAAGAATCCTGTTATGAAAAATGTTTCCTTATAGTCATATTTTAATTAAATTAGATTATTACTAGTGTAATACCCGTGCCTTGAAGGCACGTGAGTTTGATCCATTTTAATTTGAACATCATTTTATATATCTATATCTATAATAGTACTATATTAATATATACTTGTTTATAACAAAAATATGTACGTATAAAGTTTTTTTTGTAATTTACAAATTAGTTGGAAAGAGATACAATACAAAATTTTAAAATGATTTAATAAGGTAAAATAGTAATAATACTCAAACACGCCACCTAATATAATTAAAATAAATACTCCGTATATAATTATTGTCATAAGCACATGATTGTGCGAATACTTATGAAGTTATGTAGATATGCATAACTTATTCATTATTTTCATTAGAAAGATGGCTAGAAAGAAAGGGAAATTAATAGTGAAAATAAAGGTAAGATGGTAAAAATAAAAAGATCCTAAAAGGTAGAAAAGTGATCTTAGAAGCCTAATCTAAGATGTAAAATAATCATTAGTAATGCTTGTAAGTCTTAAAATATTATTTATTTTTCGATAGTCATTTAAGATGTCTAAAATAAGTAAATTGTAAGAAAAAAAACTTTTCAAAAATAAGTAAATTGTAAGAAAAAAACATCCCTTATTAATATCGATTAATAAGAAAAGAAACTTTTGATTAGTATGAAAATAGGAAACAAATATGTTCAAAATATGAAACGTGTATTTTAAAATTTCAGCAATAATATTGAGTATTGACCAATAAGAAAACACTATTTGAATAAAAAAAATTAAGTTTAATTGTGGGTGTGACATGTCAGCAAAATGCTAGCAGAATTAGTATTATTACTAGTGTAATACCCGCGCCATGGCGCGGTTGCAATGGAAAAGAATCAATGAAACTGAATTAGTTAAGTTGAATTGTATAACAAAATTAATCCAGAACAGATAAGAAGTCATAGGTAATAAGTTATATTATGCTTTTTTATTGACAAAAGGTAACATATATGTAAAATACAACAACAATCCATAAAAATATAAATCCTGGCATTTTGTTCTGATACTCATACAACCTAGGTAGAAACAAAATTAATAAAGTTGCTACTTATGTTCTTCCTAAGTGAGGCTGCAAAACACAAAAAAAAACAGATTTGTTTTATATTCATAAGAACAAACAAAGTGGATTAAAGAGATAAATAATACCAGTATATAATTAGACATTAGAGATCTCCAATAAAAGAAAAACCAGGTCATGTCTATTAAATTTCCACGTTTGAACACATTTTCTAGGGGAGGCATTGTAACACAAACATTGAAAAAAAAAAACAACATTAAAAGTGTAAGCAAAAATAAGTTGGTTCAACAGTACCATATTACCTCTTCCAAACTTCTTTTCTTCAAGTTACATATATTAAAATCAAATAAGATAGGCTCCTTGATTTGTTCCGGGCGATTGTGCAAACCATACAATATATCCCTTTGTGCACCTGAAATTCCAAATTTTGAAGATAAAATTTCCATCATATCAATATTGTCTAAGAAGATACAAAAAAATTCAAAGAAAGTAATAACTTGATCGATTTAGGATACGAAATGTGTACAAAAGCAATAAATAACCTGATTTAGGGGGAACTCAATTGAAACTGAATTATCTAGACATAAATCTGAGTTAATGGAATCTGGAAGAACCATAGATGAAGCCATTGAGAAATCAAAGAAGCCTGATTTATGATAGAATTGTGAAAGCTAAAGGAGCACATACTTGATTCAACATGCACGGATCATTCACTCCAGCGTCGTACTGGATTTAGGTTTAATTGATCCCCATAGAAGACACTATAAAAGGTTGTTCATGCGATATGAATTGATGGGATGATGGGGAGTAGGTTAATAAGGGATTAGTATTTATAACAGAGGGAAAATAGATAAAACCAAATCAGAAGTGATTTTTACAGAAAATAGGAAGAAATTTAAAAAATAACAAATGGGTAATGTGATAAAAACAAATCATTGCCATAGAAGAAACCTTAACAAAATGATTTTCAAATGTGATAAAAACAAATCATTGCCATAAAAGACTGAACTTGCAAGTGGCAGCTGTAGCTGTACTTACATTGTTTGGACAACCCATGTTGAATCAGGAAATGATACCTAAGTAGTAAACAATCCCGTAATCTGCCATAATACAGCAAAAAGCTAAACAAACAGAAGACAAATGCATATGGCCAAAGTATAAAATGCACAAATCACAAACCAAAGTACCAGGAGAAGTAAAAACCTAAGATAGTCTTATAATAGTAGAATTTCACCAAAGACACAAAACCATATATTAAGATATTATATCGATAGATATTTTGAATTAAACCCAATAGTTAGTAAATGGGTAAAAAATGAAAATTAAAAGAAAAAACGTGATTGGTTAAAAAGGAGTGGAATAAGGAGAGCGCGCCACGTCAGCAGAAAGTATACGAAATTAAGTAGTTATATAGATTAATAGATATATTGCAATCGGAAAAAAAAAAAAGGGTGCCACTATATACACCGCAAATCCGGATTAAGGACTTGCACGTCCACTATTTCCACATTGCACGTCCTTAACAACGTGCAAGCACGTCCTTAAGGACGTGCAGGTCTTGCACGTTGTTAAGGACGTGCAATCCCTAGTTAGGGTTTTGCGTTTAGGGTTTAGGGTTTAGGGTTATGGTTTAGGTTTAGGGATGTTAATTGATAAAATTGAAGGTGGATTTGAAGGATTTAGGGTCAAATTAAACAGAACACAAGAATTGTTAAGGTTTTCATTCGGATAATATGCGAATAAAGTTACAAGGAACGGAAAAAAAGGTTTTCATTCATAAGTTTAATAAAGTTGTGGAATACAATCTAGGAAAACAGTAAAGGACGGCCGACATCGGCACGCAAGGCTCTAAATCTCTCAATCTGAGCTTGAAACGGAGCATCCCATCCTTTGACGCTCGGATGATGATGTTCGACCCATTCTAGTGGAGGCGGCGGAAGAGGAGCGTTAGCACGCAACCAGATCTATGAGAACAAAAATTTAGAGTTAGAGTATTGACATATGTATGAAAATCATGAATAGGTAATAACAAAGACGTTTGAAGTCGTACCGCGGCAAAATGGTCTTGGTTTCCGATGCAGGCTACACCAAGAGTTGCTGATTGGGGAGGGTTGTTAGCAGATGCCGGTGAGATCATGGAGAGACATGTGAACGGATGATGCCAAGCTAGGACGACGAGAGGAATCTGATATACCGTCGCAAATACTAAACCCATGATGGGAAGCTCTATCCACCGTCTCCTATCACCATGTGTGGCTCCGGCACATCTCTGGTAGTCGACGAACTGCTGGAATGGGTACTCTCCCGTATAACAACCGGCGTACAGATCGGCGTGATCCTCCAAGTGATTGCATAGTAACGTCTTGAGTTCCGGGAAAGTAGTCTCGCCGATCGGTGATGTCAAAGCCGCCAAAGCACGGTAGCCACAATGATCATCTCCAACAGTGTCCCTCACCATCTCAATATGACCTAACATGAAGGGATCAACGTTGTTTCGACCCCAGTTGAACCCTCCGAACACATCATCACGTCCACGTCGAGCTGAGGTCGCTTGTGGACGAGGCCGAGCAGCATTTCGAGCAGCACGCGCTTCTTCTCTCGCAAACCTTTCCCTTACCTCCTCGTATGGCAACGGGTTGGTTCTGCAGGCATTTCTCGACCCCCGAGGCCTCCCCTTCCGTCGGACGCTTGCTGATGAGGGTGGGTGCAGCTCATCCTCGCATACATCGTTGGAAGCCGTATATGAAGATGACAGCTCATACGGCAGTGGGGTGTCGTCGAGGTCAGTCCATGTCAAATCCATCCAGAACGGGTGGATGTCCTCGGCGGGTATTGGAGTGCCGGAGTTGACGTATGCCTGAATCTCATGGACACAAGGGATCCCGTAACAAACCCTCCAATGTCGGTCCGTGCATACCGGAGGAACCTTTTGGTTCACGACGTCCTGCCACATCTTGTACAGATAATCGAAGCACTTTTTGGAGATTAAAGTCTTTACCTCATCGAAAAGGTTGACTTTATACGCCGCTGTTGGCCATTTGAATCGGTCGATCTCCAAAGCAGTTTGCAGCTCATGGAGTTGACAATCATTGACTCTATGGATTGCATCGATCACAATGCGGAAGTCACCAGTCGATGAGTGAAGTGCCTCCTTCAGAACCTTGTGTTGACCCTCAACTCTGTACACATTGAAGTGCATAGGCGATGAATATTCGATATTATATCATATTGTAATGGGAGATATGAAGTAAGGTTGTACCTGTTTGTCGTACGGGTGCCGAGATGGAAGACTTTATCTACGTAGCACCGAACTATGCTCCTGCTGTATGGAAGCCAAACCGACTCCAAATACGCCACCACACCTGGGAATGGGTGCCAATAAGCTCGTAGCGCCCGACGACGTCGGTTGAATGATTCCTCCGACCTCGATTCGAACAGCCCCCAACAGTTGCCCTTAAAGATGCCGGCGTGGTGTAAATTCTTCGTGATCTTCAGAGCAGCTTCCTCGCATCTTCTCGTCACGTGTAACCAACAAAGGAGATGCTGGACGTCGGGGAAGACAACATTCAACGCCGCCAAGAGACCCAGCTCTCGATCAGTCATGATAGCTTGAGGCTGAACGCTCCCAAGCAAGATCTGAAGTTGTCGCAACACCCAGGCGTATGTGTCTTCGTTCTCTTGCGACATGAAGGCATAGGCGATGCAGTAAGTATTGCCTGAGGGTGTGAGCCCGACCACCTCGCACAAAGGAATCCCATATCTGCAGGTGTAAATATGTTACACATAAAATACGTTATAATTGGCTAAATGTGCAATAAGGTAATCGTAAATAAGTGACTTACGCATTTGTTTTGTATGTGCTGTCCATTATGATGACGTAATGGAACCTTCGGAGAAGGCGTATCCCGTCGGGATGCGCGAGGAAGAGGTCGTTCAAGACGTTGTCGTCATCCGGATGTCGTCTGAAGGGGTCATCGTCCGACTACCTCTTTCTTCGGCGACCATCACGGCGACCATAATGTCAATATACAATCCGAAATATGTAGATAGATACAAAATGTATAATATCACTGGCCAGGTGGATGACGTAAAGCATCATCCACAATCTCCGTCAGCTCGTCCATGATCTGGTCAATGCGAGGGTCGCCCGCCAGGGCCCTCAAATAGCCCTCGAGCTCCCGAAAGCGGGCTAACAGGGCCGGACGGATGACGGGAGGGTGAGGGACGTCCACCCAAGGGTCCATGGCGATCGGGTGGACGGGCGCCGGAGGGTCGGGATGGGGCGTGGTCGGCAGCACGTACGGCCGGCTCTGCGACGCGTACCAAGCCAAGTAATCTGCAGTGACACCTGCCTGCCAATCTTCGCTGGTGCGCCTGTGCTCGGCCAGCCTGTAAAAGCGACCCTCGTCCTGCAGGTCCTGCCACCTGTTGTCGCCCGGGGCGAACACGGCCATGTACTTCGAGTTCTTCAGGGTCGCGTCGCGGCTGACCTGAATCGGTGCGATGACGGCCTGCGGGATCCCCTGGACCCGTCCGAACTGCCGGAGGCACCTATCGAGCATATATGGCTCCTCCTCACCGCAGAAGGTGATGGTGCCCCGATAGGTGGACTGACGGTACTCGCCGTCGAAGTCCATACCACGCCCAAAGGGCATCCACTCGACCTATAATTTAAAAAATCAGATTTAATTCATAGCTAATAATTTAAAAAATATATATAGAGTCTCGAATACATACATCAGTGACGGTCAGACGGTCCACCTCGTCCCGCAGCTCCCGCATCTTCTTCAGCTTCGCCCCATCTGTCATCCGCGGTGGCTGCTTCGGACCGATGAACCTCGCGTAGAAGCGAGGGTCATACTTCCTAGCCGGGTCGCTGGAGAAGTCACCTCGGAAGCGAGGGAAGTACGCCCATATCCAAGCCTGGGATTCAAAAAGTATTTTGTTAGCATATAATATAAATATTTGTACACTAAAAACTCTAATTCAACGGTCTCGTACCTGTAGGATCGGCGTGCAGCTGTCTATGCCCTTCGCGTCGGAGCGGGTAGCCTCGCCTAGGCCCCTGTAGAGACATGCGAGGGCACCAGCAGCCAATGCAAGGGTGGCCGTACGTGGGATGTCCCAGACAAGGCCCAACACCTTCCATGGGATCCGGCTCTGCGACTTGTCCACAAACAACGTCGCGGAGAGAGCAATGCCCATGTAGGTCCTGTGCAGAAACAGCCGACCATCAGGGTCATCCTGGGGCTGCCCCCCTCCCACATGCGTGCGCAGCCGAATCTGCTCGGGATCAGCCGCGGCCTCTGGATCATCGGCGGGGGCGGGGTCGACGAGTGGCCCGTGTCTCTGCTGCCACCGGCGAGTGAACTCGGTAACTGGAGGGCCGCCAGCGTGCCTGTACGACTTCAGAGTCGCAGGGGTGAGCTGGTAGTACTCCGCGATGGAGGGGACAAGAGCTGCCGCAGGCAGGTGGGACGTGCAGGGCTGGCCATCAATCCGAAGTCCCATCAGACAAGCAACATCATGCAGCGTGATGGTCATCTCGCCCCATGGAAAGTGGAAGGAGCTGGTCTCCGGATGCCAATGCTCCAAGAAGGCCGTGCAGGTGAACTCGTCCACAGACTGCCAATGGAGGGACCTGAGCTGGGGGACGCCGGATGGGAGCAGATCCTGGACCCAGGTCCCCGGTCCCTCAAATATGTAGGGATCGAAAGGCACCAAGTGAGTCGCCCGGTGGTGGAACTTCAGAAGCGGCAGCTCCACCGTAGGATCTCTCCACAACTCGTATGTCCGGTGATGCCGGTAAGACACTAGCAGATCTCCCGGCGGCAACAAAGGGTCGACCTGCGCATCCGGTGCGGCAGCCTGCGCAGGGATGGGCTGGGGCTCTACCTGTGGGCCCCCCTGGCCCTGAGCCTGCCCCTCCTGACCGTCGTGATCCTCCTCAACGACGTCAGGGATCACATCATCTGCAGACCCCAATGAGACAGCCGCTGGTGTGGCGGATGTCGAAGGCTCGGGCTCCTGTGTGCCGGATGTAGAAGCCTCCGGGACGGTCGGTGGAACCTGAATAGGCGGTCTACCCATGTCGGCCCGTCGCCCACCGACTACCTCTGTGATGCAGCTACTCAAAACCTCGGGGGGCTCTAAGGAAGGCTGCAACCCCATCGTCGCATCGCCGGACGACTCCCAAGGTGGCATACCCTGCCAGAAGGTGTCGCCCTCGTCGGCCGGTGGCGTCCCCATCGACGGCTGTAATCGCTCTGCAGACGCGAGCAGATCGTCGACAGTCTGCTCGGGGGGTGTCGTAGACCCAGGTAGCTGGCTGACCGCTGCCCGATCGCCGAACCTAATAGGCCGGAGGGTACCATCATCCCTCATGAGCCTCCCTGCCTGTTATTATGATCCAGTTGAATATTAATGTCTTTTCAGTATATTTTAATATATTGTAATGTATTTTAATGTCTTTTGATGTATTTTACTATAATTTCATATGTTTTATTGTCGTTTATTATATTTTAATGTTAATTAATGATTACGATTATATTTTAATGTTTTTTACTGTATTCAATATCCTTTTCAGTATTTTAATATCTTTTTAATATTTTTTATTATCTTTCAATATATTTTTATATTTCAATATATTCAAATATATTATATTTGAAGTATTTAAATATATTTTAATATATCTAAATATATTCAAATATTAATTAAATAATTTTTAAGTATTTTAATATTTGTTTAATGTTTGTTATTATTATATTCAAATATATTTTGATATTTGAATATATTTTAATATATTCAAATATATTATATTTGAAGTATTTAAATATATTTTAATATATTCAAATGTTAATTAAATAATTTTTAAGTATTTTTAATGTTTTTTATTATCTTTCAATATATTTTTATATATGAATATATTTTAATATATTCAAATATTTATTTCTATGTATTATATTCTATCAAATTACAATTATATTCTCTTCTATCAAACTATATACTATAAAAAAACATTTTAATATATAAATAAATCAAAAAAATCTATTTTCAATTATATTCTATTAAACAATATATATTATCTATCAAACTATATTTTCAATCATATTCTATCAAACTATATTTTATCAAACTATATTCTATCAAACTATATTCTATTAAACAATATATATTATCTATCAAACTATATTTCCAACAATCTAATTTTTAATATATTCTATCAAACTATATTCTATTAAACATTTTAATAAAAAAACTATATATATTTTCAAACACTAAAAATAAATTAAACAAAAAGTATTTAAAATAACTTACGGGTGGAGTCGGGATCGGGGAGACCTCAATGGTCCGTCGCTTCCGCGGCGGTTCCGCCTCCTCCTCGGCCACTGCTCGACCTCCATCGCCGGCGCCAGCCGCCGCCCCACCACCACCAACCTCTTCCGCCACCGCCGCCGACGCCAGCACCTCCAGCCCCTCTACCACCACCACCGGCTCCACCGCCACCGGCACCGCCTCCCTCGCCTCCGCCTCCGCCTCCAACGCCGCCACCGCCGCCTCGAGCTCTCTCTCTCTTTCTGTCTCCATCTCTCTCTTTGGGTCTCTCTCTCTCGGTCTCAGAGGAAGGAAGGAAGAAGGAAGGAAGGAGGAAGAAGGAAGAAGGAAGAAGGAAGAAGGAAGGAAGAAGGAAGACGGAGGGAAGGAAGGCGTCGGGAGGAAGAAGAAAGGAAGGAAGACGAAGAGGCACGTCCTCTTCGCCTTTAGAAGGCGGGCTTGCACGTCCTTAGGGACGTGCAGCACGTTTCTAAGAACGTGCAGTTTTGCACGTGCTTAGGAACGTGCTGCACGTCCCTAGGGACGTTCATTTGAATAAGAAAAGTTCATTTGAATAGTTCATTTGAATAACAAATATTTTAAAGTTTCCATAATGATATTGACCAATAAGAAAAGTTCATTTGAATAAAAAATTCAACTTTAATTGTGAGTGTGACACGTCAGCAAAATGCTAGCAGAATTAGTAATATTAATAGATTATTAATTAATAGATTTGTATTTTGACATTTGAATTAATTGTCTAGATATCTTTAATACGATTGTGATGAATATAATATAGGAAACAAATATTTAAACTTCCCTTAATAACATCGATTAATAAGAAATGAAACTTTTGATTAAAAAATTCAACTTTAATTTACAGAGCGACACGTCAGCAAAATGCTAGCAGAATTAGTAATATTAATAGATAATAGATAGATAGATATTTACGACAATATAACCGAAAATAAAAAAAAGGGAACGGATTCAAATCATATTTAAAATAGGAAACAAATATTTTAAAGTTTCCATAATAATATTGACAAATAAGAAAAGCTCATTTGAATAAAAAAATTCAACTTTAATTGTGAGCGTGACACGTCAGCAAAATGCTAGCAGAATTAGTAATATTAATAGATTTACGACAATATAACCGAAAATAAAAAAAAAGGGAAATGATTCAAATCACATTTAAAATAGGAAACAAATATTTTAAAGTTTCCATAATAATATTGACCAATAAAAAAAGCTCATTTGAATAAAAAAATTCAACTTTAATTGTGAGCGTGACACGTCAGCAAAATGCTAGCAGAATTAGTAATATTAATAGATAATTCACTCTTTTTTAGGTAGAAAATCTTTGAAATTTAAGTTTTTAGGGTATAGCATAGAAATACTACTTTCCTAATCGTTCATAAGAATTTTTTAGAGCAAAAAATAAATTATATTTGATTGCTATTTTAGAACTAAGATTTAAAATTAAATGCTTGGAAATTTAACATTCATAATTCTTTTGAAAAAAATTAATTACTTTGTATATCATACTTAAATTTCATACTTAAATTTGTCCGTATTTTATTTTTTTAGCTCTTACTTCACCAAAAATAATTTTTTTATCGCATATTTCGAATCATTTTATAAATAAAATAAAAATATTAAAATTCGACGTCCTTATGTGTATAAATACACCCATGGTGGTTGTTCATCCATGCATATTATTTCTCCATTTATTTGCTTACTTATCTCCAAAACTCCTTTCTTTATCTCCGTCTCGTCCTCAAACAAGAACTGAAACTCGATCGCACTCAATCCGTGCATGGAAATCACCCTAAACTCCCATGTCGTCTCAGATCTGTGCCTGGGCAAGCCACCGCTGAGGTCCCTCTCCCTCTCCGCCTCCATCGCCGACGCAATCGCAGCCCTCAGGGCCTCCGACGACTGCTTCGTCAGCCTCTGGGCCTGCGACCACCGCGCCTCCGCCGCCGCCGACGACTGCAGATGCGTCGGGAAGGTGTGCATGTCTGACATCCTCTGCTTCCTCTGCAAAGATCGCAACTTGGCCTCCCCTGTCTCCGCCCTGCAATCCCCCGTTTCCGTTCTCCTCCCCAAACTCCCCGGCGTCGTTAAGCACGTCGATCCTTCCACCAGGTAAAATTAGATCTGCATTTTGCGTTTTGTTTATGTAATTTTTGCTTGATTTTGAGATCTGGAAATTTTTGGTCAAATGGCTGAACAGGGGATGCGGAATTTTACCCAATTGAATTTCATTGTGTGTTTTTTTAGCAATTAAAACATTAAATTAAATTACCCACCCAAGTAAATACTTAAATTTTTCTAATTAATGTTTATTATGGGTTGGAAATGCTAACTGTCATAATAAACATTAACAAATTAATGTTTATTGTTCAAAATATATATAATATTAATAATTTTATTAATTGTAAATAATAATTTCATACACTCAATACAATTATTTATGAAATTATTTTAACAAATTATTTTAAAAAAATAATATTCTATAGAGTTCTTAAACGTGTCAAAAAAGTAAAACAACAAGTTTTTCAGACAGGAGAGTAGTAGTTATCCAATTTTTTTAAAATAATATAATAGGTAAAAAAAATTATTATTTTATTTATTAAATTAAGGGTTTTATTAATAAAAATTAAGTCTAGATAATCTTTAATTAATTTGAATGTTATATATGTGCAGCTTACTAGAAGCAATTGGCTTGATAGTCCAAGGCGCCCACCATCTAGTAGTCCCAATTCACGCCACCAGGAAGCAACGAAAGCCGTTCTCCGGCGTGGGCCCCACCACCTCCCATGGGGGTCAAGAGTATTGCTGGCTAAACCAAGAAGACCTAATCAGGTTCATCCTAAGCCGAATCGGGCTCTTCAGCCCGATCGCGGCTTACTCCATTGAGGACCTCGACATCATCCGTACGGAAACCCTAGCAATTGACTACCACTCCCCAGCCTCTCTAGCACCACACCTCCTGGCCCAGTCCCTGATCACCCAAACGTCGGTGGCGGTTGTGGACGAGGTCGACGGGACGCTCGTGGGCGAGATCTCGCCGTCCGCCCTCGTGGAGGCCGATGAGACGGCAGTGGCCGCCTTCATGGCGCTCTCTTGTGGAGACCTTATGGCCTACATTGATGGCTGGGGTGGCCCGCCTGACGACCTCGTCAGGGTCGTCAAGGCTAGGCTTAAAGAGAGGAACTTGGAAGGCCTATTGGCTTTATTTGATGATGATCAATGCTCCTTATCAGTTGCTTCCTCCTCGTCATCCGATGACGAGGACTCTATATCGTCGTTATCATCACCAAGTGGGCAATCGAGGAGGTGTAGCCGGTCTTGGAGCTATTCGGGTAGGACTGGTTGGAGGGTCCAAGAGATAACTTGCCACCCGGGAAGCTCATTGGTGGCTGTGATGATACAAGCCATTGCGCATCGCGCGAGTTATGTTTGGGTGGTCGAGCATGACAATAGTTTAGCAGGCATTGTCACCTTCTCCAATATGCTAAACGTTTTCTATGAGTACCTACAATCCGTGTTTGAAGAGGAGGCTAGTGTCATATAAGTCTTATATGTGCAAAATACCAGTCGAGTCTGGATCGGACAGTATGGACACCCTTAGTATAAGACATAATAAGGGTAAGAGAGTGTGGTTTCATTTCAAGATTGTTTAGGTAAATATGAGGCCTTTCTTTTTACTTTGTTCTTACGATCATCTGATTTTGTTTTTCCTATTCGAGTCGTGTAGGGTGAGGATTAGTCGATAAGTCCGAAACAGTCTCAATAAAAAGTACTAAAGGGTGATCATAGACGGATTCTAATCTTGGTTCTAATCATCCCTGTACCCTTTTGTAAAAGCAATTTTGAATCTGCATTTTTTTGTGAAATTGTCAAGAAAATATTACAGTATGATTTTGTCTTTAGAATTTTGGCAGTTTCAATATAGTATATTTAAAAGAACACTAGAAAGGGTGCATTGAGTGACTCTCTTTAGTCTTTATGTGCACTTTTTGGATTTTGAAAATTATCTTAAATTGATGATCTTGAATCTTGATGAGCTGGAAAGAGCACCAACTCCACCTACCACTACATGGTGACCACAAGTCAGTGATTAATTATGATAAATCTTTGCTTAATCTTTGATTAATCCAATTGGAGACCTAGGGGTGGGCACAAATCCCGCAAATCCCGGACCCGTCCCGGTCCCGTCCCGATCCCGGTGGGATTTGGAAAAAAAATAACGAATCCCGTCCCGGTCCCGTCCCGCAAAAATTATGCGGGACGGGACGCGGGACGAGGATTTCTTATCCCGGAAATCCCGTCCCGTCCCGCATATATTTATTTATTTATATATTTATATAGTGTTTACAGTATATAATATATATGTATATAGTGTATATATACTTGGTGTATATATATACACGGTATATGCCTGCTTACTTATATAGTTTGTATTTACAGTATAGTATATATGAATGTATTATGTATATTTTTTAAGTTTACAGTGTATATAGTATATAGGGGGGAGGTTCAAGTGGAAACTCACATTCCCATAGAAACACATTTACAATGGAAACTTTTAAGGGTTAATTGCACAAAATATCATGACCTTTGTAGATAGTTGCGCTTAATATCCCAACCTTGTAAGATTTCGCGAAATATCCTGAACTTTGTTGTTAGTTGCGCTCTCTACCCTGTATGAGTTTCTTAAATTAATAAAATCACTAACATAATATGAAAATTACACAAAGACACCAATATTTTTCAAAAAAAAAATATATCCCCCATTTTAATCAAAATAAAAAAAGGAAATTTATGTTATACATATCAAAATGCGTGCTCTAAAAAAATTAAATAAGATCAATTACTTAAAAATAAATTTATGTCTTATCATATCTTCTTTTCCTTAAAATTATATTTTATAAAGCCATAGCTTTAATTTACGTAAGATTAATATGTAAGTACCATATTATATGCCCAATTAATCCAGTTTCCATGAGTATATACCCGATTTTGCCTATTTTTAATATATGTTTATCATATCTTTATTAATTATAAATAGTTATCATATATTTTAATATTTTTTAAAAAAAAATATTTTATTTTATTTTAAAAAAATATTATATTTCATCTATGTATAGTTAGCTTTTTTTTACAGAATCTTTTTTTTAATGCTATGAAATTTATATGAAATTTTTTTTAAGATTCAATCACAAGATACCACATAAGATGTTATGTAGTTTTAGCATATACTCCCTCCGTCCAAAAATACATGTACTTTTACTTTTTTAGCACGTATTTTTAGGAGCTAAAAACTATATAAAATATTAAATTTTTTATTAATTTTTTTAATAATTATAAACCTATTGATAATAAGTTTATAATTATTAAAAAAAATAATAAAAAAGTTAATATTTTATATAGTTTTTAACTCCTAAAAAAATGTGCATGAATAGTAAAGGGACATGTATTTTTGGACGGAGGTAGTATAAAATAATATGGACCAAAACATATATATATATATATATATATATATATATATATATATATATATATATATATATATATATATATATATATATATATATATATATATAGAGAGAGAGAGAGAGAGAGAGAGAGAGAGAATAAATGTAAAAATCCTCATTTATAGATAGGTATATATATAAATTTATATTTTTTATAACATATTTTATTAAGAAAAATAATTAAAATTAATTATTTTAAATAATTATATTAATTATTTAAAGGAGTAAAGTTGCTATTTTCTATTTTAAATATATTAAGGGTACATTGAAAATATTTTTTGAATATGGGTGATTTTGTGTAATTTTTCCATCATCCGTGTAATTTTTAAATTTAATAAACTTATCTAGGGTAGAGAGCGCAACTAACACCAAAGGTTAGTATATTTCACGAAATTTTACAAGGTCGGGATATTAAGCGCAACTATCCATAAAGGTTAGGATATTTAGCGCAATTAACCCAACTTTTAATCCCAACCTTTCATTATTTGATCAATGGCTATTTAGGTGGCAATTTTGAAATATTTATAAACTTTGAGCCTCTTTTATCAAAATTAATAAAGAGAATTTAGATAGGAACACGTTGTTTAGGTCAAACCCTCTCCATTCTCCTCTTCGGACGAGGTGCGTTGCGCCTCTCTCTTCCTCATAGAGCGTCGGCGCCGCCTCTCTTCCTTCCGGTCACTGCAGCCAACGCCGCCTTCTCTTCCTTCATGTCACTGAATCTGGGTGCCGCCTCCTCTTCCTTCTGGTGCCGCCTCCTCTTCCTTCTGGTGCCGCCTCTCCCTTCCTCACAGAGCACTGACGCCGCCTCCTTTTCCTCTTTCTTCCGGGCACTGCAGTCGCCTCTCCCTTGCCGGTCGTTGCCGCTGTCTGCGGCCGCAGCAAGGTTGCGGCGGGCGCAGCAAATTATGCGGCGGGCGCAGCATGAATACCGCCCCTGGCGGCGGGCGCAACAAATTATGCGGCGGGCGCAACAAACTATGCGGCGGGCGCTGCATTGGGTTTTCCCGAAAATTCCGTCTCGAATTAGCTCTCGACGTCAACATGAAAGTTGTAGCTCTCTGAAAGAGCTTTCCAACGCATGGTCATAATAGTCGATCGGACAACCGAGGCCTCCAGAAAGTGCAAAACAAGTTTAGCATGTCTGGCGACAACTTCTGCAGACTTGTTCTTCGTTTAGGTTCGCTTCTTCTACTCAGGACCTCTTGAGATCTTTATGTAAGCTTCTTCGATCAACTAGACATTCTCATACAATGCGTTATCAACCCATGTCTTTTCCTCGGATCTACCATTACCTGAAATAATCAATAAAAGTGTGTAGATTCCGACTCCGACAACATAGAGAACTAATTTGCAAATCATGCTTAATCCATCCATGAAATGCATCTTAACTAAGCTAAATGCAACCTATTATGCCTACCTAAATGCATGCTATCAGACTTCTTCCTAGCGGAGTTAGGGGCAACGGTGGACCACGAGGGCAGAGCTGCGAGTTCCTGGAGGTGCGGCGCTGCGTCTACTGATGGTCGGAGGCGGATACGGTGGCTGGAAGCGGTGGTCGTCATCGGCGCCGGCGAGGAGATTTCAAAATCGGGTTTTGTTTCCTGCATAGTTTTCTGAGATTTTTTTAAATGAAAACGTTTCTGGAAGTGTAAGAAACTTGATGGGAACTCTTAACAACTTGGATATGGAGAGGAAGGAGGGGTGTGTGTTTGAAATTCGTTTCCGGATGAGGTATTTACAGGGGAGGATTTGGGGAGGACTGACTTCAAATTAATTCTGAAAATCTTATTGATAATCCATAACAGATCGATAACGAATCACCAATTTGATATGATTCCTTCAATTTCGCCGGATTTGGGAAAATTTCCATATTTGGGGATAATTACATTCGACCAAATTTTTATTCGAATCTTCCGAAATTGTTTTAAGAAATCTCTTTAGAAATGGATGGAGAAGGTTATGAAATGATTTGTTTTAGATTTGAAGTGGAAAAGAGGGGATTCAAAATGGAGGGAGGTGTGCTTGGGTTGTACGTGTGGTAGAGGAGGAAGAAGGGTTCGGGTGAACCGGATTCTATTTTTATTTTTAATGGGTTTGGTTCACTGAACCGGTTCAATAAAAAATACAATATATATATATACACACACACACACACTTTTTTTTTTTGATAAGGAAATAATTCGAGATCAGATATACCTGAATCTCGATGGCCGACAAGTCGGCAGACGGAAACCCGTCTAAATATACAATAAAACGGAAACAAAAAGCGGTGCAATACAATAAGTGGAAACGCATCTAACAAGAAACGAGCCTAGGAAAAACTAAATCTAACATGAAGGGGACGTATACACACACACACACACTTGTATCATTTCCCCCATTTTTTAAAACTAAAATCTAAAATAAAACAACAAAATTAATATTATAAATTATAAATAAAAGTTAAGATAAAAATCATAATTAAAAATCTTTAACATAAATGTATCTTATAAATATTTCAGAAAATTATATATATATTTTTTAAATCTCATTTAAAGCAGTATACATCAAAAGATGGCTTGAAAAGATATATTATATGTTGATTTCAAGTTGTACGTACTTTAACCCTTCCTGTTAAAAGGTCTCCTAATTGTTATATCCAAAAATAAGTGTACAAGCATACAGTCATGTAAAAAATTTGATATTAATTAGCATAATTTGATTATATCATATCGATACTTACAATAAAGAACGAGTTTCTTAAACCACATGTTGTCTTAATTGCCTATTGATCGATGTCCTATGTGACATTTTATTAATTAATCAAGTCATATATAAATTTTGTGATTTTAAATTTTTCTTTAAATAAATTAAATGGTTTTTTTTAATTTTTATTTAATTATTAAGTGATGAAACTCGATAAATTTTTGAAAGGTTTTATGGCATATTTCAAAGCTACATTTATGATTTTCAATGTGTCGTCTATCCATGATTCTACGTTTCATTCCATCTTGATCCCTGTATCATGGATATAACACTGTAAAATTGGAACAAAATCATTTAAAATGTATTGATTAATATGATAAAATCCGAAAAATAAGATAAGATTACTTAAATTAAGTTTAAAAATTAATCTCGTGCGTGGCGCGCGGGCTTTAGACTAGTATAGACTTAATTTGTTAGTAATATAATCAACGTTTATTTGTTTTTTATATTAGCATATTAGTAATTTCAAAGCCTTGCTACCCCACTACCTATTTTTATTACCCCACTTTAAAAATAACTATTTTAAATTAACATTTCAAATTTTATCCAACTAACTCCACTACCTATTTTAATCACCCCACCTTCAAATGTAACTTCTGTCAGTTTAAACTTTTGTTGAAGCATTCCAAATTTTACCCCACTAACTATAATCACTTCACCTTCAAATTAGTTATAACCCCACTACCTATTTTAATCACCCCACCTTCAAATGTAACTTCCGTCGGTTTAAACTTCTGTTGAAGCATTCCAAATTTTACCTCACTAACCCCACTAACTATAATCACCCCACCTTCAAATTAGTTATAACCCCACTACCTATTTTGGAAAAACCTACACATACACCAAGTGTATGGATACACCAATTTTTTTTCTTCCAAAATTTATTTTTCTAGGGTTCACCCTTTAAAGTTTAGGGTATAATTAGTGACTATTGATATTTTTAGGGTTTATTCATTATAATATGGCTATAATAGAGTGTTAAAGGAAATTTGTAGGGATAATTTTTACAATTTTAAAAGTAGTGGATAAATTTTTAAAAAAATTACACTTGGAAAAAAAGATACACCATCATACACCAAGTGTATGTGTATCATCCTCCACCTATTTTAATCACCCCACCTTCAAATGTAACTTCCGTCAGTTTAAAATTATGTTGAAGTATTCCAAATTTTAACCTATACTACTAATGTTGTATATAAAGAGGTTTTTCACAACGTATAGTTTGTAGAAACTTGTGTTGAGGACATATGCATGCAGATGTTATGGCGGAGTTGATTATTATTTGCGTACATTGTGGTTGACTTATTTTACTTTATCAAATCATGTTAAATTAATTTATGTGTCGCTCCTTCTTGTATCATTCACCTCAGTCGAAGGTAAGGTTCGATCTAGTACTATGTTTTATACATCATTACTGAGTTAAAAATCCCGTGCGTAGCGCACGGGCTACGTGCTAGTAGTCTAAGAAAAGGAAGGGAAAGGGAGTGAGTGTTGACCGGTTAATAATAAAATAAAAAAAAATAACAAGTGAAAAGAAGCTATAGAGGAGAGAGGCTGTGAAGGGGGCATTAATGCATGAGTGTTCCTCACCCAAAAATATGGAGGGGGAATGATTGGGATTACAGGAGTTTGGGGGACTTACAAAAGCACAAGGATGGGAGGGAAAGTCGAAGTGGCGCCATTGAAGATTGTATGAGTGGCGCCATTGAAGATTGTATGAGTGGCGCCATTGAAGATTGTATGAGAATTACAGACAATCCAGTGATCAGTTACATGTCAGTTAATACGGAATACGTGCCAACAAATTAAAATTGCGTATCGACCGGACGTTGACATATGTCATCATCATACATCGTATAACAATGAATATGGATAAGTCTGCTCGTGGTTTTAGTTTTGTTGTGATCCTATCAAAACAAGACATCCGGATGTCCACAAAACTCTTAAAAGAAGAACACGTTGAACCCTTACAATTTGACTATCCCACATCTTATCAGTATTTTGGCCATAACATGAGCTATGTTAGTTTGATCAGGGTGTTTGGACCCTTGTTGTAAAGATAACTCATTTTGTTAGTCTTTTAACAAATCCACCTTGAAAATTCTAAAAAAAAAAATCATGCAGTTTGGATTTTGGATATTTTTTTTACTTTTTCCCTAAGAGGTTAGTTAATGAAAATCTCCCATAATCTGAAAAAATTGAAAATTGTTTTTTTTTTTTACTCTAGATGTGTTGTAATCCTATTTAAGGCAAGACGCCCATGCAATCCGAAAATAGAGACATGTCGAAACTTTATAATTTTACTAACCAACACATTCTTAGTATTTGGCCATGATCAGAGCTCATGAACACTCATTGTAAAGCTAACTTTAAGGGTTAGGACTCTAGTTGAGAAGTCTTAATTTTGACAAATCCACCTCAAAGATTCCCCAATAAATTGTTTTTCACGTTGTTTAGATTTTGGACAAATTTTGGACCCTTTTTTTTTTTCTCTAAAGGACATAATCCACAAAAATCTCTATAAATCTCAAAAAAATGATAATTGAAAATTCGTTACTCTCGATGTTTTGTGATTAATTTTTTTTTTTGGTACTAAAGACAGGCTACAGCCTTTTAATTATTATTTAAGTTGTTGGGAGAACCCAACCTTGTTACAGCTTCTAAAGAAGACTGGATAAAAACTGGAAGCTCAACATGTTCAACAAAAGCATCAGTTAACATAAGTGACCAGTTGGCCAAAGCATCTGCCGAGGAGTTAGCTTGCCGCCGGATGTTGGTTATGACCACCTCCCAGCCGGGTCTGTCTAACAGTTGGCGACCCTGGTCGATCAGATGGTAGTCAGGATGGGGGTTGGAGGACGTTGAGTTAAGTAGCGCACACACCGTAGCAGAATCAGTTTCGACAATCACACGAATGAACCCCAATCGACTAGCCAGCTTCAGACCATGTATAACAGCCCAC
The DNA here is from genome assembly GCA_037127255.1 of Persicaria tinctoria. NCBI lineage: Eukaryota > Viridiplantae > Streptophyta > Magnoliopsida > Caryophyllales > Polygonaceae > Persicaria > Persicaria tinctoria. Next base: position 5,686,601 of record JBANSL010000010.1, read on the forward strand.
AACTCAGCTGTGAGCGCCGAGCATATGCCACATTGGAAAGTGTATGCCCGGAGCAGTTCCCCTTCCGAGCCTCGGATAAGTCCTCCTCCTCCTGCCTTCCCTGGATTCCCCTTTGACACCCCGTCAGTGCTGAGCTTCACCCAGTCATTCGGCGGGGGAGACCATACCGTCGGACTTGCGGACCCTTTTGCCGTCGGCGTTTGATGGATTGAAGTGGCCTTACTACATACTTCTTTATAGGTCATCGCCTGGATTTTCACCACTTCAGCAAGACTACTCACCGAGTCTTGACCCTCGAACACCAACTTGTTCCGGCATTTCCATGTGAACCATACCATGTACGCAAACTTGGAGCTCCAGTCATCTCGTTTCCTGGTGTTATCAAACACCCAATCTCTGATCTGTGGGGTTGTGAAGAAAGAGGACAAGTTGGCCATACCTCCTATCCCCCTCCAAGCTCGACTAATCGGCTCACAATCTCTTAGAAGATGCAAAATTGTTTCATCTTGACCACATCTCGGACAACCCGGATGTTCAGAAAGGTGCCGATGTACCCGGTTGACGTTACACAAGACGCTGTTATGTGCTGTCAAATAAATAAAGGCTCTCACTCGTTGCTGAGCCGGTAGTCTCCAAATACATCGCCAACTGTCCCCAGGCGTCGTGTTCAGCTCCCCCTGCAAGAGACGGATTGCCGAGCTCATTGAGAAGACCCCTGAACTGCTATGTCCCCAGTAATACTTATCTTTAGCATTGGGGTTGGTTGAGACGGCCACAACTTGCAGCTTGAGGGCGGTATCCGTCGGCACAAGGCGGGCAAGTGCCTGCTAATCCCAACTGTCTCCCATCCACATCTCAGCAACCGTTGCTCCCAATAGTTCCTCTGGGATTGGTTCCATTGCTAAGTCTTCCAATGGTTCCTTGGTTAGCCACTGGTGTTGCCAAAACAGCGTGGACGAGCCATCCCCGATCGCCACCCGAAGTCCAGGGGTAAGCAACTTCGCCCCGTGCACAATTGCCCTCCATTGATGTGAATTTCCCGGCTTCTTTATAAACATATCTACATCCAAACGTCCCTCACAATATTTTCCCCTTACCACACGACTCCATAGTGTTTCCGGTTGTTGCATCAATCGCCAACATAGCTTGGCTAGCACCGCCTGATTTGATTCCCGCATATCTCTCAACCCCACACCCCCATCGGCTACAGGTCTCTTCAAAGTATCCCATGACAGCAGGTGGATCCTCCTTTGTTCAGGCTTCGAACCCCATATAAAGCCCCTAATTAACTTGTCGATGCCGTCGCAAATCTGCCTAGGAATGAAAGCAGATTGCATAACATACAAAGGGAGGCTTGACAAAACTGAACGAGCCAGAGTTATCCTGCCCGCAAACGAGAGTGACCTGGCCTGCCAACCACGCAGTCTCGAAGCCACTTTGTCCACCAGGTAGCGGTAGTGTTGATTCGTCATTCTCCCACAACTTGTCGGGACTCCTAAGTAATTCCCGAAATCTTCCGAAATTGGCATCGAAAGGGTGGCGGCGATGTCGTTCTTGATAGAATGCATAACCCCCCTGGCGAAAAGAACGTTACTCTTGGCAAAGTTCACTCTTTCCCCCGAATCAGAGCAAAACTGATCGAGACAGGTTTTGATGACTCTTCCATGCTCGGCCGAGGCTTCCGCGAATAGGACTAGATCGTCCGCGAAGAACAGGTGAGTCAATCTTACTCCCCCTATGTCAATCGGCTTCCAACTTCCCTCCGCCGTCGCAGACTCTATTAGGTGTGAGAGGCGTTCCATACACAATACAAACAAGTAAGGCGACAAAGGATCACCTTGACGGATACCACGCGTTGGTTTGAACCTCCCCGCCTTGCTTCCGTTCCACAAGATCTCCGTCTCCCCCTCAGTTTGGCACCGCATAATGATTTCTATCATGTGATCAGGTATCCGGGCTTCCTTGAGCACTTCCCGAAGGAACCCCCACTGGATTCGATCATATGCCTTCTCCAAGTCTATCTTGAGGATCATCCAGTTCCTATTCAACCGTCTCTCTGCCATCGAATGTAAAACTTCCTGGACCACTACCACGTTGTCGATAATCTGACGCCCCGGAATAAAGCTCGCTTGTGCAGGGGATATTAAGTCCGGAAGGACTGACTTCAGCCGGCTCACCAAGAGTTTCGTAGCCAACTTGAAGGCGACATTCAGCAAGGATATCGGACGGAATTGGGCGGGTCGTTCAGGAGGCTGTATTTTAGGTAGCAGCACCATTAGTGCATCCCCGATATGTGCTGGGAAGTCTCCCTCGTTCAGCAGATTAAGCACCATTTCCTCCATCTGTTTACCAACTACAACCCATTCCTTCTGATGGAAAATTGCCGGGAAACCGTCGGGTCCGGGAGCTTTGTACGGCCCCATGAGTTTGAGATTCTCCTCCACTTCCTTGGCGGTGAAAGGCGCTGAGAGTAGCTGAAGCTGCTGCTCTGAAAGCATTGGAAAGGTTGTAGTTTGCTCAAGTCTTTGGGTAACCTCAGGGGACCTTTCCGCTGCGTAAAGCTTCGAGAAGAAGGTGAGGATCATGTGTTTGACCTCCGAATCCTCCTCCTGCCAGCTACCATTCTCATCCTTTAGTGCCATCGTTCTATTCGAGCTCCTTCTTATTATAGTTGACAAATGGTAAAACCGAGTATTACGGTCCCCATTCAACATAAAATCTGAGCGAGACTTTTGGAACCAAAATAATTGCTCTTCCTGCAGGACATTCTCCAACTCCGTACAGAGGTCTCTTTCCATCAAAAGGTAGTGATTAGACACTCGAGTCGCAAGCTTTCTTCTCACTCCTTCCAGTCGGGCCCAAAGGGTGCGCTTTCGTTTGAAGATGTCCCCGTAGACATCTCTGTTCCATCTCTCCAGGTCTACTGTCAGAGCTTCGAGCGAACTGCAAACCTTTTCCCCGGACTTCCAGTGAGCTGCCATAAACTCCCCGAATTTATCATGAAGTAACCAGTTTGCTTGGAATCGAAAAGGGCGATTCAGTCTTGCTGTGCTCGTGGTAGGCCCATCGATACTGATCAGGAGCGGGAAATGGTCTGAGTGAGGGGCTGATAGATGTTTCACAACCGCGGCTGGAAACCTCGTTTTCCATTCAACGTTGCAAAGACCCCTGTCCAGTCTCGCGGTCATCCTCGTTCTAGCATCACGACCCCTCCACCACGTGTAGGGCACCCCGACAAAACCCAAATCAATCAGTTGTAGCTCATCGATCGCAGCGCCAAAGGCCTGAGACGATCTATTGGAGCCTACCGAGGACTGCGATCTCTCATCGGCATTAATCGTAGCGTTGAAATCCCCAGCAAGGAGCCATGGGCGGGAATTTCGTTGGGCAAATTCAGCTAATGACTGCCACAACTGGTTTCTAGTAGCCGGGTTGGGAGAGGCATAGATCGCGGATAAAATCCAGGGCTCCTCCCCGTTTCTGTAAATCTCTATAGTGATGTGCTGTCTATGGCGAACAATCACGTCAACCGTTACTTCAGCCGATTTCCAAAGCAACCAAATCCCACCCGCAAACCCTTCTGCATCTACTCTTCTCCATTTATCATAGCCAATGTTGTTGCAGACTCTGTCCGCCGTGGCACCGCTGATTCTCGGTTCGACTAAAGCTAGAACTTTCGGTTGGTGTACCCTCGTTAGTTCACGCAGAGCATTCATGAATTCAGTGCTACCTGCTCCACAGGTGTTCCAAACTAAGATGCTAAGGCCGCTTAACATGGATAAACTTTGGTTGAAGATACGAAGTGTATCCTGATCAAGGACAGGACTTAATGCTTCAGCCCGATCAAGGGCATCATTGATGACTTCGGGTATCGACACCCGGCATAGTAGAGGTCTTGTCTCCGTGATCAGAGGAAGGAAATCTACCAACATCCGATTTGATAATTGGGGCACCATTGCTAGAACCGGTCCCGTCCGGCGGTTTGAGAGGAGGAAGCTTCGAATTGATGGAACCCTGATCAACTCTACTCCCCCGTTCATCCTTCTTCTGACCGGTTGTTGTTTGGTTTGTGTTGGTTTGATTCGTGGAACTAGGCAAGGACGTCTTTGTTAGAGGCTTGGTTTGCTGTCTCTTAGTGTAGGCTTGGTAGGTCTTTTGTGTGGCTTCGGGGGTCGTGTTATTAGAATTGTTTGGTTCTAAAGGTAGCTTCTTTTTTGCCTCTTGTTTCCCACTATGATTCGACGCCAAGATCTTCGTTCCCGCTATTTTTGGACTGACCTGGATAACGATTTCCTTATCTAAGTTTTTATTTTCCTGCCCTTTCTTTTGCTTTTGTGGGGAGATCTTTCCTTGTCCAGGATCGGATTGCATATCTTCTGGAGCAACCGATTGATTCTCTCCAGATTCCTTTCCCTCCTCTAACTGGGCCAAAATAGCAAATCGCGACGATTGCGCTATCCCTGTAATTTCGGGATTTGGCCCCTGTTCACCGTTTGCTTCCCCGATTCTCTCGCTCAGAACTTTCTCCGGTGGCTGCTTCTTTCCATTGTTGGAACCTACCGTCGGCGAAGAGCTTGATTCCCATGCTCCCTTCTGTGGACCTCTACGTCTGACTGGCTTTGACACGTGCATCCATTCTCCGTGTTTTTTCTCGTTCAAGACACTCTGAGCAGCCTGTTGCTGATTAGAGGAAGCCTCATTGCTCCCTGCTGCAGACGTCTGTGGGCAGTTTACTTTGTTGTGCCCGACTTTTCCACATGAGAAACAGATCATTTTGATACCCTCATACTGAATTGGCCAAATTTTGCCATCAAGTTTGAACTTTGACAATAGCGGTTTGGTCAAATCCACCTCAATGCTCATTCTTGCAAACTGCCCTCTTTCTGCGGATGCTGTGGTGTTATCGATCCGGAGAACTATACCAATCTTCCTCCCGATCATTCGGAGAAATCTCTGATCAAAATACTCAATGTTGAGTCCGGGAATCCTCACCCAGACGGTCAGTTTTGTGATCACATCTGTCTGCGCTTCGAATCTTGGTGACCATTTCCTGATGGTTAGGTAATTATCCCCTAGCATCCAAGGCCCCTCCATTAACACGTGCTCATAGTCTCTCTTATTTGCGAATCTGGCAATGAAGTAGTCATTCCCAAGATCGATCAAGTTGAAACCGGTCGTAAGAGCCCACTTCTGGGATAGACGCCGGTGGAGCTGCATGTATCCCGGCCCCTTGTCGAAGAGCTTGATGATGAGAGTGTCTCTCCATGGCCGCCACAGTTCCCGCTTCTCATCAGCATTCAGCGTGATCGTGGGACATTCAGGATCCTCCTCTGTCGGGGCGATGTCGTCATCAGTGTCATAACCGGCTCTTTCCTCTTCTTCCTGATAGATTGGATTGGATTGCTGAATGGAGTAGCTTCCCCCATTCCCTTCAACCAGTATTTGCCGGTAACTTGTCTGAGCTCCACGTTTGAAACCTCTGATGTCATCCAGTGATGGGAACTCCATGAGATCCTTGGCTTTAGCAGAATCCACAAACGACCCGAACATCGGTTTCGGCAGCGCTGTCTCTGCAACGCCCTCTGGTGAGTTGGGCGGGGGATCCCTGCACACCTTTTTTGCAGAAGGTTCCGTTTCCACTGACCCCTTCTGGGTCTCTTCCTCGTTACTCACGGGGACTGGCGTCGGCTCCGGGTCTGGTGGTTTACCAGTACGGCCCACCGCATTTCTCCGCTCCCTACTCCTACTCCGGCTCCGTTCTCTCGCCATTGGTTCGAATTGTATGTGATGTTTTGTGATTCTAATCATGGCAAGACGTTCATGCAACCCCTATCCGATATGTCTACTCTCCGAAATGAGAATCATGTTGAAGCCTTACATACAATTTGACTAATTGATACATTCTTGACACTTCGGCCAGTCGAGACACTTGACGACTCGTTGAAAAGCTAACTTTAAGGGAGATTACTCTATTTAGTAAATATTTCGATAAATTCACATCAAACATTCGTTTTTAACGCAATTTGGATTCTGAATAGATTTTCATGGACTACTAACACATTTGGAAAAGGTAGAAAATCTCTCAAAATCCCAAACAATTAAAAATTAGAAAGACATATGGAAGCCTTACCATTTGAATAACTACATTGATGGGTTGAATACATGACTTGTATGAATTTCAAATAATAATAATAAATTCATTTCACACTAAAAATTAACAATCTTCAAAGACAAACGTTGGTTTTTTGAATCTAAAGCTCACATGATTGAAGTAGCAGGTGAGGAAGAATGGATTCTGTTCAAGTTATGCATCTCCTGCCTCACTCGCAGTCTCGTCAACGAAGATTTCGGTCGGTTGAAGGCAGCCTCTCAATGTGTCGAGCCCAAGCTGAGCTCTTTCGTTGTCTCCGAAGCCAAAGATCCTTCCCCTACTAGTCAATATGACGGTGTGGTAAAGGCCGGTGCTCACTTGAGAGACGTGGTGACCTCTTAGGCTGTCCAGGACCCTCGGCGTTGTGATCTTATCTGAGGCTCCCCTGTCTGGAAATCCGAGGCTACCGAATGCCATCCATCCAAAGCCATAAACTGAACCAGTATCCACCAAAACAAAGGTCTTCCTCTTGCTAGCACATACCTAAACAGAACAGGCCTTTAGTTAGAACTTCAATCTTGTTTTCGGATTAAAAAGAAAATCTGATTTAGTCGGTCACATGACACGGTTGTTACCTGTACAGCAATATGGTTCTTTAGGCTACTCAAGAGTCGCGGAGTGATCTTATCAGACTCATCGCCATGACCCAGTGCACCACAGTAGCCTTTACCCCAAGTATATACCTGCAACAGAACCAACACAACTCCTCAATCGTGACAAAAACAAATGCACAAACCCGAGGACATAATGTTGAATCACAAGATTTAAGATGTGCAAGACTAACATATCCACAAGAATCAAGGGCAACCACATGTTCGTCACCCGCAGAGACACGAAGTATGTTAATGCCTTTTCTTTCAAATGATTGTACGACTCGAGGTTGAAGTACATCTTGCTGTTCACCGTGACCTAGACAGAAGTTGGAACCGGACCCAAAAGACAAAAGTGACCCACCATAAGTCACAGCCAATCCATAACCAGGACCAGCAGAAATCTGAGCTACACTGACAGTATCCACCAGCACCTCCACACGTGTAGGTGTTGATCGATCCAAAGTGTCTCCATGACCCAACTGCCCATGCGTGTTTGTTCCACAAGTATACACATGGCCATTTCTGGTGAGAAACATTGTAAAATTAAGCCCTGCAGCAACCTGGAATAAAATCCAGTGGTTCTCTTAGAAGTGCAGTGACAAAATTATAAGACTCAAATTATTTCAGTAGAAATTATTTCTCAATATGAACAAACATACAAGGAATTACATGGTATTTTATAAAAAATACAGAGTACTAAATTTCCCAAACTATATATGATAATGATCCTCCAAGAAGTGTAAGATAGAACACTGAACCCTAATTATGAGGGAGTATTAAATGTGTTATGGTCAAGTACTGAATTTTCTGAAAGGTAACCTGTTTGCTAATTAGTTTAAAGGTAACTCTCATAAACAAAATGAGTTTTCAGTTTAAACTGAAAAAGAGACCCCATGTATTTTTCAGAGTTCTATGATGAAATTTCCATTTATCAATTCCTCGGACCTGTGGACAGACTCTGATAACATCCATGAAAGAGACGGGTTACTTAACGACGACTACGCATCTGTGGCATCAATTTTGTGGTAAATCTTTTCAATCCTCTTCTCCTATCTCATCAAAACTATCTTTGTCAGATTTATCTAGTTCTATGCGACACAATTTCAGACATCTCCACATTTGAGTGAAAAAACTCAGATACTATTAGCTAAAAAAGACATGTTCTATTCAAAACCCAAAAGCAAGGTAATTCCTTACCTTATCACAAGGAATTCCCTTCAACGCTTCGACCAACCTAGGTCGAAATATGGGACGACTTGTATCCTTATGCCCACAACAGAAGGAGGAATTATCACCACAAGTAAAGACCTGCACCAAACAAGTGGATTACAATCCCTCATTAACAATCACATATCAATACATACACATATACTCTGTGTATCGTTTCGAGAGACTATATGACACAATTCATATACCTCTCCATACTGTGTCACAAAAGCTGCATGATTGTGAGAAGCTGAAATATGAGTCACAGGTGCCAGGAAAGGAAAATTGATGCGGCTAAGCGCTACAGACTGGGTTGTTTCAGCACCATGCCCAAGAACTCCACACAAACTGGAACCACAAGAGTAAACTGAGCAATTGTTCATCAGCAGGGTATGATATTTACCAGTCTTTACCTGCATCTGCTAGTAAAATTACACAGCAACAGGTATAAAAATGCTACACAAAACACAGTACACATATGAATAACTAATCAATGTATGTAAACAAACAGTACCTTGCCAGATGAGGTCTCAGCAATGTGAGAAGCTTGTTCAACGGACTGAACAACCCTCAAAACCCTCTTCCAATTCCCATTGCAGCGATCAAAGAGCTCTTTGCGAGGAGTGATGCCCAGCACGGCGTAAATGGGGTGTTGTGCACACAGCTGATATGCAGCTAAGTCCACCAAAGACCTGAATTTGAGAGGATACAAACCCTGGCTCCCACCGAATGTTCTAGATGTGAGCTCCACACAAGCAAGATCAACAGCACTCAATCGACCAGAGGTCAATATTTCTAAGATTAAATGGGACGGAAGTTCTTCAATTGTGAAAGGGTTGCAACGATCGGCCATATCGAAACCCTAGTTTTCTCCCTCTTTTAACTCCACGCTCAACGATCAAGGAATCGTGGAATCGGACGCTGATTGATGGGAAAGGAGGAAGCGGATATCAAATTTTTAAGCGGAAACGGGAGCAATTGAAACAGAAGATGAAGAAAACATCAGACGGGAGGAAAATACAGGAGATGGAGTACAAGAAGCGTGGTTTGGATGTGAAATTCACAGGCGATTTGAGCAGTGACACAAAACTAAACATGAGAAGAAGTAAAATCACAACCCCCTTCCCTGTAATTCTTCAACTAGATTTGGGGAAGATCTCTCTTCAGAACTCTGCAGATCGAGAACAGCTCCTCCGAAACCAAACACAACAATAAAACATCAAGACAAAGCAACAGATTCAAAAATTCGCCAAATTGAGAGAACACGATTGACCGGAATGAAAAGAGGGCGAAATTGGGGGTCTTTGAGTGCCGATTTGTCGACTTTTTACAACCGAAATGGGGCGAGGGGGAGAAAGAGACGGTGGAGAGAGAGAAAGAGGAAAGGTTGGTTGGTGACAACTGACAAAATTCGCACTAACACACCGAAAAAGCGATGAGAATAAGCCAAAATATAAAAGGGGGGAAATTGAAAAGGAAAGGAAGAGTCGGGGATTAAGCTTCGTTCATGGCGGCATTGAAGGTGCGCTCTTGATGACGCTGTCAATGAGCTGTGCTTTGTGCCTCTCTCTCTCTCTCTCTGAATTTCAATTCAGGAAGGAGGAGATGAAGAAGGGGTCAGCCATTGGAGGAATGGAGGTGTTCGTGTCGCTTTGCTCTGTGAACTGCCACGTGGTGTGGAATGACGATGCAGATTGCAGATACTTCGCCTGGTTGGTTTGATGGATTCCGAGGGAGACTCTTCAGTTACACGTGTCGTTCTTTCATTGGTTTTCGAGCACGCTCTGTCGAATCTGTCAGTTGATCATTCCGGAGCTTCTCACTGTTGTCGGCGGGTTTTTTTCTTTGTTTTTTTCAAGTTGTGGTAAGAATTTGATAAGGATGGAGTTCGAACCCGAACTCGTTCATTTTGCGAGCTCGATCATTTTCTAAATAAGCGGAGTATGATCACATTTTAACAAACATGGCTACTAATGTTTGAAAAAAAACTCGGCTCGAGCTCTTTTATTTTTAAACACATTTTTAAGCTCGAGTCTAAATTTAGATTCAATTCGAGCTCGACTCATTTCTAAATGAGATGAATATGAAAAAGCAATATTCGACTTGTTCGGTTCGAATAACAGGCTTAACCGATCGTCTCATCGATGAGAAAGTAGGTAAAAGTGAAAATGTCATCGATGTTGTCATTCATAGGTATCTAGACCTGTCAAAACACAACCCGATCCGGTGATCCGACCCGCCCGACCCGAAAAATTTCCAACCCGAACCCGGAAATTTTGACCCGAAATTTTTTTCCGACCCGAACCCAAAAAATCCGAAATTTTTCGGGTAATCTGGGTTTCGACCCGGTGACCCGATTGACCCGGTTGATTTATAATTATATATAATTAATTTTTTATATATAATTAAAATTTATTACAAAATTATCAAATTATGATTTTTTTAATTTAAAAAAGAAAAAATTGACAAACCCGAAATCGACCCGAAATCCGGTCAAACCCGGGTTAGAGTCAACCCGAAAAACCCGGAACCTGTTTTACCTGAGACCCGTTTTACCCGAAACCCGAAGTAACCCGACCCGAACCGATCCGAATTACCCGTTTGGCAAGTCTATAGGTATCCCTATATAATCAGTTTCAAATCTATAATCTTATAAGTCTTAAGTGTTAGGTAATTTATCTTAATGAATATAAGTTTTATTTTAAATGCACACAATAAAGAAGATTCAAATCTCATAAAGTTGTTATCTACTTAAACTAGAATCGAGTGATTAAGACTTTTTTTTTAAAAGGACGAGGTCTACTTATTTCCTTGATTTGTTTGTAAAATATAATAAAAAACCACTTAAAGTTTGATGCAATGCAACATGCCAACATGTAACTATGAAAGCAATTATTAGGCTATGCACGAAAGTGAATTAGGTTACTTTATAGTTTATAGACTATTAGTATTCAGTAGATGAGCAATGAGGACACCCATATAAGGGGATAGTCTTTAAGATGGTGGGTAGAGTTTGAACTTTGAACCATCAAGAAGCTACCAAGAAGATAGGAAAAAAGAAGAAATATTAAGGGATGATTTGATTTATTGTTTTTTTTTTTAAAAAAAAGAAAGCTATCACACCATCAGACTTCACCAAATCTGATAAATTGAGAGGTCATAAACGATAGACTAAATGATTGTCATGATACATCAAAGAAATCATAAGAAGAGAGCAAAATAGAAAAGACTCGGTCATAATTGATCACATAACAACCAGTCCGACAAACATCAAACATGGAAGTCTGGAGACTAACACGGTGTCTTGAAACCAGGGAGATGAGAACGGAAGCCCACGAAGGGAAATAGATGTCTATTAGAAAAGTGTGGATCACCAACGTTTCCCTCACCTAGATGAGGGATCTTTGAAAACCATAAACACTGCCACGATCAATTTGATCAGCAGAGCGCCACAGACTGAATCTCGTCCGAAACTAAACTCAACCACGTCAAAAAGCGACATCACGCGGTCGGATAGTTCGAGATATGATCAAGATAAACTAGTCAAGCAAGATGACAGACACCAAGTAGTAGTGTAGTGGCCACTATCTCATAAGATTATTTTTTTATGAGGTTAAAATTTGATTTATAATATGATTATTTTTCATCAGGTTAAAAATTGCTTAGATAATCTGGCTAAGGATCGTCTGGTCGTGAATTCGATAGTTTCTTAACTAGTTTATTTTTCTAATTGGTTCATTTAGAAATTAGTAGAACTTTTATTGTTTTCATATGATTTTCTTTTAACATGTTTTTACCATGGACTAGCAAATGAACTACGAAATCTATACCAGATGATCCTTAGCTAGATAATCTACAATAGTTTTCTCTAATTTTTCATTAAAATAGGGAATCCCGCATTTTTTTCCAAATTATTTTTATCTTAATTTCAACAAATTCTCAATTTTGCAGAATTTCACATTTATTTTAATGTTTGAAAAATCTTTTATTTGAATGTAATTACTAGTTTGAACCTTTGTAACTTTCAGCGACTATTTTTTTTTATTTAAAAAAACGAAATTGCAACACTACTATGACACGAGGAACCAAACTAGCAAACATAGTCAAAACAAACATAATCAATTCTTATGATGAATAAAAATTAGCAAACATAATCGATTTTCTGATCAATTGAAATAATAAAGAATTTGTCGAGCAATCGTTCGTCCAGTTTTGAGACTAGGAGAATGAAAATGAACTTGGAAGCAATCCGTTTTTTTTAGATTGCTACAAATACGGGGAAGCAATCCGGTTTTCTTTTTCTTTTTTATCCATCCATCCTATTTTGGAGAATGGGTTTGGAAAGCTGTTTGATCCAAAAAAAAAAAGCTTGAAATTCTCAACAACAAAAAAATGGAGAATTTCTTAGGGTCAGTTTGGTAAAACAGAGTTGATGAGGTAGCTGAAGCGGATAGGGTAGCTGAATCTGATAGATTAAGTGTGTTAAATATATGTTAAATTAGAGTTTTCAGAAGCTAGAAAGGTGTTTGGTAACCCAACTGATAGAGTAGTTGATGCAAATTAGCCGATCAGATAGAAAAAAATCAATAAAATTCTGAAAAACTTGGAGTGGGTAGCAGTTGAAAATCAAATTTCAAAAACTAATTAAATTAAAATCTTAAATTTGAACTTATTTAAAGGGTAAAATCCATCTATAGTCCCTGAACTTTGACAAAAAGTTCAAACGAGTCCCTGAACTTTTATTTTGTTCATTAAGGTCCTGAACTTTGAGATTTTGTACAAATTTAATCCCTCTGCTAATTAATCAGTCAAAATTGATGTTAAATGATGATGTGTCATCCAGATAGATTGGTTAATTGGGTGACTCGACCATACATACTTTGACATGTAATTGGGTCCCAATTTCTTCCAAAGTTTCATCCTTGAACCACCACCGCAAGACATCATCGTCTCCGCTCACACGAGGTCGCGTCCTTTATAAATCATCAGATCTTGGTGTTCCTCTCTCATGCCCGACCACTTTCTTCTTCTCCCCTACCTGTGTTCGATCACAAGTCGCCAAAACCATTTCAAGCAGATAAAAGCTGGTTCAGCTCGCCGTCGTTTGATTCTGTCGGTTGCCACGATTGCGCTTCCACCCTGCTTCAGTACCGATCTCCGTCCTCTCCACCAACGTCTACACCCTACGCCACATACTTGAATCTCATTTTGGAGTTCGATTTGGGGATGTGTGATTCTGATTTCGAATGTTGGTAATTGGGATTTTGATTTTGATTGAGATCTAGGGTTTGTGTTTGTGGGTTTGTCAATTTTTAGGAGCTTTCAGTTCCACCGAAATTACGAGGTTGAAGCCAATGAACAATGTTTGCTGGGAACAGTGCTACATTCATTGTTTGAGAGGGTTTGGGTGAATGAATTTTGAAGGGGTTCTTCCAAATTGACAGTGAGGGAAGAAGATAAATGGTAGAAGATGAGGACCCTTCTAGATGAAACTTTGGAAGAAATTGGGTGAATTAATTTTTACATATAATTTTTTTTAGTTTTGTCAAATACTCCATCTGGATGGTCCAATCACCCAATTAACCGATCCATCTGGATGACACATCATCATTTAACATCAATTTTGACATATTAATTAGCATAGGGATTAAATTTGTACACAATCTTAAAGTTTAGGGACTTTAATGAACAAAACAAAAGTTCAGGGACCATAAGTGGATTTTACCCCTTATTTAAAACTATAAAATATTAAAACCAAAAGTTCCAAAAAGCTACTTGCATTGCCAAACGGACCCTTAGATAGCGATCTGAATCTGATAAGTAACTTATAATGTAACTGACCGACGAGCCGAAATGGGACAGAAGATCTACACAGTATTTGGTGACCGATGAAAGAACAGTGGATGATATATTCATTGAAGAACATTCACATATGACACAATCCAAACTAACATTTGCTTATCCTAATTGATTAATAGTCACTGTCATGATCTTCTCTTGAAAGCAGCTTGTAATTAGTCGCCTCCAACTCCGCAGATAACAGCAAATTCACATTATATATGAAATAAATTTGCTGACCAAACTAGTTCTTCGGTACTGCTTTTGATAAAATCAAATTCAATCAAGATATGTATGTGCAAAAAGATGGGAGATTCAGAACCAAACCTAACTTGAGAGAGTATAAACTGAGGCATCAAGTAACACTGTTTCGCGGTTTCATGTCATACAATCAAGAGAAAAAGGGATAAATAAATACAGCACAAATCGGGTGATTGTACAGAGTTCAGCTCAAAGTTAAGATACAACAAGGATGAAATAACACAAACAAACAACACCAAATGTGTGCATACAGATACAGACATCATTGCAGAGATGGCAGCAGATAAAAACGCAAACAGAAGATAGACCTTCAAAGTTTGTCCTGCAAATACTTCAGAATGCCTTTGGTTCCCCGATCCAAAATAGCCCTCCTGATACTGTTAAGGAAATGACAACAATACATTGTCTCAAGAATCCGTAGGACTAGGTTGCCAGCTCGGCAATGGAACAGGCAAAGGTCTTATTGGTTCTATATTGCATAGAGGTAGTTCAGGCATATAACGTAACAGACACTATGAATACAATTTTTCAGCAACAGCAAAATAATCCATTCTTCTTAGCGGATTTCCTACAGACTGGTGGAGGTTTGGAGGGGAAGAGTTATATTACCTTCTTAGTGGATTTCCATCGAGTCTCAATGCTTGTAGAGTTGGTTCAAGCAAGCCCTGTTCGATAAATTTTGGGCGAATACAACCATAGATCAGGGAATGTTGTTAAAACACAGACGAAAGAAGGCTAGGATCAATAACTGACCAGTTCTGGTGATAGTGCTGTTATGCAGTTATCTGACAAGTCTAGCTCTCTAAGGGAGGTCATGTTCTTGAAACCCTGTGAGTAAAACATGGAAATAGATTGCGTATATAATATGATGCAAATTTAATATCGAAATGCAAAATTAAATGCAACTACGCCAAGAGCCTTAAAAAGTGATATTTAGTGCAAATTTTACATGGTTCGGATCCATTCAGAAGCATTAGCTTTCAGCCTTGTTCACTACAGCAACGTCAGCAGCATAATATACAAATATTAAAAAGATGGAGGTATACTGTTTCCAAACATCAAGCAGGAAGCATTTTCAAGAACCTATCTCCAAACTCAGCCAAATATAAACGAGCCTATTCCAGAACATATGAAGAAGACGGTATCCAATTCAGAAATACGGAATTGCACTTTCAGAAGTTGAACAGATAAAAAAAATCAGAATCATAACAGAATTTAAACTAGAACTAGCAACGCTACCTCTGGAAGTGATTTGAGGGAATTTTGGCTTAGGTCAAGGATTTGCAAATGCTGTAAAATGGGAATGTCTGATGGGACTTCCAGCAGTTGCATCCTTCTGTTTATCAAAAGAACCACATGTTATAAGTAGCAAAAGGATAAAAGACACAGGCTCACAAATTAATGAAATGTAAGTAGATTCTTGAGTGAAAAGTTTTAAGATGGAAACCTGAGGTAAAGCTCCTCCAAATGTGGTAGGCTAGAAAAGGAAGGATCATCAGGTAGCGAAGCTGCACAGCAACTTAAATCCAGGATCCGCAATTTAGATACAGCTTCAAAGCCATTGGATGAAATCTGAAAAGCAAGGCTAGATGGTCTTAGATGAAGGAATTAAATTATAAAGCATAATGAAAACAATAAAGAAAGTAATCAGCCTGGGATAGATCATAGATATAAGATTTCGAATTATTTGAAATAACAGAAGACATTATTATCAAACTAGCCATTGAATTAATATCTGACTCAACTAGAAAATGCGCTGAAATTGGTCTCCAGAAGTTGTCAGCAGAAGAGTTTATATATTAATTTGAAGTACCAAAAACCAATTCAATTATATTCCTAATGACTACCTCAGATCTCCGCATACCTTCTTAAGAGGATTATTATTCATCTTTAAGCATGAAAGTTTAGGAAGCAACTTCAGTATTTCGCCAGGCCAATCCTTAATTTTGTTCCCGGATAATATCAAGACCTGCAAATTTTAGCTTTCAAGAGCAATTAAGCAACCACATACATCTCCATTGACAAATCAATAACAGGCAACAGAAAAGACTGTTGGATTTGGCAGACCTCTTTCTAGTTTCTACAGACCTACAAACAAAGATATAATGGTATATACCTCAAGGGAAGTACAAGATGAAAGTTCCAAAGGCAGCTTCTCGATTGCATTCTTGGAAAGATCAATTTTTGTAACCTCGGGTGAAGCCATAACTTCTGAAGGGACATCAATCAGTCCCTTCCCTCCTAAATTAACTTCCTAAAAGTAACACAGCTACAATGAGGATTTTTCATATAAAGTAACATAGCTGCAATGAGCAAGTCAATCAGGATTTTTTATATTATTAATAAAATCAAACACAATGAAACTATTTCAATTTAAAAAAATAGGATACACTTGTAATTATTTTTTGGAGTAGAGAAAACTGAGATAATAAATCTTTAAGCTCAGTATCACCGAGGTCAATTAATCTTTAACTAAAACAACCACCTACCTTTGTTGTTATAGACAAACGAGCTGCCATAGCTACAACATTATCCTTTGTTGGAGTAATAACATCAGCCTCTGTAAAAGCACAAATATTCTATGAATGCATGACAAATAAACATCGAGAAAGAGCTCCTAAATCAGGTTATGACAGTAATTGGAATAATTTTGGAAATATAAAGAGAAGGATGACACAAACCAATACCTTCAGCAGAAGGAAGTCTACTTCGAAGATACTTCAACAAAGCAGGTGTAGGTCCAGCTACTAGAGAACTGAAGAGAGGAGTTTTAGATGATTAACAGTAAAAGATCAGTAGGGCTTCATAGCATGAATAAAAAAGATCCTGACCTACGAATGGTGCGCATAGGATTTCCAGTGAGCACGAGCCTACGCAAGCTTGTCATTAGACCTGGAGCATGAAAATCGAATCTAACACTTGTCAAAAGCACAAAGAACCAACTGAATACGGTGTGTATTTGATTGCCCCCCAAAAAAGGCTAGGCACAACGTAAAAAAGTTATTCACAAACTGGCATTAACATTAATATGGGCCGTGAAATAGAATAATAAAACATATGGATAGAGGTTTTCAGATTTCGGTGCTGAGCTCAGGAGAGCCCCGTCAGCGGATCTCTACATGGCAGGAGACAGTTCAAGCATGAGGGAAATATTCAAATATATATAGTAAGTATGCATTGGCATTTGATGAAGATCGGAAAAGGATGAGGAATGTTCATGGCTTCAAATAAAATTATAATGTACTGGCAGCACAGGTGACGTTCTCACAGAAGAGTTGTCAGCCATGTCATAGCATTGACATCAAATAATGACAAGAGAGATGGATGAGAAATGCCCAAGGCCAAAGTCGAAATGAGATAACCGAAAAATTGTGAGAAAATATTCACTGAAAGAGAGCCAACTTCACTACATTGAAAAAAGGGTTCCAGAGTAAACAACATTAACATACAAGCTTACCCATTTCAGCTGGAAGCCCAGAAAATGAATTGTTGGAAAGGTCTAGTACTAACAGGTGCAATTTGCACGCTTCTGCTGGATATTCCTTTAGCTGAACATAAAAATGTACACGCACCAAGTTTTAGAATAGTCCAGTATATATTAATTAAGAAAATGCATAAAAAGAAGAGAAAACCATTGTTTGACAAAGAACATACGTTTCAATTTCCCACCCATAGTAAAAACCTGAAAACAGAATGATACAACAAAGATGTACAGCTATGTTGGTCAAGTTTAAATTAAAACTGTCCAGGAATTAAACCCAAAAGAAAAGCTTGACATGAATACAGTAATACACCATTACATTTGGCCACGAAACTCAAAAACTACTTTGTCCAATACAATGGCTATATCAACGAAAACCCAATTTCAACTTCTGGGTCAATGAACCAAAAAAACAGCCATTAAGCCCTCCATAATGGCAAAGCAGTAGCTTTCGTACAAGTTCTGACTTGTTGCTTTCACCCAGTTACTTCCAAAATCTGAAGGCTATGATCCACAAATCTTTCCCAAATGTTCAGTTTTGACTTTTGAGTGCAGAATAGAAGTTTATGTTTCTCTGAACTTATGTAACTAATGTCAAAATTACAATGTTTTATACACAAAATGAATACTCAATATTGTTTTTCTTTGTCCATAGGCCCACCTAATCAATGACATAAATTTGTGGTTAAAGTTAAACCGTTAAACAAAGGAATTGGAATATAGCTTACATGTTTGCTTACTATATACTCAATTACTCATACATATATTTGGAAATGTAGAAAAAGGAAGAAATAAAGAACTCAAATCTTCAAGTGTTAGATGGAAGTAGTTGAGTTTCATAAACGCAGCTAAGCAATTTCTCAAAATGAAGAATTATTACAAAATATGAATACCAGATAAATTAAAGTAACAAAGTGCAGGACTTTTATTCATTGAATAATCAATTACCTGGTTAGAGTGAAGATCTAGAGTCCCTAAATGTGAAAGCTCTCCAAGCTCTGCTGGTACCGAAGATAGCAAGTTGTTACTATACATAAGAAATCACATGTACGGAGTCAGAAGCCATGTGACATAAAAAAGATGCTATAAGCACAATCAGCCATCTATATCCCTCAGTCAATCACAAGATTCACAACATTACCCCATATAGAATTCTGCTAGAGAAGCACAACCCTTTATTGATGGTGGGATGGATGAAATTTCTGAACAGATCATAAAAAAGATAAATCAATTATGGGTAAATCTGACTGGAAAAAAATTATAATAAAGGCCAAATGAGTAAGAAGAGGAAGAGTCTAGAATAACTGTGAGTGGAAAATCTCCACTGCAGAAATCACTGCAAAAAGCATAATGGACTGACTTAAAGCTACAAATCATTCGATCTTACTGTTCTGATGTAGATTCAGGCGAACAAGACGTGAAAGCCCTCCGATTGCCTCGGGTATGCTTACAAGCAGGTTCTTTGCTGAACGTTCGACAAAGACATATATGTGATAGATTTCATTAATATCATATCAAAGCAAAGATATCATTCATCAAGCCAAAGAGTATACAAAAAAGGTAGATACTTACAAGCATTGAATTCAGAAAGCAAAGTCCATGATGCAATCAGTTGTTCAGATAGCTGCGTCAGTTTGTTTCCCTGACAGAAAAATGTTTCTCATAATCGTTATTATTTGATGATAACAACAACAAAAAACTAAAAACTAAATCAATTAGCCATACCTCTACATCCAATTTCATCATTTTCGTACAATTCGCAAGCCCATCTGGCAAGCTTGTGATGTTATTATTTGATGCCTAACAAATGTTTGTGACAGAATGCAGTTAGACAACAAAGTAAAAAAGAACAGTATAACAGAGACAACAAAAATTCATGACACCAAGCTTCCCACTACTGTGGACGTATAAAAATGTTAATTCTGATAAGTTAATATTTTCCTCCATCATCATGGAGGGTTTCAAAACAGAATGACACATCAAGAAATCTAAATGCATCAAACGCAGTGCACCACTAGCATATGACATGACCTGAGTCCACTCATATGTAGAACCGTGAGACACGAAAATACCCATAACAATGTTGACAAACTACGAGGCAAGATTTTAGAAGGATAATGGAGTCGGTTATGTGGAAATCAAAATATCACACCATTAAAGCATAATGGATATATAAGGATAGTATGCCCCTCGGGATGCACCAAGAATACAAGGTTGTGGTGAGAAATGTTCCACTATAACTGGCACAAAAAAGGAAATTTACTCATCATTTCGAAGATGGTAGTGATTTAAGTTTTTTAACATTAGAATGATTGTAATAGAACATTAAGAATAGATATAAGATTTATCCATCAAGCATTTTTAGAAATGTTCATGTCTTCTATACAGTTATTGCACAAGTTTATTTTCCTCTTTTGCTCATTTGTGCCTTCTTTCTTGTGCAGTGGGTGAGCCACCGGAATCACCGGGGAAATATCTGTGGAGTAGATTTCATAGCCACAAAGTATAAGAAAAATATAATAAACACCTTGATCTCTGACAAAACTTTACAATTTCCAATAGAATCTGGTAGTTTCTCGAGTTTATTGCTTGAACAATCAATCCTGCAGATTTTTAACATACAAACGTGAAAAGTGTATCAGACAACTATAGCATAAAATGTTGTTCGGCTCATTATTAATAGATTATTTACTCTTTTCTTATCCTTAATTTCCAAAAATGAAAGATTTAAAGTTGCAAATGTTTTATCATTTGTCATAATATAAACCACACCACATCTTTTTTTTTTTTTTTTTTTTTTTTACGGATTCTCACTTCTTTGAAATTGGATAACAATTGGAAAAGGCTGAAGAGGGAGAACACAACCCTACTTGACAAGAGAAGTGGCTGATCCAATCTCTTCAGGTAAGCTAGATATTGAATTATTTGAAATATCCAGCGACTTCAGCAATAAAAGCCTGCAAAATTGACTTTCAAGGTAAGTACTAATAGTGCATTGAAGAAACATGCTAACCAAGTAAATTTAACTTACTCTCCTATTGCGGCAGGCAGCTGCGTAAGGTTGTTATGGCTAACATTCAATACCGCTAGCATTGGTAAATTTCTCAAATCCTCTCTCAGCACTTCGATATCATTATGAGCCAAGATCAACTTCTGCAGATCCACAGCCTGTCAACACACAATCAAATTCTCAGATCAGCCAAACCTAATGACAACAATAAAACATGAGATAATGTGTTCAAATTTCGAGAAGAAAACCTGCCCAAATGATATATAAACTAGGACAGGAAGCTAAATATTACCTCCCACCACTTGTCCCCTTCCCCAGCTGTCTCAAAATTTTTGTATATCTCATCAGGGACTTCCCTGCAATGGACGAATAGAAAAACCATAATCTTTATGCGTACAAAACAGTCGAAATGGAATGAGCCAACAAAAAAGGAGAAATGCATAACTAAAAAAGGGGGTAAGGATAAGTAATGCAACAAATGCTTCACAAATTCTACGTTTAATAAGGAAACAACAAATGCCAAAGCAGTAGAATCACAATATCCTACAACACTTGTGCGCCTTCCACTGCCAAAAGGGATGCTATTTTCTACGTCAAGACAGCGTAGAAGTGAACTATTGATTGTTCGGATGTGACCACAATTCCAAACTCTCACATTGCAGCTCAGTGCACAAAAAATGCCAGATTATCACATGGAATCCATCACCACACCCCAAAAAGAAACAAGATTTATACAAGTTTGATTGATTTTTCTCCCATCTCATTGAACACTTCCCTGCTATGGAAAAGCAAAACTAAAATCTGTATGAATATGAAATGGAATGAGCTAAAAATGGCGAAATGTGCCCCAGAGTCTGTCTGCATAACTAGAAGGAGACTAAGGAATATGCAATGCAACAGATGCTTTCTTTTCTATGCCAAGCATATATGCAAACCCTAGCTCGATCAGATGCAATCGCGATTTAAACGCTCCGAACTATCACATTGCAGCTCAGTACACAAAACGCCAAATTATCGCAAGGAATCTAGCGCCCAAATCCCTCAATGAAGCAAATTTACCCAAATCTGATACAAATCTTCTTACTTTCAATTCCTTTTTCGTTTTCATTCAGGAAGAAAAACAAGAGAAGTTGAAACCTGAGAGAGCGATTCGATAAATTGAGAGAACCAGAAGTCCTCGCAGCTTTGATCACCCGATCCATTGACTTCCAGCTTCTTCAACGGGAATTACCACCGCCTCTTTTGCTCTATCACCAACGCTTTATCGACTATTGCTACTAGGGTTTCATCTCATGGTTGATCCATCTGAGACGATGATTTCTCGCAAGGCTAAGATCTGAAACAAAAGATGGGATTGGGCGTTACCGTTTCCTTTTCCTGACACTGACATAAAGACCTAGCGTTCGTCACAGGGTTATTATCGTAAAATCACTCAAATCAATTTTGCCGCCTCTTCCTCCTCGTCAAAATGTAGAATTCACTGAATCACTGGTTCAATTTTTGAGCAAAAACACCAAATTCGGTGTGTTATCCGCGCAGATTTCAGTTCGAAACTTCCGTGAATTGTACAACAGATGTTGGTTGGTTGGTTGGTTGATGTTAGGGGTTGGTAAAACCATCCAATCAATTTTGCCGCCCATTCCTCCTCATCAAGATGTAGAATTCACTGAATCACTGGTTCAATCTTTGAGCAAAAACACCAAATTCGATGTATTATCCGAAGATTTCAGCTCGAAACTTCCGTGAATTGACAGATGTTGGTTGATTGATTACTTGATTGATGTTAGATTACTCGGAATTTTGTTCTTGCAGTTGTAAATTGTGATTTTGGTTGAATCCATTTGCTGTTATTTGTGCTGAGATACCAAAATTGAAATGATCCAGATTGATATCTTGTTCTACTGTAACCCACTGCGCTCTGTCAATGCCGATCAAATCGAGAACGGTAGCTGAAGCCCGAAGCAGCACTGCAGCAACAGCCATATTGATTAACCTGGGAACTGAACAGAGTTCAATTGTTGCAGTTCCTGAAGAGCTCCACTTTTAAAGGTGTCATCACACCAGCAAATAGATGCAAAATAAAGTAAGCAAAAGGAACTCATTCAGCAGACGAAGTTTCAAGGTACAAACTATTGCAAGTCTGAGAAACTGCATTGAAAGCATTAATGGGAAACAAACAGTGTCTAATACCCAAAATTGTACTCAGTTCAAAAACAAACTAGAAATTCTTATCATCATCTTTAAGCAGTTGTTGCTTGGGCTTGTTGCTTCTTCCTAGCTTCTTCGAGGATGGTTAGCTTGATACCCTTGCCCTTGGGAAGGGAGATCCATGGCTTCGTACCTTTGCCAATGATGAACACATTGGTCAAACGAGTAGCGAACTCGTGGCCCTGAGCATCCTGAACGTGGATGGTCTCAAAACTTCCCTTATGCTTCTCACGGTTCTTGATAACTCCAACACGCCCTCTGTTCCTACCACCGGTGACCATCACAACATTACCGACGTCGAACTTGATGAAATCAACAATCTTGCTGTTCTCAAGGTCGAGCTTGATGGTGTCGTTGGCCTTGATGAGAGGGTCGGGGTAGCGGATGGTGCGACCATCATAAGTGTTAATGTAGGGAATTCCCTTCTGACCAAACTGAACAGAACGTACCTTGCAGAGCTTGAACTGTTGAAACAAAATGCACTAGTCAGTACTGTAAAAAAGTTGCATAAATAACTTCGCCACAATAAATACAAGATGGGCAAAGTAAATAACCTTAGCTTCCTCGTCCCTGATAGAGTGAAGGCGGAACCTGCCCTTGGTGTCGTAAAGCAGGCGGAAGTTCTCATTGGTCTTGGGGATTGACACAACATCTGCAAAATTCCATCAGCAGCAGAGAAAATTTACAGCACATGTATGACAAAAGCCAGAAGGCAATAGCAAAATTACACCAATTGCACATCAGCATCATTTTCCCAACCGGCAAAACAAGCTTGTGAATGAATTTGCAGAAACAACTTCAGTCCACAGGATTAATCATCATTTTATTTCAAACTACAAAGGCAGAATTTAAACACAAAGTGATCAAGGGACACATACCCATGAAACCAGCAGGGTAAGTCTTGTCAGTCCTAACTTTGTTGTCGACAAGCACATGCCTCTGCATCAAGATGGCTTGGACTTCACGG
The DNA here is from genome assembly GCA_037127255.1 of Persicaria tinctoria. Classification (NCBI taxonomy): domain Eukaryota; kingdom Viridiplantae; phylum Streptophyta; class Magnoliopsida; order Caryophyllales; family Polygonaceae; genus Persicaria; species Persicaria tinctoria. Next base: position 5,710,316 of record JBANSL010000010.1, read on the forward strand.
TATGTGAGTGCATACTTCAACCTGTTCCTTAGAATAAGGATCAAGGGCAGGCACTCCCTCGACTTGTGTGGTCCAGATGACGGCTTAGGAGCCTGCAAGACACCGAAAGGAGAATTGTAGTGTGGTTAGTTGATAATCGGATTTAGATGACAGAACCAACAACTTGAAAGAAAGAAAATATGTGGAACCACTTACAAAAGCACCACCAAGTTTATCAAGCATCCAATGCTTGGGGGCATTGAGCCTCTTCATATGCTTCTTCAGTCCTCTCGCCTGCAACAAAGATAAAGACAACCAAATAGTATCAAAAACTCAAAAATGGCAATCTCATCGTGGATTTTCCAAGTCCAACAGTATGAATACATCCATGAGTGTATACTGAACACCAATCTGTAAGGTGACACAAGGATACAAATTTCCATTTATGAGAAGAGCATACACAGTTTCATTGATTATTAAGATAATTAACAGTTTCAAATACAATTTACTCGTCTATTTGAGCTATTTCCCAAACCCTAATGTCACCTTCCAAAGGCACAAAAAAGAAAGGAACAACCTTTTCTTAAGGAGTTATATCGCATAAACCTCTAAAGGAATGCCAGATCGAAAACATTCTCCATAGTCACCCAAATTTGTCAGAACCAATAATCCCGAAAGCTTCCGTAACTCCGATTGAAACATATCAAATTCAATACAAATTTTATGTTTCCTTCGAAGATCAGTTAAATCAACTAAACGATGATACCATTCAAAACCGAAGGCAACGACGCAAACTAAACCACAAATCAGAAAAGCATAACATTTCACAACTCTTGATAGCCACAGCAAGGCAGAGAAAGAGGGGGACTAACCATGGTTGAAGATCGGATGAAGAGTTCCCACGGTAGAGATGGAGATGGAGGACAAAGTTTGGAGCAGCACAATCTGTGAGTGCTTCAGCCGCTTATGAAGTATAAACCCTAGTTCATATATTCATTTGTGTGAGCGAATGGGCCGAAGATTGTGTTACTAAATTTGGGCTCATTATTGGGCCATTACGGCCCATTAAGGGCCCAATGCAGATGAACCCTTTGCTGAGGGTAAATAAAGGTTATGAAGCAATTGTAAGTCTCACAATTGCCCAATTGAGCTAAATCTCTTTTACCATTTTAAGAATAAAAAAATTATATAAAATATCAAAAAAAAAAAATTCAACTGTATGATCTAACCCTACATGTTTTCCAACTCCATGGATTCAAGAGAAGTGTTAGTGTTTCAGCTTTACAACCATCTCCATTTGTCTTTAGCAGTTAAAGTAAACACATTATAACAAGCTTTCTTCATCTGGGCATGGGCATCTACTGTACTATTAGTGGGGAGGTATTATCAGAGCCTGCACTATCTTCACTGCTTTGATCTTCACATTATATATCAACTTGAAAATCAAACTCATCCTCGGAATGAGGACTCGCTTGTTTCGGAGTGGCTTGTTTTTGTTTCCCACATTGTTTGGTTGCAACTTCTTTTAGAAAGAGTACTATAAGATCAAATTCATCAACTCTCTCTTAGGACTCCTATATTGAAATGGAGCAAAGATCTTTATTCTTAACTCCTACATGGTCTATTGCATCCGTTCTTTCCGCTTTTGTGTTGCTTGAGCACTTGCTTCGCCGCCTCCTTAATGTGAGCCTCCATTTCATTGTTTCACTGAAGTAGTTATATTCAAGCCTAGTATATAAGGTTGATGACGTCAGGATGATGCTGATGTGTTGCACTTCTAGCACATGATTTCTAGTCATGCAAACCTTTTTTCTCTCTCTCCCATGACAGTGCATACATCCTGACCCCCAAACTCCGCTTAATCGCGGGATATACTGAGTCGTTGTTGTTGTTGTTATTGTTTTCTCATGCCAGTTGGTGCAGAGGATGAATAGTAGACCATTGCTTCAAGCTGTGGAGAAAATGAAAGAAGGTGAAAATCTTTTTTTTCTTGATGGGCAACAATTACAAAGCAACAAACCCTTTGATAGTCAGTGCAATTTTGCTCATAAAAATAAACTTGTTGATGTTTGTGATGTTGTTTTTGTCATTCCTAAGTGTTTATTCTTCTTGTTTTTTGCCATGAGTTTGCAGAGCTGATGCTGCTTGGATTCATCTCGCTTCTTTTAACTGCTACCTCGAGAGCAGTATCCGACATCTGTATAGATGCAAAGTTTTTTGATAGTGCATTTACACCTTGCTCTAGAGCAGATGCCATTGAGCAAAGTGACACCAACGAACAAGACGTGATCGATACTTCCTTACCTTATGCATTCAGGAGGGCCCTGAATGAGTTGGGGCGGCATAAATGCCCAAAGGCATGCTCCTTTTTGTATGATTTTGATTCATTTGATGCTCCAAATGCACACTCATGCTTATGTTGCAACTTCATTTTCTTAGGGTTATGAGCCATTTGTCTCGTTTCAAGGCTTCGAGCAGCTGCGTAGATTCATCTTTATCATGGCGGTGACACATGTATCTTATAGCTGCTTAACTATGTTGCTGGCTATTGTGAAGGTCAGTGATCATAATATTCGGAAACACCATTTTCGTGACTCGATTTTGAGTTGATAGTTTTGAGGAACTGCTGTTTTTTTCCCTCATGTTTCTTTTGTGAAAATATCTGTCAGATTCATAGTTGGAGGGCATGGGAAGATCAGGCTCATATGGACCGAAATGATTCGTTATCAGGTATATATTCATTTGCATTCATCCAGGAAAGCTATGTTCTCATGACATTAGTGATTGTACATTTTCAATCAACAGAGATCACTAGGGACTTAGTGATGCAAAGACAATCATCATTCGTCAAATTCCATGCTTCGAGTTCCTTGGGAGGGAATGAGCTCATGCTATGGATGGTATGCACACAACTTGAGTTCTCTATCATTAGACTCTATCTTGTTCCTTTGATGGGATGGAATGATTGTTTCATTGCATTGTAGACATGCTTCATCAATCAATTTGGGCATTCAGTGGTCTGTTCGGACTATTTGACACTTCGCAAAGGCTTCATCATGGTAAGTTTCCTAGGAATTATTGACAGCAAACTCACAATCTGGCATCATATATGTTCAGATGCAATGGTTTACGCGTTTACATCATGCTTATGTGATGATCTACTCTTCCGCAGAATCACCACCTAAAATCAGAATACGACTTCCATAGCTACATGATTCGCTCTATGGAAGAAGAATTCCGGCCAAACAGTTGTTGGTGTCAGGTAAATCTTTAGTCTTTCTTTTGAGTATATTCATTTGATTGAATGAGATTAGGGTCTGTTTTGCAGTGGACCGCTGTGGGGATTCGTCCTCACTTTTATCCTTTTCAACATAAAAGGTATGGAATGTTACATAACACATGAATTTGGTAAGAACTTTTAATGCTGCAAAGTCACTGAAGTGCAAAAGTTTTACACTCTTCTGTCATGATTTATAGGGTCAAATTTGTATCTCTGGATTGTTGTCATACCCATTGCTGTAAGTCCTGTCTTCATATCAAATTTCCTGAGTTTCTATATGATTTATTTTGATCTCTTTCATTCGCCGTTACTATGGTATGTTGTGACATGAGTTAGTTTACAGTTAGTTCTGTTGGTGAACACAAAACTGCAACATATCATTGCAACATTGACTCTGGAGAGTGCTGGAGTATCTGGCTTCTTCACAGGGACAAAACTCAAGCCACGCGATGATCTCTTCTGGTTCAAGAAACCAGAATTCTTGTTGTCCATGATCCATTTCATCCTCTTCCAAAATTCCTTTGAGCTGGCTTCCTTTTTCTGGTTCTGGGTACGCATCCTCGTCTTCATGCTGTACAAAATTTTTATAGGTTATACATGACTTCAATCTTCTGAACCTTTCGGAAGACATGAGTATATGACATTGGATAGAGATCACTGGAGGAGGTGCATTCAGGCTGCTGATGTTTAGAGTTATGGGCTAGGGTGTTGTGTCCTATTGTCTTTGCCTCTTTTCTGCTTATTTACTGTCTCTTTTACCTTCTGTGAGGCATGTTATCATGTGGTTCATGTGTCCTATTGTTCTGGGTATATCAGAAATACTCTCTTGACCTGTTCAGGGAAAGAGTGCGTACATCCTGACCTCCCATACCCCGCTTAATTGCGGGATTTACTGGGTTGTTGTTGTTGTACATACTTACATTGCATTCTCAAAACCTTTTTGCTTTGTTCTTACAGTGGGAGTTTGGGTATGGATCATGCTACATCAAGAACCATCTTTTGGTCTATTTGAGGCTTTTAATAGGGTATGTTTCTATACATATGTCATACTTGCAAATTAACAATCAACAAATCGCGACAAACGAACCACTGATACTCCTTGTAAGGATCATATATATGTTGCAGGTTTGCTGGGCAGTTTCTTTGTAGTTACAGTACACTTCCACTCTATGCTTTGGTGACTCAGGTAGCGACGATTTCGAGTGAAGGCTACTTAATGTGCTTAAAATGGTATCCCATGGTTGAGATAAGATAATTCTCTGCTTGTTTCAGATGGGAACAAACTATAAGGCGGCTTTGATTCCGAGGAGAATAAGAGAGACACTTCATGGATGGAACAAGTCAGCTAGGAGAAAAAGGAGGTTGGGCTATTTTGATGATTCAACAACAATACGCATCGAGTCATGTTCAGTTGTGTCATTGGAGGAGGAGGATCAAAACACGCGCCTGGCCATTCGTCAATCCGAAACTGAGCTCCAAAAACAAGATTCTTTCCCAGCACCCAGTGAACTATGATGATATGCAAAACTGTAAATTCTTACTTAGTCATGTAGCTTAAGATTAAATGGGTATGAGCCAAACAGAACCTTATTTGTGCACATGAATCTTAATCTGCTGTATATATGATATCTGCATTAGTTTGGGTATTTTGAGATTTTCAGAGTACATTTAAAGGGTGATTGATTCAGGCATTGTTTGGGGCCTCATGATCAGCTGAATATTGCATTGGTCAAGATTGATAACTGGTGCAAAATCACATCAAGTATAATAAATGAGACTAACATGTGTTTGTCTCCAAGAAAAAGGAGTGAGATTGGATTTGCAGAAACCTCCAAACTGCCAAACCTGAAAACTTGGGTCTCAAAGATGGCCCTTTGTTTATGGTAACTTGTCCTTTTCACTTGTGTTGGACTGGTTCTAGCCACCTGTCAGTGAGCCTGTATGACATGAACCAAGAGAAATCTTTAGTAGTTAAAGGTAACATATTCTGACTATAGAGTATAGATCATATGTAAATTCACATATCTCTTACGATGTACCTGAACAGTCAAGTTATTTGTACGTTACAACATAATTATTCATACATAGTAATTGTGTCAAGTTTGGTCCGAATTGTTACTATTGTAATGCCTTTTGGATGGATTTTGATTTTTTTTTTTTATATTAGAATAAAATAGAGCATTCTCTTGCAGATTTTAAAGATTTTTTTTTTATCGCTAGATTTAAACTCAAGAATTCATAATTGTTTGCCTTGTTACTTAAAGGTATCAATTTTCATTATTGTTGGAAAAATGTATATACTATCAAATTTTTTTTTCTAATAAATTTTTTTTATATTCCTAATACAAAAATATCCCAACAATTTCATCTCCAACTACAACTACCCACCCGCCAAACATACCCTAAAAATCTAACATTGAATGCTATTTTATTCTCAATATATACAGAGATGAATAATAAAAGTTGGATGTATAATGTATTGGTAATAATAATAATAATAATAATAATAATAATAATATGATCGTGCAACTGTACTTTTACTCGTCTCATTTATTTTGTCCCTATTTAATTGAGTAGACCCGCTCCAATTAAGATCACATATTACACAAATTGGTCGATTGATTTCCTAATAAAAATAAGAAAATCTTTTTATCTCTAAATAAAAAAGTAAAATAATTCACCATAATTAACCAATCAAAATAGTGTAACAGAATGTTTATTGTTACTTGTGAACTACTCAAACAAGTCTGATATATAAGTCGGTGGACTCCTCCTATTCTATTGTCCAAGCTTCCAACTCCAGACAATACCATGAAGTATTTCAGTATCAACCAGCTTTCTTCATGTGGGCCACTTTGGCTTTATATTAAATGCAATGTCTTATATGTGTGCCTTTGCTGAGTTGTTCCTTCTTGCTTTGATCTTCACATATAATCTTTAAAGAACTGAACTAATCTCTCATGGGTTGAGATTAGGAATTAGCTGGAGTACTAAAATGGAGGAAAGATCTTTGTTCTTAACTCCTACATGGTCCATTGCATCTGTTTTTACTGTCTTTGTGTTTGTTTCATTGCTGTTGGAACACTTGATTCATCGCGTTCGCAATGTGAGTTACCATCTCTTTGTTTGAGTTCTTTCTTTGTGTTGTTTGTTTCCATTCCTGATTCATAAGGCTTTGTTTGATTGCAGTGGCTGCGAAGAACGAATCGTAGGCCCTTGCTCCAAGCTGTGGATAAAATGAAAGAAGGTCTTATATATATACATAGATTGATGTACAACAAAGCAATAAAATAAACCATTTGCTTGTTCATTTTTGCTGACAAAAAAAAAAATTGTTTTTTTTTCTTGCTTGTTTTGCAGAGCTGATGCTACTTGGATTCATCTCTCTTCTTTTGACCGCTACCTCGAGAACAATATCCGAAATCTGTATAGATGCAAAGTTTTTTGATAGTGTATTTGCTCCCTGCACAAGATCTGAGGCCATTGAACAAGGTGACACCGATGAACAAAATGTGATCGATACATCTAGGGGCCGGAAGCTTTTGACGACTCCTCTACCTTATGCTGCATTCAGGAGGGCCCTGAGTGAGTTGCACCGGAATAAATGTCCGCAGGCATGCTGCTTTTCATATGATTGTAGTCCAATTTATATGTTTTTTGTTCCTGTTTATATGTTTGAATCTTCAATCTTTCAGGGTTATGAGCCATTTGTGTCGTTCCAAGGTTTCGAGCAGCTGCATAGGTTTATATTTATAATGGCTGTGACACATGTGTCTTATAGCTGCTTAACAATGTTGCTGGCTATAGTGAAGGTCAGTGTTCATAATTTTTCGGAAACACCATTTTTCGTGGCTCGGTTTTGAGGTGATAGTTTTGTGGTAATTTTTGTTAGATTCATAGTTGGAGGGCATGGGAGGATCAGGCTCATATGGACCGAAATGATTCGTTAACAGGTGTGTTTACGAAGTGTTTTGTACATTCCTTTTTTGAGTTCTTGAGACACTAGTGATTGATTGTATGTTTTCAATCAACAGAGATCACTAGGGATTTGGTGATGCGAAGACAATCCACATTTGTCAAATTTCAGGCTTCAAATTCATTGGGAGGAAGTGGCCTCATGATATGGGTGGTATGCACAACTTTTGAGTTCTTGCGAAATCATATTGCTACATGTTCTTTTGATAGGATGAATGAAATGATCTTTTCATTGTGTTGTAGACATGCTTCTTTCGTCAATTTGGGCATTCTGTGGTTCGATCTGACTATCTCACACTTCGCAAAGGCTTCATCATGGTAAGTTTCCTCGGAACCATTGACAACAAAAGCTTCAAAAATGTTCTCTTGTTTTCTTTTGGTCATATACTTCAAACATGTTCAAATGCAATGTTTTACAACTTTACATTACTCTTTTGTAATACTATTCATGGCAGAATCACCACCTTACATCAAAATATGACTTCCATAGCTACATGATTCGCTCTATGGAAGAAGAGTGCCAAACTGTTGTTGGTGTGAGGTAAATCTTACTTTCCCTTTTGAGTACATTCCCAAAATTTTTGTTGTAGATGTTATTGCTCTTATATGCAGTTGATGAACAATTTCCATGAATGATCTGTTGTGCAGTGGACCGCTGTGGGGATTTGTCGTCACTTTTATCCTTTTCAATGTAAAAGGTATGGATTGTAATATAGAACATGAATTTGGTATTAAAAAAATATCCACATCTTATAAGTTAGTTTTAGCATTGATGAATTTTTGCAAATTTGCTGAAGAACAACAGTTTTACACTCTTCTGTCATGATTTATAGGGTCAAATTTGTATCTCTGGATTGCTATCATACCCACTGCTGTAAGTTCTATCTGCATATAAAATTTCCTCAACTTCCTAAGTTTCTATATGCTGTGACATGAGTTAGTTTACAGCTAGTTCTGTTGGTGGGCACAAAACTGCAACATATCATTGCAACTTTGACACTGGAGAGTGCTGGAATATCTGGATTCTTCACAGGGACAAAACTGAAGCCACGCGACGATCTCTTTTGGTTCAAGAAGCCAGAGTTCTTGTTGTCCATGATCCATTTCATCCTTTTCCAAAACTCGTTTGAGCTGGCTTCGTTTTTCTGGTTCTGGGTACGCGTCCTTGTCTTTATACTGCACTTAATTTGTAGGTTTTGCAATGCAATCTCAAAAAAAAATCGCCTTTTTTTTGCTTGCAGTGGCAGTTTGGCTATAGCTCATGCTACATCAAAAACCATCTGTTGGTTTACTTGAGACTTATAATAGGGTATGGTAGTTATAAGCAATCAGCAAATTGCGTCAAACGAACCTTTTACTGTCCTTATAGCGAATGATGCTGCAGGTTTGCTGGGCAGTACCTTTGCAGTTACAGTACACTTCCACTCTATGCTTTGGTAACTCAGGTAACAACGATTTCGAGTGAGCTAGCACTACTAAATGTGAAAAATGATGTCCCATGGTTGAGGTCATTTTGCTTGTTGTTTCAGATGGGAACAAACTATAAGGCGGCTTTGATCCCGAAAAGGATAAGAGAGACACTTCATGGATGGAACAAGTCAGCGAGGAGGAAACGAAGGCTGGGCTATTTTGATGATTCAGCAACAATACGCACCGAGACATGCTCAGTAGTATCATTGGAGGAGGATGACCGACTTACGCTTGATGGACAAGACAACCTGACCCTTCCTCAATCCGAAATCGAGCTCCAACAACAAGATTCTTTCCCAGACACTGAACTGTCAGCAACTATAACAAGATCAGCTTCTGCCATCTGAAGGCGACGACGGGTATAGTAATACTCTACAAAGTTGTATTGTATTTGTAATTGTTAAGGTTCATGAAGAAATGAATCAACACAAAAAATGTTTGATGTAACATATGATGATGTGCATATATGCTAACAACAAAAGATTGGGAGTGATAAAAAACTGTAAAATCTTAAAGATGATGGCTTAAATACATCTTTGAAGAAAATGTCAGCACTTATTTGTGTCAATAAGATACTTATTTGTGCTGCTTCAAAGAAAATGTCAGCACTTCATTGCTGTGCTTGCAATAGCTGCCTTCACAGATTCACATCAAGCTAATACAGATATATTTATATAGGAAGGAGAAGACTCAAAAAGCAATTCCTGTGAAGCATGACTGCATAAATAATATCATGTTTTCAAAATCAGTAACCTGTAATCATCTAATGGATCCATAACTTTTCTCATAGCATTATATATACAGACGACAAAATAGTCGATCAGTAAGCTGACACAAAAGCGCTAGAGCTAAGGGGGCAAAAGGGGATGAGATTTTCAGCGAAATCATCACTGTGTAAGCCTTTGCATCTCATTCTGTTCGTTTAGGGTCTCGATGAGTAGGGGCGGCGCATATTGAGCAGTGCCTTGGTGCTCCTCGGAATCCTGGCAGAATGAGAGTATGATTGTGTCTATTGACATCTCTACTACCCCGAAGAAGAGCGTCGCCACAATGTAACCGAGACACCAGCATACCTGTCATGATAAGCACAGAAAATGCAAAACATATTCAGAAAATGAACTAGTTCTTGCTTTCTTTATTTTTATTACTTCACAACACTCTTCGTTAATAGCGACATGGAACTGGGGAAAAGGAAGTCAGCAGCACATACCAGTACAGGCAACAAGGGAGAAGAGATCTTGTAATGGGCAGATTTGTATTTGTAAGTGTCCAGCATCAGTAAGGCAAACAGCGCACTCGCTAAGCTGACACACAACTTTCCGAGGGAGAGAATAACATCTCCGATCACATTCACCTTTCCAATCCTCAGAATGTTGTTCATGATCAGATCTGTTGCAATGGCGGAAGAATTGAAGAAACTTTTTCCTGTTATAGCAATCTGCAATTGCAAGTAATGAATTGCATTATAACATTGCAATAACCAGCTGAAGGAAAATAATGCATGTACAGATGAGAATAGTCCAGTTTAATTACCACTATGTAAGCATTTCGGTTCACAGACTTGATTGTCCATTCAGTACACTTGAGACAACCTCGGGAAGAGTGATGGACAGCCTTTCCCGTCCAGCCATCAGGAGATGTATAGGAAACTTTAAGTTTACGACGAATTGACTCTAACATAAAGCGGATGGACTCAGTAAAAGAGAGAATAAGAGAGCCCAGAGCAACAGATCCAAGGCTGTATCTCAAAAGCCGCTTCATTGAGGCAAAGACTGGTAAAAATGGGATGTCCGGCTGCATTGCAGATTTCATAGGAGAATGTAAGCAACATAGCAAACTAGATATTTCAACTGACAAAATGCACATAAACATCAAATAAATGTCAAGCCATGTCTAACTTAAAATTTATCAACTGTATAGCCACAAAATATGCCGATAGGACAATCATATAGTCCTATGCAATGCAACAGATACAGATATAACAAAACAATCAAAATATCAAGAACCATCAGAACTTTGTAAACACGGAAGAATGAGAGTTGGCTTCTGTTAGCATCACTAAACATATCAAAACTTTTGAAATTACAAATCTAATAATTGAAAGCATCTTCAGGCACAAGCACTCAAATATAACCATATTTCCCTTCAGTTTTCATAAATTTGATACAAAAGAAGCCGCAAGTATAAAGCTATAGTTATGAGAAATGCATCTAAGAGATGACAAAGAGATACTTACGGATGTGTCACCATGTGCCCAGTAATACGAAGCAACAGAACCCGCAATGACCGTAGCAGAACTCGCTAGGAAGAAATGTGTTGCCCAGTAACCTCCAAACAAATGAAATAGGATAGCAATTCCTATATGAGGAGTATAATGAGTGCTATAACCACAACAACGCTCACAGCTGACTCGGCTTGACCCAAGATCATAAGCACAACAGTTGGAGCTGCAATCATTTTGTCGAACCTCTCCAGAACTAAATAGATGGAATGCAGCAGAAAACCAGAACATGTAGAAGATCGCAAGGACTCCACAGGGTATAATTGGAAAAATCATAAGAGCTTGAACTTCTCCAATGACTTTAGCAGCAACCTGCAGAGTTATTCAAACACTAGAAAAACATTAGATATCAAAAATTGGTGTTAAACTTCACCCATTTTGAGAAATGAAAGGAAATTCCAGTGGACTAGGAAAACAGAAAGCGTGTCAGTTTTCTTTGGATTTCTAGGTGGATTATATATAATCAGGAATTTGGTTGATCAGGTATAATATAGGATAAGAGTTTGATCAAATAGATGATGGTTTCATTTCTGGTTTATTGGGGGTTTTGAGACCAATGGTATGTTGTTGTTGTTGTTGAGACCAATGGTATGTATAGGATTACGACTCATGCTTTTTGCATCTATAAAACCTCATCTTGCTCTCAAAAGCCTTTTATGTGTACATTGTCAAAGCAAGAAACCTCATTGTCATATAATAGCATATTCTCTTACCTTCAGAACTGATGTTGCCATAAGGATTCTCCTCACAATGGCAATAGAGGCCAGGATGGCAATAATCATAACTGCAGTCATCATAATAGCTGCACCTCGAAGATGAGTCAACTCCTGATAGATGCAACTGAATCAGATTTATAACATTATGACAGTACATACCATTGAGAAAATAAAGGATATAAACATACCCTTCCATATATATGTATGTAAGGATCATGTGGTCCAATGATTGGGGTGATTGCATCATTTCCAATCCATCCAGCTAAAAAGCAATCAACAAAGAATTCAGATAGCATTCCGAAACCAAGTGCAATTGCAATCTAAATGCAATAGGATGAGAAGTGATGTTTGATAATAAATAACATGTCGGTCTGACTAAATTGCTCAACGATTATCAAATCCAAAAATCTTTACATTCTCTAGCAAAACTAAAATGTTACTTTACAGTTGAAGCCAAAGTGAGTGACAAGTTCTCAAGTTCTTACCTTTTGCGTAGAAAAGCATTGTGACTGATATTATAAGAATATTAAAGAGTATGACGGTTATCCATGGCATCCCAGCAACAAAGTGTCGAATCAGCAACAACCAAACAACGGACAAGAAAAGTGGCAAGATTCCTCCACATACAATCATCACTGGCCATGACTTGCCAATATCAGCCATGTATCGCTGCCCAAGATTTAAAAAAAAAAACATATTATATGGCATAAAATATTTGCAAGAAACAAGGTGACCCAGAGGTTCATGTAGTGTGCAAATAACTAAGAATAGAAAAAAACTATGTGCAAACGAAAAAAAAAGGTTTATCAACCTTTAGTACAGCAGATCGGGAATTGACGGCCTTGTGTACTGATTTATCGATTTCAAGACCCTCGTTGATGTTCACTCCACCCATTTGCTGCCAATGTGTTAAAGATATGTTTGATGCGCGGGCAATAAACTGGCAATTCCATAGAACTGCAACACAAAGCAAATAAGAAGAAATTCTACACAAGCATTTATTCTAGTTAACTCTTCATCGATATGGAATCTAAACTCACCATTCACGCTGGGGTATATAACGGGGTAACAAGGACCTTGAAGCTGCAGCGATGAGTTTCTCATTTCTGGAGTAAGGAACTCAAAATAATCAAAACTTCGTTCAATCCACTCACTAGCTGTAATATGGATATCTCCCTCAGGATAATCACAAACCCAATTCAAAGAATCATCAGCCGGAGTTGGGCATTCCAACAAGCAGATGCTTCGAGCATCAGCCAATTTGAACTGGGTGTTCTTCAATCCACTTTCAAAGACCTGGTTGGGATTCATCCAGTATCTGATTTCCAGTTCTCGGAGGTCAGGATTGGCATGCTTGTCTCCACACAAGTTCCCTTTGTAGTCCAACCCATATGTTAGCCTAAAAGGGCATGTCTTGAGTCAATCAAAGCAATGTGTAAACTAATAAGCTACAAATCAGAATCTTCAGCAATCTATTCTAAGAACACTACCTTGGAAAACTAAGAAATCTCCACTGGTACTTACCTCCCACCCATGTTTTCAGAAAAATTGCCAATTAATCCGCCCACAGATATTGTTTATACCCAAAAAAAAAAATCAAATTTGAACTTCAACTGGGATAGACAAACATTGAAGATTTCCCATAATTCAACAACTCAATTACACCCTAAGAAGCTGCAAATCTGACCAGATCAAAGGACTAAGACAACCAACACATTCAAGAAAGATCTTCAAAACAGCACTAGCAAATTGCTACTTGAACAAAGAAGAGCCCATTACAGGAAATCTTCAAGCTTTACAAAATCAGGGTCCATTTGCTCACAATCAAACCAACAATCAAGTAAAAGGAAAAGCACCTGTAGTACAAATAGTGACACGGGCAGAAAAAGAGGGTTACGGTGAGTATACCTGAGTGGGTTACCTTGGTTGAATCCAAAGCTGGAGTTGACAATCATAGCAACCCAGAAGGCAATGAAGATGACAAGAACCACAATATCTCTGCATTTCCTGTTATGGCTTATGATTCCTCCCATTTGCCTCCCATCACTTGATGGGTATTTTCCCATCTCTCCCCCCAAAGGACCCCTCATTTTTCCCCACCCCCAAAACCAGATACAGACTCTAAAGATACACAGAGATAAGGGTTTGGAGTTGAAAGACGGTGGCAGCACAAAAAAGGTTCTACTTCTTACTGGAGACTTGAGAGAGAGATGGGGGAGAAGAGAAGAGAATAGGGGTTTTAAGTGGAAACTGGGAACTGGGGAAAAAGCAAGGAGGGCCCACACCACAACAAGGATGGGGAAATGTGTGTGAACATAAAAGCTGAAGATTCCTTACTAAGACGGTACTACAGCTACAGAAGTTGTTTAATTAAATACAGTAAGAACAACTGAGTTTAGATGTAGATTTAGGACAAAGATTTGTTAATTAGTGTAATGTTCTCTCCTCTGGATTTTCTTTCTTAACATACCATGCTGCAATGTTTTTTTAAAGTCTAACAGGACAAAGATAGTAACCAGTGGACACAAATTCATACTGTATCCGTTTTTATACGGTATTTTTTTCCCTCATGTCAGGTGGGCCAGAGTAGTGCAATACCGCAATGCGCCACCTTTTGCGGTAGGCGGGATGTAATTTTCTACTATTGACTGCTATTTTTATGCAATCCCAAAGTAGGTGTCTGATACACACTCACTGACCAGTCGCCTTTGAATACCGATGAGTGATGACTGATCAGTGAAGAGCTGCAAAGGCCAACGACCCACGCATCTCCCTCCCACAACAAATAGCATAATTTTATAAATCCACAAGCTTTTGAAATTCCATTCAATCATTTTCCTCCACATGTGCACTTCAGTTAAAAGTCTGAATTTTGTTGTTGTTGTTGTTGAAATTTCACGAGTTTTTGTGGGATTATCAGCTATCAGCTGTAAGTATAAAAGCGATTATGTGTTTTGCTAATTGGCTTCACAATGAATTAAGGGTGTTGTTAGATACATCGCAAATCCCCCGTCAAAAGTGCACGTCCATTCCAACGTGCGAGCATTTCCAGTTAATTAGCACGCTTTTTTAATTAATTAGCTCACTTTAACCCTACACGTCCATTCCGACGTGTAAAATTTGGGGTGTAATTAATTTCTCCGATGAATTAATGATGGTCATCTGCAAAATCTGTTATGAAGGCTTCAATTCCTTGTAATATGCTTGAAAGATTGAAGTTGTGCTTCAACTGAACCCAATAAATTCCACAAGGCCTCATCCAAAGCAAGGAACAAGCTTGACTGCGCGCTCTCCCTTGTTGAATAGCTACAAAGCCTACAAGTATAAAAGTGATTTATGTGTTTTTTGCTAAATGGCTTCATAATGATGGCCATCTGCAAAATCTGTTTAACAAGCAGCCGCCGGTAATACCGGGCCACTGCTTATTGGGCTGATGGCCCAATTGATGCACTGACTGGGCCTAATTGATCCACTACTTAGTGGGCTGATGGCCCAATCTGTAAATCAATTCAGGAGAAGGCAGAAACAGAAACAAAGATAAGCATGAACAAATGTAATGGCAAATGCCAAATAACTTATAGCTTTATGGCAATAATCCTATTAATCTCTTTGATCAGAAGGAAATCCTAACAACAGCTGAACAAGATCCGTACTCCCATGGAATGAATGTAGAGGATAAACTCAAGCATTTGAAAACCATAATTTGTAGTATTGTACAATCACAAAGTTACCTGCTCCTGAAGCCACAGCTCAATCAAAGTCATGAAATGAAAAACACAGCTTCTGCTACCTTGAGCTGAGAATGGTCGTTGTTTCTTCATCTTCAACTATGTTATCAGCCTTCATGCTCTGTAGAATGGCATCCACTTCGTTCCCGTGTCTGACATTAGCTTTAATCAAGGCATGGTACATCTCAGCATCCATGGGAACAACTTGCTTAAGCGCTTGCACAAATGCTTCTACTTCCTGGACATCCCCCTCGTCACCAAGCCATTTGAGAATGGAGGAGATCATGTCAGGTTTAGGCAACCAGCCCTGGTGTTGCGGCGCTATCGCAAGGGCTTTCTTCATGCACTCAAAAGCTCGCTTCGTGTCCTGTTTATCCATGTAGCCTGTAGCGACTATAGACCAGCTGTTTGGGATGGGAGCTTTCCCACTCTGAATAATGCCCTCAAGCATCTTTTCAGCCTTCTCAACAAGGCCCCTACGTGTATAACCGAGAAGAAGCACATTAGGCACCCGGAAATCATACAGGGTATCAGCTGATTCCCAATTTTCAAATATCTTTTCAGCCTCTTCAAACTCCCCAAGTTTTGCTAGAGAAGCCATCACATTCACATAGTCGATATTAACTAGTCTGATTGGGGAATTTTTTAGCATCTTCCACAATCTCAACACCTCAGAAGTTTCTCCAAGATTAGTGTACATGGTAATCAAATGTCTGAAACTACGAGGATCTCTATTCACTTTATATTCCGCTTTCTTTAGATACTGCAGTGCTTTGTCATTGAGACCCGCCTTCATGTAGAAAGTAGCCATTGTTGTGTATGCTGAAGAGTCCATTATAATATTTGGCTGGTATTCCATTTCCTTCAGAACCATCTCCATCTTCTCAAAATCAGGCTTTGTACCGTAGGCCTTCATGCAAAGCCTATAGCTGATTTCATCAGGGGGGATGCCGTTTTTCTTCATCTCTACTAGCAAGTCAGGAACTTTCTCAAGTTGACCAGTGTTCACATACAGGGTCATCATGACATTGTATGTAAGAACACAATTTGCAATTCCCAGCTCCTTCATTGTCCCGAAAAGCAAAAGGGACTTCTCAACAAGCCGCTCACTAACGTAACAGTTGAGTAAAGAACCATATATCTTTTCAGATTTTTCTTTGATGTCTTCGAAGTAGCTCTCTGCAGCATCAATCCCGCGAACCTTTCCAATCAGATCAAGCTTAAGAGCATTATCTGAAGACAAGAAAGGACAAAGCTTTTTGGTGCTCATCCATTCAGAAACCTGCACCATCAATCATTAAGATAGGTAATGTTTCTTTGTTTATCTGAAAGTTAGCATAGTTCCTAAAGGAAATAAGAACCTTTTGGGTTTGAATCTGGGAACTCTTAACTGATGATTTCAAATTTCCAATGCAAATCTAATGGGATGTTTAATTTAGTTGAGGAAATCCAAATTTCACCTTATTCACGTTAAGAACCCTAGATTTTTCCTATGTTCTCCCAGTGGCACATAATACTTGACTCCTCATACTTCGTACACTGCTCAATTTTCTTACTATTATCAGAAATCACCAATTTGCTTAGGAGAATGATGAATGAAGGTGAATACAACTAATCCCCATACAAGTTTCTCTATTTTCAATCCACTTCCAACTCAAGTGACACCAGTCACGCATTTCATCGAACACCTAGAGTGCACACCCAAAAACACAACAAAACCGCAAAATCACACCCAATTTGGCACCCAAAACAGAAATTCAAACAATAGAGCCCAAATGAAAACAACATCCCACCAACCTCGAGGGCCTGGGAGTACCGATTCCGAGCACGAAGGAGGCGAATAACGCGTCGAAGCTCAACCTCTTGGACCCTGTTTCCTTGCTCCACCCACTGATCAAGGAGAGGCACCACAGTGGTATTGAGCGAGCCAAGGAGGAGGCTGATTCGCGTGTACAGCTGGGAATCAGGAGCTCGCCCGGGGCGGCGTTGTGCGATATATGATCTGTTGAAGAGAAGTGAATTGAAGCGGGTGATGGTAGCCGCGGGAGTTTGTGTGGGTTGAAGGGTGAATTTCGAGCATAGCTGTCTGAGCAAAAGGAGTCTGGATGTAGCCATTGTTGACGATGGAGAATGGGGGAGGAGACGGTGACTGGTCGTCGTTTGGGGGGTTTTGGGTTTATCGACGACGAGTAACGACGGTAGAGGAGATTGGGGGTAAATTCCTAAATTTTATAAACTGTGGATAATTTTAGGAATTTGGGTAATTCCGTAATTATAAACGAGTCTCTAATTTTCTTTTTACGGAGTATTTAATTAACGTTTCTAAATTTTGGGAAAATGTTTAAAGAGATACTTTTTGAACTTTCTCTAGATAAAATAAAGTGTATTAATTTGAACTTGTGGTAAATCGGACCTCGTCCAACCTTGGTTTGTTGGTCATTTTGTTCAGTGTGGTTTGTTCTATGGTTTGTATTTAGTTTCAGAAGAAGGCGGAGTCTTGCGGTCCTATTGATCATGAAGATCATGGCAGTGTTCGAGGTCTCCGAAGATCTCTCATCTAGGAGATCAGAGGAACGTCGTGTGATCCACGTACACTTCACTAGAAGTCGTTTCTTCCATTATCGTAGTTTTTGCTCTCTCTCTTTTGACGGTGAGACGTCGTGTTAGCTACGCTATCCCATGTTCTCACTATTCACTTACCTTTTTCGTATCTTCCACGTCGAGTATGATGATGATGTTGTTTTGCGATTTGAAGAGTTCAAATATTATATGACTAGCTATAAGATGAAAAATGCACATTTCAACATACAAATATTCACATATTTATAAAATTTATACAATGGGACTCCACAATCCTTAAAACTCATTATTGTGAGTGATACATATATAGTTGCATTTAATATAGAGTATGAAAATTTTCATATATAATTAAAACAATATATATATATATATATATATATATATATATATAACTAATTAAATCTGGCAAATTATGACAATGTCACATGCATATGGAATTTGGAGTTTCGGACTGTCTACTAAATTATAAAATTGAGAAAATAATGGACATTAAATTTATTTATAGACCATGAAAATAAACAAATTATATTCCATTGATTAATCAGCCAATCAAGCGATTAATTATCAACCAATTCAACAAACATAACAAATACAAATCTCAGCGCCCCCATATAATAATGTATTTATATCCTTAATTGAACGTTACTCCAACTTAAAATGACGGTGTACGTTCATGGACGCAACTACAATATGGATGGATCTAGCCTTTTCTTATCCTTTTGGTGTTCATAGAATCCTAATCCCGCCCTTAGAGGTGGAAGTTATTGTTGACGCGGATACTAGGGGAAGGGCTACTCCCCGTTTAATTCCTGTGTAGCCCTTGGATTTTATTTTCTTTATTTGATGAGAGCAGCCTCTCACGTTTTCACACCAAAAAACAATATGGATGGATCTTTTTCTTTTTTTTTTAAAGTAAAAATGATTATAAATTTTGATTAATTATATGAATTAAATTTGGAATTAAATGAATTTAATATATCGCTGGTTAGACGGTAGATAATAGATATATCGACTAGTACTAGAACTGGTTCTGGGAGCTAAAAGTCTGGCCGAACCGCCAAGAGGAGGGAACGACGTCGTATAAGACGAGGGATTTGCCGTCACCCAGGACTAGCTTAAAGGAGAGGCCGTGGCTCCTAAGATCGAAGGCGCTCTGCCAGTTGGCTCCCCAGTTGCGGTGCATGGCGGTCCACGTGCTCCGCCTCGACGCCGTCTTCACCCATGCAGCCGTCACGTCGCCGCCACCGCCGACGTTGGAGATCATCACCATGTTGAAGCTGCCTTGCCCTCTCAGTGTAAACCTCACCCCTCCGCTCCTCTTGCAAGAAACCCTACAAACACTTACAATATTGATTAGTTACTAGCTTGAAGGGATATATAAATATAATATAAATTATACTATATGGTTTTACAGTGAAATGAATAAATATTGTGTCATGTTTATATAAATATTACATTATATGAACATGAACAAATATTATGTTGTGTGAATATGAATATATATGATGTACATAATTATATAAATATGATATTATTTATATTCACATAATATAAAATGAATAACATCATATTCATATTGATACATGCACCATAATATGATATGCATAATGCATATCCACATAACTCAGTATTCATATTAACACATTACACAATATTTTATTCGTTACACCATTTCATTGTATTTTACATTATACTAGAACTCTTGCTTTCTCAAAAAAAAAAGAAAAAGAAGAACTCTTGCCTGAATATAAAGATAATAAACTACTCTTGAAATTATATGTATATTATTAATTACTCGTGAATTTTATTGTTTGATGCGATTGCGAGTGCGATATAAAAAAAAGCGCTTACTTTTGGTAGAGTACGGGAACGATGCCTTCGTTCCCAGGGCGGGCGATGGTGAGGAAGGATGGTTGGGCCATGTCGAAGTGGCGGTGAGGAGGGTTGCACCACCCACCATTGTTGTTGGGAGGGCAGAAGTTGGTCGCCGTTACGGTCACAGATCGGCCTCGGAGGCACCACTTCGGGTCGGTCCTGTGGTCGCACGTGACCATGTAGCACGCCCCGCACGCCTCCCCATTTCCGAATAGCACTCCGCTCAGCGCGGCAGTGTGCACCCCGAACCCCGCATGAACTGTGTTATCGTACCCACATGCTCCTCCTATACACACATACATACATACACGCACCGATTAATCAATTATTCACATATATATGAAAAATAATGCATGTATTATTTACATGCAAAATTATAATGTAGTACGCTACCGAGGGTGGCAGGGCTCTGATCGGCGCCGTAGAAGGTGGCGTGAGCGCTAAGCCAGCGGGTGGCGGGTCGGGCTCGGGCTTCCAGGCCCGCAAGTGACGTCAGCAGAAGAACACAGCCAATGAAAACACTCGTTGCCATTTTAATTCGTTTTTTTTTTTAGTATTGAATTTCAAGGTTTCACGGATTTTCATGGCTTCAATTTGCTCGGTTTTATAAAGAGAACGAACGCGTTTTGTCGGTGATTTGAAAAAAAAAAGTGATAAATACCGAATTATTATTCGAATTGGTCAAATCATGAACTCAGCATAACAGCTCGATCGATCGGCAGCTAGGGCTAGTATGTACTATAATGTTTTTTAATAGGACTAAGGTATTAATTGCAACGATATAGAATCTCTCTCACATCAGCAAACTAAAAAAAAAAAGAGAGAGAATAAAGGGGATTGTAACTTAAATTTTTGTGTTAGAAATGTACATGAATCCCAACCTTATAATATAGATAAACGGTAAATTATCCCTCTTAAATGCACGTTCAAAGCAATGTGGTGGTGCACGTTCATATTGACATGGTAAACAAACAATGAAAATTGAAGGCAAATTAGGATTTAGGACACCACGTTCATATCAACGTGGTGTCTTTAACCCTGATTTGTGGTGTATTTAGTTTATGCGAATGAAAAAGCAAAATGTCTACATATGTGGATACGTATTGACAAACATTACGCCATCATGGATGTCGTAGTTGGGTGGTGGAGGTGCCCTTGGAGATCAAGAAGCTGCGCGCTCGCAGACACGCTCTTCATGATGCAGTCTTTCGAGGTGGTGGATTGTTGCCACATTTTTAGGGAAGTCAATAGGGTTCTGGATTGTGTGGCACGTCTTCGGCATTCGCTAGATCTTGATGCATTGACTTCAACCTCAAAATTACAAAGTATCATCATTCTTGACGCTCTTGGGTGGTGGTCATGTCGGAGTTTAGACCACCCAAACTATTGCCTTGACAAAAAAAAAATGCCAGATTTACATACCGAATCATCGTTGCTTACATTTATTCCAGGCCACAGACATAAATCAAGTCACTCCATTAAGACCCAAGTCTCGCCCTTGCAGATAACCTTTTTTTCAGGCGCCGAACATAAACCAAAATTTGTTTCCAGGCCACAAATATAAATAACGTCGTCACTCTGTCAAGACCCAAGTCTATCCCATTCATAGCCCTTATTCAGGCGATGATGATGTCGGTCGCTTGAACAAGTGTCATACTTAATTAGCTCAATAATGCCAATAACTCAGGCGACGAGATAGACATTAATTTTTATTGGTCGCTTGAGTTAGATTAAGGAGACGAATAAATAGACATTACGAAAATGTAGCGTCTCGAGCTGCAGAGGTAGAAAGTGTAAATTCACTAAGAAAAGGGAGCGGCATTCTCCTCACATAAATGAGATATTTTCAGAAATCACAAACACCGTCGCAATCATTCGATCAACAAAATATACAAGACTACACCTTCCTCTACACTACACATTCATCTACACTACACCCTCATCTGAAACTAAACTCAACCCTACACACCCATATATATAAATGACCTCCTAGAAAGACATATAAAAACCATGAATCATCAATAAGCTAGGACAAACATAATAAGAGAAATACTTCAATCTCATACTTTAATTGGAACTAACTGGTAAATTTTTTAGTCAAATACAGTAGAAATTTTCTTTTATTTATTTATAAATAAATTACTAAATAAAAAAATAATTCAACCAATTCAATCAAATAGTAGAAATTTACTTTTATTTATAAATAAATTACATTAGTTAGAATATTATATTGCTTAAATTTAGACCGATTTTTCCACGAATGTACGGAAAATAGTGCATGTACGGCGCTGAATGGAAGTACTGATCGAATTCGAACCCCATGTGATACACTAGGAATCAGATCCATATACATATATATGCTGTCGGTGTTAATTAATTTCCCTGTTATTTATCTTTTTTTTTTCTCTACATTTGCTACTCCCTTCGGCCAAAAATACATGTATTTTTACTATTTATCCACGCTTTTTTAGGAGCCAAAATTTAATATTTTATATAGTTTTTACTAGGGGTGAGCACAAATCCCGCAAATCCCGGTCCCGTCCCGGAAAAATGATGCGGGACGGGACGCGGGACGACCCGGCGGGATCCCGCAAATCCCGTCCCGCACACATATAATAATAATAATAATATTTTAATATAATAATAACAAAAAAAATATAATAATAATAAATAATAATAATAATAATAATAATAATATTTTATTATTATAATAATAATATTTTGTTACGAGACTTCCAACCAACTTTATGTAAGCAATCTTTATAGTAATAATATTTTGTTATAATAATAATAATAAAAATAATAATGTAATACTATATATACAATATTAGGATATAGAGTATGTATTATAGTATATATATATAGTTTGTATATATATTACATACGTACACACTATAATATATATTTCGTACACACTGTAATACTATATAGTGTGTGTATATATACTACATACTGTAATTTAGTCATATATAGATATACACTACATCCTCCAATGTAAGACTATATATATACACACGGCATCGGTGTTTATATACATGTACACACGTATATATGCGTACGCATATATGGGAACCTGCACAATATAAAAAATTATACATATATATTTATTACGCCTTTGAGAATCGCAATATATTTATAAAAAATTGGGGTTTTTTTAATAATTTTTTTATTTGAGGGACAAGGCCTGTCCCGTCCCGGTCCCGGTCCTGTCCCTCAAAAATTATGCGGGACGACCTCCGTCCCGTCCTGTCCCGTCCCGCGCCCACCCCTAGTTTTTACCTTTTTAAAAAAGCGTGCGTGAATAGTAAAATCCATGTATTTTTGGACGGAGGTAGTATTTGTATTTGCTAGGATGACATTTAATTTAAATTTTAAATCATGCATTTAGACAGTTAAGACAAGAGCATGTGTATGTTTTATGGTATTGTTTTTGAAAAAAAAAAAGAGGTGTTTTTATTGATAATAAACTTGGATAACGAGGGAGAGCCACGCCCCCACACAATATCCTTCAATTTAACAAAAACCCAAAGTCATACAATACAGAACGGCAATGTTAAAAGAAAATGCTACTTGCATCTTCAATTCTTTAAACGGTAAATATATAGATGTGGTGAGTTACCAGGTTACAAAAGAGGAAAACCATACAACGGGTCTCCTGTAAAATCAAGGAATCTATAAACAAAAGGATTCCTATGTGATATCTTTATCTATTCCTCCAAAATCATCTACCTACACCACTACTTCCCCTTCTCTAATTACACCCGCCACTCTATAATTCATCACATCTAGCATTCCCAACCAAGCTTTCGATCCAGCCTTTTAACTAATGAGTTGCACTTCCACTTAGCTAAAAAACGGGATCGACAGCTATTTAAAACAAGTGTTGCACAAACCTTGGGGTGAAAAGGTTCCCCACAAAAGACTAACTTGTTTCTACACCACCATGTAAAATAAATAATAGCTTCAAATACAAGAAGCTTAGCTTGGAATAAGGGCGACTTCTGAATCTTCTTAGGCTCCTTAGCAAACCACTCCAGCCACTCTCGGATGTTACCATGTCGACACCCAATCCCAATCCACCCTAGAGCGAGGTTCACAACTTCTTGGATGCCCGGGCAATCGAACCACAGGTGTTTCTTCTGCAGCTTTACAAATCTGACAATCCGCTGCGTCTTCACCCTTCCAATGCTTAACCTTTCGGCCGGTACTGAGTCTGCTATGCGATGCTAACCACACTACAAAAGCCCATTTTCTACACTGTAGCCTTCCCCAGATCATGGCACCCCAGCTGATCTCCTCATTTCTATCCCGTATGATATGGTAGAGTTTGGAGCTAGAAACTCCACCATTCGGCCCCAAACACTCCTCAAGATCTGGCATAAGTTGGGAGTTCAAACTCAGCAGCCCCCTCAAGTCGTCTCGAGTCTCCAACATGCTTTTCCATAGCCAACTGTCATTTACTTTCCTCTGAACTTCCCAGATCGACTCGCCCCTCATATGGTTGCTGACACACCAGCTTGTCCACACACTGGGCTTGGCAAACACAAGATCCCCGACCAGCTTGGCTTGAATACTTTTATTCCAAGAGAGCATCTCCCGGATATCCAACCCTCCTTCCATGAAAGGCTTGGTAACATTTGTCCACTTGACAAGGCATTTTCGTCCTTCTAAGTTTCCGCTCCACAAAAACCGCTTGCACATACTTTCTATACGGTGCATAACCCCCTTAGGAAGAACAACCACTTGGCTCCAAAAGGCGGTGATGAAAATTGAAGTCAGATTCATATATGCTATAAAAAATACTAACGAATAACCTTTTTCGGTTTGATATGTGAATCTGAAATGTATGATGAAGAAAGATCAATGAACAAGATTATTTAGAAATCGTTGTTCATAGTGAATTTTTTTTATATGTAGTACGTTCTATGATTACACTGAGAAATACCAATGAGTTAAGTAGTTTGCAGCATTAGTAATTGTTCAAGACAATGAATAGGATCCACTTGTTTGATTTGTTTATATTTGCATTATTAGTGTTACATAATACATGTGAATATATGTTTTTTTATAACTTAAATAAGTAATTTATATTAAATTTATTTTTTAAAATATCATTTTCGCCCGTGGGCCACCCAGCTTGAGGAGGTGGACAAACTTGGACAGAGCGTCCAACCCATGGAGTGAGTTTAATCCGACCCGCGTTCACAATACCGGTCAAATATTTTAGGTAAAACTCAGCCCAGACCCATCCCGCGCCCAGGTCTACTAGCCACCGGACTTTATAGAATGCCCACAAAAGCAAATATAAGTCCAATTAATATTCATATAATCTCTTTGACTCGATCAAAATATAGGTCATTCATCTTTTAAACACGTGTTTTTAAAGCTAAAAATTCTATATAATATTTCGAATTTTTACTTGTTCAAAAAAATGTATTAAAATTTAATATTTCATAGAGTTTTTTAGCTTCAAAAAGTCAACTTAGACAAATCGAAGCTATAACGTATAAACTGTTTGTGCTAAACAAAAGGGGTTGTTATATGCACAGGCACGAACAAAAGGGGTTGTTTTATGCACGGTGAAATTCTCGCTATTTACACGGTGTCATTACCGATATCCGTGTAGGCAACTTTGCCAACCCAGGAAGCCTAGGTCGGCAGTCCTGCACTGGTCAACCGTCATTCCATGAGGAGAGATCACACACATCGAATGACCACACGGGGTCGGCAGCTTCACCAACTCAGGAAGCCTAGGTCAACAGATCCACCAACATCGAACAACGAAGTCGGCACCGTGCGGATGGCTAAATCCCGCCGTGTCAATAGCACGACCGAAACAAAAACAGACCCCCCAAGTGAAATGCTCCAACGAACAACAAAATAGAAATATCTCATTTGCTGGTTGCTACTCAGAATCATTTGTAGCTAACTATCCATACAAGTTACAAGTTTTACATATATACAAAGGAGTACTCAAAGATTCATCAGAAGGTGAGAAGGCATAAGATCAGACAGCACAAAAGGAAGATGGACACCCTATTCAGGGACTTATCTGCCTGCATTTCCTGCCTCCTCATCCTCGGCGTCCTGCCACCGACAACAGGGTAATAAGACCCGGGAAACGGATCCGCGAAGAACCCCATAAAGCTCCACAAAATCCTCGTATAAAACAGCTCACCGATCATCACTTGTGCAGGATCACGCATCCGAGCAGCCACATTGGACGCCCCTACGTTATCTACCGCGGAAAACCTGCCTACATTTCTAGGAGAATACTCATAACTATCTACTGGTGTCGTCGGGTTCAGGCTCAAATCATCGGAATCAAGATGGCTGATGGATGATCTTGGCGGAATGTACAAGTCAAGCCGGGACCTCTTTTCTTGCTGCTCTGCAGGAGATGAGCCGCGGCCATAGAGGGGAACGAGCGATGCGTGCGAGATGCTGGCCTTGCACACGGGGCAGCTCTTCGGCTGAGGTAATGGCTCCGACGAGGTTTGCACGTGGAGCCACTCGAATATACACGCCCAACAATAGAGGTGGCCGCAGAGGGTGACGACGGGGTCCTGTGCTGGGTCTAGGCATATGTTGCAATCAAAACAAACATCTAAACTTTCAGGGTCCTCTCCTGAATCCAGGGCATAGCTGCATTTGGGATCTAATGCCGATTCGTCGTTGCACTGGGATCGGGTTTCGTGGCTTTGGAAGTTCTGATTGCAATCCATTATTCAATTCAATTGGATGTATCAACCTTTCAACACTGGAATTTTGGAGGTAACAGATGAATCAAATAACATCATTTGCCAAATTGCAATCCAGAAATTACTTTGCCCTAATTTTCGCCCAAATTACAATCATAAAACAAGACGATTTCCCAATGAAGCAAACCCTAGAACAAAGGGCGCGGCAATCGATTGAATCGAAATCAAAATTCGGCACGATAAACACCAATTACAGGATCAAGATGAAATTTTTAGACAAATGTGGAGGATTTCAAATGCTGAATCTAAGAAAGATAAAGAGACATCAAGGAAATTAAAAAGGAGGCGTAGTAGCGTACCTCTGAAATCCGCGGCGAGGGGGGAGGCTGAAAGGCGAATTAGGGAAAATGAGAGGGGAGAGAGCCAGAGAGGAAGGAAGAAGGTGAATATATAAAGGAGGGATCGCGGGGGAGCGGAGGAATGGGAGAAAAACGCGGGATTTGGGGTGAGGGAGGTAACCTGTAAACTGCAAAGTTTAGATTGAGGATGAGATTTCAGGATTCAGGAGACGTGTAATTTAAAAGGATTGTGGATCATCATTATCAATTATCATCATCAATTAATTCATCGTGGTCCATGGTCATCACTCATCTACCTACTACCTTCATCTTGGAGTGATGACCGGTTCAAAATTCAAATCCTCTTCTCGCCTAAAAAGGGATCATTTCACACTACAAAAAAACCTGCGAAATCTCGGGGTTCTGTAAAAGATCATGAGATGATTAAATTTAGTTATGCACGGCGAAAGATTGTGAAAATTTTATCTAATGATGAAAAGGTAGCTACAATTTTCCCGGCACATAAACAACCTGAACCAAAATTTTCAATTCCAACACTATTCAAATTCAACATTAGGGATTCAACTATTCAGAGTCCGGATCCTCTACACCCTACGGTGCTCCCTCCGGTGCATCACTAAATTATTTCGGATATAAACAAATTTTAAAAAATATTGAAAAAAATATTTTTAGATTCTACACCCTTGTATTGCTATGTTTATAAAATTTTATTATGAAAATTCATGTTTTTAAAAATAATAAAAATTATTTTCTAAAAAAATCGATATTTTAATTATCTATATTTTTAAAACATGAATTTTCATAATAAAATTTTATAAACATATCAATATAAGGGTGTAGAATCTAAAAATATTTTTTCCAATTTTTTTTAAAGTTTATTTATATCCGAAATAATTTAGTGATGCACCGGAGGGAGCACCGTAGGGTGTAGAGGATCCGGACTCAACTATTCAGCGGAACCAAACATCGCTAACCTGAGTATGAGCTGGTTCAAAGCTTGGCTCGTTCGAATTAAGTTCGAACATCTCAAATTTATGGAATTTCTAATTTTTTTAAGTTACTGTATAATACTCCCTCCGTTCGGCAAAACTTGTCGTTTTAGAGTTTTGTTTTTGTTCGGAAAAACTTGTCATTTTAGATATTTTTGCTTCTACTTTACTAAAATGCCCTTGATTTGATTGATGTGTTGTGAGTTGTAGTTTTTGATAAAGTAAAAAGTAGAGTAATAATTGAGGGCAAATTAGTAAAAAAGAAGTGTAATTATTAGTTTTATTAAAAGTTGTGTGGAGAGTTCAAATGACAAGTTTTGCCGAACGGAGGGAGTATGCAATTAGAATTACTTAAATCTCGAAAAAAGCTCGGTTCATACTCGTTTATTTATTAAACGAGCTGAGTATAAGCATATTTCTAAGCTCGAGTTAAAATTTAGGCTCGGATCGAGCAATAGTCGGTAGGGGTGTTATGTGAGCACGAGTAGCTCGAATTCGACTCGTATTCACTCGATAAAAACTCGACTCGAGTTCGTTTATTTTCTAAACGAGCCGAGTATGAGCACATTTTTAAGCTCGGTCCAAAACTCGACTCGTTCGAATTAAACTCGAATTTTATGGAATTTTTAAAATTTCTTTTAAGTTACTGTATAATGAGCAAGTAGAATTGTCTAAACCTCAAAAAAAGCTCGGTTCGAGCTCGCTCATTTCCTAAACGAGTCGAATGTGAGCACATTTTAAAGCTCGACTCGTTCGGCTCGAATAACATCCTAATAGTCGGCTCGAATAACCGTCCTAGATAGATTTTGATTTTTTTACTGCAGTATAAAAAAAAAAAAAAAAAAAAAAAAAAAAAGGCCTAACCATAATCTTGTTTCCCGATTTCCCGACTTCCGATGCTATCCAAGTATCCAACGCCAAAAAAAAAAATTAGGGCTCTTTCCTCTACCAAGCGACATGTGGAAGAAAGTTGGGCGCTGCTCTGCCGGTGATGAGGCCGCCACCCCATCGGAGATCACCGCTCCCCTCTCCCTTGCAGGTAACTTATTTTTCTCCTTCCTTTAGATCGAGATGCAGATTCTCCCAATGCACTTTTATTGATCTCTGTTTTTTTGAGTTTCCTGTCAATTCAATTCCCCCAATACACATGTATATGTGCTCTGGCTGTCAGTTTTTATTAAAATTATTATGTGTTCATCTTCAATTTAAGGATGCAATTCACAATTCGATGAATGGAGTTATCAAGATAGTGTTTTTGTGGTGTGAAGGTTGGTGGAGACTCGAGAAATTACTTTTGTATTCTCCAATTGATCTCTAGGGTTTCTACTTTCTAATTTGAATTGACCGGAGAAATTTACATTGCCTTTTCCAACTTGATTAATTTGTGGGGGTTTTCAAGTGCTTTGTTTAAAAAAATGTTAATTTGTGGGTTTCCAATTGATCTCTAGGGTTTCTAATTTGTGCATTTTTCTACCAAAGAAAGCTAACTTTGCTTCGTTTCAGTAGCTCACTTTTGTTTTGTTTCTTGTTTGGATGCAGTTGCTCAGTTAACTTATTCATCTGTCAGCCACCAAGATCAATGGCCGACCTCTCTTGAAGAAGATTTTGTTGTGTCTGAAATTTTAACTAGACTCACTGTGAAATCACTTTTCAAATTCAAGTGTGTCTCAACAAGATACAAAGACATCATCTCCGACCCAAAGTTCGCCAGAAACTACTTGCAACGGGCCTATTCTTCACCCGAATCATGGTTTCACTCCGGCCTGAGGGCATCATTGTTGTATCCATTTACAAACTTGTCTTCCTACCCGGATGGCTTGTCCAACAACGTCAAGGATTTCACTGACAGCATTATCGATCCCACTACTCAGTACTGTGATGATCAAGATCAGCTATCAATCTATGTATCTACTGTCTCCTTACCATATCATGATGATCATAAGATCCTAGGTTCCAGCAATGGATTGGTACTCTCTATTTTTTATCCAGAGTTTGATGGACCTCGTCGCAGTCGGAGAGTTACCATTTGCGTCTCCAACCCACTCACCAAGCAATCTGTACGGCTTCCTGACCCGACAGAAACTTATTATACGATTTTGAAGTTTGGTATTGCCACGAGACGTGATCAAGCTACAGCTGCCTTCTTGAGGTACAAAATTGTGACTATAAAGCACTTTTTGAGAATCGTTCCTCCAAATAGTTGCGCAAACACTACCGTGGAGATCTTTTCATCAGATACGGGTAGTTGGTCTGCTTGGGAAGTGAGTTGCCCAGGAGAGATTTTCAGTCTTTGGACTAAAACAGGCTTTGATTACCGGGGTATCTTGCATTGGTTGGATCGTTCAATGGGGACTATAATAACTTACGATCCCTTTGATAACCCTGACCGATTTGACCGCATCCCTTTGCCTAATGGAAGATGCTCTAAATCGAGTTTGATTTTTTCAGGCGACGAAGAAATGCTCAAGTACTGTGAGACAGAGGAGTGTGGAGCGGGCTTTGAGAGGTTATTGATGTGGCGATTAGACAAGGGAGAGTGGTGCTTGGAAGGTAAGTTTGAGATCCCCTCTTTGCCATATGATTGCAATCTAATCATGGTTGCTCCGAATCCTTGGAATCGTGACGTGATGTGTCATCCTTTTGTGATGTACAACAAAGCTACTAATGTTAAGAACCAATGTACGATTATGAATCCTCAGGCTGGGAGATGGGAATTGATGAATGTTCTTTTGGACACGATACAAGCACCTGTGTTCAGTTGTACTAGTATTAGTTATTCGAATGGACTTGTTCCTATCGAATCGTGCCCATGGTCTTCTCCTTTGTATGTTCAAGCCTAATCTTTTTTCATTGTGAATTTTGTGATAGGAAAAGGAAGGAGATTGAAAAAGGGAGGTATGAGGATTGAAATATTGATCAATGATTTGAGTTGAGGGTGTTTATACACAAGTCATACAGTAGTAATTAGTTACACTTGTTATATTTCAATACAATGACATTACTCTTCTCTTATACTCCGTATATTGAAAAGTAGGGATTGTAGTTTATAAAGAAACAATGCAATAATATGATGGTGTTGAATTAAAGAAAGATTGCTATACCAAGACATCTAAAAGATCAGCTCTTTGAGCCAGCTTGAACATAGAAAGGAGAAGACTAATGGTATGTATGAGCGAGGTAGAAAAAGTGACTAAAATTATAAATAAGTCGAAGTTGAAAAATTGTGTAAAATAAAGTTTGAAAGATTGTGAAATTATATAAGGGTAGGATGATAATTTCATACTTTTAACGGAGTCTACACAGAAACCTGGCGAGGGTGGTTGATTGCTAACTGATATGCTTTTATGGGTGGTTTTGGGCAATTAGTGATATAAGGGGTGGTTTTGAGCAATATAGCATATTTAAGTGGTGCTTTTCTGCAGTTTACCCAATATTTTAACCTCTTTATTTTCATAAGGGCTTTAGGCAAGACGTCGGAATGGCTATTGACAAGATAATTTCACCTAAATTACCCCAAGCTCTTTTCATTTTTTCTGAACACATTGCAAAAAGGCCCAAAACTCTCTCTTTCGAATCGAAACCTAAATCTGACGAACGAATTGTTTTGATTGAAAACAGCCTAAAATCGATGAAATTAATCAAAAGATCAATCAATCAACACACGAACGGGTATATCGGTCGCTTTAAGTGATTATCGAATGACAATTTTAAGTCTTTGTTCGAAAAAACCGTCGAAGGAAGAGCTCGACAGACAGAAATGAGGTTAATGCATAAGCTCGGCATATTTATGTGAGGTGAATAAATAAGCTCGCCACGTTTTTGTGAGGTGAATACGTAACCTCGGTGCATAAAAACGAGGTTATGAAGCAACCTCGTCTACTTTTTAGGAGGTATATAATGACCCCTTTGAAGATCTTATCTAAATCCTCATTGATATAAGTCGAGCTAAATAAACAACCTCGGCCTCTGTTGTTGAGGTGAAGGAGGGAGCTCGGCTTCTGTTGTTGAGGTTAAAGAGAGAGCTCGGCTTCTGTTGTTGAGCTTAGTGAGTGAGCTCGACCAATATTGTTGAGGCTATAAAATAGCATCCTTAACACGTATTGCATAAATTCATTAAAAGTATATGTGTGATGAATATTGTTATAATGCAAACTCATATGCTTCTAATAATGAGACATACTAAATGACTAAATCAGTTTAGAAAACAACATTTTCTAAACTGATTTAGTCATTTAGTATGTCTCATTATTAGAAGCATATGATTTTGCCGATGGGCTGCCGAAGTAAAGAGTTTTCTAAACGGAGGGCTGCCGATGGGCTGCCGAAGTGGAGAAAACAACATTTTATAAACTGATTTAGTCATTTAGTATGTCTCATTATTAGAAGCATATGAGTTTGCATTATAACAATATTCATCACACATATACTTTTAATGAATTTATGCAATACGTGTCAAGGAGGCTATTTTATAGCTTCAACAACATTGGCCTAGCTCACTCACTAAGCTCAACACTAGAAGCCGAGCTCTCTCTTTAACCTCAACAACAGAAGCCGAGCTCCCTCCTTCACCTCAACAACAGAGGCCGAGGTTGTTTATTTAGCTCGGCTTATATCAATGAGGATTTAGATAAGATCTTCAAAGGGGTCGTTATATACCTCCTAAAAAGTAGACGAGGTTGCTTCATAACCTCGTTTTTATGCACCGAGGTTACGTATTCACCTCACAAAAACTTGGCGAGCTTATTTATTCACCTCACATAAATATGCTGAGCTTATGCATTAACCTCATTTCTGTCTGCCGAGCTCTTCCTTCGACGGTTTTTTTCGAACGAAGACTTAAAATTGTCATTCGATAATCACTTAAAGCGACCGATATACCCGTTCGTGTGTTGATTGATTGATCTTTTGATTAATTTCATCGAATTTAGGCTGTTTTCAATCAAAACAATTCGTTCGTCAGATTTAGGTTTCGATTCGGAAGAGAGTTTTGAGCTTTTTGCAATGTGTTCAGAAAAAATGAAAAGGACTTAGGGTAATTTAGGTGAAATTATCTTGTCAATAGCCATTCCGACATCTTGCCTCTAGCCTCACTCCTTTATTTTAGTAGTTTAAAAACTACTAAAACTACCCCCCTACACACCCCATATGAAAAATGGGGTAAAAAAACTCATAAATTGTAGTATAAATATGAAATTGATAGTTTCAAAAATTCAAAGAAATAAAAATTTGAAGAATTTTTATAAATAAATGTGTAACATAATCAATATTATTATGAAAAATATTTCAATAAAAACTATAAATTTTGATTTAAATATGAGAGTTATAGGCCTCTACTATTTAGAACAAGGCGAAATTTCCTTTTAGAGCAAAAACTAAATTACCCGAAAAATTGAAGTAATTTACACATAATACCCATCATCTCTCCCACCCTATTTCTCTCTATGGACTACAATGGCATCCAACCCTAAACACCCAATGTCGAGTAAATAAGCAAAGTTTTTATCAAATTGGAGCTATATCGAGAATATAAATGCTTTTTTGCTTGAATACTAGGTTGGATGCAATGTTTTTGTGATGTTTTATGAAATTTAGGGGTTAGTTTTAGGGTTTATAAATTTGTTTGAAATTTAGAAAATTTGGTGTGTTTTTGCTTAGGAAGTTAATATATGTCTTTGAAATTGAACAATGAATTGTGTTTTGTTGTTCGACTCATTTTTGGTAACCATTTATGGCACCCACATTGAGTGGAGAAGAAGATGGAGGCGCAACAACTGTTCGCCATTTAAAAAAAATGAAGCCTTTTTTAGCTCGGTTCTGACCAGAACCGGGCCAAAAGAAGATGTTATTTTAGCTCGATTAGTATTTTTCTTTTGTCATCCAGCTGGTCATTGCGACCAACCCATCGTATGGTCATTGCGACCAATTTATCATATAGTCACTGCGACCATTACATCCCTTGGTCATTGCGACCAGTTTAGCCAATGGTCATTGCAACCAGTTTAGCCAAAGGTCATTGCGACCAGTTTGTGATTTTTTTAAAAAATATGGTCGCAAAGACCATATCCCAATTGGTTGTTGCGACAATGCGCTAAACGGAAATTTCTATGCGCTAAATAGAAATCGTGCAGTTATAATATCAGGAAAAATTAAACATTGACTAAATACAATACCCCTTTACTTTTAACATTGAACAAAACTATCTATTATTTGACTAAATTCAATACAAAAGTGACGAAACCACATTTATTTTTAACATTTTACAAAATCACATATCATTTCCAAAAAATTTATCGCAAAATCACCCTTGTTTCCAAAAAAAAAGAACAAAATCACTATGGTTTTTAAAATTGTATGAAAGATTTATTATTTTTCCATACTTTGCAAAAACAAAAAAAACACTCATTATTTGTCAAAATAATATTTAACACCTATTATTTTTCAAAACAATATTTAACCTATAGCTCACTAACATTAAACATTTCTAAATATGATTGATCAACTTAACCAAATACTCGATTATAATTTTATTGAAATATAAAAGTAAAATTTATTTATTTCATTTTCTTCTCTTGTAAAAGAAAAATATAATAAAATATTAATCATTCTTATCTTATTAGGTTTTATGTATTCGAAACAAAAGTAATTATTCGAATGAATAACACCTTCTTTTATTACATAAGATGTGGTTTTATGCATTTTTTTTTAAAGCATAAATGGTGGTTTTACGCAAAGTATGGTTTTATGAAGTATTTTTGTAAATTATAGGTTAACTAATTTTGTTCACATAATAAGATGGCGGATTTGTGCAAAGTTTTGTAAATAATGGGTGATTATGTACATGTAATGCTTGACAACTAATGAGATTTGTTTTTAACAAACTATGAAAAATATATGACAGATCTTTTATGTAATAATGTTAAAAAAAATGGTTGATTTTTTTCAAAAAAAAATTGGAAACAACGGGTGATTTTTTCCTAAAACTTTTACAATAATGTGTGATTATGTTAATTTTTAAAAATAAAGGTGGTTTTGTTACTGTTGTGCTGAATTTAGTTTAATATTAGGTAGTTTTTTTTTTTTTTGATTAGGAAATAATTCGGGTGGGCAAGCCCTACCCGGCGGCATCCTTGCGGATGAGGTCTAGTAGACCAGGATTATTTTGAATATCAGATCCCTGGGCAGAGCGGCAAAGGTGTGCAACCTTATCCGCCACTCTATTGCCCAAACGAGGTACGTGGAAGTACTCAACTTCCTTCACTGTAGATAGCAGGACTTGAATGTCAGAGAGGATTAACTCGATTTCCCAAGGACAGTTGGCTTTCTTGTTCAGGTGATCTATGATGATCTTACAATCACCTTCGACTTGTAGTCTTTCTATGTTTAGTTGTATTACTTTCTGAACTCCTATTTTGAGCGCTAGAGCCTCTGTTGTAATTGGCTGCTGTATCCCAACCTTCCGGGACTGGATGGAAACCGGGTTACCAACCCAATCTCTAATAATGACACCTGCAGTACTATCTCCATTGGAAATGGTAGACCCATCGAAATTGAGTTTGTATTTCCCCTTCGGTGGTTTCCGCCACCGTGTGTCTCGTTGTTTACCTCCGGTTTTTGGCCTAGCTATCGCAGTAGGCCGAACGCTTTCGTCCCAATCCTGCTTTGTAGTGTGTGTTTTATTCCAGTTATCTATGTGGGTTCTTATCATCCGTAGAACGGCATGTTGGGGCGGGATGGAGGTATGTTGGAATAAATATTGATTCCTAATATTCCACGTGGTCCACCACGCAAAGGCGAGATTGGTCATGGCGGTCGTGGTAAGACTATTGCCCAGAGTGGACAGAATGGAATTGAAATCCCGGGATTGACCGATTAATCGGGCAGTCGTCGCTTGCACTTGGTTCGGGAGATGATGTATTGTCCTGAAGAATGAACATTCCAGGAAGTTTTTGTTCAATAGTAAAAGTAATGAGTTTTTTTTTTGAAAAAAAATAAACGGTGGTTTTATTCATTAAAAAGAAGAAAATATTAATTTTAGGCATGAGCCAACCTTTTGAAAAAACTTAGGGGTGCTATCCGGACATAAAAAAAAAGTGTGGGACACGAACTAGAATTGTTAAAAACATAGATGGACCAAACGAAATTTCCCAATATTTTAAATTTATTTCACTAACACATATCAATCAATCTTATTTCTAAATTATTTTAAAAAATACGAAGTATTGGTTGCTGAAGTGCCTCGAAACTAAGGTTTAGATTTGGTGCAGACCGTTTTCGTTTCGATAGACCGCAAGATGTTGAACGACGATGGGGATGAGGTCGCATGAGGCGTCGATGTTGCGCACCGCACCAGGCAGCGATGTCGCGGGAATTGGGGTCGAAGAAGATGGTGAGATCATTGACAATGAAATCGTTGTCCACTTGTCGCTGAAGACGGAGAAATCGGAGGCGTAGACTGTGAGAATTTTGAATATCTCCCATGGAGCCGTGCCGAGCTTTCTCCTTTGATGCAGACTACTTTTGAAGAATTAGGTGATCGGGTAGACGACTCGCCACATGGTGAAAATGATTACCTTGAGAATATGTTTCTGAACTTACTTGAGTGTGTTCTTGTTGCTTTACCCATGTATAAATCAAGAAGGGAGAAAGGGTTGATCGGTTGTACAATGAGGATTGGACAATTTTTGTCTTTGCTTAAAATTATGAATGAAATGTGCTCATTTAGTTAGAATTGCACACACTACTTTCTGTACATTGTACCAACACGTCTACGCCCCTCTATCCCAAGAGGCACATCCATCGCAAGAGAATTGATGGAGGTAGCAGCTGACGAGGAGGATTGTGATTGGATGTTTGAGATGAGGCATACGTACGACATTACAGATGAAGAAATTCAAGACTACAAAGAGAATTTTGTTTCTGTTTAGTGATTAGAACATGTATACTTTCGTAATAAGGATGTTCATGTCCCACATGCCTCCTCTATGGAATATGGGTAGTATGAGACATTCATTTCTCACATCATAAAGTCATGAATCCCGATGTGGGTATATAAATGAGAGCTCTACTACCTTTAATGGTTAGCTTTTAGGGATGAGAATTGTAACACCCCTGTCTGACATCAGATATAATAAGGATGTTCGGAGTGATTTATAATAAGAATGTTCGGAGTGATTAAAAGCATTGGATAACGGTTGCACCGTCTTCTTGGACAACTACTTCCATAAACTCTCTTGTGATGGATGGGCGTACACGTTTTCCTACAATGGACCAAAAGTGGCATCTGCAACCCCTACTGATCGAACACATTTCATACATGGTCTTAATCAAAACCAATAACTAGACAATTCTCATTGTGCAACCGATCAACCATTTCTCCCTTCTAAATTTATACATGCCTAAGGCATCACCGACATGATAAAGCAAGCGCATAAAAAGAGCCTCAAGAGACGCATCCAACAATCTATACCAAATTCTTCTAAATCTGGCTATAACTCGATCCTCTAAGATCACCCCTGTTTCAGTCATACTCCTCACTAACTAATCCGTCAATTCGTCAAACGTAGTTTTCATCAAATGAGTAAGCTCGACCCGGCCTATTCCATTGAAGATATTCAACATCACCGTTTGGTACACCGATTTCCCCATCTCCGACAATGATTTCATTGTCACCGTCTTCTTTTGCGACCCCAATCGACACGACATCAACTGCTGGTGCGGCGGACACGACACCGACTCCTGGTACGACGGGCGTGACATCGACAACTCCTGCGACCTCGTCCCCGTCGTTGTTCGACATCTTGCGTTGTTCCCTCAAAATAAAAAGGGTATGTCGATTGCACCGAACTAAACCCTACCAAACCCTAGTTTTGATACAGTATATTTGAGTCAAACAAATTTACTCCGTAAAATATTAGAAAATTCCGTTTGGTCCACCTAAGTTTTTAACAATTCTAGTTTATATCCCACACTTTTTTTTGTCCGAGTAGCACCCCTAAAATTAAAAGTTTGGCTCATGCCCAAATTCCGTTTGGTCCTCCAATGAGTAGGTGTTGCAACACAACATTAATTTTGCAGGAATTATTGAACAAATATTACAAATGCTACCCACACAAACATCTTGTCCTCCATATATGAGGCGTGTTAGCTAGCAGATACATCAAGAACACAAGGATTTCAATTGTATCCATCAATTACTATCAGAAATTCAGCTTCAAAATAGTTCTTTACAGTGCACCTCATCAGAAATTAAGGCTTTAGTAATTGAAATGGAAATGCAACCAAAGAATGCAAAATCTAAGATGATGCAAGGTTTGAAAACTTGAAGTCACCGGTTAGGAATGCATGTTCTAGTCATTACACAGGAACAAACTTGTCTTTATACTCCTCAATTTCTTTATCAGTGTTGTCGTATGTGTGCTTCCTGTTAAACATCCAATCGCAGTCTTCCTCATCAGCCGCTACTTCCATCAACTCTCTTGCAACGGATGGGTCTGTTAGGATGGATGGGCGTAGAGGTGGTGGGATAATGAAGAGAAATTAATAGCTGCAATACTCACTAATGGAACTCATTTCATTCATGGCTTTGAGCAAAGGTAGGAACTGTTCAATCCTCGTTGTGGAGCCAATCATCCCTTTCTCCCTTCTTGATTTATATGTGGTCAAAGCATCAAGGACAATCCAAAGTAAGCCCAAAAACATATTCTCAAGGGTAGCAATGTCACCATGAGGCGAATCGTCTGCCATCCTATCCCAAATTCTTTGAAATCTACGAACAACCTTATCATCTAAAATCAAATCCCGTTCCCTCATACTCCGCCTTACCTGATCACTTAACATTTCAAAGGTAGTTGGCATCAGAGGAGAAAGCTCGTCTCGGCTCCATGGAAGATATTCAAAACCGTATGCGCCTCCGAGTTCCCCGTCGATTTCATTGTCAATGATTGCACCGTCTTCTTCTGCGACTGGCGTGACCTCAATTGTTGGCGCAACGGGCGCGACATCGACGGGGGGCGCGACATCGTCAACTCCTGCGACCTCGTCCCCGTCGTCGTTCGACATCGCGTTGTCTCCTCAAAACAAAAAGGGTATGCACCGAACCAAACCCTAGTTTCGAGGCCGCACTTCAGAAGGGTCGAACAAAGGAAATTCCATTCGGTTCACTAAGTTTTTAACAATTTTAGTTTAGGTCCCATACTTTTTTTTTGTTCGGGTAGCACCTATAAATTTTGTCAAAAGTTTCGCTCATGCCTAAAATTCATATATCTTCTTTTTAACAAATAAAATCGCCCTTTGTTTTTAACAAATAAAACTCATTACTATTAATATTGAACAAAACTACCTAATATTAAACAAATTTTAACACAAAGGTAACAAAACCACCTTTATTTTTAAAAATTAACAAAATCACACGTTATTGTAAAAGTTGGAGCAAAAAATCAACCATTGTTTTTAACATTATTAAACAAAAGATATGTTATATATTTTTCATAGTTTGTAAAAAAGAAAAAAGAAATCTCATTACCTGTCAAACATTACATGTACATAATCACCCATTATTTACAAAACTTTGCACAAATCCCTATATTATCGTGTGAACAAAAAATAGTTAAACTATACGGAGTAATTTGCAAAAAAAAAAGTATTTCATAAAACCATACGTTGCGTAAAACCATCCTTTATACTTAAAAAAATGCATAAAACCACATCTTATGTAATAAAAGAAGGTGTTATGAATCATTTCTTTTGTTTGGAATACATAAAACCTAATAAGATAAGAATGAATAATCTTTTATTATATTTTTCTTTTACAAGAGAATAAAATGATATAAATAAATTTTACTTTTCTTTCTCAATAAAATTCTAATCAAATATTTGGTTAAGTTGATCAATCACATTTAGAAATGTTTAAAGCTAGTGAGCTATAGGTAAAATATTATT
The DNA here is from genome assembly GCA_037127255.1 of Persicaria tinctoria. NCBI lineage: Eukaryota > Viridiplantae > Streptophyta > Magnoliopsida > Caryophyllales > Polygonaceae > Persicaria > Persicaria tinctoria. The sequence goes on from JBANSL010000010.1 coordinate 5,750,186, forward strand.
TTGAAAAATAATAGGTGTTAAACATTGTTTTGGTAAATAACGAGTGTTTTTTTGTTTTTGCAAAGTATGGAAAAATAATAGATCTTTTGTACAGTTTTAAAAACCGCAATGATTTTGTTCTATTTTTTTTTTGGAAACGGTGATTTTACGAAGAAGAAAAAAAGGGAAATTATATGTGATTTTGTAAAATTTTAAATATAATGGTGATTTTGTTACTGTTGTGTTGAATTTAGTTAAATAATAGGTAGTTTTGTTCAATTTTAAAAGTAAATGGGTTTTTTTTTGTTGAAGAAATGAATAATAAAGGGTGATTTTATTCATTAAAGAAGATACTATGAATTTTGGGCATGAGTCGAACTTTTGACAAAACTCATGGGTTCTACCTGGACACAAAACAAAAGTGTGGGACACCAACCATAATCAAGGGTGGTTTTATTCATTAAAAAAAAATATGAGTTTTGGGTCTGAGTCGAACTTTTGAGAAAACTTAGGGGTGCCATCCGGACAAAAAAAAGAGTGAGGAACACGAACCGAAATTGTCATAAACTCAAGGGCACCAAACTTTTTATCCCTAAAAAAACATATTTTTTTCACCAAAATAAAAAAGAATAAGATTTGTAATTAAAAAACAATCATGTGGGTACTGGATAGTGGTGTGCAAAGAATAGATAATTGCTCCTTTTCTTTTCTTTTTTCTTCCTTTTTTTAAAAAAAAAAACCCTCCTTTTTAATATGCACATGTCCAATTATAATTGGAGGTATAAATGAGGGGATACACTGAATGTATGTGTATCACCCTCTCGAAAATGACATTAGTTCCACACCGGGACGGTGAGGGGGTGGTCACCCCTCACTCCAACGGCGGAAAAACGTAGGTTTTTAAAAAGAAATAAAATAAATAAGGTTACAAAAATGAAAAATAAAACACACAAATATTGTCTAACTTAGTTGAAATAGAAAGGAAAGGTGAGTAGAGCAACCCCAACAACTATTGTAAAAAATCTATAAAATAGAGATCAAAATGTCAAAATCTCTAAAATAAATTCACCCAACTCCAACAGCTTCTCTATTTTACAGATTTTTGCATTTATTATACACTATAATCAATACAAAAATTTATAATATATAAATAATTGATGGTTAAAAAATGATAGAAGGGATGGTTAATGGTTTATGTAGGAAGGGGTGCCAAAGTGAAGGGTAAGCATAAATTTATATATATAAAGAAGTGAAACATTAAATTATAGGATAATCTTCCTCCAAATTTAGAGTTTTTTTTAACTCTCCTTTCATTTCTCTATTTTACTAATGGGTTTACAAAAACTGTTGGGATGAAAAGTGTCTTTTTTTTTCTAAAACTTCTACTTTTTTCTATTTTAGAGATGTTGTTGAGCTTGCTCTAAGGCAAGAGGTTACGAGTTCGAAAACTCAATGCTTACTTTTTCCTAATAGCATAATTGACATATTTAAATCAAATTTTATAGTTTTTTTAAAAATATTTTTCATAAGAATATTCATTATGTTACCCATCTATTTTTAAAAAAATTCTCTAATTTGTATTTCTTTGAATTGTTTTAACTATCAATGTCATATTTAAGCTGGCCCAAGGAGTTAATTTTTACCCCACTTTTCACATGGTCTTCTATGTTCACCTGGCCCAGGGAGGTGATCTTTTAGATCGGCCGGGATCAGCTGTCCCAAAAGGGACAGCCCCCTGTTTTGTTCTCCCCTCACCCCCAAAACCGAAAAAAAAATAAAATTGATTATAGTTTGTAAAAAAAAAGGGAAAATAATAAGGGGTGAGATTATGTGAGTAGGGACAGGGGGATAGGGGAGGTTGTGTGACAGTGGATCCTCACCGCTTTTAGATGTCTTTTTTTTTTTGATAAGATGTCTTGGTATAACAATCTTTCTTTAATTTTAATTAATTTATTTGTCTTTTCAGTTGAAAATGTAAGACTAGGATTGGAATTGAATTTCAGACATTCCTGAAATTTCATGCTTAACGCCGGCTTGGGTTCTTAAAATTTGAAACATACCTGAGATTGTAGTAGTTTGAATTAGTATAAGTGTATAACCCTACTAGTACTCCGTATAATCTATAGCCATAATAGGATAACCTTTCTATCACAAGGGCATCCTAATTTCTTATCGAATTGCTACCATTTAAAATCTAACAAAACAACTATCAATAAAGACATTCCTGATAGAACTTGATATGTATTTTGCATAATAAGTGACCATTGACCAAAATCAAGAGAGGACGGTATCAGCAATAGAGTATTTGGTTTACCAGGTTCAGACAGAAACAAAAAAAACATACCAGCACCTAAGTAAGATAATATAATCGTCAAGAGAAGGAAAAGGAACAGCATTCATAAGTATGCAGATAGTGCAAAACAAAATTTGATGGTTAAGAGCTCGGGAAATGTTGGGCGAAAACTTCATGATTCGGAGATTGGACCCTCCTGGTCATCGGCAATGTCACCAGCAAGCTCATTTTCAGTGAACAGATTCTCTTGGACAGGGACTTCTTTAAACTGCTGCGATGAAACGACGTCTGCGATTGCTTTCAATGCCAAGGACGACTTTTCATCCTTGGGCTCTTCGTCGCCCTCCACGTTGGATGTACCGGGTTCCCCTGATGCATTGTCTTCCTGTTGAGGTGGTGGCACGAAGAAAGGTATTTTGCCTCTTTGCCAATCATGGAGAACCATTTTTGCTGCAGTTGTGTAGTCAGGCTCACCGCCCTGTACAAATCGAATTACTTCCGTCAGAAACACAGCAGCTGCAGAAAGTTACTAAAAAGATACTCTATTTTGCAAGAATTCAGATTGTCGAATAGGGATTAACGTTGCTTGAATGAAATTTCTCATCAACATGTACACCTATGGTTTTTAATAAAACCAAACTCGGGATAGCAGACTCAATCTCATATCATTTTAAGTTTGTAGGATAATACTGAAAAGGCTAGCATCTTAGCACCTAGGAAAATGGCATTGATATGTGGCAACATTCACTATGACAAGTCTTACTAAACACTATGTCGTTCAATACAAAAATAGAGAACGCAATAAAGTAACAAAAGGAGAAAGGTCCGAGCAGACTAGAAACAAACCCTTAAAAGCTTGCCAGATGATTTGCAGAGCTGCATAAGAAAATCATTGTCATCCTCCCTGGATTCATTAGAAACCGAATGTTAGCTTTACAATATCCAGACATGAATATTTTGGAAAATATAGACAAGCAAAAACATAGAGCATGTACCAATCTGCTATCTTGTATGCTCTTTGCAGGTGTTCCTTCTTCACCCTTTTCAAAACCTCTCCAATATGTTCTGCTGCATCTTGCAAATTTGACACTCTCACCTGCAGATAAGATAAGAATAATTGTTTTTTCCACCATAAACATTAAAAAACTTACTTGCAAAAAAATATTGGTAAATACATACCACACCCTTCAATACAATATCTGTCTCTGTGTCCCTATTTTGGTAAACAACCCCAGGGCAATCAATCAGATATATTTTCTTTGTAAGTGTAATATACTGCCAGACTTTAGTCTCCCCTGGTATAGGTGCCACTTTGCAGACCTGACAAATTTGATTTAAAAGACTAGTGATAATCAATATACATCAAAATGTATGGATATAGACTATGTAGCAGATATGAGAATTACATTCTTTGTACGCAAAGTATTGATGACAGATGACTTTCCAACATTTGGATAGCCAATAAATCCAACTGATATTGCTTGCTTGTCACTCTTTAATCGGGCAAACTGTCTGAGAATAGAAAGAAGGGAACCCTGAAAATAATGGGGAATATTAATCAAATTGGGGAATATCCCATCAAAATAAATAGGAAAAATGACCAAGAATAATACCAACTATCACCCGTGAACCAAAAATAATACGAACTTTGAAAATTACCAATTCATATACAAACTATACACAAATAAACCAATTTTGATACCATGACCAAATTTATAAACAAAAAAAATAGTTTAAACTAAAAATATAATTAACAACAAATTTGGGAACATTTTGTAAAATTGGGATAAATTACATGAACAGGTCATCGTCTTCTTCCTGTTATTCATCGCCATTGTCGGGGGCGGGGCTGCGGCCGGAGGAGGAGTGGCGGGAGCCGGCGGAGGAGTACGTCGCTGGAGCGGGACTAGGCGGGGGAGTGCCGGAGCAGGCGGGGGTCCCTGGTGGCGGAGAGGGAGGTGGGGTGGCCGGCGCCCGCGACGGGGTAGATGGGGAGGAGCTGCGGTCACCGGTGGAGGGGATCTAGCCGGAGGAGTAGAAGGAGGGGGAGCGGAGGTCGGAGGAGACAGAGACTGGGTGGCTGGCGGCGAGGAAGACGGAGATTGGGTGGCCGGCGGCGAGGAGGGCGGGGATCTTCATCGCCTTCCTTCTAGGAGTTCTAGCTCGTACACTACAAGTCTACAATCCCCCTCCACCGGCGACCCCCCGCCTGCTCCGGCCACTCCCCGCCTAGTCCCGCTCCAGCGACTCCTCCGCGGCTCCCGCCACTCCTGCTCCGGCCGCAGCCCCTGCCCCCAACAATGGCGATGTATAACAGGAAGGAGACGAGGAGCTGTTCATGTAATTTATCCCGATTTTACAAAATGTTCCCAAACTTCTTGTTAATTATATTTTTAGTTTAAATTATTTTTTTGTTTATAAATTTGGTCATGGTATCAAAATCGGTTTATTTGGGTATAGTTTATACATCAATTGGTAATTTTCAAAGTTCGTATTATTTTTGGTTCACGAGTGATAGTTGGTATTATTCTTGGTCATTTTGCCAAATAAATAATAAAAACTAATTAAGTCAGTGATATGCAGAGAACAAGTCAAAGCAATGCAGAGATAGAAGACATATCCAAAACATAAAAGAATCATAGGTATTTGAATTGAACCAATGTTGGTATTTCCCATTGCTTCTGAATGAGAGAATAAGACCCACCAAATGTAGCTATTCAATCAGTTTCTAACAACCATCTGTAAAAAAAAGAACCAATGACTTGTAGAAGTTCTAAATAATGCTTTTCTAGCACAATCCATTGGAAAGACTTGTGGAAAGCAGATAAGAATAACCTTAAGAACAATTGTCAACCTACTGGACCCCAGACATATGTTCAGTTTCTTCCCCTTCTTCATCATGTACTCAATTAAGGGTGTATAGCATTTAAGGACACTGAACGAACAACATAGCCACAAACAGGAGGAGCTCCCACAACCCAACTAGCATATTATCCAATTTCCAACAAAAATAATACATTTGAAATATGAACCTTCAGTGGAGGACAATGACATAATTACTCTTACGGCATTATGATGAAATGATGGGTGATTCCAAATGCAAGCAAAATGAATAAATTACACCACATGAATGTAAATGCAACATGATGAATTGACTGCATACCTTTCCGAAAGGCTTGTTAATGCTTGCATGGAATGCCAAGGTAGGATACTCCTTTGATAAGACTCTAAGCCATCCTTTTGTAGCCCAGGCAGGGATTAGATCACACTGTAAGATGTCACTAATATTACTTCTAGTGGCGGTGAATATAGTTGCAACGCAATTGGAAATCAATGAAAAAGCATAACAGACAAACCTTGTTCAATAGTAGAACCATGTGTTTATGCTTGCAGTTCTCCTTCAGATGCTTCTCTAAATGATAGCATCTTGTGCCTTGTGGATCCCTAGCATCCAAAACCTGGAATGTAAAGGCAACAGAAATTGGCATGATGGAATCATAAGTTTGTAACTAGTAACTACCCATTGTCAGAATGTCAGGAAAGGTAGTCATCTGTGTGAGAAGAGAATCACTTTAGTGGCTGCATGCACAAGATATGGCTACCTATGACTACTCACGAGAATAATCATTCACATGCTTCAAAACAAATAAAAGTGATCACCCGAAAATACAGTTGAAAAGATCAAGCTTATAATAGTTAAAATAGTAACAAACAAGCAAGTCCTCCAATGAGTAGGCGTTGCAACACAGCATTAATTTTGCATGAATCATTGAACAGATATTGCAAATGCTACCCATAAACATCAAGTTGGTGCAATAATTCCATATATGATGCGTGTTAGGCTGTTAGCTAGGAGATACATTTCAGCAATCCTTTGAAGAATATGCATAAAATGTTCTTTTGAATTGGTTCTTTTAGCCTTGAAAGTTGAGGCATAAGAGCGCAGCACAAAAATTTTAAAATATATTTAAAACTGTCAAAAAACACTAAAAAAATTGAGAAAAATTATTTAAATAGATTTGCCCATAATGTTTCACAGATAATTCCTTTTTCAGGGGGTGTAAATAGCTACCAACCTGGACAACAACATCTGAAGAGTCAATCACTTTGTAGAGTTCACCCCATATGCGCTTACTTTGACCCTTCTCAAACATTGTATGGCGAACCAAATCCCTGAATCCATCAGCCTCCTCTCCTTCTAACATTGGGTTAGAAGCAACCTTCTCGTCAAAAGCATCTGGAAGATACGAGGAACTATTGTAAAATCTGAACTTAGGGACCAGGAAACATCCCAGCCAACTCCAGAATAAGATTTCTAAATGCCATTTAGTTCTGACAGTGATCTTAGGGACTTGGCAAAATAAGAGGGGATAAGTTCTACCAAGTTATAGATTATTACCTTGTAAATCATCAGCTTTCTTCAACAATGACTCATAATCAGTTGCCATAATCTTTGGACGTTTCCTCTTCATTTTTGGTCCAAAAGCATTCTGAAATGGCTCTGTCTCAAGAAGATGGGCTCTAGCTTGCTTTATACAAAAGAGCAGGAAAGCAGTTAGAAGTTTTAAGGAAGCAGTTGGACATCAGCATATGACAAAAGAAGCCTGTTAGGGTAGTGCATATTGCATTAGTAGTACGGACAGCTAGCCCGTCATCAGAAAACAAGGAACTTTAAATTTTTAACACAAAATCATAATTTTGGATTTTTTACAAGAAACTCAAGTTGATTTGTCGAAAGTAAAACATAGAATGTGTGCAACATGGTCACATAAACCAAAACCATTACAAAATATTGTTTCCACAACCAATATGATACTTATACTCTAGCAACAACACTATGAACACAACCAATTTTGCTTAAATATACTAGGTATTAAGAAATTAAAAAAAAAAAACACATTACTCGACCTCAGTTCAAGTACCTTTTGACGATCATTCAATAGAGACATGGGAAGTTTCTTCTCTCTCAAGATTACATTGTAGCTACTTGATAAATGAGTTGAAAGCTCCTCACGGAAAAATTCAAGCTGTTTCTGATCGACAACTCGAGTATTACCTGGAAGTTTTTAAGAGGAGAGGATGGTGAGATAAGTTGTAAAATGTTTTATCTCAGACAAAGACCACAATCACTTCAAACTGTTGAAGATCTAACCACTAATTGCACATCAGTTCTGAGCGGAATCCAAAACCTTCCCTCTAATTTCTCAAATAAAGCAACTTCCATTACATCCACTATCCCATAATTCAAAATAATCCCTCTATGCCTCCCAATCTGCTGCATTAGTATTAAGTACTAATTAACAGTAAATCAATCCAATCGAATAACGAAACTCAAATTGCTTCATGACGGCAACTAAAACCACAGCGATGGCGAGTTGGCGACCATAACGAATTTCTCAATTAATACAAACATCATATCGAATTAGAAGCTTTGAAATCGCCAATTGAAGCAGAAATTAAACGCACCGAACCAACGGCGATCGGGCTGGATCCGAGTGGAAGGCAACTCAGTAGACTGGAACTCGTGCTTGAGAACCTTCCCTTTCCGGTCACGTTTCGGGCGAGTCTTGTACATCTTGAGCCGGTTGACGGTGGCGGAGCTCCGAGTGTTGCTGCTGGTTGCATTGGCCCTGTTGGCGTCAAGCGAATGCTTCGGCTTGCTCTCCTTTTTCGCCATGGCTGCAGAGGCTCTCTGTGTACCAGGCGGGGGTTACGGGAGCGAAGTGAAGGTTGGAGGAAACTAGGGTTTTGTTCGGAGGAGTCAAAATGACGTCTCAACCCGCGTATATTTATCGAGCTCTCATTTATCTCGTCCTTGCACCCCAAGGATGGGAGGGTTTATTTTGGGGTAAATTACACATTACCACCCTTAAATTATGATATTTTTCACCTAGGTTGCACGGACACGGAGACATAGGGAAGCGACAATTCTAAAAATCAAGACACGGGGAGGAAACAGCAATATAAATGTATATGTTATTTTAAAGCTCACACAAAGACCAATACATATATCTTTATAAGAGTTACATATATGATGTCCAACTCCAGCTAACATATAAAAAGATAACAACTCGAAAATATAATTTAATTCAACTCTCACGAACATATAAAAATAGAAAATTAATTTTTCAACCCTTCAAGTCTTCAACAATGCCACAATTCAACCAAATAAAGATGAGGAAAGCAACATTTAATCATCCAATATAAAAACCAAGAATGATAACATCAAATTTCTCCATGATCTTGAACAAGCACACTCGCCGAAGTAATGCACCGGTGCCTTTTTCCAATTTTTCTCGACATAAGCCCAAAGTGTCGTTTCCCCCTCGCTTCCGAGCCGCTTCCCCGTTTCCCTGTGCCGGACACCTCTAGAAATTACAAAATGTCGTTTCCGTGCAACCTAGATTTTCACATAACCACCCATACAAACTTAAATTACAGTAAACCACCCATAAATTATATTTGTTTTCATAAGCCCACCCACACATTAAATCTCTATTTGTTTTGTTTAAAATGACTAAAATACCTCTAATTCAAACTTATTTATTTGTACTTTGTAAAGGAAAGATGTTGTGTATAATTGTTTGGATTCCAATTGTATTATGTTTATAATACAAAATAGACAAGGTCTTCTTTGGTAAACAAAAAATTTAAGGCAAATTAAGGGTGTGTTTGGATTCAATAATTTATTAATTATATATAATGTAATAGTTTTATCCCAATGTATGTGATTGTTTGGTTAAATTACTGTTTTATCTTAGTTTTTATGAGATTTTTAGTTGTACAACCAACTGCTCACATAAACCGAGGTAAAATAATTGAATTATAATCAAAATGGAATGGAGTTCAAACATACCCTAAATGCTCCAACCAATATGTCTTAATTGGATTTGCAATGTGAAGAGTTGAGACTTGCAATAGCTCCTAACCAGGGCCGGCCCTAGACTTTTTTGGGCTATAGGCGGGAAAAAAATAGGGCCCTTTACTACAAATTTAGTCACAAATTATATATTTTTAAATAAATTATTTTAAAGTATAAATTTAAAACTTAATTTAACACTAGTAAACTTGAGTTCTATTTTCATCACTGATTAATGATTCGTAGTATACATCTAATGTTATACGTTGTCATCATACGATTCAAAACAACGATTTTATATCATTATACTTATGTACTTGAGGTTAATAGATTTCCATATTAATGGTATAAAAAGAATGAGAGACTTTGCTAGTGATAAATAAAGTTCAAAAAATATTTTTTTATGATGTCTTTGTTTTTCGATGGTAATTAAAGTTAAACTTAACTTGTAGCAATATCAAAATTGGCCATACAAAATTACAAATAAAATCTTTTTTTACTAAAAAATCACCTTGTATTATTTGTAAAATCGAAATTAAGATAAGGTTATCTTGGACTATATATTCGTCATTTATTCACTTAGATTGAATATTAAATAAGTTATCTGACAAATATAAGTAAAAAAAACATTCATTTGAAAACAAATGAATATTTTTTTTGCTTATACATGATACAAAATATTTATATACATATTACCTTAGTTATATATACATTATACATTTTTTTACGGGGCCCTTACCAGATCGGGGGCTCGAGGCGACGGCCTCTTTGGCCTATGCCCAAGGCCGGCTCTGCTCCTAACAGTCTCTTCTCCTTCAAATGTTGAATAAGATAGGGATAAATTCTAAAATAAAACAAGATCATTGCTTTAAAAGAAGGGTAAATTAACTGATATCTTAAATTACAAACCATATCATTTAAAAAATAAACTTATACGTATCATTTGACAATTTGGCCGTATATGAATAATTTTATTATAATTTATCATTTTTTAAAAGGGTAAAAGTAAACCGGATTATTTAACAAATGGAAAGTCTTATGAAAACAAATCATTGCATTAAATAATAAGCTTGAATTAAGGGTATTTTTGTCTTTTTTAAACAAAACAAATAGAGGTTTAATGGGTGGGTGGTCTTATGAAAACATAACTAATTTATGGGTGGTTTACTGTAATTTAAGTTTTTATGGGTAGTTATGTGAAAAGTACCATAATTTATGGGCGGTTATGTGTAATTTACCCTTTATTTTACCTAAAAAATGACCATTTTATTTTCTTTTTAATATCAAAATAAAATTTATTATTAACAATGGACATTAAAATTTGATTATTTTACCCTAAAATTATAAATTAATAGTGGACAAAATTGTGTTATGCACTAATGATTTTTATAACATTTTCATTTTTGTTGTTATTTTAAATTTGATCTATTACATCTTAAGGTTTTGAATTTTTAAAATGAATTAAGATATCAATCATACTCATCTCCCGATAAAGAGAGTACATTCAGAATTTTTTTTTTAAAAAAAAACCTAACATATGCGATTAGAGTATAAGTTAGATGAATCGATAAGTTTATCTACTTCGTGCCAAATAGGCTCAATAAATATAAAATAGTCAAGTTGGAAAGAAATTTGCAATAAGTCGGAGAGAAATTTGCATTGCAAATGACAACTTGAAAACAAAGGAAAAGAGTCCATATGAGTTTTTTTTTTTATATCCCCTAGATATACATTTATACTCCCTCTAAAACATATCATTGTGGCCACGAAAAAACTCTTTTAGACTTTAGAGGATTAATTTTGTTGTCATTTTAGAGGATTAATTTTGTTCAATAAAACATATCATTGTGGGTATTACGCAAAAACTCTTTTAATGATTAGTAGATTGGTAGTTGTAGCTTTTAACAGAGTAAAAAAATAGGTGTAAAAAACAGGGTATAATAGTATATATTTGTTAGTTAAAATGACATGTTTTGGCAAGAGGGAAAGAGGGAGTACTATATAAGGCCATTCCTCATGGGACCTCCGTTAAGATAGAAGCACACTCCAAAAGTGGAGATACAACCATTATGCAATCCTATTGAAAGAGTAATGCACAATTAAGCCAAAAAATTAGCTACCTGATTAGCACACATGATACTAATAATGCAAGCAAAGAAAATTGCCAGCAAAAGGAACCTCAGATGTTAAATAAATACTGATGACTAAAATATCAATTGCATGCTAGATTTTAACCACTAATTCAACTAATTGCTCAGTTGAATTAAAAAAAAAAGTCCCTTTTCCTCTGTTCATCATTTGCTCATCTACAGCTATATACAATGTCCAAAACAATGTGTCAGCTTCTCCAAAATGTATGTTAAACCCACCAGGCACTACAAGGCCATAGCTGTAGCTCCTGGGCGCTTTTCCTGTTCACCCCCTTCATATTTTGGTCTTTAACTTCTTGTAATTTGAAGAAGACCAGGCCTTACGGCTGCTGCTACTGCTCGGCGTTGCTGCTACTGGGTTGTTATTGTTCACTGGGACAGAGTACTTCTCGCAGTCTTTAACACCAATCTTAGCAAACGCCTTCACAAGAGAGTTTATATACCCCGGCAGATGGTTCTTGAAGGTGTCGGCGCAGGACTTGTCGCCTACATCTACATCTTGGATACCGCCTTTCACTAGAGTTCCAACTTGGGCACCATCCAGGTATGCTTTACATGCTACGAGTATTTCATGAGAATGCTTGTAGAAATGCCCGAAAACAAAGTCCTCAAAGTACTGCAGGGTCAAACACACAAACAAAGACGAAATCAGGATTTAGAGCAAAGCAGTCAAAGAAAGGGGAAATGCAATTGTTCCAGGCACTCTCATTTGTCTTCAGTCCAGGAAAATGCTTTTAAACTTTGAAGGCACATGTTGAATAGATCAACCAAACAGTGCTTTCAAAGTAATATGAGACGTTGGAAAAAATGAATGTTTGCAGTGAGTTCAGCATAAGCAGGTGCTAACTACATTGAGACATCGTACATCATCACAAGCCATCTTTATGCAAACAGATCAACAAATATTAAGCAATAGACAATTTCCACTGGATATTGGACGTTCCAATAGTCAGAGCCATGTGGGTCACTGAAAATAGTTCCTACTCCAGAAAAGAGACTCATGGTACTTGGGAATTTCGACCATCAAATGCAAAAATCATTTCCTTACAGGTGGAGAAGTTGTGTTGAGGTTGGGATACCATTCCTCAGCCAAAAAACCCAACGGTTATGCTTTTGTATAAGAAGATATCCTGAACTAATAATATGAAAAAACGATGTAATGCGACATTGTGCCCAGATTAATACAACCCACTCACTTCTGTACAATGAGGTACTCTGCTTTTCAGATAACTATATTAAGTATGGATTTTACAAGTTTTCTTCCTTTCAATTTTGAACATGTTTTACTTCTATCTCCAATTAATCACCAGGAACAATGTTAGGGTATAAATCAACAGCACACTGAATGCTTGACTAAAAATCCATTAAATTAAAGGAAGCCCGTGCACTTGCCCTTTCAGGCACTACTACCATTTTCTACAGTGCCTTCAAGCTTTTCAGAGTCACAGTTTTAACTGATTTCTTGTCGCAATTGCCTCTTCATACAAAGCAGACTGCTCGTATACTGGATTCAGTACTCTAATTGCACATTACAAAAGAAGCCCTTCAAGCAAGAAATCACAACCCCCCCCCCCCCCCCCACCCCCCACACACACACAAAAAAAGGGATCCAAAAGGCCAACTCTATTTACATATATGTATATATCTATGTATATTAATATATGTATGTAAATAGGGTCCATTTTACTAATTTTAATGCTAATGCCCTCAATCAGTCCCAATAATGAAGTAAGGATTAGGATGTAAAATACCTTTGGTGGGCGCCTCATTGAATAAATCATGGTCTTCAATGACAAGAGAAAAGTATTCTCATTATAAGCTTCGGACTGCTTTTCACCAGCTGGTGAGCCTTCCATACATGTGTACCCAGGCTCATTATAGAAGGGCTTTGCATTCAGAATAAGTCCCTGTATAGAGACCAGGACTTGTAGTGTAGTTGATAGACCAGGAACCCACTTCTCTTTTGCAGATCCACTCCAAGTATTGAGAAGGCTCAGGCACACTTTCCCAGTATTATACAAATTTGGATTAAGCCGAAGACCACCAGAGTGATAATACACAAGCTGAAAAACAGACTCCATCCATCATGTAGGAAACAACAAGAGCAAGCCCATAGTCTACAAAATCATTTACAATAACCTACCGGTGGAACATTGGGATAGGTGGATGGGAAATGAATATCAAAGAAGAATATACCATCATGGTAAGGGGTACCATCTGCACCAATGATTACTGCCCTCAACAGATCCATTCTCGTTTCATACACCCTCACAAAAATGGTATCTATTCGGTTGGAAATTAAAAAAAAAATCAAGAGATTGAATAATTAGTAAAGCTTGTATACACGGTTAAAGGACCTTGTGAAATAAACAGACAACCCAAACTTCATATTTACTCACCTGGCAAGTCCTTCTCTAAGATTCGCCACTCCTCCTGGATTTTTTTCACCCAACCTTTTGATGGCTGTTAAAAATCAGGAATAACTGAAATACTGAATTGTATAACAAGAATTTGCTCAAAAGAAGATAAATGAAAGAAAGAAAGATCATGCAACTTCATTTAGTCTTACCTGAGAATGTTTCTTACTAGTATAGTGATGATCAGAATGATCTTGCACGGTATCAAACTGTTTGAAAGATTCTAGTCTCTGTACAATCAGAGCTTTGCTGTTATCCTGTTGATGAGAAGAGGCCAACTCAGGAGGAACTGAAATTTCTGCAGCAATACTTTGGTCAAGCACCACCGAAGAATCTTGAATATATGTAAATCCTGCTGTCAAAGCCGCAGTAAAATTGTTCTGAGTTGGATAACCAGCAGGGAAAGTCAGTTTATCTTGCCCCAGACCATTCCATCCACTGAAAGGATTACTTGCCCAAGAACTCATGTTTGGAAGAAGAGGTGTCCCTGAAGGTAATGGATTTCCAACTGCGGCACCAGAAGGGTAAGACTTCCATGAACGCTTACTAGGGGTAGAAGGCAAGTATCCATTCCAAGCAGCTGGCTCTGGCTGCACATGCAACGGTGGAGCTGGCTGCCATGGAGCACTATATGGCTGTTCCCCAGCCGATGAGATTGAGAAAGATTTCCTTTTTGCTTTTCCATAAGGAAGTCTAGTTTGTGAAGATTCTTTATAGGTTCGTGAGGACTGAGAATCATCAATCTTAGAAGTCCCAGCATTTGTAAATGAACTTTGAGTTATAAAATCCAAGCTACTGGCAGGAACACCCTGATTTTTACTGCCATCAGAAGATGGCCACCAAGGAACAGCTGCCTCTACTCCAGGGGGGACATCTATGCTATCAAAATGAGCTTGTAACATTGCACATTCCTCATCAAATATAACCTCATCATATTTCAAATCACCATGGTACTTGTCCAAATAGTTCATGTCATAACCACTTTCACCCCCAATACTTGACTTATGTGGTATGGAACCCGCACCCATAGATAAGTTCACCGTGCCAGTAGGAGCCACATCAAGACCACTGAGATAGTTATTTACAGAGCTCTGAGAAGAAAGGGAAAGAATTATTATTATAATAGAAAATGCCGTATGAACATTACCATAGCAATCACTAGTGTTACCCATATGATCATACAGCATTACCTTCCCTTTGCTATTGCCGACAAAATTATCCTCAATAAACATGAGATCTTCAGGGTCTCCGTCATTGTCTACATCAATTACCTCATGGCAAATAACCTAGAGAAGGAAAAGAACAAGAATCATCATTATCAACATCTTGTATACATTCAACAAATCAACTTCATTTTAACTTGTAAGCATCAAGCTTAGAAAGATGATCTTATTTCTAACCAGAATAAGTGAAGGAAAGAAGAAAAATCAGAAAAATGCTCAAAACTTTAAGTCTTTAACATCCGGATAGACAGGCACACTGAACACACACCTCTAATATAATGGAGCAGCAACCTATCTGGCACTAATAGGCTAATCAAAATATATGTTTTGAAGGGAAAACAATAAAAGTTCCTGGTATTTTCACAATTTCACATGATAATAAGAATTTAAGTTTCAACTCCCAAAAAAATTCACAAATATACCAACCAAATATTGTCAGGGAATGTACCATTGGGGTACCAAATAATCTATTCCATTCCTTATCTCAAGGTTATATTTGTCATATACTATGCAGATGTGGTATAATTGGTATGCTGATTAACATTATAACATACTACCAGCAATTGCCCAATGATCTACCAGTTTCAGATAAAAGGAACTGTCCATGTAAAGACTGATTGAACTAGTGAAGCTCTGAAAAGGCATTTTCAGATTTGTCTGTGTGAAAGGATGCCAAAGATTTCAGCAGTGGTGAAAATAAACAGTCAAGCAACCATTCAGAAATCAGAAGAGTTCACGAGACTGCAAAAAATGAATCAATCTTTAACACAGTTAATGCAAAAGTGAAACTCTGGAAGCTCCATACAACCAAAAGCAAAGATATCAGACAAGCTATCAAAAGCCTTAATTATGATGAGAAGTTGATAAGACTGACTATCAAGTTGGCTAGCAAAATATCTAAATAAGAAACCCTTTCATGTCCAACATTACTTGAAAGATGGGGAGGAGTCAGAGGACGAGAGGTGAGGACAACTTCATAACACCTCAAACAAAGATAACCCTCGGACAGAAGCAATGCCCCTCAGCAAAACCCCATTCAATACAAAAACTTGAACCTTTTTGCCCTTTCTCAACACAATTCTAATCAACAGCCCCTAATCAGCCCACGTATTCACAATCACAAAGCAAAATTCCCAATTTGCAATCACATCACTCCAAACACCGATAAACATGAGATCAAAGCCAGCGACGATTAAATCAAACTCCGCTCCGTTCGATTCAATCAAAGAGGAACCGCAAGAAAATTCAAATTAAAAACCCTAGAAACCCCACAACACCCCATAAAAAGGAAAGATTTCCAGAGAAAGACGCTAAACCTGTTTCTGCTTCTGCTTCTGCTTGGCCGATTTGGACTTGGAAAACGTAAGAGGAGGCGGAATCTCGACGACGTCTTCATCCAACCACGAGGAACCGTCACCGCTCCCGCTCCCCGTAAACACTCGCTTCCTGCAAAGCGGAAAACCGGAATTTCACGAGAATCGCACAAAATCGGAAATCGGAAAAGCGCAGTCAAAGGCGGAGAAGGAGAGTACTTGGAACTGTGGGGGCTGTATCGCCCCAACGGCGGCGGCTCCATGGACGCACGGGCGCTTCAATCGCAGAGGTCGGTGAGAGGGCGATGATGGAGGGCGGAGGAGAGAGATGGAAATGAGTGCCCTTTTTGGCGCCCTGGTTATATAGTAGCAGTCGACTAGTGCCAGTTGATTGGCAGAGCTCACAAATTTGGTGAGAAAGAAGACCAGTTGGTTTATATATTTAGCCCTCTGGTTGGGTATAAATTACCATTTCTGCCATCTGCTCTCAATACGGAGGAATGGATCATGGAACGAGTCAACAGTCAGGTTTTGAAGTGTAACCGTCGAAGTCTCAAAGCAAGGTGTCTTGTGGGCTCCACCTACTTTGAAAAAAAAAAAATATATCGGTCGAAAAGATAAATGAGTATATTAAATAACTCTATTCGATGACAAATAGGTATATTAAAAGAATTTTTATGGATAAATTGGTATATTAAATAGTTTTAGTCGCTAAATACCCCTTTTATCTAGTCGGATTTAGTTTCATTTGATTTTTCTTAACAAAACCATTTTAATACAGTATATTTTTCATATAATTAATTGCATTATGTAAATCTTGTTCATTTGTTTATATAATCTAAAAAAATTGGGCATATTTTCATCAAATTATCAAATTATTTTTGATCATATGTTTGAAACTAATAATGTTGTATAAAATATTAATATATAAAATTTCCATTGGTCTTTCATTATTAGTCTTTTTTTGTGGTCAAAAGGAGAGACGGAACTCTCCTCACTTCGGATGCGCTTTATTAATAAATAAAAATTGGGCTAAGTAATCAGCATACGGGGATATTCCGACCCCTCACATCGTCATGCAAAACAGATAAAACACCATCTGGAGGGTCAAGCAATACACAATCACATAAACCAATGTTATAAACTTATAATCGTATGTTGAACTAGAAAGGTGATCCGCAACGCAATTCATTTCACGAAACACATGTCGAAACTGGAGATGTATATACAAATAACCTCAATCAATCTTAGAAAAAAACATACACACATACACAAATATATGGGATGAAAATGCAAAAAACTAACATTCAATCGTTAAAAATCTCAAGCAAACAATTGACATAACAAAATGACAACCACTTTGTTGAGTATATTTGATACGGAGTACTTCATAAGTCAAAAGTTTTCATAAATGAGGTTACTACAATTAATAATGTTATAAAATTTATAGAGCACGACAAAGGTTAATGAGGAAGAAGCAAATATAACATCAACTCCTAATCTACTTAGTAGCGAAAATAGAAAGAAAAAAAAATGATCGAATGGAAAAAACCAATTCAAAGAACTTAAGTTTCAAACTAAGCTTTGATGGATCATTTAAGGACAGGAAATTCTACAATCGGACTCTAGTTCGATTTAGATCAGGAAGCAAATTGTATCTCGATAAAGGGTGCAAGTATCCCACAATGCTCGGTTATTAAAATTGATGCCACAAATTTGAGAACCCATAAATCATTAAAATTTAAAACTCAATATCCAAAACATAAGAATATATAGAATGTGACATCCTTTGCATTATTAATTCACTTATGATTTTTTAAAAATATCATTGGGGAGTTGATATGCCTATTTATGATTTCTTGATGGATCTAAGTCATTTTTAGACAGTCCACACATTCGTTATGTGTCTAAGAAAATTAATACTCCCTCCGTTCGGCAAAACTTGTCATTTTAATTCTCCACACAACTTTTAATAAAACTAATAATTACACTTCTTTTTTACTAATTTACCCTCAATTATTACTCTACTTTTTACTTTATTAAAAACTACAACTCACAACACATCAATCAAATCAAGGGTATTTTAGTAAAGTAGAAGCAAAAATACCTAAAATGACAAGTTTTTCCGAACAAAAACAAAACTCTAAAACGACAAGTTTTGCCAAACGGAGGGAGTAGTAGTGTAGCGGTGGCTAGCTTTTTTAATTAAATTTGGTGTTTGGCAAGATAACGTTTGAAAAAGCGGTAACAGCTGAAAGAGCGGCCGGCTTAAAAGCTTATTTTATAACGCTATCATGGGAAGGGGTTGAGAGTGGTTGACAATTTATGTTATTTCTTGGGCAAAATTACAGAAAACCACCCTTTAAATATGGGTGTTTTCACTTAATCACCCACTAAATTCAAAATTACAGAAAACCACCCTTTAAATGGTATTTGTTTACAACTCACCACCCATTCAACTATTTTCTTTAATTTATCGTTAAATATATTATATTTTAATATTTTTAAACTCAAATTTGATTGTAAATATATTCATATTTTGAATTTAAGGGCTTGATCTTATTTTAGAGATTAGTTTATTTATTTTAAAAAAATATAGCCTAGAATTATTATCTTAATTTATGGTTGAAAATGTTTATAAAATTTTAAAATATTATGGAAATTACTCTTATTTATTTATATTTTAAATAAGAGTAATTTACATAATTTTTTTAAAAATTATAAACATTTTTAAACATAAATTAAGATAATAATTCTAGGTTTTATTGATTATTATTTTTAAAAATAAATACAATGATCCCTAAAATATAAATGGGCTCTTAAATTCAAAATTTGAATATATTTACAATCAAATTTGAGTTTAAAAATATTAAAATATAATATATTGAATGATAAAGTAACAAAAATAGTTGAATGGGTGGTGAATTGTAACCAAATACTATTTAAAGGGTGGTTTTCTGTAATTTTGAATTTAAAGGGTGGTTAAGTGAAAACACCCATATTTAAAGGGTGGTTTTCTGTAATTCTCCCTATTTCTTGTACTTAGGCTCCGTTTGGCAATAGTAGTGGTTCATAGCTATTTGGGTAGCTGTAGCAGTTGGAGTAGTCGAATATGTTGGCATAGCTTTTAAAAATAACGGATTTTGTTTTTTGAAAAGCCACTTAGGTGTTTGGTTGTAGTAGCTTTTCAGGAAGCTGTTTGAGTTGAAAATTATCAAAATGGGTTTGAGATTTATGAAATATATTGCATGTGAATGGAGAACATGAGAAGCAAGATTTCCTTTTTATGATCAATCAAGGCCTGAAAGTCATATACAAAATTACAAACACATGACTTTCCTTCTACCCAGAATTGTAAAAGCGCATGAGCCCTATGGCCTCTAGGTAAATCCTTGGCATTTTGATGGAGTACTATTCCTATTCTAGGTAAATCCTTTAGGATTACATTCCTATAGGTAAAGCCTATGAAACAGTTAGAAGAACTTCTCTTACATTCCCCCCCATTGGGTTTGGCATGCCAAACGTCGTCTTGAGAGTTACGAGATGGTACAGCACCTCTTCTTGATCCTTCAATCTGTGCCTTTTCACGAGATTCCTATCCAACGACATTGTCGTTCATCGTACGGGGCTGCCTCCTCTAATTGATCATTTCTCTTCATCATCAGTTTATCTTTGCTTTCCACTCGCTCTGGGTCTTTTGGGAACATCTTGACCTGGGTCGCTGATGTTGCTGTGTCGATGATGATGTTATTACACCATGAACTGGTTCTATTGATTGAAATCCCATCCCCTTGTTCACCAGCACCTTCTTCCTTTCAGGGGGTCGGTACTCTATCTTCTTGATGTGGCGAAAACTCCCTCACACTCCCATGTTCCGCCTCTTCTACTCTTGCTCCCTCTATTTGTTTCTCCTCTTTTCTCGGCCTCCCCCTCTTTCTTTTTCCCTCCTCGCCCTCCGGTCTTCCCCTCTTCCTTACACTTTTGCCTCCATCTCCTCTTTTTTCCTCCTTTCCTCTCCTTCCTCTCCCTGCTCTAGTTTTTCCTCCATCTTTTTTATCATTTTCCCCAATCTGTCCAACAAGATTGAACACTTCTTGCCAAGAGCTTATCAATTTGGATCCACCACTGAGCTCGGGGTACAATCCAGAAGAACTCTGAGCATACATATTTAAGACCATAAATAGAGGGTTTTTTGCTTCCTTCAAAAGAGTACCAACCTTCACGACATAATCGAATCCGGGTCCATATATTTGAGATGCACAAGCAGCCTTGTAAGCCATCAGTGACAAGTTACCTGAAAGTCAACAAGAGAAACTAACTAGTAAGAATGAAGTAGTCATTAGAGACATTGATCATTTATGTAACGGTTTTTAGACACCCAAAAAAGGTAAGATACCCTAGTTTCAATGCATTTAAACAATGAGCTAATACAATGAAACTAAGAAAAGGCACTTTTCCAAAGGAAATATTTCCGTTTAGGGGTTCTAAAGCTCGCTAAAATAATGAAGCTTCAAAAACCTGTGATAGAATTACAAAACAATCTATATAAATGGAACAAAAGTGTTCTGTATCAAACACTGGTGACTGGGCTCTTTATCTTCCCAGAAATGGAAAAGAAACTTATTCACCACAAACTCATTAAAACATGATTTAGTTGTGAGAGAGTAAATACCTCCTGCAATTTCAGATGCCAACAACTTCTTGTTGAAGTGACGATTCAACCACCATTTAAAACGCAACTTCCAATTATTTCCCAACACACCCTTCACAAACATTGTAGGGATCTTCCTACTCGCATACCTTCTTTCACCTCCTGCTACATCCTCATTCAAACAAGTCGAGATTCGGTCTTCTTCACACTGAAAAACTTTAAGTAAACATGAAGCAAAGTCTCTCCATATATCATGGTCTGCAAATGTACCATCCAGGTGTAGAGCTATCATCTCCAAAAGTCGGTCAGGGTCATAATCACCTGTAGAGGGGGCAAAATGCAGATACTTCAAGTTTATCAGGGTGTGTACCATTAAAAAGAAAAGTATACCAAGAGGAAAAGAACTTAAAACAAACAAAGGTAGGTAAAAGGCACTGGACGAGTACGACATGAGAAGGTCAAAGACTGTCTTCTAAAGAAATGGGGAAAAAGCCTAAATGACAACCAAAGTAAAAGATAACAGCATACAAAAAGAAATGGAGGCCCAACCCCAACAGGCAAGTAAATGGCAATCAAATATACTATTTAGAATAACAAAGAATCATTGGTGTGAGATTAAATCAAGTTTTTAACCAAACGGCCCCGAACTAAATTACACTATCTCTATTTCCTTTCCGGGTAAAATCCACCTACAGTCCCTGAACTTTAATCAAATGTTCAAACGGGTCCTTGAACTTTATTTTTGTTCATTAAAGTCCCTGAACTTTGATACTTTGTACACATTTGGTCCCTCTATTGGTAAATTTGTTAAATAATGATATAGAATCAATGTATTTTGGTATATTAATGGAATAAGTTAGGTTATACACATGTAATTGCTTGGTATTTGTTTTACTAAAGTAAAAAAATTATATTATATTAAAAATAAATGTTTTTAAAAAATATTTTTTATATTAAATATTTTTTCTATTTTCCAACTAAATGGTATAATTTTCCGTTGATATTTTATTTTAAAGTATTTTAATGACCGAAAATTTCTTATTTAATTAAAAAAATTAAAATGTGTTTTGTTTAAAAAATAAACTCTACTTTTGCTATAAAAAAATAAATTTTATTTGTGTTAACAAAATAAACTCCGTTTTTAATTAAATAAGGAAATTTTAGTCATTAAAATACTTTAAAATAAACTATTATTGGAAAATTATAACATTTGGTAAAAAAATAGAAAGTGTTTTTGATAAAAATATTTTTTAAAATATGCTTTGTTTTAAGAAAACTCTATTATATACGATGACTTTTGAGAAGAAAAAAGCTTAATTTTTTACTTTAGTTAAACAAATACCGGGCAATTACAATTGTATAACCTAACTCATGTAATGAATACAAAAATACATTGAGTCTATATCATTATTTAACACATATTTAACAAATTTACTAACAGAGGGACCAAATGTGTACAAAGTATCAAAGTTTAGGGACTTCAATGAACAAAAATAAAGTTCAGAGACCCGTTTGAACATTTGGTCAAAGTTCAGGGACCATAGATGGATTTTACCCTTTCCTTTCCCTTTCCCTTGCCCTTTCAAAAATAAACTACCGACAGGGCCCTAGGTGCAATTGTGAGAATGAAATCAAGTTCAGCAAAAACTGGCCTACCATGAACATTCTTTAAATGACCAGACCAATATACATAAGGAGTGGATGACCAACACACTACACGTATTTTAGACATACTAGTAAGTAACAGACATGATTACCTTAAATTTCAAAAAATCCAAATAAAAAATTATGAGATGCAGTAAGTGTAAAGTTCTAAACTTTCAGTACCAATTCGATATGCCTGAACAAGCCTTGCTATTGCGTGCTTGCAAGTAGGGTCCTTCTTCAAGATATCTTCATAGCAAGAAAAAAGCAGTTCATGATTGGTGCAGCCCAGGGACTCAAAATAATGAGTCTTCAATCTAGCATCAACACACGTGTAAAATATAAAGATCTTTACTTTCACAAGAGCAAATTTATATATTTTCATATTTAACGATTTTCTCAAATCAGAGCCTCCTTACCTAGTGGCAAAAAGCGATTTCGAAGCATAAGAAAACTTCTCTAGCTCATCCAAGGCCTCTTTGACACGATCATTAAGCAACAGTATCTATTCAGTTGAGAGGGTAAACAAATCAGCAACAAGTATTAATATTTGACCAGACTTCAGTGGAACAAGGACAGGAAAACGAATGTACACCACTGATCCACATAAAGTAACGCTTCTGTAGGCCTGGAGTTAAATGAGGTGGGACGGGAAATGGAATGTGTATAAATATCAATAATCAACAAATATTAATATCAATTACCTGCACTAAAGGAAGTAATGCTTCTTCTACTCCAGGTGTAGAGTTCAGGGCTTTCCTCAAGTATTGCACTGCATCCTTGTAATCATCATTTGGATGTAATTCTTTTATCACATCTTCTATGTTCTCATTCAAGGGATCCCATTGGATGGGAAACAATAATGAATCAGGAACCCCTGTTACAAAATGAAACCTTAATTGAGTTGCAGATCATAATATTGCAAAAGCAATATCCTACATATAGATACAGTGACACTTAGGCATTTTTCACAGCATGCTCATTCATTTCACTTTCAATATTCATCATGCCACATCTATGGCAGTATTACATGCACATACATCCTTGATTAAATTACTTTTGGAGCATGCGTTTATTCTTCTTGAATTCTTTGCATTCTTAAGATAAGAGAAAAATCAGACTTGTACCAATGATATTTGGGCCGAGAACTAGTTACAAAATCATCTTACAAGAAAAAACCTGATGGAAGCACAAATAGAGTCTTAGTGATCTTTCTACAGTTTATCCTTCAGTAGACAAATAAAAATAGGAAGAATGTAGCCTCACACAGGTACTCTCACACGGTAAGAATGTAGCCTAAACCAACTAGGCATTTTATTACTCTATATCTTCTCATACCACGGACTACAAAGAGCTTCAAATGAAAACAAGGGTAATCTCGCACAGTAAGAATGTAGCCTGAACCAACTATGGACTTTGTAATTGATGAATGAGGGTTAGTTTCACAACTTTATGAAAGTGAAAATAATATTACATTGAGCTTTAGGTTTCACAAAAAGGTGTATAATTTACTAATTTGGTTACCAAGTTAGGAGAAACAGGCATTCTCAAATGGGCAATATGCATTGTCGAGTTGATTAATATAAACACCATTATCAAATTATTTGAAGTATCTACCTATTTCACCGCCACAGTAACACAATTCTAATTGAGGATAAAGAACAAACTTACCATGGGAATAGAAGGCCGAAGAAGAATGCATGTTATTATTTCTTTTCATAAGAGACCCTCCTTCTGATCCACTCGTTTGATCAGAATTTATGTAAAGGCCCTGTCCTTGTGACCGATAATTAGTCATGACTCTTTGCTTGTCAGCATAAGCCACTGAATCTTTTCGGTTTGTATTGTATATCTGAATCTCCTTTTCACCCATGACAGAGGTCTCTGAATGATGTATGAAGCTGGAGTTAGTCTCTTGAATACTGACAGCCTGATAATCTAATGAGTTTTCAACTACATTGTGCAGGTCAATCCCAGATTCCTCTGCTTCTTCTAGCATCTCAGGCTCATGAATATCAATCAGCTGTCTGTCTGCTGGGAGTGTTGCATACCACAATTCATAATAGCATAACCCCGATATTAAGTTGGAGATAGGGTCATAATCAGCTTCACGATCCATACTGAGGCTGAGAATAGAATAATAAACTTAAATTTGGTAAGTTGCATAAATTAGGTGGCATTAAACATATGAAACCTCACTTCAGCATTAACAAACATCCAAGATTCAATCAAGTTCATCACCCTATATGATTTTGAATTTATCTCCTTCCTCAAAAAATGACATACTAACATACCGAAACACTTCCCGTCTGAAAAATTAGTGCTATTTTTTAAAAGAAAATATCATTATTCTAAATAAAGCCGGAGTGTCTAATATAATACCATAATGCAGAGGATCGAGCTCCCTCGTAGTCATTCTGCTCAAGGAAGGAGAAAATGGAGTCAAAAAGAACGAACCTATCCTGTCAATAGTTGAAATTACAGAGTTTACAACCCATGAAAATTGAATACATAGTCAAATAAACAACAAACAAGATCAGCCTTGCCCTGACTACCTTAGATTAAAAGTAGAAAACACATCAAATTCAAATCACTACTCAAAGTTTACAAAACTACAATCTTAATGAAGTAATTTGGAATTTCAAAGCAGACATCAAAATAAAAAATCAGGAACTGAAGTAGGAACTAAGAAAGTCATTTGAAATTTTAATAAAAACTCTGGAACTGAAGTAGGAACTAAGAAAGTCATGTGAAATTTTAAAGTACTCAGTGATGCGTACGTGGAGCAATCAAAAGTCAAAGCACAAGCTTTAAGTGATATACCTTCCTTGGTCTATTCTTTTTCGGCGCAATCTTTTTCATCCACAGATCGTAGATTTCCTTAATTTCCTTATTTTTGGTCTCAACATCCTTAATGTCATTCGAGTATGCGCCATTACTTCCAACATGCTCGAGAAGTTCCTTTGCTACCTACACTTAAATAAATATATATAATGAAATAAGTTTTTTTAAGACATCAACACAAACAAAAACCCTAGGTGAAGAAGATGAATACCAAATATTTTATACGATTGTCATGAAGCGACCTTTCTTTGCCGGTTCCCGTCAGCAAGACGCTCAGAACACCGGCAGCATCCCCCCAATTTCGCCTCTTCACAAGCTTATCCAGAAGATACCGCAACCTAATGCGATTCTGATGACGCAAATTCCCTTTGGATCCAAGCAGTAGAGTAGTTGACGGCTTCGTTAACAAGCTAATAATCCTCCTACCCCGCTTAAGAGCCCTCAGGTCGCCGTCCTTGAAGGATAATTCGTCGGCGCCGCCATCGTCGTATTCCACATTGGTCTTGGCGAGTTGTTCTTCGATACGGACAGTTTCAAGCTCCGTCGGCGGATCGAGACTCGACACTTGAGGAGGAGGAGGATCAGAAGTGAGCAGCGATGGCGCTACCATTGTGTATTTTCTCTTTCTTTCTTTTCCCCTATAAAAGAAGGTCTAGGGCCGTTGAAAAGGTGGATTTTAACGGCTGAAAGAAAAAAGCAGCAAACAAACAGAGAGAGATAATAAAAAAAACAGCACATCAAAGAGAGAGACCACACGTACAACAGGAAGAAAGCAAGAAGAAAAGAAAAAAAAAAGAGAAAGCAAGCAAGGTAGCCTTCTCTCTGCGTGGCTATTGACTCCCGAAGCCCCGCCCTTGCAAAGCTCTCATGTTTTCGCTTGTGGCCTAGGTTTCGGAGTCCTAAATTGCACCAAATAAGGCCGAAATACTGCTGAAATTCACTCTCGAAACCCTGCCCTTGCAAAGCTCCCAGTTTTCGCTTGTGGCCTGGTTTAGAGTCATCAAATTGCCATAAACGAAGTCGGAATGCTGCTGAAATTGATTACCGAAACCCCACCCTTGCAAAGCTCTCAGTTTCGCTTGTGGCCTAGGTTTCGGAATCACGAGTTGGCCTAAAAACAAGGCGAAACTCTGGACAAATCTACTCAGAACAACTGCTGGACAATAATACTAATCAAGTAATCAACCCATGGCAACTCAAGTGTTTGATACAAGCAAAACACAAAATTGAAAGTCCCAAACAGTCAAAAATTAAAAAAAAACCCAAAGAGAATAGATTTTCTGCACAAGTTAAATCAGTTCAAACTAACTATGCTCCTGCAAAAAGAAATCATCACGCAGACTCTTTCTCCACTGTTTCAAACAAAAGCACAAAGCATATGCAACCCACCTTTCTCTCCTTGGGTTGTTCTAAACCAAAGCCCCAACATTACAAATTCCAAGCAAAAGAAAGCAAACGGCGGAACCCAGAAAAATCAAATCTTCAGTCAAAAAAAAAAAGTTGATTGAGAATCTGAATTTGGAGGACAAATTACCTAAAAGCTAAGCCAACTAAGTTTGAGGTTTTCGGGAAAAATCGAGCGTACCTTAGCAGTGGCCGCTTCCGGGAAAGCAGTGACTTCGGTCGGGATTTTTGACGAAGCCCTGCTGCGTTCCCCTTCCTCTCCCTTCCTCTCAACTGATTAGAGTCGGGATTTCTCCACCTTTGCTTGAACTTCTCGAGCCCCAATCGACCCTAGTTCGAGAACCCTAAAGTCACAATATGAAAAAAATCAGATGAGCGTGAAAATTGAAACTCAATCGAAGTAGATGAGGAAGACGAGTCTTGCCCTTCTCTGCAAGTCCAATGCTTCTTCGTCGTCGACAGACCCAGGCAGGCGCAATTGGCCCAGATAGCGAACTCGCCGTTGTCGGGGTAGGCGGTGGAGAGCTCCGCAGTGATTAGCGCCGCCGGGATACTCCAGATAAGGGGAAAAACCAGGAACCCTAGGATCCTTAAAAGGGGGCTGGCGACCTGGACGACCAACTCCTCGCCGGATGGGCAACCGGCGACCTCGAAGTAGATGAGGAAGACGAGTGGGATAAGGGTGAGCTTTCTGCCGAGGGAGACGGACGGAGGGGAGCGCCTGGAGTTTGGTGGTTGCCTGGCTGCGTGGTAGACAGAAGAAAAACAAAGAGGAGGTGCGCTTTGAAGAAGAAGTCGTCATGGGGGCAATTTCGTCATTTTACCAAAAAAATTAAAACATTCTTAGGCCATGCACCTCCGTGTGCACCCTCCCCTGTACTTTACCCACTTTTTATCCGTCACATCAGTATAAGAATACTTTTCACATTTTTATCAATTACACCTCACATCCGTGTACACTACTTTTTTAACCTTCACTCGATTTTAATCATTAAAGTTTTATCTTCTAGCTTAACATTATAAATTCAATTAATTGTTAAATTGTTATGTAAGTAATTTTAAATATTATGTAAATGATTTTTTAAATAATTATTGATATTATCAAAATAATATACCACTTTAAAAAACACAAATACACTATTAAATTAATTTTAATATAAAAAATTCACACAAACATATAAAAAAATGGGTGTCTATGGATAGACAAAACTAAGACCGGTTCAAAAATAATTTTTTTACCAACAAACTCACATAAATAGAGGTTTAATTTTCAAAATAAAATGGTTTTAATTTTTAATAACTCTTGAATTGTGTGCCCATGTACACCCACTCCTACACTCCAAAGTGTTGTTTTTTTTTTTTTTTTTTTTTTTTTTTGATAAGGAAATAATTCGAGACCGGAAAGGCCCGGACCTCGAGAGGCCGACAAAGTCGGCAGACGGCAAGCCGTCTAAACATACAACATAGCAAAAATACAACAAGAAAACAGAATAAAGACACCTACTACAACAAAATAACTACGCAAAAAACCCGGAGAACCCCAGACCCAAAGCGCACAAGCGGACACAGGAGCGAGAAGAAAGAGACCCGGCAAGGAGAAGTGAATAGCGAGCGCATAGGACAGCATAGCTGACACGATGTCTCGCCGCCGGAAAGACGGAAAGCAGTAATCCACGTAGGGCAAAGACGACTCCTGGGGAAGTGTGGATCACACGACGTTCCCTCCACCTAGATGAAGGATCTTCGGAGACCACGAACACCACCAACACGATCACTTCGATCAACCAGGGCCGCAGAACTGCTCCTCAACCGAAACTAACCACGAATCCAACAGACAGAACTCCAACCAACCCGAGAAAGTGAAGCGCGACCGCAATAGGACGAAGAGCGCAGAAAACTCCGGAAAACATTTACGCAAGTTATTTTACGTTTTATTATTGTTAACAAAGTTTGAAGACATGGACGAAGACCGCAATTTTCGAATATATATATACGAATATATATATAGTTTTATTTTGCATTTTATATCCAATCGAGAAAAATTAATTAACCGGTTGATTTTTTTTTATTTTTTTTTATTATTATTATTTTGTTAATTTGAACCGGGCTGCTTTGGGCCCAAGGATATGCCTTGGGCCCAAAGAGACGGGCCAAATCAGTCCCAAAATCAGTCCACCCGCGCCCGAGATCAACAGGAGACCAAAAGCCGGTCAGAAAGAGCGCAGCAGAGCCGGAGGCACGAGTGGGACAGTAGAACCAGGCTAGGGGCAACACTGCGCCACCGGAGCCACCATACAAACCCGAGTAAGGGGTGAACAGGACACCGGAGAAGGGTGAGTTCACTGCAGGAGCCGGAGAAGGAAGAAGGGGGCCGACACCGCAAACGACGCCGGAACCAGGGCCGAACCCGGCACAGACGGTGACCAGTCGGAGAGGGGTCCGATGATCAGTAAAAGGAGGTCGAGAGGGCAGCAAGGGCCACCAGCCACCACCGGCGAGAAGGGGGGCCGAGATGGGATTAGAAACCCGAAAGGGCAAAACCAACCACCCAACCGGGAGCGAATCGAACAGATTCAATGGGAGATGAGCCCTCAAAACCAGCAAACAACCGCCAAAATCGACGATTCAAAGGCTCGACAACCAGATCCGGCATCGAGGAGTGTACAAGAAAGCTTGCGAGATCCCGGAGGGGATGGGTTTAGGCTCCCGAAGGAGATTTAAGGCTCCCGTAGGAGATAGAGAAACTCGGCACAAAATCCGGCGACAAGAACCGAAGTCTGGTAGGCGACGACGAGACATACAGTCCGGCCACCACGGAGAGGGCTGATGTTGATGGTGGGCGGCGGCGAGGGAAACACTCCCAAAAGCGAGCGTTTCATATAATTTTGTATGTATTTCGATAAGATTCCACCGACCAATTTGATGGTGATGAGAGAGAGATCTACTCCAAAGTGTTCTTGAATAAGAACTATACAAGGGTGATCTTCAACATTTCTATTTTTTTTAATTACTTTTAATTCTAAGAACACCCCAAAAGTACACCATTGTACATGCCCTTATATCCACCAAAATTATTATTTTTTTAAAAAAAAATCTCAACATCTTTGATCCTCATAACTCATACAATAATCCCTACCTCGTATAAGCCCTTAAAAATAAGCTCCACCTCTTAAAAAAACTCATTGTCAAACTCGCCCTTAAAAATCGTATAGAGCACCAAATTTTGCGGCTGAAATTCGCAAACAAAAAAATATCCCAAAACATACCTAGTTGGGGTCGGAAAGGCTCGACTCGTGCCCCGTTGTCAAGCCGGACTTGCTCCGCCTTCCTTCGTTACAATCGCCCAAAGTCGCAGTCCCAGGGTGATGCGTTGAAGGCTACTGATGTCGAAAAAAGGCAGGTGACTCCTAGGAGAGAGAAGGACACGAGTCGCTGCTTGTCAGTTTTGGAAGGAAGATGTTGAGTGTGCTTTGGTCTCAAATTAATAAAAAAATTTGGGCTTCTAAAAAAACTAAAAAATATAAGGATTATAATTGGCACAAATTAGAAATAGGTTTAACAAAAGTTAAACTCATAAAATTTTTTTGTCAGTTTATTCTAGTAGATCAGTCTTAAAATTGACCTCTAAGTAAAGACGGAGTCAAGACCCTAAATTAAATCTCTCCAAATTTAAATGGTTCTAAAAAGAACTACGTAAAGACTTTATCCTCTTTCATGAGTTATGCAGGAAGTCCGATATTCAAATTCAACATATATTGGATTTAGTCGTCCATCTCAGATTAAATTAAATTTATTTTTTAAAAGAACTACGGATGATTTGATCCCGTTCAAATCCGATACATATGACACTCGACATACCAAATCTAATTGGTTCAACAAATTTTATTTTATTTTATATTTATTTTTTGATTAGGTAAAAATTCGATGGCCATACAGGTCTGGCTCATCGAGAGGCCGACAAAGTCGGTAGACGGCGAACCGTCGAGCATACAATCTAAAATAAACGGTGCAATACAAAGCGACAACTAAAAAACCCCAGACGAACAGACGAACAGACGAACCTAACCAAACAGAGTAGAGAACAACACGGACAAACCCCGGAGCCAAGCGCCACCAAGCGATGACACCGCTGGCCAGCAGTACATCAGGAGTCCCTCCTGTGGGCGATGAAGACGAACCTCCAAGGAAATTTCCGGAATACGGAGTCGCCTCAGTGCACACCGCCACGACCCCAGCCAGATCCGACACCGAACACCAGAGTCCCAACTTAGACTAGGACCGCCACGAACACCTGGAAACGTCGCCGAGAGCCACCCTGTAAATAACGCACCAAAAAACCCTTACGGGAGATTGTCAAGACCCTTACGAGTGGGTTGCTCAGACCCTTACGGGTTTTTTCTCTCTCTAGCTATATTAAATTTACATAAAGCCGTTTCGTGCTATTTTTATTTTTTATTTTTCACAAATCCCCAACCTTGGGCCCGAAGGGACCCAAAGCTTGGTCCCGAAGGACCCAAAGCTTGGGCCCGAAGGACCAAAGGCAAGGAGGAACACCACCAGGGCGGTAGAAAAACAGCGGCGGCGACCAAAGCAGACGTCGGACCACCACGCACCACCACCCGACTAGATCACGAAGGACCAAAGGCAAGGAGGAACACCACCAGGGCGGCAAAAAAGTGGCGGCGATAAGGAGCACTACCACCAACGAACACCGACAAGGAAGAAGGTGGATCACAACCTGGCGGGGCGAAGACACAAGTTGGGGGAAGAACACCGGGCTCCCTCACAAAGACGAAGACCCACGAGCCCAAAGCAAATGGGCACCATGAAGGATCGACAAATCCAATTAGAAAATTGGAGGGTTGAATAGATCAGATTTCTATTGAAATTTTGGGGCAAATTGATAGGTTAGATTTGGGGTTTTTTTTAGGCAAAAATTCTAGAGAGAGGGTGTAACACCCCCTTTTAAATCCCAAGGGAGCGCTACAGCGCCAGTGAATCCGCAGACTTTAATGTCTTTGAATTCACCTGAGGCTTATAGGGACATGCAACCATGCTCCCATAAACAAGATGATAATTTAAGCAAATAAAATAAAATAGGCGGAAGTCAAATAAATATTATAGTTTAAAATATCCGATCATAGTAACATAAAAATACCAAAACCATAAAGTATAAATAACTCCAAAATAGCTAACACCAAAGTAGTATTGCGGAAACTTTAAAGGTTAAAAACTTGTAGTGTAAAGGTTCATAAATGATAGCCCGCTCTTCAACTCTCTCCTGCTCTGCTGCTTGCACTAGACCTGTGGAATATGGTCTGGTGTTTCGTGAGTACGAAGGACACCAGCCATCCAGTAAATAGGATGGTTAGTACAATTAAGACTAGCAAATGATAGGGAAAATGTTCAGACTTTAACCTTACAGTGACCATAAAACGGTATGTCATAGGTTAAGGGAAAGACACGAATATTTAAAGTGGAAACTGGTAAAAAGGCAAACTTTTAAACAAGACTCAGATGATCGTGAGGATCGATGATACGATTAGATAAGGAATTATACCTCGAGTAAGAGTGAAGTATAATATAACTGAATTGATCACCTATTAATAATATCAATAATAACAATAATGTATATATGTAAATATAACACAATATAAAAATGTAGTGACACGGGTCCAGACTCAACTACGACTGCGACCTGAGACTTTGAAGTCTAATAGGGACACGGGTCCAGACTCAACTAGGACTGCGACCTGAGACTTTGAAGTCTAATAAGGACACGGGTCCAGACTCAACTAGGCCTGCGACCTGAGACTATTTGAAGTCTAGATATTCCATGGAACCTTTTAGATTGGGTTTTACACTCTTCCCAACCTGCGAGATAGCCCTCGCACTGACTTTAAGTCAATTCGCACCACGTGAGATGCAGATCTTAACATATCATACATAAGCATCACATGGTGCCTATCTTAACTTATCATACATAACTAGTTTATACTAGGTGATCATAATAACGACATTAAATGAACAAGGACGTACAAGCACGGATATTTCAAAGGATCTTAATATCACATGCTATTAATTTGCATGAAGGAAACAAGCAAGATATCATGCAATTTAGGAAGAAGAAAATGGGCAACATTTTACTTATCTCGGGTTATAAAGCAAATAACA
The DNA here is from genome assembly GCA_037127255.1 of Persicaria tinctoria. NCBI lineage: Eukaryota > Viridiplantae > Streptophyta > Magnoliopsida > Caryophyllales > Polygonaceae > Persicaria > Persicaria tinctoria. Next base: position 5,783,137 of record JBANSL010000010.1, read on the forward strand.
CATTTAATACACATATCACTATAATTAATTTAATAAGTTGCCGATTAATTTATACTCATGCCAAATTATGAATAAGTAGATAAATTACATCAAGCAGACGGATATGCAATTTATCGAAACTGGCAAGGAAATTGGCCACATGGCTGTAACGGCCCGGGATTATGATTCCCAGGTTACGTTTCGAGGGATAAAACCCCCCGTTAGGACCTTGCGCCCCGAGTACAGGTTGAAGGTTTCAAAACTTACTTTAATGTTTTCAAGGGGGGATTTCATACCCAAAATCGAAGGGATCGTTGGAATCCCCGGGGAAGTCCCCTGTACCTGTCGTAATCTAAGCGTGGAAATCAGAAATCATGCGACTAGCGGAAACAAGTATAATACAAAATTGTGCCACGGCAGAGCCGGGTCAAAACGGAGTCAAAAGTATAAAGCCAAAATATAATCAGAGTCCAGTGAAGTCTACACTCCAGCGCTCACTCTCCGCCGACAAAATGACCCGCGCAAATAGGCAAACAGCACCGATAGGATGAACATAGATAATACCTAAAAAAATTGATATGGGGCGGGATCAGATCGATGCCCACTTCTCTGCATCCCAACCATAAGCACACATATACGCTAATCCTAATAAAGATGCTTCTAGATGCATGGCGGAATATTAACACACTAACATGCTCCTAAGATCAAATGCATAATAATAATAAGGCCTTAGCACAGAATACCAAGTGGTATATCCCTCTCCTACCTCCACCCCTTCCGATAGGTGGAGACTGGCCAGCTCGTGAATGCATTCATTCATGATTGGGCGGCACGCATGCCTAACCCGCTCCACAATAAAGCCCGCAGGCATATCATAATAAAAGGAAGTGCATGACTCGATTGACTCAGGGTACCCGATGAGGCTGGGCTACCCTATGACCCTAGCAAAGACTCTAGTTACTTCACAGATAACGGCCGTTCTGTTTACATACGCATAAAGAAATAGGATGCTCAACGTAGATGCAGCCTAGCATGGTACTACATGGCATGCTGATCATGAATGCAACACCTAGTATATCATGCACCTATAGCAGGAAATCACTCTATTCAATCTGAGTAAGCTCCGAAGAGACTTACCTGGTATCGCAGAACAGCAAAAGGCAATCAACCAGGCAATATGAATCCAACACGTCACAGATGATCACCTAACAAGTATAAGTACATGAATGAGTCTATCTCTAAGGCACACAAAGCATAGAATTATCACACATATAACTTCACAACTTAACATAACAACCGTCACATCATCATTTCCATATTATCAACCTTATCTCATAATCTATCATCTCAACTTCTCACAACCATGCTCAACATAATTCTCCAATTCACCAACTTAGGATAATCCCCATTTCATACTTAACCAATTTGCATGCCATCATTTCAAAATCTTACTTAGCATATAATTGCACATCTTCATCATAAACATCTAACATTTAACCACAATAATAAATCACCACAATATCACATATTAAATCTCAAACAACATCTTATATTTTAACCCTAATAATATTACATACTACTTCTAACACCTTTTATTTTAACATCTTTATAAAATATTTATAAAATCCCAACAATATTCATTAAATCAAAACATTCATTTTTAATTTACCAAACCAACCTCACTTTATTAAAATTACCAAAAACCACCCACTTATTTTATAAAAGTCCAACCCGGCCCCCTTGTTTTAATTAAACCAAACCGGGCCCTTCAAAAGTTAGTCCCAAAGAAGCTTCCCATTGGTTTCTTTCAATTCAACGAGCTGGAGGTTTAAAAGAGGAAGGGGGGCCCACGCACACAGGGAGGAAGGAAGGAACGAGGAGGAAGGAAGAGAGCTCACCGAGAGGGCTTCGAAGCTTCGTCGGGATCTCGATGGGCTCGCCGGAGTCTCGATCCGCGCTAGCTCGGCCTAGGACGGAAGAACGGGGGTTAAAGGCGGTGCCTTTCACAGCTCGAAGTCGAATGGAAAGGGAAACGAGCCTTACCGGGGTTCTCGGAGAAAACAGGGAGGAAGGAGAAGGGAAGAGGTGCTGCTCGGCGGCGGTGGTGGCTCCGGCTGCTGCTGGTGGCGACGGCGGCGCTCCGGGGAGGAGGTGGTGCGGCAGTGGTGGAGGTGGCGGTGGTGAGGTGTGGCGGTGGTGAGGTGCGGCGGTGGTGGAAATGGCGTGAGGAAGCTCAAGAACCAGTTTTGGCTTGTGAAATGTCGAGAGAGAGAAGGAGAGAGAAGAGGAAGAATCAACACAAATCTGATTTTTCCAAAGGTCAAATTGCACATAAAAGGTCCATTTTTTTTGTGAAGAGTGAGGTATTGTTTGTTTGCCAAAATAAGGGGGTCAAAGAGTGGGGGAAGGAAAGGAGAGGGTAAGATTTTACTATAATTAGGAGGTGATGAGTTGGATTAGGATAAGGGAAAGCAAAAAGAGAGGGAGGGGAGGTGAGGATAAGATTTTACTATAATTAGGAGGTGATGAGTTGGATTAGGATAAGGGAAAGCAAAAAGAGAGGGAGGGGAGGTGAGGATAAGATTTTACTATAATTAGGAGGTGATGAGTTGGATTAGGATAAGGATTCGGAATATGACGGAATTGAGAGCTCGGGTCGGGGATTTAAATTTCCGCTGATTGATCGTTCAAAACCCGAAATGAAAGACGGAATTGATTTTTAAGTCGGAGAATTTGGGTCGGAATTTATTTTAAATTCATTTTGATTTTCTTTTTCCAAAAATTAATATTTTAAAAATCCGAGCCTTTACATCATCCACCTCTAAAAACAAGTCTCGTCCCCGAGACTAAAATCATTCCAAAGTGGGGATGAAGTTGGAATTGGTGAGTCCAAGGATCACGTCATCGATCCCGTAAGTACCTCACAAGTGCCCCCATGAGATCTCACAGTACCGTCGTCATGATCATAATACTCCCAATCGGTCGTAGTAAGGATGTGGTAGGGGCCCCTACCACACCCCACTCCGACTCCTCAGGCATACCATAACTCAAAACCATCATGACATCTCCGCTAGGTCTTAGCAAGCGATCTACAGGTGCCCCCATACATGCTTGTATCCACTTCGTGGGGCGTCATAATGAAAGCTCGGGTTGGAATAGTTTTCTCAAAATCTATGTCCCTTTTTAAATCACCATTTGATATTCTTTAAATTCGACATTAAACACGGCATTCCCAAACTTCCCAATCATTCTACATCCACCTCTAAAGGCTAATCCCACATTCTCTTCCTAGGTTCCGAGTCAAATCATAATTCCACCATTCAATCTCTAGCATTCCTAATATTTGGTATCATGGGTATAGAAGAATGATCATAATCTCAAGATAAACAGAAGATTATAGCACATCAAAGGCAGTCACATACCATAATATCTAGCACATCATCATATCATCGAGGCTCATCACATCATATCACCAAGGATCTGCACACAACTACCAAGCATAAGCATGCAATCAAAGAGACACCACTAACCAATCCCAACCAACTAACTAGGCATACTCACCGCACTCGAGAGGTCAAGGTAATGTCTACGCTCGGCTCAACATAAGACGCAAGTAGCTCATCTAAGACACCTCCATAGCTAGCCCGAATGCTCTCCTCGGTCTCCCATGTGGCCTCCTCAGGGCTCCTCCTAGACCACTGAACCAAAAGCAAAGGAACCTCCCTGTTCCTAAGCTTCTTGACACGACGATCAAGGACCCTCACCGGACGCTCTACAAAGGTATGGTCAGGCTCAACGTGAAGGTCTGAGTGGTCAAGGACATGACTAGGGTCGGGAATATACTGACGGAGCTGGGAGACATGAAAGACGTCATGGACGCCGGCCAAGGATGGAGGTAAGGCTAAACGGTAGGCTACCACACCGACTCTCTCTAGGATCTCAAATGGGCCAATGAATCTCGGACTCAACTTCCCTTTGATGCCGAACCGTCGAACTCCCCTGGTGGGTGAAACTCGAAGCCATACGTGCGAGCCTACCTCGAACTCAAGCTCGGTCCTCCGTCTATCCGCATACTTCTTCTGTCGATCCTGGGCTACCCTCATATGCTCTCGGATGCGACCAACCTTATCGACTGTCTCTCTGACCATCTCGGGCAACGACAGAACTGTATCTGCAGGCTCGTCCCAGCAAACCGGCGACTTGCATCGCCTCCCATACAAAGCCTCATATGGGGCCATCTCGATCGACGCGTGGTAGCTGTTGTTGTAAGAAAACTCCACTAGCGGTAGATGCTTGACCCAATGGTCACCCCAATCCAAGACGCACGATCGCAACATGTCCTCCAACGTCTGAATCGTCCTCTCGCTCTGGCCATCTGTTTGCGGGTGATAAGCCGTACTGAAATGCAATCTGGAGCCCAAACTCTCCTGAACCTGCTGCCAAAACCTCGAGGTGAAGCGCCCATCTCGATCAGATACGATCCTCTCTGGTACTCCATGAAGCCTCACAATCTGGCGAATGAACTCGTCTGCTAACTTCGAAGCTGGCCATGTCTCCTGAATAGCTATGAAATGGGCCGACTTGGTCAACCTGTCGACCACGACCCAAATAGTGTCAAATCCTCTGACGTCTCGCCTCAGCCCAGTGACGAAATCCATGGAGATATCCGTCCACTTCCACTCTGGAACTGGAAGTGACTGGATGGGTCCTCCCGGCCTCTAGTGATCAATCCGAACCTGCTGGCAACTCTGACATCTGGCCACAAACTCTGTGATGTCTGCTCTCATCCTCTGCCACCAATAACTCCTCCTCAGATCTTGATACATCTTATTCGTCCCTGGATGGACAGAATAAGGGGTGGAGTGAGCCTCCTGCATGATCCTCTGCCTCAAATCTGACGTCGAGGGAACTACAACTCTGCCCTGGAAGGTCAGCATCCCGTCTGCTCTCTCTGCAAGCTCTCTGAATCTGCCCTGAGCCATCCGCTCTCTCAGAACTGCAATCTCTGGACAATCTGCCTGGCCCTGCCGAATCTCTGCTGACAACTCTGCCTGCACCTCTAAGAACGACAACTGCCCGCGGTGTCGCTGAATCCACACCTCAAAGCAGCATCTCAACAGATCTCTCTGCAAGTCTCGCTGAGCTGTAAGCCTCTCAACGGCCACCTCATGATGAGTCTTCCTACTCAACGCATCTGCCACTACATTGGCCTTCCCTGGATGATAGACTATGTCCAAGTCATAGTCCTTCAGAAGCTCCAACCATCGTCTCTGACGCATGTTGAGCTCCTTCTGTGTGAAAATGTACTTCAAGCTCTTGTGATCCGTCATCACCTTGCAAGAAGTACCATATAGATAATGTCTCCAGATCTTCAGAGCGTGAATCACGGCTGCCAACTCCAAATCATGGATGGGGTAAGACACCTCTGGAGGCTTCAACTGACGTGAAGCATAAGCGATGACCCGATCTCTCTGATGCAGAACACAACCCAAGCCGGAATGCGAAGCGTCTGTGTAGATAACGAAGTCCTCTGTCCCATCTGGCAGAGCTAACACCGGAGCAGTCGTCAACTTCTGCTTCAGAAGCTCAAAGCTGGCCTGACAATCTGAACTCCACTCGAAGGGGACGTCCTTCTTCAGCAGCTGCGTCATCGGTCTAGCAATACTCGAGAAACCCTGGACGAACCTCCTGTAGTAACTAGCCAATCCCAGGAATGAGCGGATATCTCTGACGTTCTTGGGCACCTCCCAAGCAACGATGGCATCAATCTTTGCCGGATCCACGGCAACTCCCTCAGCTGAAATAACGTGGCCTAAGAAAGCCACCTCTGTGAGCCAGAACTCACACTTGTTGTACTTCCCATACAGCTGATGCTTCCTCAGCGTCTCTAGCACAATCCTCAAATGCTCCTCGTGCTCCTCTCTACTCCTCGAGTAGACTAAGATGTCATCGATGAAGACGACGACGAACTTGTCCAAGAAGTCGATGAACACTCGGTTCATGAGCTCCATGAACGCGGCTGGTGCATTGGTCAGCCCAAACGGCATGACCACGAACTCGTAGTGACCATAGCGGGTCCGAAAAGCGGTCTTCGGAACATCCTCTGGCTTCACCCTGAGCTGATGATAGCCCGACCTCAAGTCGATCTTCGAGAAGACCAAGGCGCCCTGCAGCTGATCCATCAGATCATCAATCCGGGGAAGAGGATAACGGTTCTTCACCGTCGCCCGGTTCAGCTCCCGATAATCGATGCGCAGTCTCAGCGACCCATCCTTCTTCTTGACGAATAGCACTGGTGCTCCCCAAGGCGATGCACTAGGCCGAATGTAGCCCTTCTCAGCTAGCTCCTCTAGCTGAGCCTTCAGCTCGGCCATCTCCGTCGGTGCCATGCGATAAGGGACTCGCGAGATAGGCCTGGTGCCTGGCTCCAACTCAATCGCAAAGTCGACCTCTCTCGGCGGGGGAAGTCCTGGCAGCTCCTCTGGAAACACATCTGCGAAGTCTCTGACAACGGGAACATCCGATATACTGGGGTGTATGCGATCCACCTCTAAAGCATAACACCAATACCCGACGCAACCCTGGTCTAAAAGTCTGGCGGCTCTGACTACGCTGATGAGTGATCCATTCCTCTTAGGGTCGCTCCCCCAAACCTGGTGCTCAGTCCCGTCAGATGCCAAAATCGACACTGTCCTCGTCCGCAAGTTGATGATAGCCCCGTAGTGGTCCATGAAGTCCATACCCAAGATGAGATCGTCCATCCTCAATGGCATAACTATAAGGTCGGTAGGCCACTCTCGCTCACCTATCCGAATGGGGCACCCTAAAATCTCACGACTCGTCCTAACCTTGGCCCCATCCGCCAGACCAATAGTAAGGGGTGAACCACTCGTGCAGCTCAGGCTCAGCCTGGCCACGCACGCCTCTGCTATGAAGCAGTGAGTCGCACCAGTGTCAAACAAGATAGATAGGCACTCATCATGGAAGAATATCGTACCTGCGGAAGTCGGGGCTGAGCGGTCATCAGCATGCATCTGAAATACGCGGGGCGGTGGGGGTAATCCTGGTCCTCGACCTCCCGAACTCTGACCACGATCATACCCTGACCCTGACGGTCCTGCAAAAGATGATCCACGACCCTGACCTGACCCAGATGGTCCTCTACCTCCACGTCCAGAACCTCTACCTCCTCTACCTCCGCCTCGGCCTCTGCCGGAAGGGTCACCTCGTCCCTGGCCCTGGGGATATGTCAGCAGTGGTGGCTGAGGAGCCGCAAGAAGTCTCGGTGGCTGTGCAGTAGCTGGAGCTCCACGACTCTGAGGGCATGTAGCAGCTCGGTGCCCCATAGTACCACAGGTGTAGCAGACAGTCGAACGGTCTGGGCAAGAAGCAATGAAGTGGCCCCTCCCGAAACATCCATGGCAGGTCCTCACTCTGGCATCTCCTCCATAAGCAGTCTGAACTGGGGGTGCTCTCTGTGCAGCTCCGTAATATCCTCCTCTAAACGCTCCTCTCCTAGATCTGTCATCTCCACGGGTGTCGGCTGGACGCGCCCTCTTCGCATCAGGGCGAACAGTAGAGTAGGAAGTCTCACACAGAATCCTCTGCTGATCGTACATAAGGATGACCTCCAGAAATCGGTCAAAGCTGACAGCTCCCAAGCTGGACGCATGCAGAAGTACAGGAGGCGGCAATCTCATAGACAGCATACGGATCCGACTCTCGTCTGATGGACATAGGTGATCGCAGTATATCAGCTCGCTCTTGAACTGGCGAACGATAGCAGCTACAGAAGCCGACCGGTCACAGGTGCCGCGCATAAAAGATACCTCCCTAGCCATCTGTATCCCTGGTGGACGGTACTCCCTCAGCATCATGGATCTGAAATCGTCATAGGTCCACTCGGTCCGCTCCTTCTTGCAGCCAAACCATCTGGCATTCGCGTCCTCCCGTAGAAGTCCGGCAGCAAGTCTCTGTCTCTCAGAGTCAGGTACAGCAACATGGTCAAATAACCCCTCCATATCACGCAACCATCTCTCAACGTCATCTCCGACGCCTCCCGCGAAGGTCGGCGGGCTACACTGAGCAAACCTCTTGACCCAATCGATGCGCTTCTCAGGGCACGCATCGACCACAGGCTCGGCTGGCTGCTGAACTGGGACCTCTGGCGTCGGCGCCGTAGATCGAGCCCCTCCACGTAGCTCGCTCAGAATATCATGAAGCGCTGACTCTAGCTGCCCAATCCTAGTCTCTGGGGAAGCTGGCACCCGGTCATCAACTCGCGGTGGCGAAACTCGCCCCTCGGTACCCTCAGCGGCAACTCGACGAGGGCGTCCCCGGCCGCGACGCGCCCTACCCCCACGCCCATCTAAGCCACGTCTCGGATCAACCATACTTGCTACATAACAATAATTATATCACTCAGCACAGAAGCACTCAACGATTCAATGGGACCCTCTTCAAGGAGGATCGCCCTCGGGCCCAATTGAATTTAAGACAAACAAGCACAGAGACGATCTATGTCGCCCTTCGGGGGACGACTAACCGGAGGGGCAAATACCTCACGGTCTCCTAACCCATTTTACTCCAACCCTCGAGTTCCTTGGAGTCTTCACAACCCATCTGTAAAAGAAGCTAGTATTTTGCCTACCTTCCCCGAATTCTACATCCATAAGGGATGCCTATCGCATAGTCTCTACCCCACGAGATTGCCATTCATAATTGATTAATTTATGCTTATGTCCAATTAAATTCATTTTGCCCCTTGAAAACAATTTGAAAATCATTTGAAAACAATTTGAAAATCTTGGGCCATTTTCAAAACCACTTCAACCTATCATACTCGGATTGCAAAACCTCAGCTCTGATACCACCTTTGTAACGGCCCGGGATTATGATTCCCAGGTTACGTTTCGAGGGATAAAACCCCCCGTTAGGACCTTGCGCCCCGAGTACAGGTTGAAGGTTTCAAAACTTACTTTAATGTTTTCAAGGGGGGATTTCATACCCAAAATCGAAGGGATCGTTGGAATCCCCGGGGAAGTCCCCTGTACCTGTCGTAATCTAAGCGTGGAAATCAGAAATCATGCGACTAGCGGAAACAAGTATAATACAAAATTGTGCCACGGCAGAGCCGGGTCAAAACGGAGTCAAAAGTATAAAGCCAAAATATAATCAGAGTCCAGTGAAGTCTACACTCCAGCGCTCACTCTCCGCCGACAAAATGACCCGCGCAAATAAGCAAACAGCACCGATAGGATGAACATAGATAATACCTAAAAAAATTGATATGGGGCGGGATCAGATCGATGCCCACTTCTCTGCATCCCAACCATAAGCACACATATACGCTAATCCTAATAAAGATGCTTCTAGATGCATGGCGGAATATTAACACACTAACATGCTCCTAAGATCAAATGCATAATAATAATAAGGCCTTAGCACAGAATACCAAGTGGTATATCCCTCTCCTACCTCCACCCCTTCCGATAGGTGGAGACTGACCAGCTCGTGAATGCATTCATTCATGATTGGGCGGCACGCATGCCTAACCCGCTCCACAATAAAGCCCGCAGGCATATCATAATAAAAGGAAGTGCATGACTCGATTGACTCAGGGTACCCGATGAGGCTGGGCTACCCTATGACCCTAGCAAAGACTCTAGTTACTTCACAGATAACGGCCGTTCTGTTTACATACGCATAAAGAAATAGGATGCTCAACGTAGATGCAGCCTAGCATGGTACTACATGGCATGCTGATCATGAATGCAACACCTAGTATATCATGCACCTATAGCAGGGAATCACTCTATTCAATCTGAGTAAGCTCCGAAGAGACTTACCTGGTATCGCAGAACAGCAAAAGGCAATCAACCAGGCAATATGAATCCAACACGTCACAGATGATCACCTAACAAGTATAAGTACATGAATGAGTCTATCTCTAAGGCACACAAAGCATAGAATTATCACACATATAACTTCACAACTTAACATAACAACCGTCACATCATCATTTCCATATTATCAACCTTATCTCATAATCTATCATCTCAACTTCTCACAACCATGCTCAACATAATTCTCCAATTCACCAACTTAGGATAATCCCCATTTCATACTTAACCAATTTGCATGCCATCATTTCAAAATCTTACTTAGCATATAATTGCACATCTTCATCATAAACATCTAACATTTAACCACAATAATAAATCACCACAATATCACATATTAAATCTCAAACAACATCTTATATTTTAACCCTAATAATATTACATACTACTTCTAACACCTTTTATTTTAACATCTTTATAAAATATTTATAAAATCCCAACAATATTCATTAAATCAAAACATTCATTTTTAATTTACCAAACCAACCTCACTTTATTAAAATTACCAAAAACCACCCACTTATTTTATAAAAGTCCAACCCGGCCCCCTTGTTTTAATTAAACCAAACCGGGCCCTTCAAAAGTTAGTCCCAAAGAAGCTTCCCATTGGTTTCTTTCAATTCAACGAGCTGGAGGTTTAAAAGAGGAAGGGGGGCCCACGCACACAGGGAGGAAGGAAGGAACGAGGAGGAAGGAAGAGAGCTCACCGAGAGGGCTTCGAAGCTTCGTCGGGATCTCGATGGGCTCGCCGGAGTCTCGATCCGCGCTAGCTCGGCCTAGGACGGAAGAACGGGGGTTAAAGGCGGTGCCTTTCACAGCTCGAAGTCGAATGGAAAGGGAAACGAGCCTTACCGGGGTTCTCGGAGAAAACAGGGAGGAAGGAGAAGGGAAGAGGTGCTGCTCGGCGGCGGTGGTGGCTCCGGCTGCTGCTGGTGGCGACGGCGGCGCTCCGGGGAGGAGGTGGTGCGGCAGTGGTGGAGGTGGCGGTGGTGAGGTGCGGCGGTGGTGGAAATGGCGTGAGGAAGCTCAAGAACCAGTTTTGGCTTGTGAAATGTCGAGAGAGAGAAGGAGAGAGAAGAGGAAGAATCAACACAAATCTGATTTTTCCAAAGGTCAAATTGCACATAAAAGGTCCATTTTTTTTGTGAAGAGTGAGGTATTGTTTGTTTGCCAAAATAAGGGGGTCAAAGAGTGGGGGAAGGAAAGGAGAGGGTAAGATTTTACTATAATTAGGAGGTGATGAGTTGGATTAGGATAAGGGAAAGCAAAAAGAGAGGGAGGGGAGGTGAGGATAAGATTTTACTATAATTAGGAGGTGATGAGTTGGATTAGGATAAGGGAAAGCAAAAAGAGAGGGAGGGGAGGTGAGGATAAGATTTTACTATAATTAGGAGGTGATGAGTTGGATTAGGATAAGGATTCGGAATATGACGGAATTGAGAGCTCGGGTCGGGGATTTAAATTTCCGCTGATTGATCGTTCAAAACCCGAAATGAAAGACGGAATTGATTTTTAAGTCGGAGAATTTGGGTCGGAATTTATTTTAAATTCATTTTGATTTTCTTTTTCCAAAAATTAATATTTTAAAAATCCGAGCCTTTACAATGGCCGCATTCGACACGGAAGAATTTAAAAGGCACAACAAAAGACTCACGAAACACGCAAAGGGCGTTTGAACGAAATCACTTGCCTTAACCTTCGATGATCAGCTGATGACAGCAATGCGAGATTTTAGCACCTATTGAATCCAACGGAAAAAGGAACATTAATATTGATATTTTATAAAATTAACTTTACTTAACTCAATTTAAAATTGAATTAATTCTATAAAGTTAAAATCTATACCAATATGAATTCCTCGGGAAGCGGGATCCGGCGTGGGTGCTTCGAGATTTCTTGTTGTCGCTGAAACGGGCAAGAATCGAATAATTTCGAAACATTGGCCGCTTAACTTAATAAATAATTAATTTAGGGCCAGAAACGGAAATAGTATAAAAAGAGGGACGTTTCTGTAATTTCTATAAAAGAAATTAAAAAATCTTTCTTTCTCCCTGGAACTCACACGTACAGATGAAGAAGAAGACGATCTTCCCTCGGCGGCGATGGCTCCCGGCAGGCGGCGATTGGAAGCGGCGAAGGCGAGGCTCGGCGCGACGATTGGCAGCAACAGTCGACGGCGGAGGCTGGTGGAAACAATCGAAGACGATGGGTGCGGCAATCGGAGACAATTGCAGCGAGGGCGAGGGGCCGACGGCGCGGCAATCGGCGTTCTCCGGGGTGGTCTCGATCTGGGAGGTGGTTGGCGACGATCGGAGGCTGCAATCGGAGTGAAAGCAGCGGCGATCGGAGGCAAGCGGATGGGTTCGGTCTTGGCTGCTCGTGGGCGCGCTTCCGGGCAAGGGCTGCGACTGCAGTTCCGGAAGCGGTTCTTCGTGAGTGTGCTCCGGCCGAGAGCTGGGCAACGGTGGTGGTCTGCGGAGTCGCCGGCGGCTCACGGCTCGCTGCTCGGTTGCCGGTGGTGGTGATTGAACAGGGGGATGGTGATGCGGCAATGGTGATGCGTGAGGGAGGAGATGAATAGGAGACGGGGGAGGCGGGTTTGTTTTGTGAGTGGTGTAAGTGTAACCTAGATTTAACGCGTATCCCGGTTGAATTAGGTTAGATAAAAGATGGATTTTTTATTTTTTGGATTAAGAATCAATTAAATAGAGATTAAGGAAAAGAAATAAAAGAATCGGATAACGATGGAGATAGAAGATAAATTTCTCCACTATAGCGGAATGAATATTGTTTAATTTAATTTCATAAATTAAATAATAGGGATATTTAGAAGATTTATGTAATTAAATCCATCCTATACTATTTCTCTTTAGAATAATTTAATTATTCTAATTCATACCATATACTTTATGTGAATTTATTAAATGTCCAAATTCACAAGATATACTATAGTTAAATATAATATAGATTGATTTAATTAAATAAAAATAAGAAATAGCCCAAAAATAATTTGGGATATTTCAGAGGGCAGAGCCCATCTCTCTAGAATTTGGTTCAACAAATTATTTGTTTGTGGTTCACCTTGTCGCGTCTTGCTCTAATCCATCTGCAGTATATCCCCTTTTCTTTCCTAAATTGGGGTTTTTCGGTTTGTCACTATTATATTAATTATGTATTTTGTTTCATAGCGAATTTTATATATATAAGTTGCATCAGATGATTTGGGTGGTGGTGAATGGTGATAATCATATTTTTATCTGACGTAAAGTTTTCGCGATTTCTATTTCACTTAATGTTTACGAGGTGGGAGGGTATTTGACGTGAGAAATTACATAAGTATTGGAAAGTTATAGGAAGTTGCTTAATGTGAGAAGTTACGTAAGTAGTGAAAGTGATGATTTATATTAAGTAGTGGGAGGTTACGTAATTAGCTATAGGTTATTATAAGAAAGTTGCTTAATGTGAGAGGTTACGGAAGTAGTGAAAAGTTAATATTTGTGTAATTAGTGGGAAGTTAGTGGAAGTTACTTAATGTGGGAGGTTAATTACATAACCATTCCGGAATGGCTCACCGGAAAGAACTTGTGGGTAGTACTCATAGGTCCCCGGTTCGAACCCCGGAACGACCGCTTTTTATTTACCTATTCAGGGAGGTTAATTACATAAGTAGTGGGAAGTTATAAGTTGTGAAAATAATGAGAATTTATGTTAAGTAGTATGGGGTTACATGAGTAGTGGGAGATTATTAGGAACTTATGAAGTTGCTTAATGTTGGAGGCCGGTTATATAAGTAGTGGGAAGTTACATTACATAGTAGGAAGTTACGTAAATAGCGGGAAGTTATCGGAAGTTATTTAATGTAAGGGGTTATGTAAATAGTAGGAAGTTATTGGAAGGGAGGTTATGTAAGTAGTGGGAAGCTATGAGTAATGAAAATAGTGAGAATTTATACGAAGTATTAAGTAGTGGGATGCTACGTAAGCAGTGAGAATCCAGTTATTAGAAAATTGCTTAATGCGAGAGGTTACATGAGACGTAGTGGAAAGTTATTAGTAGTGAAAATAGTGAAAAGTTGCATTAAGTAGCGGGAAGTTGATTAGTATAGTGATTCGAATTATAACAATTATCAGTTACAATCGTTTTCCTATAACTCTAATCCTTTTTTTAAGCCTCTATAAATTGTAAGAGTGATGTGGTATAAACTAACCCAAGAATAGTGTAGCCTAAACCAACCTCGCAAGAATACAAGATCAATTGTGGGTATCGGTCGCGGAGATTATATAGATGTATCAATCGTTATCTAGAACTAATAAGCTAAGCCAAGAAAGAGGGATTTGATTTTCAACTAAACTAAGGAAAAAAAGCAAAGATTGTGAAGAAAATATATATATGAGAAGTAATTCCAGGGTTAAGGATTCCCACGACAATGCCACGACGAATTCAACCCGATATTCACTCGAACTTCATCTTCTTAATTAATGTAGTATGTCAAATTGAAAGTAAATTATCTAAAGTCATCACTACTCGGCTGTCGCATGTTGTAGTAATTGTGTCTAAATTAACCAAATCTAGACCTTTAAGTTCATTACAGACCTTAAGAGAAAATCAATTAAACTTTCGTTGTCGGTGTTCTGCCTAACCGATTCACACCTAAGAATCTACGATAATTTATTAATCCTCAAGAGTAATCAACAATTGTTTAAATGTCACAATAACAATTTTTTACTCCTCAAGTTGAGTCATAGGGTTTGATACGGGGTTAGCCGTAGGTTGGTCCGATCTTCGACAACAAGCAAGAAACTGGAGAAAGACTCAAAGAAACGCAGCAAGACTCAGAAACCAAATCTGACGCAGCAAAGAAAGCTTTAAGAAACGCAAGAAAGATGCAAGATTTATGCAAGACTCGACAAGAAACACCAAGAACAGATTGTAATTGATGTCGACAACAAAGTAAGACACAAGACTCGACAAATCAGTAGCAAGACTCGAAATTTAATAGTAAAGATGGAAAGACTCGACCTGATAAGGACCGAAACGATCTATATAGAACAAGATAGAGACTCCAGGCTTCCGTAGAAGGTAGGAATCAATATCAATGACTATATAACCCGCCTCTGCAACCATACACAACCAAGCGGACAACTTGGAGGCACAAGGAGGGGGCTTGTGGATACTAGGATCACCAAGTCTTGCGAAGTTGATGAACGGCAAAGCAAACCAAGCTGAGATTACCAATCGATGATCAACGAGCACAACTCTAGTTGGATCAACAACACTCAAACGTGTATACGCTCTATATGAGAGAATTGTATTCATAAAAGTTCCAATCTGATTTAATGAAAGATATTCGGCATATATAGCTTTTACAAGGGCTGGATGGCCGAAAATAATAATAATAAAAATAATCTAATAACTTAATGGGCTTAATTAATGAAATAACACCTAAAGACATAAGTAAATAAGGTCTCTAAAAATAATAACTAGAAAAGCCCAATTCAGCCCAATAGAAGTCTTAAGCTGAAAATGGGAAATAACACTTAGAATAATTCGGCCCAAGCTGTTCTAAGGTGGCTCGGCCTCCATTTGTACTCCAATGCACATGTATGTCTTCAATGTTGGCTCGGAGAGTTGAACCTTGCTCGAGAACAAAGCATGACTCACAACGCTGAATGAGTCTCTCTGAAGCTTCTTAGCACGAGCTCGAGTCATTGGTCCTTCTCCAAGAATGATGGGTGTGTCTGGAGCTGTAGAAGATGGTCCCGCATCAGGGTTCCAATGGAAACAACCCCCCTTTCGGGTTCATGAATTCTATCCAAGTATCCAATTTCAATTCGCATTAGTAGCATCTTGAATCTAAAAAGGATTCTAATCAATTGATGTCAATTAAGTTAAGCAACTAGGATCAAATCAATTAATTTATAAAATTCAGACCAAGCAAACATCGAAATCAAACAATTCGTGACATTGTCGGGTTCACCCTAACCCTAGAACGAATAATTTAGCCAAGCATGGAATAATTCATCATCACATCCATAAATTGAAATATGGAAATTGATAGAAAAGAGAAGATTAAAGGGAAAATGCCAATCTTGAATTGAAACAATGAGAATCTCCAAGGAATTCTTCACAAAGTTCCGAAATCCAACTCCACAAAAGGTCTTGAAATTGAACGTTAAAACTAGGGTTTTCGAGAGAGTCTAAAAGATGTGTTTTCGACCCTTATACAGTCTAGGGCAACCTAATAATATAATAATATTAAACCCCTAAAATAATAATAAAACAATGTCAAAAGGATCCATGCCAAAAATCGCGAATTATGTCTGAACTGTAAGGTACGGTGCACGCCCGCACGCCTCATGTGCATGCCCGCGCGTAGGGCTGGGCATCCGGTCTGGACCGGACCGGACATTCCGGTCCCGGTCCGATCCGATGGACCGGAATTTTCAGAAACTTGGACCGCGGATCGGACCGGGACCGAGATACATGGTCCCGGGTTTTCCGGTCCGTGGACCGTTAGGACCGTTTAGACCGGAAAACTAAATCTGAAAATTCTTTTTCTTTTTTTTTTCTAAAATCTGAAAATTCAAGATGTACAATTGAAATTCCTCCTAGATCTAGATCTGAAAATTGAAATTGCTCCTACAACCTGTACACAAAACAAGATCTGAAATTTTTTGTATTTGTACTTCGATAGTTCGATTTGAAATTTCTAATCAATACACCAAGATCTGAAAAATAAAGAGTGAAGAGAGAGGTCAACGGTTGGGTGGTGGCGATGGCGAGAGAGTTGAGTTGTTGCTTTGGGCGAGACCGCGGGATGGAGGTTCTGCTCTCTGCGAGAGTGTAAGGTTGTGAGCGGACGTGAACAATGAGACAAGAGGGGGGAGAGATGCCTACACGATAACTGATGATTGACGGGGATCAGGCGAGGGCGGCGGCGAGGACGGTGGCAATGGGCGGCAACGACTGGGCGAGTGAGTCTGAGAGAGTGAGAAAGCTGCGATAAACTCTTGTTGGGCGAAGAGAGACTGAGAGGGATCTTGAAACGGAGAGTCAGAGAGATCAAGATTAGGGATTAGTTGTTCAGGGCCGGCGCACTGAGCTATGAGCTTTAAAAGAAAGAAAGAAAGAGGCACGAGGGAGAGGGATGGATTAAAGAAGTACGCAATACGCTACTCAACTTTAGCCCAAGTACCAACATATATATTTTTTTAAAAAAAATGATACGGATTCCGGTCCAATTCCGGTCTGGTCCCGGGTTTGGACCGGAACCCGGAATTTAGAAAATCTTGGATCGTGGACCAGACCGTATTATCCCGATCCGATCCAAAGACCGTAAATTCCGGTCTGATCCCGGTCCGATTCCGGTCTGATCCACATTTTGCCCAGCCCTACCCGCGCGGAATGAGCACACACCTGCGCACTCTCCTTCTGTTGGTTTGTTTCTCTGATCGGGCTTCTGCACGCCCGTTCGGCCAAGGTGCACGTCCGTGCACTTCTGTTCTGCAGCGAAGCCTAGGATGGACGGTCGCCTTGCTCCTTATGCTTTTGCTTCCTCGCTTCTTATCCTCGTTTCCTCGTGCATTATTTCTGCTCGACTCTTTTTAGCTTTTGTACCCATCTCAAATGCCCTCTAGCGATCTCCGTTTAGCTTCCGAAAACTCCTGAAAACACAACCATAAAGACAGTAGATCTCTATCCTATAAATTAAACGAAAAACCTCTAAAAACACATAAACCACATGATAAAAAACACAAACCTATGCTAAATGCTTGTCCTAAATAATGTAAAATATGATGACATCAAAGAGCCACATTTGTTCCGGATATTTCAACACACAAGTTCTTCGAGTGGAAAGGTAACATAATAACTTATATGACTTCTTAATAAGAAGGGAAAACTAATTAAAATACCACCACCTTTGAGGGTATGGTAAAAATATACCCTCAACTTTAAAATGTAATAAAAATATCCCGACCTTTGAAGGTAGTGGTAATATATTACCACGGGTTTTCTCACACGAGTAAAAATGCTGACAAGGCAGCCTACATGGATTTGTTTTACAAGATAGCCTACGTGGAAGCCTTTTTTACAAATTAAAACTAGAATTGAATTTTCTTGAACGGTTTTCTTAAGAAAAAATAAACCGATAATAAAATTAAACCCGAAAAAACAAAATTGATTTAACCAAGCAACTAATCCGGTCAAAATTGCCTCAAATTAACACAAACACGAATATTCCTAACACCAAACCGACAACACCACCACCACCACCACCACCACCACCACCACCACCACCACCACCAACAACAACAACAACAACGACGACGACGACGACGAAGAAGAAGAAGAAGAAGAGGGGAAAAACAAAACTTACTCAACCAAGTCCGTGAACGAATCAAAGAGGAAGAAGATGTGAGAGAGATAGCTCAAGATAGGCGACCACGAGGGCGGAAGACTGTCATTGAAAAGGAACCATGAACTGCCTAGAAGATCTGGAAGACATCTCAAGAGGCGACCACAAAAAAAGATAAAAGGGAGGAAAAGGCGTTGGGTATGAACCTGATCCAACTCTCTATTTTTTTCCTAAGGAAACCATTCAAGAAAACCCTTGTCTAAAAAAATTCACGCAAGTTGCCTTGTCGTCATTTTTGACCCGTGAGAAAACCAGTGGTAATATATTACCACTACCCTCAAAGGTCGGGATATTTTTATTACATTTGAAAGTCGAGGATATATTTTTACCATACCCCCAAAGGTGATATTTTAATTAGTTTTCCCTAATAAGAATAATACTGAATTTCTAGTCCTATTAACATTTATTTATCACTCTTCTTGTGACTTGTATTGTAGCTCATGCTAACTATACATTTTTCAGTTTGCATAGAGGGATATTATTCAATTCAAATTTTATTTTTTAATTGTTCATTCAATTTATATTGCTTAATCTTAAGTACGTCTATTTATTTGTTGTTCTCGTGTCTCTACTATCCTCACTAGGTACGTTCTAAATGATGGCATGCTTCTAGGCAGAATTTGGAAATTACGGAGCATGATTATTCTCATTTGGACAACATCAATCATTTCCATCTTCTAAGGTTGTGGACGGAATTAACTTTGTAATTATGGATGAAAGGACAATTTTCTTTTCTATATACCGCTCATAAAAAAAAAGTCATCCCATATATTTTAGGTTTAATTTGGTGAATATCCATTTTTCATGTCAAAATTAAGTAAATGTCCACTTTTTTACAAAATTAAGTAAATGTCCATTTTTTTCAAAAATACCCCTCCTTCCCCATCTCTAACCCTTCCTCCTTCCCATTTGACCATTTTTAATTTTAACATTGACTAGTCAACATTGACCATTACGGTCAACGCCTGCATTTGATGACAATTATTTGGTGACAGTTGAGTATATTTTTCTGGTGACAGTTAAATATGACAATTATTTTGGTGACAATTGATTTTTTGTGACATTTTATTTTTTCCGGTGACAATTAGGGGAAAATCTTTTCTAGTGACAATTGATTTTCTTTTTTTCTTGTGATAATTGTTGGTGACAAAAAAAATTGAGTGACAATTGATTTTCTTCCAGTGACAGTTGCCAGTAACACTTTTTCTCGGTGACAACTGGGGTTTTTCTGCTAATAGATGTTTTCTTGATGACAATTGTTGGTGACAACTATTAATGACAGGGTTGATGACAATATATTGTCACCATGATATTGTAACCTTAAAAAAAATGTCACCATAACATTATACATCACCAAGACATTGTCACCAACTATAGAACACTGTTTTCATATTGTTTAATCAACCGTATTGTCACCAACTTATAAAAAACATTGTCACCAACCTCTTTTCAATAATTCATTGACGCCAACAATAAAACAGTGTAACCAACCTATTTTCATCAAGCTTTGGTCAATAATCTACTGTCACCAATTAGAAAACTTTGTCACCAATCTAGTGTCAACCACCTATTTTTAGAAATTAATCGTCACCAACGACAAAACAGTGTCACCAACCAATTTTCACCAACTACAAAGCACTTTCATCAAACTAAAATATTTACAATGCTAATGTTATCACATTTGTCATCTAATATTAACGCATTTTTGTTACGAAACTGAAACCCTAGAACTAGGGGAGCATAGACCCTAGAGGGGCTAAACTTGAGCAAACGAATAATTCGATATACAATACTATAATGACATCACATTTTTCATCTAATATTAACGCATTTTTGTTCAATAATAACTCTAAGTAGATGAAATTTGATGTAAAGTTTAACTTTGTAATACTTAATTGTCAAACTACAAAATATTGTCACCAACCTATTGTCAACAACTATGAAACACTGTCATCAAATTATTTTCACAAACAAGTGAACACTGTCACCAAACATTGTCACAAACCAATTGTCACCAACTTAAAAACATTGCCACCAATCTATTATCCCTAAATAGAGAACATTATCACCACCCTCTATTGTCACCAACCTACTTTAGTAATCTGTTGTCACCAACAATAAAATAGTGTCATCAACCTATTGTCATCAAAATATTATTTCAACAAATATTTGTCACCAAGAACATGTAATAAAAAAAAATGTCATCCACATATTAAATATCACAGGTAGTAATCTATTGTCACCAATGACAAAACATTATACCGTAGAGTGACTAAAACTAAGCAAACAATAATATGTTGTCACCAATGACAAAATACTGTCACCAAACTGAAACTCCATCCTTAATCATTCAACAAAAGTTGATCTAGATTCAAGTTGTCATTGAAGATTCCGTAGGCTTTAGCTACATAAATTTCTAACTTAAACAAGCAATGATAATCTTGTTTTATTGCAATTTCTCTAACCAAAATGGGCCTGCAATTCCACAAATTGAACAAAACCACAAATTGAACAAAACCAGGCTCCCGTTGTTGGCACCGCTGAGACGAGGCATCGCGTGTACCGCCGAAGAAGATCCTCCTCGCGAAAGATTAGCTAGCTCCTTCTCAACGTCACAATTTTTGAATAATTTTCTTGAATGTATCTGAATATGCGAACAAAAGGAAACAATATATCAAAACAAACAAGCAATGATAAACACTTGAAATTGAACAACCTATAAAGTAAGAATCGTCACCAAAACAAAAAATTGTCACCAAAACAAATAAGCAATGATAAACACTTGAAATTGAACAACCTATAAAGTAAGAATTGTCACCAAACAAACAATTGTCACCAAAACAAACAAAGCAATGATAAACACTTGAAATTGAACAACCAATAAAGTAAGAATTGTCACCAAACAAACAATTGTCACCAAAACAAACAAGCAATGATAAACACTTGAAATTGAACAACCTATAAAGTAAGAATTGTCCACAAACAAACAATTGTCACCAAAACAAACAAGCAATGACAAACTCTTGAAATTGAACAACTTATAAAGTAAGAACGAATTAGATTTATCAATAAGAACACTAACCTGGATTATCCATTTGAAGTAGATAGAAACACACAAACCCTAAAAAAACATAAACAAATTGTCATCAGATCAATGTATTCACACAAATATCCGCAACTGGTGTCCCAAATCATAAAATTAACATCTCAAAATGATCACAGTTAACAAATTGTCACCAGAGATTAAACAAATTGACATATTTTGCAAGTTTAACAAATTGTCACCAAACATGCTAGGTTTGTTTTTCCAAATCCGAATCAAACTTGTTTGTTGGACACAAATTTTCAAATATGCAATCGGAGAACAAAGGAGGTTTGAGGCTGAGAAATTAGCCCCCTGGCGACACCTATGGCGGCTCGGTTCCAGATTCATGCTGGACGCATTCAGAACGCAGACATGGACTGGTTTTTGCCTGTTTCGAACTCTTACCTTCCTCTCCATATTGAACAGAAGAAAGAGTGCAGAAAATCCAAGGAAAATGAAAGTTGAAAAGAGGCCATTAACAGGAAACAAGCGGAAAAATAATAGGCAAATGAAAGTTGAAAAGAGGCCATTGAACAGAGGCCATTAACAGGAAACAAGCAGAAAATGCAGGGAAAATTAAAGTTGAAAAGAGGCCATTGAACAGAAGAAAGAGAATCCAAATTCAGCACGAAAAAGAGCAGCCAAATGCTAGGCGGAATCGCACCGATACAAAGGGACTTACCTAGAGCTGAAATCCAGTGACTGCGAAAAGGAGAGTCTGACGTCGCGCGCAGATCCACCTCGATGCAGATCCAAGCGAAAAGAAGGGTCCGACGGCGACGAGTGGGACTGGAAATGGAGCAGGGCGATGGAGATGGAGCGGCAATGAGTTGGACTGGAGATGGCGGCGACGAGTTGGACGGAAGGGCAACAACACTCAGGGCAATTTTAGGGCAACAGACTAACTTTTCCAAAGAAAAAAGAGGCCCGATGGAAGGTTAGGAGGGTCTTACCATGGTAGGGGTAAACTTGGAATTACAATAAAATTATGGACACTTTCTTAATATCCCTTTAAATATGGACATTTACTTAATTGACTTTTCTAAATGGATATTCCACCAAATTTTTACTTAAATATCCCTTTAAACTTGGAATTACAATAAAATTATGGACACTTTATGAAACCCGGTCAAACCCGGGTTCGAGTCAACCCGGAAATATCCGGAACCCGTTTTATCCGGGATCCGTTTTACCCGAAGTGACTCGACCTGAATGACCCGTTTATATTGACAGGTCTATGTATATATGAACAAATTTGTTCTATTTTATTCCTAAAAATGGTTATAACTTTTATAGACTTCTTTTTAATCAAAATTAAAAATAAGTTTATAAGTCATTAGCATTGTTTAAATTTAATAATTATTTCGATACTAATAATTAATTTCTCATTTTCTTTTATATTTGTAAACACCTATACTATATACTAAAAATGAAAAAAAAAAATCTAAGTATTGTTTAAATAATATTTTTTCCAGGCTCAAAAGCATTTTTTTATTAAATGTATCTTTATTAAAATTTGTTTGACTTTTTAAATAAAATTAAATAATATTTTTCACATTTAGAACCTCCGCCCTTCAAATAAATTTAAAATTTGTACTCATTTTTCCCCTCATATATTGATATAAGTGGTTACCCCTACAATAAATATAATTTAAATATATTGAAGTTTAAACTTTAAATTTGAAGTATAAAATATTAAAATATATACTATATTTAATGGAATTCTAATGGAATTATGTGGTGGGTGGTGATTTGAAAACAAAACCCATTTAATGGGTGGTTTTATGTAATTTCGTGTTTAGTGGGTGGTTAAGTGTAAAAGGTTATATATAATGGGTGGTTTTCTGTAAATTTCCCTATTTTCTTACTCCTAATTCAAATTGTATATCATTCCATGTTTGTACATCACAAATTTACTAATAATATTTTTTTTATGGTGATACAATTGAATGTACTATGGCGAAAAAGTTCGTAGATAACCATCATCAAATTCTAAACGAGGGTGGCTAGCTTATATGTGTTGTCATATTTTCTGTTAAATGAAAACACGACTTCTATCAAATATACGCGTAGATACAAAGTCTTTTTCATGCAAAGACCACCGTTTCTAAAACACAAAGGTTGAATATTTCTATCAACGACTTTAAATTCATCAACTTTAACGATGTCAAGTTCAATATTACAGACCCTAAATATATTATTGGTATATATGTATCTTCGATTTATATAATTTGTGTGCTCTTCCTTGGGTGCGGAGGTCTTATCTTTGTTAAGGTTCAAATGTGAAATAGTTTGTTCCGATTCATTTTTTATACCAGGTGTATTTTTTTTATATATTATTATAATATAAAAATATAAATTTATACTATAATAGTAAATATCGTTGTAAAAAATAGTTTAAACAAATCCCGTCCGTTGGCGAGCATTCCTTAGCGCCTAAGTTCTCCAAATTCAATTTCCTCCAAGTTTCCCCACCGTAACCGATCCCCATAGATATCTCCCCCCAAAACCTAGAAATTCCCCATTCCAGATTCGATTCCAATCAACAATGGCGTTTGCATCCGGCGAATCGATTGACTTATCCGTCACCAATCTGCCGGGGAAGGATCTCGCCTTCACCAACCTCGCTTACTGCTCGCCGGCGGATCTCCCGCGGTTCGCCACCCCCGGGACGGACCTCTACCTCGCCGCGTTTCCGCGGAACTCGGCCGTGCTCTCATTGGCCGCGCACGACGAGATCGCCAGCGGCGCGATCGGATTGAATGCCATCCAGCGGCGTTATCTGAGGATTTCGACGGGCGATTCGGTCCCCTTGGCCAAGTTTGAGCCACCGGAGGATTTCAATCTCGCGCTGCTCACGGTTGAGCTTGAGTTTCTTCGGAAGGGTGCTAAAGAGGAGCACATTGATGCCGCTCTCTTGTCTCAGCAGTTTAAGAGCAGGTTCTCTAACCAGGCAAGACTCATTTTAGCGATTTCGTTCTGAAATTTGTCGATTCATTGTCTTATTCGTTTGCAAAAACGTTCGTAATCCTTTAAAATTTGTGATTGGATATGTGAATTAGGAATTGTTGATTGTCTAGGTTTTTTTTGTCCTTAAGATTTTGGTTTGTCCAGGTTATGACAGTAGGACAGAAAGTGACATTTGAATACATTGGCAATTCCTTTATCTACACAGTCATCAATGCAGAGGTTGAAGGAAAAGAAAAGCCTGACATTGAGAGGGGTATGATATCGTCAGATACGTACATTGTTTTTCAAGCGATAGGCAATACTGGAATAACGATTGTTAATCAGCGTGAAGCAGCTAGCAGCAACATTTTTAGGCAGAAAGAGTTTAATCTGCAGGCACTAGGGATAGGTGGACTGAGTGCAGAGTTTGCGGATATATTTCGAAGAGCCTTTGCTTCTAGAGTTTTCCCTGCACATGTGACCAGTAAACTAGGCATAAAACATGTCAAAGGTATGCTGCTTTATGGCCCTCCAGGTACTGGAAAAACGCTTGTGGCTCGACAGATTGGGAAAATGTTAAATGGAAGGGAGCCAAAAATCGTCAATGGGCCTGAAGTGTTGAGCAAGTTTGTCGGTGAGACGGAGAAGAATGTGAGAGATCTGTTTGCTGATGCTGAGCAAGACCAAAAGACTCGGGGGGATGACAGTGATCTCCATGTTATCATTTTTGACGAAGTTGATGCAATTTGTAAGTCGAGAGGTTCGACTAGGGATGGCACTGGAGTTCATGATGGCATTGTCAATCAGCTACTCACAAAGATAGATGGAGTAGAGGCACTTAATAATGTTTTGCTTATTGGTATGACCAATAGAAAGGACTTGATTGACGAAGCTCTCCTTCGGCCAGGACGTTTGGAAGTTCAGGTGGAGATAAGTCTCCCTGATGAGGCAGGTCGTTTACAGATTCTAGAAATTCACACAAATAAGATGAAAGAAAATTCATATATTGCCGAAGATGTGAAATTGAAAGAACTCGCTGCCAAAACAAAGAACTATAGCGGAGCAGAACTTGAAGGTGTAGTGAAAAGTGCAGTATCATATGCTTTGAACCGACAAATAAGTATGGATGATCTCACTAAGCAAGTTGATGAAGATGATATAAAAGTATGCATGGAGGACTTTCGGAATGCGGTCCACGAAGTCAAACCTGCATTTGGAGCATCGACAGATGACCTTGAACGTTGCAGGTGAGAGTTAAAATTTGTAATTTCGTGATTGCGGTGTTTGATGATACTTGTATCATATAGAGTATACAATTAGCTTTTTAGAACTAATTGGCATATATTATCTTTAGAGCAGCGTTGGTACTTCGAAACTGGTTACAACATTGAGCTGGATATTGCATTGTCCTGGAGATGCTCTCATTTGACTACAAAGTACAACTAATCAACTCCTATGAAAATTTATATATTAAGTGATATGCTTCATAACAATGCAGGCTAAATGGCATGGTGGATTGTGGTTCACGTCACGAGCATATCAAGCAAAGAGCTATGCTACTTGCAGATCAAGTAAGATTAAGCAAAGGAAGTCCATTAGTGACTTGTCTTCTAGAAGGCGCAAGCGGGAGGTAGACATCCTTATTCCTTGCTGCATTTGCACCCCACCGACTCCGTCCTCTTCTTTTTGCATATATAACTCCATACTTCTCTTTGAATCTTGTGTATTTAACAACAGTGGGAAAAGTGCACTGGCTGCTACAGTTGGCATTGAGAGTGATTTCGCATATGTCAAGATCGTAAGCTTCTTCCTGCTTTCCTTTGCAGTCATCTTTCAACCCCACCCCCCCAAGTAAAAGATAAATGAGTAGCTTCGTTCTTCTCGTCATGAAACAAATATGTCTACTTTTTTGTCCAATTTATATGCAGATCTCAGCAGAATCTATGATTGGTTTGACAGAGAGCACAAAATGTGCAAAGATTGTTAAGGTTCAGAATCATCTTAAAATTTCAATGTTTTTCTTTTTAATTGACCGGCTTCTACATATGACTTGAACGTTTTGCTGGTACATTATCTTATTGCCCATTCCAATCTTAATTGACAAATTCTTGTTATGATGTTTTTTTTGTAGGTTTTTGAAGATGCTTACAGGTCCCCTTTGAGCATTATCATCCTAGATGATATTGAAAGGTAACCCTTGATTAAACACCTTCATTGACTCTTCTACTTCTTTCACATTATGATTACTTGCTTGTTTTACAATTTTGTTTGGTTCCCCTTCTTTGTTCACTGAACTATATGCAGGCTACTAGAGTATGTTGCCATTGGTCCAAGGTTTTCGAATATAATTGCTCAAACCTTGTTGGTCCTTCTGAAGCGTCTCCCTCCACAGGTGTTTTCTTGGGAGCTCTAACATTTGTTTTGCTTGTTATTGATTTTTTGGTGATGCTTTATATCCTTATAGGTGTATCTAGGGCATAAAGTTATATCAATTTACCAATTGGAATTCTCTCTGCTGAAGATTTATGTGCATTTTCTTATTAGGGGAAGAACCTTCTTGTTATAGGGACGACAAGTGAAGTGACTTTCCTGGATTCTGTTGGTATCCGTGATGCCTTTTCTGTCACTTACCATGTACCTACATTGAGAACTGAAGATGCCAAGAAGGTCGGTTTGTGGTGGTCATCTATTTATCTAATGTTCTTTTACTGTATGCATGTTTTGATCCAAACATACCCAAACCCCTCAGCATGTATCAAGCAGAAAAGGTTTTAATCACATCAAATGTTACATGTCGAAGTCTGAGATATGAAACAACTATGTTGATAAAAAGGAAGGATTTAGGGTGTGGTTACTGGTTAGTAATGGATAGTACAGTTTAAGAAACTTAGTTTTTCTTTTGTCGCGTATTTGATCTTTCTTGCAACATCAATATAACCCTCCGTGTCAGTTTTCTTCATTAGACCTTTCTGTTTGGATTTGTAACTTGTTATTTTCCCTTCTCCTTGACAGGTTTTGGCACAGATTGATGTTTTCTCTGAAGCTGACATTGATGCTGCATCCGAGGCACTGAACGATGTGAGTTTGACAAACTGACCCCTCGTCGAATACTAATACTTCACCAAATGAGTCTCTGCCTCTTTTCCTTGTCACTTAATGTGGAAATTCTGGATTGCAGATACCACTCAAGAAACTGTACATGCTGATTGAAATGGCTGCCCAAGGAGAACACGGCGGCAAAGCTGAGGCCATATACTCTGGACAAGAGAATATCAACATCGCTCATTTCTACGACTGCCTTCAGGACATCGTCAGATTCTAATGCCATGGGATTTGCGCCTTGTCTCGTCTCTTCTTCTTCGCACCTATACGAATCATTTGATCTTTTCTTATTCTTTTGCTTACCAAGCAGCAACAAATTTGTAGCCATTGTTTGTTGTATGAATTTACAAGGTTTACACTAGCTAGGATGGTCGGAAGGAAGATAATTTCTTGTTATCAAGCTATATTCTTCATTGATGGAAAATCATCTCAATTTTTAGCATCAATTCTCAAATAAGGAAGAGAACTGATCTGCGAAAACTAGCATTAAAATGTCCATATAAGATTGGTAACAAAGTATGGATAAAGGGTAACTCAATGCAGTTGTGGTTGTGGCCCAACAGATGCTATGGTTACAGGTTTTGAAGATTTTCCCACACAGCCCATAAGCACTGCCTGCCTGCAGGTTGCTGATGGATTCGGCTTTCGCTAATCAGTTATCAATAACATGCTCAAGCAATCTGCTTCTCGCTAGTTTCCAGCTTAGCATTGATGTGTACTGTTTTTGGTTGGATGCTTTCCCCCAAGTCGCCTTCGAATTGATGAGCTTTATCTAAGCTGTTACAGTGTTTTGAATTGTGAATTGACTGGTGTTTCTTCTTTGCTTGCAGTTCATAGAATGAAGACTCGTCTGGTATGCCTTTGTGTTTGTACACTGGACTTTTCTGCATTTGAAACTGTTTTCAAGTCTATAGGACTTTTGTTTCATGAAGTTAAGTTTGTTATTTATGTTGTTTGATGGCTAAAGACAAGTTCCTTTTGTGGTTTAGATAGTGCCCATGATATTGACCCTTGCCTAAACATGATCCGTACCAGTGAGAGAGGGAAATTGATGGGGCCGATAGGAATAGGGTATGTGACAAAGAGGTCCTACATTGCCCTAAAAGACAACCGGCGGTGGGAACGCGTACATCAATAAGGTGTGTTGATTCAGTGTAAATCTATTGAATACGTTAACTTGGGTTCTCCGAATCAGAGAGTGCAGTGAAGAGTGGCTCTACTCGGAGCCCACCGGCGTACGAGGTCATCCTCAACCAAGCCCCACGGCGTCCCTTATTCATTCTGTATTGTAGGCCAAAGGTGAGCAAACACAAACAGGAAGGAGCACCTTATCTAAATCTTAACAAAACATGCGTAGTAGCGGTGGACAGGCAGGCACGTCACTTCCTACAGTATACCGCGTACAGTACGGATCGTGGCAGTGTTCGTGGTTTTCAAAGATTCCTCATCGAGGTGAGGGAAACGTCGGTGACCAACACTTTCCTAGGCGCTGTCTCTTTCCCTTGGTGGACTTCTGTTCTCGTCTCCCCAACGTCAAGACACCATGTTAATCCATTCACCCTCCCGTACTCTTGGTATTCACTGTCTACACCTAGGCCTCCTCGACTTCCTTGCTGGTTGAGCTGTTTTTCTTTTTATTGTGATCGGGTTCTTCTTTTGCTTTTTTATATTTTTGGTTTTATTATCGTATCAGGACAATTAATCTGTCCGTCATTTTTGGCCTCTTGACCCACCAGACATGTCTGGAAAAATATAACAAATTACGAGTTTAATTGGAAAAACATAACAAATTCAATTGATCTTTTTTCGTCGGATAATTCAATTGATATTACTACTATTAAACCTGATCGATCTTATGTAGCTTCTTAGAGAACTCTAGTGGTAGTGTTAATATTCTCTAATTTATAACCTATAATAATAATATTATGTCACAACCAATAAATCTATATTAATTATCGAATTTAAATTGATAAATTTTAGTCGATCCAAGCCTAATACGCAGACCTCATACTTTTTAATCTTAAATATATAAGACTCAAGAACTCTAATCTCAAAATCAATGGATAAAAAGAAGAGCTAGAATCCGGAGTAACTCATCAAATTTATATATCACACTCAATTTCATATATCAAATTTAAATAACTCAAAAATCTCAACCACTCTTATCAGAAAATGCAAAACACCATTTAATGATTTTGTTTGTAATTCATGTTCATGTTTGTGTGCCCACCAAATTATGACTTAGACCCACCCGGCCTCTTGGAAGCTTCATCACATATGCCTTTTGCCTCATCCCTTATAAAACCCATCTCATATCATACCCCTAATTATTTGCAACTCAATAAAGTGTTGTAAAAGCAAAAGGCCTTAAATCATCACTATTAATCAACAAACAATATATATAATGCAGCAGCAAGTGAAGAGTTTGATGAGAGGGAAGCACT
The DNA here is from genome assembly GCA_037127255.1 of Persicaria tinctoria. Lineage (NCBI taxonomy): Eukaryota > Viridiplantae > Streptophyta > Magnoliopsida > Caryophyllales > Polygonaceae > Persicaria > Persicaria tinctoria. The sequence goes on from JBANSL010000010.1 coordinate 5,813,014, forward strand.
TCCTCATGAAGCTCAAGAGGCTGACACTCCTCTCCCGTCGTCGCATCCAGCCCAGTGTAAGTGACGCAACGGAACGAGAGTTGGTGCCAGGCGACGTCAAGGAAGGGCATTTCGCCGTCTTAGCTGCAGGCGGCGATGGAGAGGAACAGAAGCGGTTCGTTGTGGGGCTGCATCACCTTAGAAACCCCGAGTTTCTGAGGCTGCTTGATGAGGCCAGCGACGAGTATGGGTTCGGACATCGCGGCTTGCTCCTGGTGCCTTGCTCGCCCCAGGACCTGGAGAGGATACTAAAGACTGCCATTTAGGGGACTGAAGTGAAGCTAGCTTGTTATGGTTTGAATTTTTTTTTATTTTGTCTGAGAAACTGTTTTTGTGGGTCTCTCGGTATTTAATTGATATACATGTACAAACACTTGCGTCATATATAACACTAGTCAGTTGTCATGAATCATGATTGATCTCTTTCTGGAAACTGAATATTGCAATGTAATTGACTAATTGTAATGCCTTAATTTCTAGCGTAAGGGTTCTTATTTGGTAGAAATACTTTTTTGAATATTCAATTAGTTATCTAGTCCATAAATCAATTTAATTAATTTTGCCCTAGCTCCTTCCCAATTGGGTTTGATGCCAACCTTTTTTCAGTGATGCCATATTTATATTTTACCGTTTTGATGCCAAAATTTTACTATATTTTATTTTCACTTTGATGCCACTTTTTTATGTCAATTTTTTGATAGTATTTTTTTTTACCGTGATGCCATATTTTTGATGATATTTTTTCAAAGTAGTATTTTTTAATGACATTTTTTTCTTTAATGTGATACAAAATTTTCAAAATGGCATCAATGGTAACGTGACATTAGAGTAAACAAAAAATGTCATCAAAGTTTAAAAAAAGTGTCATCCAATAATTTAATTAGAAAAGTGGCATCAGAGTGAAAATAAAATGTAATAAAATTTTGGCATCAAAACGGTAAAATATGACATCACAAAAAATGTCATCAATGTTTTAAAAAAGTGGCATTAAAAAAAAGTCATCCAATCATTTCATTAGAAAAGTGACAATAAGGTGACAATATTTTGATTCCACGTTTTAAGCTCTTATGCCATCAATTATATAAAATTGTCACCACAAAAATGTTGGCATCAAAACGGTAAAATATGGCATAACTACAAAAAAAAAAAAGTTGGCATAAAAAAAAAAAGTTGGCATCAAAAAAAAAAAGTTGGCATCAAAATGGGTTGACCGGTCAACGGTCAACGGTTGACCATTGACCGTTTAAGAGGGCTAAGCAAGCTAAAAAAACAATTAATGGGCTAAGCATACTAAAAAAACAATTAATGGACCTATCTAGCTAACCAAATATGCTTAAAAGTCCATTTGAACAAAATCCCTCTTCTTATTTTGCTTTTCTTTTTTAATTTATACGTATATATCATCAACAAAAAAAAATGATTTTATTCGTCCTGATAATAGAATGTACAACAGTACAAGGTTGTTGACAAGCTAGCATATGGTATCAAAAGTCAAGAGGTTTCATAAAGTCTAAATTTTGAACTCAATTTGGGCAATCATTTTGGTTGAATTTCATTTGAGAACCTGAGTGCCCACTACAACTATCAAGCGACGGATATAAATCATCGTATGGGTGGACAATTGGCCAATCTTAGCTAGGGTAACGTTTTATTCGTCGCTTGATAGTTGTCACCTAAACGTAGTTCTTAAAGATAGCCGGTGACAAACTTTACATCGTCTCTTGACTCAATTTCTAGAGACGAGAGATTGGTCATTGTCAAATATTGGAGAACCCCTTTAGAGTCTACCATGAAAGTTTAAGCGGCACATAAGAGGTTTTTTAGGGGTTGAGTTTTTTTTTTAGAAGGTGAAGATTATTTTGTGTATTACGGAGGAATGGAAAGTTGAGATCTTTTTTTAAAAAATACCCTTATTGAAAAGATGAATGGTGTTCAGTCCTTATAACTTATAAGGTTTAGAAGTGATACGTATTTGTGGTTAAAAGGACTAAAATACCCTTTATAATAGAAACTCACTTTACCACCCTCCGTTTGCTGCACGCTTTCAAGTTTCAATCGGATGAAGAATGACGCAGTAGCAAGCGTCTGAAGCCCTAGGTCCGACAACAGTTTTGCTCCTCCCCACGTCGTTTAGAGTCGTCGGCGCCGGTGTGGTCAGTTGCGGTCCGGAAAGGGAGAGATAAACTCTCCCAATTTCGATCTCCACTGTTCCCAATTTCGATCTCCACTGCTCGAGCAAATACAGAGGGGAATCTAGTTTTGTGGATTTCAACTTGAGTGAGGATGGAAACCGAAGGAGGGAGAGCGAAGATGAAAAATTAAGTGAATTGGAAATGGAATTGGTGTGCCTAAAGGATGAGAGCAGGTTGTGATCTTCATTAATGGCAGTATTCGTAGGTGTGAATATGTGAGAGCAGTTTGTGATCTTCATCAAGATTTGGCTGATTTTCTGTTCAGAAACCATGACAACTGATGAACAGTGAATCGATCATAACGATCCATTGTTTCTCCATCCAAGCGATCATCCCGGACTCCAGCTAGTTACGCCATGTTTCGATGGCAGGAATTACGGGGAGTGGTGACGATCCATGAGAATCGCACCGTCGGCGAAGAATAAGGTCGGTTTCGTGACCGGAACGGTCGAGACACCAACGCAAGACTCACCGAAGTTCAGATGCTGGGAGAGATGTGACGATATGGTGATTTCGTGGCTCGTCAATGTATTGAGTCCCGAAATCAAGAGGAGTGTCATATTATACAGATACATCAAAGGGAATTTGGGAGGAATTAGAGTATCGTTTCGGGAAACTCGGAGGAATGAAACTCTACTCCATAGAGAAAGAGATCAGCACGCTGAGCCAAGGTACTAACTCATTCTCCCTCTATTTCACTGCTATGAAGTCGATTTGGGATGAATTGTCTAGCTTGCGAAAATACCCTAGCTGTAGTTGTGGTTGTGGTGCAATGAAAGAATTGGTGAAATACGAAGAAGATTAACGAGTGATTCAGCTTCTGATGGGGTTAAATCAGAGTTTTACAACTGCTAGAGGTACAATACTTATGATGCAGCCTCTACCTGATGTGAATTTAGTGTATTCGTTGTTGGATCAAGAGGAAAAACAACCTAATGCACATCCTGGTAGCAGATCTCAGGGGTTCAATGCAGCCTCTTTACATGCTAAGATGCAGGGACATAAACAAGCTTCAAATTCAGTTCCAAATAACCATAACAGTTGAGGCAAAACGCAGGGTGAGAAGAAAACTTTGTTTTGTACTAACTGTAAAAAGACAAACCACAACATAGACAGGTGTTACTTTATCATAGGATTTCCACTAGATATGGTGAGGAACAAAGGAGCATCGAGTGACAAGAGATCTTCAGGAGACAAGAAAATTGCAGCACATGTTTCACAAACAGAAACGACAGACATATCTGCTGGACAGATCACGGAATTGATGAGTTTGCTTTGAACAGTTACTGCTAGCTCAGCCAAGTGCAAGTGCACGCCGAGGACAAAGTGGGCTGACTGATGAGTTTGCTGGCTTCTCAGGTAAAATCTTCTCAAAGCAAGTTTTCAATAAGGTTGTTTGCATAGTAGATAGTGGCACGAGCTGTCATATGTGCAGTGATTTGGCTCTTTACAAAACAACCTATACATTACACAGACCATAATATTGAGTGTCACTCTACCAACTAGACAAACAACCACCATAAAGGTTGCCGGTTCAGTTAGTGTTATGGATGGTCTGTTATTGCAACATGTGGTTCAGATTTTAGCATCAAAATTGGAAGGGGAAAGGGAAAGTATATATCTCAGATATTGAAAATGGTTTAAGCTTTAATCTAAATTGGATGATTTCAGTGTAAGGAAGAGTTTGGACACTAACTGAGCTTCTGTAAAATACAAAGGGAGAGTAAATTACACACAAACATACCTCTTTACTTTGAACAAAACACCCTCTCCTGTATCCATTTTATTTTTGCGAAAACTAGCATTAAAATGTCCATATAAGATTGGTAACAAAGTATGGATAAAGGGTAACTCAATGCAGTTGTTCTTTATAGAGGATGATTTTGTACAGAATTGGCTAAATCAAGGATGGTCTTATGTAGTTTATGCCTCTATAACTTGCTGTTGCTTATTACCTTAGGTGAGATGTGTGATCAAGGGAAAAAAGTTCAAGGGGTGTTCTATAGGAATTGGACAGTTGAGAACTCGACCCAGTTGGGGTTGACGGGTTGGGTGCGCAACAGGAGAGATGGATCTGTTGAAGCTCTTTTTTTCTGGCAAGCAGGAATTGGTGGATGAGATGCAGCAGAGATGTCGTCGTGGTCCACCAGATGCTATGGTGACAGGCTTGGACACTGCTCATAAGCACTGCCTGCCTGGTTGCTGATGGTTTCGGCTTTCACTAATCAGTTATCAATAACGCGCTCAAGCAATTTGCTTCTTACTAGCTAGTTTCCAGCTTAGCATTGATGTATACTGTTTTTGGTTGGATGCTTTCCCCCAAGTCACCTTCGAATTGATGAGCTTTATCTATGCCGTTACAGTGTTTTGAATTGTGAATTGACTGGTGTTTCTTCTTTGCTTGCAGTTCATAGAATGAAGAAGACGCGAACAAACAAACAAACAAACATACAAACAAACAAACAAACTGGCATTACATCATGTAGGCAAGTTTCTTCTTTTACTGTCAATTTTACCTTTCCCTAGCCTTCAAAGTCACTGCATTCGACAATCAATAAGTGTGTTATTTCATGGCCAAAGACAAGTTCCTTATGTGGTTTAGATAGTGTTTTTTGACACAAATGCCCATGATATTGACTCTTGCCTAAACACAATTCGTGATTAAGGAAGTGAAAGCTCTTGGTGGGACAAAGAGGTCCTACATTGCCCTAAAAGACAACCGGCGGTGGAAACACATACATCAAAAGGTGTGTTGATTCAGTGTAAATCTATTGGGTACGTTAACTTGGATTCTCCGAATCAGAGAGTGCAGTAAAGGGTGGCTCTACTTGGAGCCCACCGATGTACAAAGTTGCGTACGAGGTCATCCTCGAGCAAGCCCCACTGCGTCCCTTATTTATTATGTACGATTGTACGAGGTCATCCCATCCAATGTACTGCTAGATCATCTCTGTATTGTAGGCCAAAGGTGAACAAACACAACCAAGAACAGCACCTTATCTGAATCTTAAGATAACATGTGTAGCAGTGGACAGGCACACTTCCTACAGTATACCGCGTAAGATCCCTTATATGTTATCATTTCCATATTCATATTCATAACCTGATTGATCTATGTAGCTTCTTTGAGAATTCTAGTGATAGAGTTGTTATTCTTTTTAATTTATAACCTATAATGATATTATCAACCGCACCCGACAGATATCTATCTCATCTTATCCGAAAAAGTGGGTGAAATTCTGATATAAAGTGGATATTAAAGGGGTGATGGGGTCGGGTCGGATTCGGGTGAAGATATTTCTCACCCGTCACCCGATCAATCACCCGAGTTACATTATATAATTACATTATATATATGAAATTACAAATATAACCCCAAACCCTAATTAAACAAACCTATCAAACATATATGCTTCAACCTAGAAGTGTTGATAGTTGTGTGGATCGTTACACATATCTGACCGAATTTGACTATATTTGCTAGTTGTTTATTTATCGAACTAGTGCTCAATGTATGTTTTTATATAACTTTTTTTTTAAAATTTGATGAGGTACATGTATATCAACCGAATTATCACCCGATAAACTGGTGGGTGATGTGTGGATGTAGCAGGTGAAATATTTGGTGGGTGATGAGTCGTTTAGGATGAAGCTACGGTTTTGGGTGGTGGGTCGGGTGATGGAATATAAGACTCAAGAACTCTAGTCTCAAAATCAATTGATAAGAAGAAGATGATCCGGAGTAACTCATCAAATTTATATATCACACACTCAATTTCATCTTCTTCTAGTCGGCATGAAACTTGTAATTAAATAACTCTACAATTTCAACCATTCTTATCAGAAAATGCAAACACCATTTAATGAATTTGTTTGTAATTCTTGTTCATGTTTGTGTGCCCACCAAACAAGGACTAGACCCACCCTCTTGGAAGCTTCATCACATATATCTCTAAACTTGCCTTTTGCCTCATCCAGTCATCCCTTATAAAACCCATCTCATATCATACCCTAATTATTTGCACATCAATAAAGTGTTCTAAAAGCAAAAGACCTTAAAAAGCATCACTATTAATCAACAATCAATATACATAATGCAGGACCAAGTGAAGAGCTTGATGAGAGGGAAACACTTCCTCATGAAGCTCAAGAGGCTGACACTCCTCTCCCGCCGTCGCATCCAGCCCAGTCTAAGTGACACAACGGAACAAGAGTTGGTGCCAGGCGACGTCAAGAAAGGGCATTTCGCCGTCTTAGCTGCAGGCGATGGAGAGGAACAGAAGCGGTTCGTTGTGGGGCTGCATCACCTTAGAAACCCCGAGTTTCTGAGGCTGCTTGACGAAGCCAGCGAGGAGTATGGGTTCGGACATCGCGGCTTGCTCGTGGTGCCTTGCTCGCCCCAGGACCTGGAGAGGATACTAAAGAGTTAGTCATAATTTTTGAAGCTTGTTATGGTTTGGTTTTTTTTTTTTTTAATTGTCTGAGAAACTGTTTTTGTGGGTCTCTCGGTATTTAATTGATATACATGTACAAACACTTGTTATAACACTAGTCAGTTGTCGTGATTGATCTCTTTGTGGAAACTGAATATTGCAATTAATGTAATAAATTGTAATGCCTTAATTTCTAGCGTACGGAGGGGTTCTTATTTTTTTTTTTTTTAAAAAAAAAATTATTGCATCAATAAATAAAAATGAGTTTATACGTCCTCATTAATAGAATGAGGTTTAGAGATGCTGATCTCCGATGCTCTCCGTCGCTGTTGTGACTTTCAGTCCATCTCCTTCACTCACACTTTCCGTGAGGGGAATCGTGTTGCGGACTGCTTGGCGCATCTGGGTCATTCGGCGCCGCTGCTGTTGGATCGTCCTCCTCCGGAGATTGAAGACCTCGTCCGCGAGGACGCCCTTGGTCGGTGGATCAGCCGCGGCTGATCACCCCCAAAACCTCACCTTGTATCAAAAAAAAGAAAAGAATGAGGTTTAGAAGATTTTGAGCACCACTGTATCGGCTGAGGTTGTGTGTTTGGGATCGAGTGACCATTGTATGAGAGGGTGGTGGCGCCGTGGCGGTAAATCCGGTAATGGGGAGGGTGAATATATTCTGTGGAGATGGCGACAGTGGGGGTGAAGCAGGGGCGGATCCTCTTTAGGGTGAGAGGTGGCATTCGCCCCCAATCAAAAATAAAATTTAACATAAATATTCCTCTCGTCGATAGTTTCGATTTGATATATTATAAGCTTCAATCCGAAAACCGAGTAAAAAGTTATAAATGTTTCAAAACTGAAGCAATATAAATTATTTTTCACATCATTTACCAAATTAATACACTTTTATTATATTTATCATTTGTTAAATTTCGTAACTCAATACTATAATTAAACCCGAAAACTTCAAATATTGATGATTTTTTTCAAAAAAAAAATTAGAGATCAATCTTCCGACCTCTTAACTAAGCGTTCCATGATCCGCCACTTGGCGAAGGTGCAGAGGATTGGGAATCAAGGTTTGGTGAAGGCAATTGATGTGGTGGTGGATGCTGAGGGTTGGGCTTGGAAGATTGGAAATTGGAGTTTATGGGATTTAAAATGGGTAATTGGGCCAAAGGAGGGGTGTAATGGGCTGGAGGTGTGAGTTGAGCCCGAAGAGGAAACACTTCTTCATGGAAGAATACGTCTCTCGAAACAAACATTTTTTTCTCAACCCAGTCTTGGAATCCCGTCTTGGAATCCTTCACAAGGAAAAAATCTTTGTGAAATTGAAAATATACTTCATTGTCTAAACAAAAACGATTAACAGAAATTAGATTTTTTGTAAGAGAAAGAGCATGGAGAAATTGTGTAAGTTTGAAAGTGCGAGAATGAGAGGATAGAAAAGTGGAATTGTGGTTGCGTATAGAGACGAAGGAACCATCACCAAGAGAGACCGTGAGTCGGTGCCTTCGTATGGATAGCGATCAAACCTCAAATTTGCCAGGTCGGGGGTGTAATGGTGGGTCGCGATGGTGTCTGGATACCAATTGGTACTAGTGTGGTGGACTTGGAAGGACCTAGGAGGTGGCGGCTGAAATGAGTGATCAAACCTCTGCCAACAGCCTGCAGTAACATGACCCTTTTTGTCACAAAGTTGGCATGTGGGCCTATTGTCTGGTGCACCGGTGAAGGTGCTAGAACCTCCTCGACCGCGATACGGTGTGTGACCACCACGATTATCACGACTTCCTCGGCCACCAGCGTCGTCAGAGTGGCCTCTTCCGATCCCCCGCCTTTAGAGAAGGTGAAATACTTTGCGATCTTGGCTAATCTCTAATTTATTTATTTTTACGTTTTTTGCCAATCTAAAGAAAAAAAAAATCCTCCTTTCTCCCCTCTCCTCTCCATCTCTCTCCTTTTCTCTTTGCATATCCCTCGACCTCGCTCTCGTTCGCTCTCTATATCCCATTAATTATTATTTTTTCATTTTAAAAACATTTAAAAACATAAAACACACTCGAAAATGTTAAATAAAATATTTAAATCGTTGTTTGTAACATCGACTTTAGTATTTTTTTAATTTGAGCTAATATAACCCCGTTATTACAAACAACTTAGCTCCATTTTGGCTATTTTCCAAAATAGTTTTTCTGTTTGGTTATTTTTCTATTTTTTTATTAAAAAAATTACTAATTAAAAAATCTTAATTTCCATTCATATAAAAATTAGGCAACATGGATAGTCTCGTGAAGATCATCAAATGGATGTGCGGACACACTAAACTCGACAGAATTGGAAATGAAACTATCCGCAAGAAGATAGGGGTAATACTAGACCTGTCAATCGGGTTATTCGGGTCAGATTCGGATCGGGTCATTTTGGGTTTCGGATAAAACGGGTCCCGGGTAGATCCGGGTCGACTTGAACTCGGGTTTGACCCGGTTTCGGGTCGATTTCGGGTCTGCCTTTTTTTTTTCTTTTTTAAATTAAAAAAAACATTATTTGGTAATTTTGCGATAATTTTAAAATGCTAAAATTAAAGATGTGGTTCATAAGTTCTAGTGCTTGTAATTATATAATACATCTGATCTAAAATACTTGATTTTTATTATTTCTCGTAATTTTTTTATAAAATATAAAAATATATAAAATATCACTATTTGATTTTTTTTTTAAAATATATAAAATATCAAAATTTTAAATATTTTTTTAAAAAAATTTCATGCAATTAATTAGTAATGAGCATAGAATTGTTTTTAGATTTTAATATTTTTTAGAGCTTTTATCTTCTTAAAGAATGTGATAAAAGATCAAAAATCAAATACTATCGATTGGATGGAGTATTACACAATACAAATAAATATACAAGTTGATTTAAAAATGAAAGATCAAGTGATTATAATTACAAAATGTAATAAATTGAAATCTCTATAATAAAAAAAAATTAATCATATATAATTATCAATCAATTGGGTCAAAATTACCGGGTCCAACGGGTCACTGGGTCTAAACCTAGATGACCCGAAAAATTACCGGATTTTCAGGTTCAGGGCGGGAAAAAAATTCGGGTCTTGACCCGAAATTTTCTGGGCGTTCAGGTTGGGTCAACCAGGCGAGGTCGGGTTTTGACAGGTCTAGGTAATACGTATTAGGGAGAAGATGTGAGATCAAGTTGAGGTTTTAATGGTTTGATCATGTGTAGAGGAGAGAACTGAGTGCGTTAGTGCATAAGTGAGACAACTTGGCTATTGAGGGTGTCTGATGAGGAAGAAGCTAGCTAAGGCTACCGAAGAATAACTAGAATGAGGCGATTAAACATGATCTTGCTATTTTGGGACTCATCGAGGACACGACGTGTATAGAATACAATGAAGGAGTGTTATCTGTATTGAAAATGATTTGATAAGTGTGATGTCGGAGTGTGTGGTGTACCTTGAATACATGCTTCCTTTCTTCTTTCTTTCTCCTTACAATATTGTGTCTAGTACTGTATTATTTATGTGCTCTCACTTATTACCTAATTTTGGTTATTTCTTCATACTTTTATATATATAGACAATAGATCATATGTATATAATATTTATTGTGTATCATGTTAACAAATCCGAGTTTTTGTGTATCATGTTAACAAATCCGAGTCCTTAAATTAAGAAGATCAATGGATGAAAATAAAAGTAACTTTTGATTATTCATTGATATTGCGAAATTATTTGTTAGAATGAAATTATTCGGTGGTATTTTGTGATTATTCGTTAGAATAAAGTTTACAATTTTTTACACTATTTGAGTAGACGAATAATCATGTGAAAACAAATGAATAATGATAAGCAAATGAATAATGAATAATCATGTGATTATTCTAGATATACTGATTTTTTTTTTTTCGAATTAGTAAAAAAAAGGAAACTTATTAGAGCACCCACAAGCCATTATTAGAGCACCCAGAGCACAGGTAATTCGAGACCCTCACCAACCCCTCCCTTCGTCTTGGATGCCACCAGAGCCGGGGTGGACCAAGTTGAACGCTGACGGTGCGTCAAGGGGCAACCCGGGACTTGCCGGGGGCGGTGGAGTCTTCAGGGATTCGAACGGGGTCTTCTTTGAGAGCGTATGCATTCCGGTGCGGAAGCTGCCCAGCCCTTGCGGCGGAACTATGGGCGGTTTTCCATGGTCTCACGATCACAAAGGACATGGGCATAGAGAACATCATCTTGGAGACGGATAGCTCGACGGTGAGAGATATGCTGATGGGAGATATCAGCAGCACCTGCACTTTCCGTAACCTTGCTTCCCAATGTCGCCAGATACTTGTGGACACTGCGTGGGATTACAAAGTCATCCACATCAACAGATTAGCTAATGGAGATGCGGATACTCTAGCTAAATTAGGGGTGACCTTGGAGTCACCCTTAGTTCATTTCTATTCTGCCCCCAATGGCATCTGTACCACCATGAGCCTTAATTTGGCTGATGGATTTTAGCTTGATCAATAAATAAACCTTAGGGGCACTAGCCCCACCGATTACAAAAAAAAAAAAAAAAAAAGCACCCAGAAGCCACAATGGTTATACCACATGGGTGTCTTCACTTTAAAAAAAAAAGAATAACAAATTGTTTTCAGAATGTGTCAGTTCAATAATTGCAAGAGTGTCTTAATTTAGAGTCCGGATCTCCTGCACCCCACGGTAAGATATTTGGTGCAACACTAAATTATTTTGGGTATAATTTTACTTTAAAAAAAAAATTAAAAAAATATATTTACATTTTAAATACTTGTATTCACATATTTATAAACTTTTATTGGAAAAAATCATGTTTTAAAAAAATATAAAATTTATTTTCTAATATAATTGGTCTTTTAATTTTCTAAATTTTTTGAAATGATTTTTTTTCCAATAAAAGTTTATAAATATGTGAATACAAGTATTTGAAATGTAAATATATTTTTTTAAATTTTTTCTAAAGTAAAATTATATCCGAAATAATTTAGTGTTGCACCGAAGGTCTTACCGTGGGGTGCAGGAGATCCGGACTCCTTAATTTATGAGGAAAGTTTCTTCTTCCAACAAAATTAGTCTGACTTAAGAAACTCATTTCTGATTTTTTTTAATTCTTTTATTTTTATTTTAGGGTAAGAAACTTTATGGGTGTTGGGATTGTGGATGCTCTTAGGATATTAGCTAAATTTTAAAAGTATTTTGTGAAATAGTCAAACGGGGGCAAAGTCCTTGTGGGTGAGTGTTAGAAAAATATCCTCACATTTCAACCGTAAGAAAAATAATCCTATCTTCGGGAGAGGGTAACAAAATATCCCAATTGTTTTTACGACTATACATATGAGAAAAAATGATGACATATAATTAACGAAATTAAGATTTTTGTGAAATTTGAATAACATTGACTTATTTTAATGGGAATGAGATCATTTCAGTTATTTAACCAATTTTATATCACCGTTTTGACTCAATTTATGGTCAGAAAAATGACTCGGGATATTTTGTTACCATCTCCCCCAAAGATCGGGTTATTTTTCTTACAGGTGAAAGGCAGAGATATTTTTTTTAACGGAATTTTCGCCCAGTGTCCCTGAAGTAAGGTCAAATTCGCCGGGTTACAAAAGTTTGACATAATTCGCGAAATGCCCCTGAGGTTTGTAAAGTTTTCGCATCGTGCCCCTCCGTCCCTTCTGTTAACATTTTCGTTTTTTAAAAAATAAAATTAAATGAATTTAATGGAACGCAGGTCGCGCACGAGAGAGAGAAGACGAAGGGCGAAAAAGCGAAGAGGGAGGTTGCGAGAGAGGGAGAGAACGAGGTGAGGGGTCCGATACGACGCCGACCAGATTGATGCTGGTGGTCCGGTGGAGCTCAGTTGGTGCCGAAGGTGGAGGTGAGTAAATCTCTCTCATGACTTATCCGATTCTTCTCAGAGGAGATTAGAAGCAAATTCACACAGTAGATCGAATAAGAGACGCCTGGACTAGGAAGAGCCTTGACATTGACGAAGGAAGGAGTGGACGCCGAATGAGGTATGATCTCTCTCCGATGTAGCTTTCCATTCAATTTCTAGGGTTTTATTTTTGCGTTTGTACCCTCTTTCAATTCCGCTCAATTTCTAGGGTTTTTTTAGTTTACATTATTTAAATATGCATTTGATTTGAGATTTGGAGTTGTTTATGTTCTTATTATTATGCTCGAAATGTGATTCTGGGGCTGTGATGCAAAGCAAAAGGGGGATTTTGCTAGATTATCTTCTGGATGATTGTGAAGACACTGCAGCTAAAGGTAGAATGTAAGCCCTTTTAAAAAAATTCATTAATCCGATCGATGATTATTACAAACCTTGCTTCTGTTTTGATGGATTGGATCTTCTTGTTTTATACTGCAGTTTCTCCTTGAAAATTATTCTTCACAAACCTTTAGTTTTGATGGCATGTATGCTTACAGAAAAGATAGACACAACACTTATTTTTTTCTCTGTTGCTTTCTTTATCTTATGGATTCAGAAGCTTGAAGTGTCAAGATATAGAACACTCAATGTTCTAAAAGGCGCTAGGCGGCGCCTAGGCGGACTTAGAATAAACTTGATTATTTCCTTATATTTTGACGAATAACACTTGTCAATAATTCATATAATGTAATAATAATCCATAATATCACTCATAAACCCAAATTTGTAGTAGTTATCTAACACTAAAGTAAATAAACGCAAAAGTACATGTCTGACTAACAACTCTAAACCTCCTAAAATCCAAAACTATAAGTTCGACTAAAAAGCAAATGCATCCCGACATGGGGGATAAAAAGTCCCTAAGTCAACTAATCATATGCCTAGAAGTTCAAATTGAATAATCGTTGGACTAGGCGGTGCCTAGGCGGGACTAGGCGGTTCCTAGACGAATTTCCGCCTAGAGGACCGCCTAGGCTTAAAAATTCCTAGGTCTCGTCCCGCCTAGCGCCTAGGCGGCGCCTAGGCGCGATTTTTAGAACACTGAGAACACTTATTTGGTTTGCATTTTGTGGATAATCTGATTTGATTTAACTCTAGTATCTAAGTTAGATAGGAGCCGAATGTGAGATAAAAACATAGTAGTAGCTTAAACATATATCGTTTGAAGATTAATTGAAACCTATGACAATAAGTGTGTTGTTTTTAGCCTATTAGCTCAAACGGAAGAGCATTGTGCTCGTGCACAAGGACGTGGGTTCAAATCCCACATAGGCTTATTGAATTCTTCAACCATTTAAGTAATAAATTATAATTTGACATTCTTTCCCATATGATTATTAAAGAAATGATTGTGATTTAAGCTGTCATACATCTCAGATACAATATATTACCCCATTATACATCATTGAAAAAATGCCTTGCTTGTGAATTCTGTAATTTAACTTTCCAGAAATTTTTACAGTCATGTGCATTGTCCATGGCTTCTTGCATTAGCAGTTGAAAAAGGATGCGGGCACTGGTTTTATATATGTCACATACATGGAAAAAGAAGCTGAGTATAAGCAAGAACCGAAGAAGATGAACATAGAGTGTGCTACCATTAGGGAAGAGCAGCAACTTCTGAGAAATGTGACTAGGGATGTGAAAAAATATAATGAGAACATGAGAAGGAAAACATCAGACACCGACATAGAAAACTCGTGCAAACCTGCTAAAAATGAGGTGAATGGTTTCCATACTCCCCCATTGCTGTGTAAAAGTGAACAATGCAAAGGAAAGCAAGAAGAGAGTGCGGATGGGTGGACAAAGAGCACTGGTAGAAAAGCGAAAAAGCAAATACTGATTTTATGACAGAAGAAATGTTGGAGTTGGGAAAGAAAAGTGCAGATGGATGAATCAATTTTGGCAGCTCATGGAGTTGGGAAATCTTGAAGACGAGGCTAATGAAGAAGATGATCTGAATGACAGTGAGGGTAAAAAATTTAGCAGGAGATAAGGAGATGATAGATAATGCAATGTTTGTCTAACTCAAACCGAAAGTGAGTTGTGTGTTTGCATCTGTTATAAATTTGTTCCCAGAAATAAGTAACGTGTCTTGTAGAATGCTATTACTGCCTACAGAATTGGGCAAGTCACCTTCTAATTCTACGTTTTCTTCATTGACCTGTATTTGTGGTTGTATGCAACTTTGATAATCTATCAAATCTTATTCAATCCTAATGACAAATGATATTCAGAGCTATAAATATGCTCAAAGTTTCTGCTTAATTGAATGCCCAGAGGCTATCCGTCCCGAAGCTAGTGACAAATTATATAACATTTTGCTCTATGCATCAAATCAATGTTGGACAGATGAGAATCACATGTTTTTCTATTTAGAAGAGATTAGTCTATGCAGGATTAGCCTATGCGGACATTAGTCTATGCGGGATTTGAACCCGCATTGTTGTGCATGAGCACACCGCTCTACCATTTGAGCTAATAGACTTGATAAGATAATCCAATGTCCTCCAAATTTAACCTCAACAAACTGAAAAATAGAAATATACACAAAACTGAAGCACATTTGAATCAAATTTGAGGAACAGAAAGTTACACAAAGCTAAAGCACATTTTAGCAACTTGTTGCTAAGAGGAACTAATGTGGATGAAAATCTATTAGACTGAACTTGTCCTTCGTTATACTTGAAATCATGCACCAATTTTCCTACAGTCAAGTCCCACACCTGCATACAAATCACATTGAAAGATTCACATGAGCACACATGAACAGATTAACTCTACACCATCTATGTTTATTAAGAATAACATAGAACTAGATGATTGAATTTCCTGGTGTAAAAAGAGTAAATACTTTTTCTCATGTAGGCAACCTAATCATCGGCAGAATTTGAACATACCTTTTTGACCTTACATAATTCATAACAAGAATTTCATAAACTAAGAATGGCATTACAGACTAGCTATGAAGTTACAGAATTCTGAAAAAGATGTTCACAAACCAAAATCCCAAATCGAAAAACAACATATAACTCATACAAACCCAATTAACTCGTAAAGCCCTGAATCCCAATACCCTAATCCCATAATTTAGAAGGGAGTCGAATCAAATACATGTCATGAAACCAACCAAAAAAACCAAATCAAAGATCCTAAAGCGACAATCCCCCCAAAATCCCAAATCGAAAAACCTAAATCCTCAAATTGTATCCCTAAAGTTGAAATTGAGAAGAGAAACTTACTACAAGAGCAATGCCTAGGCAGCCATTCAAACACCAACTCCACCTTCGGCACCCCAAACCCCTAACCCTTAAATCATCACCCCTAACCTCTAAATCCCCAAAACCTAGACTAAACTGAGAAATACTCACCTCCACATTCGGCATCAATTGAGCTCCACCGGCGTCAATCGGGAGAACGTCATGTGCCAGACCCTTCGCCTTGCTCTCTGCCTCTCCCGCGTCCTCCCTCTTCGCTCTTCTCTTTTCGCCCATCGTCTCTTCTTGCTCGAGACCTACACGTTTCTTAAATTCATTTAATTTTATTTTTTTTAAAACGAAAATGTTAACGGAAGGGACGGAGGGGCACGACGCGAAAACTTTCCAAACCTCAGGGGCATTTCGCGAATTATCCCAAACTTTTGTACACCCGGCGAATTTGACCTTACCTCAGGGGCACCAGGCGAAAATTCCGTTTTTTTAATACCCCTCCAAATGTTGGGTTATTTTAATTAGTTTCACTTTTTTTGCTCGCATTGTATTATTTTACATTTAAATTGTAAAATATAAAAAAATGTAAGTCTGTTTGAACCACCGACTTACCGGCCTATTTTTTTTTTTAAATCAGGACTAAAATCGTTGTTTCAAACAACGACTTAGCCCCGACTTGACTATTTCGCAAAATACTTTCAGGGTGTGTTTGGTAATGATATCTAGATATCAGATATCAGATATCGATATCGATATCGATATCAAGTATATCGATATCAGATGATATCTTGATATCTCTGTTTGATATGCTGTAAGATATCAGATATCAATTCTGATATCTATATGCTGTTTGGTAATGAGCTGCTAGATATCAGACATTTTGGATTGAATAAAACTCAGCAACAACGATTGAAATAGAAACCCTAGGCAAAAACTCGGCAACAACGATTGAAGAAGAAAACAAAGATGCAACAACAAACCAAGAAGAAAACAAAGATGCAGCAACAAACCAAGAAGAAAACTCAGATGCAGTAACAACGAAGGCAGCATAAACGAAGAAAACTCAGCAACAAACCAAGAAGAAAACAAAGATGCAGCGTGCAGAGGAGATGTCCGACTCAGGGAAAGATGCAGTGTGCAGCGTACAACGAAGGGCGGTGTCCGACTCAGGGAAAGGGAAGAGGAAGAGGAGATGTACCTGAGGAAGCGAAGAGCAGCGTGCAACAGTAGAGAGGGCGAGCAGAGGCGAGAAGCGAAGAGCGTCCAGGAGAGAGCGCAAGAAGACGACGAGAGGCGAGAATCTGATATCTGATATCTGATATCAGGGTTCTATACCTCCCAAAATTGGAGGATATCAGTTTTGGATTGGATTAGTATACCTTGCCCCAACCAAACACTAGATATCAGATATCTGATATCTAGATATCATTACCAAACACACCCACATATTTTGGCTAATCTCCTAATAAATTTCGTTTTTTTTCCCTTGCTAATTAGAAGAAGAAAAATCAGATATACTCAAGAATAAAAAAGGATGCATACCACTGGAGTTATGGGGATCTACTTGCAGAGTGGGATACAACTGCTGTAGATAGTCTCGCGGGGAGACGACAAAACTAGATAAAGAGCCCACAATAGCATTGCATGGAAGGCAAGTGTCCCTCATCTGCTTCCCAACTCAAATATAAATTTAATCTCCTTTAGATTGAGTTGTACTAAACCAGTGGTTGCAGATACCAAATCAAGTTTCGAGATATGGATCCCGATCCAGCAACGTCAACAGGAGCATCGCCGGCGACGGGGGGAAAACTCAAAGTGATGGTCGGACTAGACGACAGCGAGGAGAGCTTCTATGCCCTCAGCTGGGCCCTCAACAACATCATCAACACGGTGGCGGGAGAGCAGAGCACCGGAGATCCGTGCCAGGGCGAAAGGTGCTTGCTTTACATCATTCACGTTCAACAGCCCTTCCAGAGCTACGCCTTCCCCGCCGGCCCCGGTCTGTGCTCCACTGCCCCCATCCCGGCCGTTTCAACTCCGATCCGATCTGATCTATTGAATTTGGATCAATTTCAGGTGGATTTGTAGTGGCCACGTCGGTGGTGGAGTCCGTCACGAAAGCGCAGGCGCAGATCGCGGAATCTCTCTCCGCAAGGGCGATGAAGATTTGCAAGGAAAAACAGGTGATCGATTCCGATATCTTCATCGTGGTTCGTAATTAAAATAGATAGAAATTGATGAATGAATTTAGTTGTGTTTGTATTGGAATTGAATGTTGCAGGTTAGATCGGAAACCCTAATAATGGCGGGGAGTCCAAAGGAGATGATATGTCAGGCGGCAGAGCAAATGCATGTTGATCTGTTGGTAGTCGGCAGCCGTGGCCTTGGCCAAGTCAAGAGGTAAAAACACATTCCAATTACATACAAATTAAATTTATTAAGTTTTTAACGAGCTAATTAAAACTCTATGCAATATTAATTTTTTTATTAATTTTTTTATATGGTCTTATACATATTAACATATGTATAAGACTATGTTAAAATTAAAAAGATATTATTGATATTTTGTTGAATTTTTTTCTCTAACTTTAGAAGAAATTTTTTTAGGTTGGGCTAAATTAATGAATATTGCCAAATTTTTACAAAATCGAAAAGTTTAAATATAGAGAGTAGGGGTGTTATTCGAGGCATGTTCAAGCTTGGTTCGTTTGTTAAACGAGTTCGAGTAGAGCCGAGCCCAATTTTTAAACGAGTTTTATTTTTTGGGTAAAATCCATCTATAGTCCCTGAACTTTGACCAAATGTTCAAACGGGTCCCTGAACTTTACTTTTGTTCATTGAAGTCCCTGAACTTTGATACTTTGTACACATTTGGTCCCTCTATTAGTAAATTTGTTAAATATGTGTTAAATAATGATATAGAATCAATGTATTTTGGTATATTAATGGAATAAGTTAGGTTATACACATGTAATTGCTTGGTATTTGTTTTACTAAAGTAAAAAAATTATATTATATTAAAAATAAATGTTTTTAAAAAATATTTTTTATAATAAAAAAAACTTTCTATTTTCCAACTAAATGGTATAATTTTCCGATGATATTTTATTTTAAAGTATTTTGATGACCGAAAATTTCTTATTTAATTAAAAAAATTAAAATGTGTTTTGTTAAATAAAAAAAAAACTCTACTTTTGCTATAAAAAATAAATTCTATTTGTGTTAACAAAATAAACTATATTTTTAATTAAATAAGGAAATTTTAGTCATTAAAATACTTTAAAATGAACTATTATTGGAAAATTATAACATTTGTTAAAAAAAATAGAAAGTGTATTTGATAAAAATATATTTTAAAATATGCTTTGTTTTAAGAAAACTCTATTATGTATGATGACTTTTGAAAAGAAAAAAGCTTAATTTTTTACTTTAGTAAAACAAATACCGGGCAATTACAATTGTATAACCTAAATCATGTAATTAATTACAAAAATACATTGATTCCCTATCATTACTTAACACATATTGAACAAATTTACTAACAGAGGGACCAAATGTGTACAAAATATCAAAGTTCAGGGACTTAAATGAACAAAATTAAAGTTCAGGGACTCGTTTGAACATTTGATCAAAGTGCAGGGACCATAGGTGGATTTTACCCTTTCTTTTTTGTTCAAGCTTGACTTATTTTAGGAAATGAACGAGCTCGAGCTAAGTTTTTTTCGAGATTTAAATAGTCTTACTTGGTCATAATATATTAACTCAAAGAATTTTTTTAGAAATTACATAAAATTCGAGCTATTCGAGCCTAAATCGAACGAGCCGAGCTTTCAACCGAGTTTACAATCATGTTCAGACTCGATTTGTTTAGATAAATGAACGAGTTCGAGTCGGGTTTTTTTCGAGCTGAGCTTGAGCTCTGATCAACTCATATAAGAGCCCTAATAGAGAGTAGAATCATCCGATTAATCAATTAATTTTATTACCTTTGTAATTGAATAATTAGTCTTTTGACCATTTTTGTTTGAACAAAATAATTAATTACCCATTTAGACATCATTAAACGATGAATTTAAATCACAGATACATGGAATTATTTTACCAACTATATGAGATCTAAATGAATACATGCAGGGCGTTTCTGGGAAGCGTGAGTGACTACTGTGCACACCATGCGGCCTGCCCCGTCTTGATTGTGAAACCCCCCAAAACTTCCCACCACAAGTAGGTCCATACGTCGATCATCAGCGATCTTTTGATCATCGGCGATGGCGTTATGTATATGTATCAACTCAAGTTGTGCCCGCTGTTTGTGCTTTGATTACTGTCGATCTCTTGATCATCGGCGATGGCGTCATGTATATGTATCAACTCAAGTTGTGCCGCTGTTTGTGCTTTGATTAGTGTAATGTAAAATCAATAAAGTCTCTTCGGAGACATCTGTTAAAATTGGAACGATACAATAAATCTAATAGCCGGTATATCAAACTCTATTGTTCCTTGTACTTGACTGGGGTTAAAGTACGTATCGTTTTTTAGGGCATATCTAATTGGGAATGCAGTGGCAGAGTCCGGAGGAGTACAGTTTATTCACTTTATTGTCGATATAATGTTATCGTTTGGTGTATTTAAAAAATTAAAGTGATGTCATTTTAGTGTAATAATAATGTGTATGTGCTCCCCCGATTTTTAATTAGATCGAAAAAAAGGATTCGGAAAAAACCCTCCCCCGGGAGCCTTGAGAACGCGCCATCCACGCCCCCCTAAATTACTTTGCATTCTTTCTCTTCCAAACCTAATATTGGTATCGTCTTCATCGAATTGTCTCCTTCTTACTTCGATTTGGCCTGGTTTCGGCCAATTTCGGACACCCGTTCTCCGTTCTCCCTGTACCGTCCCTCTTTTAGGGTTCGTCGGGCGTTCTGGGCCTTCGCTGGGTCGGCGGGTGTGCTGTTGCTCCTTTTGGCCCCGTTCAATCTGTTGTGGGTCTTTGCGCTGCTCCACAAATCAACTTCTGTGTTTGGGTTCCCCTCCCTCAATCCATCTGTTTCGACGCTCTTCGGGCTCTCTGTTGCCTCTCTGGCTTTTGCGGTGTCGGGGATGGGGCGTCGTGGGGCTGTTTTGTTTGGAAGGAATCATGTATGGAGCTCTACTGATGTGGCTATTAGATTCAGAAAGAATGTCAAGATAGTTGTAATGAAGGATTTTAGAAAGAGAAAGAAAGAGCTCCTCGATGTGGGCGGGGGTTTCTTGTTCTGCTGGCTCTCAGGTGGCGCTTGGTCGGGCCTCGGGGGTGTGCTACTTCGGCTTGCTGGTGGGGTGTGGCGGTTTCACTTCAGCTCGGGTTTCCTTTGCGCTGTGTTAGATGAGTTTCCGACTCCTGATTGTGCCTTTTTGGTCGTATTGCTTACCAACAGGTTCGTACATGCACATTCGACTTTGTTCTCCCTTTTCAACTCTATAAATCCTTCGATGAATCTTTTATTTCTAAAAAAGGATTTGGGTAATATATTGTTTTTGATACAAAAATCCACCGTTCCTCGGTGGCCCAACAAAACCGTGAAGGAGCCATGTGGTTCTTCACCATCTACCCCCGGAAGGGCCCTAAGAAATTGATGGTTAAACAGGTGCCTGAAGGTGTTTCAAATCCATCTATCGTTGGTTGGCTCCTCCTGGCATCGACATCAGATTCCTTGTGGTTTGTGAGAATGCTTACCGCTGCTAAAATTTGTGTCATCTTCCCCCGCAACAGGTTTGCTTCAGGACTACATGTTTTGGTTTCTATGCAATATTAGGTAACCCCATTTGTGAAATTCGTTTCCCTGACATTTGGTCTAGTTAATCTTCTGTGTATGATACAAATCTTCACTCTCTCTTGGGGAGTGAACAAAACTGTGAAATTGATGTATGCTCCTTCACCATATAAATTCCGAAAGGGCTTTCAGAAAAGCTTGGACAAACTACCTGTAGTTGCTCGCCCTTCTAGCTCCTTGGTGAAAGGCATATGTCGGTCATTGGACTTATCTTGCTGGTTTGGTTTGATAAGAACTAACACCCTCCCTTGGTGTTTGCACAAATCTGTGAAGGTGGCCTATGCCCCTTCATCCCTCAAATCCCAAAAGGCCCTAAAAAAAGTGGTTGTTGTGTCATCTAAAAGGTTTGCTTCCTTTTCCTATGATGATGTGTATCCCATGCATAATCCCTCGGAGGCTTTCCGACCCTTGGGGTCTGTGGTCTTCTGTATAATTGCCTATTTTTTCAGAAATAGTTTCTCAATACTTTTCCTTTATAGGGAAAAACCAGGTTACTTGAGGCCTTGCATTTTTGGGAAGGCTGAAAAATTATTCGATCATGCTGTTGAGCAGGTGAATCACAAGGTCACTATACCGCTGAATGAACTCTTTCCCGTGGATCTTGTTGGTTTTGTTAAATCGGCTTTGTCCTTGGATGCTCTCTTCACCATTAGAATGGATAAATCTCGTCAGCTTGTTGCTCTCGAATGGGTTGCTGATTTGCCTACATTCATTCCCGTCAAATGCGAGGTTAGCTTCTATGTTTCTCTGGCAACTACTGAGCTGTTCGGTGAGCAATACAGGTGCGGGTCTCGTTTTGCTGTCTTGGTCTCTGTCAGCTTGTGTTACTCGCCTATCGTCACTTGTTGGCGGGGTTATGAAATAGATCGTCCAACCTCTTGATGCCATTCAGTAGTGATTGCCTGTGGTTTATGGCTTGTCCCAATCTCTTTGATCAGATCTCGCTCCTTCAGTTTGTCCCATTGCGATGTCTGGGGTTGGTTTTATTGGAACCTTTCATTTACTTCCTCCTCCGATGTTGGTTTCCTTAGTGGCGCCATCAAAAGTTCTGGTAACTCCGGCATTACCTCTAACTTTTGCATCACCACTCTAGATAAAATTAATTTACTAATATCTCTTAAATATATTTGGTATAAGGTGCAACACCTTTCTCCTTATTTAGCGTGTGTTCGGCAACGAATTGTGGGGGGATTGTGGAGATTAAGAGAAAATACAAAAAAGCTTTGAGGGTTGGCGATGGTGTTCGGCAGCAAGATTGTGGAGAATCTGGGATGGGGATTATGGGGATTTTGGGAGATCATTTCACAATCTACTCCCCCAAGATTGTGGAGATTGTTGTGGGATTTCGCTATTTGAGATCCAAAAATGCCCCTTCTTCTCCTCTACGCTTCACATTTCAGATATGAGAGGGCGCAAAAAGAGAGAGAGGAGAGACGCGCCAGAGAAATCGCCACTTCGCCACTACCGCCACCAAGGTAAGGTACAATCCTTCCCTCTCATCTCTTTCATTGTCTGTCGGAGTCGGCGTGGTGGGCTTTGGGGGCCGGCGGCGGAGATCTCCTCTAGGGGAGGCTGTTCTCCAATGTCGAGGTGGGATTTGGGGATGGGAAACTGAGGACCACCCTCTTCTCCTACCGACGGCCTCGTTTGGGTCGTGTCCAAGGCGTACAAGCTCATGGCGGCCACCTCCCACCGACGGCGGAGATCACCTCCCCTGGAGGAGATTATCGACGCTCAAGGGGGGATTTGGGGAGGGTGTCTATTTTGGGTCGTCTACACGGCTCAAAACCCTAATCTCCTACCGGCGGCCTATTTTGGGTCGTCTCAACGGCGGAGATTAACCGCGCGGGCACCTCCCAACGACGGCGGTGGAGAAGGACTGAAATCGGTGGTCTATTTTTGGGGGTTAATTAAAATCTCAACTCATTGTATATTCAATTAGGCCGCCAGTAGGAGATTTCATCCTTGTTTCATTCACTGTTGAGTAGCATGCCTTGTGCTGTTTCAAATGAAGATTTCATCCTTGTTGGATTTCTTATCCATGTAGTAGGAATGTTGCCTTGAAAAGTTGAAACTGATGCTTATTTGCATATTTACAATGCTCGATACTTGAGTAATGTTTGGGGATCTTCATTGTTTTCCCATGCAACTGTTCTATTTGAAAATGAATCCTTACAGTAGTCGCATCCAAAATATATAATGAAAATTTATGTCAGAGTGAGCAAAGAAATCTAATAGATTTGCTGCAATCACAAAAGCTTGTAGTTTTCTTACCATGTTGTAATTTATATGTACCATTGTCATCTTGCTTTCCAATTTTGATTGATTGTCAGCTGCAATGTTCCAGTTTTCCAAATGTTCCAATTTTTCTTCATTGTAAGTTTTAGTGAACAAGCTTGTAGTGTTCCAATTTGTATTCATTGTCCTGTTGCTTTCCAATTGTAATTCATTGTCAGCTGCAATGTTCCTGTTTTTTTTTTGCCTGTTTTACTGCTAACTGCTGCTACGTATAGTGTGTATTGAATCCAGGGTGATCCTACTCAACCACTTTATATACTCAGAACTGTTTTATATATAAAAACACAGTAAAGAGTATTTCATGTTTTGAAAGGAATACATTGATATAGATATCATTATGACCAACTTGTAATATCTAGTATGTTGCAGTTTACAAGCTACTGAAAAACTACTTCAGAAACATAATTTCTCATAAGGTGTTTCAGTTTACAAGCTTTAAATATGTTGCAGTTTACAACTTGTAATATATAGTATGTTGCAGTTTACAAGCTTTACATATGTTGCCTTGTGGCTTATTATTTTGTTTTAAACGTTATGTTGTCAAGTACTAATCACTGCAACTGGTGCCCCCGCAGATACATCATGTCTTCTTCCGGCAGCTGGGCAAGCGAATGTCCTGAGAAATACCCATGGATTGGTGGGGAGGAGAGGATTCCCCCGTGGTACGAGCAGGTTTGTACATCCACTTCGAACCATGCTTGCATTCTCCTTGTCCAGGAATTGAACATCCATTTTTTACCCTTGCCAACCTGTTTCTGTTTCTTATCACCAGGCAAACCTTATGCATTGTGTCCTAGGTTATGTGTATAGCTTGTGGCATAACTGCTTATGTGTGCTGACTGTAATGTGCAGGAGAGGGACTTGTGGGTTGAGCGCAGCTCCAGTAATGTTCCGTCTGGCGACGAGAACAGACCCCCACTTCAGGAGATTCCTCAGGCTACCCCCCCCCCCCCGCTCTAGAGGACCCCAGGATTCAGCAGCTTGAGGACATCGTGATGGACCTCACAACCAGGGTCTTCGTAGCTGAGGCAACGGCTCAGAGGACTCCTGATGAGCTGGAGAGGGTGAATGCACTCAACGACCAGCTGATAGAACAACTCGCTACCCTCTCCAACCAATCCGTGCAAGTATGGGGGGAGCTGCTTGGCGCAAGGACCCAGTTGGAAACCCAGAAATGGATGTTCATCTCCATGACAGCTGTCGCCTTAGCGGCCCTGGCAAGGATCTGAAGCTTCCCGAATTGTGACACAAGTCTTTTATGTATAGTCGTATGTTGTAGGAAAAGGGAGTCGAATCCCTCCCTGTAAGGAATGATCGTCCGAAGACATCATGTATCGGAACGCAAGCCCCCTCCCTAGTCCCTTTTTGTTGCTGTGTCGGGGCACACTGGTATGATGCGATCTACTCAAACAATGATGGGTTTTTAGCAGGTTCGCACTGGTAGGTGTGTGTGTAAAATACATTGTAAGTTAGCACTGGTAGGTGTCCCTTTTTGAATTAGAATGGACTATGTTGCTCATGTTGTAGGTTCGCACCTGGCATATATAAGTTAGCAATTCAACTCCCTTTTCATATATTTGCTCAATGTTGAATTAGAATGGACTATGGTGCGATGTAGTCATTGTTGAATTAGCAATCCAGCAACATTTGTGATACACATGTCATATATATGCTCACAACCAACCATACATGTTAAAACCATACATGTTCAAACCATACAAAACATTGTAATTTACATGATGAAGTTGCACCATACATGTTAAATTAGTAAGTACCAAATTACAACCTTAGAAGAGGTTGAGACGTTGCACACGCACATGTCCCACATTACAAAAGGGTGGCATTACCTTCGGGACCGCATTCCCTGCTTGATCTCCCTAACCCCACAACCGTTGTCGTCTCCTGTCGGCCCAAATTTGTCGTGCAATCTCGTCTCGTAGTTCCTGCATCCCCTCGGGCTCAATGTCCTCCGCATCGCTGTCAGAAAGGACGACCTCCTCATCGCTCTCGTCGCCGGATGCGATAGCAGCTTCCTCGACACCTTCAACACCGGGCTCGACGTACCTGTCATCCAGTAATCCGCTCACGGATTCCCCTTCTCCCCCCCGATCGCTGGATGAAATTATGCAATGCCACACACGCGATGATGATGTCTACCTGTTTGCCTACGGGATACTTGTGCATTGGTTTGGTCATCTTCCACTGACTCTTGAAGATCCCGAACGTCCGTTCGACAGCCCCGCGCAAGGACGAGTGTCTCTGGTTGAATGCTTCTTTCTCGTTGTCCGCAGGTTCCTGCACGAACGCAGCTCGGTGGTACTTTGTCTTGGTGTATGGTATCATGTATCCCGGTCGCTCAGGATATCCCTTGTCACACAAGTAATAACGTCCTGCAGGCGGGTGGGGGAAATGCATCCCCGGTGTGCTAAGGGAGTGCTCCAAAACACGGGAATCGTGGGCGCTTCCCTCCCACCCAGCGGAAACGAAAGTGAAATTAAGGTCGAAGTCACAAACCGCTAGGACGTTGAACGTGGTGATGCCCTTGCGTCCCTCGTAAGGTAGCTGCTCGTCACACGGAATAACAACTTCGATGTGTGTGCTGCCAAGGGCCCCGATGCATCCCTGCACGGAGCAACTGCATGATGACATCCTTTAAAGAGTTGTAAAGGGACATGAGTAACATGGGGGTAGGTGTGACCTTGACGTATCTGCTGTATCTACTGTCTTCGCTTATTTGCTTCGGGACCTCAGAGAATGTTGGGTCCACCGGTCTGATGACGTCGCGAGCGAGGCCATTCCAACCACTGTTACGCCCGACAAGTGCTTCGAGGACGTCGGTTATGGCTTCGATGAGCGAGGATGTCGATCTTTGAAAGCGCTCGCAGGAGTCCCGGAGCAACGGACCCCAAGCCATGGTGTTGACAAAGATCCCCACCTTCTCCATGACGGCCATGTGCTTCGATCCTCGCAGGCCATATCTATCGTGAAGAGTGGAACACATGGAGGTGAAGACGTGCTTCGTCATTCTAAACACTTGGACACAACGGAGGTCGGTCTCATGGGCGAGAATGTCATGAATCCACTGCTCTCCGGTGTACGCAGAGGTGTAGCACGGCACCTTGTGTATGTGTTTGTAGTAGTGACATGAGAGTCGCACTGCCTTTAGTAAGAGATACTAGTGAGCTAGGATAGCGCGCTTGTGCCACCGCTTCTTCCGCCGTCGAACTGCCAAGGCATCCATTCCACCTACAAGTGACAGGAGCATGTACGATGCTAATCACATATACAATTATAAGTAAGTATGCAATCAGGTATATAGTATGAAACAAGCATGCAAATCGGCTATGAAAAAAAAATGATATATCGATGGATAACGCATAGAAATGAGGTATGAAAAATGCATTCACACATCAAATTACACATAAGTACCCAATCTCAACTCCTACAACAGCAGTCGAAAATGATGTCTAAAACCACAATTGTCAAAGAACACCTCATTATCCTGAAAATCAAGTCTTAAAACATAAGTTCCAAACAACCCACTTAACGCAACTTCAAACACAATTAAAGTTCCCTCCAGTTGTGCAACATTAATCTCAACCCGACCTACGCGTCACCGCCGCTCTTGCGGAAAAGAGACTTCAGCCACGCTAGCCTCACAGCGTTGCTCCTACTAAGCGCAAGGAACATCCTTTGTTTCTCGGGGACGGTGAGGAATTCAATTGCGAAGCACAACAACGGGCCCTCATCTTCTATCATTCCATCAGTCACAAGCTGGTCCAGTACCTTCACCACCTCCACCTCCCGGTTTGCTTCTGTATGGGACACATCGTCTTCAGCACGCACGAATTGGAGAATAGCCTCACCTGTTTCCTCAACATAATCCATTCGCCTATCGAACGCAACTGACCCAGATGACCTTCGCGCACTTCGCTTCCTACCCGACGGTGTCGCAGAGGAGCTAGCCGGACGCTTCCCAGACCGAGTGGGGAAGGTGCTACATCCAGGGGTGACAGTGGGGGGTACCTCCACGGGAGTGACAGGAGATGACTGCGTGCCACCTCAGACTAGTTCCAGAAAGCTACGGAGGTCGAAATTATCAACATCTTCCACATCATCCCCCAGGTTAACATCCGCAACAGTCGGCTGGGGGCGGTGATCGTCACCTCCTTCGTCAGGCGTACAGGACATCAACACAGGGCTGTCGACGGGGTCCATACTAGGAGACACGCAGTGCTTGCCGGTGGCCACGGTGCCTCCGTAAATCTGGTCCCAGGCATCTACAATGTCCGGAGGGATGCACTTGTTCTTCAGTTTGCCAAAATCTGCCTTTTCCTGCAAAATCAGTCCAACGGAAAGCGTTAGAGTATGCGAAACCAAGTAAAGTACAATTGATAATCCTCATGATCAGACAACAACTTAAACGTCTTGCAGACGATAGCGTACCTGACATTTCCACTCCCACCACTCATCACTGGCCTTTATGCACCCTTTTTCGTAGTCCCACCCCAATCCGGTCTCTCCGTGCATCAACTCTTTCCAAGCCTTCCACCCCTCCTTCATTGTCGCGTGTTTGTTCTTCAGGGTGTTGCTTCCACACTTCTGCCCTGTCTGCTCCTCGAACTGTGTCGTTAAAACCACCCAACTGAACCCCTGATCGCGGCCATATTTACGCTGATACCCAATAAGCAGTTCCAAATATTGTTTCATTAGCGTCGGAGTCCACTGAAAAGGTGTTTCTTTCGAGGCCTTGGGTTTTTTTCCCTTGTCATGAACAGGGGGCTTGCTACCGGATGACATGTTAGCAAATCGTCCTCAACTGATCTCCCCCAACGACAACAACACATGAAAACATATGTTTGCATCAACAATCGACAACGAAAGGGAAGTCCGATTGTTGGGGGTTCCTCCAAATTCGACCGTTTCTCACCGTGACAAGCTAACTTGATAGGGTACAATCAGGTCGGGAGCCAACTAATCGAAAAACCAAACCACTATGGTGCCCTATTAGGTGGATGTGTGGAAATCCCTAATTCAACATACTATTCTAACTCAAATTCCTAAAATGGCGACTACAAATCCCCAATTCCATTTTGATTTTTCGTGTCTCAGGGGAAAAATCAAACTCATCAACATGCCCATATCAACTTCTAATTTCAATAACACACACACAAATTTCAGAGGAACACATACCTGGTGTTGAAAAATATGTTGAACAAAAATGCGCGATATAATTGTACAACACATTTTATTTGATTTTTAATATTTGAGTTCGACCCCTTTTGGTTATCCTCTTGATTCGAAGTCGTATCGATACCAAGATTTGGTTGATCAGTTTGTGGCTTCACTTTATTTGAAACCTCCATTGCTGGATGTGGTTGTGGGATTCACTTCTTTTGTTTAATTTGGACAAAAAAAAAACGCCACTCTTTAGTTCATCAAATTTTTAATTTGACTTGCAGCAAGTGTAGAAACCGATTTGGCCTAGCATTTGCTGATTTGGGATCGCCCGTTACAGTTTCTGATTGATTTTTGTTATCACCAGTTACTGATTTTTTAAAGATCCCGATTTATGCTTGTATATATTTCTTCATGGCCCAGTTTTTGGTCTGGAGATTGTATTATTGCCTCTGTAAACTTTGTGAACAAAGAAACAACAACTTTGTTGTCCTCTGTTGAGTTTAATGAAGGGCTGATCTGCCTCCATTGGAGGACCAATTTGAGTGAGAATTTTGCCAGAGTTTCGCCTTGGTTTTCTATGTTCTGCATTATCTTCCTTGATGCAAGATCCTGACTGCAATTTTACAGCAACCAAAATTAAGAACCACCTAGGGAAAATTGGGCAGCATTTCGCCCTGTTATAGAACGATTTAATGATCCCGGAACCCAAACCCTTACTTAAAGCCCACGCTTTGTAAGAGGGGGTCCCAAGGATCGAATTCCTACAGCGGTTGAGTTCTTCTAGGCAAATTTATGATTCCGAAACCCAAACCCTTACTAAAGCTCAATGCTTTGCAAGGGGGGGTTTCGAGAGCCATGAAATCTACCTTGTTTGATTCTTCTTCTCTACTGCAGTAGCTTTGTTGTTGGATTTCTTTGCTGATGCGCATGTATTTGTGTTTGCAGGTTTCTCCCAGGAGCGGGAAAATCCAGGAGAATGAAGAAGATGTGCTAACTGCTTCGTTGATGGTGGGAGGCAGAGGAAGAAAAAACCACAGCCTTTGGGCAACGTAGCTTTTTATAGGGAGAGGTTGTAGGAGTTACCTCAAAATAACTCCCCCACCACGTTTCCTGCAGTTTCATAGCAGTTTTTTTTTTCCTTTTGTGTACAGTTTTTTTTTCTTTACTGTAACTTCCTAGACTTGCTTCACTTTTGTTATAACTGATGTTATTTGGATTGGGCCTTTTTTTTTTATTTCTTGGGCCTTTGAAGAGAACTTGCATATTTGTTTTTATATGTCAAATTTCAACCCAAGTTTGTAGCTCATTCTTCCATTTTAAAGTTTTAATAATGAATGTCAATTAAATTAATCACAATTTGATACTTGATTAATTTAATATGAGATCATCATTATTCCAAAGTTGTGAAAATTTACCCTCCAACAGTTGCCCCCCGAACTTTGTGCGTGCGAGATGTCGAGCACGTTCAAAGTTCGATATTGTGCTATTCGTGCACAGTTTTCGTTTCTAATGGACCTGGCTTAAGAAAGCTTTTTATCTGATTTGTAGTCCGAAGAAAATTGGATTTTTATATACCGTTCCGGGGAAAATTGATCACATTTGAAAAGCAATCCTTCATAGAATTTACTTATGACCAATGAGAGGTAATCTGGTATGGGTAGATGAGAGTCGGAAAAATTTTCCTCCTCAAAACTTGATTTTTGCCTTTGTGGCTTCTTCAACCAGTTTGACTTTTGGCCTTTCAAACCGGTTGAATTTTTGGCTTTGAGTCAATTTTGGTTTGACGTTTGGCCGATTTGAGTTTTTTTGGTTTTTGGCTTTTGGTCGGAGATTTTCGACCTTAAGCTTGAATTTGGATTTGATAGTTTTCTTGTGAGGACAAGAATTTGATTTTGATGACTTGATGTCATAGGTTTGAGCTTTCGTCTTTTGACCGATTTTAGTTTGCATTTCAGTGTTAGACTAAATTTGGTTTTGACGACTTGGTGTCGTGGGCTTAGCTTTTGTAACCTTTGGGGTTGAAGCTTTGTGATCAAAACTTCATATCAGATGGTTTTGAAACATGATACCCATACCATTTGAAGTCAAGGCATTTGATGACTATTTCTTTGAATTTTGAATTTTGGGGGCTTTGGATGACCGTATACATATAAATAATGTAGGCCAATTTTTGTTTGAGAGAGGTTGAAGGTTTTTAGGAGACTAGGACCTTTTTGGCTTTGAGAGAGAAGAAAACATTGACCATTTGATTAGTCAAGTTTTGAGGCATTTTGGTTTATGATTCCTTGGAAGGAAATTTGATTTACGAGACTTGAATTGACTATCACATTTGGACGTGACACTCAAAGTCGAGAAATTTAGGCAGAGGCCTTTTGTTTATTTCTCTTTGTGAGAATGTCTTTGAAAGACAATGTCTTTCTTCTTCTCTCTTTTCTTTTGCCTCATTTTCACCACATGCAAAAAGTTACAAGTCTTCAGACTATATTTGATTTTCTCCTTATAGTCGAGATAACTCTCATATGACTACATAAGTAGAGGATTTGACTTCTTTTTCTTCTTTGTTGAGGAAAGAAGGTGTTTTGTTTGTTTTTGTGGCTGCACCTAGCATTTTGACTAGCTAGACTGCCTACGTACCCCCTTTATGAGGGATCAAGCCGCTCGTAGTTCTTTGTGAACCCATTTTTCATAAAAGCTTCCGGGTCATTTGATTTTCGGACTAATTTCAAGTCCTTTTTTTTATATGCATCACTCGAGTTACTTGAGCACACCTTCTAGGAAGGGTTTCCCAGAACTCAACTATCATTTGCATACCGGGATTTTGTTTTCTTTTTTTTTTCTTTTTTTTTTTACCGCATCATTCAAATCACTCGGGCCCACCTTCTAGGAAGGGTTTCCCGAATAATCTGACTATCATATGCGAACCCGGAAATCTTTTTTTTTTTTTTTTTGTGCGACTGAATTTGGCACATATTTTTTTTGATGCCAAATTTCCTACGTACCCCTTGTTGGGGGATCAAGTCTTTACGTAGTTTTAGGCGGAACGATTTGATTTCCCGCATTGGAAGGTATTTGATCATTTTGACACCCCTACTTGGCTTTAGGTGTCCATGATTTGCTTGAGCTTGTGGACGAGAACTTTTGACTGCCTCTTCCGGAGCTCTTGCTTTTGGTCATTTTCATTTGGACCTTCTTGCTTTTAGGCTCATCAACTTTTCCGAGCCTTTCGAATACCGGAGCTTTAGATTCTCCACTTGTCAAGGCTGAATTAAGCCTTTGAAACACTGAAGGTTTATATTCTTCACTTGTCGAAGCCATATCAAGCCTTTGAAAGATTGAAGATTTGGATCCTTCATTTGTTGAGGCTAGCTCAAGTCTTTCGAATACAAAAGATTTCGATGCTTCATATGCAGAGGCTAGATTTAGCCTTTTAAACACCGAAGATTTAAGAGTTCCACCTGAAGCCGTCTCGAGCCTTTCAAATGCGGACATCCTAGGCTCTATCACACTTGCAGTTAGAACACCGTCTTCATATGAGATTTGAAAATTTTTGACACAAGCCTCCTCGACAAGTTTTTGTGGAGCTTTACCCTTCAAAGAGGATTTTAGCTTTTTCACTTGAACCTTGTGCTTCTTGTGCATTTTTTAAGCTTCACTGAAGCTTGATTTCTTTCCCTTTGATTTCTCTCTTGATTTTGAGGAGAGAATTTGCTTCTTGGAGTGAAGAGTAATCTTTTTAACTCCTGCTTCATTTTCGTCCATGTCATTGGTCCATGAGACCATACAACATTGAGCGATGTCTTTTATATTCAAGGACTCTTCTTTTGAAGTGTCATCTTTCACCAATGCTTTAAGAGGCAATGAAACTGTGGGGTTGCCCCCAGCTTCAATAGCCATAACAAATGTTTTTTCCGTTTGAGAAGACACTTGGAGTGAGAGAGTGGACTCTACAACGTCTACCACTGAAATGGTATTTGCTGAAGCTGTTTGAGTTGAGGATGTTGCCCCCTCGATTTCAATTTCTCCTTTGTTAATCATCTCCTCTAAGATGTCTTTGAAGACGTAGCAATCTTTGATTGGATGACTAACGAGTTGATGATACGAGCAGTATTTTGGATCACTCGTTTTGCCAAACTCTTTTGGCCTTTTCGGCTCCGGGAGTGTTAAAAGTCTAGCACTCATCAATTCATCGAATATCCCTTGTACATCATCATCGTCAAAAGGATATTTCTTTTGCCTTCTTTCATGAAGGGCGAGTCTATTGGATGGCTCCTTGACTTTCTCTTTTCTCTGAGCTTTGGAACCATTTCTATTACCAAACTCTTGATCTTGTTTGGCGAAAGTTGCCATAGACTCTTCTTCGTTTTGTAGCTTAGTGCCATCATTTTTGTTAGCCTCACTATCCTGAAGCCATTGGGATTCTCGTGCTAGTTGTTTCTCAACATTGCACGCTTTAGACACCAACTCATCAAATGAACGAGGCTCGGCACTTCCAACATGTACCGCTAATTCTGGTATTAGGTTGTTGGTGCACATTTGAACACAAGCTTGTTCGCTCAATTTTTCATGGCATTGGAGTCTCACGCTCCTCCACCTGGCGATGAAGTCGTTGGCGAGCTCGTTAGACCTTTGATAGGTGTTTGCGAGATCCATAATAGAAACTCTTGCTTTCGAGCTCACAAACTGAGCTAGGAATTCTCTTTGTAGATCGTCCCATGTTTGAATCGACCCTGGTTGAAGTTGAGTGTACCAAGTGAATGCCGATCCCTTCAATGATTGTACGAATTGCCTAATTAACAAGGCGTCGCTTAAGGCAGTTTCACCACAAGAAGAATAAAAATGAACTAGGTGCTCGTGGGGTGAACCGTGATGGCCATCGAACTTCTCAAAGCTCGGTCTTTGGTAGCCTTGGGGAAATGGCATCGAATCATAGTGTGCTGGATATGGCTTTTTATACTCGAGCACTATTGGATTTTGTGATGCATAAGCTTCTTTTATCCCTTGAGCGATCATCACTTTGATTTCTTGTGGAGTGATCGATGTGCTACCGCTTGACCCTTCACCATTTGGCCTTGATTTCTCTTGTCTATTTGCTTGAGCTTGAATATTTATTTGAGCGAGGAGTGATGCAATTTGAGCATCTTTTTCATCAAGCTTCCTTTGTAACTCTTGAAGCTGCTCTTCGACACTTTGTGTGCTGGTAGTCAATACCGGCATCACATATGTTCCATCTTGTGAGATGTTTGCTTGAGATTTAACCATTGAAGCATCTGAACTCGTTAGCTCCAACCGATCTTTCTCTCTTGTATCCACTTTAGAGACTTGGCATATTTGTTGAACCTCCTTGCCCTTCTTGGCTCTTGAAGGCTTAACCTTTGTGGCCATGGGTTCCATCTCTTCCGAATATGAGGCCATGTTGACTTGTACAACCTCTCTCGGATAAATGAACATAGACCCAACGAGGATCCGCCTTGGAGAAGCCACTTGTGGAATTTCTTCTGCCCCCTGCGATCTAAGAAGATCCTTTGCAAGGGTTGTACTGGCTCGCTCTAAATTTGATGAATGAGCTAGCACAAGAAGAGGTCTTGTCTTGTCGCGTTGAGATCCACACTTGCGTCCCCTTCTCTTCATGGATATGGGTGCCTTCTTGGCAATGGAGACGGTTTGTGCAGACGTTGCGATCAACCCCTCATTCTTTTTGGTAACATGAATGATGGGTTTTTGAGCGACCTCAATAGTTGGCTTTGTGCCATTGTAACCACCCTCATGCATTTTGAGCTTGTTGCAATTAGGATGGTTATTGAACTTGTTGTCGCCGAGTCGGGTGATCTTGAGCTTCCTGCCCCCATGTCTTGGAAGGGCTTCAGGCTTCATGCCCCCATACCTTGAAAGTGTCGCAGGAGACTTCGACACCCACTTGACGACAGTCTTGTTCTCTAAAGCTTGAAGAGCCCCAAAGATGTTGTTGACAGGAATCGTTGAAGACATCGAATCCCGGGTGATGTCACAGTGAGCTTCATATGATCTTTTCTTGATCCAGCGGCCTCCTTTGATGATGAAGGTTGCTGGAAGCTCGTTGAAGTTGACAATCACTTGAGGTGCCATTTATACCTTTCAAAAACATATAACCATGTATTAGTATAAATACAACTAAGAGATGAAAAGGCAAAAAGGGTCCCACTGGGCGTGCCAAAAATATGTTGAACAAAAATGCGCGATATAATTGTACAACACATTTTATTTGATTTTTAATATTTGAGTTCGACCCCTTTTGGTTATCCTCTTGATTCGAAGTCGTATCGATACCAAGATTTGGTTGATCAGTTTGTGGCTTCACTTTATTTGAAACCTCCATTGCTGGATGTGGTTGTGGGATTCACTTCTTTTGTTTAATTTGGACAAAAAAAAACGCCACTCTTTAGTTCATCAAATTTTTAATTTGACTTGCAGCAAGTGTAGAAACCGATTTGGCCTAGCATTTGCTGATTTGGGATCGCCCGTTACAGTTTCTGATTGATTTTTGTTATCACCAGTTACTGATTTTTTAAAGATCCCGATTTATGCTTGTATATATTTCTTCATGGCCCAGTTTTTGGTCTGGAGATTGTATTATTGCCTCTGTAAACTTTGTGAACAAAGAAACAACAACTTTGTTGTCCTCTGTTGAGTTTAATGAAGGGCTGATCTGCCTCCATTGGAGGACCAATTTGAGTGAGAATTTTGCCAGAGTTTCGCCTTGGTTTTCTATGTTCTGCATTATCTTCCTTGATGCAAGATCCTGACTGCAATTTTACAGCAACCAAAATTAAGAACCACCTAGGGAAAATTGGGCAGCATTTCGCCCTGTTATAGAACGATTTAATGATCCCGGAACCCAAACCCTTACTTAAAGCCCACGCTTTGTAAGAGGGGGTCCCAAGGATCGAATTCCTACAGCGGTTGAGTTCTTCTAGGCAAATTTATGATTCCGAAACCCAAACCCTTACTAAAGCTCAATGCTTTGCAAGGGGGGGTTTCGAGAGCCATGAAATCTACCTTGTTTGATTCTTCTTCTCTACTGCAGTAGCTTTGTTGTTGGATTTCTTTGCTGATGCGCATGTATTTGTGTTTGCAGGTTTCTCCCAGGAGCAGGAAAATCCAGGAGAATGAAGAAGATGTGCTAACTGCTTCGTTGATGGTGGGAGGCAGAGGAAGAAAAAACCACAGCCTTTGGGCAACGTAGCTTTTTATAGGGAGAGGTTGTAGGAGTTACCTCAAAATAACTCCCCCACCACGTTTCCTGCAGTTTCATAGCAGTTTTTTTTTTTTTTCCTTTTGTGTACAGTTTTTTTTTTCTTTACTGTAACTTCCTAGACTTGCTTCACTTTTGTTATAACTGATGTTATTTGGATTGGGCCTTTTTTTTTTTTATTTCTTGGGCCTTTGAAGAGAACTTGCATATTTGTTTTTATATGTCAAATTTCAACCCAAGTTTGTAGCTCATTCTTCCATTTTAAATTTTTAATAATGAATGTCAATTAAATTAATCACAATTTGATACTTGATTAATTTAATATGAGATCATCATTATTCCAAAGTTGTGAAAATTTACCCTCCAACACCTGGGAAACTCCGACGAGCGCCACGGGTCTCTCGGAAGAGGGATCTTCCGTCGACAGGAGAGGTACGTCACGATGCGCGGTTGAGCGAGGGGGCTTCGTCAACGCGACACTGCCGATACTCACCGGGCTCTTCACGTCGCAGCAGCTGTCGATCCTCGTCTTCGGAAATCGCCAGGCAGCGTCGCAGTGTCGTTGTCGAGCCGACGATAGGTGCCTCAGAATTCGCAATATGCTTTTGTGAGGAAGGAGGAGGGGTATGAGGTTTTTATTTCAGGGGCATTTCAGACCTTTTGTTACTTTAAAATACACCACAATCCCATACCTACCAAACACCTTTTACGAGATTTCCGACATCCATAATCTCAATCCCCACAATCCCATTAATCTACCAAAATAATCTCCATCTCCTAAAATCTACTGAAATCCCCATAATCCCCATAATCTCCATCTAGTGCCAAACACAACCTTAGTGGGGTTGCCAGTTATAATTATGTTTGGTTTGTATAATTTGCTGAATCCCGTTTTGTGTAACATAGTGTGGATGAAACATGCATGCTGGGCTGTTCCGATTTATGTACCTACTTGGGTTGTGCAAAGTGCTCTTCTTGGTACCTTTGTTGCAAGCCTGCTGGATTAAACTATTTCTTTATTGGGCAAATAGATCTCTCATTATTTCTAGTGTGTATGGTTTTCCTAGGCATTGTTACAAAACATGATATGTATACAAGGTTTTCTGTCTACCTCCAATTCATAATGTCAGTGGTGGCTCCTCTCATAATAAAAATTCAAAATCATCTTGATTTAAGGACTCCGAAAACATGTCCTTAATTTTATCATCGAAAGTTGTACATGAAGATCTGCTTTTGGAATTGTAGAGGTATAGGAAAAAGAACCTTTTGGACTGAAATTGATACTATGTGTAAAAATGAGCATATTCAAATTATGGCTCTAGCGGAAACTAAGTCGGAAAATATTCCCGACGACAAGACTTGGAGGCATATTGGATTTGATGAAGCGGCCTGGTCGCCGGCTATTGGGAGATCAGGAGGAATAGCAGTCCTATGGAAATCCCACCAACTATTAAATTTTACGATCTCCATTGCTGTCCACTCACCGCGTATTATTGGTCTCAAATTGGAAAGCCTGCTTGATGGTTTCCCGATCCTTGTTCTATTCGTCTATGCCCCTCCGACCCCAAATGAAAAGGAACCGTTTGGGAAATGTTAAAAACAATTGTAAATGATTCATCTATCTCGTGCATAGTTCTTGGAAATCTAAATGAAATTATTTGTAGTGCTGACAAGCTCAGTGGGGCCTTAACTCGGACCTCCAAGTTTTCTAGACTTATCTTTCAAAAATGAATGTTCACTTTTAGACCTTCCCACCTTTGGTAATCCGTTTACTTGGAGGAAGAATCCGGAGGAAGGTTTCAACATCCGCGAAAAGCTTGATCGGGTGCTTGTCCACCAACAAGTTATCGAAACATTTCCTAACATGATCACATATAACGAAGCTTTCTCCTCTTCAGATCACTGCCCAATCTCAATCACCCTTGAGGTTGACTCAACCTTTAAAGCACCGCCCTTCAAATTTGAGAATGCTTGGCTACTTCGGAAAGATTTCCGCAACTTAGTTAAGCAATCCTGGCGGGCCTCTTGCTCTGGATCTGCCATGTTCCAATTAATGTTCAAACAAAAAATACTTAAAAAAAAGCAAAAGAATGGAATAAAACGAGTTTTGGGAACATCTTCCGTCAGCTAAAAGTGGTGGATTCGGAGCTCCTGCATATTCAATCCACTGGTCCCGGGATGAATCCTCATCCAAACGATAACAAGGAAAAGCGCCTAATCACAAAGAAAGAGAAGCTCCTCATATTTCAAAAATCGTTTTGGAACCAAAGAGCTAAAACTAAACATCTCAAACTCTCAGATTCTAACACGTCATATTTTCACCATGTGGCGTCTGGGCGAAGGCATAGGAAACAAATACGCAACATCGTCTCTCCCACTGGAACGGTAGTCGTGGGTGAGTAAAATGTTAGGAATGAGATAAAAGCGGCTTTTGAGAAAAGATTTAAGAAAGAACCAATAGACGACAGACTCCTTAGCGAGTTACTGGAACTAATACAACCTTCTATCTCACCGGAGGAAAACAGTTTTCTCATACAACTTCCATCTAACATGGAAATTAAAACTGTAGTTTTCAACCTAGGGAAAAATAAATCCCCTGGTCCTGATGGCTTCACAGCTGAATTCTATAGAAAATACTGGGATATTGTAGGTAAATCTGTAATTTGTGCGGTCAAAGGTTTTTTCCATTCCGGAAGAATGCTCAAACAAATAAACCATACCTTCATCTCCCTTCTCACAAAAAGAGACGATCCAACTACCACCAGCCACTACCATCCAATTAGCTTATGTTTCAATGTCTACAAAATTTTATCAAAAATCTTGACTGATAGAATGAAAAAAGTTATTGAAAAACTTATACATCCTCTTCAAGGTGCCTTTGTATCAGACCGGGCTAT
The DNA here is from genome assembly GCA_037127255.1 of Persicaria tinctoria. Taxonomy (NCBI): domain Eukaryota; kingdom Viridiplantae; phylum Streptophyta; class Magnoliopsida; order Caryophyllales; family Polygonaceae; genus Persicaria; species Persicaria tinctoria. The sequence continues at coordinate 5,852,292 of JBANSL010000010.1, forward strand.
TCGAGATAATGTCCTGATAGCTCACGAAATTTTTCACTCCTACAAATCTCGAAAGGGCCGAGAAGGATGGTTAGCAATAAAATTAGACATGGAGAAAGCATATGATAGAGTTGACTGGAATTTCATAAAAAAAGGTGCTTGGAAGATTTGGTTTCCACGATACGTTTATTGCATGGATCATGGAATGCATTACGACGGTATCCTTCTCAGTATTAGTCAACAATGGTCCTACAGATCTGATCTTCCCCTCAAGGGGCCTCCGTCAGGGGGATCCGATACCCCCTTCCTATTTATCCTAGGTGCAGAGGTACTGGCCCAAAAACTAGCCGCTGAGGCTAGCCTGGATAAAACACCCATTGGATTCCCGATTGGACAAGACGGCCCTCAGATACCGTTTCTTTCCTTTGCTGACGATATCATAATCTTCTCAAAAGATAGCTTGGATGCTGGGCGCAAAGTGAAGTCAATTGTTGATTCATATTGTAAAGTGTCGGGGCAAAAGGTTAATTACCATAAATCTAGTTTCCAAGCTATGAGAGGTATTCCCGACCATAGGATCCTTGAGTTGCATAACTGCCTCAATATTTCAAATGAAAATTCAATAGAAAAGTATTTAGGTTGCCCTATTATTAATGGAAGAGTAACCAAAAGTACTTTTGAAGATATCATTTGTAAATCTAAACAACAATTAACAAAATAGAGGGCTAATGCCCTCTCGCAACAAGGTCGTGCTATCCTAATCAACTCCAACCTTTCTGCTAAACCACTACACTTTATGCAAAATGTCATGCTCCCCTCGGCTATGCACAAAGAACTCGACCAGATAAACCGCTCTTTCTTTTGGAATAAAGATCTTCAGTGCCGGCCATTGATTAGCTGGGATAGAATTTGCAAACCGAAGCAATATGGGGGGCTGGGGATTCGGAAATCTAGTGACATGAATGAGGCTCTCCAGATGAAACTACTGTGGAAGATTCTGGTAGAGCCTAGTAATGTTTGGGTATCGTTGATTAGACATAAATACCTTCGTTCTGCCGGTATCTTCGACTACAAAAAAAACGGGGTATAGCTCCTGGCAGTGGACCAAGTTGACATCTTTAATTGATAAATTTAAATATGGACTTATTTGGTCCGTAGGAAATGGGCGATCAATTAATTTTTGGACGAATAATTGGGTCATAACCTCTTCGTTGTTATCCAGGGAAGAATGCCCTCAAGATTGTAATCAGGAAGAGACAGTCAGTGACTACATTTTGGGGGGCAAATGGTGGAAGGAAAAACTTCAGGGAGTCCTACCTAATTGTCTAGTGCATGAAATATTAGACATCCCTCTACCCGCCTCGCATCTTCAAGACCGTTTATACTGGTTCCCGGATAGGGAGGGATGGTTTTCTACTACCAGTGCATATAAATTGATAACATCTCAGTCAACAGCACTCCCGGACAGTAATGCCTGGATTTGGAAGGTTAATACTCCCCCGAAAGTTAAAAACTTTCTTTGGAAAATATCTCAGGATGGCCTGCCGACCGCTTCTAGGTTGTCCAGTCGTGGGACGTCTGTCCCTTCAACTTGTTCTTTATGTAATGGGGCACCCGAGGATGAGGTCCACCTTTTTCTGGAATGTCCCTTCGTCCAAGCCATCCACCAACTCTATTCCCATGTTCAATCAGCCATTGCCTACTTGATTGCCCAGTCCCGGGATATCAAGCCCATTCTATCTCTTCTTGGGAAGAGCCTAAATCCATCGGCTATGGTGAGTCTCGCCTTCTCTTGGTGGTCTACATGGTATGTTAGGAATCAACATCTGTTTCAGCAGGTGGCCATCCCACAAAAAAAGATAAAGTCTTACGTCTGATTAAATCACATATAGATAACTGGAATAAAACTTTGGTAGTAGAGGCTGATTTAGAGGAGGAGGTTCGCCCTCTTCGGCCCAAACCTCCAAAACAGAATAATAAACAAAAACATATTTCTTGGCGCAAGCCACCACGGGGTATGCTAAAATTAAAATTTGATGGGTCAACGCTAACAAACAACGAGAGCTCTGCAAGAGCCATTATTAGGGATTGGGAAGGCCGCCCTATTTCTGTTTGTCACTAGAAGCTAGGTAAACAAAAACAACTCACGGCGGAAGCCCTAGCTCTCAAATTGGGGATCCAGCACGTATGCCAACTCAATATAGACAAAATCCAAATTGAAGGAGATTGTAAGATAATCATTGATCACTTAAACAGAATATCCACTTGTCCGTGGGAGATCGAACTAATCATTTCTGATGTACAAATTCTGTTATCGACTTTGAAAGAAGTAGTGTTCTTTCATGTTCTTCGTATGGGCAACAGAGTGGCGGATAAGGTTGCACATCTTAGCCACTCTGCCCGAGGAGTCGATATTAATAATGATCCAGGTCTTCTTGATCTCATCCGCAAGGATGCTGCCGGGTAGGGCTAGCACACCCGAATTATTTCCTAATCAAAAAAAAAATGTGTATGTAATTAACTTGTTGTTTTATTAATATTATTTTAATTAGATATATAACTTTAAAGACAGTTTTTTACTTCATTACGGCATAAAATCTACAGCACAATTACAAATGCATGCATAAAATCTCACTTTGGATCCCAAGGATAGGGGTGATATTCAAGCCGAGTTTGACATATTCAAGGCTTGGATTGAACGGGAAACGAGCCGAGCCGAGTTCGAGTTTAAAAATTATTCGAGCTTTTTTTGGCACTCAAGCTCGGCTCGCAAGCTCAGGGTGAAACTCAAGTTCGACTTGTTAAGGCTTGAACAAGTTGAACGAACGAGCCTGCTCGTTCAAGCTCGTCATCTGGGCTCGTTCGAGCTCGGTTCCTAGCTGAATCAATACACATCAATTGGTTATTCAAAATTACATACATAATTACAAATTGACTAAATAATTAATCAATTGAAATAATCTGTTCACTCTTTTCTTTCCTTTTTTTGAGACAAAAATCTAACAAATCGAGAGTAAGAGGAATAAGAAGATGAACCAGAAGACAACAACGGAACAAATCAATGTGTTCTACAAACGAAGTTGAACAAGAAGATGCAGCTGTAACAAGAAGGAAGAACGAACAGTGAACCAAGAGATGAACAAGAAGATAAACAAGAAAGAAGGACGAACAACGACGAGACCGAGTCAAGTAAGGAAGGACAAAGCTTACTTGTGGTGTTGCTGCTGTTCACCGACGTCGCTTAAGCCCGGAGGGAAGGAAGGACGAGCCCTGTCGCGTGGTGTTGAGGAGTCTGAATCCGAGTCGAGGAACAACTGAGGAAACCGAACAACAAATATCGTACGACCTCGCCTGAGTCGCGTGGGGCTACTACTGTTCACGAGCGTCGCCTGAGGCCTGAGCCATGAGGGAAGAAAGGACGAGCCGTGAGCGAGATTGAACGAATCAGAACTCTAGAAGCACAAGAAAGGAGAAAGAAGAGAAGCGGCCGCTAGATAGAACAACGAACAAGCCATTTCCACGCCTAAACAGCTAAACCCCTACCTCATAACCCTAGGGGTATTATCGTAATTTTATATATCGAGCTTCTGAGCTCGGCTTGTTTTTCCTCTATGAACGAGCCGAGCTGAGCCCGAGCCGAGCTCGAACTGTTCGACTCAGATAACAGCCTTACCCATGGAGTTGCTAAAATAACTTCATGAGTTGGTTAAATCTTAACAATAAGTGGTTGGTTTAGATTTAAATTAGGTTAGCCATTTTTTTTAATTTATTTTTTAGGGCCGATAACTTTATATAGGTAATCCTATCAACTCCATGGAGGAGTTTAACTCTACCAAATCCTTACCGATAAAATCTACACCATACTATTTAGATTCAGGATCAAAATCTGAGCCCTACATTGATTTTTATTTTTTGAATTGATCAATAAATGAATTTTTTTTTTTGGGAAATAACTTATGTAAACTATTTTGAAAAATAGCTAAAATGAGGTTAAGTCAGTCTCAATTTTTAAAAAATAATAAAATAATAAAATCACAATTTTAAGTCGTGCTTAGGGTACGTTGTTTTTTAATTTATTTTTGAATTTATGAGTATTTATTTATTTAGTTCAAAAGGCTAAAAAGAAAAAAAGATATACACGTGAAACAATGACTATTTTTTAAAAAAAAAAATGGAGCTAGAGTCGTTATAAATAACGATTTAGCCTTATTTTTGGCTATTTTTCATACTATTTTTGCGTCTTTGACTAATTTCCTTTTTGTTAAATCAATTTATTTTTTAAAAAATCCCCTACAATCAAGAGCAGACGATATCGGATGAGGCTTGTCTCGAACCTGATATACCTTCCTTGAATTGGTAAAATAGAGAGCGGTCATTCCGGGGTTCGAACCGGGGACCTATGGGTACTACCCATAAGTCCTTTCCGGTGAGCCATTCCGGAATGGTTCTGATATACCTTCCAACAACAAGCTAGAATCCATATATCATCTTTTTCGGAAAATTCTGTATTCTCATTTTTGAAAGGCCGGTTAATCTCCTATTTAATACAGTATAATACAGTAAAAATTAGGGTTTGACTAGTGATTTACCAGTGTCTCTAGATCTGTATACACTTATTTTGGTCCTCTTAATTGTCTCTCAGTTTCTTCTTTGTGATCTCGTGATGAAGAAAGACGAACATTTTAATTCTCTTTACTTGTTATGATCGAAGAAAACAAACTAATAATGCTTGGACCTTTGTTTCTCAATTGCCTCTCGGATTTTAGTTTTGAATTGGCCATGAGCGTGCAATACTGCTGTGAATAACGGTGGGTCATCCGACGTTGCGCCAACCAAGTCGAGCACACAAACCGGGTGGGGTTTCATCCTAAAACCAATTAGTATTAGGTGGAGCCCACCAGCTTATATGCAAGGATTGGATTCACATTCTAATCAATGTGGGACAACCCCACAATCATATATTCTCAACACACACCCCTCAAGTGCAACTGTCTGGCCACGCATTATTGCCAATTGCACTTGATGACTCAATGTCTTAAGGTCGGCCAGCCAATAGACCAGGAATCCAAACCACACCGCATCTAGCCGAACCTCGGCTCTGATACCATGTGAATAACGGTGGGTCATCCGACGTGGGCCGGGGACCACACGCGCCAACCAAGCCGAGCCGAGCACACAAACCCCTAAATCGGATGGTTTTAGGAGGGGTAGTCCACCAGCTTATATGCAAGGCTTGGATTCACATTCTAATCAATGTGGGACAACGTAACCCACAATCATATTCTTAACAACTGCAATGGGCAATGTTAGTTTACGACACTCATGGTTAACTGAGTGTTGCTAGACATCAATCCATGACTATTGACTAGTGTTTATTTGGCCTTGAGTGATAATCCGTTGGCTATAAGCTAGTGATTATCCATTGGTATTAAGTGACAACTCTTTGACCTTAAATGGTGAACATGTGATATATCTTATGGTCTAAAATCGGGTACTTTTAGCCTTAAGTGACGTGCTCAACATATCCCATCTTCGTATGGATTGAGCTTTTTTGACGGTTTACCGTTTAATTTTTTCGATTTGAGTGATTTAAAAGCTAATGCTTAAATCTCCGAAAAATTAATTAGCTGAGATAATCTTATAACTTTTCCACCATCAAACAATTAAAATATTTAGATAAACCTTTCGTAATTATTTGGTTAAATTTAGTGAATATCCATTTTTTTCATGTCAAAATTAAGTAAATGTCCACTTTTTTTACATAATTAAGTAAATGTCCATTTTTTCCAAAAATACCCCTCCTTCCCCATCCCTAACCCTTCCCCCTTCCCCCTTTGATCATTTTTAATTTTAAGATTGACTAGTCAACATTGACCATTCCGGTCAACATCTGCATTTGGTGATAATTTTTTGGTGACAGTTGAGTATATTTTTCTGGTGACAGCTAATGGTGACAATTATTTTGGTGACAATTGATTTTTTGTGACATTTTAATTTTTTCCGGTGACAGTTAGGAGAAAATCTTTTCTAGTGACAATTGATTTTTTTTTTCTTGTGATAATTGTTGGTGACAAAAAAATTTGGGTGACAATTGATTTTCTTCCATTGACAGTTGTCAGTAACACTTTTCCTCGGTGACAAATGAGGTTTTTCTGCTAATAGATGATTTTCCTGATGACAATTGTTGGTGACAACTATTAATGACGACGTTGATGACAATATATTGTCACCGTGATATTGTAACCTTAAAAAAATTATCACCATAACATTATACATCACCAAGACATTGTCACCAACTACAGAACACTGTTTTGATATTGTTTAATCAACCGTATTGTCACCAACCTCTTTTCAGTAATCGATTGACACCAACAATAAAATAGTGCAACCAACCTATTTTCATCAAGCTTTGGTCAATAATCTATTGTCACCAATTACAAAACTTTGTCACCAATCTAGTGTCAACCACCTATTTTTAGAAATTAATTGTCACCAACGACAAAACAATGTCAGCAACCAATTGTCACCAACTACAAAACACTTTCATCAAACTAAAATGTTTACAATGCTAATGTTGTCACATTTGTCATCTAATATTAACACATTTTTGTTACAAAACTAAAACCCTAGAACAAGGGGATCATAGACCCAATAGGGGCTAAACCTGAGCAGACGAAAATTTGATGTACAGTATAGTTTAGGGTTTAGGGTTTAGTTAGGGTCTTGGCCCTAAACCCTAAATCTTAAACCCTAAACCCTAAAATGTGTGTACAATACCAATGTTATCAGATTTGTCATCTAATATTAACGCATTTTTGTTATGAAACTGAAACCCTATAACTAGGGGAGCATAGACCCTAGAGGTGCTAAACTTGAGCAAACGAATAATTCGATGTACAATACTATAATGACATCACATTTGTGATCTAGTATTAACACTTTTTTGTTACAATAATAACCCTACACTAGTACAAAATGTTTAATTAATAGCACAAATTTAAAAGCGCTTATTTAGAAGTGATGTTAATTTAGGGGAAGCATAGCGCTTTTTATAGATAACCGCTCAGAATACATTTAAGTTTTTTTTTAAAATATTTTTTTTAAAGCACTGTGCTTTTATAAAATAAGCGCTCTTAAATAAAACTTTCCTTAGCGTTTTCTTTTAAAAGCGTTGTCTAAATGAAAAAATAAAAACCAAATGCTTAGCGTTTTCTTGAAAACGCTGTCTAAATTTAAAAAAAAAACCAATTTCTCTTCAAAACCCTAAATTGATCGCCCTTTCCTTGTTTGTCGTCGATGAGCACAACCTTCGACCCCTGTTTGCCAAGCCTCTGTTTGCTGTTGGCGTTCCGAGCCTCTGTTTGTTGTCTACGAGCAGAAGCAGGAAGTGCAGCACTCCTTGCCGCCACTCATCCACCATTGTTTGCCAGCACTTCAACCTACCGTATTCGCTCCTCTCGCTCTTAAATTAGGGCATGTATTCGCTCTCAGGTTGGTCATTCTCTTCTGAAACTGTATTTGGCTGAAATTGTGCTACGGTTGGATGAAATCGACTCTAATCGAATCCCCTGATTTGGTTACAGATCCTTCTTTTGTTTATCCTCTCGATTTAGGGTCTTCTAAGGTCATTTTTTTCTCACTTAAATCATCCAATTGTACTCTGGTTGCTCTTTATGCTTAATTTAGGATGGCTATATGTGCTTGATCCTTTTTAGTTTATGATGGTGAAGAAGTGTATCATATGGGCTAAGATTGGGTGCTCTTGATGAAAATTCCCTTTGTTATGATTGTTTAATTGAATTTAGGTATGATTCTAGCACCTAGGTTTGTAGACTTTCAAGCCATTTGTTGATTGAACTTTTCCTGTTGTGAGTGTTAGAAGCTAGGTTTACTTGTATCTATGGTAAATTTAGATGCTAATTGGGCACTAGAAATTCACATACAATTAGTATGGAATTAGAGCAAAGAATTGTGAGGCATTGTGTCTTCTTGGTGCCTTTAATTAATAACATGTTTTGACTCTTAATTCCGACTCTAATGAACTGGACTTTGGTGGTTTAGTTTTAAAAAAATTTGTTTCACTTGAATTCGAGTGTACTCAAATGAATTCGAGTTGTTTTAGTCTTAAATTCAGGTCTTAAAATGCCCAAAACAAAACTCAACCATTTGCTTTCTAAAATCTCAAATTCGATGTATGAGTGTAAAACTTTGGCACTTCATGATGCAAGACTTTGCTGTAATAATAAGTTGAGCAGAGCTGATGAATTTATTACTCCGTATTTCACAATATCAAACTTCTAATTTCTCTCCATTTTTTGGCTCAATTGCGAGGATCTTGTTACTAATCCTTTTTTTTAGGTTGGTCGACTTAAAGAAATAACATGTCGTAAAACAATTGTATCACGAATAGTTTGTATTATTAGTTATTGAATTGTGAGTGTTCTAATGATCACTGATGTTGGAGCTCCATTCATGGCTTCAATATAGGATAAAGTGCAAACAGTAGAAGTAACTATTGCCATAAATTTTGCACCTGATAGTGAAAGTTTGTGAGTAAGAATATATGATTGATCACTGATTGATGACTGATCATCTTTCTTTTGATGTGTAATTTGTGTAATATAGGATAAAAGGCAGACAGTAGAAGAAACTATTGCCATAAATTTGTGTTTTTAGTTAGATCTTGTTTATTCTCCTCTCACGCTTCTTCTAATTTCATATTGAGGACTGATTTGATTATGGACTGATCCGAGTCGTGTTTTCTTGCGCGTGTGTTTTTGATATTTGTTTGAACTAGGTTATTGTACTCCCTCATGCTAGTTCCAATTTCATCCGAGAACTGGTTAACCACTGGTTGTTTGATTCTGGACTGATCCAAGTTATGTTTTCTTACACGAGTGTTCGATTTTTTCTTTTTTCTTTCAGTCTTTCCTCAATCTTGGTTTGACTAAGTTGTATTTTTTGTTGATTACTTACTGTATGGTTGATCTTAAACCATCTCTGTGTGTCTGTTGACAAATTTCTGGCATATATTATTTGTATAGAACATAGAAAAACTAGACTGAAGAAGGAATTTAAACACAATTTCAGACAATTACAAGTACATATTCTATTGTTTGAGGGATGAAGTAATGCTTAAAATCTCAGGTAAATCAATACAAAAAAAGCCCAAGCATGAAAAGGCTTCAGCAAAGGAAGAGACACAGCAGGAAAAGACTTGATCTGTTGATCAAATCAAGAAGAAATATGGATTTTCATCATCTAGTACTCCTAGTAGTGTAAGAACAAAACCTCCCAACCTGCCATCTTTGAATACATTATACATTTCCCTAGATTTCATTGCTCTATCCGAGTATAAAATCTAAGAAACACTTAACGACTTTGAACTGATTTCCGTGTTTCAAAAATAGTTTATTTTCTCCTTGCTTTTATTGCTAGCTGATTTTCTTCTTGCTCGTATTGAATTCAGGATACAACTTCTTTTGCCAGCATCGCTCAAAGCAAACTCGCAGAGAACTTGAAGAAGTTGCAGGTGAATGATCCAGCTTACCACTATTTATCTCTTACTCCTAGAGGGATACTATAAGAAGCTATCACCTGTGTTCATCCTTACCACACTACACCAATTAACACCCGGAACTTGTCGAGTAATGGTAGTAAGTAGGTTAAAGTAAAAATACTTTTAAAGAAATAGGCCAATTGAGGGTATTGTCCTTGAAAAATAGCATGCAAATCGCCCAATCATGTTCCAATACTTTGTTCCTAATGCAATTTTATTTTTGAAAATACCAGGGCATCAGTTAAAGAACAGCAGAAAGGCAGAACAATGCAGAATCATTCTCATCTAAAGCCAAAGAGTTACTCCAGACAATTGAGAAAAATCGCCTCAACTTGTGATGTAACTGGAAGTGTGGGAGGAGAAATCCACCTCACAAACCTTGAAGCTACGTTTGTGTATATCTTGCGATTTTGCTACATCTTGGATTCTTGGGTTTAATTATATTCATTTGATTATTTGAAAACAAAACCCCTGATATCTGGTAGTGAGCGGGTCGTTTATTTATTTTTATTTTTTTAAAAAAGAACATAGATAGCGGTTATTATGAAAAAGCGATGTCCTTGTCCGAATTTTAAAAAAAAAAAAGAAAAAAAAAGAAGGATGACAACGCTTTTTACAAATAAGCGCTGTCCTTGTGTTTTTCACAACACTTTTTTAAAAGCGCTCTTAAATATGCTCTCAGCGCTTTGATTAACATCACCCTAATAAGCGTTGTCCTTCCCTATAAAAAAAAACCGCTCTTAATGAGTCTATTTGTACTAGTGAGAATCGAGAATGAAGTTTTCATTCTAGTACATGCCAGATCATGAATTAGTAACTAAGTAGATGAAATTTGATGTAAATTTTAACTTTGTAATACTTAATTGTCAGACTACATCAACTTGCAAAAATATCAAAACAAAGGGGAACAGTTGAGATATTCATACTTAACATCCAAAATAGCAAGACCCTCTATAGTCATCCTCTCTCTCTATACGCATCCATATACTTGTTTGAAATAGCCTCAATACCACCATGAAATGCAAGACCCTCGATATATTTGATGGTATACATACCACAACTTCCACTACAATTGAACAGAAGGATAATGAAAATTACATTATAGCTAAATGAGATATAAATTCCATTTGTCACCAAAACAGAATATATATAACTCTACCAATTGTCACTAATCTAAAAAAAAAAAAAAATAACAACATAAATTCCATTTGTCACCAAAACAGAATATATAACTCTACCAATTGTCACCAATCTAAAAATAACAACATAAATTCCATTTGTCACCAAACTATGAAGCAAACCCCTGATAGTCTTATTTAAATTGATGATATAGAATCAAGCTAAATACTAATTGTCACCAAACAAGCAATTGTCACAAAAAACAAACAAGCAATGATAAACACTTGAAATAGAACAACATATAAAGTAAGAACGAATTAGATTCATTAATAAGAACACTAACCTGGATTATCCATGTCAAGTAGATAGAAACACACAAACCCTAAAAAAATATAAACAAATTGTCATCAGAGCAATGTATTCACACAAAAATTCACACGTGTTGTCACAAATCATAAAATTAACATATCGAAATGATCAGATTTAACAAATTGTCACCAATACTAAACAAATTGACATATTTTGCAAGTTTAAAAAATTGTCACCAAACATGCTAGGGTTTGTTTTCCCAAATTCGAATCCAATCGAGTAGGTGAAGTTTATTAAATCGATTTGCTTTTCTTTTGTCCACAAATTGTGTAGGTTCAAGGAAACACACTAAAAACTCACATCTAGAGCATAAGCAAGTGCAATTGAATTTATGGCTAAACAATGAAATTGTCACCACACAAAGATATCCACAAAAAAATTGGAACGAGGGGAGCATATACCGAATCGAATTAATCAACTTCCTAAATTGTCCCACGCACCAAATCGAATTAATCAACTTACTGAATTTTTCCACTTTTGTCGCCAAACCAATCACGAATTAATCAACTTCCAGAAATCAAAGCTTTTGAAGAAAGCATCAGATTATTATATACACACAGTCCATTATGAAATTAAGTCCATGAAATTAAGGATCGATCATGAAATTAATTCCATCATTGAAGAAAGCATCGAATTGAATCAAATCAGCGATTTATCATGGAGTCCATCGTGAAATTAAGTCCATGAAATTAATGGATCGATCCTACGGTAAGAAACATCAATCACTCATATATGGTTGACGGAAAGCATCACATTATTGATTATTGTATACACAGAGCTGCACACATACGCTTGGAAGAGATAGATGAAAGGAAAACACAAATCAGAGAGAGCTCTGTCCAACACCAAACAGTACCGATCACTTTGATTACATAACCGAAACCCTAACGATGTCAATTGACCTCACCTCCGCCTTCTTCTTCTCCTCCGCCTTTGGCGCCGTCACAATCAGAACTCCATTCTCCATGGCCGCCTTCACCTCCTCCATCTTTGCGTTCTCCGACAGCCTGTGAGCGAGAGCAAACGAGGTCGAAAATCGAGAGCGAGAGCAAGGAGTGCGAGAATGAGGGAGACTGAGCAAGGTGCGAGGTTGAGTGGGCGAGGTCAGGCGAGAGAGTGAGGGAGACGAGGCGGAGCAGAAGCGAGATTGAGCGAGAGGAGCCGCGAGCAGAGGAGGGATGGACGGAGGAAGAAGAAGTTGTGATGACGTGAGGGTCCGCTTTCTTTCTTTTATTATTTCATTTCATTTTGAATTGGGTTTAACTCGGAACGCAGTGGAGGAGTGTGTGGGTAAGTATAATGAGGGTAGTTTGGGTATTAGGGAAATAAAATTGACACTTACTTGATAACCAATTTAAAATGGACATTTAATTAATTAGATATTCTAGATGGACATTTGACCAAATTTTTCCTAATTATTTGTTTGTAAAACGAAATTTCCCTACATTTAATAATATGGAAACATTTCCATCAAAATAATAATAATAATAATAAGGAAAAATGACCAAAAATAATACAAACTATCCTCCGTGAACCAAAAATAATACGAACTTTAAAAATTACTGATTTGTATACAAACTATGATCTAATAAACCAATTTTGATACGGCCATCATTTCCAACCAAATTTCCGGCCTAAGTGCTGATTTGGAAGTCGGGAATAAACTTTGAGCTTAAAATGTAATTAACCTAAAAATTAGGGGAAAATGTTTAAAGGAGTTCCAATTCTCTTCTCCTTGTTCACGCTTCTATGTTGCAGCTGCTGTTCAACATTTTTTTAAAGAAAATGAACTGTAAACTCAGAAAAAATTACAGATCATGTAGGATATATAACACAATCATAAACATTCTTCACAAAGGCTTAAAAAAAAAGAAATAGAGATCGAGCGGTAACAAAATCCAATTGGAAACACAAACAAAGAGTCAGAGGTATGAAATCAAGAGACAGAGATGGAGCACACGTAAAAGAAGCACATGAATTAAGCATCGATTCGAACACAAATCATCAAATTTTCATAGGGGTTTTATATATTTAAATCATTTTATGTTTATACACATAATTAGCAGCAGCAATTTCAACCAAATAGATTTAATTTTATGGATTTCGACTTTTGAACTCAAGAACCCTAATTTTTTAAAACGTGAAATTGAAATCGATTTCCCCCAAATGATCGAAGAAAATATTAACCAAAAAACTTCTAGCAAATCGTCATCAAAATGGTGCTAAGTGAAACTCCAGAGGGCTTTTGAACAGTAGGAACAATGGAGAAGAGGATGAGAGGTGGCCGTCAGGCGGACACCTTCATTGAGAGAGGAGACAATCTAGGTTGCTTCCATGGTTGACTCCATTCCCGGCGTCGGTTCCAATTCGATACGAAGATCAAAAGGCTAGAGATCTGTATTTCCAATAATCCATGGGGACAAAAGAGGTCGAGAGCGAGGGAGGAACTGGGGAAGAAGGTGAAAATTTTCATTAAACAAATTTTCCCTAAATTTTAGTTTAATTAGATTTTAAGCCCAAAGTTTATTCCCGACTTCCAAATCAGCACTTAGACTGGAATTTTGGTCGAAAATGATGGATGTATCAAAATTGGTTTATTAGATCATAGTTTGTATACAAATCAGTAATTTTTAAAGTTCGTATTATTTTTGGTTCACAGTGGATAGTTTGTATTAATTTTGGTCATTTTTCCTAATAATAATAATAATAATATGGAAACATGGGATGGGACAGTGACTTGATATTGAATTGATTATGAGTTCGTATGGGACGGGGTTAATAAACTGACTAAAATTATAAACAGAGTAAAATTTATAAACTGTTTGTAAAAATAGTTAAAATTTTAAACAACAAGATAATCTCCGTATGGGGCGAAAATCAGTTTATCTGTAAAAAGTGGAGTTTATTTGATTGTTAGTAGGGTATTGTTGTATTTTCAAACCAAATAAGATAAAAGGGAAGGAGTATAATAGTACTTCTACAAAATAAACATCCAAATAACCTACATTTTCTAGCTTTTTTTTAAACACAATTTTTTAACGCATTTTAATTTGTTTATTTTGGACATTCAAACAACCAAAAAAACTGGTTAAATAATAAACACCCACAAATAATTAATTTTTAACGGTTAAAATCTCCAACCATACATACCCTATATATATGTATGTTTGAGCATCCGCATTCGTGAAACTCATTCGGGTTTCTTAACGTCACTTTTTATATTTCGCCCTCCTTAAAAAAACTAATACAAATTTTCACTCACATCCTTAAAACACTTTGAAACCCTTTTTTATTAATTGATTCCTAAACTAATACTCCTAAACCCAGAGGCGGATGGCCCTTGGGGCCAGTAGGGGCAGCGCCATCTGCCCCTCCAAAGAAAAAAAAAATTCCCTTAGATATATAATTTGGAATTGGGAAATTTGATCTTCAGGAAAATAATTTGCTATATTTTAGGAAGGATAGAGGAAGAATCAGTGAATCACGGACTGAAATCTCCTTGAACGCGGAACGGTACCAAAATCGTAGTCGTCGAATCCATGGCAGCTTGCAGTCGAGATTGAAATCTCCTTGAACGGTCGCACTGTCGCAGACTTGCAGAAATTCGCAATTGGATAATTTGGATTCTTCCTCGCAATCGTAATCGTCTACTCGTCTTCGCTCCTAATCCCTAAATTGGGTTATTTGACTTACTTCCCTGATTTTCCTCTGAGAAATTGAGAATCGACGTTGAATCTACTGCCGCCGCTGGGTGCCGAGTGAGTGTTGAGTTGCTGACTCAGTCGATTGTAGTCGATCATCAGTAAGTTGTTCTCGTGTTCAATTTTTTTTGCAGGTTGTGCCCTGTGTTACTTTCTTTTGTGTTACTTTGTTTCAATGATTCAATCAAAAATTTCAAAGATGTGAGACCAAGACTGTGTCGGCAATTGTGAATTGTGAATAATATAAAAATCAAGTTTTGATCGATCTCAATTTTCAACATATTGTTTCAATTGAAATTGTTTCTTGAACTCAAATTTATGCATTTTTTTTATAATCTTTGTCCCCCTTTGATTGTACGTAGTTTATATATACAACTAATAAAATAGGTGTGGGATGAGCCTTCCGGCATGACCGGGTTCCAAACCCTGAAAATAATAGGAAAGTTTTCCTGCCAGCCCCCTCATAGTTTTGGTTGAGGATCGGCCACTGCCTAAACCCCTCCCCTCTTCTTTAATTCAATTTTTTTTATGGTGCCATTATATACACCGCAAATCCGGATTAAGGATTTGCACGTCCTTAAGGACGTACATGCACGTTTTTAAGGACGTGCAAGTCTGGAACTGTGCACGTCCACTATTTCAGTCTTGCACGTCCTTAACAACGTGCAAGCACGTCCTTAAGGACGTGCAATACTTGCACGTTGTTAAGGACGTGCAACCCCTAGTTAGGGTTTTGCGTTTAGGGTTTAGGGTTAGGGTTAGGGTTTAGGTTTTCCGACGTAATAATAAAATTGAAGTGTTTAGCTAGTGGATTTGAAGTATATGTCAAAAAAATGTCTTGCAGTATTTTCCACAAAGTATGGCAAGAAGCCACTTTCTTGGAAAGGAAAACATTGGGATTCACCTTAATCTTGGCGAAGATGGAAGATCTTTGCGTTTTCGTGGAAAGTGAAAGACAATCTAGGAATACAATCTAGGAAAATCTAGGAAAATATTTTAGGGTTGCACTTGCATATTAGTTTGCATTAATAATTTTAATAAAGTTGTGCAATACAATCTAGGAAAATAGTAAAGGACGGCCGGCATCGGCACGCAAAGCTCAAAATCTCTCAATCTGAGCTTGAAACGGAGCATCCCATCCTTCGACGCTCGGATGATGATGTTCGACCCATTCTAGTGGAGGCGGCGGAAGAGGAGCGTTAGGACGCAACCAGATCTAGGAGAACAAAAATTTAGAGTTAGAGTATTGACATATATATGAAAATCATGAATAGGTAATAAAAAAGACGTTTGAAGTCGTACCGCGGAAAAAGGGTCTTGGTTTCCGATGCAGGCTACACCAAGAGTTGCTAATTGGGGAGGGTTGTTAGCAGATGCCGGCGAGATCATGGGGAGACATGTGAACGGATGATGCCAAGCTAGGACGACGAGAGGAACCTGATATACCGTCGCAAATACTAAACCCATGATGGGAAGCTCTATCCACCGTCTCCTATCACCATGTGTGGCTCCGGCACATCTCTGGTAGTCGACGAACTGCTGGAATGGGTACTCTCCCGTATAACAACCGGCGTACAGATCGGCGTGATCCTCCAAGTGATTGCATAGTAACGTCTTGAGTTCCGGGAAAGCAGTCTCGCCGATCGGTGATGTCAAAGTCGCCAAAGCACGATAGCCACAATGACCATCTCCAACAGTGTTCCTCACCATCTCAATATGACCTAACATGAAGGGATCAACGTTGTTTCGACCCCAGTTGAACCCTCCGAACACATCATCACGTCCAGGTCGAGCTGAGGTCGCTTGTGGACGAGGCCGAGCAGCATTTCGAGCAGCCCGCGCTTCTTCTCTTGCAAACCTTTCCCTTACCTCCTCGTATTGCAACGGGTTGGTTCTGCAGGCATTCCTCGACCCTCGAGGCCTCCCCTTCCTTCGGACGCTTGCTGATGAGGGTGGGTGCAGCTCATCCTCGCATACATCGTTGGAAGCCGTGTATGAAGATGACAGCTCATACGGCAGTGGGGTGTCGTCGAGGTCAGTCCATGTCAAATCCATCCAGAACGGGTGGATGTCCTCGGCGGGTATCGGAGTGCCGGAGTTGACGTATGCCTGAATCTCATGGACACAAGGGATCCCGTAACAAACCCTCCAATGTCGGTCCGTGCATACCGGAGGAACCTTTTGGTTCACGACGTCCTGCCACATCTTGTACAGATAATCGAAGCACTTTTTGGAGATTAAAGTCTTTACCTCATCGAAAAGGTTGACTTGATACGCCGCTGTTGGCCATTTGAATCGGTCGATCTCCAAAGCAGTTTCCAGCTCATGCAGTTGACAATCATTGACTCTATGGATTGCATCGATCACGATGCGGAAGTCACCAGTCGATGAGTGAATTGCCTCCTTCAGAACCTTGTGTTGACCCTCAACTCTGTACATATTGAAGTGCATACCACTAAATATTCGGTATTATATCACATTGTAATGGGAGATATGAAGTAAGGTTGTACCTGTTTGTCGTACGGGTGCCGAGATGGAAGACATTATCTACGTAGCACCGAACTATGCTCCTGCTGTATGGAAGCCAAACCGACTCCAAATACGCCACCACACCTGGGAATGGGTGCCACCAAGCTCGTAGCGCCCGACGACGTCGGTTGAATGATTCCTCCGACCTCGATTCGAACAGCCCCCAACAGTTGCCCTTAAAGATGCCAGCGTGGTGTAAATTCTTCGTGATCTTCAGAGCAGCTTCCTCGCATCTTCTCGTCACGTGTAACCAACAAAGGAGATGCTGGACGTCGGGGAAGACAACATTCAGCGCCGCCAAGAGACCCAGCTCTCGATCAGTCATGATAGCTTGAGGCTGAACGCTCCCAAGCAAGATCTGAAGCTGTCGCAACACCCAGGCGTATGTGTCTTCGTTCTCTTGCGACATGAAGGCATAGGCGATGCAGTAAGTATTGCTTGAGGGTGTGAGCCCGACCACCTCGCACAAAGGAATCCCATATCTGAAGGTGTAAATATGTTACACATAAAATACGTTATAATTGGCTATATGTGGAATAAGGTAATCGTAAATAAGTGACTTACGCATTTGTTTTGTATGTGCTGTCCATTATGATGACGTAATGGAACCGTCGGAGAAGGCGTATCCCGTCGGGATGCGCAAGGAAGAGGTCGCTCAAGACGTTTTCGTCATCCGGATGTCGTCTGAAGTCGTAGTAGTACCTTCTTTCCCGCAGATGGTGCAAGGTATCCTGGGTCATCGTCCGACTACCTCTTTCTTCGGCGACCATCGCGGCGAGCGTGTTGGTAAGGCTCTTCCTTGACGTGACGCTGGTCTCATCCACCCGCCTCAATCCGTACCCAATGGTTTTTGGAGGAGTGCCAACTTCCTTCATCCACCTCGCCATCTTCTTTTCCCCCTCTGTCATCTGACCGGCGATGGCGTGACCCTTCAAGCTCGTGGAAAGCCCGTGGTTATGAACACCATGGGATACCGTCATGCGCCACTCACCCGGCGGAGCTTCGTGTCCGTGTAGAGAGAATGGACAACAACTTATCTTCGTCTGTGTGCTCCGGAGCTTCCTCCTGCGTGGTCGGTACTCCCCAAACTGCTCGCAGGCTAGGAGAACCCCGCCTGGACGATTCGACGCCCCCGTCCAAGACCGCTTGATTACCAAAATCATGCCGTGTCTCCGACCCAAGTCCTTGAAATGCGTAACCATTTCGTCACGGTCATTCCAAACCCTTGGGTCCGAGAACTCAGACGTAAAGTCTCGAAACTGTATTCACATTGAAAATATGAACAAAACAGAACGAATACGAAATATATTCACTCTACGAAACCTATACGTACCTGAGATACTTGGAGACGAGGATTGCTTTGTGGTTCGGCCATAACGATTCCAGATATCCTCCTTCGCTTTAATTGTAAGAAGTCGGACTTTGTTTGGAGTGCGGAACCAAGCTATCCTCAATCGCTTTAAATAGACATTGTTGCGTGATTTGTAAGCAGAACTCTTGCACGTCCCTAAGGACGTGCAGCACGTCCTTAGGGACGTGCAAGGGTTTAGGGTTTGGCTAGGGTTAGGGTTTATGGCTAGGGTTTTAGGGTTAGGAATCTGCACGTCCTTAGGGACGTGCTAGGGTTTAGGGTTTGCCTAGGGTTAGGGTTTAGGGTGTAGGGTTTAGGGTAAGGCAACTGCACGTCCTTAGGCTGCACGTCCCTAAGGACGTGCAGTTCCCTTACCCTAAAACCCTTTCCAAACCCCTTAAACCCTTCCCAAAACCCTTAAACCCTAGCCAATCTTGACACAATCGGGCAACCTTATCATATTAACGTTTTCGTTTTCGTCATCGGACAACCTTATCATATTAACGTTATCGTTTTTGATGTTTACGGTCAATAAGACTCTGAAGAAATGAGAAGAGTCTAATAGAAATATATAGATAGATACAAAATCCGAAATATAAATATATAATGTCAATATACAATCCGAAATATGTAGATAGATACAAAATGTATAATATCACTGGGCAGGTGGATGATGTAAAGCATCATCCACAATCTCCGTCAGCTCGTCCATGATCTGGTCAATGCGAGGGTCGCCCGCCAGGGCCCTCAAATAGCCCTCGAGCTCCCGAAACCGGGCTAACAGCGCCGGACGGATGACGGGAGGGTGAGGGACGTCCACCCAAGGGTCCATGGCGATCGGGTGGACGGGCGCCGGAGGGTCGGGATGGGGCGTGGTCGGCAGCACGTACGGCCGGCTCTGCGACGCGTACCAAGCCAGGTAATCTGCAGTGACACCTGCCTGGCAATCCTCGCTGGTGCGCCTGTGATCGGCCAGCCTGTAGAAGCGACCCTCGTCCTGCAGGTCCCGCCACCTGTTGTCGCCTGGGGCGAACACGGCCATGTACTTCGAGTTCTTCAGGGTCGGATCGCGGCAGACCTGAACCGGTGCGATGACGGCCTGCGGGATCCCCTGGACCCGTCCGAACTGCCGGAGGCACCTATCGGGCATATACGGCTCCTCCTCACCGCAGAAGGTGATGGTGCCCCGATAGGTGGACTGATGGTACTGGCCGTCGAAGTCCAAACCACGCCCAAAGGGCATCCACTCGACCTATAATTTAAAAAATCAGATTTAATTCACAGCTAAAAATTATAAAATATATATAGAGTCTCGAATACATACATCATCGACGGTGAGACGGTCCACCTCGTCCCGCAGCTCCCGCATCTTCGTCATCTTCGCGTCGTCCTTCATCCGCGATGGCTGCTTCGGACCGATGAACTTCGCGTAGAAGCGAGGGTCATCCTTCCTAGCCGGGTCGCTGGAGAGATCACCTCGGAAGCGAGGGAAGTACGCCCATATCCAAGCCTTGACACAACAAAAGTATTTCGTTAGCATATAATTTAAATATTTGTAAACTAAAAATTCTAATTCAACGGTCTCGTACCTGTAGGATCGGCGTGCAGCTGTCTATGCCCTTCGCGCCGGAGCGGGTGGCCTCGCCTAGGCCCTTGTAGAGACATGCGAGGGCACCAGCAGCCAATGCGAGGGTGGCCGTCCGTGGGATGTCCCAAACAAGGCCCAATACCTTCCATGGGATCCGGCTCTGCGACTTGTCCACAAACAAAGTCGCGGCGAGAGCAATGCCCATGTAGGTCCTGTGTAGAAACAGCCGTTGTGCAGGGTCGTCCTCGGGCTGCCCACCTCCAACATGCGTGCGCAGCCGAAT
Source organism: Persicaria tinctoria (assembly GCA_037127255.1). Lineage (NCBI taxonomy): Eukaryota > Viridiplantae > Streptophyta > Magnoliopsida > Caryophyllales > Polygonaceae > Persicaria > Persicaria tinctoria. The sequence goes on from JBANSL010000010.1 coordinate 5,872,770, forward strand.
CTGCTCAGGATCAGCTGCGGCATCTGGGTCATCGGCGGGGGCGGGGTCGACGAGTGGCCCGTGTCTCTGCTGCCACCGGGCAGTAAACCCAGTCACTGGAGGGCCGCCAGCGTGCATGTACGACTTCAGAGTCGCAGGGGTGAGCTCATAGTACTCCGCGATGGCCGGGACCAGAGCTGCCGCGAGCAGATGTGACGTGCAGGGCTCGCCATCAATCCGAAGTCCCATCAGACAAGCAACATCATGCAGCGTGATGGTCATCTCGCCCCATGAAAAGTGGAAGGAGCTGGTCTCCGGATGCCAATGCTCCAAGAAGGCCGTGCAGGTGAACTCGTCTACGCACTGCCAATGAAGGGACCTGAGCTGGGGGACGCCGGATGGGAGCAGATCCTGGACCCAGGTCCCCGGTCCCTCAAATATGTAGGGATCGAAAGGCACCAAGTGAGTCGCCCGGTGGTGGAACTTCAGCAGTGGCAGCTCCACCGTAGGATCTCTCCACACCTCGTATGCCCGGTGATGTCGGTAAGACAGCAGCAGATCTCCCGGCGGCAACAAAGGGTCGACCTGCGCAGCCGGTGCGGCAGCCTGCGCAGGGATGGGATGGGGCTCTACCTGTGGGTCCCCCTGGCCCTGAGCCTGCCCCTCCTGACCGTCGTGATCCTCCTCAACGACGTCAGGGATCACATCATCTGCAGACCCCAATGAGACAGCCGCTGGTGTGGCGGAGGTCGAAGGCTCAGGCTCCTGTGTGCCGGATGTAGAAGCCTCCGGGACGGTCGGTGGAACCTGAATAGACTATCTACGCATGTCGGCCCGTCGCCCACCGACTACCTCTGTGATGCAGCTACTCAAAACCTCGGGGGGCTCTAAGGAAGGCTGCAACCCCATCGTCGCATCGCCCGACGACTCCCAAGGTGGCATACCCTTCCAGAAGGTGTCGGTCTCGTCGGTCGGTGGCGTCCCCATCGACGGTTGTAATCGCTCTGCAGACGCGAGCAGATCGTCGACAGTCTGCTCGGGGGGTGCCGTAGACCCAGGTAGTTGGCTGACCGCTGCCCGATCGCCGAACCTAACAGGCCGGAGGGTACCATCATCCCTCATGAGCCTCCCTGCCTGTTATTATGATCCAGTTGAATATTAATGTCTTTTCAGTATATTTTAATATATTGTAATGTATTTTAATGTCTTTTGATGTATTTTAATATAATTTCATATGTTTTATTGTCGTTTATTATATTCTAATGTTAAATAATGATTACAATTATATTTTAATGTTTTTTACTGTATTCAATATATTCAAATATATTATATTTGAAGTATTTTAATATATTCAAATATATTATATACTATCTATTTTATTTTATTAAATTAAATCTGTATTCAAGTATATTTATTTTAATGTTAATTAAATTGATTTATATTTATTTGAATCTATTTTAATATATTCAAGTATATATTTTAATGTTAATTAAATACTTTTGAAGTATTATAATATACTTTAATATTTTTTATTGTATTATATTCTATCAAATTACAATTATATTTTTGTCTATGAAACTATATACTATAACAAAACATTTTAATATATAAATAAATCAAAAAATCTATTTTACATTATATTCTATTAAACAATATATATTATCTATCAAACTATATTTTCAATCATATTCTATCAAACTATATTCTATCAAACTATATTCTATTAAACAATATATATTATCTATCAAACTATATTTTCATAAAATCTATTTTCAATTATATTCTATTATAAAACTATATTATATATCTAATTATATTTTAAAACTCTAAAAATAAATCAAAAAAATAATAATTCAAATACATACCGGTGGAGTCGGAACCGGGGACACCTCAATGCTCCGACGCTTCCGCGGCGACAATCCACCGTCGTCCGCCACACCACCACCATCAACACCGCCATCCGCCGCCGCACCACCACCGTCAACGCCGCCGGACGATGCCCCACCTCCACCACTCCCCTCCACCGGCGCCACCGCCTCCACCTCCATCACCGTCGCCTCCGCCACCGCCTCCACCTCCATCACCGTCGCCACCACCGGCGCCACAGCCTCGGCCTCCCTCGTCGTCGCCTCCGCCTCCAAGGCCGCCACCGCCGCCTCGAGGTCTGCCTCTCTTTCAGGCTCCATCTCTCCGGTCTCTCTCTCTCCGGTCTCTCGGTCTCGGTGGCTCTCTCTCTCCGGCGCTCTCGGTTTCTCTCTCTCCGTCTTCTCTCTGCTCTCTCTCTATCGCTGTGACTGAAAGTGGGAGACGAAGAGGCACGTCCTCTTCGTCCTTATGTGACGGGCTTGCACGTCCTTAAGGACGTGCAAGCCCGTCTCCAAGGACGTGCAAGCACGTCCAGGTTTGGAAAAAAAAAAAAAGTGCACTCAACTTGCACGTCCTTAAGGACGTGGGGATTTGCGGTGTATATAGCCGAAACGTTTTTTTATTAATTAATTTCTTATTTTGGGGTTAATACACCCCGTTGTTAATGTTCTTAGGCATAAAACCTAATTACTGAGGGAGAGTGGTTAATTTTCTTCTCTGCAAATACTCCGTGAAGGTAAACAAGTGAGGTTGCGTATTTTTATCACTCGGTTTGGGTCTTGATATCTCTAATGATTTCGGTCTTTATAATCTTATCTATAAGGATGTTATCGGATAGCTCTGTCACCCGAATTATTACCTTATTTTTTTATTTTTATTTTTAAAAATGACTTGATAATTAAGAGCCAGCAATAGCCTTGCATGGAAGGCAAGTGTTACAAACACGTACACCCCATCTGCTTCCCAACTCAAATATAAAATCAATCAATTGATCACAAATCCAATTTCAATCTCAGTCAGTACGTACCCACAGCTACCAATTCAATTTTGGAGATATGGATCCCGATCCAGCAACTTCAACAGGAGCATCGCCGGCGATGGGGAGCAAACTCAAAGTGATGGTCGGGATGGACGACAGCGACGAGAGCTTCTATGCCCTCAGCTGGGCCCTCAACAACCTCCACGGGATGGTGGCGGAACAGCAGAGCACCGCTCCTCCGCCTCTCGCGGCGGCCCCCGGAGATCCGAGCCAGGACGAAAGATGCTTGCTTTACATCATTCACGTTCAACAGCCGTTCCAGAGCTACGCCTTCCCCGCCGGCCCCGGTCTGTACTCCCATCCCGGCGGTTCAACTCCGATCCGAATCCGACCCCTAGAGACTAGAGTTAATTAATTACCATCTTGATATAATAAAAATTGATCTAATTTATTCAATTTGGGTGAATCTCATCTCAGCTGTTTTTGCAACCACGACGTCGGTGGTGGAGTCCGTCAGGAAAGCGCAGGCGGAGATCGCGGAGTCTCTCTTCGCGAGGGCGACGAAGATGTGCAAGGAAAAGCAGGTAATCGATCGATTCCGATAACCATTTTGATTATTGATAATGATCGAATTTTGTTGCGTTTGTATTGGAATCGAATTGAATAATTAATGTAAATTGCAGGTTAGATCAGAAACCCTAATTCTGGAGGGGAGTCCGAGGGAGATGATATGTCAGGCGGCCGAGCAAATGCATGTCGATCTCTTGGTTGTCGGCAGCCGTGGCCTTGGCCAAGTCAAGAGGTACGTTTTCTTATTCCAACACCCTACGAATTCATTTATTTAATTCAATTAATTAACGGGAAAGCTAAATACACCACTACAAAAAATTACTGGATACATAGATCGCTAAGAGGTTTGCAACAAGTTGTGAACCTCTTTTTTTATTTTTTTTAATCATGATTCATGAAGTGGGACTGCTAGTGGGTTGGCTTTGCAATAATTTACGGACCTATTGACGGTATATCTAGTCAAAATTATTGATGTATTTAAAACCCCCTTAATTAATTATCTAGATAGATAAGACTGTCAAATTTTCGCCAAATGCGCCGTCATTCACCGGCTTAGGATGTAAGTAATTTTTTTTGTTTGAAAAAGAGCTTGTCAACACATAAAGCAGATGTCACAAAGTTGGCAAAAACTATGGTGTATTTGATGATATAGAACCATGCGTATAACAAATATAGATAGATATTAGATAGGTAGATCGATAGCTAGCTAGGTTACCCTATTAGATTTTCTATATTGAGTTTTTTGAGAATATTAAGATTAGTTTTGGTCTAACAGCTTCTACAAGCCATTCCCATTACAGAGAGAAAAGATAAAAACATTCTCTAAATTTGAAGAAAACTCGATCAATTCCAAAAGAAAGATTCAGTGATTTATAATTCTCTATTTTAGATAATTATTTAGAGAAGTAGTACGTTGGGCGTGCTCTCATAATCCTAATCCTTTCCTTTGATTCGATTTTGGATAAATACAGGGCGTTTTTGGGAAGCGTGAGTGACTACTGTGCGCATCATGCGGCCTGTCCTGTCTTGATTGTGAAACCCCCCAAAACTTCCCACCACAAGTAGATCGTATGTCGATTGATCTCTCGTCTCTCGATCATCTTCTCGGTCCACCAGAACTGTATGGCAGCGCGCGGGTGTTGTGTTATGTATGAATGTATCTAATGCAAGCTTGTGTTGTTTGTGCTTTAATTAGTGTAAAACCAATAAATCTAATACCGAGTATATCTCCATCTCTTTTGTTCTTTGTTAAATTGCTAACTAGGGTTACTACTGTTTTGCACGGCTTGATTTAAAAAAAATACTTACATAAATTCAAAAAAATAACATAAATAAATAGTTTTTCATTATTCTATTTGTCGGTATTGAAATATAAGATTTTTTTTAACTAAAATTTATATTAATCAAACATGATTGGTCATCACTATCTAAGTTCAATGTGACTATGTACTAAAAAATCAAATTTATTCAACTTAATATATATTTGGTATGATATAAATAATATTCATCTTACATATCACATCAATGCATAAGAACCACATTTTTCAATAGAGTTGTTTCCTCTTATTCCTCAGGATATATTGTTACCTAAATAAATTATACATGTGACTGCTTGCTTTTTTACACTTGATTATTAAAACCACTCTTTTCGAATTGAATTTTGGTACTTCTTCACATATTCAAAAATATAGTGTGTACGGAGCGACTCCGTATATGGATAGATTCCTTGGAGGTTCGTCTTTACTGCCCACATTCCAGTGCCTGATGTATCGTTAGTCAGCGGTACTATTTCACGATGGTGTTTAGCTTCGTCCGTAATCTACGTCCCTTCCCTTCTAGCTTTAGGTCTGTTGTGTTTCATATTTCGTTGTTTTTTTTTTTTTGATTAGGTAAAAATTCAGATGGGAAAAACCTTATCCGAAGGCATCCTGTCGGATGAGGCCAAGAAGGCCTGAGTCAAGATATAAATCTGGTCCCCTGGTAGAGTAGCAAAGGTGTGCGACCTTATCCGCTACCTTGTTACCAATGCGGGGAATATGAGATATTTTAATCGTCTTGATTGTTCGGAGAGAGGCCTGGATGTCGGAAATTATCATCTCTATTTCCCATGGGCAGGTGGTATGTGAGTTTAGTGAGTCCGTAACGATTTTCGAGTCTCCTTCTATTATTAGATCTGTTATTCCTAGTTCCCTGGCTTTTTCAATCCCATAGCGGAGAGCCAGAGCTTTCGTCATGAGCGGAGATTGTCCATTTATGACTCTTCCTCCTATGCTAATCATCTCCCCATACCAGTCTCTAATGATGAACCCAATTGACGATTTTGTCATTGATATAAAGGATCCATCAAAGTTTAGTTTGTATTTGCCTACCGGGGGCTTCTTCCATCGATGGTTTGCTTTGTTCCTTTCTTGGTTTTGTAATTTCTTTTCCTGAAGTACTGCCCCTATCTTATCTGTGTCCTTCCATTCGCACGCTCTTTTCCAATTTTCAATGTTGTCCTTAATCATTTTCCGGATGCCCTCCGTGGATGGAATGTCCTTTCCCTTAAATATGGTTTGGTTTCTGATGAACCATATGGTCCACCATCGGATTGCTATGTTTTGCCTTGTGTCACGTGGTAAGCTGGTCCCCACGATTTGTAGAATTTTATCCATGTTTCTATTATCTTGTAGCAGTGTGTGGATCTTTAGGGATATGTCTCGAGTGAATTGATGTTGGAAGTTGTTGAAATGGCATTCAATGAATACATGGATATCATCTTCCTCATTCTGGTTACAGAATATGCATGTTTGTGGTACCGACACCCCTTTTTGGGCAAGCCGGGTAGCCGTGGCTAGTCCTTTTTGTTTTATTTTCCATATGAAATTTTTTACTTTCGGCAAGGCGTCTAATCCCCAAATCCACGAGTATTCATCCGATGATTCTTGGGGTATGGTTGATACAAGATTATACGCACTTGACGTCGTGAACCATCCCTTTTTGTCAGGCCACCAGTAGAGTCTATCTATAAATGGTGTAGCTGGCAGGGGGATTCTGGTGATTTCCTCTACTAAATGGATAGGAAGCACTTATTCTAGTTTCTTCTTCCACCATTTCCCCCCTATTATGTAGTCGCTGACAGTGTCTAGAAGGTTAAGATTCTGTTGAGATTCAATTTTGTCAATAAGGGGCAGCGTTGTTACCCAGTTATCTGTCCAAAACTTGATTGATTTCCCATCCCCCACCAACCAGATGAGACCTGATTTGAATTTGGGGATTAGCGAGCTCAGTTTTGACCATTGCCAAGAGGCGTTACCTTTTTTGGAGTAATTTAGAACATGTTTTTCCTATAGGTATTTATACTGAATGATTTTGACCCAATAGTTGTCAGGTTCCGACAGCATTTTCCATAGCAATTTTAGTTGGAGAGCTTCGTTCATATGTTTGGCTTTCCGTATTCCAAATCCCCCCTTTGATTTAGGCTTACAAATTTTATCCCATCCTATGAGTGGGCTATGCTGAGCATCTTTGTTCCAAAAGAAAGTTCTGTTGATTTGGTCTAGTTGTCTGTGGACCGTTGAGGGGAGCATGAAGCTCTGCATTGAATATAGGGGTTTCGAAGCTAGGTTTGAGGCAATTAAGGTCGCTCTTCCCTCCTGTGAAAGAGCGTTAGCTCGCCATCTGCTCAGTTGGTCTTTTGATTTGCATATTATTTCGCCAAAGGTTTCCTTGGTAACCCTTCCATTAATAATAGGGCAGCCCAAATATTTCGCTAGATTTTGTTCTAGAGGAATGTTAAGAATACCTTCTAGATCACGTGCTCTATTTCTGGGTATGCCTGGTGTGGTTTGAAAGGAAGACTTGTGATAATTAACTTTTTGTCCTAAGAATTTGCAGTAATCTTCAATTATTTCTTTGACTTTTGTACAGGCGGAGTTGCTTCCTTTTGTAAATATAATAATGTCATCTGCAAAGGCTAAAAAGGGTATACAAGGGCCTGAGTGACCGAATTTGAAGCCAATGCTTTTTTGGTTTGATTCGGCCTCTGTCGAGAGTTTTCGGGCTAGCACTTCTGCTCCGAGAAGAAAGAGAAAAGGGGAGAGGGGGTCCCCTTGTCTTAATCCCCTCGAAGGTTTAAACACATCTGTGGGGCCGTTATTTACTAAAACAGAGAAGGAAACTGTGGTTACGCACTTCATAATGATATCCACAAATTTCTTATGGAATCCAAATTTTTGGAGAACTGATTTCGTGAATTGCCAATCTACTCTGTCGTAAGCTTTTTCCATATCAAGTTTTATTGTTGTCCATCCTTCGGAGCCCCTTCTGGATCGGAAGGAGTGAAAGATTTCATGTGCTATTAGTATATTGTCATGTATTGCCAGTGGCGGATCTAGCGTGTAAAAGTTAGGTGAGCGAAAAAATATTTATCCTAGTAGAGAAATAATCCTAAACAATCAAATTATCAAGTAATTAAAAAGCCCTATTTTTGAAATTTAATAATTATATACAAATACTAAGAATATAGTCTAAAAACATACCTAATTTGTGATAATAATAGGTTATAGAAGATATGTTGTTAGATATACCGCAAATTCAAATTACGCTAGTGTACATCTAAATCGACGGGGAAGTATAGCGCCGGAAATTGAAGGCCAATCAGGGTTTCGAGTGCCACGTTCATATCGGCGTGGTGTCTTAAACCCTGATTTGCAGACCTTGTAGTATATTTAGTTTTTGCGCGTTATAGAAGTGAATAGAGTTTGGAATTTTTTGGTTTGATAAGATTATAAAATTTCAATCATAACATTTTGGGCAGTGGGTAAAATCTAAAATTTAGGAAAGATAAAGAAAAGTATCCAGTTTCAATTTTCATGAATTAGTTATATGGGTTGATTCAATATGGGCCCAACAAAAGTCACCCAGCAAAAAAAAAAAAATTAACCTACGTAAATTTTTTTTAACCCAGCAAGAGCTGGGACTGCTCTCTCAACGATCCGCCTCTGTGTATTGCTCTATCAGAGACAAACACCCCTTGAAGCGGGTGAATGATTTTACCTATTATCGGCTTTAGCCGTTCTGTTAATATTTTGGAAATAATTTTGTATATGGTAGAGCACAAGCTAATCGGTCGATAATGCGTGGTCATCGTAGGATTGTCATTTTTTGGGATTAACGATATAAAAGTGTGGTTTATTTGTTTAAGAAGGTTGCCTGAGTGGAAGAAGGCTTTAACGGCTTTGATAATGTCAGATCCAACAATATCCCAATATTCTTTATAGAATTCTGCTGTCATACCATCCGGTCCTGGAGATTTGTTATAGCCCATTGAGAAGACAGCTTTTTTGATTTCGCCATTGGTTGGTTTTTGTATAAGAAGCGTGTTTTCTTCTTCGGTGATTATTGGGTTTATAATTGTCAGATAGTTTTCCAGATGGGGCCTTGCGTAATTTTGTTCCCGCCTGAATCTGTTTTCAAAATCTCTTTGGATTTCCCTTTTGACGTTTTCGTCTCCCATTATTTGTGTTCCTTCCATCGAGGTGATTGATTTAATTATCTTTCGGTTTCTCCTGCCTGTGGCCACTCTATGGAAGTAGGCTGAGTTGGTATCTGCTAATTTTAGATGTTTTGCTTTTGCTCTTTGGCTCCAGTAAGTCTTGTGAAAGAGCAGTAGACTTTCTCTTTTTGATAATAGATTTTGCTCTTTTGAGTAAAGACTTTGGTTCTGAGAATTTTGCTGATTTGATTGTAGTTCAATAAGCGCCTCATCCACCTCTTGAATTTGGCGAAAAATGTTTCCAAAAGTTTTCTTGTTCCATGATTTGGCTTTTTGTTTAAGAATTTTTTATTTATGGGTGATTTTGAACATAGTCGATCCCATACATGATGATCGTCAAGCTTGTTTGACAATGTTCCGGAAGTCTTTCTGATGTAACCACATGTTTTCGAATTTAAAAGTTGGTGGTTTGAAGTTGGTGGTTTTGGAGATGTCTATTGTTATGGGGCAGTGATCCGAGTTTGAGAAGACTCCATTCTTTGTTACTAGGTACGGGAAGTGATCAATTATCTCCTGGTGGACTAGTACCCTATCTAGTTTTTCTAGGATATTGTCAGGTCCGAACTTTTTCTTTCTCCATGTGAACGGGTTGCCGAACGATGGAATCTTCATAAGAGAGCACACATCTTTAAATTCTATTAGTCTTTGGAATCTTCCCGGTACTGTTTTTGCACCTCCCATTTTATCCGAGTGCATCCCAATTTCATTTAGATCGCCCATAACTAAGCATGGGAGGTTAGTTTGGGCAATTATGCTATGCAGAGTTCTCCAAAATTCATCTTTGTCCGAAGGATTGGGGGGGGGCATATACAAATAGCATCAGACAAACAAAGTTTTCTCTTATATTTTCGTATTTTACCCCAATTATACGCGGGAGGTGGATGATAACTGCGATGGATTCATCTATGAATGATGTGTCATTCCCAAACAGGGCAATGCCACCCGCACGACCAGAGGCTGGAGACCAGCACATATTTGTGAATCCAACGGTTTTCCATAGGGCCTCTTCTGGCTTCGTCTTAGTCTTAGTTTCTGCTAAAATAAGCATTTGTATGTGATCCAGTGTACGCCATCCATTGATATTAGTCCAGAAAGTTCTCTGTCCTATTCCCCTACAGTTCAAGTATCGTATAATCATGGATATATTTCTTTAACACGGTCGAGCGGAATGTACGCTCTCCCATGCCAATGTCTTGCCCCTTGTTTAGTGTCACTTAGGATTTTCGGATTGTGGATCTGATCAAGATTCTTATGGATTCTACGGTCAGATTGGCAAGTCAACCATGAAAGGATGTATAACTGCATTCCAAAGGGATGATTAGCCTGTAATTTGTTTTCATAAAAGATTGCTTGACAAAAATACTTTAAGAGAGGGGCAAATAAAAGACAATCAGCTATCGCCAACCCAAGGAGGAATTCAACCACTAAATTTAGTAACATGAGATGAATTAAAGGGGAGATGCGATCGACTTGATCTAAGATATGTGCTTTCACTAGAATAAAATAATTTTCAGTCATCATTGCCCCACAAACCTTTCCATACAAAGTATATTCAAGAACCTGAAACACATATGAAAAAGGAGGGTATACATATCTATCTATGTAGAAAGGAGTGTACACGTGAAGAAGAAGAAGAATAAAACTCCTCCAACTACAAAGGCAAGCAAGGCTTGGATCGAAGACCATCAATACACAGGAGAGGTGATAGTCATTTCTAGGCCAATATATGTTGAAAGGAAATATTATATAGGTGGGGGGGTGAATGAAGAATTGCATTACACAAATAATATCTTCCAATCATAATTTAATGTTGCTACCGATTGCTTTGCTCTGGAAAAAAAACCCTTTTGGGTTCAAGAACCACCACCGCCAAGCAACTCCCTCCTCCTTCCATGGTTGTGCGCAGGTGAGCTCCGACCACCACTTCCGACTCTCTCTCTCTTCGGAGAGCCCAAATCTCTCCTCGGAGAGCCTAAATCTCTCTTCGGAGAGCCCAATCTCCTCTCTTCGGAGAGTCTCGGCCTTGGCCGCTCAACTCCGGCTTCGGTCGGCCTCACCCCGGCTTCCGCCGCCTCGGAACCACCGCTGTCCCGACAAGCCCTGTTTGGTGTGTTGATGAACGGGGCTAATCCCCACCTCAATCACCTCCTTTGGGGTCTGATTAAATCCAAAATCAAGTTGGGGCACTCTCTGATTTCGGTTTTGTGTCCCTAAATCAATCTTCTTACATGCCCAATTTGTACATATACGTCTCAATAGTCCCCCAAGTCGTCAATTTGTGTTCCGATTTGGGGCTTCGGGTTTCACCTCCGATTCATCGTGCTCCCGCTGCGGCTTTGAGCACTGGTTTGTGGGGCTTCGGCTCCCGTGAAATCGCCGGTCTCCTCTTTCCGGTCCTAGTTTGTGGTTTCCGGTGAGCCTCTCGCCGCTGACTGGCTCCTAATCTCCTCCATCTCGGCCGGCGTTGATCGTTCTTTCGGCTAGAGCTTCCTCCCTGTGGTGGTTTGGTCTCGGTTGTCTTGGTCGCCGTCGTTTGGCTGCTCTCGTTTGTTCGCCTCCTCACTCCTTTTCCCTCATCGGTGTCCCTCTCCGCCCTTCCTCTGGTGGGTTTTGGTGTGTGCCGTTGGTGGGAATTGTTTCTTCACCTGGCTGCCGTCTTCCTTTGCCGGCCACTCTCCTTTCCTGCCCTAGTCGTGCCAGGTGCCCATGTTGTCTCTTCATGGGCTTGGACTGTGTTCCTTTGGGCCCAAGGCTTTGCCTTGGGCCCAAAGCTGGCCCGATGGAATTTGAATTAAATAAAATCGAAAATTAAATTTTTAAACATATAATTAATTAATTCCGGATCCTTCCCGCGGATTACTCTTGCGCTCTTTGCCCTCTCGCGGTCGTGCTTCATTTTCTCGAGTTGGTTGGAGTTCTGTTTGTGGGTTCGTGGTTAGTTTCGGTTGAGGAGCAGTTTTGCGGCCCTGGTTGATCGAAGTGATCGTGTTGGTAGTGTCCGTGGTCTCCGAAGATCCTTCATCTAGGTGAAGGGAACGTCGTGTGATCCACACTTCCCCAGGTGTCGTCTTTGCCCTACGTGGATTGCTGCTTTCCGTCTTTCCGTCGGCGAGACATCGTGTCAGCTGTGCTGTCCCATGCGCTCGCTATCCACTTCGCCACGTCGGGTCTCCATCTTCTCGTTGTTGTGTCCGTTTTTGTGCTTAGGGTTTGGAGTTTTCCGGGTTTGTCTCTTGTAGTTATTTTATTGTATTAGGTAGTTGTGTATGTTGTATTTCTTTTTCTATGTTGTATGTTTAGACGGCTTGCCGTCTGCTGAGTGCTGACTTTGTCGGCCTCTCGAGGTCCGGGCCTGTCCGGCCTCGAATTATTTCCTTATCAAAAAAAAATAATATCTTCCAATCGGTTGGGAAGCAAAGCTAGGCAAGGAACCAAATGTTGCCAATTACAACAGGAATACGTAGGCTTCCTCTTGACAACCAAATTTGCAGCGTAATGATCAGAATCATAAGATAGGCTTAGTGGTTTAGCCAAAGCAATTAGAACATATTCATTATCTAAATCTATTTCTTGGATATCCTTCAACAAACCAACCGAATGGTAGTCAACACAGTAAGAGCATAATTTACAACTTAAACTTTGTGCATACAATATGTAATGGATTCTTAGGCAAATAAACATGCTTTGTTTGAAGAGAACCAACATCAACTCGGAGAGAAGAAAATCAGTTGTCTTGTTTTTATACCACGGGAGTGGCTGCCAGGAGTACCAAACCGACCAACCAGGTTTGTTAAAAGGCAGCGGCTGGTGAATTTTAGTAGACCAGTGTGGACAGATCACATCCACAAGCCACCTAGAACACAGATCAAGGTAGCAAATACGCATCTCATAGTTTCTTAATCCCTGCTGCCCCTCACTCATACTAGATTTATTGAAGGAATTTGACACAAGGAGAAGATTCTTGGAAAATTAAGAAAATATATCAATTGTAGGTTTCTTCTAGCAGGCTTATATGCAACGAATTGGGAGAAAAAAACCAAACCCAATTCAATTTCAATCATTGTTACCATGACCCAGTTTAATGCAGGAAACTTACCCAAAGCTTCATGAATAGAGAGATTAATGTTGTACACGATACTACATATCTTCATTTGCTTGTCCGGTTCGAGTGACAGGTCAAACGAGAATTCACAATGGCACCTTGCACAAGACCAATAACCCTTCCAGATAATGTAGACACGGATCAAAAACGTTTGAACTAAGAAACAATTGTAATTAAAGGAGATTGTTACCCGGAAGGCCATAGACCTTGCAATGCTCAACAAAACAGTTAGATTTGCCATGGGAGGCACCAATTTCTCCAGCTTGAAAACCAGATTTTTTGCCTTGATTCCGTCCAATGATTTCCTATTTTTTCTTCCGCCATCTCCGGGGCTAAGAGAAACCACGGGAGTTTTGTCCTCATAGAGATGTTTTGGGCCCTTTCGGGAGGTATTCAACAGGAACTCGGCAGAGCCGAGCCCTATGGGTTTTTTGCCTTTATTCTTGGCAGGTTTTTTTATTTTGATTAGAACGACCGAGAGCAATACACCAAAAAACAAATTAGCATAGAAGGGTGTTGTGCACAAGGGAAAGAGATTAATAAGATCAGTGCCTCTGAGGGAGTTTATGAACTTCTTGAGGGATTCGACCTTTGATAACTTGGACACCACAAAAGACAAACTGATATATATTATGATTAGGCTAAAGCCACCATTACCTTCGATCAGATCAAACTTACACATGATGGTCTTAAGCTTCCCCATGTTCACCTTGGAAGCCTTGTGCTTTTTCACCTTCCTCGGTTTGCTTCCACCCGCTGCATCAGCCTTAGAGTTTTCCATCATTGGGGGGATTTCTCCCAATTGAACCTAATATTGACCCTTTAGGGGGGTATTTTGGTGGGGGACGAAGGCCTCGTCCCCCATGGGTTTTTTCCCTTTGAGTTTTGAAGTAGAAGCCATGAGTGGAAAAACAAGAGAGGGGTTAGAGATGATACTTTGATAAAGTGCAGATGAGACAGGAGGGGGATGAGAATCGGGATGGAAGAGCCTCAAATAGATGTGTAAAGGGGATTGAAGGAGGTAGAAGGAGAGAGACAAACCTCGACCAACAGGAACAGAGGCACAAGCGAGTCGGCGAGGATTCAGAGCCGACCAGAGCTGCGTTGGAAGGGACATACCGTCGTTGTGAGGATTTGAAGTACGGACCGTCGAACTTATCAGAATCGGCCAAGGGGGAGGCCGGACACCCCAATCCATGCGTTGACCCCAGTGAGAAGCGCTTCTTTGTAGAAATCCGCCCCGACAGCAGAGTTGCGAAGAGACGGGAAGGGACTTCATCGCCAAACCCAGAGAGGGCTTTATCAAAAAGTATTCAGATTGAAGGGAAGATCCAGAGATTTTGAGAGAATAATCAAGAACACATACTTTGTGATTAGTGAATTCGAAGCTTTTAGCCATGAAGAAGGCATTTTCTGTGTTGATTGGACAAAAAGAAGGAATTTTGGGGGCGGATTTTTCAGATCTAGGGTTTTCTGGAGAGAAGTTTTTTTGGGGGATTGTTTGGTTTGGGAAAGCAGATGAACACCGCGCGTGAGGCGCGTATATTTCGTTGTTTGTATTGTCCGGTCTTTTGCATCTTTTATGTATTTGTTGTATTTTTGATAGTCAGCCGTCTCGGATTCTCGAGTTTCAGGCTTGGCAGAGGTTGGATTTTTACTTAATAAAAAAATCTCAATAAAGCATATTCATAAGCAATGAAAACAAGGTCATGTCACTACAAAAAAAAAAAAGATATTAGCAACGGCTATTTGCCGTGGCTAAAAGTCCATTTGCCGTGGCCAAAGGGTATTAGCCACGGCTGTAGCCACGGGAAACAAGCCGTGGGGAAACATGGGGTGGCAAAAGAGATTAGCGACGGCTATAGCCATGGCTAAAGTGCTAGCCACGGCAAGTTGCCGTTGCTAAATGATTTATGGGAAATTAAAAAAAAAAACACTACTTTTTAGCCCGGATTTTTCCGACCCGGGCTAAAAAGTCCCATATTTATAAAAAAAATAATACATCGGCTATTACCCGATGTGAAATGACATATTTCCGTTTTTTTTTTTATCGTAGCCTATGCGGGATTTGAACCCGCATCATTGTGTTTGAACACAATGCTCTACCGGCCATTTGAGCTAATAGGCTTTAAATTAGATAGAATGTTCTTACATAATAGCAAAAAGAACATGTGAAACTTAAGCAAAGAAATAAGGAAAATAAACTAATAGCAATAATTCTTGTACATCTTGTTCATGCCAAACACTTCTCTTAGCTACTAGTGGTGTCCATGACAAAACTTTAAGTAACCATCTCAAGTGCAATCATTTAATCTCAGATGCATTTATATAGGAATTATAAGATGAACATAGATTAGATTGGAGAAAATAATCCATCCACCAAGTGTATAAATCACCATGTAATATAGGAATTATAAGAATGGACAAAATATGAAAACTAATAGAATAATAAGCAACTCTAATATGATCGGTTAAATGACTATCAAAACACAATTATAGAGATGCCACTAACTACATACGGAGTATTAATTTGTGAAACAACTTATCCAACATAGAAACAAACAGACTTTCAGTACCACTCAACAGTCCTTGATCATCATAAGCAAACACTTAATTCAATTAACTGAAGACGATTTTTTTAAAGTCATTTGCATGCTATCCTAAATATATGGATGTCATTTGCATGCTATCCTAAATATATGGATACCATCTAGACTATAATGGAATAAATCACTCAATTAGAGGCCTAAAAGTGAATCATTTATAATTGGAGCGAGTAATATGTCAAGACCATATATGTAACATCTCTTCTTCTATTGTCGTCTAGACTATATATAACAACACAACTACAAAATATCCATATCCTATTTGATCCATGAAATTTAGAGAAGATCCAAAATGGTAAAAAATTGAGAGAAAAGAAGAAAAAGAAGAACGAAAGAGAGGCATGAACACCAGCAATGGGAGAGCTGATAAAAACTAAAGGCAAATTGGGTGCTTTTCAAAGTCAAAAGTATGAGTTTCATCAAAAGAAAGCACTTTGTTTATGCAAAAAATTATTTTACCAGGAAGACTGACATAGGCTTTTAGCAGATATCTTGAACTTGAGACTCCTTCAAAAGAAGCCTCCTTCTGAATCCTATCGTATTCATGGGTAATTAACCCCCTATACCACACAAAGATGTAAGAATTAAACACTACGAATAATAATGTTTAATAAGAATGTGCCAAAGAAAATTGACATTTTAGTGGAATTGATTGAAAAGAAGCACCTACCACCCAGTCATAAATTTCTTGGAAGCCCAGCTCCAGATAACTTTGTAAAAAGTCTGCATGAAAATAAACTTCCAATCTCATTTTTGTGCTGGTTTTAATTCCAAGCAAAAAGTGTATTGCAGAGGTTCTTGAACGAATGAAATTATATGGCCTAAACTATCTGAACTAAAATGATAGGAAAACCAATTAATCAGATTCTCAGGGAAAGGTTTTCTGCTTAAAAGCATAAAACAAGAGTAATATCCATCTCAATATATAATCTATCTCTCCCCTCCACATGACATCTGCCACACTAGCTGACAATAAAGCCAGCAATGATCCATGTATGACAGTGCAATCACAATTCGTCCTCTCTTGAGCTCTATCATTAGCTACAAGTACGCAGACATGCAGTCCAGAATTATAGCCATAAGTTCAAATTCATCTTGTATTATGACTAATATCCATCTCGGTCATTCAATGTCAAAGGGAGGAAGGAAACCCATCAGATTCTCACAATGCTACTTTACGCCCTTACAAAATTTAACTTTTTATAGATACGTCGAACAAAGGGCATCCGCTTGATAAACCACTCGCCGAGGCTCAAAACAGAAGTAATTCCAGTAATAGAGTAGAGGTAGAGATCAAAGTCAGCAATATAAAAACAAAAGGATAAAAAAAAAGAGGAGGAAGATAATCTAAAAGAATGCAAACCTTTCCAATACAATAACAAACAAACAGTCCAACACAAAACCGGCAATAAGCATCAATGATCTTTGATTCAAAGGTAGCAAACAAACAAATTATATCAAGAACTGATAAAAAAAAAACAAATTATGTCAAGAATCCTGAGTTTGAACTTTAGCTCTAACGATATCAAAATAAATTTCAACTCCACAATTACACTTGAACAACAAACAGATTACACAAATATATTCCATATACAATTATAGTATTATACAAAGACACCTTTTACTCTTTAGAATCACTAATAATACATCATAAAAAAGCAAATCCAGTCTCTTAATTGCAATAAAAGGACACTATGAATAGAATTCTAAGTCGCGCCTAGAAATAGATGAAACGATACATCAATTCAAACTCGATAGAGTGCGTTAACTAACAATCAAATGAACTTCCAGATCAGATGGTTATATAGGTTTGTTTTGTAGTAAAGATTCATTTTCAAAACACCTAAAATGGTGAGAATAAGCCAAAAGGACTAGACAGTACCTGCTGATGCATATCAAGATGTTGTCGACTCAACTACCTGCTTTCCATCAAGTCCCGACTCAAGTTTCACAGACACGAGGCTTTTAGGCATCTCTTCAAGCTTCACATAAACAAGTTTCCTCGTAGAACAAAATAAAGAGAACATTTTTAAAACCCTAGAATTGGAGCTGTAAGAAAGCTTAATTGAGAGAGAAATTGAATGACAAATTGATGCTAAAGAAGCTTACCTTAGGCGTTGCAAGAGAGACTTCGGCGACAAAATGGATGGACGGAGGAGGAAGCTCAGACAACAGTGCAACAGGAGGTGGGACGAGAGAGGGAAACCACGCGCAAAGATCCAGAAATAGGTCAATCGTTGAGTATGAGGTGGAGGGATGGAGACGCCGGCGAGGAGGAGGTGGAGTGAGTCGCTGGTGGCTTCAGTCGTTTAGGGTTTCGGGAGAACATGGAAAGAGGAGATCTCAGATCTGGAGGGATAGGAGAAGCGGCGGCTGACGGAGGGAAAACCTGTCGTTGATTCCGCCAAAGAAACTCAAACCTATAACTAGTATAGTAATAAGTAAGAGGTCGATCCCACAGGGAAATTTATGATTCAAGTGTGACTCTAATGCCGATTAAGTAACAAGAAGGGGGGTTTTAGTGTGAAAGTTTTGAAGCAAAGTAACGAACGCAGAGTAAGTGAATTTTGGTTTAGACAATTATGAGAAGCAATTCCACCTACAATTTTCCACTTTATTGGATTGAAGCGATCCTTGTAACTTCTTCTCGTCCTATTATGTTTCCTATGAATGCCCTTGTCCCGACCTAATATAGTTACTAGTCCAATCAGTCCTAGAAACCCTTATCAATCGAACAGTCCCTAAAGAAGGATTTAACCCAATTGATAGCTTTAAGTTCAGAGATTAGCCAAGGTATTTGCAGTCCCTAAAGAAGGATTTAACAACACATTCAACTTCCTACCTATTCAATTAGTTCAATCAGCCCTAAAGGAACAAGTTTGCCACTTAGGTTAAGGTTCACAATCAGGAATCTACAAAACCTTAGCGATTGAATTGATCTAACGAGTTGGCTAGACAAGATAGAACAAATCAATAATCAATCAAGCACAAAGAAGTTGAAGCATTCACAAATAGGAAACTAGGAGCGAGAATTAGAAACTCACAATCAATCCGAATAAAGCTTCAAATTGCAGGCAGAATAGATGAGTTTAGTTCCTCATGGAAGACATAGCTCAAAATCTCTAAAAAGTCTAATGGTTGGAAGAATAGAATGAGAAGTCATGAAAAATAACATAAAAGTGCCTAATAAAAACATCCAAGTCGGCCACCCAATGGGCAAAAACATCTAGGGTTTCTTAAAGTTTTCAAAACGCTGCGCATACGCGCTGACGGCAGCTGCGGCGGCCGCCGCAAGGTTGCGGCGCCCGCCGCACGTGTTTTCTTCACGACCCGCTGCGGCGGCTCTGGCGCGGCCGCGTCACCTCTGGCGCGCCCGCGTCAACTCTGGCGCGCCCGCGGCACCTATGACGCGCCCGCGGCACATGCTTCCTTTGCGAGCTTCCCCTCTTGTCTTGCTTCTTTTCTTCCTTGTTCCTTCCCATGTATCGTGTGTTCCTCTTCGAGACATTGCATCTCCCAAATGTGTTCTGATTCAATCTGCGAGGTAAACACAAAATTGCGCAGAATCCGAACTCTTCTAAAATAAACACAAGATGCAATTTAACAACAAAGCAAGCAAGAAATGCAACCTAACTAAACTAAATATATCTATAATGCCTATCTAAAATATGCATTATCAGCGGCGGCGGCGGCGGTGGAGGCGGTGGTTGTGGAGGTGGCGGTGTCGGCAACAATGGTGGCAGTGGCGGTGGTGAGGATGGCCGCGGGAGAGGTGATCGATGAGTGGACGAGGGGGTTTGGAATCCTGAGAGATCCGGAAATAGGTTTAAGGAGGGATGGAGATGCCGGCGAGGAGGTGTCGAGGTGGAGGGATGGAGACGTCGGCGAGGAGGTGGAGTGAGTCGCTAGTGGCTTCAGTCGTTTAGGGTTTTGGGAGAACATGGAGAAGAGATCTCAGATCTGGAGGGATAGGAGAAGCGGCGGCGGTGGTGGTAGTGGAGGCGGTGGCGGTGGATGTGGTGGTGGCGGTGTTGGCAACAGTGGTGGCAGTGACGGTGGTGAGGATGACCGCGAGAGAGGAGATGAGTGGACGACGAGATGACCGTGTGAGAGGAGATGAGAGTTGTGAGTTGTGAGGCTGAGAGTGAGTGTTACCGAGGGTATGTGAAATTATTTCTGCTACCCAATGGCCACGGCAAATATCTGCCGTTGCTACCAAGGGTGGCTAATATCTTTTTTTTTTGTAGTGTGTGCACGCGCGCGCCACATCATTCCGATCTTCTAAATGGTCATACGATGTGTTTCATTCTATATAGGAGGAGATAAATTGCTACAATGTTGTTGCTGCCACGTGATACCACTCTAGGTGTGACATGTGTCATTGTTGTTTAATTAAATCTAAAAATGACCATTTTGCCTGGTGTGGCCTAGTGGTATGGAGCAAGGGGAGTTAGGAGGTCCCGTATTCAATTATCTCTATACCTCTGCCTCTTTTCCTTGGGTGAAAATCCAAAGTTTGTCTTGTTCTCTACCAGTGAGTCGAGTCAGTTTACATGCATGGCTCTTGCCAGCTGGGTCATGTGCCCGAAGTTTGCCACAAAATGGTGGATTTCCTCATCATAAAAAAAGGCCATTTTAATTTTTTTTTAAATAAAATAAAATTGATAATTGAATGTAGTTTAATTTTCTCCACATTTAGACACTCATTTTGACCCCCCCGTTTGTTTTTTGGTAGGGAAAAGTAATAATTACCCTTATGAATATAGTCCATATTTGAGTTAAGATTTATTGATCACTATTCTAATCAATCCCCTTCTTCTCCCATTTTTCATACAAATGTGTTACCCTTCTATTCCCTAATTTGAAGAAGGGTAACTAATACCTCTAGGATGGGCTCATAATCTCCCTCATCCTCTCCTCCAATATCACAAAAAATGATGATCATATACATTTTATATGTAAAATTTAATACCTTACTTTTCTATTCCCTAGTTATCTAAACAAACAAGTCCTGAATATGCTTATATTTTTTTAATAATAATATCCGTATATTGTAGTATGTCTTTTTAACATTATACACATAATCTTCATAATAGTGATGATAATAGTAATAATAATAATAATTAAACGATTAATAAGAATATTATAATTAATAAATAATAATAATATGAGTTTAATATATGAATAAACCATTTAAAAATAAAACGAATAAAAAAAGTAAGTTATGACTCCAAGGTTGGGTTCATGCATGAATGGGGTGAAAAAATAAAAAATATGAAATGAGACTCTTAAGCTAATGTGACACTGAAAAAAGTAAGTTATAACTTATAAGTCTGAGAAGAGATTTACCGATGTGGAAACCTTTTCCAACGACTTTTCAATAATTTTGTTTAAAATAGGAAACAAAATACATATTTTTAAAATTATTTTTGTTGAGCAAGTTTAAGTGGAGATAAGTCTCCCTCCGTTTAGTCCAAATTCTTCATTATCATTGCTGAAGGGAGCAAGATCAATCTGTCTTTTTTTTTTGGTCGAAAGGGTACAAAAAATATCCTACTTGAGTCTTCCACTCCCCATTTGAATTGCTGGCACAATACAAATACCAAGATTGTTAGCAAAACCGGCAATCGAATCCCCATTTGAATTGCGCAAAACTCTACCGGTACAAACCTCTCCTGAGATGGTTCTAATTGATCTATCTGTATTCGGCTTGATATATAGAATCTTTTGTAGGTGTAGACCAACCAACTAGAATTTCCTCTCGGGAGGATGAGGTTTCATCACATTTAACAAGATTCCAAGCTTCCATAAACTGAAGAGCATGTGCAATCAGAAAATTTCGTTTGTCAATAGTTGAAGAAGGTGTGTCAAATACACGCTCATTCCTCCGTTTCCATAACCACCATAGGGTTGTAACAAACAAAATATTCTAGTTTATCTGACCATTAATGCACTCCCTATTGGTTAAGTTCTCCCTTGTAAATTCAAGTGAAGAAAAGGAGCTCCATTGATGTGAAGGTAACACCAAGACCATACCTGGGCAACATGTACACAATCTCGTAAAATATGAGTCATAATTTCATCCCCATCATCAAGAATTCAAGATGCCTCTGGTATCGCTCTGCATTGATCAAAAGTACACCACGAGCTACTATCCATAGGAAAAATGGAATTTTCTATGGAACACTTAGCTTCAAAATAAGCAAGAAGATTGAAGAGTCAAGGGGATTTTCTGGCTCTTGATAATGCACTAGTGAACTCTCCTGAAGAGGATGGAGCCCAAGCCCGTGTATCAATATCGCCCTCTGATACATGAACAATGAAGATCAATCTGTCCTGTCTTGTTTCAACCCCCACCCCCCAAGCAAAAGATAAATGATAAACTTTGTTCTTCTCTTAATGAAACAAATATGTCTACTTAATTTGTTGCCCAATTTGTTTTATATGCAGATCTCAGCAGAATTTATGATTGGTTTGCCAGAGAGCACGTTCAGGGAATTATTCAATCTTTTAATCTTATTTTGCTTACCAAGTAGCAAGAAATTTTTTGCCATTGTTGTTGTTTGGCTGCAACAGACCAACTGTTGGTACTTTTCTCCAAAACCAGTGGAGATTTGGCTGTAGGATTTTGTTCATTTGTATTGCATAATTGTTTCTCCAAGGATAAAACTAAAGACACTTCCTTGGATAAGCAATGTCACTGCCAAACTGCAGATTACAGACAGTAATGAAAGAACAACAGTGTGAAACAATAAGCAACGCCTAAAAGACGCGACAAACAAATCAAGTTCTGTAACATAGTGAAAACCAGAAGTGTATAGCCAAAGTAAACGGAGAAACAGCTCATTAATACAGTTGAGGGATTGCCCATTTCCTGTACTCATCATACGTTATCCACCAAATGGATAGTTTCGGAAGTTTTAGTTTTTATCTGTCACTAGATTAGATGCAGTAAGATTAAATATTGAATCCTTCTGCACGAAGACACTTCTTATGAGCTTCAATCCATTTCCCACATTGATCTTCACCATGCTCCACTACGCATTCATCTCTCAGCTTCTTAGTGTCAGGGCATGCACAACATATTTTCTTTTTCGGTTTTCCATCAACCACAGGTGGTTCGTTGTTTTTTAATTGGCATACCTGCTGTTGTTGCACTGTAGAAGTCACGGCACCTTTAGTTGTCTGCGTATCCTCCATCCTGCTACTCTTTTTTTATTTTCTGAAGGAAACGTATCAGAATATATATGAAAGAGACTTTGTTGGCGCAGCAAGTAAAATGAAACACAGGAGAGACTCCATTCATCTTCAATAGAAATATATTTGTTACACAGAAAAACTTTGGTTCATTTAGCATAACTTATTCATTATCACTACAGTCATCCTTCTGCATTATTACATTGCGCCAAGTAAAGCCGAAATTATATTTACACAGGAAAAATCCTATACAAAAAAATGATGTCTCATGTTAAAGCACAATAACTCCCAATCTATTTATCAAGAATCTTCAATGTATTTGCCAATGGTCAAAAATTAGAACCACAAACCAAGATAAAACCTAACATTTTCAAGCAATAGAAAATAAGCCACTCCATTAGCTTTTGATCTCCAGCAGTGTAATCTGAATTGTTAGTTCGGATGATAATTATCTTTCATCAAGTTCTTATCACGATATGTATTATTTTGCTTACAACGCTTTGTTGGAATTTATAAGGCTGTCTCCCTTAGCAACCTAATCATTTTTCAAGAGTGAGTTTTTTAATGAACAATATCAATACCAAAACTAAGGGAGTCAATTTGCTCTTATGAAGTGTGAAGTCGTGAACAAAATCAGATTATATCAATGCATTGAAAAAATAATTATTCATAACCACTAACAAAATCGTAGTTTGCAAGAAATTACATTCAAAATTTCTACTTTTAGTGTCTAATACGGAGTAAGAGGGTAGCTTAGGTTTCAAATTCCAAAAAAAATCAACTTAATTGAGAGAGAACCCTGAAGTCAGTTTCATCACAAAACCCCAATCTTTTGCCTTGTCTGCATTCAAGTTCCAAACCCTAAACCCTAAAATCCTAAATTGCAAAATCTAACATAGAAATTGCGTTTGTAACTAGCCTCCCCTAAAACCCTGAATCGCAAGATGGGGGTAATATCCAAATTGAATCATGCAGTAGATGAAAAAATTACCTCCGAATCGGAATTTCACTGCCTTGCTCAAGATTTCTGCTTGCTAACCACGCTTAGCCGGATGAGAGAAAGGCTGAAAGGGTAGAGGGTTTTGACCTTTGATAGTTTGACCCCAATTTTGCTGCTTATGGGGTTTTAAATATTCCTAATGGGCCTGACCAATTTGATTGGACCTTTCAATTCTGAATTCCTTATTCTCCCCAAATCAAAATCCGACCCGATCCAATCACCCAATTCAACTTTGTTCAGAATTTCAGATAGATCGATCACCCATTCACCCACGGGTAATTACTATCCAGTCTATCCCTACCCGGGACTATAATTTTGATTCAAGAATTTGTCAGTGGTTTGCTTTTAATTTCTGTTGTTTTGTAGAGTTGGCTCTTTCTTTTGGGTAGTTTATTGTGAGATTGAAGACCTTTAAAGCATCTTGTTTTGCATATGTTTGGATTGGGAAGCCAGTGTTCTTCAAGAAGTTTGGCTCTAATCGCAAATCTCGTTTAGTTTACTTGGAAATCTCATGTCATTTCCAGAATGATACTGGGATACCAAAATAACTGTCCGGATTGAAGCACAAGACGAATGATCAAAAGACTCGGAGGATGACCAAGAAAACATATGCCAATTCATTATGTAAAGCCTACAAGATTTCGGAACCACAAGCAATCAAACACCGCAGTGAAAACAACAAACAAGCCCCTTGTGAAAACACATTCTGTTTCCATTATTCAGAATCAGAGGACTTTACACTTTTACAGTGGAAAATGGAAACCCTATAAGGAATGAAACAAGAAACAAATTTCTTAACAAGAAACAAAAGCAGCACACTGTATTCATCCCTTTCACAGTTATGAACATGTCCATATGCAGTTTTTTACACACCTTCAATTTGGATACTCAAATCCGAATCCTTCCTGTTTTTATCATTGTGTTGAGAGTGAAGCTTCGATCAGATCAAGAAACCATTCAGCTCAGCTTCAATCATACTTTTCCCTCCACGAGTACACGAGGAATAAGACCCAAGAAAGCGCCAATGCAGTATCCCCAACTACTTGCCTTGGCAGATCACCGGCGAGATCTTCAAGCTTCATTCCAAAGTAGATTCTCCAGGCTGCCATGGAGATATGGAGAAGCACACAGCCCTTGGCGAAGAAACTCTGAAACCTACTATCCTTAACAAATGCAATCATGAACAGAAGCAGACCTATCACAACCAAGAGCAGCCCGGAAAAGGAATCGGATGTTTGGATCAACAGCTGATCATGGGGGGTTGATCCTTCAAGCTTGCTTGCAGTTTCCCTGCCATGGCCGAAGGCCGAGATCTCTTTGGAATAAAACATCATAGCAGCTCCACATGAGACAGCAATCACTGAATGTAGAAGGCAGATTACAGGGAAGCCAGAGGAACTCATTTGGGGGAATCCTTAACAGTAAAACCCCTTAAAACCCTAATTATCAATAAGGGCTGATCAGTATTCAATTTCCTGTAGGATTCAAAGATCCAATCCCAATTTCAGTGAAATTCACAGTAATTCACATGGATGGACCATCAATCTATTACAATCCCAGATGAACAACCACTTAAACTACCCCAATTTACGAGCTAGGGCTTCAGAAGTTCAAAGGAAATCAAAACCCTAAAGTTGTTAAATTTGCAAATCGAATCAATCTAACAAATCCATGGCGGATCCGATAAACACTAAATATCATCATGAAGACATGAACCATGAATTTGAGAAGAAGAAAAAGAAAGACGGAAACTTTTACTATCCCAGATCGGCAGATCGCAAATAAAACGTGGGAGGATTGAAGAGGAGAGTGGAACGGAAATAAAGATTGAAACTAAAGTTAACAAAAAGGAGAAAAATGGATATTTATTTCAAAAGAAATCATACGCGTCGGCAAAGACTGAAGGAGACCGGAGAAAGGGGTGTATTGAATCAACTATTCATTGAGCAAGTGGGGATGGGGCGCCATTTTCCTGATAATCTTTTTTTATTCGTTTATCTTTGTCCCCCTTTCAACAAAACTTCAATTTGGTGGGTAGGTACAATTTCACCATTGAAGATAATACTGTATTTTGGGTAGTGACCCAGATGAAATCAGAGGGATTGAGATATTTTTCGGCCTATCAGCTAAGATGAAGAAGATGGATTGGGATGGATGGGGCATGGGGCTGGGAGATGAGGATCAGAGTCAAGGTGTGGGCTCCGTTACCTTGACAGCTAATGTCATTTTACATTAAGGCTAAATTGCAGAAATTTGCTCACAATCATGCTCATTTGCCCAAAATCGCCCGCTTAGTCAAAATTATAAAAAAAAAACTATCCATTTAGCCCCAAAAACTTATACCTCTAATTATTACGTTAATTTTCCACCTTATTGAAAGTTATAACTAACAAATTCATAATCATTACAAAGGTAATTTTTGAAAGTGAACACCAAAATACCTAAAACGATCGACATTTTTTTCTTAATAAATTTAACTCATAAACCGGCATATTTTTCTTAATAGAATGAGTATTTTTAATAAATTTTCCTTTTATATTTATAAATACATTTTTATGTCATCTTTCATTAGCTAATTTATATCAACTAACTCATATATATTTTACACAACTAACCAATCGACTTAAGTGGAGATTCATATCCATTTCATTTGGTAGGAATAACTTCAAAAATGAATAAGGCAAAATTACAGAAAACCACCCTTTAAATATGGGTGTTTTCACTTAACCACCCCTTAAATACAAAATTACAGAAAATCACCCTTTAAATTTGGTTACAACTCACCACCCACTCAACTATTTTCTTTAATTTATTATTAAATATCTTATATTTTAATATTTTTAAACTCAAATTTGATTGTAAAAATATATTCATATTTTGAATTTAAGGGCTCAATCATATTTTAGGGATTATTTTATTTATTTTTAAAAAATAATAATAAATATAACCTAGAATTATTATCTTAATTTACGGTTGAAAATGTTTATAAATTTTAAAAATATTATAGAAATTACTCTTATTTATTTATATTTGAAATAAGAGTAATTTACATAATGTTTTAAAAATTTATAAACATTTTCAAACATAAATTAAGATAATAATTCTAGACTTTATTGATTATTATTTTTAAAAATAAATACAATGATCCCTAAAATATAATTGAGCCCTTAAATTCAAATTTTGAATATATTTATATTCATATTTGAGTTTAAAAATATTAAAATATAATATATTTAATGATAAAGTAACAAAAATAGTTGAATGGGTGGTGAGTTGTAAACAAATACTATTTAAAGGGTGGTTTTCTGTAATTTTGAATTTAAGGGGTGGTTAAGTGAAAACATCCATATTTAAAGGGTGGTTTTCTTTAATTTTGCCAATGAATAATTAATAGAAACCTCAAAGGGCTAGTTAATTAAGCTGTCAAAAGAGGTCTGTCTATCTTCTTCACATCTTAGAGGTATATAGTTGGCCTTGTTTAGTTGTTTCATAATTTCATGGGGAATGCTACAAAACCATGTGTTTTTTGATCTTGCTTCTATTGATTCAACTGAGTGTCAGAAACCACCCACTTACAAAACTTACAATAATATATACTAGTGGTATATATTATATATTGTCTCGATTTCGATTTCCCATCTTCTATGGATCTTGATGTAAACTGATGTAAACGGTAAACCACTTTAATAAATCATTGAATAGGTAAATAAAGAGCGGTCATTCCGGGTTCGAACCGAGGACCTATGGGTATTACCCACAAGTCTTTTCCGGTGAGCCATTTCGGAATGGTTCACTCTAATAAATGCCACATATACTCTATTGACAATTTTTTTTGGATTAACATACTCTTTTTTCTTTTTTTTTTTACAATAGGCAAACAATGGGATGTCAAACTATAAGAATAAGGCCTCAGGATGATGTTACACATATGACAAACCTCTATTAATAGGAAGAGTCGAGATATTACATATACAAATATTCTTAGCTATGCAGTCGGCCGCTCTATTTGCCTCTCTAAAACAATGTCTGGATTCGATGTGATCGAAGGTTGTCTTAAGTCGATCAATCATCCCTATATAGCGTGATATTTTCCACCTAATCTTGGTCCTATCATTAATGGCTTGGACTACCTCCAGGCAATCCCCTTCAACGATAACATTCTGCATGCCTTTATTTGCGGCTAATTGTTAACCTGCACAAAAAACATAAGGTTCTATTTGGAGAGTCGTAGTGATGCATGTCTCATGTTGAAAAATATTCATTATCCTATCATTTCAGTCCCTAATAATTCCCCCACTTGACAAAAGCTAGTGAGTTTTACAATTATCCTACCATCCCATTAGTCTTTAATTCTCATCCTACCTTCTTATTTTTTTTATATAAAAAAAACTCCTCCTTAAATTGGTAAATAAAAAGCGGTCATTCCGGGGTTCGGAAAAAAGAAAAAGAAAATCCTCCTACTTTGTGGCTTTGTGCAAGAATTTCATGCGCTCGAAGTAGTACCAAGGCAAAGCCCATTGGGCTCTAGAATGCCCAGAGTGCCACCTTTCTTATTTATAGGTCATATTGTAGAAAAGCACCCCTTAAATAGCCCACTTTGCTCAAAATCACCCTTTAAACATATAATTATAGTAAATCGCCCATTAAAACCTAAAAGTTTACATAAAACCACTCATCATTCGGATATAGTACCGTTTTAATTGAAAATGCAAAAAATGACAACAATATCTTAGAACATACGTAGTAACTACAAGGAAATTTAAGAAATTTCTCAAAATTCGAGCTTAAATCAAATGAACCGAGCTTTAAAATATGCTCATACTCGACTTGTTTTGAAAATGAACGAGCTCGAGTTGAACTTTTATCGAGCGGCTCGAGCTACTCGGCTCGTATAACAACTCTATTTGTAATAATATATGGATCATTGGTAATTAAAAAAAAAAAGGTTGTCGTTTACACTCGTAATTTTTACTATCTACACCCCAAAATAAAAAATTTGCCTCTTGAGTCACATATATGTGACTTAAGAGGCTTAAGGTTTACTTAAAAAAAACTTTGGGACTTTGGAGTGTAGATAATAAAATTTATGGGTGTACATAGCAACCAAAAAAAAACGATGTTAATAATATATCTATTATCTATTAATATTACTAATTCTGCTAGCATTTTGCTGACGTGTCACGGCCACAATTAAAGTTGGATTTTTTAATTCAAATGAGATTTTCTTATTGGTCAATATTATTATGAAAACTTTAAAATATTTGTTTCCTAATTTAAATATGATTTGAATCCATTCCTTTTTTTTCCGATTATATTGCCGTAAATATTGAGACATGTTTCCATTTTTTTTCCCGATTGCAATATATCTATTACTAATTCTGTTGGCATTTTGCTGACGTGTCACGCCCACAGTTAAAGTTGAATTTTTTATTCAAATGAGATTTTCTTATTGGTCAATATTATTATGGAAACTTTAAAATATTTGTTTCCTATTTTAAATATGATTTGAATCCATTCCCTTTTTTTTATTTTCGGTTATATTGCCGTAAATATTGAGACATGTTTCCATTTTTTTTTTCCGATTGCAATATTCTCATAATTTGTCTACATACATTGAACTTAACTTTGAATCTTGGTATATTTTATTTTTTGAAATTTATACTCTACATAGACCCATATCCAATTGTCAATTATAAAATGCTACGGAGCATAAATTAACTTTCACATATGTTCATATTTTCTCACCAACCATGCAAGTGTTTCATTTTCAAATAAATTAATCAAAGATGTACTTTGATTGACTGCATTCATTATCTTAACGGATTGAATTCATTTAAATATTTGTTTATTATATCACATTTATCCCAATCATGTTAAAATTTTCTACTCTCTATTCGTTTAGCTAAATATGTTGTTTAATATTCATTCACGCTTTGTTAGGATGGTAAAAATTATACTCCGTATAAAATATTATTTTTTCAAAATTTTTATAAATTAATTTCGATAATAGGCAATCTATTAATAATATTAATTCTACTATCATTTTGCTGATGTGTCATGCTCACAATTAAACTTGAATTTTTTATTCAAATGGTATTTTCTTATTGGTCAATATTATTGCTGAAATTTTAAAATATATGTTTCCTATTTTAAACATATTTGTTTCCTATTTTCATATTAAAATATTATTTAATTTGATATGTTGTATGTCAATTTGTGATCTATTTTAATCGTCATTCGTCAAGTCTTGACTGATTTTATTCTTGGATATTGAAATTGTTGATTTATCATATTTAACTGATTGCAATATTCCCCACAATGTCTACATACAACGAACATGTAATAATCAATTTGTAAATATTCGATTTCAAAAATTAATTATAAAAATCAATTAGAGTAAAAAAAAGTGTTTTTTTATTATTCAATTATTTTAGACATCTTAAATGGCTATCGAAAAATAAATAATATTTTAAGACTCACAAGCATTACTAATGCTTATTTTGCATCTTGGATGAGGCTTCTTAGATCACTTTTCTACCTTTAAAGATCTTTTTTTACCATCTTACCTTTATTTTCACTATTTATTTCTCTCTCTTTCTAACCATCTTTCTCATGAAAATAATGAATAAGTTATGTACATCTACATAACTTCAAAATTATTCACACAATCATGTGCTTATGATTTTTTAATATTCGTATGGGAGCTTATATTTTACCTTTTAGATCCATGCTAATGATAATAATTATATATTTATTTCAAATTATATTAGGTGGTGTGTTTGAGTATTATTACTACTTTACCTTATTAAATCATTTTCAAAATTTGTATGGTATCTTTTTCCAACTAATTTATAAATTATAAAAAAATACTTTATACATATTTTTGTTGTAAACACGTATATATATTAATATAGTATTATATAGATATATAAAATGATGTTCAAATTAAAATGGATCAAGCTCCCGTGCCTTGAAGGCACGGGTATTACACTAGTAGTACTGCTAATTTAAGGGCATGTTAGGGTTTTGCTGATTTATAATACATAATACGTATTATTTTACATAATAATATATTAGTATTTAAAAAATAAAAAGAATTCGATGTACAAGATATACCTAGTGGGGCAATAGGCTAAAAAGATCAATAGCAGTGAAACAGGGGAAACTTATACCGTATCAACAAAGAATAAAACACCAAATAATACTCTATCCGTCTCAAAATATTGATTTTTTTTTTACTTTTTATAATCTATATCTATATATAACCTTAATTTAGAAGACTTTGCTTACGTGTCAATCTTAGAGGAGTTTTAGGAATATTGACCAATTATGTTTTTTTCCTTGATTTTTTTATTTCTCATTTTCTCTTTTTTTCCATTAATTTTTTTTAATCCTCCACTCTCTTTTATTCTTAACATACTTCCTCCGTTCACAAATATAAGATTGTTGACTTTTTGCACGTATTTTAATGAGTGAAAAACTATATAAAATATTAATTTTTTTGAAAAAGTTTTTTCCGTAATATAATATTTACGGAAATTTCGTCGGGTACCCCTGAGGTATTGCGATTTTCGCGAGGTATACAACTCTTTTGCATATTTCGCGTGGTGCCCATGTGGTTTTAAAACATTTTGCCTCGTGCCCTTTACGGTTAAATTTAACACTTTTGTGATTCTTCCGTTAGTTTGCAATTTTTTTATAAAAAAAAGAAAGAAAGAAAGAAAGAAAGGTCGGAGACTCGGAGACGTGATACGCCAGAGAGCGAAGAGAGGGCGAAGGAGACCAGCGCTACTCGAGGCCGGCTCGGACCTGCTGCTCGAAGGCCGGCTCGCTGCTGCTGCAACCGAATCTCGAAGGCCCTGCTGCGAGTGCTCGAAGAGCGGCCGACTCTCGATTATAGCCAGGTGAGTATATGAACCTATAATCTAGGCTTTGGGGATTTGGGGTGAGGCAGATGAGGATTTGGGTGTCAAATTCTTCACAAATCGATGACTGCAAGGTGTTCAAATTCTTCACAAATTCTTCATCTGTGGTCTTGAAGACTTTGCTTACGTGTCAATCTTAGAGGAGTTTTAGGAATATTGACCAATTATGTTTTTTTCCTTGATTTTTTTATTTCTCATTTTCTCTTTTTTTTCCATTAATTTTTTTAATCCTCCATTCTCTTTTATTCTTAACATATTTACTAACAATTGGACTTAATTCAAAACATTGAATTCAATCTAATATAACCATTAGGCTTAACTCACATTTTTGTACTAACTATCTATATATAACCTTAATTTAGAAGACTTTGCTTACGTGTCAATCTTAGAGGAGTTTTAGGATTATTGACCAATTATGTTTTTTTCCTTGATTTTTTTATTTCTCCTTTTCTTTTTTTTTTTTCTATTAATTTTTTTTAATCCTCCATTCTCTTTTATTCTTAACATATTTACTCACGATTGGGCTTAATTCAAAACATTGAATTCAATCTAATACTCCCTCCGTTTCCTTTTAATTGACTTTTTACTATTTATGCACGTTTTTTAAGGGGTGAAAAACTATATAAAATAATAATTTTTTTCATAATTTTTTTCAACAATCTCATAGTTATTGGCGATAAGTACAATATTATTAAAAAAAATTCATAAAAATATTAATATTTAATATAGTTTTTACCGTTCTAAAACTACGTGCTTGACTTGAAAAAGTCACTTAAAAGGAAACGGAGGGAGTATAATCATTAGGCTTAACTCACATTTATGTACTAACTATTGAGCTTAATTCAAAACATTGAATATAATTATTAGTTGTGACACATCACATTTAAATGCATGATTCAGATTTCAAAATTTCTAAAGAAGTTACAATGATATTGATATTATTATTACTGGGTGATTTAAAATATCTACACTTATGTATTATACTTTAGATGAGATATAAAAAAATTATTTCAGAATTATAAGATATATTTATGGTATAGTTTTTTTTATCTTAACTTTTATTAGTATTTTATAATATATTTATATATATATTATTAATGTTTTAGTTTTAAAAAATCGCGTCATGGCGCGGGAATTGTACTAGTATTCTTTAAGGAGCTAAAAATTCTATAAAATATTTTTTTATCAGTTTTTAAAAATAACATTATACAGTACAATACTTATTATTATAAAATCAATATTTTATAAAAAAAAAATTTCTTAAAAAATACTCCCTCCGTTCAACAAAACTTGTCATTTACTATTCATGCACGCTTTTTTAGAATGATAAAAACTATATAAAATATTCATTTTTTTAAAAATTTTTTTTAACAAGTTTGTACTTATTAATAATAACTACGAAATTGTTAAGAAAAATATTTAAAAAGTCGATATTTTATATAGTTTTTAGCTCCTAAAAAAGCGTGCATGAATAGTAAAACGTCAAGTTTTGTTGAACGGAGTAAGGAGTATGTCTAAAAGTAAATCGACCGGGGATAGAGGGGACCCTTGTGTAGGAGTATTATTTATGCATGATAGGAAACGTACATATATACATCATACAAATTGGGCAGTGCCGGTACAAACAAGGGGGCCCCTTCCCTATGACTCCCATTTTTGTAATGTCATCAAAGTTTGTGTTTGATTTTCACTAATGATGAAGTATAGTGATTTGAACACTTAATCCACCTAACTTTTTTTTTTACGAGAAGTTTAACTTTTTTTATATATATTTTAAAGAGCTTAAAAATTAAACTCTCCGTAAAATAGGGTTAATTGTGTTAAATATCATGACTTTTATAAATAGTTGCGCTGATTATGACCTAATAAGATTTCATGAAATATTAGGAACTTTAATGTTAGTTGCACTCTCCACCCGAATGAGTTTATTACATTTAAAAATTACCCATTAACAAAATCACCCGTATTCATAAAATATTTTCAATAAACCTCTGAAATATTTAAAACCAAAAAAATCTGAAGTCACCCCCCCCCCCCTCCCAAAATAAATTATAACTATGGCTTTATAAAATAGATTCTTGCGCAATAGAAGATATGATAAGACATGAATTTATTTTTAAGTAATATATATTATTTTAAATTTTAAGAGTAAACATTTTTACATGTTTGTTATAATTTTTTTTAATTTTAATTAAAATGGGGGATTATTGATTTTTTTTACATATAAATATTAATGGTGTTTTGTGTAATTTTTGCATTATGTTAATGATTTTATTAATTTAAGAAACCCATCTAGGATAGGGAGGGCAACTAATACTAAAATTCAAGATATTTCGTGAAATCTTATAAGGTCGGAATATTAAACACAACTAGCCATGAAGGATAGGATATATATTTAGGGCGTGTTCACTACCCGATTATTAGAGGTTGTGGGTTAAAAGAAAAACACAACTGATAAGGGGAGTTGTTTGTCACCCGACTGTGGGGGATGTCGGTGGAGAATGTGGGCGATTCTGCATGGTGCGGTTAAACCCGTCGATTTCACAACCATGAGTATAGAAGGTTGTTGGTTCAGCAACCAGAGGTTTTCCCTTGTGCCTTTTCTCCTTCACAACTTCGAGCCCATTCCACTCTCTCCTTCTTCAGACGATTTCGAGCTCATTTACGTTATGCTTTCAAGTTGGGGATGAAACAAAGACCATATAGAGGGTCCAAATTAAGTCCATTTCTAATAAAAAAAAACCAGTTCTCCGGTATGCAAAAAATCCAAATCATTGTCGTAGCTCACTAAAGGCATCCCGTAATTGATATCTACAATCTTAATAATAGGGGAAAACAACGGATTTTCTTCTTCTTCGTCGGGAAACTGGCCTAAGGATGCTTCTTGTTGTGTGTGTGTGTGTGTGTGTGAGAGAGAGAGAGAGAGAGAGAGAGAGAGAGAGAGAGAGAGAGACGTCTACAAACAGAGATCACCCTTGATCTTCAAAGAGGAGGATATTAAATAATTCACTATTGAAGGGGAGGTTCTTCATATTACAAGTACTTCTAGCTTTGGCAATATAATCGGCACTTGCGTTGGACTCTCTATAGCCGTGACTAAATATATTTGATTGTGTTGAAGTTGGTTTTCATACTTTGTATCATCTCCACTGTTCTTAGGATTTCCAAAGGGATATTGTTGTTATCTTCTATTGCTCTGACAACACCGAGAGTACTATCACATCCAACCGTGATATTCATTAGATCTTTGCTATGAGCTAACATGACACTTGTACAAGGAAGGCAGAAGCTTGTGTCTATAGGGTCGTTCCTTGTTGAACCATACTTCATAATATATCAATAACGTACTTGGCCATTACAGTCGCGAATAATACCACCATGCAATCTACTAATAGTTTGACTGAGTTGTATACAATTATTTTGTAAAGTTGGATGTTAGCTTTGAAGAATAATATATAGAATGAATAAGTTAATTAAAATTTTATCACATTTTTTTTTACTATTTATATCACATATTATATTTAAAAAAAATAAATTGTACTCCTCACATACATCCAGGGCCGGACCTAGAGGTGGGCTGACCTATGTTGCAGCCCACCCCATTTTATCGAATCTCCTCTGAAGCAAAACATCCTTTTTTTCCATACCACTCATTTGATCTTTGTGTTTCCTCCTGTCACTTCTCACGTGGCATCTTTTTTTTTTATTTCCTTCAATTTGTGAACAATAAGGATAGCACTAAACAGTAACAACTTATGATATTTTTCTTCATTTTCCCCTATTAATGTGAACCTATTGCCCAAAATACGATGAATTTTAATGTTGTAATGACTATCATTTGGATTGCTTAAATGCTTGATTATTAATTTTAATATTAATAAAATAGAAAAAAAAAACAACAACAAAATTATATGCAAATTCAGCCCACCCGAAATTTCATTCTTGGTTCCGTGCCTGAATACACCTGACACGAGAGGTATAAGATATTTCATATACTGTATATAATATCCTACATCTCTTAAGTCATATGTGTATTCTACTTTTTTTTTTAAAAATAAAATATGTGGTATAAATAGAAAAAAAATGTGGTGCATATAGCAACATTAATCAAATTTTAAATATTGGAAGGACAAGTGGTTACAAATTGACACTCATCTTCGAGAAAAAAGTCTTCATAGCCATATTGATGAACTAGAAACGAGTGACAAATTTATTAAACCAGACAAAACCTGAAATAAATAAAGACTAAAAATATTCTTCCCCAATATATCGTTGAGAAAATCATTAATGTTCATATCCCTTCAAATGATTTCGAAGATAGACTGTATTGGAAGCCTAATACACATGGCTGGATTTTCCACTTCTAGTGCAGTTGACCATATTACGAGAAACAGGAGAACCAATGTAGACCCACTAGACTGGATTTGGAAGATCGACTGTCCGCCTAAGATAAAAAATTTCCTTTGGAAAAATCTACTAAATGGGACTCCTACGAAAGACAGATCGCAAAGTAAAGGAGTCCATGTTCCTCTTGAATGCCCGCTCTGCAACCACAATGATGAAGATGCTACCCACATTTTTTACCGAATGTCAAGCTTCATTATCTTTTATTGGGAGAATGAATAGACAAATCGAGCAAATCATCCGAAACACTGACAAAGTAGACAAATCTTATAAAAATATAATTACGACCATTTTTTCAAATATTTCGGCACCTCAGAAATCGATTCTCGCCTTTTCCCTTTGGGGCATCTGGTCAATGAGAAACATAATCATCTTTGACAACACCGACATTAGGAACACAGATGAATGGATAAAGACTATTAAACAATACATGATAAGTTGGGAAAAAAGCACAAATAGATCATCTAGAAGAAGACACGACAACTGCTAGGACATGATCACACCAAATCAGAACAAACAAAAAAAAAAATTGTTAAATGGAAAAAACCCGTCGATGGCTTTGTCAAACTTAACTTTGATGGGGCTATGACTAGCTCGGGTCTTGCTGCATTGGGATTTGTTATTCATGATTGCCAGGGGTCAGTTATATCTTGTGGCGCCTAGGACCTTGGTCGTTTCTCCGTTGTACAAGCGAAATGTCGCGGTCTTTTGTTCGGTCTCTAGGTTGCTTTACGGAGAGCTTTATCTCGGCTTGAGGGGGAGGGAGACTGCTTGATGCTAATCAATGTCCGGAAGGGGATCTGACGGTGTCCTTGGGAGATTGAGATGACGGTCTCAGATGCCCTCGACCTTTGTCGTTCGTTCGAGAGTGTTAGCTTCTCTCACACCTTCCGAGAGGGGAACTAGGTTGTCGATTGACTGTCGCATTTTGGCTTCTCTTCTTCATTTGCAGCCGAGCAAATGTCTGCTGACATTGACAACGTCGTCCGCAGGACATTATTGGACGATGGATCAACCGCGGTTGAGCGCCCTCAAATCCTTGCCTTGTACTTAAAAAAATAAAAATTAAGCACGTTATAATTAAGTATATGTAGTTTGGTTAAGTTTGCATTAAATTAAGACTTATTGTACCTTTCTCTTTTTCATCTTAAATGTTGTTCACAATTCATGTACATCTTTTTATTTTACTATTTAATAAAACAATTTCAATTATTTTTTAAAAAATAATCTAACATTATATGTAATTTTTTTTATACCATTTTTAGTACATGATGGTTAGTCCATCCACCGGCTTGTCCGGTCCCTCAGTTTTTCTAGACTTGTCTAGAGAACTGGATTCTTATCTTGCTTCAAAAAAAAAAAAAAAAAAAAACCCAAATACTCCCTCCGTTCGGCAAAACTTGTCGTTTTAGAGTTTTGTTTTTATTCGGAAAAACTTGTCATTTTAGGTATTTTTGCTTCTACTTTACTAAAATGCCCTTAATTTGATTGATTTGTTGTGAGCTGTAGTTTTTGATAAAGTAAAAAATAGAGTAATAAATGAGGGTAAATTAGTAAAAAGGAAGTGTAATTATTAGCTTTGTTAAAAGTTGTGTGGAGAATTAAAATGACAAGTTTTGCCGAACGGAGGGAGTACTAATAAACGTTTCATCCTTGAAAAATTGTCTCTCTCAAAACAGTTCGCAGTTTCTCAATCTGTCTTCACACTCTCTATCCCTCTCGCAGAATCGTTAATGCTGGAGAGCTGCAGTTTTCAGAACGTATATAAATTCCCCGCTGTAAAAAACCGTTCCCCCCAAATCTCTCTCCATCTTCACTCTTCACAGTCCATCCCCGAATTTAATGCGCCCTCACTCACTCTCTCTCTGGAATTATGATGGTGCTAGATCCACCACACGTTGCTCAACCATGTCCTAGATCACCTCTTAGGGTTTCCTGATCCATTCTCAGCGACAGCTACTTCAAAGCCCCTGATACTAATGTTTCAATTTGGAGGTAAATCTTACTTCTCCTGATTTGGGGATTCTCGGAGTATGGCAGTTTGCAGACATCCTTGCTACCAATTTGATGATAGGAATACGGATTGTAATTATTTGGGTCTGTTGCTGTGAATTGGGTTGATAATCTTAGTGGATTTGTTTGTTTTTGTCTTTGCGCTTCACATGATTGAGCTTGGCAGTTGAGCAGTCATGGTCATGGAAGCAAAAGGAATTTGGAGGAGAAAGAATTCCTTGGTTTAATTTCCCTACTTGTTTTTTCATATCTGGGTTGTTGTGTTTTTTTTTTGTTGGATTTTGTGGTGGTTTCGTTGGGGTCCTTTGCTATTTTGCTTGTTAAAAGCATGAGCTGGGTTTGTTTGCCTTGGGAGGGTGTGTTAGCTTTAGCTGAATCTGGTGATTGGAACCCAATGGTTGTAATGTTTGAGTAGTGGTTTCAAAGCAAGGGTTTTGTTGCTCCTGTTTCGGTTGTTCACTTCTGGAGTACAATGGGTAGCCTCTGTTGCAAGCCCTCGGTTATTGAGGACAGTAAGGAAGGCCCGCCGGAGAGGTTGGCAGGTAAGACATCTTCGGAGTTGCTGGCTTCAAGAGGGCCTTCGATGAGAAGGGAGGAAATTGGGAGGAAGCAAGAGCGAACAAGTGATGGTGTTGGGATTGGGAGGGCAATGTTAGCTGATAAGTCAGGAAATGGTTCCGTTCGGATACATGCTGATCAGTTGGAGAGGAAGAGGAAAGAGCATGCCATTCCTAATCATATGGGGGCAGGTGTCATTCCAAAAGCAATGGAGGGCGAGCTGGTCGTAGCAGGCTGGCCAGCTTGGCTTGCAGCAGTTGCTGGTGAAGCTATTAAAGGATGGGTGCCTCGACGGGCTGATTCTTTTGAGAAGCTTGATAAAGTAAGGATCTTAACTGTCTCATTCTCTTCCCAACTAAAAATATGGATGAACTTTTGATTTCACATCTCACCTAGTAGTATAATGTGACTGTGTCAACTATATAGGTGTATAAATAGCCTAGTTGGTTGCCCAAGATTTAACTCCATGCTGCTTTTGTTCAATTATTTTGCGACTTTTAACCGGATAAACTAATGATCCAAGTTTTAGGAAAAACACACTTGGAAAATCTGTTGAGCCATGCTCAACTTCTCAGAGTATGTTGCATTTATAGCTCCAAATTAAATTAATCATTTTGTTACTGTAGGATTGATGGTTGTATCAGTTTGCAATTCGATCCCATTTTTTTCATCGAGTCTGGCTATGCATAATCTTAAGATTCCAAGAATCTGGGGTACAGTCACGGAATATTTTTATTCTAATGTTGTGTATAGACCAAATCCCCTGGGAACTTTCTCTAGAAGCAGCATGATTGATCTTCGGAGCAACATTAGAATGCATTTTAACTGTGCTTTTCGACCAAGGATTCTAATTATGGATTGCAACTTACAGTTTATATCTTACATGTGTATAGGATAAGCCTTTATTTTTTGAATTCTGAATTGCCCATTGATCATCATTTTTCCCACTTATTCTGCATCCCCAGTTCCCCACCTTTTACTGGTTTGGATCGTTTTTTATGGGTTCTTTCCTTTTCAGATTGGGCAGGGAACGTATAGTAATGTGTATAGAGCTCGAGATCTTGAGAAGAGAAAAGTTGTTGCTCTTAAGAAGGTAAGATTTGATAACTTGGAGCCAGAAAGCGTTCGGTTTATGGCTAGAGAGATTCACATCCTTCGTAGACTTGACCATCCTAATATAATTAAATTGGAAGGTCTTGTCACCTCAAGGATGTCTAGCAGCTTGTACCTTGTTTTTGAGTACATGGAACATGATCTTGTGGGGCTTGCATCACACCCAGCTATAAAGTTTACTGAATCTCAGGTAATTTTAGGATGTCAAATTTTGCCACAGTAAATTTGCATTTAATACTTGGATTCTGTCTATGTGATGACTGATGTCTATTAATTAAGCTTAAAATTGAAATACCACTGAAATTTGCTATATGCTAGAGTTTGTAGAGGGTACTGAAAATTTTATGGCTAACAAAATAGCCAAAACCGAACTAGTTAATGAGGTTGAACACAGAACACAATATCACTCCAGTTTTAAGTAGCTGACTAGCTGTGTATCCTTACCGTAAAATTGCAGCATATGAACCTACCAAGTATGGTGGAAATGATGTCATTGATAGTGAATTGGTCTGACTTTGACCTTACTTAACCACCAGTCATATGGCGTCGAGATACTAAAAGACCTTGTGTACGGCTAAAACAATATGATTCAATTGAGCTGATTGCTAGAGCTAGCCTAGTAATCACTCAACACAGTTCATCTTGTAGAGTAAAAAGGCACCTTTTTTTTTTGGGGGTGGGGTTGATAATGTGATATATGACTCTTGTATATCCCTTACAGGTTAAGTGCTACATGAAGCAGTTATTAAGCGGACTTGACCACTGTCATCGCCGCGGCATTCTACACCGTGACATAAAGGGCTCAAATCTTTTGATTGACAATGACGGGATTTTGAAAATTGCTGACTTTGGGCTGGCAACTTTTTATAATCCTTGTGAAACTCAGCCACTCACAAGCCGGGTTGTAACTCTGTGGTATAGGCCACCAGAGCTTTTACTCGGAGCTACATTCTACGGCACTTCTGTTGATTTGTGGAGTACTGGTTGTATACTCGCTGAGCTGTATGCAGGCAAGCCTATAATGCCGGGAAGAACTGAGGTATGCTGCTAGTTCTTGTTCTAGGAGTTTGTGTTCATATAGTAAAGTCGTAACTTTAACACTTGCTGTATGCTTGAAGTGTTGGCAGCTAAGCTACTTAGTTTTGTATATCTTATTGGCCCAGTTGTTGAACTCTTCATTGCACGATTCTATCTGTAGGTGGAGCAACTTCATAAAATATTCAAGCTGTGTGGTTCGCCGTCTGAGGATTATTGGCGAAAATCAAAATTGCCTCATGCAACCATTTTTAAACCACAGCAACCATACAAACGCGTTCTTGCAGAAACATTTGGAGACTTCCCTTTGCCTGCTTTAAATCTTATGGAGACACTACTTTCTGTTGACCCAGTTGATCGTGGATCTGCAGCTTTGGCTCTTCAGAGTGAGGTAAGTTTTCAGAGTGGTGGGTTTCTGAAATTATGATTCACTGAATTACAGTAATTTTTTGTTTCTGCTATTGCAGTTTTTTACCACAAAACCACTTCCCTGTGACCCATCAAGCTTGCCAAAGTATCCTCCCAGCAAGGAGCTTGATGCGAAATTGAGGGATGAAGAGGCTAGAAGGTCTATGTTTTGACTTTTGATTTTATCTTCCTTGCACATTTGAACTTTTGTCTTATGTTTCTTTTGATAGATGATGATTATTAACAAATAATTCCAGCCCATCTTTTTTTCCCCAAATAACTTTAAAACCAGAAGGAGCAAGATCAGGCGAAAGGAATATCTATTACAGAATAATAAGGATTTAGGGTCCCGAGATATACGTAGCAGTGTAGCACAAGTCAAAATTTCAAGAGAGGGACAATATTTCAGTCTCGATATCCTTGCTGATTTATACTACTTGTTATCTTTATAGATTAAGAGCTGCTGGAAGCAAAGGCCACAAGACTGATCTTGAAAAGAAGGTCACAAGAGAGTCATCTCGAGCTGTCCCTGCACCAGATGCAAATGCGGAACTGAAGTTTTCAATGCAGGTAACGGATCTGTGCTAAAGAGTAAAAATCCTTGATTACATGGTCTTTTGCTGACTGTGTTTCTGTGGCTTGGAGTTTTGATGTATAGACGACGTTATTAGGAGACTTTTTTTTTTAAAATCTGTTCTGTTTTACTGCTTTAATTCGCGGATATTTTTCTCAACAACAGAAAAGACAAGCTCAACCTGATTCCAGGAGCAGAAGCGAAAAATTCAATCCTCCACAAGAAGAGGCAGCCTCGGGTTTCCCTATTGAACCACCTAGACCATCTCAAGGCATAGAGAGACTGAACACACAAGGCCACAGTCATAAGAAAACTTCCCACTCGGGCCCACTTGCTAACCAGACAGCATGGGCCAAGGCCGGGAAGAGCACATACGACGCACCCAAGCTTTCATCAGCGGCTGACTTGTCAACAATGTACACCCTATTAGCTGCAAGGCAGAACAAGTTGTCAGGAGATCAGCTGGACAACTCAGGTCCTCTACAACCCGGAGCCCCAAAACTCATTGCCCGGTTTCCCGGATCCTTCAAGGAGATGTCCTCAGGGTCCAAGGCTAGACAAGACCAACGGCTGCAGGTTCAGGGCGCTGCAAGCTCCCATCAGGATGACGACGGAAGAAGGTCCAGCAAAGATCACCCTGTTGTTGTGAGTGGCCCCTCTTTTTATTCATCACATTCCTGGTTTTGCTTGTGGTAGATTGTGTTTGATTTGTTTGTCATTTGGGCCATTTTCCAGCTCGGTTCCGGATCAAAGGGCGAAAAGATACACTTCTCAGGACCCCTCTTGGCGCAGTCACGCAACACGGACCAAATGATGAAGGACCATGACCGGCAGATCCAGGAGGCGGTTAGGCGGTCTCGTCTCGACAAAGCCAGGATGAGGAAGATAAGAGTGGAAGATGTGTAACTGGTGGCTTTAGAGCTAGCTGTTTGGTTAGGAACCAGTAGTAAAGACTTCGTCAGTTGGTACTTTTTTCTGTACAGTTCCACTTCAACCATTTCTAAAATCTCTTTGGACACATCTGATCAAGTTATATATTGTGGAAAAGTGTCATTTTTGTAGAGCAAATATTTAATATTTATTCTATGTATCTTTTGACCGAGATATAAGTATTTATATATATCTGATTTAGCCTGGGTGAATCTTCAATTTGGGGTTTATTTTTGCAATCACATTATAACCAACAGGTCCAACAATCCAGTGTTTGTCAATAAAATCATTTTCTTTTTACTCCATAGCAAACCACACAAAAAAATCACCCTTAAAATTAGGAAATTAAACAAAATTACCCCTAAATTAGCATTACTTCTAAAAACTATCCTATAGTTTAAGAGATGTCAAGTTATTACTTCATTTATCAGAGTCATCCTAGCTATAATATAAACTAACTTAAATATTCAAATTCGAAATAAAACGATAAGAAAGTTATTCTCTTGATGTTGTAGTCAAGAAAAGAGTGTAATTGTGTATATACGGGGATTGTTGTTGTAAACATTTTTCAAGGTAAAATGGGCGGTTCTTTGAATTAAAAGTTAAGTTTGGGGTGGTTTTGAGCAATGTCTTAATTATGGTAGATTTAATGTAAAGTCTTCTAATTTAAGGGCGATTTAGTGTAAAATTACACTTCAATTTTTCTAACAGAAAAAAGGAAATTTAAAATCTCCGGCCTTGTGTTGTGTTGTGTTGTGTCGTGGACGGCCTCGTCGGCCTGTGGATTAGTGAGAAGCTGTGAACCGAGCTACCACCGCCACCGCCACCGGGAAAGATGTGGACATCGCGCCTACCCGCCGCCGCGGTAGCCACCGCGCTTGCACCGCATATGGGCCTCAGAAAAGCATTTGCGGCGACAGTTTCTACAGCCAGTTACGGAGCAGCCATTTTTACTCCATCCTCTCACCGTCTTTCATCTTCATCTTCAAGATATTCACCAGGTATTTTTCTCTCAAATTGGAGGTTCCCAAATCAAACTGTTTTCATTTTTTCATCTGAATACTATTTAACATAGGCTTGAATCGTAACCAACAAACGTTTCTGTTTCAATAGACCGCCGTCAAGGTGTTCGACGAAATTCCAATCCGTTCTGTTGTCTAAAATCTTGTTTCTTTGTAAAGGTTTCGCAATGTGGAACCTTTTAAGTTATCTTTGAAGGTTCTGGGTGGAATCTTATTTGATGAATTGTTGATTGATGATTACTAAATGTGCACAATTTAATTGCGAAGTGTACACAAGGCAGGTGCTGGTTTGTGTCACTTGGTACTAGCTGCAAAGGGGGATTCAACTGATTTACTAAGCACTCCTAGAGATGGAACTAGTGCGGAAACAGTCAAGCGTGTTGTTGAAATGGTACTTAATGCATTCCTTGCCTGTATCAGATGATCATGATCTTCAATTTTATATAAACCAGTCGAATTGGTCTTCTCTCTCTCTTTAATTTTAGGCAAATCGGGTGCTACTCAGGAGGGAGATTCTCTATACAGATTTTCTCACGCCGCCTTTATTGAGGGAGTCAATGTTAGCATTGGAGAAGTTGGCAGATATCAAAGCTGTGCCCCATGGTGGATATCCAGAGGTGAAAGCGTTAAGATTTGACTTGCTTACACCTACTCTTATGATGAATGGCCGGTTTTCTTCAATGCTTCATAGGTTGACACTTCTTATGCTTAACAGGCTGAACGCTGTCGGATTTCGGTTGGACATCTGGATGTTACAGCAAATGATGCTGAAGTGGTTACAGCATTAAGGTATTTGATGCTGTTCTATTATCTTTATTTATTAGTTCTATGGTTCTACTTCTACCTTCTATGTGGGGTGTATCTAGTGAATGCTACACGTTGCTAAATCGTTTACCCGATCTAGTATTACAGGGGCCTTCAAGTTTCAAACTTGTAACCATGGTGACTTCCTGGGTTCAGTGCTTGGCACTGGGATCACTAGAGAAAAAGTTGGAGATATTATCCTTCAGGTACTATTTCTACTCGCTGCCGAGCAGGTCTTTTTATTTTTGTATTAACTGTGAATCATGTTTTGTTTGTTTGTTTGGGATACTCCTGATAATCTGCTAGGGTTGTGTGAACTGTGAACTAGT
This sequence comes from Persicaria tinctoria, assembly GCA_037127255.1. Classification (NCBI taxonomy): domain Eukaryota; kingdom Viridiplantae; phylum Streptophyta; class Magnoliopsida; order Caryophyllales; family Polygonaceae; genus Persicaria; species Persicaria tinctoria. The sequence continues at coordinate 5,917,720 of JBANSL010000010.1, forward strand.
AGACCAACTGTTATTTATTAGGTATTCATGAGCTTTTATATCATTGTTGCTGCTTGCTAGATGCAAAAGAAAACATATACTTCTTGAAGAGCTAGGTAGGACTACTTATCTGTCACTTCTTGCTTTGCAGGGAGAAAAAGGAGCCCAAGTTATTATTGTTCCTGAACTTGCTGATTTCATCATCTCTTCTCTTGATAAGGTATTCTAGTTGACTATATTTATCTGATTAGGATGTGCATTTGATGATCATATGAAAAGATGCCAAAGATGATCAAATAATTTCAAGGATTTTGCTACTTTCCCTAGGTTGGTAATGTTTCCGTCTCTTGCACGAGGATATCACTTGACGAGCTTGAGTATGAGGCACCTAGGTCAGCGTCTTGCAAAAGTGGTTCTCCTTTCCCATTTAATTTCTGCTGTTTGTTAATTTGTCTAGATGTTCCTCTTTTGATTTGCAGGACTAAGACTTTTAGAACAGTAGAGGCATCTTTAAGGTTGGATGCTTTGGCTAGTGCAGGCTTCAAAATCTCGCGGACAAAACTAGTTGATTTGATCAGGTAAAAACCAACCTTTTTTATTCCCTCACATACTCGCCTTTTCATTTTTTTTTAATATCACTGGCATCTTCAAAAGTTGCACTTCTATATGATGCTCAACTGATTACTTAGATGCAATGAGGCGATCATCTTCAATATGGAAAGCTAATAACTTCTTGAGAAATCTTTCTGATTTAAAATCATATGGCCTTCCTTATTGTCGTGTATCAAGGTATCAACCATGCTGTTTTGGTTCTTTCCCCTCGCTAAGACCCAATCCCAAGATGGCAACATGTAAAAAAACATAGTGCTTATATTGGTATTACTGTATTAGGCTTGAAGACTAGTGTTTGTACGTTTAAGTGTGCTAGGTGGGAGGATTTACAAGGAAACGTGTTGGCATGTACTAGAAGTTTGTTGCCTATGCCAGTAATGCCACAAAACCCAGCAAGCACTCATGATATCTTTGAGTCTGAAGCAATAAGAATATGTGACATTTTTCATAGGCATGTAATCATCTGTAGGTTCTATCATAGTATCATGACACAACCCATTTGCCATATTTGTGGATATTTGCCTTGAATGCCATTGCGACCTCGCATCATGCACTGTATGATAAGACCACCTTAAATGAAATTAGTTTCTGGGTGGTAGACACACCATTGATTGCCCTTATCTATCAGTTTGTTTGCCAGCTGATATGGAGACCTTAACATTGATAAGACCACTTATCTATGATTAAATAACCGGACTAACACAGTAACAACACCTTTAACTAGAAAAGGGCAAAGTGGAGATGCCATCTTGTGACATGGTTGAAGGAAAAGTGGCTTGATTACAGAAACTTTTTCTTAAAAACTAAAACCAAACATTATCAATAATACCAGTATGCCTAGTGATAGTGACATAAAGGTTATGGCATTGAATAGATTAGTTTTTAAATGGATTATACTTTCTGCATTTTGCAATCAAAGGCAAAGCTCTACATCGTCCTATTACGTTCCTTTCAACTGTTGCTGCTTAATTTTGCTTACTGTGGTCACCGAGGTGTAAGCTGTTTATCTAGTTATACTTTAATGAGTTTTGGAAAGCAAATGATATGCATATGTTTCTTTCTACTGCTTAAAGTTTTGAGCTTTATCTTGCAAAAAGAGTGATGGGACCAATCTGTTTCTTTCCTTCAGCAAAGGGGATGTGCGCGTTAATTGGAACACCGCCCTTAAAAACGGAACCATACTAAGAGAAGGGGACGTCGTCTCGGTTAGTGGCAAAGGAAGACTGAAGGTGACTTGCACTTGCCCTCCTACATACTCTCTCTGTCATTTGCACATTTGGGTTCATTCCTTATGAAGCCTTTGTGTTATATCAAACTTGCAGATAGGCGAGATAAGCACAACTAAGAAGGGAAAATACTCGGTAGAGCTTATCCAGTATTTATGAGTTTGATGCTTCATCTCTGTAGTCTGTACTGCATACAAATGTTATGATCAGATATTCAGATTCAGAGCTTGTATATGTGATCAAACATTACCCACAAAAGAAGGTAAGTGAGTTGATTGAGATAAACATTGCACAAGGTATTTGGATCTGCCTTTGGTTTTGTTTGGGGCGTCAGTCGTCACGAGTTTGTTAGAGGCTTGAAGGTGTTGTGTCACATTTGTCAAGTTTGGCGGCTTATAATGAAACTGGGTGGGTGCGTGTCAACTAACTGCCACCACCTGGCCCACGGGCTTCGGCCAGCTCCATGGGCCCACAGCCTCGGGTCGGGTGGTGGGTGCAGGTTCTTGCTTGCACACTTGGAGATGATATGGATTCACATGTGTAGTTAATTTAATTGCATATGATTTTTTTTTTTTGTTGAAGCAAGATAAGGATTCGGTTCTCTAAACAAGCCTAGAAAAACCGAGAGACCGAACAAGCCGGTAGATGAATTAATCATCGTGTACAACTGGAAGTAAATGACATAAAAGAAATTACAAAAACAAATAACAGAAAGTAAGCAAATGACATAAATAAAAATACAAGTACAAGCCATCCTCCACCGCGAAACACAAGTCAAAAGACGAACGAAAACGATCGGCCAAAGACAAAATAAAGAGCATATTAAATAAGTATTAAAAAAAATTAGTGTAGTAAACCCTTTACTATTTCTTTTTTATTTACAAATTTTAATCATTTTTCTTTTTTCTTTTTGATATTGGAGGTGAGGGGATTGAGGGGATACAACCGATCCCGTTCGGCGACCAGCTCACCCTAGACCTTCAGGCTGCAGCAAATTAAGGAGAACCCTTGCAATTGCAACCCACAACGGCTGTCATGTCAATCGATATCAAATATTCAAATGTCCTAATTGGAAAATCTTCAAGTGGGATCTTCTACTCCCTTCCCTACAACTCTCCCTACTACACTAAGTTTTTTTAACACTTATGTAATATGCTCTTTATTTTGCCATTGTAGTTGTGTCCACCTTCCAAAGTTCATGGTGTATCATTTTTTTTCGTATCTTTCACATGATATGTCTTGCAATGTATATTATCTCTCTTGCCTTGCTAGCTTAAGTCGAAAATGGTAAAACAATATGCTAAAACCTTAGTGGCTCATTTAGTTAAACATAAAAGTATAAATAATTTATATCACGACCGTTGATCTGTATGGTGATCTTTCGTCCTCTCGATTTACTATACCATTGTCCTTATATTACTATTTATTTATTTTATTTTTTTTACAAATTTTAATCATTTTTCTTTTTCTTTTTGATATTGGAGGTGAGGGGATCGAGGGGGATACAACCGATCCCGTTCGGCGACCAGCTCACCCTAGACCTGCAGGCTGCAGCAAATTAAGGCGAACCCTTGCAATTGCAACCCACAACGGCCGTCATGTCAATCGATATCAAATATTCAAATGTCCTAATAGGAAAATCTTCAAGTGGGATCTTCTACTCCCTTCCCTACAACTCTCTCTACTACACTAAAAAAATTTAACACTTATTTAATATGCTCTTTATTTTGTCATTGTAGTTGTGTCCACCTTCTAAAGTTCATGGTGTATCATATTTTTTCGTATTTTTCACATGATATGTCTTGCAATGTATATTATCTATCTTGCCTTGCTAGCTTAAGTCGAAAATGGTAAAACAATATGCTAAAACCTTAGTGGCTCATTTGGTTAAACATAAAAGTATAAATAATTTATATCACGACTGTCGATCTATATGGTGGTCTTTCGTCCTCTCGATTTACTATACCATTCTCTTTATATTACTATTTCCTTTTTTTTTTCCACAAATTTTAATCATTTTTCTTTTTCTTTTTGATATTGGGGGTGAGGGGATCGAGGGGGATACAACCGATCCCGTTCGGCGATCGGCTCACCCTAGACCTGCAGGCTGCAACAAATTAAGGCGAACTCTTGCAATTGCAACCCATAGCGACCGTTATGTCAATCGATATCAAATATTCAAATGTCCTAATCGGAAAATCTTCAAGTGGGATCTTCTACTCCCATCCCTACTACTCTCCCAACTACACTAAATTTTTTTAACACTTATTTAATATGCTCTTTATTTTGCCATTGTAGTTGTGTCCACCTTCCAAAGTTCATGGTGTATCATTTTTTTTTCCGTATCTTTCACATGATATGTCTTGCAATGTATATTATCTCTCTTGCCTTGCTAGCTTATGTCGAAAATGGTAAAACAATATGCTAAAACCTTAGTGGCTCATTTGGTTAAACATAAAAGTATAAATAATTTATATCACGACTGTCGATCTATATGGTGATCTTTCGTCCTCTCGATTTACTATACCATTGTCTTTATAAAGTCAACTATAAAAAATTTAGATTGGACATTTAGTTAATGGATTTATGTAAATGGCAAATATCCAATATTTTCTTTATAAAGTCAACTATAAAAAATAATTTTTGCTTATTTGAACAAAAATATATCAAGAACTATAAAATAAATCTTATTATGCAAATAATCTATCAAATTCAGCTATCTTTTTACCAAACAGAACTTATTCATAATCGGATGACAATGAATTAGAAATGGAAACAGATCTAGTATTACTATAGGAATGTAATAACAAACCAGATCTCATTAGATGATGGATAAAGAAACAATTATTTCATGTTTTGTGCTTGCTCTATGAAAAAATGACTCTATCAACAAAACTGTTTTCTCATGATTAATATCTTTATTTAATTTTTTTTCTTCATAAGTAACAATTCGAAATACTAGATATAAATCTGATAAATCAGGAGGGTATAAAAAAATGCCAGACGGACAAACCCTTATGATAAAAAACAACTCGATCACACTCATAAACCCCAATCGATCAAGCAAGATAAACATGATTATCAAAAAACAAAAATATCTGTAAACATGATTATCCCAGGCACATCTATCCACGTTGTGGAGTTCTGCAGAAACACAACGAGAGTTGAAAAGACAAAAAAACACCCAAAGTATTTCCTCTAATTCCCAAAAACTCCCTACTCTTTCTCTTTTCTCAAATCTCAACTACTACCCAAAAATCAAATTTGACCAGAAATAAAATAAAAACGAAAAATAAAAAGAAAAAGGAAAAAAGAAAATTCAAAATAAATTTCCACGCTATAAGTTCTGTACTTGATCTGCCGAGAGTCTTCCAGTCTCCCTCTCTCTCCTCCTCCTCCTCTCTCTCTATATCTCTCTCACACACAAGCGGAAAGGCGACGAGATCTGACCGTTTTTTAACCAAATCTCGGGCGCCCCTTCGAAAAAGGGTCTGATTTCGCGATCCCTTTCGGTTCGGTTTCTACTTCCGGTAATCTATTCATCCAATTTAGGGTTCTGCAATTTCTACATCATATTTTCTTCCCTATTTTTATTACCATTTTGGTTTCGATTTCCTTTCGATTATTGTTTTTTGAGATCCATATTGCTTTTCTTGTTTTTGTTTGATTGAATCGACGATCTCGTGTTTTGAGTGAGTATTTGTGGTGTGGAGTTTCCGTTGCGTAATTAAGATTTGTTCTATAGGCCGATTTTATCCCTCCGCTTTAGATTGGATTTGATGTGGACTTCGAATTTAGATCCGTTAATATGATCTGTCTTTACAATCCCTGTTTGCATGCATGGCATTGATTTCTCCCTATTATCATGATTTCTCCCTATTATCATTATCTTCTTTTCTGTAATCGGTAAGCTTCTAATTTTATTATCTTCTAATTTTGTTATCCGTTGTTGAATGCTTTGAACGATTGAATTTTCGCAGGCCTATTTATAGAGGCAGATTAAAAAAGCATGTATTTTGTTAATTGGTTTGATTGGCATGTTCGTTCCGGTACAAGAATATTGCTTTTACTGAATTTTGTTAATTGACCAAACCATAGAGGAAAGCTGATCGGAGTGCATTCCGTCTCGAATCAATTGCCTTTTGGGGGACCATCTGTTGGTATTATTGCACTTGTTCTTGTTGTTAGATTTTGATGTCAATTGGATTTCTAATTGTATATTTGTACCATTTATTATCTCACTTTTGGATCGAGGCAATTTTTGTGGTGATTTGGGTTTAGATTCAATCATATATATCTTGTGCATGTAGTCAACTATGCTTCCTTGCTAATGCATCTATTTTTGCTTTTTCTTTTTTCATAGGCAGTATGGGTGTGGAAGTTGCAGGATCTGAAGTTCCTCATGCGAATGGTGAAGTTAAGGTTGAAGCAAGCATGCCAAACCTACATGAGAAGGAGAATGGGAAGGCTCATTCGGGTAATGGAATCGCCGAGCCCATTAAATTTGGTTCCAATGGGCAGGAGGAGTCTGCAAAAATAGAAGCTGAAAGTGTGTCAAAAACCAACTTTCCAAAGGATGCAGCCGATGAATGGCCCGCAGAACCACAGATACATTCATTCTACCTTGTCAGGTACCGCACATATGATGACCCTAATTTGAAGGCCAAATTCGATCTAGCTGATAAGGAGATTGCGAAGAAGAATCAGCTAAGGTCTCAGATTCTGGATGGGTTAAAGGCTAGACGGGTGAGACATCCACTTTGTCTACTTAATCCATTTATTACCAGTGGTTGGTTACTATCATTTTGTTTTCACAGATACGGAGTGGTAATAATCAATGGGAATAATTTTTTTTAATCTTCGATTATGCACAATATGAAATTTGTGTTGGCACTTCACCAATGTTTTTAGTGTAGTCATCTAAATGAGAGTTTTCACCTCTCTGGACCATTATAATGGATTTGAAACTACCCAGCTTATTTGTCTATAGTAGTTTAATTCTATGCACTTATACACCCAGCTTATTTATCCATCTTTAGTATAATATCAATTGTTGATTGTTGATCGTCCATTGTTGAGGAACAAGAAAAGGAAAATAAAATTTTATATGATCTGATTTACATAGTTGTTACAAATGATTAAGCAAGGGGCTACAGTAGATTTCATGGAGCTTAACAAAATGTGATCCTCTGGAGCTTCAAGTATTTGTCATGTAGATTGGGATGGAGCTTATGTCATAAATTGATAAAAACATGTGACTTGAGTGATGGAGCATATTCCATATATATCTTGCAGTCTCATCTTCATGCAAGTTCTTATGAAGAGCATAAAAAACATGGCGAATTTACTTTTGCCTCCTGTTTGGTTATAGTTGTTTTCCTACCTGCTGTCATAGTGAGATAAATGTGAAATCAAAGGAGATGAATGATTAAAAGAAACGTTGTTATCACCGTCTACTTGTCTAGATGATGACTCACATGTTTGCAGCCACGCTTTACATGTTTAGCACCTCATAAGTGTTCCTGTTGTATTTTGGTTTCTTTTTTCAGTCGGACCGATCTCAGGTGATTGGGCAATTGAAATCCCTTGGGGTTGAGAATAAGCAATACGGACAGGTCATGGATGAAAAAATAAATCAAATGAAGCCTCTTAGGGAAGCTCTAGGCAACTTACGTGGCCCTAATAATGCTGCTGGTCGGGAGAAAGGAGCTGCCCTGTGCTCTTCTGAGGCAGAGCTTAATGAGCTTGTAAGTAGTAGTTGTAGCGACTTGTGTTCTTAAAATTATTTGTTTGCCATGTGTTTCTTAAGCATTTTTTTTTTCATGGAATTGGGTACAGATTCGAAGCCTAAATTACCGGATGCAACATGAAGTTATCCCCTTGACAGAGGAGAAACAACTACTCAGAGAAATCAAACAACTGGAAGGGACAAGAGACAAGGTTATTGCCAATGCTGCTGTGAGGGCTAAAATTCAGGAATCCATGGGGCAGAAAGATGACATCCAAAACCAAGTTAACGTATGTCTATTCTCGGACCTGACATTGAGATTCTGATCCATCTAATTTATAACTTCTTTTGGTGACTATTTGAACTCTTTAGTTGTATTTTCACAAGTGTCATGAAGTTAATTTTTTCCACAACTTTGTGACTGCAGCTTATGGGTACTAACATAGATGAAGTGAAGAAGGATCGACAAGCTGTTCGATCCAAAATAAAACTACTTGAAGATGAGTTGAAGGCAATAGACAATGACATCAATTCACTACAGCAAGATTTGGCTTCTGTTACTGAGAAGAGGGACAAAGCTTTTGAAACAATCCACCAACTGAGAAAACAACGTGATGAAGCGGTATCTCATCGATTGCATTATTTTAAAATTTACATTCTTTGTTTTTTCAACGTTAGTGTTTACATCATTTGTTTAGTATTACCTCTTAGGATTCATCTAGAGTATTTGAGTCTTGATATCTCTATGATTTATGATTGATCTGGGTTGCATCGTGTTTATCCAATTCAGACTTCTGTTGAACATCGTTAATGTTGAAACCATATAACAGTATTATATGATAAGATAATTCAAGAAATGGAAGCTTTGCTTCTGTTGAACATCGAGTTAATGACACACTACATTCTTTGATTGACGGGCTTTAATTTTTGGAAAGGGAATTGAAGGCTGTCATTAACTCGTTTCAGTAATTATATGTAACTTTGAAGCGTGCACTTCTCCCTGACAGTTGTTAATGAATGTGGATAGAACTGTTTGAAGCTTCATCTTTTTGACTATGATGTACATAAAATCTGATGAAGAGTAAGGTTACACATAGTATGATGGTATCTCCTTTGCATTATTGAATGGATTTATCGTTTCAAAGAAATGTAAATGCCATATCTGTGTTACACATTTTTCCAAGAGATCTATTCCATAAATCGTGTTATTCATGTTAAAAATCTGTATTTTTAGCATTCTAGCATCAGCTATTATCTTGAAATTATTATTTTTTTAACACTTTTACCCGTCTTTCCATTATCACTATGTCTAATTATTGCGGATCTTTTCTCCAGAATGCATGCTTTTATCAAGGCCGATCTGTCTTGAATAACGCAAAGGAGTTTGCTGCGAAAAAGGATATCAAGGCCCTTGAGGAGCTTGCTATTGCAGAGGTTCTTTCAAATTTCCACTCACCTTCACCCAAATTTATTTTTTTAGCTCTGGTGTAATGCCTCATGTAATCAATTGCCTCCTTCCTATGAACAGGTTGAGAAATTTATGTCATCGTGGAATGGTAGTAAGACTTTCAGAGATGATTACGAGAAAAGAATCCTAACATCGTTGGACATGCGACAACTGAGTAGAGATGGGCGCATGAGGAACCCTAATGAAAAGCCATTGGTCATGGTGGAGCAACCTAAGCCAGCTGAAGTTGCAAAGCCAGCTCCAAAACTACTAAAGGAAGAAATCAAACCTCCTAAAGAACAAGAAAGTGTCCCTCCAGTGAAGGCTCAGAAGGAATCCAAAAAGAAACAAGCTGCCCCTGAACCCGAGGCTGTAGAAGAGGAGGAATATTTCGTTGTAGAGAAGCCAAAGAAGGAGAAAGTCATCGACGAAGCTAAGTTGAAAGAAATTAAAAAGCAGGAGGAAATGGAGAAACAAAAGGCTGCCCTGGAGAGGAAGAAAAAGTTGGCGGAGAAAACCGCTCTCAAAGCAGCCATAAGGGCTCAGAAAGAAGCCGAAAAGAAACAAAAGGTAATTATTCCCCTTGATTTTGATTCTATTAGTCGTTCTTTTGAATTGTCGAACTGATTTGGTCTATGTCAATCTCATCGCAGGACCGTGAGAAGAAACTAAAAAAGAAGGAAGGTGCATCAGGTTTGCCCTCCAGCCAAGACGAGGCGACAGAGAATGAGTCTGACCCAGCTGAAGCCGAAGAGAAGTCTGAAGAGATTGCTGAAACTCAAGTCTCAGCAAAGGCCAAGGAACCGAAGGATGCTGTGAAGTTCAGGTCCAGGGGCCAAGTGAAAAGGCGTGATGCCGCTCTCCCGAAAGCTATCCTGAAGAAGCGGAAGTCGACCAACTACTGGCTGTGGGCTGCCCCTGCAGCAATCTTGCTGGTGGTCCTTGCTGCAGTCCTGTACAAGTACGCACTCTAAACGCTCCGGGTCACCTCGTCGCCTGGTTTTAATCTTATAGCGCGGTATGTAGATCATAACTTAAAATTTTGTTCTGCAAACGTTTATTGCAGAAAGATCATAAGTTTGTTGGTAGTTGGTTCAGTTTGAGGCACTTGTAGGAACTGTTAGATGAATACTTTCATTTCCCCCTTTTGTGATCTTCTTAATACTTTTTGTTCGATTTCCGGGACCTTATGTTATAGACTTCAACTGAAGTTTTGTTGGTTAAATTTTTACCATAGATGGCAGTTTGTTTGACTTCAATTCCTAATCAATGGTGTGGTTTCAGGCTTGGTCTGAACAGAAATTACAGTGAAGAAATTAAGGTCATTTATAGCAAACCAACTGGTTGGATATACTCTTTCTCCGACTATGTTGAGAGGGTGTTAGGGTAACACCGATTAGATTACCAAGACAAGCAAGACAAAAATGAAACACGCTAAAGGGTACGACCCGCGCTCCAATAAAGCACAACCCAACCATTAGTGTCTTCTATGTTAATACTGAAGTCCGTTGGAACTCTGGATCGGGGGGTCGTGTGCAAGTGTGCACAAGGGACTCTGGATCGGGGGTCGTGTGCACGTGTGCGCCCTTATCGTGTGCACGTGTGCGCCCTTGTGTTAATAGTCTAGCACATAGCACAAGGGACTCTGGATCGGGGGTCGTGTGCGCCCTTATCGTGTGCACGTGTGCGCCCTTGTGTTAATAGTCTAGCACATAAGCCGAGCGAGGTTTTAGGAGGAGTAACTCACGTTTATATATTATATAATCAATGTGGGACTCTTTGGTCTCTTCACATTCTCAACAGTTAATGTTAAGATTAACATTAGTAAAAATTAAGGCTTACTAACAAATAATTGTCACCGTAAACTAAAACCATAGTATAAAAAAACATGTAATCCAGTCGGCAAGAGGTAAATCGATTTGGGCAAAGGCAGGAATCAAACTCAAAACCTCTAATTAACCCCTCACTCCTTACTATCGAGTCACTCATCAGTGGAGGGAGGTCTTTTGTTTTAAATTAAAGGTTTGCATACAAGAGATATCTATTTTAAATTTTACTTTATAAAATTACCCTTACAATGTTTAATTGATCGTTTTCAGTTCGATACGAAGGTTTACAAAAAATGAAACCCCCCATCTTGTGGGCTGGAGAACGCGCTGTACACGCGCGCCCTTCTCCTTCACAATCAGTATCCCCAAAATCCCTAATCTCGCAACCCTTTGTAACTTTCACCCCCAAATTCAGCCCTCTCACCGGCCTAATCGGCTTGTTCTTTGCCGTTTCGGTTCACTACTCAGTCCCGATTGTTGGTTCGGGCACTCCTGCGGCGCCTTCCGGAGGGCTGCGATGCTGTTCAAGGCGCAATCGTTTGTCTGGGCCGGGTCGTGGTGCCGGTCTCGGCTTCCTCGGCCTTGTTTCCTGGCGTATAGTCTCTAATGGTGACAAAAAGAAGGGTTCCCCTGGGCTAGGCGGTCCGTACGATCGTCCTTTGAAGCGGATGTTGGTGGTGCGTTGTTCTGAATTCGATAGACTGAGAGGGAAGGTGGGGAAAGATTTTAAAAAACGGAAGAAATTGGCGCACCGGTGGGGGAGGTTGTGCGCCTTGCTGGAGAGCGTTGTGCAGGGGTTCTTCGTCAACGGTGTTGTTTGCTGTTTCTTGGGTTCGTGTTTCACTGTAAGATTTCAAATGGGATTTTACCTTACAACTTCTATAGACTACTTCATTCATGATTTCTTTCTGATGTCTTGGATTTCTATATTAAACTGGGACGAGAACCCCGTTCTCTCCCCATCCAAACCCCGAAAGGGCCCTAAATCTCTCTATGAGAGCCAAAAACCGGTGGGGAATTCCCACCCTTGTGCAGATCCAAAGGTTAGTTGGCACCAGGTTCATCCTCGGGATATCCCGTGTGTGCTGAACAGTGTTCAGGTAATCATCTACTTCCTCGGGTTCACCTCCCTGCTTGCATCTTTGGTGGGCGAGCCTGTGACTGTCAAGGTCATTTGGTTGAAAATCCAGTTCGGCTGGACGTTCTTGCCGGGTGGTGTCCAATTGATTCCGATGGCAAATCTCTGGATTGAGGTAAGTTTTGAATTAGCGGAGAAATGTATTAATGTCTCGCTTGGAAGAACTTTCCTTGTCGACATCCATATCGTGAGTATCTGTCAATGGAGGTTTAATTTTGATAGTCTGTTGTGTAAAATACTCCCTCCGTTCCAAAATAGATGGTCTTTTGTTTTTTGACACGTTTTTTAAGGAGTGAAAGACTCTATAAAATATTATTTTTTTAATTAAAATTTTTATACTATTTGATACTTATTACTAATAAGTATCTAATTATATAAATAAAATTAATTAAAAAATAATATTTCACGTAGTTTTTCGCTTCTTAAAAAGCGTGCCGAAAAGTAAACGACCATGTATTTTGGAACGGAGGGAGTATCAATCAAGGTGGGTGGTCAAATCCTGAGCGAAGGTGTATATTGCAATCTTTATTGCTTCCAGATTCTCGTCCTTGATTATCGGTTGTGTAATGTGCAGCTTTTATTACTATCGAACTCTCGAATTAGGTCCTCGGGGCATTACGCTCATTGTTGTACTGTTTTTATGCCCTGGGATTTAATCTCAAGATATATCTTTCAACCTTATATTAAAAACCATCTACATCGATATCGGATTACTTGGCTAAGAATTTCTCAGGTTTACTTTTTATTCAAATCTTGCAGCTCATTCTCATGTCGTCTGCATCCTCTTCTTGTTTACAGTCTTCTCGTTTGTTTCCGGTTAGGGAGACCTGGATTCATTGTAGTCCATACTGGGTACCCCTTGTGCAAAGTCCTTGCTGAGGGGATGATATATTATGCAATTTTTTCTAGAGTTAGTATGCTAATTAATGATCTCAAGGTGTGCTCTTACCTTCGTAACCTTGTCCACGCTTTGGGCAATTGTTATTATCTTTGTAGTGGGTTTGAATGGCTTCGGAAGTGCTGCTTTGACACAAGCAGGTTGTATGCTACGGGGAACATTAGCACTTTTTGGGTTAGGAAATATGCTAATTGGTTTTACAAACCCGTGATACGTACCCATTACTTGGATCAGGTCACACCAAAGCTGTCTTTGCCGACGAACACTAGATTCCTACATTATCAAATTCTCAATGTGGATCCCACCGTAACAATACATCAAAAACATCTTGGTTTAAGGACTCCGTATCCTAGTCCGTTTTCCATCTACAATTATATATGAAGATGTGCTTTTGGAAATGTAGGGGGATAGGGAAAAGAACGTTCTGGACAGAAATTGACTCAATGTGTAAAAATGAACATATTCAAATCATGGCACTAGCGGAAACTAAGACGGAAAATATTCCAGACGACAAAATGTGGAGAAACATTGGTTTTGATGAAGGGGCTTGGTCACCGGCTATCGGGCGATCGGGTGGAATAGGAGTCTTGTGGAAATCTCACCAGCTACAAAATTTCAATATCTCCATTGCTGTCCACTTTCCGCGTATTATCGGTCTAAGATTGGATAGCTTGCTTGCTGGGTTTCCAATCTTAGCCCTATTTGTCTATGCTCCGCCCACACCAAGTGAGAAAGTTCCATTTTGGGAACTATTAAAAACGATTATCAACGACGCAACTATTCCGTGCATTGTTTTGGGAGATCTTAATGAGATCCTCTGCAGTGCTGATAAACTTGGCGGTGCCTCCCTTCGGACTTCCAGGTTTTCTCGACTTATCTCGTTCAAAAACGAATGCTCCCTACTAGACCTTCCCACCTTTGGCAACCCTTACACGTGGAGGAAAAACCCGGAGGAGAATTTTAACATCCGTGAAAAGCTAGACCGAGTGCTTGTACAACAACCGGTCATCGAAGTTTTTCCTAACCTGATCACATACAATGGCGCCTTCTCCACCTCGGACCACTGTCCAATTTCCCTCTCTTTTGAAGTTAATCCTAGTTTCAAAGCCCCACCTTTTAAATTCGAAAATGCTTGGTTACATCGAAAAGATTTCCGTAACGTAGTTAAACAATCCTGGAGGGCTACTTGCCCTGGCTCTGCCATGTTCCAATTAATGTTCAAACAAAAAATCCTGAAAAAAAAGGCAAAAGAATGGAATAAAACGAGTTTTGGGAACATTTTTCGACAATTAAAAGAGGTAGAGTCGGAGCTGCTACATATTCAATCATCGGGTACCGAGATAGTTTCTCAATCTAATCAAAGCAAGGAAAAGCGTCTGATCACCAAGAAAGACAAGCTCCTAATATTTCAAAAATCGTTTTGGAGCCAAAGAGCTAAAACCAAACACCTCAAACTATCGGATTCCAACACCGCATATTTTCACCGAGTGGCTACAGGCCGTAGGCACAGGAAACAGATTCGCAAAATCGTCTCTTCCTCTGGCGCGGTTGTTGTGGGCGAAGAGAACGTTAGGGATGAGATCAAAAAGGATTTCGAGAATAGATTCAAGAAAGAACCAATAGACGACAGGCTCCTCGGCGAGTTGCTCGACCTAATTCAGCCTTCCATATCGTCAGAGGAAAACAACTTACTCACAACACTCCCATCCAACACGGAAATTAAATCTGCGGTTTTTAACTTAGGGAGGAATAAATCCCCGGGTCCGGATGGCTTCACTGCCGAATTCTATAAAAAATATTGGGATATCATAGGTAAATCTGTAACCTGTGCGGTCAAAGGGTTTTTCCGTTCCGGAAAAATGCTTAAACAAATAAACCATACATTTATCTCCCTCCTCCCTAAAAGAGACGATCCCACAACCACCAATCACTACCGCCCTATCAGTTTATGTTCCAATGTCTACAAAATTATCTCCAAAATCTTAACTGACAGAATAAAAAAGGTCATTGGTAAACTTATTCATCCTCTCCAGGGTGCCTTTGTATCAGACAGGGCTATTCAAGATAACGTTCTAATAGCTCATGAAATCTTCCACTCCTACAAAAATCGGAGGGGCCGGGAAGGATGGCTAGCAATAAAACTGGATATGGAAAAAGCATACGATAGAGTTGACTGGAACTTTATTCAAAAAGTGCTTCAAAGGTTTGGTTTTCACGAAACTTTCATCTCCTGGATAATGGAATGTATTACGTCGGTTTCCTTCTCAGTATTAGTCAACAATGGCCCTACGGATCTGATTTATCCATCTTGGGGTCTTCGCCAAGGGGATCCACTATCTCCTTTCCTCTTTATTTTAGGGGCAGAGATTCTGGCCCGGAAACTGGCTGCTGAAGCTGGCATAGACAAAACACACATTGGATTCCCGATTGGACATAACGGCCCTCGGATTCCGTTCCTTTCCTTTGCCGATGATATCATAATTTTCTCAAAAGGTAGTTTGGATGCAGGGCGCAGAGTGAAGGCGATTGTTGATTCATACTGCAAAGTGTCGGGCCAAAAGGTCAACTACCATAAATCTAGCTTCCAAGCTACGAAAGGTATCCCAACCCATAGGATCCTCGAACTACGCACCTGCCTCGATATCCCTAATGAAAATTCAATAGAAAAGTATTTAGGTTGTCCCATCATCAATGGAAGAGTTACTAAAAGCACATTCGAAGAGATCATCTGTAAATCGAAACAACAATTGACAAAATGGAGAGCTAATGCCCTCTCCCAACAAGGTCGTGCCACCTTGATCAACTCCAACCTGTCCGCTAAGCCGTTATATGCTATGCAAAATTTTATGCTACCCGCGGCTGTGCATAAAGAACTCGACCAGATAAACCGCTCTTTCTTTTGGAATAAGGATCTCCAGTACCGCCCGCTGATTAGTTGGGACAGGATCTGTAAACCGAAGCAGTGTGGGGGGTTGGGAATTCGAAAATCTAGCGACATGAACGTGGCTCTCCAAATGAAGC
The DNA here is from genome assembly GCA_037127255.1 of Persicaria tinctoria. Lineage (NCBI taxonomy): Eukaryota > Viridiplantae > Streptophyta > Magnoliopsida > Caryophyllales > Polygonaceae > Persicaria > Persicaria tinctoria. Next base: position 5,933,598 of record JBANSL010000010.1, read on the forward strand.
TATTGTGGAAAATTCTGGCCGAACCGGGTAATGTATGGGTATCAGTGATTAGACGTAAATACCTGCGTTCTGTCAGTATTTTTGATTACAAAGACAAAGGCTTTAGCTCTTGGCAATGGTCCAAGTTGTCTGCTCTAATCGATAAGTTTAAAGAGGGACTGATTTGGTCAGTTGGAGATGGGCGAGCTATTAAGTTTTGGACAGACAATTGGATCTCAACCTCGCCTCTATCAAACAGGGAACAATGCCCTCAAAGTTACAATCAAGACGAAACTGTTAGTGATTATATTCTGGGGGGTAAGTGGTGGACAGAAAAGCTTCAGAAGGCTCTCCCAATTGATATAGTGCATGAGATCCAAGATATCCCTCTACCTACCTCGACTATGCAAGACCGTTTATACTGGTGGCCGGACAGGGAAGGCTGGTTTACTACTGCCAGTGCATATAAATTGATTACAGCTCAGTCGGCACCACTTCCAGACCTCAATGCCTGGATTTGGAAGATTAACACACCCCCAAAAGTTAAAAACTTTCTTTGGAAGATCGCTCAGGATGGCCTCCCAACTGCCTCCAGGCTGTCCAACAGGGGTGCTTCGGTCCCACCTACATGCAGTATGTGTAATGCGGCTCCTGAGGATGAGATCCATCTGTTTCTGGAGTGTTCTTTCATCCAAGCGATACACCAGCTGCCGCCACATGTCCGACAGCAAATTGTCTGCCTGATTGCACATTCACGTGATATTAAGCCCATCCTATCTACCCTTGGGAAGAGCCTTCCTCCTTCCGCTCTGACCAACCTCGCTTTCTCGTGGTGGACGACATGGTGTGTCAGGAACAAACATCTGTTTCAACAGGCTGCAATCCCGCAAAAAGAAATTGCCTTACGACTAATCAAATCCCATATAGATAACTGGAATAAGACATCGGTTGATGAGGCTAACTTTGAGGAAGACTTTCGCCCGCTTCGACAGTACCTTGTCAAAAAACAAAGTAAGAATCAAAAAACAATTTCCTGGCGGAAGCCACCCTTGGGCACTCTCAAACTAAATTTCGACGGCTCAACACTTTCTAACGGCGAAAGCTCAGCAGGTGTCATTATTAGGGACTGGGTTGGTCACCCGATTTCAGTACACCACCAACGCCTGGGCAAGCAAAATCCACTCAAAGCGGAAGCATTAGCTCTTAAACTAGGGATCCAACAGGTGCGGCAACTACATGTAGGAAAGATCCAGATTGAAGGCGACAGCAAGATTATCATCGATCACTTAAATAGGAAATCCAAATGTCCCTGGGAGATCGAACTAATATTGTCGGATGTACAAATCCTGCTATCGACTATGGAAGAAGTAGTTTTCTTCCATGTTCCTCGCATGGGCAATAGAGTGGCGGATAAGGTTGCACACCTTAGCCACTCTGCCCGAGGAGTCGATATTAAAAACGATCCAGGTCTCCTTGACCTCATCCGCAAGGATGCTGCCGGGTAGGGTCAGCCCACCCGAATTCTTTCCTTATAAAAAAAAAAAAAAAAGAGTTCGATACGAAGTGAAACCATTTCATTTCGACCGAATAAAATATAAAATTGATTCCATTTGTTGTTATAGCACCATAAATATAAATATTAAATATAATGGAAAGAAGCACTTTAATTGCTTTGCATTTTCGAACCCAAAAAAAAAAAAAAAAACTATGAATCAATCAAAACCCAAATGGGAAATTGGGGAACCGAAAGTTTAGTAGTGGGGAATTAAGTTGATAGGAGATTATTAATTGGGGGCGTTTGTGAGCCACCAAATTATAAACATAACAGCATCTGCCCACTTTAGCCTGTAATTAATTAAAAGTTACTCCATTAAAGTTTGCTGAGAATTTGCTATTACGCTAAGAAAAGAGGGGTTAGGAGATCACCATAAAAATATAAATTAATCTTATACGAGTATATTTTTTTAAATAAATGAATATAATTTCCAATGATTCATTTACTTAAAAGATATTTTAAAGATAGTTTTTTGTAAAGAGTAAAAGATGTTAATTTTAGATGTTTTGGTATTTATATCCTTACAATTGTTATGAAATGGTGTTTTTTATTTATACTTTTATAGTTTTGGAAAAAGTAAGTAATAAATAAGAGTGGTATCTCTTCGTTTAGAAATAAGTGTCGTTTGATTTTTTGACACGTTTTAAAAAAAATTATACTCCCTCCGTTCGGCAAAACATGTCGTTTACTATTCACGCACACTTCTTTAGAATGATAAAAACTATATAAAATATTCATTTTTTATAAATATTTTTTAACTAGTTTGTACTTTTAAGAATAACTACGAAATTGTTAAAAAAAAATAGATATTTTATATAGTTTTTATCTCCTAAAAAAGCGTGCGTGAATAGTAAAGTGACATGTTTTGCCAAACCGGCCCGAACGGAGGGAGCATAAAATATCAACTTTTTAGTTATTTTTTATATATAATTTTATACTTATTAGTTATAATTTTAAAATTATTTTTTTAAAAAAAATTAAAAAGTTAATATTTTATACTCCCTCCGTTAATTAAAACTTGACATTTTACTATTCATGCACGTTTTTTGAGGTGCTAAAAATTAAATAAAATATTAACTTTTTTAATATATATTTTTAATAATTTCATAGAATTTATAAAAACAAATGTAAAAAAAGTTAATATTTTATATAGTTTTTATCATTATAAAAAAGCGTGTATGAATAGTAAACGACAAGTTTTAATTAACAGAAGGAGTATAGTTTTTAACTCCTTAAAAAATGTGTCGAAAAATCAAATGACACTTATTGTTGAATGGAGAGAGGATGTTTTAACTAACAAAGTGATGTACTTGGGCACGGGCTCGAGCAAAAGTACCGACGACGAGAATTTCGAGAAGTTGGGAAGTTGTGAATAGTTTCTGAGTCAACAGATCAGTCGTCAAAGAATGTCGATTTTCCGTCGACTGGCTTGGATTATGGGACGTATGAGTACTACTTATGTAGATCTAGAAGTCGTGGTCGTGTATTGGGGCATATCTCGTCAATCGGAGGTCGGGTGAAGCGGGAAACAGCGTTTTATCGAGACATCACCTGAGCAGAGACGATTTTGAATGGGACACTTTTGAGAGGGATTGAGGGGTTGTTTTGGAGTGACGTTTTCGGGGTGATTTGAGGGTGATGATGTGGTTGTGTAAGGCCTTATAATGATGGTAAGGTAGGGGATGGGAGTTGAGGGATATGTGATGCAAGATCGCTCTCGGCCTCGCACTCCGAGCTCTCTCCAACACTCGATCTTCCACACTCTCGGGCTCGCGCTCCAAGTGTTTCCGACACTTTGATTCCGTCGTCTCTCACTAAGGAATCTCCTTCAGCATCTCACCGAAGGTTTTGTTCCCGACCTCTTACCTAAGAACGAGATCTTTGACCCGAATCACTGGAAGCTAAAAGGCTCACTTTTTCTCCAAATTCCACTTGTCTCAAAAGAAGTTCTTACATCCATTTATATAGGAAAATATTGATGCTATGAAAAATAAAAGAAGTTCTTACATCCATTACATCATATTCCACATCCAAATATACTTCACATTATTTCTTTTCTTTTCCTTTCCTTATTTTTTTGAAGGATTGCGTATATATCGAGAATTCGTGTGATCCACACTATCTCATGAGTCGTCTCTTCCCTTATTGTGATTTCTACTCTCTGCCTTTCGAAGGTGAGACGTCGCGTTAGTCTACGCTATTTCATATTCTCACTATTCATTTACCTTTTTCGGGCCTTCCACATCGAGCATGCTGCTGTTAGTCCAAGCTTTGTAGAGTTTTTTCAATCTATTGTAAGCATAACAGTAATTTGGCGATCACTCGCCCTCTCAATTAACCGGATAATGATTTTGTCTAATTAGGAGTATTTCGAAGATACAATCAAAGCTGATAAAATTTACAGCTGCGTAAATAAAATTGGGTGGCCGGGAGCAAGCTAGTAGTCAACCGTCAACGCGCATTTATTTCCCATAAGCACACGTCTAATCTACGAGTAGTTAATCAACCACCTTCATTAGTTCAATACGGAGTACTTCAATTAATCCAGTACAGCAATTTCTGTTGACCGGTGAGGTACTTGTACACTGTTCAACTTTGACTCCTTTACCTTTTGTGTGTGTGTGATTAAGTAAGAATTCGACGTCCGGACAGGCCCGGGAGTCGATAGGCCGAAGAACTCGGCGACGGATAAACTGTCAACATAAGCTAAAGATATAAACCAACAATAAGGCAGAACAGACAAATTATAAGAGTGCAATTAAAGGCAAAGACTAGCAAATGATGAAAGAACCGAAGCAGTGTGCGGCAACTCATCCATCAGTTGGTAGAGGCAACGCAGGGGATCCCTGAGGAACTAAGTGGAAACCTCAGATTTGGACTCTGTCAATGAGCCATCAGGTCTCAATCACGTCCACGACCTCTCGCACGTCGACAAATAAGAAGAAACACCGCTCAGAAACTGCTAGCCTCGAAAGCCCCACCATCGCACCACCAAGCAATTCAGCAATCTGCCAAACACTACGGATCCAATTCGGAATTTCCTCATCTACAAAAATATCGTCAAACCTTTACGATTTTATTTTTGGTTAATATGAACATAGTTTGTATATGAAATCATCATTTTGAAAGTTCGTATTATTTTTGGTTCACGGTCGATAGTCCGTATTATTTTTGGTCATTTTTCCTTTCTTTTATACTCCCTCCGTTAATTAAAACTTGACGTTTTACTATTCACGCACGCTTTTTGAGGTGTTAAAAACTATATAAAATATTAACTTTTTTAATATATTTTTTTAATAAGTTTATACTTGTTACTATTAAGTATGAATTTATGAAAACAAATTTTAAAAAAAGTTAATATTTCATATAGTTTTTATCATTCTAAAAAAGCGTGCATGAATAGTAAACGACAAGTTTTAATTAACAGAGGGAGTATTATTTTTATGATGAATACTTTTAAAAAAAATGAAGAGAATATATTAAAAAAATTTCTTAGTATCTTAAAATTATATACAAATCCTTGTTGCTTAATTATGAAATACTTATTAAATTATATATGAATTTAAAAATATTGAAAATTGGATTTTAAAAAAATATAAGGAAAAAATGTGTCTAATGAGATTTGAACAAGGATTGATTTACAACCTATTTATGATTGGAGTGAGCTTAACCAGTAAGCCAGTTAAATACTTACGTATTTTCTTCTAAATTTTTTTATATAACTTGAACTGGTCTACCCTATACTTGTATTTTTTTATTCCGGACCGGGGTGGGCGATGTTCACCCCTGGTTTCTCCCATGCATACAAAGCTCGATGCTCTTATCTGTAACTCCATAAGGACGCTCTTGGGGGTGGTACAATAGAGGTTGACACCACCTGAACCCCCGCATTTTATAAAAAAGAAGGTAAAAATTTGAAAAGAGTATATTACACCCAATTTTCTCTATTTTTTTATATCGAGAAAAACACACTTTTAATGGTAAACCCTGACATATATATTAGACAAACCGGCTTGTATTAATCGACTAAATCCAATAATAAGAAACAAAGTAACTTAACCAAGAGAAATATCATAAAGAAGAATTAAAAAAAAAAAGTAATACTATCCATTTTAGGAGTCCGGATCCTCTACAACCTTGGGTGCAACCTACGGTGCACCACGAAATTATTTCGGGTATAATTTTACTTTTAAAAAAATTAAAAAATATATATTTACATTCCACATACTTATATTTATATGTTTATAAACTTTTATTATAAAAAATTTCATTTTAAGCAATTTATAAAATTAAAAGATCAATTATATTAGAAAATAAATTTTATATTTTTTTAAACATGATTTTTTTCCAAAAAAATTTTATAAACATATAAATATAAGTACGTAGAATGTAAATATATTTTTTAAAATTTTTTATAAAGTAAAATTATACCCGAAATAATTTTGTGGTGCACCGTAGGGTGCACCGGGTGTTGTAGAGGATCTGCACTCCCATTTTAGGTTTGTTTTTGTTGTCTTTTAGCCATTTGTCTACCAATTTCTTCAACAATAGGAATTTATCTAATACTCCATGCGTTCGCGAAAACTTGTCGTTTTAGACTTCTTATTTTGTTTAACAAAACATGTCATTTTAGATATTTTTTCATTCATTTCCCAATTTTACCCCTAGTTTGAATTTGAATTTGTTCATAAAATCTTGGCTCTAATTTGATGTGTGATTGTACTTTGTTTTGGGGATAATTGTGCCTGAGGTTAGAAAGACAAGTTTTTGCGAACGAATGAAGTATATAGATATCAATTTTTGATAAGTTTGAATGCTACTCCCTCCGTTCGGCAAAACTTGTCGTTTACTATTTATGCACGTTTTTTTAGAACGATAAAAACTATATAAAATATTTATTTTTTTATAATTTTTTTTAATAAGTTTGTACTTATTAATAATAACTACGAAGTTGTTAAAAAAGTATTAAAAAAACTAGATATTTTTTATAGTTTTTATCTCATAAAAAAGCGTGCATGAATAGTAAAGTGTCAAGTTTTTTCGAACGGATGTAGTATAAGCCTATGATAATCGGTGTATGTGAGATACACACCGATTAGGCGAGTGGGGATGACCGTACAGAAGCTTAAATAAAATAAAATAGTACAAATGATGGCATCTCCAATCCCATCATATCAAAGCTGATCACAGAAGAAAACAGAAAGAGAGGGGTGGGAAGTCAATGGCTGGGCTTCCCACCCAACCCCATTTTTGCTCTCTAAAGTCTCCCTTTTCATGCTTATGTTCCCTCTCTTTTCTTCCCACTAATCCTTTCTCCTTGTTTTATGTTCTTACAATTTCATTAATTTAAACTTAATCATAAACCAAGAATATTGTATCCATTTACAAGAGCATCTCCAATTGACGATATTTATGGGAGATCGAATTGACGATGGCTGATATCAAAACAATTCTTCAATGATGACGGTTCAAATTTTTATGGCCAATTGGCCTCAAGCATGTTAATTCAATGATGACGTGGAGTCTAACTTTCAAAACCGTTGTTCGATAAGAGCACATAGTAGAAAACACAATTGCAGAAAGACAAGTAAATGAAAGAAACCCCGCACGGTTGGAACATACAAATTAAATTTCGATGGTTCCTCGGTCTCTAACCATGATAGTTCTTGTGGTTATATTATCAAATATTGGGAAGGACACCCAATATTTATAAGGTACAAGAATGTGAGAAAACAGAATCCTATCAAAGTAGAAGCTCTTGCATTAATGCAAGGGGTACAAAAAGTTAAGGAGCTACGTATTTCAAAACTCCAGATTGAAGGGGACTCTTTAATACGTAGTAATAATCTCAAACTTGCGGGATAATTCTGTGGGAGATCGAACTTCTCATGTCAGATATTAAAATGCTCCACCAAGGAGTTGACGAATTTTCTCTCTCGCATGTGCCCCACGATGGCAATAAAGTGGTTGATAAGGTCGCACACCTTAGCCACTTTGCTAAGAGGCAAAAGATCTTCTATGATCCCGGTTTTCAGGACCTCATTCGAAAGAATGCTATCGGGTAGGCTTGTCCTACCCGAAATCGTACCTAACCAAAATAAAAAAAAAAAAAACAATTCTTCAATACTTTCAAGAAGTATCTTTCTCGTATGTCTCCGCAATGGGAATAGAGTGACATATAAGGTTATTATATTAGCTGCTCTATGCAGAGGCAACCAACCAACCAATCAAATATTACTAACTTGCCCTATCAAAATTCTTACATTATAAAAAAAAGCATCTCCCCCCTCCCCCTTCTTACATTATAAAAAAAAAGCATCTCCAACATATCACTTACTATAAAAAAGAATTGAATTTTTGACAAGTAAACATATCGACAATCAAATATTACTAACTTAGCTGGTAAATGTAACACCCCCTTTTAAATCCCAAGGGAGCGCTACAGCGCCAGTGAATCCGCAGACTTTAATGTCTTTGAATTCACCTGAGGCTTATAGGGACATGCAACCATGCTCCCATAAACAAGATGATAATTTAAATACAATAGAATATGCGGAAGTGAATAAAATTCATTAGTTTAAATATCTGATCATAATAAGATAAAAATGCCAAAACCATAAAGTGTGCATAATTCCAAAATAACTGAAATTAAAGTAGTGACGCGGAAACTTTTAGAGATTCAAAACTTGTAAAAATATTCAATAAATGACAGTCTGCTCTTTAACTCTCTCCTGCTCCGCTGCTTGCACTAGACCTGTGGAATATGGTCTGGTGTTTCGTGAGAACGAAGGACACCAGCCATCCAATAAGTAGGATGGTTAGTACAATTAAGACTAGCAAATGATAGGGAAAATGTTCAGACTTTAACCTTACAGTGACCATAAACGGTATGTCATAGGTTAAGGGAAAGACACGAATATTTAAAGTGGAAACTGAATAAAAAGATAAAAATTCACACATGACTCGGATGATCGTAATGATCGATTATAAGATAAGAAAAGGAATTATACCCGAGACAGATGAGTATAATAGCTGAAGTGATCACCTATTTAATAGTCGATAATAACCATAATCGCACTAATCACAATGATAATAACAATAATAATATTACTACGTGGTACCGGTCGGACCTTTAACAAGGACCACGACCTACATTAGATCGTTGTTTTACCATCCCGCAGAGAATGCATTCCGGGATGGTGTTTCATGAAACCTTTTGAGGCGGTGGCTTAACGAACCACAACCTGCAAGTCAGTCTACTGCATAACTTGCCAAAGGCATAAAGCCACTCACATCACGTGGTGCGCATTTTAACATATCACAACTAAGCATCACATGGTGCCTATCTTATCATATATAAACAGTTTATACTAGGTGATCATAATAACGACATTAAATCAAACAGGGACAAGCATGGATAATTCAAAGGGTCTTACTATCACATGCTACTAGTTTGCATGAAAGAACAAGCAGAGTATCATGCACTTTAGGAAGAAGAAAATGGGCAACCTTTACTTTCTCGAGTTATAAACAAACAATTCATATTTAATAGAGAAAATTTGCCCAACGGGCCTATTTCTTGGGCCTAAATGAGGGAGTGTCTCCCACCCTAGTCAAATTAAGGTTTTGTCCACCTAAAATTTTCTGGACAAAATTGCCCTTCCATATATAAGCTAATATGCTGTAGATGTAGACCGCTCTCTCTTAACCGATCTGGCCGCCGCTTCTCCTAAGGGTTCGCTCTCCTTCAACCTAGATCCCGATGAGAGTAGCGGAGGAAGCCTCCGATCCTCACTCCGCCGGCCACCGAGCCTGCCTCTCCGTCGTGCTCTCGCTCTCCTGCTCATCCATGGGAGCAACGATCGCCGATCGCGGAGGAAGACGATCTGGCCTGCGAGCCAGTGAGCCACCGATTGAAGATCTCAACCTTCGAGCGACCATGGCAGCTCCTTTCTAGGTCTCCTCCGATTCGACGGCGAGAGTTGCTGAAATCCGATCTCCAGGTTCTGTCATGAAACCGCCGAATCAATGGACACGTTGTGCAGATCTCGAAGTCGGCGATGGACGAGAGTTGCTGAAATCGGCGATGGACGATTAGGTTAGAGACGGCAGATCTCGGAGTCGGCGGATGATGCTTCCGATCTCCACTCTCGCTCTCCTGCTCATCCATGGGAGCAACGATCGCCGATCACGGAGGAAGGCGAGGAGGAAGGACGATAACAGAGGGACGAGGATTCCGGCAACGATTGAGCAGGAGGGAGGAGGATTCCGACAGTGATCTCCGATCTCAGGTTTGCTCTCTTCCTCTCTGGCCTGTTTCGGCGCCGATCTCAAACACCGCACGCTCTCTTCCATGGATTGCTGAAGCAGTTGCTGAAATCTCTCTCCACTTATTATGAATTGTTGAGCCTAGATAATTGATTGCAGGTAATCTCTTCTTGTGATTATGAGGCTGGAGTTCGTTTGTTGGTTTCTGTGTTTATTATCCTTGGATTGACCTTGTTTTCGGCAAAACTAGATGATTTTTGTGTGAGATATTTGGATTGCTATTGTAATTTCAGCAATTTCATTTGCAGTACTGAAACTCCCGATTGCAGCACTGTTGTTGATGCTGAAACCCCGATTTCAGCATTGTTGTTGATGCTGAAACCCCAGTTTCAACAACGTTGTTGATGCTAAGCCCACGGTTTCAGCAACGTTGTTGATGCTGAAACCCCAGTTTCAACAACGTTGTTGATGCTAAGCCCACGGTTTCAGCAACGTTGTTGATGCTGAAACCCCGATTTCAGCAACTCTGGAAACGCGGAAAAAAAAATAAAAAAAAAGTGAAAAACAAAACTTTTGAAACAGATGGTGGCACAGGGGTTTCAGCAACTCTGGAAATGCGAGAAAAAAAAACAGAAAAAAAAAACCGAAAAAAAAACCGAAAAAAAAAACTGCTGAAACAGAAGTTAGCAAGTTCGTTTCAGCAGTGTCAGAAAATTGGTGGACGTTTTGCAAATATGGAGAGGGTGGGAGCCTTTTTCCTTATAAGGTCCAAAAATTAGGACAATCTAGTAATCACCCCTATTTAATATGTATAATACTATAATTCATTTAATGATTGCCCATTAATTTAACTCATGCCAATTTATGATTAAAAAGATAAATTACATCAAGCAGACGGGTATGCAATTTATCGAAATTGGCAAGGAAATTGTCCACAGGGCCGCATTCGACACAGAAGAATTTTAAAAGGCACAACAAAAGAATCACGAAACACGCAAAGGGCGTTTGAACGAAATCACTTGCCTTAACTTTCGACGATCAGCTGATGACAACCAAGCGAGATTTTAGCACCTAATGAATCCAACGGAAAAAGGAATATTAATATTGATATTTTCTAAAATTAACTTTACTTTAACTCAATTTAAAATTGAATTAATTCTATAAAGTTAAATATCTATACCAATATGAATTCCTCGGGAAGCGGGATCCGGCGTGAGTGCTTCGAGATTTCTTGGTGTCGCTGAAATGGGCAAGAATTGAATAATTTAGAAACTTTGGCCACTTATCTTAATAACTAATTAAATTAGGGCCATAAACGGAAATAGAATAAAAATAAGGTACGTTTATTTGATTTCATCAAAAGAGATCAAAATCAGTGTTTTGATTTCACGGCTCACGTACAACGACGAAGAAGAAGATCTTCCCTCGGCGGCGACCGCTAGCGGCGGAGGCGAGTCCTTGGCGGCAACAGGGGCGGCCATCGGAGGCGGTTGCTCGACAGTGAATAGCGGCGGCAAGCGGAGACGAAGGCAGCCACAATCGGGGCGGCTCGGCGGCTGTTCGTGGTCATGGCGTTGAACACGGGCGGAGGCTGCGACTTGGCTCGTGACCAGGAAGCGATCGGCGGTGATTGGGCAGCGACAGACGGAGGAGGCGGTGCGGTGGTCTAGCGGTGACTTGGACAGTGGGCGGACTCACAGGTGATTCGAGAGAGAAGAAGAAGGTGATGGTGCGGTGGTCCGGCGGGTGATTGCAGTGGGAAGATGGGGACGGTGATGGCGTGTGTTTTGCTGAATTGGTTTCGGCGTTTTGGGTTGTGGAAAAACCCTAAGAGATTTGACGTATATCTATATTACTAAAAGATAGACAAACGGATAAAGATGGGATAGAAATAGGTTTATTTCATTATTTAATTTAATTTCATAAATTAAATAATAAGGTTATTTAGAGAATGTATGTAATTAAATCCATCATATATTATTTCTTTTTAGAATAATTTAATTATTCTAATTCATACAATATATCTTATGTGAATTTATTAAATGATCAAATTCATAAGATATATACTATAGTTTGAATATAATATAGATTTATTTAATTAAATAAAAATAAGAAATAGCCCAAAAATAATTTGGGGTATTTCAGTAAAGAACATCTAATGACCAATAGATCATTTAGATCATATTTTAATTAAAAAAAGATGGATAGAATAATATATATACGGAGTATTTATTTATTTTAATGTTTAGTCTTTCTCATAATTTGCCCTCCTTGAAGTTATTTAATGGCCATCTCCATCCTCACTGCCACCAAACCCCTCCCCCACAAAAACCCCCCTTCAAAGTTTTCAAACCACACCAAACTAGCAACAAAAAAACCAGAGATCAATCACACCAAAAACCCAACCCACAGAACACAAATTCACACCATCAAATACCAAAAAAGAAGAAAAAGACCCAGACTTGGGATAGGTTCGAGTGGTTTAACAAATTCAAGACAACAAATTGAAGCTCAATTCGCAGAGGCCTGTCAATGGAGATCAGCAGCCATGGAAGCAGCAGCTCGAGCTCCACCCCATCAACCCCAACCCACCTCAATTCCCCCATACCCATCACCAGATCCGACCCGAACAGCCCTTACCCGACAACATTCGTCACCGCTGACACCTCCTCCTTCAAGCAAGTTGTCCAGATGCTCACCGGATCCTCCGAAACAACCACTCCCAGAAGCAGCAACAGCCCTCAAAACGACGCCGTTCACCTCCCCCCTCCCCCTTCCTCTTCTAGAACCTTCGTCATCCCGCCCGTGAAAACCGCCTCCAACAAGAAACAGCAACAGCAGCAAGGATTCAAGCTCTACGAGCGCAGGAACAGCTTGAAAAATAGCCTCTTGATGATCAATCCCCTCCCTAGGTACCATCAAAACGCGTCGTTCTCGCCGGGGCGGATGCCTCCGCCGGAGATCTTATCCCCGAGCGTTTTAGACTTCCCGTCGCTCACCCTCGGTAGTCCCGTGACGCCGCTGACGGCCGCCGGCGAAGACGACCAGTTCGATAAGTCGTCGCACTCGTCCGAGGAGGAGAGGGCCATCGCCGAGAAAGGATTTTACTTGCACCCCTCGCCTATGTCAACGCCCCGAGACGCCGAGCCTCAGTTGCTGCCGCTGTTCCCGGTCACCTCACCTAGGGTTTCAGACCCTTCCTAATTCTTCAAATTCGTCGTAATTTGAGACAGGGAAAGTGAAATTCCATGAAAGAGATTCGATTAATCGCCCAATTACATGGAATTTGAATTCCATTTTGTCTCAATTGGACCAGGTCCCCCCCTTTTCCAGACTTTTCTGGTTTGGAATTTTGACTATGCAGAGCTAGTGGGAAGATTGGAAGATTAGGATGACTTTCAGAGGGGCTGGACCGCTTGAAGATTGGATCGATTAATTCACCTAGTGGCTGTAGACTAAGTAATAGTAGTAAAATTGTACTTGCTGATGAACTCATCGTCTTCTTCTTCTTCAATGGTTAATTTATCTGAATGTTTGCTGTCTGCACTCTATGGGCCTATGGGGTGATGACTGACTGTATCAAATCTGTGACACAGGAGCTCAAGGTAAAAAGAGTACTATGTATCAGTGAATTTAAGATGAACTGTCATTAACAGTAGCTATGGCCTATGGGTTTTTCACCCAAGAGAATGTATGTTTGAACTCTACGGAGTATGTTACATTATATGGACATCATAGTTACCATAGTTTTACATAAGGATATGGGTGTTAAAAGCACTGTCTGGTAGAGTTTCTGGGCCTGTCATTTTCACAGTTTTCAAATTTGTGCCAAGAGATTGCCATGGCAGAAGGTGATTGGATGAACAAAGAGTCAAGTTTCTATCATTATTTATCTTCAAAAGGGAACTTAGAAATTGATGACCTTCAAATGAGGGGAATCTAAAGAAGCATCTGCATATGTCTTGTTTTCCAAATCTAATGTGAGATTGGGTAATCATATTCTATAGTGAAAAACATGGAGTCAGCTTTTTTGACTCATTGGAGCACCTTGCCTTGAAATTTAAGTGGCAAACACACTACTTTGGAGGACCAAAGGGGATGGGGAATCAAACTAACTTTGCATATATCCCTGTTGCTGATGAGAATGATGATTGATTAGGATAAAAGAAAGATACAAAAAAGCTGATCAAATCAAAGGAGATCAGGCATTGCTTTCAACCAAAGTGAGACTCCTGAATGACATTCTTGTTGTGCAGAACCTGTTCTGTTTGTCAAAATATTCGGCACTTGCGACAAAATCTCAACAATCAATTGCTGCACGCAATGAATAAAACAACACAACCCCAGACTGCAAGTGTGCAAGTGTGTTCTTAGATCGACGAGTTCATTCTCGCGAATTCAGTGTAGGGTTTAGCATTGAATTCGGATAAGGCAAGTGTTGTCGAAGTCTACGTCAGATGGGAATATCAGACAATAAACTCTAAGAGAATGATGCAAGAGCATATATGCTTTTGTCATGTTATCAACAGCAACCAAACCACCATAACACACCGGGTTAAATACTAGATTCCCGAGAGATGAAAGATGTGATCATCATCTTATAAATCCATAGTTTTGTTGAAGGGTATCGGTTCCTGAGTGATCAGATAAATGAGTTCCACAACTGAAATGATCAGGTCTATATTAAGGACTCACATTGAGAAAGACAAAAAGTCAGAGAGAATGAATTGATCAGTGAACTGTTGGCTGTAAATTGCAACGTACTCCATCCGTCTCGAAATAGATGTCATTTTAGCTCTTTAGTTTTGTATCAAAATAGATGTCGTTTTAGGTTTTCTAGGTAATGTAAAGTAATGATTTGTATTGATTTGTGTGTTGTTGATTTTTTTAAAGATTTTAATTGGTTAAAAAATGTAGTGGGTAATAAAATTAATGAAAAAGTTAGTGGAATGATAATGTTGATTGATGGATGAGTGTTTTTATTAAAAATTGTGTATAAGTCTAAAATGACATGAATTTTGAGACGGATGGAGTATTGATTAAAGCAATACCCTACAACCACACTTCATGATTCGTCTGTTTTTGATTCGAATTGAAATGACTGATTGACTAATTGTTCGTGAATTGAACAAAAAGTGAGAGAAGCTCATCAAAATTGAAGCTTTGTGGGAGAAGGCCCATTTCCCCCAAATTGAAAAAACCCTAAAATCAAAATTAAATCACAGTTGAAGAATTGACCAAGCAATCTATCGTTTAGTGAGAGAAGTCGACAACAAGATAGTGAATTTATAGTCGGCCATGGCCATACATATTAAAAAAAGAAAAACCAAACTCACCGCATTACAAAGTGTCCATAGATTGGTCCGGTTCTTCATCCATACTCAAACACCACATGATGAACAGCAAATAGAAAAGGAGTCCTAAAACAGAAAGAATTATATCTTCGAAAGAAATATATGAGGACGCATTTTCTGATGGAGACGATGCCGGGGAAGCTCCATCGGCCGGCGAGGAAGCGGAGGGCGGGTGGTGGTGGCTGACCATGATATGCAGATTCTGGCCTATCTCACATTGGGCCTGGACTCCGCTGATGAAGTAAAATGGACCGGGTCGGTCCAATATGAATTCGGAGGATCCGTTTTCGTTCTTTCGGAGCGGATCGGTTGTGTTGCAGCTGTCATAGTTTTGCTTGGTGACCTGCAAAACACAGTTTTTATGCTGGAAATCTGCAAGTTTAAACCACTGTTTTTTAGCATGGTTGTACCGAATGACCGAGAAAGAACCATGTGGAAAATCATGATAGTTTAAAAAGAATCAAGAAAGACATTACAGAGAGAGTCGTTGACAAGAAATTCGCTGTGAGGCTGACGGATGGTCCACTTATCTCTCCCGCCAACGTCGAATTTGAAGCCGTTAGAAGAGGGGAAATGGAGGGAGATACCGACGAAGAACAACAAGATCATCAGCCTATCGGCATCCATGGCTTCGAAGAGTGGATAAAGCAAAGTTTTTGAGCAATGTAGACAAGGTTTTTAAGAGAGAGTGAGTGAGAGAAAGGGAAGGTTTCAAGTTTGTGAAAGTGATTTGCTTGCATTCAGTTCAAAATGTTGCTCTTTTCGGAGCCAAAAAAAAATGAGAGCAGCACCATTTTCAACTTTCAAAGTTCAAACTGAGAGCTACATTGCTTTAATTGCAACAGTGATCATGTTATATAGGTGCTAGACTAGATGAACTAAAGGAGGAGATGTGTTGATTTTTGGAAATAATTCTATAATTTGACTTACTACTGATAGTTGTAATTGATTCCATGACAGGTACTGATCCAAATGAATGATGATGGTTACTTACCTTGCTATATATAATTTGAGCTTGAGTAAAAGCAAGACAGCAATTGGCATTCCAATAAGATAAAATGCTGCTAAGCTGTCAAGATCTTCCTATAAGCCGAATCGTCAAAATTGGTAATGGTGATGAAGCATACATACAGTCCAAATGCACCTTATAAGACGCCTTGGATCGAATCCAACAGCAAGCTAAACACCTTGGAAAATTTCAGATAAAACGCCAACATGAGAAGAGAATACATAGGCAATGCCGACCATATATGGTTGGCCTCTATAAGTTTGTGCTTTTATTGACAAAAAGGACTGATCTTTATATTGGCATCAATAATTTTATCAATTTAAAAAAAAAATCATGTAATCTAAGGAATGAGATTTGAGTCGAAAGAGGGATGGAATGAAGTTAATCAATACCATGAGGACCAAAGACGGAGCCAAAGGGGCATAAGGGAGCACGTGCCCCTACTCTCATCTAACGAACTACCTATGTGTATATTGCTTTTATAGACAATTAAAATTACAATTTTTGGCAACAACAGCTTATAGATGATGACATGATGTCGGTTGTTTTTCACAAATCACCTTTACTGTCATTGAACAAGTATCATAATTGGTCTTGTGGTTAATTTTTACAGGGAAAAAGATACATGACAAAATCAATGTAGATAATTAAGTACTCATCATACATTTGTATATGAAGTACTCTTCTCAAGTATTCAAACAACATAACTCCAGTTATACTCCACAGCCTCATTTGGCCGCCAGTTCTATCCTTTCGTATTTTTGAGCTCTTCTCGATACAAAGTGTTTTTTTCTCTATGTTTGGCATCTTCGCATGGAGTTTGGAATACTAGGAAAAGATAAAAGTCACAAAACCGGACCAAATTGTAACGAACCATACTCACTAGCTTGTAAAAGTCGCCGCTTATACACAATGTGCATTCATATTGTTGTGCTAGACAGGATGGGGATTTTCATTAGCATTGCTTGAGCGCTCTAACTTTGTCCATTTCTTCAGGGTTGCTATGAGAAGAAGAGTCCCAGCTTGACAAGAAAGCCCACAGATTAAGCCAATCCAAAGACCCTGAATTCGAATGAGACATCAGAACTGAAATCATTCAACTGACTGCATAATCTGCGTTGATAAGATACAGACAACAGTTATGTCACCTTGGTGTACATCTTGAACTTGAAGCCAAGCAAGCAAGCAACGGGCATTCCTATAAGATAGAACGTCACCAAGTTAACGTACATGGCTAGGTGCTGCCACCCACATCCCCGGCTTACCCCTGATCAAAACAAAATGGGAGGTTAAAAATCAGCCAGAAGAGTTCGGATGTGATCAGACGAATGAATGTACCTGACAAGACGCCTTGAATTGAATCCAGCATTATCGAGACCCCAAGGTATGGTGTCATGGAAGAAAATGCACTGATGATGTTAGAGCTACTGCTGAAGAAGCTGGCCCATACGTTTCGCCCAATAGATAAAGATAGAACAAGCAGGAGAGATAGGCAGACTGAGAGCCTAAGGGACACCCACATTGCTTGTCTGGCTTTTGTGGGGTTCCCGGCTCCAAGCTCATTCGACACCCTTGTGCTGTGATATACATGATCAGACTTCATTTCAGCTCTCAATACAAAAGATATGATTAGACTTCATTTCAACATCCCTAACCGATTTACCTCGCTGCAGCACTTAAGCCGTATGTGACCATGTAAGCAATCGCTTCTGTGCTCACACTGATCACAATCAACATGTACAAAACATTGAGAATAGGCAAAAAACAAGAGGTATAAACCGAAAACCAAACAATACCACATACCATATTGCAATCAGAGGAGTAGTTGTCTCAGAATTCGGCATTAGGCCTGCCAATAACACCAGAATCTCAAAAGACCAATACTCTAAGCTGCAATGAAAACTCAAATCATTCATAAAACAAGGAAAAAAATATCGACTTTTGAGCTAAGAGAAGTGATAGATTACATAGGTTTCATATTGTATAGTGGGCTAAAAGCCCGTTAAGGCCCAATACCTGTGTAACCTATATATATGTTATATCAATGAATGGAAACCCTCGAGGAGGACTTTACATCAATTCCGCTATTCTACATGGTATCAGAGCCTTTTTTTTCCTAACGGAACCCCTCGCACAGCGACACCGCCGCCTTCTCCCTCTCCAAGGCCACCGTCGCCGGATCCACCATCCTCGGATCCCCTGCACCGCCACCCTTCCCCCTCCCTCTCTCGGCCAGCGTCGTCCCCAGGCGCGCCCGCGCCAGGTTCAACGCGCCCACGCCAGCCCCGACGCGCCCGCGCCGTCCCCCACGCGCCCAAGCCGTCCTCAACGCGCCCGCGCCAGGCCACCCTCCCGCGTCGTCCCCATGCACCCATACTCTACCTCTCGACATGCCGGCCCTCACGCCTGTCTGACATCGCCTGATCCAGGCTATGTTCCGCCAGCTCTGCATCACGCTTTCTCCTCTACGCAGCAGACATCTTCAGATTCTTCTTGGTACATGGACACTGGTGCCACCTCTCACATGACGAACTCCTCAGGTAACCTCTCCTCTATTTCTTTTAAGGGCCCTGCCCCCTCTATTATCGTCGGAAATGGTGGTCGTCTTGCTACTTCGGGTATTGGCCACGCCAATTTACAGACCCCAACCCACCCACTACACCTCAACAATGTCCTTATTGCCCCAAAGATTGTCAAAAACTTTATCTCTGTCCGTCGGTTCACTACTGACAACAACGTTTCCCTTACGTTTGATTCCTATGGTTTCTCTGTGAACGATCTTACTACGGGGGTTACTCGCATGCGATGTAACAGCACCGGGGAGCTCTACCCTGTCACACCACCTCCTGCGTCCCGTCAATCGTGTCCGGTCGCCCTCTCGGCATCGTCGTCCAGCCTCTGGCATGCACGCCTGGGCCATCCCAGCGCTGCCGTTTTAGATGTCCTCCGTTCCCAGAACCTTGTCACATGTACTAAAGACCCACGCTCTGGTTTATGCTCTTCCTGCCAACTAGGCAAACATGCCAGACTGCCGTTTCAACGGTCTTTGACCTCTACCCTTGCTCCATTTGATATCATTCACAGCGACATTTGGACCTCTCCCGTGCCTAGCAAGGAGGGTCACAAGTACTACCTCTTGTTTCTGGATGATTACACTCATTACTTATGGGTCTTCCCGTTGCATTTCAAGTCCCAAGTGTTTCCTATTTTTGCCAGATTCCATACCTACATCAAAACACAATTCCACATGTCCATCAAATGTTTCCAGTGTGACAATGGTCGTGAGTTTGACAACATAGACTTTCACTCCTTCTTTGCCGCAAATGGGATCTCATATCGCTTGTCTTGCCCCTATACTTCTCAGCAGAATGGCAAGGCAGAAAGAATCATCAGAACCATCACCAACATGATGCGCTCTCTCCTCTTCCACGCATCTATTCCCCTTCCCTATTGGCCTCATGCCTTATCCACCACATGTTATCTCCTAAACATTCTCCCTTCCACTACCCTACAAAATCGCTCGCCGGCTCAGACTCTTTATTACGCCGAGCCTAGGTATGATCACCTTCGTACCTTTGGTTGCTTATGCTTCCCTAATCAGTCATCCACTGCCCCCCACAAGCTTCACCCTCGTTCCACCCCTTGTGTCTTTCTTGGCTACCCGTCTGATCATCGCGGTTACATTTGCCTCGATATCAAGACTCACAAGATCATTCTCTCTCGTCATGTCACCTTTGATGAGTCGCGATTTCCCTTCGCGTCTCCCACACCCCCTGTGTCGTCCACGGAGTCTGAGTCGCCTTTCCCTCACTTCATTCTTCCCCAGAGCTCTCCCGGTGCTCCTGCGTCTCCCCCTCCCCCACCTCCCCCGCCACCATCCATCACCAGACCTCACACCCGCAGCGTCTCCGGTGTCTTTAGGCCCCGACATATCGTCTCCATGACCGCCGACCATCACCCCGCTATACACCCCACCTCCCCTCCACCTACATCAGCGCCTCCCCTACGCGCGGCGCCCGCCGCAACCCACTTTGCAGCACCCGCGCCGCCAGCGCTCAGTACACGGCTCCAGGTTGGCGTGCCCGCGCCCCATGCTGGCGCGCCCGCGTCCTTCGCCTCTCCTGCCCCCATCTTTCCCGACTCCCTTTCACCCTCTGCCTCCGCCCGGACCTCCCTCTCCCCCGTTCCCACCTCCCACAAAACAGCCCTCCTAGACCCGAATTGGCAGGCGGCTATGCTCGACGAATACAGGGCCCTTACGAAGAATGGTACTTGGGTTCTTGTGCCTCGCCCTCCTGAGGCGAACGTCATTCGCTGTATGTGGCTCTTCCGTCATAAGTTCCGCTCTGATGGGACATTGGAGCGCTACAAGGCCCGTCTGGTGGTTAACGGTAGATCTCAACAGGCAGGTATTGATTGTGATGAGACCTTCAGCCCTGTGGTCAAGCCTGCCACTATCCGAGTGGTCCTGAGTCTGGCGCTGTCGCGCAACTGGGGCATCCATCAGCTGGATGTCAAGAACGCCTTCCTGCATGGTCATCTGAATGAGACGGTTTACATGTTTCAGCCTCCGGGGTTTGCTGATGCTGAGCGTCCAAAGCATGTCTGTCTCCTCAAGCGCTCTCTGTATGGTCTAAAACAGGCCCCACGGGCATGGTTTCAGCGGTTTGCCTCTCATCTGCTTCGCTTGGGTTTCACTGGCAGCCGATCGGATACGTCTCTGTTTATCTATCGCAGAGGCTCAGACTTGGCTTTCCTGCTGCTCTATGTCGACGACATCATTCTCACCGCCTCTTCTGATGCTCTACGAACGTCCATCATCTCAAGGTTGAGTGCGGAATTCGCCATGTCTGATCTGGGTCCGCTGTCTTACTTCTTGGGAGTTGCTGTTCAGCGGCATGCGTCTGGTCTCTTTCTCTCACAGAGTAAGTATGCTGCTGAGATTGTTGCTCGGGCTAAGATGGTCAACTGTAATCCCGTCGCCACCCCAGTCGATACATCCAACAAGCTCAGTGCTAATTCTGGTCCTCTGGTTGACGATCCAACATTATATAGAAGCCTCGCTGGTGCTCTTCAGTATCTCACTTTCACCAGGCCTGATATCAGTTATGCCGTTCAGCAGATCTGCTTGTTCATGCATGCCCCTAGGGAACCTCACTTTCAGGCTTTGAAGCGGATCATTCGGTACATCAGCGGCACACTTGAGCTCGGCACCACCATCACTCCTTCCTCTAAGCTTGACCTTGTGGCTTACACGGATGCGGATTGGGGTGGTTGTCCGGACACCCGTCGCTCCACGTCTGGTTACTGTGTCTTCCTCAATGACACTCTTGTGTCCTGGTCAGCTAAGCGTCAGTCTGTCGTGTCTCGCTCCAGCGCTGAAGCCGAGTACAGGGGCGTTGCCAACGTCGTCTCCGAGTGCTCTTGGCTCCGCAATCTCCTGCTTGAGCTCCGATGCCCCTTGCAGAAGGCCACTCTGGTCTACACTGATAACGTCTCCGCCGTCTACCTGGCTAGCAACCCAGTCCAGCATCAACGCACGAAGCACATTGAGCTTGATCTCCACTTCGTCAGGGACAAGGTTGCCATTG
This sequence comes from Persicaria tinctoria, assembly GCA_037127255.1. NCBI lineage: Eukaryota > Viridiplantae > Streptophyta > Magnoliopsida > Caryophyllales > Polygonaceae > Persicaria > Persicaria tinctoria. The sequence goes on from JBANSL010000010.1 coordinate 5,955,354, forward strand.
GACATGTCCGCGTTCTACATGTCCCGTCCTCCTATCAGTACGCTGATATATTCACCAAGGGTTTACCTAGACAATTGTTCATTGATTTTCGTTCCAGTCTCACTGTACGCACACCTCCCGTTTCGACTGCGGGGGTTTGATAGATTACATAGGTTTCATATTGTATAGTGGGCTAAAAGCCCGTTAAGGCCCAATACCTGTGTAACCTATATATATGTTATATCAATGAATGGAAACCCTCGAGGAGGACTTTACATCAATTCCGCTATTCTACAAGAAGCATTACCAAACCATAGCACCAGAAGGCAAGGCCAATTTCAAGTTCGTAAAGACATGTCCGAATGACTTTCGGGACAATCCAGTATATGTATGCTTAAACGCCTTGGCAAATTTCACATACACCACCAACATGAGAAGAGAAACCCATAACGAAATCGAGGCTGCCAAGGGAGCTCCTCTATATCCGAGGCTTGTGTGATGGATCAATGCGTAGGAAATGCCGATATGAAGGCCCAACGGAATCAGGGAACAAGCCAAGGGAACGAAAAGCACGGATTGCGTCTGGAGAAACCTCAGGATGTTCTGAATGAACCCATAGGCAAAGATTCCTGGTATGAAGTACTTAATGTAGAGAGCCGCTGCAGCTGCAATTGAAGGGCTCTGGTGAAGTAATATGAGGATTGGTTCAGTGAACCACCACAAGATAGCTACGATGACAGAGACGAATATTGAAATAATGCAAGACGATTGAAGGTAAATCCCTAGCATCCCAAACAGCTGAGCACCAAACCCTTGCCCACAAAGCGTTTCCAATGCACCGCTCAACCCAACCTGAACAAGCAAATTGAAATCGCAATTGAACTGAAGCAGACAAAAAGATGTGAAATTTACAGGCAATTTGACAATGACTGCACCAAACAAAAGTGATTGCCTGATCAAGTAATCAAATAAAAGGAACCAACTTTAAGCAGAAAGAGGGATGGAATGAAGTTAATCGATACCATGACGGCGAGGCCGGAGACGGTGGACCAGGAATTGGCGAGGTTGGAGCCGGCGAGCTCAAGCTCGCCAAGGTGGCCGGCGAACATCACTGAAATCACCGGAATCAGGTAGAAAGACAGGTTGATGCCGATCATCGGACCGGAAATTAAGAACTGCCTAGTGGTCTCCATTGATGCTTCTTCTTCTTCTCAGCAACAATAATCGATCTCGCATTTTAAATGCACTGGAAAATAGCTCACCCGTCGTGCTATAAGCTCAAACATTGAATTCAGACAATATCATAAACTAAAAATCGATCCTTTTTTTGTTTTTTTTAAATCCGATTAACCTAAAAACCAATGCTGTTTTTGTTTTTTTATTCCGAATAAACTAAAAAACGATCTGGGTTTTATTTCATTTTATTCTATTTACCTTTGAATGCTTCAGTGGGACCTGCGACGGTTTTTAGTTGTCCCCGTCTATGCTTCAACCAACGACTTGTCAAGTTTGACCTTCTGACAAGATGATAGGTACCTCAAAAGAAATGGTTATAACTTCTTACCCTTACATGTAATCCGAATAGAGGTGGCGATTGGAGGGGTTGAATTTGGTTTGGTTCTGGTTGTTTTGGGTTTCGATATTTCAGATAACATTAACGATTTAGGCCGGTATTTTTGGGTTTGTGTCTGGACGTTGGGTTGATTCAGGTTTCGGTTATTTCAGGTTTGGGGTTGCTGTTATTTCGGATTTCGTATATTTGGGGTTTTAGACATTTCAGACATTAGTAAAATTGTAAACTGAGTTATTTTGAGCAAGATGTGATGGTCTTTGAGTTTCTGTTATTTTGGGTATGTTCATGGTCAAGTATGCCGATCACTTACAGAGCCAGTTACACTGGCTTGATAATATCATAATAAGTAACTTGTGAGGTAACAAACTTGTTCACAGACAACTTCACTGATTTATTCTGGTAAACTAGAATTATGATATACAACTACAATTTTTGGCAACAGCAAATAGATGATGTGGGTTAATATTTTTTTTACAAATCACCATTATCGTCTCTTAACAACAACAACAACAACAACAATCCTGATCTATCTTGCTCAGAGAAGGATCTGGAGGTTCGAGAAGTACACACCTTTTCTTGACTAAGTCGAGAGGGTATTTTCAATTGACCCAGAACAATCCTAAAAACATCCTCCAAATAGACATAAACAACCTAAAATAAAAAGTATAAGAAAAACAAGAAATAGAAATGACAGACAATAAACGATAAAAGATACACCCCAAGCTATTGTAACGAGAACGATAAACAGGAAAAAAAAAACACAAAGATTTACGTGGTTAGGTAACGGTTTGCTACCTACGTCCACGAGTAGAGGAATTAAATTCTTTATTAGAGAGGCTAACAACAGAACTGGTTACAACAATATGGCGTGTCATGAGTATATATAGTGACTCATGAAACCTTAATCGGAATATGGCCCATAAACCCAAACCAGATCATGATAAGCCCCTTACTAGAAAACATATATCCCCTGTCAGGGGCTTTGGGACCCCTATTGTTTACCTGTCAGCACCAGATTCAAGACATATTAACATAAACTCTTAAGCTCTCCCATGTTGCAGTGTCCTCCTCATCTAACAAGTATCATAATTGGTTATGTGCTTAATTTTTACTGGGAAAAAGATGTAAGACAAATTCTATATAGACATACATCAGTTAGACTCAAGATTGCTGTGCATTCATGAACTAAGGCTCCACAACTTCACTTCACCGCCATTTCTCTCCATTCGTATTCTTGAAACTGCACACTAGACTGCCAAGTCAAGCTAGACAGCATGGGGATTTTCATTAGAACCGGTCGAGAGCTCTAACTTTTTCCATTTCCTCAGGGTTGATATGAGAAGAAGAGACGCAGTTTGACAAAAAAGTCCACAGATTAAGCCAATCCAAAGACCCTGAATTCGAATGAGACGAATAGAAGCGAAATCATTCAACTGCTGGCATAATCTGTGCAGACAAAATGAAGATAACGGTTTTTGTCACCTTGGCGTACATCTTGAACTTGAAGGCAAGCACGCAAGCAATGGGCATTCCGATAAGATAGAACGTCAACAAGTTAGCGTACATGGCTAGATGCTGCCACCCACATCCCCGGCTCACCCCTGGCCAATATTTTCGTGTGATCAAACCAAAATGGAAGACTATAAAAACACCAGCAAAAGATTGGATGTGAAAGTTTGGATGCACCTGAAAAGATGCCTTGAACTGAATCCAATACTATGGAAACACAAAGGAATGGTGTCATGGAAGAAAATGCGCGGATGATGTTAGAGCTGCTGCTGAAGAACCCGGCCCATACTTTGCGTCCAATAGCTAAGGATACGACAACCAGGAGAGATAGACAGACTGAGAGTGTAAGAGACACCCACATTGCGTGTCTGGCTTTTGTTGGGTTCCCGGCTCCAAGTTCATTCGACACCCTTGTACTGTGATATGTATGATCAGATTTTTATTTCAGCTCTCAATACAAAAAGATCAGATTTTTATTTACCTTGCTGCAGCACTCAAGCCATATGTGACCATGTAAGCAATTATTTCTGTGTTCACACTGATCAGAATCAACAAGCACAAAACATTGAGAATAGGCGAAAAACAAGAGGTATAAACCGAAAGTGAACAATTCCACACACCACATCGCAATCAGAGGAGTAGTTGTCTCATAATTCGGCATTAGGCCTGCCAACAACACCAGAAGCTCAAAAGTCCAATACTCTAAGCTGCAATGAAAACTCATCATTCAGAACAGAAGAAAAAAAAATGGAATCTTCAAAATGTTGCAAATTTGGAAGACTTGAAAGAATTACCAAACCATAGCAGCAGAAGGCAAAGCCAATTTCAAGTTTGTAAAGACAAGTCCAAAGGACTGTCGGGACAGTCCGGTATATGTATGCTTAAACGCCTTGGCAAATTTCACATACAACACCAACATGATAAGAGCAACCCATAACGAAATCGAGGCTGCCAAGGGAGCTCCTCTATATCTGAGGCTTGTGTGATGAATCAAGGCATAGGCAATGCCGATATGAAGGCCCAATGGAATCAGGCAACAAGCTGAGGGTACGACAAGCACGGATTGCGTCTGGATAAACCTCAGGATGTTCTGGATGAACCCATAGGCAAAGATTCCTGGTATGAAATACTTGATGTAGAGAGCAGCTGCAGCTGCAATTGGAGGGCGCTGGTGAAGTAATATGAGGATTGGTTCTGTAAACCACCATAAGATAGCTACGATGACAGAGACGAAGATTGAAATGATGCAAGCTGATTGTAGGTAAATTCCTAGCATCCCAAACAGCTGAGCCCCAAACCCTTGCCCACAAAGTGTCTCCAAGGCACCACTCAACCCAACCTGATCAAGCAAATCGAAATTTCCAAGTAAGTTGATTCAAAACAAGCTTGCTAAAGTGAACTGAAATAGCCAAAAGGAAGTGAAATTTACAAGTAATTTGGCAGCGAGTCAGCGACTGCAGTAATGTAATTGAGGGCAGTGTTAATTGATCGATTTAACAGAAAAAGGAACGGGCTTTAAGTTGAAAGAGGGATGGAAAGAAGTTAATCGATACCATGACGACGAGGCCGGTGACAGAGGACCAGGAATTGCCGAGGTTGGAGCCGGCGAGCTCAAGCTCGCCAAGGTGGCCGGCGAACATCACTGAAATCACCGGAATCAGGTAGAAAGACAGGTTGATGACGATCATCGGACCGGAAATTAAGACCTGCCTCTTTGTCTCCATTGATTCTTCTTCTTCTCAGCAACAGTGAGATCGATCGATCGGTCGATTGGTTTCCGTTGTGACTGTGATACAAAAGAAATGTTTGATTTTTATAATGTGGCATGTTCAACGCACCGGAAAATAGCTCACACCCGTCGCGCTATAAGCTCAAACAACGATTTCAGACGACAAATCGTCGGGAAGAAGACATTACAAATCGCTCCTTTTTTCAGTTTTTTTTTAATCCGAAAAAAAAGTGAAAATCAATCCGAGGTTTTTGTTTGACGAGATGGGATACGTCCCTCAAACAACGGCCCGCCAAGATTATTTTTTTTAATAAAAAAAAAAAGGAAGAAATGATTTTTACTCGTATAAACCAGTGGTAGTTCACTTTTAAAAAGATGAACTTTGATCTTTGATTATGAACCTTTTACATCTAATGGTTAGAGGTGGGAATTGGGGTATCGGGTTGGGTTTAGGATGGGTCATTCAGATTTCAGATTATGGTTATTTTGGATTCTGGTTTTTTCGAAGAATATTAACATGTTGAGTCGGGGTTTCGATTACTCGCATTCAGATATTTCAGACCTTAGTAAATTGGATAATTTTGATCAAGGTGTGATGGGATTCGAGTTTCGGCTATATCGGATATGTTTCAAGTCAAATGGCATGGTTTCCAAGTTCGGTTATTATTTGGGTCGGTTCTTTTTCGTGTTTAAGGCTAATTGGATTCAGGTCTCAGGTCAGGTCTTGCCAGCTCTAAATCCGGTCCCTTACTAGCTACTTAGACAGGGTACATAATAACTAACTTGTGAGGTAACAGCTTCCAAACTATATATACCATTGAATATATAGATGATGTGGGTTTTTTTTTCACAAATCACCATTACTGTCACTGTGAAAAAGATATAATACAAAATCTAAATAGATAATTACATACACATTGCATATGATGTACTCTTCCTCAGGATTGCTGTGCATTCATGAGCTAAAACCCAGCAGCCTCCCTTCCCCGCCTGTTCTCTCCTTTCGCATTTTTGAACCTGCGCGCTAGACTGCCAATGCAAGCTAGACAGGAAAGGGATTTTCATTAGAATCGTCCGAGAGCTCTAACTTTGTCCATTTCTTCAGGGTTGCGATTAGAAGAAGAGTTCCGGCTTGACAAGAAAGCCCACAGATTACGCCAATCCAAAGACCCTGAATTCGAATGAAGACATCAGAAGTGAAGTCATTCAACAGAGTGCATAATCTGCGTTGATAAGATAAGGACAACAGTTATGTCACCTTGGTGTACATCTTGAACTTGAAGGCAAGCAAGCAAGCAATGGGCATTCCGATAAGATAGAACGTCACCAAGTTAACGTACATGGCTAGGTGCTGCCAACCACATCCCCTACTTACCCCTGATCAAATCAAAAATGGGAAATGAAACATCACACAGAAGAGTTCAGGAGTGAAATGAATGAATGTCAGTACCTGAAAAGACGCCTTGAATTGAATCCAGCATTATCGAGACCCCAAGGAATGGTGTCATGGAAGAAAATGCACTGATGATGTTAGAGCTACTGCTGAAGAAGCTGGCCCATACGTTACGCCCAATAGCTAAAGATAGAACAACAAGGAGAGACAGGCAGACTGAGAGCTTAAGGGAAACCCACATTGCTTGTCTGGCTTTTGTGGGGTTCCCGGCTCCAAGTTCATTTGACACCCTTGTGCTGTGGTATATCATATATGATCAGACTTCATTTCAGTTCTCAATACAAAAGATATGATCAGACTTCATTTCAACATCCCTAGCCGATTTACCTCGCTGCAGCACTTAAGCCGTATGTGACCATGTAAGCAATCGCTTGCGTGTTCACACTGATCAGAATCAACAAGTACAGAACACTGAGAATAACCCAAGAACATGAAGTATAAACTGAAAAGCAAAACATTCCACATACCATATTGCAATCAGAGGCGTAGTTGTCTCAGAATTCGGCATTAGGCCTGCCAATAACACCAGAATCTCAAAAGACCAATACTCTAAGCTGCAATGAGAACTCAATCAGTCAGAAAAGAAGCAAAAAATATGTTTTTTCCCCTAAATGTTGCTAACTTGGAAGCATTACCAAACCATAGCAGCAGAAGGCAAGGCCAATTTCAAGTTTGTAAAGACATATCCAAAGGACTGTCGGGACAATCCGGTATATGTATGCTTAAACTCCTTGGCAAATTTCACATACAGCACCAACATGATAAGAGAAACCCATAACGAAATCGAGGCTGCCAAGGGAGCTCCTCTATATCCGAGGCTTGTGTGATGGATCAAGGCATAGGAAATGCAGATATGAAGGCCCAATGGAATCAGGGAACAAGCCAAGGGTACGAAAAGCACGGATTGAGTCTGGAGAAACCTCAGGATGTTCTGAATGAACCCATAGGCAAAGATTCCTGGTATGAAATACTTAATGTAGAGAGCAGCTGCAGCTGCAATTGAAGGGCTCTGGTGAAGTAATTCGAGGATGGGCTCCGTGAACCACCACACAATAGCTACGATGATAGAGACGAAGATCGAAATAATGCAAGACGATTGAAGGTAAATCCCTAGCATCCCAAACAGCTGAGCACCAAACCCTTGCCCACAAAGCGTTTCCAATGCACCGCTCAACCCAACCTGAACAAGAAATTGAAATCCCAATTGAACTGAAACATCCAAAAAGAAGTGAAATTTACAAGCAATTTGCCAATGCCAGTACCAAACAAGTGATTGCCCGATCTCTACACACTGAAGAATCAAATAATCGACAAAAAGGAACGAACTTTAACTCGAAAGAGCCACGGAATGATCTTAATTGTTACCATGAGGGCGAGGCCGGAGACGGTGGACCAGGAATTGGCGAGGTTGGAGCCGGCGAGCTCAACCTCGCCAAGGTGGCCGGCGAACATCACTGAGATAATCGGAATCAGGTAGAAGGACAGGTTGATGATGATCATCGGAGCGGAAATTAACAACTGCCTCCTTGCCTCCATTGATTCTCCTCCTTGCTCTTCGCAGCACAAACGGATTAATCGATTCCCGTTCTGCCTGACAACACAAACGGATTATCTGATTTACAATGCACCGGGAAACAACACCTGGGAGACCTCACCCGTCTCGGACAATTCGTGGGGAAGACGACATTAATCGATCCTGGATATTTTGGGAAAACAAAAATGGAAAATCCCGTCAATGGGGTTTTAGCAGATGCGTCAGTGGGACCTGCAACGGTTTTAAGTCGCGCGGCTACTAGCTTCAGATAGTGCCACCTCAACAAAACTAACATGAAAAAGGTAAATTATAGAAAATCACCCTAATTTTTTTTTTTTTAAAAAAAATCATCATTTGCATTGGAAGTTTTCGAATATCACTCGTCTAGGTCTGGGAATGTGGCTGATCCATTTGCATTGCCCGCACAATTTTTAGGAAGGTCTCTTCTTGGTTTGTTTTCGATGGCATGGCGGTGGCGGTAACAGCAATTGTTGGAGGGAGGCGAAATTTTTGGTTTTTCTTCAATATATATGATAAAGAGATTTTTAAAATATATTTAAAAAATCATAAATTATGATATAAATACGATATTTTATTATAAAAATTTAATAATTTATTTATATATATGTGTCTAGCATGATTAAGATTTTTTTTTAAATATTGAAAGAAAATTATAATTTTTTTACATAATTTGTCATTGGTAAATGAAAAAAAATGACAGGTTTGAAAACTATGATAAAAAAAAACTCATAAATTGTGATTTAAATATGATATTGATAGTAAAAAAAATTCATAGTAATAAAAATAAATTAGAATAATTTTTTTAAATATATTTGTAATATAATGAATAATTTTATGAAAATATGAAAAGGAAGATATAAAATTTGGTTTAAATTTGGCATTTATAATAGGGAAAATTTTGTAGGAAAAAAAAGTAGTGGGAAAATTGGACAAGCGCAAATTGTTTCTCAATCTGTTGCTGGCTGATAGCCAATTTTCCAGGGAAAACATCTTTGCAGGGGATTATGTAGAGTGCATTGTGCACACCACCTGTTCGACGAAATGTTCTACTTTTTTAGTTGTTCATCCATTTCAGATATTTGGTGTTGGACGAAATGTCCCAATATCCAAACAAGATCACAGTGCACTCATGCCAATTCTCCTTTCTTATTCATGGTGTGTATTCATTTCGTCGCATTGTGGTGGTTCGTGTTACGCGAGAGAAGAGGGCTCTCTTCAGAACCGTGCAAGGAGTGCTCCATCTTTGTCCATTTCTTCAGGATTGAAATGGCAATAAGAGCAGCAGTTTGACAAGAAAGCCCAAAAATCAAGCCAATCCACAGACCCTGAATTGGAAATCAATGATCTTCAGCAATGATTCAACTCTCTTATACGTGATCCTATCCACAACGATGAGAATATGTCGGTTATGATACCTTTGCGTATAAGTTGAGCTTGAAGGCAAGCAAGCAAGAAATAGGCATTCCAATCAGATAGAACGCCGCCAAGTTGATGTACATTGCAAGATGTTGCCACCCACATCCAATGCATACGCCTGTCGAAAATCTTCATAAGGGAGATGAAGTAAAAAAAACCTCCTAGGGCTTGAAAGTGAAAGGCGAAATGCACCTGAGAAGACGCCTTGAATTGCATCCAGCATTACGGAAATCACAAGTAGAGGTGTCATGGAAGCGAATTCACTGACTATGTTAGAGCTACTACTGAACAAGCCGGCCCATACGTCATGCCCAATAGCCAAAGATACAACAACCATGAGGGCTAGAATGATTGAGAACATGAGGGTCACCCACATTGCATTCTTGGCCTTTCCTGGGTTCCCAGCCCCAAGCTCGTTTGACACCCTCGTGCTGCCATGATTATGCATCCTTTGAGCTCTATAATGTGGAAGGTAAAATAGAAACAAATGCAACATCTATAAGCCTGATTTACCTCGCTGCAGCGCTTAAACCATACACGATCATGTAAACCAATGTTTCGGTGTTCACACTAAATCAAAGACCAGTGAGTAAGTGAGATGAGTCATGTAAGAAATTGAAAGAGGGAGCCGAATTCCACATACCACATTGCGACAACAGAAGTACTAGTCGCGGAATTGGGCATGAGGCCTGCCAACAGCACGAGAATCTCAAACGCCCAGCACTCTAAACTGAAAGGGAAAACACAAACCAATCGGCAAAAGGAGGAGTTTTTCAAGCCTAGTAAGTTGCAATGGTGTGATCAGGGAAAAGCATTACCAACACATAGCAGCAGATGGCAATGCCAGTTTCAAGTTCGCAATAACATGCCTAAAGGATTCGGATGACAAGCCTGTATACGTAAGCTCAAACTCGTTAGCGCATTTCATATACAACACCAACATGAGAAGGGAAAGCCATAATGAAATCGAGGCTGCCAAGGGAGCTCCTATGTATCCGAGGCCTGTTAAATGGACCAAGACATAGGCAATGCCGACATGAAGGAGCAACGGAACAATGGCAAAGATCATGGGTATGACTACCACAGATTGTGTCTGAAAAAACCTCAATAGGTTCTGGATGAACCCAATAGCAAAGATTCCCGGTATGAAACACTTGATGTAGAGACCAGCTGCTTTCGCAACCGAGCTGCTCTGGTGAAGTAACATGAGAATGGGTTCTGTATACCACCATAGAAAGGCAATGACGACAGAGAAGACAACCGATATAATGCAAGACGACGGCAGGTAAATCCCGAGCATTGCGTACTCCCGGGAACCATAGCCCTGCCCACAAAGTGTCACTAAGGCACCGCTCAGCCCAGCCTAAGCATGGAAATTAATCCAATGGTGATGATGTTGATTGTTTAGTCCCACATCAGGTATATAAAGAGTGGGCGAAAGCCGAGAAAGAGTTGATTACCATGAAGGCGACGCCGGTGACCATGGACCAAGAGTTGGCAAGGGTGGAGCCAGCGAGTTCAAGCTCGCCGAGGTGGCCAGCAAACATGACTGAAACCAAACGAATCAGGTACAATGAGAGGTTGATGATGATCATCGGAAGGGCGATCATGAACTGTTTCTTGGACTCGTTGAAATCCAGTACCCTCTCCCACCATCTCAACCTCTTCTCTTCTGTATCTTCATCCTCCATGAATGGGAGTCTACTGGCATCTGCACCGTGATCCTCACCACGGTGTGAACCCATTGAATTTGACTGTACGTTGTGATCGATCCATTTTATTAGCTCATGCCATTGAATAATCTCACCTACTTGCCTCCTTTTTCCTTACTCCAAAAATGTGTGGTAGTAGCTTTGACAGCTTGTCAAAGCCCGGTGGGTCGATGTGTTACATGGGCGCACATGTAACTCATGGGCGGAGGTAGTATGATACCAATTGCTCAATATTAGCTAGAGGAGTCGTTTCTAGTTACATGTGGGGCGAGTTGAGATTTGAAATGACAAGTGTCCTCTATCAATTATAAAAGACTGAACATGATGGATTATAAGTAAGGGCGAGGTTTACACAATACGGAGTAGCTTGGATCTCAGCCTTATATATAATCGTAAAAGTAATACTACGTAATAATACTAATAATAAATATAGGGTGTTGCTATATACACCGCAAATCACAAGGTTAATATTGCACGTCCTTAAGGACGTGCAAGCCTTGTGTCTAATATTACACGTCTTTAAGGATGTGCAAGCCTTTTAATCATGCACGTCCTTAAGGGCGTGCATGATTTGCGGTGTATATAGTCGGAACGTAAATATATGGATGCAATTCAACACCTATATGCATCCATTAACAACTTATCGGATATTTCACAAGGTATTAGAACCTCACTCGGCTTATGTTCTAGCTAGGCTATTAGCGCATGTGCGCCCGTTAGTGTCCTAAAAATCGTGCCAAGGCGCCGGCTAGTCACTATGCGGTAGGGCACCTAGGAATTTTTTAGCCTGTGCGGGTCTCTAGGCGGGAATCTGTCTAGGCACCACCTAGCTAGGTACCACATAGACCTCTCCTAGACCCGCCTAAGTACCGCCTAGCCCCATCTAGGTCGGCGATTATTTAGTTTTAACGTTTAGGCAAGTAATTAGTCGACTTAAGGGGTTTTTTTACCCCAATGTCAGGATGTATTTGCTTTTGAGTCAAATCTATAGTTTTGGATTTTATGAGGTTTAGAGTCACTAGTAGGATGCATACTTTTGTGTTTATTTAATTTAGTATTAATTAAACGCCCTAAATTTGTGTTTATGAGTGATATTATGGATTATTATTATATTATTATTATTATACTCAATCCGTTAATTAAAACATTTCGTTTTAGACATTTGTATAATTTTTAAGAAATCAAATAAAAGTAAACAAAAATACCTCTAATTATTACTTTTACTTTTTCATAATAAGGGTAATTATTGAAATGTGCAATACGTTAATGTGAGACTAGGCACCGCTTAATGCTTTGGGTATCTTGTAGCCAAAAAAAACAAACTCAATGTGCTTCATTAGTATGTAGGGATTTCACACTTATCAACTCAGTGTAATCCCTTAAGTGCTATCCAGTTCTTTTTTTTTTTTTTTTTTTTTTTTTTTTTGATTAGGAAATAATTCGAGGCCAGACAAGTCTGGACCTCAAAGGCCGACAAGTCGGCAGACGGAAACCGTCATAAAGATACAAAATACAACGAAGGTGCAAGAGACAAACACAAGAGCTCTACGTACAAAGAGAAACCAAGCCTAACTAAACCGGAGGAGATGCGGACGTAGACGAACGAACGAAGCCAAGCGCAACCTAACAGCAACACCGCAGGCCAGCGGTACATCAGGAGCATCCTGTGGGCAGTGAAGACGAACCTCCAAGGAAGCAACATTCCGGTAAAAGGAGACGCCTCGATACACACTGCCACGACCCCAGCCTGACCCGACTCCGAACAGCCAGAACCCCATCAACCGAAGAAGAAAAGCCGACCCCCTCAAATCGTAGAGCAACACCACCCGACTCGAAACGCACCATAAACCCAAACCCAAGCGGGAGATAAACTAGCCCAACCGGAAGTTATTTATTTAAAGCTAGCATATAATATATAAAATCAAGATATTAATTTTAGAATAATAAAAGCTAAATTATTTCGATGGGCCAGCCGGACCCAATACAAGAGGCCTTGGGCCCAAGAAACACACCCAAGCCCAAGAAGGGCCTAGGGCAACAGTAGCACCAAGAGGCCAGGATGTCACCGCCGCCGGCAAGACTCCAGTAGCACAAACATTAATTTAATCAAGGGAGAAGAACTCCGTTGATCCAAATCAAAGGCTAAAAATGAAGAGGCCACTTGAAAGAACAAACTATATAAAAATATGGAGTATATAATAATCCTTGTCAAATGGGCCACCTGCGGGCCAAACTACGGGCCAAAGAGATCCAAAGGCAACGTAGCGCAGAGCGCTTGCAGAAGACAAGGGAATCGACGAAAGCGCCAAGCGACGGCCGGCGCCAGAGGCGGCAAGCCCCGCGGAAGAGAAGCCGATGAACCGACCCAGGCCGCCAACGAGAGGACGAACACAGGGAGGGACGGACAAAGGACTGTTTGTGAAAACTCAATCGGAGGCCGAGACAGAGAGATCGGAGAACAATAGCCCCAAACCCAGCCAAACTCAGTCCGATTGAGCATGAAGAAGCCGACTTGCAGAGGTAGAATCGAGTTAGGGCAAGAAATAAAAAAAACCCAAATCGATTGTTTGAACGGGGATTCGACACACCGGCCCGGAAGCGAGAGGATGAGAGGACGAGAACAAGGGCGCAGCGTTGGTCGAGACCGACGATCGAGATAAAAATTAGGGGATCCACCACCACAAAGGTGGAGAACACCACAATCGAATACAAGCGCGTCGGTGGTAGTGGAGGCCAAAGTCGATATTACTCACGCCGAGAGGCGGGTTGGTGGCTCCCGGAGGAGATTTAGGGCTCCCGGAGGAGATTTAAGGACTCCCGGAGGAGGGATTTAGGGCTCCAAAGGAGCGCGAAGGCGATGATCGACGACCAGCAACTAGATGGAGTATATCAGTGGTGGACCGGTGGTGTTCCAATCCAACCCCAACAGGGTTTTTTCCAAGCGCTCAAAAAGAGAGCTTTTTTATTTCCCCTGCTACTATATCCAGTTCTTTTCATTTCTATGTGAAAACTTGTTGATAAACTATTACACTAATTAGTCCTTCGTCTTAACAAATAAAGTTTCTGTCTTGAACAACTTGTGGAGGATTTGGGTATCTTGTAGCCAAAAAAACACCATTAAGTATATGTTAAAACACACAAGTTATGTTAGTGCCCTAGAAAAGATAATAACAGCCTCAACTTGTGGTTGATTTGATTTTGACCCAGGAAAAAAAAAAGATGAACACTGCATTGACATTGTCAATCTACAAATAATAAACTTATGCAGCAGTCTTAACAAATACTCAAGCCAACTGATTCCAATATTCAAACAACATAGCTTCGGATGAACTCGAAATCACAGTGCAATATTCATGAACTCGCGACCAAGTGGTTGTTCTAAACAATTGCATCTTGATCGACATTGGAGTGTAATTGACTCACCAACTTGGACCATTTGCATAATGTATATATGTTAGTGTATATTCGTATGATCGGATTCTTATGTCTCGTGCTTGACGAGGGAAAGCTCCACCTTTGTCCACTGCTTTAGGATTGCAATGAGAGAAAGAGTAATAGCTTGACAAGATAGCCCACAAATCAAGCCAATCCAAAGCCCCTGAATCCAAATCCAAGATAAGCGAAATAGCGAAAACATGGACTCTTACTAGAGGTTTTTCGTGATGAGAAGATATCGGTTATGTTATGTCACCTTTGAGTACAGCTTGAGCTTGAAGGCGAGCAACCAAGCAATGGGCATTCCAATGAGATAGAACGTCGCCAAGTTGGTGTACATGGCTAGAGATTGCCACCCGCACCCCCTGCTCACCCCTGGTGAAGATATTCTCGTAAAGGACTCGCAAAAAAATGGCAGAGGTCTATAAGGTTGGAAGGCGAAATGCACCTGAGAAGACGCCTTGGATTGAATCCAGCATTATGGAAATCACAAGTAGAGGTGTCATGGAAGCGAATTCGCTGATGATGGTAGAGTCACTGCTGAAGAAGCCGGCCCATACGTTATGTCCAACGCCTAAAGATAGCACCACCATGAGAGCTACCGAGATTGAGAGCTTCAGGGTCACCCACATTGCGTGCCTTGCTCTCCCGGGGTTTCCAGCTCCAAGCTCATTTGACACCCTTGTGCTGATATGAGTACATTTTGCTTCAGATTCAGTTAATAAGGATCAAAATGCAGCATCTATAGCGGATTTACCTCGCTGCAGCACTTAAGCCATACGCGATCATGTAAGCGATTGCTTCAGTGTTCACACTGATGATCAAACTCAATAAGTTAAGGAACACCGCGGAAAAATGAAACAACAACAACAACAACAATGAAGGTGAATTCAGCATACCACATTGCAATTAGAGAAGTAGTGGTCTCAGAATTCGGCATGAGTCCTGCTAATAACACTAGAATCTCGAAAGCCCAGTACTCCAAACTGGAAGACGAAACTCAACAATTGTTAAAAAGAGGGACTTTCGAAGCATAGCCATTGTCAAAGAAATAGTCAGGATAAAGCATTACCAGACCATGGCAGCAGAAGGCAAGGCCAACTTCAAGTTCATAACGACATGTCTAAATGACTCCGAAGACAATCCTGTATATGTAAGCTTAAACTCCTTTGAGTACTTGACATACAACACTAACATGACAAGAGAAATCCAGAATGAGATCGAGGCAGCCAAGGGAGCTCCTCGGTATCCAAGGCTGGTTAAATGGACCAAGACGTAGGCAATGCCGATATGAAGGACAACCGGAATGAGGGCACAAATCATGGGTATGACAACCACAGACTGTGTCTGGAAGAACCTCAGGATGTTCTGGATTAGCCCGTAAGCGAAGATCCCGGGAATGAAGTACTTGATGTAGAGAGCTGCAGCTTCTGCAATTGAGCTGCTTTGGTGAAGTAAGATGAGGATGGGTTCTGTATACCACCAAACAACTGCTATGACAATCGAGATGAAAACCGAAATGATGCAAGATGATTGCAGGTAAATCCCCAACATGCCATACATCTTAGCACCAAAGCCTTGCCCACAAAGTGTCTCCAAGGCACCACTCAACCCAACCTGAACAAACAATCAAATTGACCTCTCATTTTGAGTCAACATGAAAAATTCTCGTCTGTGTTTAAGTTAAGATTCATTGATCAAAATTCTCGTCTGTGTTTGTAACAAACAAACAAACAGAAAATTACTTATATAGCTACCTACCATGAAGGCGAGGCCGGTGACGGTGGACCAGGAATTGGCAAGGGTGGAGCCAGCAAGCTGAAGCTCACCGAGGTGGCCGGCGAACATGACAGAGATCAGAGGAATGAGGTAGAGGGAGAGGTTGATGAAGACCATGGGGAGGGAGATGAACAACTGCATCTTGGTCTCCTTGAGATCTAACAGCCTCTCCCACCATCTCACCTTCATCTCTCCTCCATCTTCATCCTCCAAATCCAAATTCAGCAATGGAGCAATCATGTTGCCATCATTATTATGAAGCTCATGTGAAGCCATTGGACAATTTGGTTGTGTTTTGAGGTGGTCTCCTCTTTTAACAAGGTATGGTGGCCTCACTGCATTCAATGCCTTATCGTGGGGGAGTTTATGTGATTTTTTTTTATGTTTTACTTGGATTGAGTGAGGCCATTTTCTTGTTTGTTGTTTATTTTACAAGTAAAAGTGCATTTAAATAATACTACTAGCAGGTAGTTGCAAAACACTAACTGAAATTTTTAATTTGCAAAACTGATTGGAATTACAGACCATAGCAACAGAAGGCAATGCAAATTTCAAGTTTGGAAAGGTAAGTGTAAATGATTCAGATGACAGACAACTCCTTATGCGAAGACAAATCCACAACGAAATCGAGGCAGCCAATTGGGAGCAAGACGTAGGGCTGTTATATGAGCCGAGGGGCTCGAACTCATTTATATACTAAACGAGCCGAGTGCGAGCGCATTTTAAGAATTTAAGGCGCAATTCAAATTGAGGCTCGGCTCGACTAAAGATCAAATAGTTCAAATTTTGTGAAATTTATAAAAATTTCTCCAAAATTACAATGTCATGAGCATCGTCTTTTGGCTTGTGTTTCGCGGTGTAGAATGGCTTGTACCTTTCTTGTATTTTTATTTATGTCATTTGCTTCTGTAATTTACTTTCTGTCATTTGCTTCTGTAATTTTGTTTCTGTCATTTACTTCCAGTTGTACATGATGGTTAGTCCATCTACCGGCTTGTCCGGTCTCTCGGTTTCTCTAGACTTGTCTAGTGAACCGAATCCTTATCTTGCTTCAAAAAAAAAAAAAAAGAGTTGCTCTATGCTTGAATAAAGCTCGACTCGAGCTTGTAATTGTTGATTTACAAAGAGAGGAGTATAAGCGCATATTTAAGCTCAGGTCCAAATTGAGGTTCGGCTTCAAACTCAACTTGTTTCTAAACAAGTTGAATATGACACCAATACTCGGCTCGTTCAAACTCAAATATCACCCCTAGCAGAACAAGGGCACGATCCCCGGAAAGCCATACTGTTGAGCACCGAAACCTAGCTCACAGTCCCACAGTGTCTCCAAGGCACCAATTCAGCCCAACCTTGACAAGGAAATTTCCAAGGCAGAAAGAACCCATTGATCTGTTTGTGCTCTATGAGATGCAATTTTGTGGGTTGTCTCCTTGTTAGCTGGAGAGGCTCCCACCCAAGATCATAGAATCTAATCTAATGCACTCTCATTGGTTAAGAGTAATAAATATGTACATCAACTCAATTTGATCTACTTGTCTTATTCCTCCCCTTGAATCTTTTAGTCTCTACTAAAGAACACCATAGGATATATTACCTGTTTTTAGGTTCGAGTCTATTGACAACCCAGCCAAACGCGCATCTAGAGATGTGTGCGACTGCTCTGGTGTCGGATGATGGCCCTCAGATTGGTTGCCATGAAGAAAGATTGCGTTCATACAGAAAGGAATGAGATTCAGAGTAGCATCAACAGAGGAACAGCAGCAATTAATACCCTCGCCATACCCAGAGAGGAAACTTGAAATTCAGAAAATTTCCTACTTGGGCTACGTCAATTACCAGCCAACAAGCACAGCTATTTCAGTAGAGTAAGGCAACTGCAGATCTCAGGCAAGGAAAAATCAAGCTACAGGCCATTGAAAGAGTCAATGTTCACCCTGTATTCAGATCCTTCGAACAAAGTAATTCGTTGCTCGGATCTAAACATGATGAAATGTGATATACCATCACATTCCAGAGTACCATTTACCAACTATCAGAATAATCACACAGAAATAGTGGCATGTGCCAAGAATTCATGACATATGGCTTAACCATAAATGTTCAAGGAGAATCTAATATGCTGCCTGATCTAATTTAAAACCATTGCACGAAAGCTGGAATCACAGGTTCAGAAATCAATCTGATTAGCATCAAAGGCAAACAGAAATCTGCAGTTACAAAGATAGAATACATGAACAACTAATTTTTATTGCAAGCAAAATAGAAATCAGCTCACATTAATAGACATTATCCATCACAAAATTACCACCAATCAATACTCTCTAGTTTTGCAGTTACAGCATCAGTCTGCCTTAGCTGGGGCTGCTGCTGGGGCTGCTGCCGGAGCTACTTCAGCTCCTCCGCCACCTTTCTTCTCCTTGGGCTTCCCCTTCTGGGGTTTCATGAAGCAGAAACACGAGCAACACGGGCACTGAAACAAGAACTTCATGCCTTGCCACTCCCCAGATCTCAATTTCCCTCAAATGTGAATGCTAAATATGAAAATTTATATCTCAAGACTCAAGCTCTTCTACCTTCCACCTTACTTCACATGTATCTATTTGCTCACTAGTCACTGGTAGGCCATTGGATCCCAATTCAGTCTCTATCTTAGAAATGAATACAAAATAACAAAGTTGCCCTATGAGAGAATGCAGTGGGACAGATTATGTTTGCAACTATGTAGGCCCTCCTTTTGATTTCCTTTGCACCAGACAAAAGAATACCTAGCTGGCAAGCATTAATACAAGTTGTATAAAGATAAATTTCTTTTGCCCCATGGATCAAAAGTCAAAAGTAATAACATAAGCTCACCTTTAGCTTCTCAAAAGGTACAATGAACTATGAAATATCAACAAATTTATTAGTCCAGAAAGATATGCAAATTATCAACATCTTAGTCATCCGATTTCATAACTTGGCACAAGGAATTGTAAGCTTATCCAACCTATGCCCGCATATGGGTTTCTTTCTACTATCTCTTCCCAGCAATCATACAGATCTCACTTAACTATTGCATACTTGAATCGTAGCTCGCATCATAAGAAATATTGTCCCCCACAAGTATCTTTCAAAATGGAGAGATATGTAAGCATTTTTTCACAAGGTACATTATCCTTAAGGAACAAAAATGCATTTATTCAAACAATGAAATCACTACAATACATGATTGTACCTAATAAAGGTTTTGTATATCAACTTACACGTACACAACACCGAGACTTTTACTTTTTTCATATAAGTTGTATACAAAAGGACACAGTGCTTACCTCGTTGCTTTGAAAAGAAATACAGGGTTAAAGTTTAGCTGACTGTTTGGCAGCTGGAGTTTTATGATAGTCATACACTCCGATACCTCTCTTTCTTCCGAGACGGCCAGCATCAACATACTGAACAAGAAGAGGACAGGGGGCGTACTTACTATCACCAAGGCCAGCATGAAGAACTTTCATAATTGACAAACAAACATCCAGTCCAATGAAATCTGCAAGCTCTAGAGGACCCATTGGATGATTTGTCCCCAGTTTCATTCCAGCATCTATGTCCTCCTTTGTTGCCACTCCAGTATAAAGTGTGTGAAATGCTTCATTTATCATCGGCATTAAGATCCTATTTACGATAAATCCAGCATAGTCCTGAGAGCATATGACAGTTTTACCAAACCTGAAGGCATAAATTACCACCAGCTGAGAATCAGTAGTCAGCATCTAACAAAAATAAAGAGTTACATAATGCAGCACAACAAAATATAATATGAATCGGATAAAATAACAAGCACAAGTGCACAGAAAAAAGAAAGGCCAATAACTATATACATAGGAATTCCCTCATCACCATGTGAGCTCATGTGGGAATTCTATCCAGAGATGAGGTTTTACCTAATCCAAATACATAGCATAAAATAATTGATCAACAGGAAGAAGACACCAACTAAGAACAGAACAAACAGATAAAAACCTATACAGCAATAGATGCACTTGACAAATGAGCTCCTAATTATATCATCACATAAATTCTAAAATCCATATCTATAAGGAAAATACTTTGGTTAATCACCTCTCTGCCAAAGCTTTTGTTATCTCAAAAGTTTCATCGGATGTATCAGCGCCTCTTACAATCTCAACTAATTTCATTACAGGAGGAGGATTCATGAAATGCATGCCGATAACCTGAAGAAAATGACAAATAGTCATTAAATTAAATCAAAACTCCACTGTTTAAACTTAATCCACTATCTCCAGTTGATCATCCATAAAAATATTCTATTCCAATCAAGCATAATCTTGTTATACTATAAATTATGAAGAAACCTTGAGAGTTCAAAGAAATATTGATCAGATATGGCATATAAAAAAGTATAAATTCAGCAATGAGCTCATCCAATAAGTAGCAAGAAACTCAATTTTGCCCTGTCCGACTGTCCCTGGTGAGTGGTGACAAGTTTCACTCAAACTCTACCTATAGTTCAAAGTTCAATCAAATTGACAAGCTTCACTCAAACAGACCTGCTTAGGACGATTTGTTGCAGATGCTAATCGCGTGATGGAGATAGAGCTAGTGTTAGAAGCCAAGATAGCGGAATCTTTGGTGATTTTATCTAGAGATACAAAAAGCTTTTTCTTCACATCTTCAGATTCGGCAATGGCTTCAATGACAACATCTGCAGACCTGAAGTCTTCAAGATTTGAAGTGCACTTCAGACGCTTGAGCGCATCATTACCTGCACTCTACATAGAGATGAAGAAACGACATCAACGGTGGAAGCAAGCAAAAGTAAATCCCTAAGCTGGAAATACGATTATCCAATCAAATAGCTACAAATCCACACGCGTAAGCTAAAAAGGCCAAAATCCTCAAGAGTTCGTTCAATTTCTTGATCAATTAAACAAAATACAACGCCATAGGAAGAAAAAACGAGTGGAGAACCTGTGAGAGATGGCGTCTTGAAACTAAGCGGTGAACAGAGGCGGAAATAGACCTAGTAGCTCTGGCGAGGGCGTCGACGTCGGAATCGAGGAGGAATACGTCGAAGCCGTGAACGGCGGCGAGCTGCGCGATGCCGGATCCCATTTGACCGGCGCCAACCACTCCGATCATCTTCACCGTCTCCATCTCTCTCCTGCGGGAACACGTCACCACGTTCTAGTCGTCACCGTAGGATCTTCCAAAGTACAATTGGGAACCGCCTAGAATTACCTCGGGGCGCGTACCATTAGCATTTACCAGTTCAGAACAAACCGGGTCATTTTTGGGCCTGATATGTTTGTAGCCCAGCCCGATATAATCTCTTAAGCCCATTAATATTTTCGGCCTAGCCCAACTAAAATCACTTGGCATAAAATTACAATTACAATATGTATATATTAGTAATTAAATATAGGGCTCGTTTGGTAAAAAAATGTTAGGTAAACGAAAATGGAAACAAATTTTGTTTAGGAAAATATAGGTAGATAAGAGAAAAATGTTACTTTTTGTACGATAAATAAAATAAGAGGGGTAATGACTAATGATTAGAGAAGTATAGAGGATATGGTTACCCCTTATTCAAATAAATGATTAAAATAAGAATGAATAAAACCAATTTTGTATGAAAAAGTTATGAGGAGAGGGTAATGATTAAAATTCTTAACAATGCATCTTAAACTATAAATGGACTACATTCATTTCCTTTCTCTTTACGTTTTCAAAATTTAAACCAAACGAGTCCATAGTGACAAATCGTTCAAAATACGCACACGGTTGTAAGATTTTAGAATAAGTCAATACACATTTTGTAAGATAGTAAGAATCGTACATATGATCAAGCCAAAGTTATAAATATTATAAGATTAATCAGATATAAATCAATTCAAATGTAATTTGTCAAACCGGGATATTTCTGTCTTTTTCCAAACTTCAATTCGTATTAATCTGAGTAATTAAAATCGAGAACTTCGAATCTCCAATAAGATTTAACATAGGATCGTTATGTTCATTATAATCGGCTAATCGGATTGAGATTTTAACAACTATACCCGGTACACATCCGAACATCTTTGATTCCAATAAGGAGGTGATGGCAACTTTTGAGAAAAATAGAAAAGACAAGTAATTGTGGAAGAAAATATAAGAGGAGGAGAATGAAGGCGGGAAAAAAGAGGTGGGTTTGGTGTAAAATCACATGGAAATGGAATGGAACCTAAAAGAAAGATTAAAGATACAAATTGATGAAGGGTAGTTGAAGAAATGAAGAGGTTCAAGTTCAACTATATATCCATAACATAGACCTACTTTGGGGCAGGTTAGGTTGGGTAAGTTACCGAACCAAGGCCCATCAACAAATATTTATTTTTTTAATTAATTTTATAGATATTATTAATATTAATAAAATGTTTATTTTTTTATTTTTTATTTTTTTATCTAAATGATGAATACTAAAACAACAAATATTTATTTTTAAACATATAATAAGTCTGTTTAAAGTATCTCATAAATCACAATTAGGCCGTTTTCACTTGACCCAAAACAAATTCTTATAATATACGGAGTACGGTAACTCCCTAATATTACTCCATTATTTTTCATCATCGTTTAGTTATGTGAGCTTGTAGGATATATTATTAAATTTGCAACTAAAAATGGTGGAAACTTAATTTAACTTTTGTATATGAATTACACACAATAGAATGTAATAGGATACAACAATTGATCTAAAAAGGTTAAGTTGAATAATAATAATAATAATAATAATAATAATAATAATAATAATAATATGATACAGCAATTGCCTTTTTCTTTCTCTTCCTTTGATGAGCAGGATGGGGATGCGATTGCGCTTCTGGGACGGATCCTAGAGTAATTGCCTTTGCAGGCTCATTCTCTTTAGCCTTAAATTCTAGTTCTCGTCTAGCTGCTCATATTTTTATCAGAGTTTGTTTTTCCATTGCTAAGGGGGTTGGCGCGCAGCTTGTTTCTCGGTTGTCCGCTAACTTCTTGTAAACATTCGATTGTTTGATTTCTATACTATTTAGAGTTTATAAAAAAAAATAACAACACAAATAATAATAATAAGGATTTTAGCTTTTGCCTATAAGAAAACAAAATATACTCCCACCATTTATAAACAAGTGTAATTTGACTTTTGAACATGTTTTTTCAAGAAGTTTAAAGAGTATAAAATATTAAATTTTTATAAATAATTTAGTACTTGTTAGTTGTTGGTAATGAGTATTAAACTATATTAATTTATAAATTAAAAAAAAATAGTTTACATGATTTTAAAAAAAAAATAGTTTACATAATTTTTAACTTTTTTAAAAACTTGCCAAAAAGTCAAACAATATTTGATGGAGTATATTTTTAGTAATAATAATAAGATATTAATATGATACGGAGTAATATCGATCATAACTTTATTTTATTGGATCGAGTATTAATTATCCCTCCGTTCATACTAAGTACTCCCTCCGTAGCGAAATAATTGGCCATTTGAGCTTTTCCACACTTTTTAAAGAGCCTAAAATTAAAAAGTGGAAGAGAGAATCTACAATTAAATACAATACGGAGTAATGTTTTTATGGCTGTAATTACACAGTTTTTGTACTCACAAGACCCAAATACTCCCTCTAGTAAGTTGAAGGGATACATAAATGGGAAAGGTAGTTTAAAAGTTTTAACATTTAATACATTAACTTAATTAGAGTACCATTTACCTATACCATGTATTTAAACTTCATCTAAAAATGAAAAGATTCACTAAAAGAGACAAATAATTTGTTACAAGAAAAATGGCTCAAAAGGCTAATTATTTTTTTGATCTTAGTCCAGTTCGATCGACTCAGTCGCTCTACATCTGGATCGGGTACTGTATGGCCCATTTAAGGGGTTGACCCTCCCACTCACAAGCGACTCCATGTTTCCAAGGGAATTCGAACTTCGAACCTCTTGGCATGGGATGTAGCCCCACAACCACTACACCAACTTGTGATTGGTAAAAGGCTAATTATTTAGTTACGAAGGGGATATCTTTCTACAAAATTTCATCTTTTCTTAAAAATAAATTGCTATCTATATCATTATAACTTTCCCTTTTTATTTTATAACTAATAATCTTATAGAGCACTGACTTTATTTGGCAATAAATGACCATTAACTTTTTGATGCGTTTAAAAGCTAACAATTATATAAAATATTAATTTTTTATATATAATTTCATATTTATTATTAAAAAAATGTTTTATATAATGTTTAACTCTTTAAAACATATTGAAAAGTTAACGAAGTACGTATTAGCGAACAAAAATAGTACAATGCTAATTAAAGGACAAATATATCAAAATATCATAATATAGTCGCTCATCAGTTAAAAAACCGAGCCAAATTGAACCAAACCTAAAACCGAATTTTTAGAAAATACAAGCCGAAAACCGAACCTAGCACCTTAAATTCGGTTCGGTTTAGGTTTCGAATCTAAATAAACCTAATTGACAATTAATTAAAAAAAAGGTTTAGTTTAAAAAAATTATATTATAGAAAATTTCTTTAAAATACACAGAATATCAATATCTTATAATATGTTATAACTTTTTTATGAGAATTGGTTCAACCTAAACTAATATTGTACTCCGTATAATATTTGTATTTAATTTAATAAGAGTTATGTTTGAATCAAACTGAACCGAACCTAAAACCAAATTTTTAAAAATTAATTTAATTAGTTTAGTTCGATCTAAAATTTTAATTTGAACCGAATTTTGCACACTTGGAGAGTATGAAAATCAATATTATAATACTAAAAGAGAAGTCGCCTAAACCATGTGGCGACTTCTCCTTTAATGTAGGGTTTTTTAAGTTACATAAATTAATTAAGTTATTTTGTATAAGGAGATTTTCTTTTAATTCTTTATAATACGAATCGGTTGAGATATTCTCGATGATGTCGGATTTTTTAGTTACATAATAATTAATTAACTTATTTTGTATAATCGGATTTTCTTTTAATTCCTTATAATACGAGTCGGTTGGCTTATTCTCGATAATGTAGGATTTTTAGTTACGTAATAATTAATTAAGTTATTTTGTATAATCGGATTTTCTTTCAATTCCTTATAATATGAATTGGTTGAGATATTCTTGATAATGGATCATTTTTTAGTTACGTAAGAATTGATTAAGTTATTTTGTATAATCGAATTTTCTTTTAATTCCTTATAATACGAGTCGGTTGAGATATTCTCGATAATGTAGGATTTTTTAGTTACATAATAATTAATTAAGTTATTTTGTATAATCGGATTTTCTTTTAATTCCTTATAATATGAGTCGGTTGATATATTCTCGATAATGTATGATTTTTTAGTTACGTAATAATTAATTAAGTTATTTTGTATAATCAGATTTTCTTTTAATTCCTTATAATACGAATCGGTTGAGATATTCTCGATATTATGGCAATTTCTTAGTTTAGATATTCATTAGATAAAATTTAAATAAAATTATATTTATTTTTAATATAAATAAATAAATATGAGTTTATCTATTCGGATTTTTACCTGATACTCAACGCTCCAAAATCTAATTATTTACTTTTCTTGTATTGTTTCCTAAAGTTATTCATTTTTTTTTTGTCATTTTATAGGTAGTTGACATTTTTATAATCAATAATGGTGGATTAATGGATTTAATTTCTCCATGTAATTATTTCTATATTAGTGTAGTTCATGAAGAAAATCCATTCCACCACTCTTGATTACTAAGACATCATCTATGCGAAAAAAAATATGAAAAAATATTACCATCATTACATACTTTGATCTATTTGGAAGACTCATTTTTTGTAATTAGCTCAACTGTATCTCAAACGTATTCTTTAGTTTTATTTTTTACATTGCCTTATTTATTTCGTTTCATTATTATTCTAATTAATACTCCCTCTGTCCTAAAATACATTGCCTTTTAGCATTTTGCACAAGTTTTAATAAAACACCTTACTTTTAAAAAAACATCATCATTACACTAACTTTTTCATAAATTTTATTATTTTTTAACACCCACTACACATTTTAACCAATTAAATTATTTTAAAAAGTCAACAACACACAAACCAATACAAATCATTATAACTTTTTACCTAAAAAACCTAAAAGTCCATCTATTGTTGGACAAAAATTTACATCTAAAAACCCATGTATTGTTGGACGGAGGGAGTATTTATTAGCATCATTTTGATACTAATAAAATTTACAAGCTTTACCAATATTTGGATAACGTTATGCTTATATTTGATTCTAATGCTTAAAGTTTATTATTCTTTAGCATATTTATTTATTTTAGTATTCAATTTGTTAGATAATGTTTATTTTTTATTACTTTGTTTGTGATACTTATAATATTTATGTCAAAAATAATGAATGATATTATATAAACATATATTTTAAAACAAAGATCCGTGCAATGCACGGGACACTGAGCTAGTAGATTTGGTAAAGGATAGTCAAACTCCATCAATAATGCAATACTGAATAAGGAAGGTCCGTGAGTTCGGGGGGAGGATGTGACCGGCTAATGGCGGTCACCAAATCTGACCCCTCTTGCATTGACCTCTGACCTGCTCTCGTAGTCACACAAGCCTGCCCTGCCCACTTTGTCATTTGTCAGTTCATACCCATTCCCCACTCTCACCTTCTCATCTGCGCGTCCCCTTACTTACTTTCAACTCAAATCGTCCCCTTACTTACACGGACATACATGCATTAGCAGCTTAGCACACAAACCGAGAAGTTTCATTCTAAAACTAATTAATTGGCAACAAAAAGACGGAAGGAGTAGTCCACCAACTCATATATATACTAAGGTTTGTTATGTTCAACTTTCAATGTGGATCTCTTAGGGTCTCATTCACATCTCTCAACAGCCTCGCTCAAGGATTAATATCGAATTGAACCATTATCGGAATAAACTAGTTCAATTACCACATTGTATACGGTTTTTTAAAATTTAAATAAATTTGATATTAATATCTGTTTAAATAAATTTGATATTCATTTTAACGATTACTTTGTATGGTCTACAGGTTGAAAATCACTAACAGATGAGACCGTTGGAACACATAAATCATTTATATTAAAAATATTGTTCAACTTGTTGCACTGGTCGATTCATTGAGAGATTTCAATCAACAAATATAGTGTTGGAAATTCCAATAATTCAAGCAATTGGAGTTCATGGTTATTGTTGAAAAAAAGATAATTTGAATTTATGACGGTTATTGGTAATTTATTATTAAAAATAATAATGTATTATAATATAATAAATAGTGAATACATATAACTAAATAAATAAATAGTGTAAACAAAATAATCATAAATGTAAACTTCATTTATCCAGCATACGAAACCTGACTCATACATCACAAAATCAAAGCAAATATGACATATTTGGATCCATCGATTCGTGTAAGATCATTGAAAAAAAGGAAACCAAAATTAATCAACAAACACAATTGTTGATAGTATTGCAGGAAAACGAGAAGAGTGCGTGAATGCCGGGCACAACCCATCGATGAATCAAATATTCATCCGGCAGGTTTATAAATCCCAAAATTGTCATATTATGAATAATTTCATGTAAAAATGGTGGTGACGCTGAGGGTGGCTTTACACTTGCTATATATTCAAGGCTTACTCCTACCGTCTTACATCCAACACCTTGCGTTCAAAGCATGAGTGTTTTGTCTACATATACTTAGAACTCAATGTCGGCATGTACTCGAACACAATTAAGCCTATCAAACTTGTATCTAACCCTGCAAGTGTTGCAAATGGCTTAAAGATTTTGGAGTGAAGATGGAGTAATGGTGACATAACCAGAGAGAGGGAGAAAGGAATAGAGAACTAGAGAGATAAACATGAATTCTAATGATAATAAGATAAAATTGTAAAACTGCATCAGTTGACAATCAACTGCACATAAAACCACGTTCTACATTTTTTGAGATACAATCTCTCTCTAAATTCATTTTTCTACCCCATATCTTCTTTTTTGTCTAATTGGATTATTTATCAACTCCAAAATAATAATTCCTTGATTTTTTAGGGACATAAATAAAGGATTATTATTAAAATCTCTTTATTAAAACACGTACAATAATTGTAATGATTTTCTCAATATAATTTTTCTGTGCAACAACTGCACCCACACAAGTAAATCTTATCGGAATGGAAAATGGAAACACAACATCAGTGAACAAAAAATACAAAATGGATATGGGAGTGGCTCAAAGATCAAGAAGTTCATTTGGAAACTCTATCCGGATGGAATCCCAACTAAGACTAGAACAAATAAAGGAATAATGCTATGTGAATTATGCGACCAAAGGGAAGAAATATCAACTCACCTGTTTCATAAACGTGTTGCACTCTCAACCCGATAAGAAAGGTGGACCCGATAATGGAGCAAATCATACAAGATGGAGACACAAGCAACAATAACATTACAAAAAACATCACTAATATCGTTCAAAAACTAAACCAAAGGCAAAAATCGACACCAACAACAACATAGTGGAGTGTTTGAACCAATAGAAATAGGAAGATGATAGATTACATAGGTCTTAATATTGTATAGTGGGCTAAAAGTCCCTTAAGGCCCAATACATTTGTAACCTATATATATGTTATATCAATGAATGGAAACCCTCAAGAAGGACTTTACATCAATTCTACAATCCTACATGGTATCACAACCTTTTCTTCCTCACGGAACCTTAATTTGATCCTCCCCGCCCCACCCCTCATCTTCCGCCGCCGGCGTCGTCCCCTCGCCGCCGATCTCTCTCTCAAATTCGACCTAGACGGTCTCAGCCGCCATCCTCTCCCTTTCTTCCTCGCTCTTGTTGTTCCTCGCAGTCACGGCCCGGATCCGCCATCTCCGAGCCCCTACACCACTCTGTTCGAGCCCAGTTCTCTTCCCCGCTCCCCCGCCTCCGACCGGCGCTGCAGTCCTCGTCTTCGATTGTCGTCGTCAAGCCACTTAGGGGTGTGCGTTACCGGGTATCCGACACGACACGATTAACCGTATCGGATACCCGAAACCGTTTATGACCAATATGCCGAACCGTGCACGAACCGCCACGGACCGGGTATCCGACACGGTAAAGGTATTCGGATCCGTGTCGGATACCCGTGTTATCCGACACGATCCGTTAGGCTCTCCCTCTCTTTTTTGATTCTTTTTTTTCCTGGGCCTTGTCGCTTGGTGGCTGTTGCTGCACCAACCGGTGCTGGTGAGAGGAGGGAGGAGGTGGGATACCGCCGACGTGAGAAAGGAGGCGGCGTTGGTGATCGAGGACCCGAGGTGCGAGGAAGCGAGATCTGAGAGAGAGAGAGAGAGAGAGAGAGAGAGAGAGAGAGAGAGAGAGAGAGAGAGAGAGAGAGAGAGAGAGAGAGAGAGAGAGAGGCGGAGGGAGGAAGCGTCAGCCGTCAGTGGCCGGTGAACGGAGGTTGAAGAGGGAGACGACGTCGGCGGCGAGGGAGGAGGTGGGACACCGCCAGCGTGAGAAAGGAGGCGGCGTTGGTGATCGAGGTGCGAGGAAGCGAGATGTGAGAGAGAGAGAGAGAGAGGCGGAGGGAGGAAGCGTCGGGGGCCGGTGAACGGAGGTTGAAGCGGGAGACCGGGAGGAAGCGTCAGGGGCCGGTGAACGGAGGTTGAAGCGGGAGACGGCGTCGGCGGCAGGGGCTTCGGATCTGAGCGAGGAGGATGGAAGGAGGGAAGATCTGAGCGAGGAGGACTGAAGGAGGAATTGAACAACACTAGCGTCTGGCGGCGAAGAGAAAACGATAATTACGGATTTGAGAATTAGGGATTTAATAGGGAAATAAAAAATAGGGAAATAAAAAACAAAAAAAAGGGGGAGGAAGATATTCGAACCCAGATCTGTTGAATTATAGCCCAATACCTCCGTCCCCTTAAACAAATTGAGCCAGCTGAACACTTTGTTAATTATGGGATCTTTTTTATACAAGTATTATTACCTCCAGATCTAAAAATTAAAAAAAAAAAATTAAACGGTTCGTGTCGGGTATCCGACAAGGCGATTTGCCTGATCCGAACACGAACCGTTTAGAACCGTGTTTTCTCGGTTCGTGTCATTATCGTGTCGTGTTTTTTCGGTTTCGGATTTTTTCGTGTCGTGTTTTCGTGTCTTGTTTTCGGTTTCGGGTTTTTCTGCACACCCCTAAAGCCACTGCAGCCTATCGCCGCCGCTGAGCCCTGTCCGAGCCGCCGCCGATTGGAGCCCTCGCCTTCACCGCTTCCAAACGCCGCCGAGGCCGAACTCCATTGACGCTTCTTCGCAGCTTTCTCAATTTCTTTTATAGAAATTAAAGAAACATCCCTTATGTTTCTCCTAATTACGTTTATGACCCTAAGTTAGTTCCTTATTAAGTTAAGGAGCCAATATAAAAAAAAAATCTCTTATCATGGCTCTCTACGATCACCAACATCACGCCTTCTCTGGATACTCTAGATATCCTACCCTTCAACATGCCGATCCTCAGGCCTCTCTGACATCGCCTGAACCAGGCTATGTTCCGCCAGCTCTGCATCACGACTTCTCCTCTACGCAACCGACATCTTCAGACTCTTCTTGGTACATGGACACTGGTGCCACCTCCCACATGACGAACTCCTCAGGTAACCTCTCATCTATTTCTTTTAAGGGCCTTGCCCACTCTATTATCGTCGGAAATGGTGGTCGTCTTGCTACTTCGGGAATTCGCCACCCCAAATTACAGAACCCAACCCACCCACTACACCTCAACAATGCTCTTATTGCCCCAAAGATTGTCAAAAACCTTATCTCTGTCCGTCGGTTCACTACTGACAACAACGTTTCCCTTACGTTTGATCCCTATGGTTTCTCTGTGAACGATCTTACTACGAGGGTTACTCGCATGAGATGTAACAGCACCGAGGAGCTCTACCCTGTCACACCACCTCCTACGTCCAGTCAGTCGTGTCCGGTCGCCCTCTCGGCATCATCGTCCAGCCTGTGGCATGCACGCCTGGGCCATCCCAGCGCTGCCGTTCTAGATGTCCTCCGTTCCTAGAACCTTGTCACATGTACTAAAGACCCACGCTCTAGTTTTCATTCATTGATATAACATTTATATAGGTTACAAAGGTATTGGGCCTTAATGGGTTTTTAGCCCACTATACAATATTAAGACCTATGTAATCTATCAAACCCCCGCAGTCGAAACGGGAGGGGTCCGTACAGTGAGACTGGAACGAAAATTAATGAACAACTGTCTAGGTAAACCCTTGGTGAATATATCAGCATACTGATAAGAGGACGGGACATGTAGAATGCGGACATGTCCAATGGCAACCTTGTCTCTGACGAAGTGGAGATCAAGCTCAATGTGCTTCGTGCGTTGATGTTGGACTGGGTTGCTAGCCAGTTAGACGGCGGAGACGTTGTCAGTGTAGACCAGAGTGGCCTTCTGCAAGGGGAATCGTAGCTCAAGCAGGAGATTGCGGAGCCAAGAGCACTCGGAGACAACGTTGGCAACACCCCTGTATTCGGCTTCAGCGTTGGAGCGAGACATGATAGATTGCATAGGTCTTAATATTGTATAGTGGGCTAAAAGCCCATTAAGGCCCAATACCTTTGTAACCTATATATATGTTATATCAATGAATGGAAACCCTCAAGGAGAACTTTACATCAATTCTACAATCCTACAAGATGGAGACACAAGCAACAATAACATTACAAAAAAACATCACTAATATCGTTCAAAAACTAAACCAAAGGCAAAAATCGACACCGACAACAACATAGTAGAGTGTTTGAACCAATAGAAATAGGAAGATCTTCGATCAAAGGAACTTTACAACAATACAAAACTTGGAATTGTTCATGAAACAAACTATAGAGAATTAGGAAAAGACCACTAGCATTGAAAAGAAAAAACACACTAGCCCAAATAGCAGAACACCTCAATGGAAAAAAAAACTGAGATGGGAAAAACCACCAATAGAAACGTTCAAAATTAATTTTGATGCCAGCCACGAGGATCTTGGCCTTTTCTCTGCCGGTTTCATCATTCGTGACCATTTAGGAGACCTTGTTGCAACGGGGTGAGCTCAACTAATTGGCTTGAAGAGTGTTCTGGTTGCAGAGGTTTTAGCACTCAATCTTGGTCATCGGAAGGCCGCCAAGGAGCTGGGCCTGTCGCGTACTGTTCAAGGGAGACAACCTGACGTTGATCAATGCACTCAAAGGTTGTTAATCATGTCAATGAGAGAATGAAATACTCATCATCAACATTCGCCTTTATATGCAACAATTCGAGGTGGTAGGAATCTCGCATGTCTTCTAAAGTCAACAAGTATGCAGATCGCATTGCATGCCTTTTTTAAACTGTGATTACATTGGAACCGCTCCAGGATAGAGATATCAATATTTACGTCTGAAAGGATGTCATTTGATGGTGGTCCAGGAGGGACTAACCACATCAAAAACTTTACATGTATAAAAAAAATATCAAATCTCTTATCATAAAATTTTTTTAGCTTCACCCACTTCATCTTGTCAAATTCCATATTGGGTCTTATTGAGTAGACATTGTGTCATTATCGGATTATGTAGGTTTAGGGGCTAAATCATTGCTGGATTGTGTTGAAAATTGTAATTTAAGATGAGTACTCAATTTTTCAACTTGTTTAGGGCAAATTTTGTAAGTAATCTATTTATACGGCCAACTTTTCTAATGTAAATTTCTTGTTATGAAATATGAGACTTTAACAGGGTCTATGTCGAAATAATACAACAAATTAACTATAAGACGAGAGATATTTAGAGATATCAAACTCATGTGACCTAATCTTTTTAGATTTATTATCCTGAAAACTGGAAAACAAAAACTTTAACATAGGTAGGATTTGATTTAGTTATAAATCACTCACAAGATTCTTATCATGTTCTTATCAGTTATCATATATGACATGAGACAGAGTTGTTATATATAATGACAATCATATCTTATCGAACACCACATTAACTTCATAGAAGACATACGTACACTGAGGTGATACAAACGAATGAACGATCACATAAAAACTTGAATATCAGACATGATCATCTCTGCTTCTTACAAACACTTTTAAGACTTCATTGATCATCTCTGCTTCTTAAAGGAATATGCTTGGAGTCGTTGGAGACATTTTTGAAATCATTTTAAGATTAAGGGCCCGTTTGGTTCAAGTTAGGGAAAGGAAAGTGATTCATTACCTTTATGGGAATGGAAAGGAAAGGATTAGTGTTTGATTGTCTTTTTGTTTGGTTGACTTAGAAGATGAATCATTGAATTCCCTATTGCCTTTGTAAATGTTTGGTTTAATTGATTTAGGAAAGAGACTAGTGTAATACCCGTGCCTTGAAGGCACGGGATCTTCATGCATTTTAATTTGAACATCATTTTATATATCTATATAATACTATATTAATATATACGTGTTTACAACAAAAATATGTATAAAGGGTTTTTTTATAATTTATAAATTAGTTGGAAAGAGATACGATACAAATTTTTAAAATGATTTAATAAGGTAAAGTAGTAGTAATACTCAAACACATCACCTAATATAATTTGAAATAAATATATAATTATTATCATTAGCATAGATCTAAAAAGTAAAATATAAGCTCCCGTACAAATATTAAAAAAATCATAACCACATGATTGCGTGAATAATTTTGAAGTTATGTAGATGTACATAACTTATTCATTATTTTCGTGAGAAAGATGGTTAGAAAGAGAGAGAAATAAATAGTGAAAATAAAGGTAAGATGGTAAAAAAAAAATCCTTAGAAAAGTGATCTAAGAAGCCTCATCCAAGATGTAAAATAAAAATAAGCATTAGTAATGCTTATGAGTCTTAAAATATTATTTATTTTTCGATAGTCATTTAAGATGTCTAAAATAATTAAATTATAAAAAAAAAATACTTTTTTGGCTCTAATTGATTTTTATAATTCATTTTTTAAATCGAATATTTACAAATTGATTATTACATGTTCGTTGTATGTAGACATTGTGGGGAATATTGCAATCGGTTAAATATGATAAATCAACAATTTCAATATCAAGAATAAAATCAGCCAAGACTTGACGAATATTCAATGTACGTAGACGATTAAAATAGATCACAAATTGACATACAACATATCAAATTAAATAATATTTTAGTATAAAAACTAGTGTAATACCCGTGCCTTGAAGGCACGGGATTTTGATTCATTTCAAAATGAATATCTTTCTATATATTTATATATAATACTATATCGAACACCACATTAACTTCATAGAAGACATACGTACACTGAGGTGATACAAACGAATGAACGATCACATAAAAACTTGAATATCAGACATGATCATCTCTGCTTCTTACGAACACTTTTAAGACTTCATTGATCATCTCTGCTTCTTAAAGGAATATGCTTGGAGTCGTTGGAGACATTTTTGAAATCATTTTAAGATTAAGGGCCCGTTTGGTTCAAGTTAGGGAAAGGAAAGGGATTCATTACCTTTATGGGAAGGGAAAGGAAAGGATTAGTGTTTGATTGTCTTTTTGTTTGGTTGACTTAGAAGATGAATCATTGAATTCCCTATTGCCTTTGTAAATGTTTGGTTTAATTGATTTAGGAAAGAGATATGTTTAATTATCTCATAAATCCTTATGTTTGTCATTTTTAATTTGTAACAAGTAATGATCATCAAAACTAATTTGAAGATCTATAAAAGCTCAGTTTTGATTTTTTTTTTTTGCTATAAATTAGAATTGAAATCATTCCGGATTTTTTCAGAATTGCTGCAAAACAAAAATATAACACCCTATAAATTCAATGGCGCACCACAAAAAGAAGTTTGACAATTTCCTACAAAAGTTAAGACAATTTCTAAAAAAACAAGTTAACAGAAGTTAAGAAAAGTTAAGACAATACACACCAGAAGTTAAGACAATACACACCAAAAGCTAACAGAAGTTAACAAAAGTTAAGACAATACACACCAGAAGTTGACAGAAGTTAAGACAATATACACCAGAAGTTAAAAAAAGTTTAGACAACGCAAACCAGAAGTTTTGATCATTACACATGAACAAAAAACACCAAGCGTTATGTACATTGCCCCCACTACATAGCAAAAAACCTATAAAAACATATAGAATTACCCATGAAAACATATCCATCCCAATCCACATTTCCTCCATGATTAAACACACCCACCTTCAATTTCTCCCTCTTTCTCTATACAACAATGGACTTTGACCTTTGAGCTTGGCATGAAGGATAATATGGTAATATATGAGCAGCTAATAGTACATTGTTGTACAGAGATTTTAACTAATTACCAAGTTACAACCTTTGAGGTACTCCAATGTTGATGCACTGAGAGGAGCTCTGTGGGGAATGCCCTTTCTCCTCTTGGAAGCCCTAAAGTTAACAGCGGCCTGGGGCGTGGACGGGCGGAAGCTCCGAGGCTTGTGCTTCAGCTGATTCTTCTCATGGCAGCTGTTTGCTGCTGCTGTTGTACGAATCCTTGGATTCAGCTGATGCAGAATGCAGGCTCCTCTTGGGCTTCATCCAAAAATCCTACGATGTCCCGGTGATCTACGAAAGATATTCAACAATGATTCAGCAATGATCAGATGAAAACTGAGAGACCCCAACTCAAGAAACACAATTCAGATTTTGCACTTAACAAGTACTTGGGCAGTGAAAACCAAGTTTTTACATTTCACACTCCAAGAAGAGAATCAAAACAAATCTGAACAACTGAATATACAAACCCATATCACATCTTGACTTCTTCAACCCAAGAAGCCAAAATTTTGAAAAAAATCAAACCAAGAGAACCCATAAAGAAAAAGGATCAATTCACATTGTATCTTACTTGCAATCATCAAGAATTAATCTAACAAGTGATTGGCCACTGAAGACCAAGTTCTTACATTTTACATCAAAATTTTAAAGCAAAAAAGAAAAGGAAACAAATAATCTACTGTTGCATTTTTTAATCAATTCAATTACCAAATTAAGAGTGAATCAAATCGTTTATATAGTCAAAGCAATGACAATCAAATCTACCATCTAAAGTAAGATGTAGATGATGGATTTGCATATAGTATTTTTTTTAATAAAAATTAATGTTACTGTAATTTATACTACATCGTATTTCTAACGGAGTTAAATGAATTGACAAGCATCGCTATTTCATTTTTGGGACTTTTAAAACTTGTGAATAGTTTTGATGAAAAGGGGAAAAAATTCATTGATGGATATCTGAAAATGACATACTTTGAGTTGAGTTGTCATTAAACCTATCAACGACGTGAGCTTAAGTAGTTGCTTATCCTTTTTTGAGCAAACAAGTTACAGTACTGTACTCCGTATTAAGTTATATCCAACCGTTTGCAGGTAATACACTATTCAAAACGAAGTCAAAGATGAAACTCTCAGAAATAAAGCTGTTGCAGTTTGGAATTAGGATATCACATTTTACACTTGTAATGCACCATAAGAAAATGTCAGTTCATTGCCTACTCAATTTTGGCTACTCCGTATGCACACAAAGTTGTGATTATATCTCGACTATCTCTCCCAACAACTCAAAGAATCTCCTCCTACTTACCTACCTCTAATCTAGCAACTCATACTACCTCTAATCTCCTCCTACTTACCTACCTCTGAATTGCTATTTCACAATGATTCTGAAATAGCAATTCAGAATAATAGCTCAACTGTACAGTGTGGATCAAATGCATAAATGCGGGAAGATCAACTAACCGAAATAGAAATTCAGAAACAGCAATTCAAAAACAAGATCAGACATATACTTGTGCAGACTAACCAAAATAGTCTACTCAATTGCATTTCAACAACAACAACAACAACAACAAAAACAGGACTTATGAGCCAAATGAAACCAGCAATTCAGAAACAGAACCATACATATACTTTACTATGACCTAATATACTTTACTGCAGTCAAGCCAATTGAAACCACAAACATATATACTTTACTGTTGAAAGCGAACAACAAAACAGAGAGAGGGAGAGTACCTTGAAGACTGGAGAGCAAAAGGATGTTGATAATCAGCAGTACAACCGAATTAGAGTTTAGACGCCTCCAAAACCTAAAAAGCACAACCAAATTAGGGCTAAATTTTGACATTCGAAAAGAGATACGAAATCAAGGCTAAGACTCCAAAACCTAAAAGCACAACCGAGCCAGTGAATCTTCGATCACCAGTGCCCAAGTGGTTCAGAAACTCTCGTTTTTTCCTGCAGATTCGAGTATATGTGCCCAAGTGGTTCAGATTCGAAGGGAATCACAAGGAAATAGATTTGAAAGGAAAATAGAAGGAAAAACACAAGGAAACAGGTTCCCCTCAGATCAAAGGTAGAAATTGCATCAATTGAAGGCGAAATTGCGAAGCTAGGTTAAGGACTCACCGATTGAAGACTGACGACCGACGACCGACACCAAGGTCCGGAGGAGGAGCGATACAGAGATCGGAGGGACGCGGTGGTGCAGTCGATGAACGACGCCTAGGTGCAATCGACGGGGAGGAGTTTTCGGTCGGCGATCCCGTCGATGGGGAGAGCGACTGAGTGAGACGGCAAGCAAAACCCCAAAAAATCGAGGGCAACAAACTGGGCCGAAGTGTTTGAGGCCTATAACACTTTCTTACCTTTGAGGACCTCAAACAAACATTTTTTTTTGGGCCTAACACTAATAAAGTGTTTGTTGGACTTTTTTTTAATGAACCAAACGAGCCCTAAGACTCCATCATATACATAACAATACATATCAAGCTTGTAAAATGGGGAATACAGCGTAATATATAATGATACTTGCTCAAAAACTTTTTTTTTTTTTATAAAGTAAGAATTTGAGATTAGACAAACCTCATTATCGATAGGCAAACGGAAAATCGTCAAACATAAAATAAAAACCAGAAAAAGGCATATGATATTTATTAATTATAGATCATTTATTATCCATCTAAATTTACATGATACTAGTGGACGTTCTTTCCTTTTTAAAACATTTTATACTATATATTCCATATAAATAATAATTTATATTACTCGCATTAATTTATAGTTTCAATCTTATAATTTTAAAGATTTATTTCATCGGTAACTTTATCTTACTCAGCTAACTTACATTACTCAACTGATACTATATATTCCATATAAATAATAATTTATTTTCTCCTTCGATTTACATTACTCAATTGATTATTCATATGAGTTACTTAAAATTTTATTTTTAGTTAGTTTTTATTATATGGTTTTACTTATTCAAACTAAATTTTAATTTTATTTCATTTAATAATATAAAAAAAGAAAAAGCTTACTTTTAATTCACTAATGAATGGGTAATAAATGACCAAAAAACTTACTATTCACTGCATACAGGGGTATTTGGATTCCCAATTTCCCATGTATTCAATTTATAATGGGGTATTTTTGTAAGTTTATATTTACACCATGGGAAGAGCTTTTTTGTTTGAGGCCACCCGATGAAACCTGTTGAAACCTAATGCCAAACACACGCTAAATTGTAGTAATATTTTCAAAGAATTTATTTATTTTGGTTTAATACTATTCATTGCGGTGGTTCAACACTATTTAACATAATTATTATTATAATATATTTTTCTAATTAATGCATATATGTATACATAAATACATTATAAATATAATATAATGAGAATCCAAACACCCCGAAATCCATGGGCTAAACTCCCATGTCAATGTTCAGAAAGGTGCAAAGAAAGTCTGAAACATATGCATATTCAGTTAAATAACTAGAATGAAACATGTGACTCTTGGCCATTGCATCAGCTGCTTAAACACCCCGAAATCTATTAATTATAGTTTGAATTCCATCCCTAATTAATGTTGGCAGCGTTGTTTAGTGTGATGCCGTGATGGTATTATTTTTATAAGTTTGTATCTGAGAGGTTTGAGACAAACCATACATAAAATAAGCATATAAATTGTTTTAAAAAAAATATCTATTAAAAGTTTAAAACTAAGATTTTTAAATTCCAAAACTATACTCCGTATAATATAGGGCCTTGACTCTACAACAATATTCCAGCCGCTCCAAGACTAACTTAGAAAGGTTTTTGGTTATGCGAGGGACAACAAGGACATCAGTGAGTTTTAATGGAGAAGTAGCATGCTTAGCAGGTAAAATCGAATGCCCAATATGAGTAACAGGAAGAGACATATCATTGCCGACAACAAGACCATCAGAACCCTCATAGCCGGACTGAATATTCAGATTGATGAGGCCGGCGGTGACATGGTTGGTAGCGCCAGAATCGACAACCCAGGGGTTGACTGATACAGTTGAGCGCCTCATGTCCAAGCTTGCCACACAATTGACAGAGCGGAGGTGAGGAGTTCGCCTGACGCTAATCAGAGGAGCGCTGATCGGAGCGAAGCGCTGATCATCAGGCGGCTGCTGGAAAGACGGGCGGTTGCCGGGGGAGCGGCCACGACCACGACCACACCCTCGAGTGGAGGCGACGTTGGCCGACGGCTGGCCGGATTCAGCGATGGCAGTGGTGTCGGCTTCAAGGCTGTGTCCTGAAGCAAGAACCCCAACAGATCATCAGTAGTCATGGGATCGGTGCGAAGAGCCATAGCAGAGCGGAACGAGGCATATTGAGAGCCAAGACCAAGGAGGATGTAGGAGATGAGATCGTCGTCGGAGACCTCGTGAAGACAAGCTGCCAATTGATCAGCAATAGCCCTCTTTTTCTCAACATAGTCAAGAACGGAGAGCGACCCTTTGGTTAGGGTTTGAAGCTGATGGCGGAGATGCATCTGTTGAAACTGATGGCGGAGATGCATCTGACGAGCCCGGGTCTGAGCATGGAAGATGCGCTCAAGACTGCCCCAAGCCTCGGCAGTGGTGATGGCTCGGGCAACATGGGCAAGTATAGGCGTGGTGAGAGTGGACCGAATCCATAACAGAACGAGACGGTCCTTGCGAACCCAAGCCTGATAGAGGGGATTGGGCATGCGAGGGAGCGGCTGGGACGAGCCGGAGAGAGCAGAGAGAGCCGCTTCTGGAGTAAGCGGCGCGCCGGCGGACAGCAGAGCAGTTGGATCGACGATGGTGGCCGGCGGCGGGTTTGTGGCGGTGGTGAGGAAAGAGTCCAAGTCGAATGCTTCAAGAGCGGAACAGACAGTATTTCGCCAAAGGGGATAATTGGAGCGATCCAAACGAATCGCAAAATTGGGAAGATGAAAGTTGGGAGACGAGCCATCGGAGGAGGCAGAGAAAAGAATTTGAGTGGGAGAGGTGGGTTGGGAAGCCATTGATGAGGATCGATGGAATTAGGCTGATACCATGTAAAAGTATTAACTTTGGAGGAAAAGATGATTGATTGTATTGATAGACGAATACATTTATAGATACAAGATTAGAGATTCCTTGGAGAATAAGTCTAGGAAATTCTTAGGAAACCAAATCATATCAAATCCATTTTTGGATAGATATGTCTACAATATAATATATACAGAATAACACACAACAATCCCAATCCACCAAAATAGAGTGAAAGTGATTTTTCTTCAAATCATTTTCCCCCTTAGACAAAGCTAGATAATTAATTCATCTAACACCATATAAATTCGAGATTTTGCATTCATTCTCTAGAAATTTCTTGCATTATTTCTATAATCCTATTCCTCTTCGTCCTAATAAAAAATTATCTCATTCCTCATTTATACGAATATCATTTTATCAGTCTTAGACTCTTAGTTTATCCGTGTGTTCTTCTTCATTAGTCGTTAGTAGCATTTTTCTCTTTGTTATGACCTATCTTTCGTCATTACGGCCTCTTAATTCATCATTCAGCCTATCACACAATATTTCAAATCTCCTTTTTTAAAATACTACAAACAATTTAATATTATATAGGTTGTAATATAGACTTAGATTTTAAAGTTATCCTTTCTCTAACTTGAACTCAAAACCTTTTTGTTTGTTTGGATTAAAGAAGGATAATCTATTTAATTTTAAGGAATAATACAAAATCACCATATTTTATGCTAAATGTATGATGAAGACAAAATGAGGGGTTTGACAATGTGGATTCAGATTTGTGGAACTGTGACAATCGATCAACCAAAACCAAAATCAACACCTAAACCAAACCAATAAAAGAAAGAAAATTTAGGGGAAAAGACAAAAGCTTTTATAAGCACCAAAGTCAGCTTTGGTGTCACCATTTCTCGGTCACATTTCAACACAAACCCCACTGTCTTTCAAACCCGTAGAAATCAAAATACGGCCTCGCACTGTGTAAAAACAAAATTCCATAGAAATTTAAAAAATCACACTGCCATTATTTAATAATGGACACACACCACAACCCCCTCGTTTTCAATGTCCACTTTTACTCTTTCCTTTTCAGACATGCTCTTCTTCTTCTTCTTCCCTTTTGATTTCTAAAGACCACCTCTTTTTTTTTTTTTTTTTTTCCCCCTCTTGTGGGTGGATTCACTCCATACTTAATTTGTCCTTTGCCCTCTCTTTTAAGCCTGTGATTTAACGAATCCCTTTGTGGGTAAGTTTCAATCCGAATGAAAAAGTAGGTAAAGTGAAGAGAACGCCCCCGTTTTCTTCGTCTGCAAGTGAGATTGGCACTGGCATTGGAAGCTGTTTGTCGAAGGGGCCATTGGATGAGGTAATTTGTTGCATTTATTGTTTATTCGGCTCTGCTTTGGAGTAAAATCCACGGAATTTTCTTTGGATCTCGTGAGTGTGTGTGAGTTTGTGGGTTTTGGGTCATACCCTTGCTTCAATTGCAAGCTGTTATCAGTTGGGGTTTTTCTGGGATGATGTAATTTCTCATTTGGGGATGTGGGTATTTGAAATCTCTCCAAATTTGTTATTAATTTGTTGACATGTGAGTATTAAATCTTTGGTCTAAAATCTCACAGGGGTAATGAAAAAAAGTTGATGGATTGCAGCTTCCTATATGGTGGTGTCTGAGTTGGTCCGTGACGCTCCCCTCCTTTGGGTTTGTTTCTCTCCCATGTGGCTGTGTTAGAGCCACAACAGATATCAGATACATTGGGGGAGTGTTTGATGGTTCATGATTTGAGGCATTGGGATTTGATCAATTACTTGTTTTGGGGATTGGAAGCATGATTGCTTTAATTGCTTGATTTCTTTTCCCTTCACTTGCAAGTTGCTGTCTAGTTGGGTCAAAGTAGGGTGGTTGCAAAGATCTTAATTTCATGGCATGTGGGGCTTGCTAGTTCCTTTCAATCTGGTTGCTTCTCACTTCTGAAAGGTGAGCTGCTGCCTTTTAATGTACTGGACCTAGTTCTTATGCTGCAGCTGTGCTTTGTTGGATAAAACTTCAAAAAAAATCACAAAGATTGGTGTTAGTGAGACTCCTAATGGCTCTTATTCTCAAAAGGGGGTTTTGGGTTTGCTTTATTTGTTCATTGATGGTGGTGGGTATTCAACAAGCCCTAGGCTTGACCTGTGATCCTAGTGATTTGTCAGCACTGAAGCAATTTGCTGGGAATCTGGAAAATGGGTCATTCATTGCAAATTGGGGAGATGTCTCAAATTGCTGTCAGTGGGAAGGTGTTTTGTGTGTGGGTGGAAATGGTGGGTCTCATGGTGCTAGAGTGGTTGAGTTGAGGCTGCAAAAAAAGGGCCTTAAAGGATCGATTTCGCCCTCCCTTGGTCAGCTGGACCAGCTGAAGGTGCTTGATCTTTCAAGTAACCATCTTGATGGCGAGTTGCCGGAAGAGTTTGCAAAGTTACAGCGACTGGTTTCTCTTGATCTGAGCAATAACTCCTTCTCTGGGTCCATAGCGAAGGCATTTGCTGGTTTGAATGAGATTCAGTCACTCAACATCTCCATCAACTTGTTCAATGGCACACTCCTTGATTTTGAGGCATTCCCTGCCATGGATGTTTTCAACATAAGCAACAACGAATTCAGTGGGCAACTGAATTCTGATATCTGCAAAGCTAGTAAAATTCAGGTCATCGATGTATCGATGAACCGTTTGACTGGTGATCTTCAGAGCTTGGTCAGTTGCAACTCGTCTCTCCAGCAACTGCATGTTGATTACAATTCCCTATCAGGCCAGATTCCGACTTTTATCTATTCCATGGCTTCCCTGGAGCAGCTGACAATATGTGGAAACAACTTCACTGGCAATTTAAGCGAGGACATCAGTAAGCTTTCTGGCCTTACAGTCTTGAATGTTGCTAGCAATAAACTTTCTGGTCATCTTCCAAATGTATTTGACAACCTCACACTTCTGGAGCATTTATCTGCACATTCAAACTCTTTGTCCGGACCTTTGCCTTCTAGCCTTTCCCAGTGCAAACTGCTTCAGGTCCTTGATCTAAGAAACAATTCTTTCACCGGTCCTATTGGCATCAATTTTTCTGGGCTACCCAGTCTCAGCATACTTGATCTCGCATCTAATCATCTGAATGGAACCCTTCCTAGTTCCCTCTCTAGCTGCCAAAGTCTGAAAATTTTGAGCCTCGCCAAGAATAAGTTAAGCGGAGAGGTTCCCGAAACTTTCAGGGAGCTTACTTCTCTTTCATTTGTTTCTTTGTCAAACAACAGCCTTGTGAATTTATCCTCAGCATTAGTTACCCTGCAGCATTGCAAAAACCTTACCACTCTCATCCTCACCATCAACAAGGGCTTTCACGGTGAAAACATTCCAGTTCAT
Organism: Persicaria tinctoria; assembly: GCA_037127255.1. Taxonomy (NCBI): domain Eukaryota; kingdom Viridiplantae; phylum Streptophyta; class Magnoliopsida; order Caryophyllales; family Polygonaceae; genus Persicaria; species Persicaria tinctoria. The sequence goes on from JBANSL010000010.1 coordinate 5,999,332, forward strand.
CCGATAAGCTTTCAGAATCTGGTGGTTTTAGCACTTGGGTACTGTGGTCTTGTTGGCCAAATACCCGATTGGTTGGTGAATTGCAGGAAGCTACAGGTCCTTGATCTTTCATGGAATAATTTGGATGGCAGCATTCCGCCCTGGATTGGTAAAATGGATCGGTTGTTTTACTTGGATGTCTCAAACAATTCACTGACCGGAGAAATTCCTTTGAGTTTGTCGCAGCTCAAGAGCCTGACATCCGTAAATGGAACAACCTTGGATCCTTCTGCATCTTATGGCATTCCACTTTATGTGAAGAGGAACCATAGTGCAAGTGCTCTACAATACAACCAGCCATCGAGTTTTCCTCCCTCAATATTATTGAGCTACAATAGAATCAATGGCACAATTCCATCTGGTATTGGAAGCCTGAAGCAACTCCTTGTGCTTGAAGTGAGAAAGAACAACATCACAGGAACCATCCCTGACTCCATTTCAAATATTAGTAACCTTGAAGTCTTGGATTTGTCATACAACAATCTAACTGGGTCGATACCTCCGTCTTTTGTCAAGCTCAATTTCCTTGCAAAATTCAGTGTGGCATATAATCAGCTGCAAGGGCAGATTCCATCAACAGGGCAGTTTCTGAGCTTTACCAGTTTAAGCTATGAAGGAAACCCTGGTCTTTGTGGGATGCCCGTGCTTTCTAAATGTGATGCCGTCAACAGACCTGTTGTATCATCCCGCTCATCTAGATTTGGCAAAAGCACTATTGTTGGAATAACCATCAGTGTAGGAGTTGGCATTGCGTTGCTATTGGCTGCTATTTTGCTCAAATTATCAGCAAGGAACACAGAAGTTTCTACCGAGTATTTGGGAGATGAAGAGTATGGCGCTCCCAGAAGGTCTGAAGGGTTCGGATCTTCGAAGCTGGTTCTTTTCCATTATTCAGATTGCAAGGACCTCAATGCAGGAGATCTGTTGAAATCAACAAATAACTTCAACCAAGCAAATATCATTGGCTGTGGAGGGTTCGGTCTGGTCTACAAAGCCACTCTTCCCAACGGCATGAAAGTTGCTGTCAAGAGACTGTCAGGGGATTGTGGCCAGATGGAGCGTGAATTCCGCGCAGAAGTGGAAGCCTTATCAAGGGCTCAACATAAGAATCTTGTATCCCTGCAAGGCTACTGCCAGCTTGGCAATGACAGGTTGCTGATATACTCTTTCATGGAGAATGGTAGCCTCGATTACTGGCTGCACGAGAGCATTGATGGGAGCTCGGTTCTCAGCTGGAGTAGAAGACTAAAGATAGCTCAAGGATCTGGTTACGGCCTGGCTTACTTGCATCGGGTTTGCGTGCCAAGTATAGTACACCGGGACATAAAATCGAGCAACATTCTCCTGGATGAGAAATTTGAGGCTCATTTGGCAGATTTCGGTCTCTCAAGGCTGCTCCGACCATACGACACTCATGTCACCACCGACTTGGTCGGAACCCTGGGCTACATACCTCCTGAATACAGCCAGACGCTAACCGCTACCTTCAAGGGGGACGTCTACAGCTTCGGCGTTGTGCTCCTCGAGCTTCTCACTGGCCGAAGACCCGTCGAAGTATGCAAAGGGAAAAACTGCAGGGATCTGGTGTCCTGGGTGTTTCAGATGAAGGCTGAGCATAAGGAAGAGCTGGTGATAGATACCTCAATCTGGGAGAGAGACACTGAGAAGCAGATTTTAGAGGTACTTAACATTGCCTGTAAATGCTTAAATCAGGACCCAAGACAAAGGCCTTCTATAGATCAAGTTGTTTTATTGCTTGATAATGTTAGTGTTGTCTGATGAGCTTTTCATCAGAATCAGATACATATATGGATTTTTCTTTGAGGCATAGAATTTTGATTCCTTTTTCTTGTAAAGCTAGGTTTGGTTGGGATGGATGTAGCTCTCTGAGTTTAATCTCAAAACTCCACCTTATAATGACAAAATTTGTATACTTAAACCCTGTTGCCTACTTCTGTTTTTCTTTGTATCAAGTTCTCAAGTGAAGCAAAACCATGAAACTTGTATGTAGCTCTTTTAGACAGTAATTGCAAGAGAGGGCAATGTAGAATTGAGTTTGCATGGTTAGGGGAATGTCATTTCAAGTCCAATCTGAACCAAACAGGTTGACAATGTCTTATTCAGCACAGTATTGATTCCCTCTGTTGGAATGGGAAGCAGGTGAGAAAAAGAGATTCCATGTCTGTCAAAGAGGGTTGGAGACAAAAAGATTGACCTTTCTGAATTGTAAAAACCAACTGCCCAGAAATCCAATCCAATGGCTTTTCCAATTTAAAGCTGGGGACTGTTTGTTCAGATGTCAAAGTTTTTGGTATGAATACATCTAATCTGTGAAAAACTTCAATCAGCTTTTGCAACTCGTGGTTGATAATTGCATCCAAATTTATCCGGTAATAAAAGTCTTTTTCCGCTTCTCAAAAATACTCTTTTTTTATGAGCTTCTCAAAAATACTCTGTAACTATATAAAAGAAGTTTTTCCCCTTAATACTAACTCTATAGTTAATTACTTCTAAAAATTTACCATGTCAAATAATATCAAAAGTTTTTTTTATATAGAAAAAGTAATACTATCTCTTCTCTCTATTAGGAAGCCAGCATAGAAAATGATCATATTAACTTCACCATTTGCATTTATTTAACTTCACCATTTGCATGAACATCATCTCTCTTTATTAGAAAGTCAATATCGTAAATTTTAAAAATTAATAGAAATAAAAAGTTTGATTGTAAATATATGTGATACAGTGTTAAAGGTGGAAGTTGGAAAAAAAAAAGTTCGAGACAAGCCACTTTGATTATTCTAATTAAGCTTGATGAAGTCCTCATCATAGTTAAGGAAATGACATATCATATGAATGATGAATTCCTCAACATTGTTAAGGAAATGAAAGATCAGATCTAGGATGAAAACATTGTTAATTAAGAAAATCAAAGATCAGATGCAAAATTTTATTCAATTGTACTCCACACCTTGAGCTAACTTGACGAGGTCATTGGGTTAAACTACAATAACTTCATCCCGCATCGATTATACGAGAGATGTTCGGAGTGATTTATAAATAGTTTCAATTTATAAGAGATTCAAATCATACATTTGTCATAAGAACTACGTATATGAGTGTAGATGTTCGGGGGCAATAAGTTTTCTTTTACAAGTGTAGATGTAGAAAAACATATGGGTGTTGAAGTGAGTGTGGACACCTTTCTTTTACAAGTGTAGATGTAGAAAAACATTTTCCGAAAAATGTGCCTTAGGGCTTTAGGGGGATGGCATTTGCTCTTTAGATAGTGATTGACGGAAATCATCTACATGCAACCTCACCGACCACAACAGTACACCCACACACACTACTTCAAGTTTCACCTACTAATTAAATCTTTTGAAAATTCACAAAAGTAATATGCTTTAAAGTGGGAGAGAGATTCTTCAACATTTTCATTAGAAGCTAAATTTCAATCTAGGATTCCAAATGTTAGGAACATTACACAGTTTCATCAGAACCAAAATCCCAATCTGGGATTACAAATGATAGGAACATTACAGACCTCTTCTATACATTTCATTCCACCTAGCAATCCCAAATGATAGGAACATTACATACCTCTTCTATACATTTCATTCCACCTAGCTAGTGGTAAGAATTGGAGTTCAACTCCTCCAGTTGACATTTCACCTCCTTGAGCATTTCATTATGCCTAAACATATGGTCTTTCATGCCCTGCACAATGTTCAGGGCTTCATCTATCTTACAGCAATACGAATCTCTTGGCCCTGAGCATTTCTTCCAATTGTCCCCTTCAAGCTTGAACCCTAGAGTTTTCAAGGTAGCACTGTTGAAGTCTGCAGCACAAGTCTTTGAATTTAAATCAATGTACTCCCCCTTCTCAGTCAAGATGTTTTTCACAACCATAGGATAGGGGAGGCCCTTGTTTTTCACACTCACTTCAGCACAAGTCTTTGAATTCATATGAATGATGAATTCCTCAACATTGTTAAGGAAATGAAAGATCAGATCTAGGATGAAAACATTGTTAATTAAGAAAATCAAAGATCAGATGCAAAATTTTATTCAATTGTACTCCACACCTTGAGCTAACTTGACGAGGTCATTGGGTTAAACTACAATAACTTCATCCCGCATCGATTATACGAGAGATGTTCGGAGTGATTTATAAATAGTTTCAATTTATAAGAGATTCAAATCATACATTTGTCATAAGAACTACGTATATGAGTGTAGATGTTCGGGGGCAATAAGTTTTCTTTTACAAGTGTAGATGTAGAAAAACATATGGGTGTTGAAGTGAGTGTGGACACCTTTCTTTTACAAGTGTAGATGTAGAAAAACATTTTCCGAAAAATGTGCCTTAGGGCTTTAGGGGGATGGCATTTGCTCTTTAGATAGTGATTGATGGAAATCATCTACATGCAACCTCACCGACCACAACAGTACACCCACACACACTACTTCAAGTTTCACCTACTAATTAAATCTTTTGAAAATTCACAAAAGTAATATGCTTTAAAGTGGGAGAGAGATTCTTCAACATTTTCATTAGAAGCTAAATTTCAATCTAGGATTCCAAATGTTAGGAACATTACACAGTTTCATCAGAACCAAAATCCCAATCTGGGATTACAAATGATAGGAACATTACAGACCTCTTCTATACATTTCATTCCACCTAGCAATCCCAAATGATAGGAACATTACATACCTCTTCTATACATTTCATTCCACCTAGCTAGTGGTAAGAATTGGAGTTCAACTCCTCCAGTTGACATTTCACCTCCTTGAGCATTTCATTATGCCTAAACATATGGTCTTTCATGCCCTGCACAATGTTCAGGGCTTCATCTATCTTACAGCAATACGAATCTCTTGGCCCTGAGCATTTCTTCCAATTGTCCCCTTCAAGCTTGAACCCTAGAGTTTTCAAGGTAGCACTGTTGAAGTCTGCAGCACAAGTCTTTGAATTTAAATCAATGTACTCCCCCTTCTCAGTCAAGATGTTTTTCACAACCATAGGATAGGGGAGGCCCTTGTTCATCTTTCTACAATCCCTCGTGTGCATCATCACTAGTACAGCAAGGTTAACCCTAACCTTTCTCATCACTAAATCCATGAGTAGCAAATCATTGAGGGTGGCTACTGCACCCCTACTGTCCAAGTGGGTTGGACAACTTTGGTCAGGACATGATGGATAATTCTTGTTCTAAAAGGAAAAATTGAGGCCCTCACCTCCCCTTTAGAGAGCTTCATTTTTTCATCATCGGGACCTTACTATAGCTTCCTTATCTATCCTACTCTTCCACTTAGGGGACACAAATGGGTTGCAGTCCTCCATATTCACAGCAACACCAATGTGCTTTGCAATATCCTCACTTGTAAAAGAAATTTTATTTTCCCTCATTGAAAAAGTGGCCATCATTGCTTTTCTATCCTCAGTAAACCTAATATTCAGTTTTGAGTAAAACCCCTTTACACACTCTTCATTGATGTTCATAACAGTGGCATCACCATCAAGCAAACCATCCCACCCTTGGAAAGCTATTAATTCTCTTACTTCACCTAATTCCTTGAGCAAATCAGAACTAGCTATAAGGCAGGGTATAATAGGCCTGGATTCCATAGACAACTCAGGGGTTCAAGTTCAACTTCTACCGAATTATACCTCAGTGCTCTTTTTGGCCCAAGCTTCCTCTTAACACCCCTATTCTGCGAGTCGGTGATAGGTGTTGTAGTGCCTGCAGTGGCGTCGCCTGTGCCTCCTGGTGAGACCGTCACCGGAGATGAAAACCCCTTGTGGAGGGTAATATCGGTTGAAAGAATCAGATTCTGACTCTTTTCAGAAGAGCCATCAAGGTTGCAACTGGAACAGCCAGGGGAGAGAACCACACTTTTACGAACATCTACATACACAAATTCAAAATCAAGACACGTCATTCGATTGGCTACAAAAAAAAATATATAAAAAATAAAATATTAAAGGATATTTACCTTTGGCCGCCGCCAGATTCCGACTCTTTTCAGGAGAGCGATCAAGATTGCCATCGGAATAGCCATAGGGGGAGAGAACCACACTTTCACGAACATCTACATGCACAAATTCAAATTCAAGAGACCCATAATTTGAGAGCGAACAACAACAAATACACAAATTCAAATGCAGGAGACCATAATTTGAGAGCGAAAAGTAACAAAGATCCATAATTTGAGAGTCTTTCTGACCGATTCAACTTCAACTATCTTTATAGGGCGTTGTATAAAGATGTTTACCCAGGCACGAAACCAGGATTATAATTTAGGGTATGCTAGATTTACATATAATTTAAAAAAAAATTCTATTTGAATTGTGACCATATCTATTGAATTAAAAATTAGAAATGATTTTTTTGACTAGATTTAAATTAGTAATAATAGAATAAATTATCTACCAAAGATAACCATAAAAAATTAGAGTGAAAAGAATGGCAAAAGGGGGAGAAAGAAAGCCCAAAAAGGGAGAGAATAAAAAGGATGTGGTGGGGGGGGGGGGGGGGGAGATTCGAACTCACGCTCACCTGCTCCCACAGAAAGCCCCTTAACAATTTGGGCCAATCGAACAACATGATCTTTATTATATCTATAATATATATATTACTTCGAAATTGGGGTGGGATGTAGCATATATCATTCCACCCCTAGGTCCGTCTCTGTGTTTACCTAGGGAAGCATTTGCTAACAGTCCTGACCCCTCCTGAGTAGAGCGACCAGGATCGTGAACGCGATCAAAATCATCCAATTGAGAATCGGATGAAGGCGTCTGTATTTGCTAACAGTCCTGACTCCTCATGAGTAGAGCGATCAGGATCGCGAAACGCGATCAAAATCATCCATTTGAGAATCGGATGAAGAAGGGGTTAGGGGTTCGGAGAGAGGGACGAAGAAGGGATTAGGGTTTCAGAGATGGAAGATAAAGAAGGGATTAGGGTTTCAGAGGGACTCCGGTAGTTCGATCGAGTACAGATTTGGGGCGGGATTGTGGAATTTGAATCTGATATACTACTAGTGCATCCATGGCGCTGTTTTTTTAATCATTAGCGCATCCATGGCTCGGTAAAGGGAAAGAAGGAAATTGCTCTCATTTTTTATTTTTTAACCCAATTTTTTTTATTAATTATAATTTCAGGCCAAATTAATTTTTTCTTTGAGAATTTTAGCCATTGTATCATTATTGATTTAATTGGTTATAATATGTATATATAAATTTATAATTTTAAAACTTCGTATTATTTTTGGTTCACCGTTGGTATTATTTTGAGTCATTTTTCCATATATAAAATGTAAATTATATTCCCTTCATGAATTATTAGTGAATGTATTTTATAATAAGGTTTATTTTGATGAATTAATAAAGTGATATTTTAACATTATACTCCGTACTAGCTAGTTTAATTTAAACAAATTTGATACTCCCTCCGTCCAAAAATACATTGCCTTTTAGCATTTTGCACAAGTTTTAATAAAACACCTTACTTTTAAAAAAACATCATCATTGCACTAACTTTTTCATAAATTTTATTATTTTTTAACACCCACTGCACATTTTAACCAATCAAATTATTTTAAAAAGTCAACAACACGCAAACCAATACAAATCATTACAACTTTTTACCTAGAAAACCTAAAAGATCATCTATTGTTGGACAAAAATTTACATCTAAAAGTCCATGTATTGTTGGACGGAGGGAGTATTAATAAAGTTCGTATTATTTTGATCAAGTCTATGTACCCATGTGGCGGCATCCCGATTGTGCGAATTAGCAATGACTTTGAAAGAGCTTGTCATGGGGATCCACCTATCTCACCATACCTCCAAATCGGCGCCATTTTCCACCATCCAGAAAGAGCCTCCTTCAAACCCTTCCCTCGCTCGCTACCTAGAGTCATCTCTCGGAACGAGCTCTCTAGAGGATAGCAAGTGAGAGATAGCTAGGTAGCAAAAAACAAGGCATCATATACATGGGAATATCATGGGCTACATATTTCAAAATAACCTCCTTGCCCGCTTGTGAGAGTCTCTTCTCCTTCCAGCCTTTCAACTTCTTCCAAACCGTCTCTCGCACACTGGCAAAAATCACTTTCTTGGATCTCTAAATCATGGCCGACAAGCCCAAATAACTCTCATGCTTCTCCACCTCCACCACCCTAACAAATCTTGAATCTCCTCTCCGACATTCCGACTGAACGACACCTCTGAGTTCGCAAAGTTAATCTATATATTGGTCTGACGCTTCTCCATAGATACGGAGGATTCTGACAATTTCTGAGCTCTGTTAACAGTTATCCCTTGCAAACAGAATGTTGTCATTGGCAAAAAAGAGATGGGAAACAATGGGAGCAGTAGGAGCTATCTTGACTCCGTGCTAGAGGCCCTCTTTGTCACTCCATCTTATCAACTCGGGAAACACCTCTGCACACATCAAGAAAAGAGATAGGGAGAGAGTGGATCCCTCTGACGAAGCCCGCACTCCAGAACAAAAAGACTGTGATGGAGATCCTCTCACGAACACAGAAAAGGTGACAGATCTAACACACCTCATAATCAGCTTCGTCCAATCCTCATGGAAGCCCAGCCCTCGCATACAGTTAAACATCTTCAATTTTTTAGAACAAAAATATTGTTTCCATTAGCATATATAAATCAAAATGGACAAGAAGTTATATGTCCACAGAAACTTGCATTGGGAATTTATAAATTAAATGAAACTCTATTCAAGCCTAATGCCCGGTAGTTGGTGTGCGACCATGTTAGCTTGCCGTCGGATGTAGGATCACCGACACATCGACATCGCTAACTCCCTCGTTGCTCTTAAGATGCCTTGAAGGATCACCTCCAATTGTCCAAGCAGTCCGTTTCTTGAATCCTAACCGCACCCATTATATGGAAGAACAAAAGTTATAATGTTTAACCAAAACGAAAATCCACTCCACACCGATTCGGATCACCAATAACCCACAATGTAACCTTCTATATTACACAATTTCTATTGGTCCACATATAATTAATTTATCAAATTATTTTAGAAAATCTTAATTAAAATATAATTTTATTTCCTAAATAAAAAATAAAAATTAACACACTTTATTCTTTTTCAATCTCTACATTTGGCCGCATCTAGGCCTGAGCATACCTGGGCTAACCCGCCCGGAAAAAAAGGCGGGCTTGGGTAAAACAATCGGCCCAAGCGGGCCAGAAGGCCCAGTCCGGTAGGCCCATCGGGCTGGGTTTGTGCGGGGTATGAGGTCCAAGCGGACCGGTAGGCCCGGCCCGGTATATATTAATATTATAATATTATACATATAATTATACATACATATATAAAATTATATTTTTTTTATTATAATACATATATATATATATATATTACAGTGTGTACATATTGTACATGTATACAATACAAACTATATATGTATATTACAAGTATTATAATATAAACTATATATGTATATATATTACAGTGTGTATGTATTGTATATGTATTAAAATATAATGATATTTTTTTATTACACTGTGTGTATGTATCCAGTGTGTATGTATATTAATTGGGTAGAATTTTGAATTATTTTCTTATTGAAAAAAGAATTGATATTGCGCGTGCGTTATTACCCATAAAATATTTTTAAAAAAAATATAGATTTATATATGTTATGTCTTTAATTGACTTTCTTCTTGAATATTAGCTAAAAGAAAATTTTAGTTACATAACCAAATTCTATCGGGTAGGGTTCCCCATCTCGAATCATTTTTTATAAAAAAGCTTGTTAGGCCCTGTGGGCGGCCCGACCCGTCAACAAGGGCGGGCTCGGGCAAGGTAGTAGGCCCAAAAACCGGGCTTGGCCCAAGCCTGACCCGGTACAATGGACCGCTAAAATATTAGAGGCTTGGCCCAAGCCCACCCGGCCCGACCCATGCTCAGGTCTAGCCGCATCCTTCTCTTTTCTCATTCTGATTGTGCGTCGGCGGGAAGGACACACTGTTTCTTATTCTCTCCCATTCACCAAGATTCTCAATAACTTCATTCAATCAAATCTTCCCCTTCTTGATTCTAATGGCTGCTGAGACGGAGAACTCGATCAAGCTCGACAACGACGAATACGGTAAACAATTTAGGCTACAAATTTTATTCGAATTTTTAGCCTGAAATTTGTTGTGGGCATAAGACGGGAATTCCGTCCTTTGATGCTATTGAAACCGGTCGGCCGATTAACGAACAACAAAAGTTATAATGCAAACCGGTGCTATGATGCTTTGACGGTGAACTGGATGAATTTGACCGTGAACTTGGATGAATTTGACCTAACGAACAGAAAAGAATTTTCAGAAGATATTTATTTTCTTAATTTAGGAAATAAGAATTATAGTTTAATTAAGAATTTCTGAAATAATTTGATAAATGAATTATAGGTGGACCAATAAAAATTGTGCAATACAGTAGGTCGGCCCCTGACCCCAACAGACCCTATGGTGGGTTACATTGTGGGTTATAAGTGATTCATTCCCCCACCGGCTATTTTTGCTCGTAATAACTTACATATGTAGAAATTAAGCTAGCGGCTATTTTGTTAAACATGATAACTTACCTCCCATGAGCGCAATCCTTCGCCATCTCATCCGTCATGAATTTGATTGGGAGATCGTAGAGCTTTAACCATATCGCCACGTCCTCAAACTATGAAATGGCACATTGTTAACACTGTGTGGATCAAAGTTGTACACTGTGCGGATTAGGCCTGATACATGAGTTGAGTAGCTCGGGATCGACTCGGGCTCGGCTAAAAAAAAGGTCGACTTCGGATCACTCGAAGGTATATACGAGCCGAGTTCAAGCCTATTCATGAGCTCGATTCGAGCTCGCCAACTCGAAGACCCATAAATCCCTAGGTATAAAACCTAACTCCCTAAGGCCTAAACTAAGCCGCTCCCATCTTTTTTTTTAGGAACGCTCCCATTTACTGAAGACCCCTAATCTCTCTTACTCTCTTTGTCTCTCATCGTTTCTTTTGATGAAGATTTGCCCCACCTATTTCTTCACTGTAAATATACCAAAGAAGTTATAACTCAATTCGAAAGAATAACGGGTAAACATTTTGGAATTGGCAATAGGCAAAACTTGGGTATTGTAGACTTGTTAAACTTCATATTAAACTTCGTTATATTTGAAGATCTCAGATTTATATGGCAACCTATCTGGAATATGAGAAATGAACTAATTTCCATGAATAAAAATCAACCTCAAATTCCGAACTTAGTCCAAAAATTAATGGTTGATATTCATAATTGGAAAAAAAAGAAGGAAAAACACAACCTACCAAATCAATCAGAAAGAGAAGCAATGCTAGGTGGATTAAACCAGAAGGGGCTATCTACAAGATTAATATAGATGGCTCGGTTAAACCCACGGGTACTTGCTAGGTGGGGGGAGTCCTTAGAGACTCCAGGGGCAGTGTGATTGATATGTTCTATCAGGTAGTTTGTAAAGGAACGGTAATACAAACGAAAGCTGCAACAATCACTCTTGGACTGCAACAAGCTATATCGAAAGGCATTCGAAAGGTTGTCATTGAAGGGGATAACCAAGACTCGATCAAAGCAATAGAGGAGGAGGACCACATCAAATGGGAGATCATTCATCACGTGGAGAAAATCAGAAATCTAGCTCTTTCCTTTGATTTTATAGACTCCGGCCGTTGTTTTAGAGAATCAAACAAAATAGATGATTATATAGCTAGACATGACATCATTTATAATAGTTCAACAATCCCTTATAATAGGGAATTGGAGCAAATGCAGGAGCTTGTTCAAGGGTCCACTGCTTAGAACAACTTGTGCTCTTTTGATGCTTCTAAACTAGATGAGGTCCTTACTATTGTAAAGGAAATTAAGGAGCAAATCAAGGAACTTGTTCATTGATATCCACTTCTTACATTGCACATAATGATGTAATTCAGGCATTATAAGGATGGTAAATTCTATCTTAGAGCTTGTTCAATGATATCCTTGCTTCAAATTTTAAGTCTTATGTTCAAAATTTCTATTTTGGGATCTTGGAACTTCTATTTTGTGTTTAGAATCTTGATGTTTCAGAAATTTAGTGTTTGCCCTTTATGTTTTTAAAACCTTGAATGTCATGGGAAGAAGAATGTATTTCAGACCTTGAATAATGTACACTTCTAAATGTCATGGGAAGAAGAGTGTATCTTACAAATAGTTTGTTTTGACAAAAAAATACTCAGTATAATGTACACTTCTAGTTCTAGTGAATAATTAAACAGATAAAATCTTTGATATTACAAAAATTGCAACCTATACAAGTTGAACCAAACCTGCTCATTCTACATTTTTAAACAAATAATTGACTTTTAAGAGACAAAATTCCTCAACTACATAACCAAAAAGATGCTTCAAACTTGCTCTTATGTAAACTGTTAGATGAAAAAAAAAATCATACTCAGAGGATATATCAATCCCCTAGCATCTCTTTCTAATGCCCCCTAACATGCATATTTCCCTATCTACCGAGGTTGAGTTCTCCCACATGTAAACCAGATCTTTAAGCTTCCGCTTAGTTTCATATTAAGCGAAATCTCATATGCAGGGAAAGTGCCTGATTCAATTCTTTCAAGGTTGACTATACACATGGGGGCAGGCAGCTGGTGGTGATGGCGAATGCCTTCTTGTACAGATTTTACTTTCTCCTTCCCTTTGCAGGTGGGGATTGCTTGGCAGGAGTCAGCTTGCGGAATGAAGCATGCAGTATCATAACTGGAGAGTAAGTGCAGGAGTTAGACCAACTTTTCTAGAGGTTGACGGGTTCTTATGATTGAGAGAAACGTGTTTAGTCTCGAGTTACCTGCATAACTGACTGCGATTGCACAAAAGAGAGCCATCTGAAGATTGGAAAACAGCAGAATGACCGCACTTGCTGCAAAGAACAAAATACAATCAGTAGGTAAAGTCAAGGGTCTTTGCATCTTTGTATTGTTCCACGTCGCCTAGCTATTAATGCCAGATTGTATAAGCTTATGTTGGAAACAAGTAGAATATGAACTACATGAAAGTGATGAAACAACCAGACTTGCCAAGATAAACAAATCCACCAACATCTAACAAATTGAGCCAACTGTCCAAGCCAGGCATCCCTATTTCTATGCAGTCAATGATGGTTATTATTTATTTCAAAAAATCACTTACAAGCCAGAGTGGCTCCTTCCAAATATTTTTCCTAAAGAGAAGTAAAAGCATGAAACATGGATTATTGTCTAAAAATGCAAGTCGTAGCCTTGTTATTGACAGTTTCAACAACCGGTGTCTGCATTTTGACCTCTGACTTGTAGGGCTTCAGTTTGGCAAAAATAAGACTAAAAGAAAACTTCAAGCTCAGAGGGCCATTGTTTGAATTTCATCAATGACACTATTTGCTATAAATTTTCAGCCAAAGCATGGCTGGTGTTGGATTTTCATCCATTGGCCTGAAATTTAGACTCTTAGTCTTGGCCCAATAAAAAAACATGAACTACAACCTTATTCTTGATACCAAGGGTCAAGTTCACCATCCCTAGTTCATGGTCCTATCATTTTCACTTATGATTACCATGTTTGCTAGAGGAAACATTCAGTTCAGTTCAAAAAGCAAAACCAATCAATCCAAAATTATTATATACAGTTGCTGAAATCCCTTTCCAAGGAAGGAAAAGTGAAGATGAACTATATAACTCACCACATTGCATAACGCGAACCAGAACTTGCTGAAGAACAGGAAATTGGGCGTACAGCCACTTCTCACTGCAAAATCTGAAGAAATCCCATATTGCTAAGCATGACAGTAATCCAACAAGAGCAAGTGGCATCTGGTATCTGTGTTCCATATAACACATCAGCATAAGACTTAGGGTCCGTTTGGATTCCCATTGCATTTTATTTATAATTGAAATGCATGTATTAAATTGAAAAGTTAATTATAAGGACAATATAAGTGGTTTAATGATAAAAATAATTGAAAAAAAAAAAAATAACTACTCATGATCCGTACTTACTTCTTGGAAAGCTCTCGGTCCTTCTCCTTCCCCCCATCACCCCTTCCCTCTCTCTGTTCTTAATTCGCTCTAAATCCTCCCTCCATCTCAGTAATAATCATCAATTCCAAAAGGTTTTTTTTAATTAAATTGGGTTAATCTTGTACTCATCAATTCATCATCAGTTCTCGTGAAATTGGCTTAATCTTGTACTCTGGGTTCGGGTTTGGTATATCCGAGTGGTCCTCCATCATCAATTCATCATCCCACCACCATAGCACCGTCTGCTCTCCTGCTCCCTGCCCAGTTCTTCTTGCTAAATCCGAAACCTGAGAGACCACGACAGATCTGGACTCATAGTCGCCATAGCGCTGCTCCTCTTCAGCGTCTAGATGACAGTCAAAGCGGCTCGCGTCTTCAAACCCTAGAGAAGATTCGCGGCAGCGTGGGAAGAACAACACCAAAGTCGGGGTGACGGGAGGTATACAACGGGTGAAGACTGAAGACTGAAGAGGTCGACGCTTGTCAGCCTCTTTATCCCTGCCAAATGCCAAATTCCCTTTCTCCCAAACATTGCTCATTAAACACAAATTGTATTATAATTTAATTTCTTTAAGTGGTCTTCCAAACACTACTCATTTTTTTAATCGCATTATAAACTAAAACAATGTATTATAAGCATAATACAATGGAATCCAAACAGACCCTTAGAATCAGGCTTCAAACAAACTTCCATGGTCAAATACACATTCCACATATGTTCTCTTAATTTGCAACAAAGATCTCAATAAGCTTCGAAAAGATTTTGCTCATACTTTGACCTCTTGTAAAGCAGAAGTATGCTTCAAATTGCTTACTGCATACAGCAAATTGCACTACTTCTTTATAAACCTAACCCTAATTTTATTCCCAAAGGTTACATGACCAAATCCATCAATTCAAGCAAAATGGGGAATCAGGAAGACCCAATTTCTAGCCAATTCGGTAAATTCGAATCCCTCTACAGATATGCAACCCTCAAATTCCCCCAATTTAGCTTTCTAACATACACAATATAATCTCAGAAAAATTCTCAGCCAGAGAAGGAAATAGAGACATACAGAGTGCAGGCGAGGAAGAGGATGAACAAAGATGCATAATTGCGAGCGAATCGCTTGACGTTTTCATGAACACGCATCTTCGCCTGCGCCGGGGACGAAGGGAAAGAGTACGAATCCAACGACCCAACGAACCCGAGCGTCCAGGACGGCGTTTGGCCGGAGAAATCATCGGCGGTGAGCTTGGAGATGGGGTTTAAAGTGAACAAAGAGAGCAGCGTGGCAAGGGACGAGACAATTGACATGACGACCCCATACGCTATCGCCGAGACCGTCGTGTGTGGGACGGCGGGTCCCGAATTGGAGTGTCCATCGGCGTTGGAAGAGGCGGAGCTCGTCAGGCGGCGGGTGTCAACGGCGGCGGAGGCGGAGGCGGAGGTGGAGTTGATGCGGTGGAGGTCGGTGGTGCGCTGGTCGAGGATCTCGAGGTAGCCGGAGTCGCGTAGCCAGGACTCGAAGGCGGATTCCGGCACGCTTAGGGATAAAGGGTTTGAAGAGAAGGCCATTTTCCTGCGATTGGGCGGAGGCAAGAGGAGGAAGAAGGTGAAAGCTCGTGCCTTTAATGGAGGGATGTGATTGGAAGGATTTGTGGTGTTGGAATTCGGATGATAAGGCCGATTTCGCAATCACAATTGACGCGTCACATTCGTCGACGACTACCCGATCCGAGCGTAGAGCGTCCAATCCCAAACTATTCATTCAACGAAGATTTTTCTTTTTTCTTTTTTCTTTTTTTTGCACAAGAGACAAACATCGGATAGCCTCTTCATGAAACTAGGTTTTGTTGTGTTGAAGAAGAAACATAGGATATCTTTTAGGGTAATAGGTTCTCGTCAGCGGACGGAGCCAGAAAAAAATCAGGGTTCAATTTTATAGTCAGGATTTTTTTATAGAATTTAAATAGCTAAAATGGAAAAAATAAAATAAAATAAAGCTATAAGGATTTGAACCAAGACCTTATTCAAGTTTTCTCCCCGTTATTTAATTAATAGAAAATTAAGTTGGTGAAAATTAAACTTCCTATAATTTAAGAAAACATGTTTGGATAAGTTTAACTTCTTGTAAATTAAAATCTTGCGTTTTGTTTGGTTGAATATGAACTGAGAATTTGTGTAAAATTACTTTTGTAACCCTTGTTAATAAAAATTATTTATTTAAATTATGAAAAAATATGTAATTTGTGATTTAAAAATAAAAATTAAAAAATTTGAAATAATTAAAATGGATGGATTTCAACCTACCCATGCTATGGAGGAATTAAAATTCCTAAAAATTCTATTTCTTGGATTTTTTTTTAAATAAAATTTTAATCCAAACATATTTATTGAAATCTACTTGTTGGGTTTTTTTTATCAGGTAATAATTCGATGACTAGATAGATTTAGCTCATCATGAGGCGAGAACCGACATAGTTGAAAGACGACGAAACGTCAAACATACCATCGTAATAAATAAAATGGTGGTGGTTAGATTGCAATTTGCAATATTGCAATTTTGTCGTCATTTCACATTGACAAATGACAATTTCTCATTTCTTATAGAAAAACCCTAAAACTTCCTCCACCACTCCCACAGTCCCAACTCCCAATCCCCCGATATTTTACCAGTGGAATTTCCACACACGCTCTTGCATCTTCCTCCTCCCGGCGGCCGCTGCCTGTTTCTCTATCCTCCATCGGCGACGGCTGTGAGTCGATTCCTCGGCGTCCTGACCGGGGTTTGTAAGTCCATCTCAGCATCTCTCTCCCTCTTACTCGATTTATTACTGTTTTAGGGTTTATGCTGGGTTTGATATTTATCACCGAAATCCATTGGGTGTAATCTGATTTTAGGGGATTCAATTTCCGTGTTGGGTTTATCTTGTTATTAGTTTACAGATTTATGCTATTCTTTTTTCAGCTGGTTTTTCTGTATCAATGAGCTGATTTTGTTATCAATTTTTGTGGGTTTGATCTTTGATTGTTCAATCTGTTTGACTATGGGTCTATTTATGTGTCTCAGTGTCTCCAATCCGGCGTCTGTCCTCCATTCATTCCAATTGCGTCCCCAAAAATCCATATCTCCATAACTTGAGAGAGTCGGAGATGGATTCAGCCACCGAAACCTCCCTTCGCAATTCACTGGCAGAGAAGCAAGCTGCTGTTGACGCTCAAGCCAACGCAGTTAGGGAATTGAAGGCTGCCTCTGCGACGAAGGCGGCCATTGATGAAGCTGTCAAGGCGCTCAACTCGCTTAAGCTTGACAAGTCCTCCGTCGAGAAGCAGCTTCAAGCTGCCATTGCTGGAAATGGGAATGGTGCTGGCACCGCTTTGAGCAAGGAGGCCCACAGACAGAATGTCATCAATACGCTGGAAAGGAAGCTGTTCTACATCCCATCTTTTAAGATCTACGGTGGTGTTGCTGGCCTTTACGACTACGGCCCTCCCGGATGCGCTGTCAAGTCAAATGTTCTTGCCTTTTGGCGTCAGGTACTGTTATTAACTTCACTTGTTCCTATATGATGAATTGCAGTGAATGGTTTAATTGATTTTTAAGTTGCTAGTTTGATTAAGTGATTGCTTGTAGTTGTAGACCTGTTGCAGTAAACAAATACAGTAGTTTGTTTTTTTAGATGATATCAAAGATCACATCTGTTTTACCTTTGGTGTTTTGTATCTCAACTTTTGGGTATTGTTTTTGCGTTACGATTGTTATTGGACTAGTATGTGAGTGATAGCTTTGTTTATTGTAATGTATTTGTTGTTAACAATACAAGCATCAACTTATGTTTTTTTTTCCTCAGCATTTTGTTTTGGAGGAGAACATGCTCGAAGTCGATTGTCCTTGTGTTACTCCCGAAGTTGTGTTGAAGGCCTCTGGTCATGTTGACAAGTTCACAGACCTTATGGTCAAGGATGAGAAAACTGGCACTTGCTACCGTGCTGACCACTTGGTCAAGGATTTTTGCAAGGACAAGCTTGAGAAGGACCTGACTCTCTCGGCTGAAAAAGCTGCTGAGCTCAGGCATGTTCTTGCCGTTTTGGATGAATTTTCTTCTGAACAATTGGGTGCTAAGATCAAAGAATACGGCATAACTGCTCCTGATACCAAAAATCCACTTTCTGATCCCTATCCATTCAATCTGATGTTTCAGACATCTATTGGTCCTTCTGGATTGAGTCCGGGGTAATTTCCTCCTTTTGTATTTCCTAAAATTACTTAACATGTCAGTTTGTTTTGTCTCCCCTCATGATTAACTTCACTCTTTTTTTTCTTCTTGTTGATAGTTTCATGCGGCCAGAAACTGCACAAGGCATCTTTGTTAACTTCAAAGACTTGTACTACTATAATGGCAAGAAGCTTCCCTTTGCTGCTGCTCAAATTGGACAAGCTTTCAGAAATGAGGTTTCACTTTTTGTCATCTTACCGCCTTTACTACAAGAATTTCCAAGTGCATGCATCAACAACAAACCGTATATATTTAGCTTTTTACGTGTTCAACCCGTATTTTTTCACATTCCATTATCCTTGGTGTCAGCATGGTTACAGTCATTGAGAAAGGTCTTAGGCTATTTTCCATTCTTGCAGCTGAATGCTGATGCATCCATATGTTTGGAATTAGAAACAACAGAATTGGAATGCTTATTTGTTTCGATATAGTGCTTTTGAATAATGATTAATGTCACTCTTGGGTTGTCAACTGAGCCTTATGTTTATATGCATTTTTATCTACTTTATTTAATGATATTTATCTTTGCGGTTGCAGATATCACCACGTCAAGGTCTTTTGAGGGTTCGTGAGTTTACGTTGGCGGAAATAGAGCACTTTGTGGACCCGGACGACAAGTCTCATCCAAAGTTTCGGGAAGTTGCAGATTTAGAGTTTCTGATGTTCCCAAGGGAGCTACAAGTTTCTGGAGAGGAGGCCAAAAAGATGGTCATTGGTGAAGGAGTATCAAAGGTGACTATCAAATATCAATAACCTTTAACTTAGATACTTGGTTTCTTCTATGTCATCTTTATTTTATTTTGCATTCGAAGGGGAGAAAATGCAATAATTATTCGTAAGAAGCCTAATGATAACTTTTGGCAATCACCTTTTATAGGGCATTGTTAACAATGAAACACTGGGCTATTTCATTGGGCGGGTGTATCTCTTTCTTACAAGCCTTGGTATTGACAAAGAACGCCTGCGCTTCCGTCAACATCTTGCCAATGAGATGGCTCACTATGCTGCAGACTGTTGGGACGCCGAGATAGAATGCTCTCATGGTTGGATTGAGTGTGTTGGCATTGCCGATAGGTCTGCATATGATCTGCGTGCTCACACGGTAAATATTTGTATATGTTGACCACTCATAAATACAAAGTTCTATGTCTTATTTTTTGAATTTTTTTTCAGTATGAAGTTCTAACCTAATTTGATTAGTGTTAGTTTTTATAATTATGGAAACCGCAGAAGGATGGTTCATGAGTCATGATAGGGTTTTTCTAGCTTAATTTCAGAATCAAAGACGTTTTTTGCATTCATTCTTTTGTTTACTCTTAAGCTTTACAATGTTTTCATATTGCTTTTAAGTTGGTTATGGTGCTTGGACTACATTAATCTTAAGTAAAGTCTTCAATTCTCCTCCCATCATGATTGCTTCCCCTTGCCTGTTGCAATCTAGATTGCCTAACTTGTACTGAGTCTACTGATTGCTTTACTTGTTACACTATCTCTGTAGGAAAAAAGTGGTGTAGCCCTTGAGGCACAAGAGAAGTATCCAGAACCTAGGGAAGTAGAGGTAGTAATACTATCGTCGGATTTTCCTTTCCGCTTGCTTCATCTTGTTCAGATTGTGAAGTTACATTCTTATTTAACTGCTTATAATATTTGTGTCCTCTATTTTGTTTTGTTACTTTATCAGAGGCTTGTTATTGTCCCCGTGAAGAAGGAGCTGGGCCTTGCATTCAAGGGTAACCAGAAGAATGTTGTTGAAGCATTAGAGGTAGTGTACAATGGTGTTTGTTTGCTCCCCTTTCGGAGTTTATTTAAAAAAAAAAAATCAAAAAAACATTTTGTTCGATTATGTATTGTATTGCCGCTTTCCCCCCTCATGTTGTGCATACACATTTATTTTAAAATATAACTCTCAGAATCTTCTGTTGTTGCTAATGTGACGTTACTTTTATCTGAAGTTATTAAATGTTTGCAGATTTTATCATATGCACAGCTGCACTAGATGCCTCTGTTAAATTTATAGGGGTGTAAGTTGGGCTGGACGAATATATATGCTTTTGAATCCCATTTGTATTTGCTATCGTCTGTATGCAGGCTATGGGTGAAAAGGAAGCTATGGAAATGAAGGCTAATTTGGAATCCAAGGGTGAGGTTGAATTCCTTGTTTGCACCCTCGGGAAAACGGTAACTATAACAAAGAATATGGTGGCAATCTCAAAGGAGAAGAAGAAGGAACATCAGAGGGTTTTCACCCCATCAGTCATTGAGCCATCCTTCGGTATTGGACGGATAATATACTGCCTTTTTGAGCATTCTTTCTACACAAGAGCGAGTAAAGCGGGAGACGAACAACAAAACGTCTTCAGTTTCCCTCCACTCGTGGCTCCCATTAAATGCACCGTGTTCCCCTTGGTGCAAAACCGAGAGTATGAGGAAGTTTCCCAAACAATTGCCAAGTCACTGATAACTGCTGGGATTTCCTATAAAATTGATATCACAGGTAAGCACAGTTTATTTGAAATTACCTTCATCATTGGGGCTGAACATTGAATTCATCTAAGCCTGCACCGCTTATTACATTCAGGCACTTCAATTGGCAAGCGTTACGCAAGAACAGATGAACTTGGCGTACCCTTCGCCATCACTGTGGACAATACAACCTCTGTGACAATCAGGGAGAGGGACAGCAAGAAGCAAATTCGTGTTGGCGTGGATGAGGTAGCCTCCGTAGTGAAGGAAGTGATTGATGGACAGAGCACTTGGGCTGATATGCTCTGGAGATTCCCATCTCATTCTTCTGCCTCCGCCGATGAATGAAGTCAGGTAACTTTGAAATCACAGTTAAAGTAAACCTTTGCTTTTATACTTAACTTCCTTCGTTCGGTTCAATGAAGTTGGCATACTTGCTTTTCGCTGGGTTTTTTCCTTGGTTCAAATTTGGATACTGTATATCTGCAACTTTGTTGTTTCTGAAGTACATTTCGACATTTCGTATACCACCACCTTGTCACTGGATGTGTATTTCGGACACTAATTTCCGTCACAAGTGTATGTGTGTATTTCTCGGTTTGAATCAAGGTTATACCGAACTAATAAAGTGATTGACAGCATTAACCCGGCAATGTTGAAAGAAATTGGATCAATTCAAAATGATAATGACAAAAAAATTCAAGTTGTTCTCTAGGAATCGATTCAACAATTAGGAATCTTTTTTATAAGTCATATTATCTATAGATATGATTCTACAAATGTTAGGAAGGAACACCAAGAAGGCCTTTGCTGTTAAATATGGGCGAAAATTACTTGAGGATGACTGTACTATTCATACCACACTTTATAGATGAAAACCCGTATTATAGTTAGGGGTGTTGTTAGATACGGAGTACATCGCAAATCCTCTTTAAACGTACGTGCAACCATTTTTAATTAATTAGCATGTTTTTTTAATTAATTAGTCCACTGCAAACTTGCACGTCGGAATGACGTGTAGATTTGTGATGTATTTAGTTTCAAGTAGTGATTTTTTTTTTATCAGGGTAAGAATTCGAAATCTCAGACACTGATAATGTATGAGAAATCGAAAGGCCAAATGGAAAACAACTAATGGGAAAATCGTAAAGATACAACCAAGAAATAAACACCACCTTGAAAGACAATAGGACGGATTTCGGCGTTGCACAAAAGCATCATGCACGTTGGACCGAATGGAAGCATTGAACGATGAAAGGGCGAAAAGTGAATGTCGAGAATACGGGTGAGTCACGAGACTGATTTCGCACTTCTCGACGTTGGGAGACGGGAGCATAAGCCCACAACGGGAGAAGGCGTCTCTGGGAAAGTGTGGATTAACGACGTTCCTCCCACCTAAATGAGGGATCTTCAAGAATCACAGATACTACCACGATCATCTTGATCAACAAAATGTCTGAGACTACTGCTTTTATCAAAACTAAACACATCCACACTAGCAAGGGCTTCCACCAAGGCAAAGACAAAGCGGGTCATAAGACGCGAGTGTAGAAAGCCTCAATATACACCTTGAATTTGGTAAATAAAGAGCGGTCATTCCGGAGTTCGAACCAGGAACCTATGGGTATTATCCACAAGTCATTTCCGGTGAGCCATTCCGGAATGGTTACCACAATATACACCAGTAACACCATGGTGACAAGCAGTGATGTGTTGGTGGGTTAAGTTTTTTCACCCGTAGGAGTGAACAAATTTCTCAACTTTTGTAAAACATTATTATATTTTATTTTTATTTTGAATTAAAATTTATATTTAATGATGATTATAATATACTTCATCCGTTAATTAAAACATGTCGTTTTAGACATTTGTACATTTTTTAAGAAAGTAAATAAAAGCAAACAAAAATAAACTTATACCCGTAATTATTATTTTTTCACTTTATTGAAAACTACAACTAACAAATCCTTAATAATTACAAGGGTAAACTAATTAAAATACCCCCACCTTTGAGGATATGGTAAAAATATATCTTCAACTTTCAAATGTAATAAAAATATCTCCACCTTTGCGGGTAGTGGTAATATATTACCACAAGTTTTTTCATGAGTCAAAAATGCTGACAAGGCAGTCTACGCGCATTTTTTACAAGAGTTTTCTTGAACAGTGTCTTTAGGGAAAAAAATAAAGAGTTGGACCGGTTCATACCCAACGCCTTTTCCTCCCTCATAACTTCTTCCGTGGACCGTGGTCGCCTCTTGAATTGTCTTCCAAGTTTTCCAGGTAGCTCATGGTTCATCTTCAATGTCAGTCTTCCTCCCTCGTGGTCGACTATCTTGAGTTGTCTCTCTCACATCTTCTTCCCTTTAATTGATTCGTTCACGGATTTGGGTGGGTAAGTTTTTTTTTCCCCTCTTCGTTGTTGTTGTTGTTGTTGGTTTAGTTTTGTTATCGGTTTGGTGTTAGGAATAGTCGTGTTGTGTTAATTTGAGGCAATTTTGACCAGATTAGTTGCTTGGTTGAATCAATTTCGTTTTTCGGGTTTAATTTGTTATCATTTTATTTTTTTATTTAAGGAAACAAATCAAGAAAAGCCAATTTTAGTGCTAATTTGTTAAAAAAAAAAAAAGACTTCCACGTATGTTGTCTTGTCAAAAAAAATCCACGTAGGCTGTCTTGTCAGCATTTTTGACCCGTGAGACAACACATGGTAATATATTACCACCACCCTCAAAGGTTGGGATATTTTTATTATATTTAAAAGTTGATGATATATTTTTACCATACCCCCAAAGGTGGGGGTATTTTAATTAGTTTTCCCTAGTTACAAAGGTGATTTTGGAAAGTGAACACCAAAATCGACATTTTTTCTTAAAAAAATTTACTTCTAAAACGACAAGTTTTTCTTAACGGGAGGAGTATTTTTTAATTTTATGTTTTGTTTGTTGGATTTGTTTTTTATTTTCTTTTAATCAGGTAAAACCAAGCTTATAGGGTTTTTATTAAGGCCTCGTTTGGTTAAATGTGATAAGTATATTTCCCAGGAAGTAACATCCCAGGATATGTAATTCCCATGAATTCTACTTCATGGGAAATGTAAAAACTTGTTTGGTTTGAAATAATTTCGCATAAATTCAATTCCTATGTTTTGTTTGGTTAAATATGGAATTTTCATAGTAATCTATTTAAAATTACTCTTGTAACCTTTTGCTTTTTGTTTAAAATCAAAATCTACATGGTAAAATTGGAGATTTTGTTTATAAAAAAAATTATAGGAGATTTGGGAAAAAGGAAGGGATGAAGTATATTTTACCTACCCCCTGTATGGTAAGGTAAATTCCACCATTTTATGGGAATTGAAATTCCTAGTGTTTCTCATTTAAAAAAAAAACATATCAAACACATGTATTGACTCTTATTTTCTGAGATTTTGAACTTCCCATAAAGTAGAGAGCTAATCAACCGAACCCTAAGTGTTTTTTTTCCCTTTTGTAATTTTTTTTTAAAAAAAATCAAATACACCAATAAACTCTCAATTATTATTATTATTATTATTATTATTATTATTATTATTATTATTATTATTATTATAAATATAGGAGTTTACAAAGAATTAGTGGGGAGCCGAGAGACAATCTAAGCCCCCACTCGTTTAGCAATAGGTCTAGAAACCCCCACCCTAGTGAAAATATGAGCTGCATTATGAGCCATCATATCGGGAGCTTGAGCAAATTTCTGGATCCTCTTTAGAAGGGATATGGCGCATGCCCCAAGTTCCCCCAATGCAGAAAAAGAGAAGGGTAAGAACCCATAACTAAAGGCGTTACACTTATCTTGGTACTCGACCCGCTTACGACGAGCAGCCTCTGCCACCACATGCCCTGGAACAAAATCAACCATCCCAGATTGCGTCAAAGGGGATGACCCTGTCAAGTCAACACAAACATCCACTCCTTCATCCCACGTTTAAAGAAGCATGTCCGCCGGACGAAGGGGTTTCCCGTCTCCCTCACATAGACCTGGGCAAACGCGGGCCGGCCCGCCCGGCCCGTCCCGCCCTCCCGCGAAATTGGACAGGCTTGGGTAGGGGGGAAAGCCCATGCGGGCCGCTAGGCCCGGCCCGCGCCCGCAGCGGGTGCGGGATTGGACAGATTAATCAACCCGTTACGGGCCGCTAGGCCCGTAACGGGTACCCGCCTTTTTTTATTAACATTAATATATATATATATATAATAAATAATATAATTAGTATAGTTACTTATATAGTTACTGTTTTTATTAGTACTATACTTACTGTATTAATATATATATACACTAAATAGTAAATCTAATTAGTAACTATAGTTACTTTTGTTATAAAAAACTATAGTTACTGTTTTTAATATCAATTAGTTTAGTTACTAATATATATGTACATTTTATTAGATTTATTAGTAACTATATATTGTTACTATATTAATTACTGTTTTTTATTACATATATATATACTAATTAGTAAATCTAATAAAAACAGTAACTACATATATATTACATATATATGTAATAAAAATCTAATTAGTATAGCATTAATAAGAAAAAATAATTAGATTTGCGGGTATCCGCGGGCTACCCGCACCCGCATTCACGGACGGGCTTGGACATGACTTTTATCCCGTTAAGCGGGCTTAGCCCGGCCCGCGCCCGCAACAACGGGATAAAATCTCGGGTAAAGCCCGTCCCAAGCCCGTCCCGCGCCCGCGTTTGCCCGGGTCTACCCTCACACAAGCCAATATCAACCTCTTTACCAGCTGAGATCTCAGAACGATAACATACATTCATCAAAGTGTTACGAACAACATTATGACGGTGTTTAATCCTCACAATACCAGCACACAACACAGCATGATCTCCAAAAATGTCTCCCTCAAATACTCTGGAGTAGGCAGAACAAGGCTTCGAAATGGAAAACAAAGGGATGCCTAACCGATAGCACAACACACAACGATACGTCTTACCATTCATAACCTGACCGGCTGACCCAGCCCTGAGATGAGGACAGCCCTAAGCGAGTCAGTAGAATGGTCTCGACGTTGAGAACTCCACAAAGCCATCTGAGAAAATAAGTATTATCCGCATCTTTCGCAATCCGTGTTTATTATTATTATAAATATTATTCACTTTGTTTAAAAATCAACACTAGTACTCCCTCCGTCTCATATTAAATGTCGTTTGTCTTTTTCTTCACGCTTTTTAAGGAGCGAAAAACTATATAAAATATTAATTTTTTAATTATTTTTTTAAAATATTTTTATACTAATTACTAATAAATATCAAATTATATAAAAAAAATTAATTAAAAAAAATATTTTATAGAGTTTTACGTTACTTAAAAAGCGTGTCGAAAAGCAAAAAGATATTTAATTTGAGACGG
This sequence comes from Persicaria tinctoria, assembly GCA_037127255.1. Classification (NCBI taxonomy): domain Eukaryota; kingdom Viridiplantae; phylum Streptophyta; class Magnoliopsida; order Caryophyllales; family Polygonaceae; genus Persicaria; species Persicaria tinctoria. Next base: position 6,025,610 of record JBANSL010000010.1, read on the forward strand.
AGAGAGTAATAATTAGGGAGTATTTATGAGAAAATAAGAAAGGAAAAAGGTATGTGTGGCCTGGTGGGTACCAATTCAATTTTGAGAAGATAAGCTTAAGAGTGCGGTTAGGTGTGCCGTAAGTAACCCCGGCAAGCCAACAAACGGCGTTATGTATAACGCCGTGATGAACCGCAGACCATGATTCGTCGCCGCAGCCGCCCCACCTGACGAAACTTTAGGCGTGGCGAATAAATGCGCGTCCTTCACGTCACCTCCGTTTGGGGGTGGGTCCCGGCGGTGGTCGTCGTGGATGTGGTGGTGGAAGGTTGGGGCCCACCACCGCCGAAGCAGCCTCGGTGTGTCGCAATCCCCTCTCTTTTGTCTCTTCTTTCTCAAAGAGAGTTGACATGATAGCGCCCCACGTGATCCCTGGACACGTGGCGCAATAGATTCCCGGCACGTAGTCGTTACGGTACAGTAAACGTGAGACCCCCCATTGGGGAAAGGGTGCACGTGGGACCCACTCCATAGAAAGAACGAAATTCGCTCGAGCTAAATGCACTTACAAAGATGTGGGTCCCATTCTCTTTACCCACTTTGAAATATTCCCTTGTTTTTAGGGGATTTATTTAGGCCTCGTTTGGTTTGATGCGGCCGGAAAATTACTTCCCATGAATTGAATTTTTGTGAAATTTACTTTCTAAGAATTGAAAAAAAGTTGTTTGATTAAATGCGGACGGGAACTTACTTCTCATAAATCAAATTCATGGAAAAAAGTTATATGATTGAATTTTAGTTTTTAGAAATATAAATAAAAAAAATTCATTAAAAATGTGGAAATTTAATTTACCTAGTCTCCAAGTATAACTTCTTACAATTTGGAGGAATTAAAATTTCTGGAAAATTGAATTTTTGTGTTAATCAAACACAGAAATATATATCCTACTTAATGAGTTTTTAAGCTTTCTGGATTTTTAACTGACTAATCAAACGAGACCTTAATTACTTACGGTACTCTCTAGTGTGTATTGATGGATTAAGGATATACTGTATATATTGGCCATTTAACTAACAACTACTATTATTTGTTCCTAACTTAGCTGTATTTAATTTACTACTTAAGACATTGCATTTCAACATGAATTGATCCTATTGACCTTTCACCTAAATTATATGCAAAAATTTAAACCCTTTAAAATTTGATTGATTTTAAAATAATGATAGTGAAGTTCTTACCGGCTCCGGTCTAAGGGTAAAGTTATACTCCCTCTGTCTCAAAATTTAGGTCGTTTGACTTTTTGACACGTTTTTTAATGTGTTAAAAACTCTATAAAATATTGATTTTTTTTCAAATTTTTTTTTTAAATTTAAAACTTATTACTAATAAGTTTGAAATTGTTTTAAAAATTTTGAAAAAAAAATATTTCATAGAGTTTTTAACACATTAAAAAGCGTGCAAAAAAAGTCAAACGACCTAAATTTTGAGACGGAGAGACGGAAGGAGTATTTTTTTTATTTATCAGACTCAGTCTTTATCGCTTCGATCGGTTGGTAAAAGTTGTCAATAGAAATGGACATGTATTCTTCCAGTAGTATATGAGTCGAGTAATTCAAGCTATATAATACTACCTCCGTTCCACAATACATGTCCTTTTACTTTTCAGCACGTTTTTTAAGGAGCGAAAAGCTCTATAAAATATTATTTTTTTAATACAATTTGATACTTGTTACCAATAAGTATCAAATTATGTAAAAAAAATTAATTAAAAAAATAATATTTTATAGAGATTTCCGCTCCTTAAAAAAACGTGATGAAAACCAAAAGACCATGTATTATGGAACGGATGGAGTAAAAGATTTGGTGGTTGGATGATTTAAGAAAATGCATGATTGATTTTTCCTAAAATAAAATCATCCAAAACTAGAATTTAAACACATCAATTTGTAAATAAATAAATAAGATTTGGTGTTTGGGTGTTTAACCTTTGGCATTTAGGTAACTAATGCTCATTGTTCACCAACTAAGCTAGATGAATTATTTATTTTATTATTTTATTTGCTACTAAATATTAATATTGATCAAACTAGCCAATGTCCCTTTAGGATAGCAAATGACACAAGTTTTGAATGATCGAATATCCCCTTACTTGATGATAAGGTCACTCATCCTAGACTTTACCACAATGGATGCCTCTCCAACCAACTTCCAACAGCTTACATGTTGTGATATTCCCTCTACAAAGCCCGTTTTGATCGAAAATGTCCCGGTTTGACGCACACGATGTTCGTGCGTACGACAATTTGAGGCGAGAGGCAAGATTGATCATCGGGATACCAATCGATTTTGCCCTACGAATTTAGGTTTATTTATTTGGGAGATCGAATAACTTCAGCTCCGCCGGATAGAGTAGCGACGACCTATTCCTCCCTCCTCACGAGTCCAACGAATTCTCCAAACTTAAGTACCAGATTGGTGGACTATTCTTCATATCGTCAATTGATTTTAGGATGGAAGCTCGCGTAACTTATATATTAGACTACTAGCGCATGCACACCCGTCCACACCACTATCAGTCATTATTCCGAGTTGGGCTTTGATACATCATAACAATGTTACATGCATAATCAAAAAACGATGACATGTTATGTCAAACTTACGAAAAGCCTCAAACCTTGTAACATTGGTCATTATTATCCATCTTACTAGCTAGTGACGATGCACTCAAATAAATAGTAATATTTACGATGCGCTTGAGTAAATTAATAAGAGTTCGTGATCATAAATAAGGTTCCTCGCTATACAAATAGAACCTCACGGACGCGACATGGACATGGAAGATGGGCGGACACGAGTTAGGATTTGGAATCGAGGCATCCGCCGATGAGAAGCCATTCACGGACCATAGACCCGTTTAGATGAGGAAACCCCACTAGTTCACCTAGTGCACACATGACTTGCGATGTTAGACACTTGGCATCGAGTCAAGTGCCACGTGTCATCTGCTAACAAGCCACTTGGCGAGAAGCCTACAAGGGCAAGCACTAAACCCTCTTATAAATAGGTCACTAGAGTCTCGAAAGGCTTATGCCCGATTCCTTGGCCTTGCACGTCCCTTTTTAAGCGACACTTGATCTAGTCCATGGGAGGAAAGTAGTCCGCGGATAGCTTAAGCTCGAATCGGCCCAGGTTTTAGTACGCGGACAGTAATCTCATTGCGTGCTTCAGGTAAACCCGATTGATACCGGAACGCAGTACAATTGTATGAATTAGTCCCACATAAATCGGTAAATAAAACTTAGTAAGTGAAAGTAGGGGGCAGTAAAAAAAAATTAGGAGTAAATGGGAAACATGGAAGTGGGGATGGACAAAGAAAGGGTAATAAATGGACGGTGGTGTGGGAAATGGGAAACCAGATTGCCATATGACAAGGACTCAAGGAGTAATAAAGAATCACCCCATCATGTTCCTCGTCAACACGAAACCCCGGGAGGGCCCCACTCCTCCTCCTCCTCCGCTGCCAACCGGAAAGCGCATTTACAAAGCGGCCCTCGCCGTCGGTGGGCGCCTACCTTATTAAATTATTATATTTAAGTACCAAGAAAGAAAGAATCACAATCACCTACTCTCGTACTCACTCTCTCCCCTTTTACGCTTGGCTCTCTCTCAGCCGTTGGATCCGAATTTAGCAAGATGATGAATTATTGAAATCCTCTGCCCACAAAAAGACAAGCTCCCAGTCCCAGCAGCCTCATCCTCATCCTCTCGGGCGTGGGAATTCCCATATTCCCTTACCGTGCAGCCGCCTCCACCCTATCCCCTCCCTTTATCCATACTTTACGACTCGTTTTATTTAAATCATTACTCTCCCCGTCTCAAAATATAAATCAAATCATTACTCTCCCCGTCTCAAAATATAAATCTTTTAACTTATACGGTTAAAAATACAAGTCATTTTATGTTTTCTCAATATTGAGATATGATAATTGTTACATTTTGATTTTTTACTCAAATTTTATTGGTTGAGGAGAGTTGTGAATAATTAATGAGGGGTATGAATGAAATAAGTTTATGATTTCCTTAATTTGTGTGGAAATGTCTAAAATGACTTATATTTTTGAACGGAGGTAGTATTGTATTTTTAAAGGGTTAAAAAACTATATAAAATATTAATTTTTCAAAATAATACTATGCTATGTACTTATTAAGTATTTTTACCTTTTTAAAAAGCGTGTCATAAAGTAAAACTACTTATATTTTAAGACATATGTACTTCATTCGTTAATTAAAACATGAAATCTTATTATTCAGGTTTAGTCTACGTTGTCCCTGACTATTTGGGTTAGGCTCGTTTGTTAGACTGGCCAGTTTGGTTGCCGCTTTTTGTATTGCACTATTTTTATTTTACATTTTATGTTTGACGGTTTGTCGGCCTCTCGAGGAGTCGGGTTTGTCTGATACTCGAATAGTCGAATTATTACCTAATAAAAAAAATGAAATCTTATTATTCACGTACATTTTTTAAAATGTTAAAAACTATATAAAATATCAACTTTTTAAATAATTTTTTTAAAATAACTTCATATTTATTATTATTATTATAAATTATGAATTTATATAAATAAATTATGTACTGTAAGAAAGTTGATAGGTTGCATAATATATTTTAATTATTCTAAAATAGTAAAACCATATAGAAGAGTACTAATGCATTTTTTATTTTCCTTGTTTGATTGGATACTCATGCAATTAAAAATATATATTCTTCAATTAAAAAAAACTACATCGAGTAGAGTTTTGCTTTTAGACTAATCAAGTAATCACATGCTTGTATTATTCATTATTTAATGATGAAATTAATATGCCAACCAATGCTTTATTTATTTTTTATATGTTTACAATAACTCACTTTAATTAATATATTAAAACAATTCAAGAAATATAGCAGTAAATGACTGAAAAACATTCAACTTAATTCCATTACAGCTGATGAAGTTTCTATTGTGATTCAATCACTCACACAAGGAAGAAACCAAAAAAATAAAACCTGATTAAAAAAACTCCCACCATGGAGCAACACACCAAAATCAGGTTTGTTTTCCTTTTTAATCTTTCCTCCTAATCCGTCTTAATTTTCTCTAATTACTAATTACGCACGTATATAAATAAAAAATAAAAATTAGGTATTAGCTTTGACCAATCTAAATCATCCACGTCATCACGCCGCCTCCATCGGCGGCGGCAGGTTCAAATCGAGATCCAGCGACTTCCGGGACCTGTTCATCACATGAAACCCCTCTCCGTACTCCATGTCGACAACCGCCGACGACGAGTCCGACTCGCTCTGCGCTCTGAGGCCGCACCTCGCCGGTGCCGGGAAAGCGGCGACGGTGACGGCGTAAGATCCGGTGGAGAGAGTCAGATCTAGAGGCGAGCGGGCCGGGGCGAAGGTCATCTCGACGGCGCTGGTCTGGCTGGGGCTACGATCGCCGGCGGAGGCGGCTGAGGGAGGCGGGAGCTGAGGGAAGTTGGTCTTGGCTTTAGCACCTCTGAAGCGGCGCGCCGCGGCGTCGTATGCGAGGGCGGCGTCGACGGCGGTGTCGAAGGTGCCGAGCCACACACGTGTCTTCTTGGTGGGGTCCCGGATCTCGGCGGCGTAGCGGCCCCACGGCCTCTTCCTCACTCCTCTGAATCGCGTCTCCATGTTGCCGTTGCCGTTGCCGTTACCGTTTCCGGTGGTATCGCCGCCGTTGGCGACTTGCGTAAGATCTCGGGGAGCCATGAATCGACGAAGGGGGAGATAGATCGATTGAGGAAAAAAGGAAAGAAATTAGGAATTAAACGGTGGGAGGGGTGTGAATGAAGGAGAAGATACGGTGGGTATTTATATAGCGGGCGGGGGGCGTGGGGCCCGCTGGCGGGGTGTGGGGAGTGAATTTGTTCACGCGCCCCGCGGTGTGACTACTAAAAATGATTAAATTACGAAACCGGCCCGTTTTGGATTTGTTTTCAGATTATGCCACTGAACTATTTTTGGGAGTGCCGGCGACTGGTCAAAATCTCTGTGGACCGTTGAGATTGTTCCACGTGGAGGGGGAAAGTATAGATGGAGGGTTGAGATTTACTATTCACGTTCATTCATCATTCATGTGAGTGTGAAACGAAGAATAGGTGGGTGATTGGATAACATTTATTTATTTATATATGATAAAATAAAAAAATAAAGATGACTTGGTATATTGAATTCAATGTTGACACTTGGGAGGTGTTTAGTGGTACTATTTTTATATGGATTTCCTATGTTTTCTCAAAATGGAAAATAATTTCTGCAATTTAAAATTACCAAATGCTAGTATTTTATTATCAATCTTTTTATCCTATTTTTTAAGTGAATATAGTAAGAATCTAAATTTGAAATAAAATATCTATTAAAAAAAGAATAAATCCTAAGAGCCTAATCTAAAATATAATCAAAGTATTTTAATTAGAAAAATATTTTACAAAACATAAAATTTATAGACAGAGATTAGAAACCCTATTTTATTACATGCATGCATACTAAAAATCATTTGTAAATATGGTCATACATATATATATATAGTTGGTTTCCAATATTTGAATATAGAGACGATGTGTCTAATTTATGTCTTTAGATATTGATTAAACACAATTTGTATTTAATGAAAATGATGATTTGTCACACATTGAAAGCACTAATATATTGAAATCTCTATGTCATTTTAGCTTTCAAGTCTCGTTCAAAATATTTGTTTTCTAGCTATTTTACTTTTTTTTTTTTAAATCAGAAAGTAGGCTAGAGCCTTTAATTATTAATAGGATAACTTGGGTTGGTTTGAAGCAAAAAAAAAAAAGGATAACTTGGGTTGGAGCTATTTTACTCTTTTGTTAACACTTGAATAACAATAAACTAGCAACCAAGTATTAATCGAGGTAATAAAAGGGAATGACAAGGTAAATTGGAGAATCTTGCAATCATGTGGAGAAGATTCACTCTATGGGTACCAAGTACCAATTTCGATTGAATTGAATTCAGGCATTACTTCAGATAAGCTAACAGAGTTGCTGACTACATACATATATCTACTCTACCTTTTAATAGGGATTTGTATTAATTCCATCGTCCTTCAGGATGATAATAGAAGTTACGATCTCCGTAAAAAAACTCCAAATATTTGCCCACTGTGATTTTTTTCTTAAAAAAACCAATAAATTGAAAAAAAAATATATTTGAATAAAATAAAACAATCAAATAGGATTAATTCTTGATGGCTCAGGCATCGACACCAAACCTACATCGGTTGCGAAAATGCTACCCGAAAGTTAAGCGGATGACCCATATGAGATGCTATAATAATCATTTGCCATGTTTGACCCTTTTCCTGAAACGTTTTTGTTATTTGCTGCTGCTTTCAAACACAAAAATAAAAAATACAACCAAATGGCGTCTATTATATTCAATACTAGTATATCACTTTAAAACACTGATAAAAATAGCTTCCTGCAATATGAGATTCACAAAGTTACAAAAAAAAAATTCAATATTTTAAACTATACCTTTAAAAAATAAGTTAAATAAACTAGTATGTATATGAATTATTGTATTTTATTACTCGTACTATATTAAATTCATAAGTTTTTTTATTATTATTATTTGAGATTTGAGATAATAGTCCGTCCATAAAATATTGATGGGGGCGGCTGCGGTTTGTCAGTCAAATCTAACGTGGACCGGGCTCTGCTTAAGAGGCAGTGAGCGAAGCCAAGGCCCGGCGCGCCGGCGACTTAACACCGTCACTCGCGGGTGGAAGGCGCGTGGAAAATGAAAGCTGACGTAAGCTGCCAAACAAAGACCCTGTCATCTGCCGCGTGAAACGGATCCAAGTAAAGGGATTAACGGCAACCGTTTTCTCTCCGTCCGGGACGTACGTACATGCAGGACGGCAAAAGCGTGTGTAACGGCCGACACGTGTGAGCGGTCGGAGATTCACAGATAAGTTGCCGCCATGGCGTACGGATGTGGCGCGTAACTGTGGCGGGCCCCACGGCTGCCCCTCTATTTTCGTCACATACTTCACGTTGCTTTCCATTTTTATTTTTTATTTTTGTTAAAAAATTAACTTTATGTTAAAGAAGGTTCTTGGATGGGGAATACGAATAATTAGACATATTTTTAGGAAGTGATATAAGCAACATTTTTTTTTCTACCTACAACACATATTTTTTTTTATATAATTTTTAAAAATAAAACCTCGTAATCACATAAGAAGGGCAGAGTGTAATGTGTATAATAAATAAAGTGGGTATAAATATGTAAGGGATTATGCATCAAATAGCCTTGCAACCATGTATTTGCCTTGTCGGTCAAATACATTGCTGCGATCTCCACTCGATGTTCATCTGGAATTGCGAAAATACTAAAGTATTTTTCGCATTTGCGTATCCAATTCCTTGGTTTCCTTCCATCAAAACTCGGAAAATCCAGTTTAGGGAATCGATAGAATCGATTGACGCTACCTCCCTAGCTAGAACCTGGTTGCCCTCCATTGAAGCTTGGATGCCACATCGAACCTGGAATTTCTTGATCCACTGGACTAGAACCCCTTAAAGATCCTCTTTCTCCTCTGGATTGCTGCAAATCTCCTCAGGTACCTTCATGTTGTCGTTCCCTTCTACTGGGATCAGGTGGATTCCTCACAAAATCCGTGAGCTGCTCCATCCTCAAAACTTTGAGTTTCTTGAATTCCTCAAATTGCCTGATTTGTTCTTCCTGGATCCTCTGCAAATCAGCCATGGACTTAGCTGTGGAAGCCATGAATGACTTGGTGTCGTCTCTGAACTCTTGGAACTAGAGGTCCGATGCCTTCGATCTAGTACCTTCTGCCATGGAATCCGAAGAAAAAAATTGCACGCCGGCCAAGGTCTTGATTTGTCTCAAAAATCTTGTTGTTTGACTTTCTGATGCATTTTTTAAAAGCTTAAAACTTTATAAATTATATATTTTACATAATTTTATACATATTTATATCAAGTATGAAATTAATAAAAAAAATGAATAAAAAATTGAATATTTTATATATTTTTACCAGCTTTAAACAATATGATAAAGATAAAACAATACATCAAGCTTTATAAAAAACCCACACGGGGAGGAAACGCTCTCTTTGTGCGGTGACCTAGTTGCCGCCGCCAACCGGCACCACCATCTCTAACCTACCGCCTCCACACAGCTTTCGATGCAGCCATAAACATCCCTTTATGTTTATGAATCGAGTGCTCACCGCCTCGCCTCACCTATGACTTAGCCACCCACCGGCTTGTTCGGCCTCCTCCGCCACCCTCTTGGCCCGCCACCATGGCCTTTTTCCTTGGGTCGCCGTCTATCGCAAGCTAGCTGCCGACTCCGTCACGTTGGCCACTGTTACTCGATGTTGCGAGCCCTGTCGCTGCATCGGTTGTTGTTCGCCACTTCTGAGTTTCCGACCTCCGTCGCCGCCTTTATCACCGACCAACCTAGCTCCCCGGCAATTTGGGCTTGCCGCCTCTGCGGGCTTGCGCGGTCAGCCACCTCGGTTCTTCCCGGAGTTCTTCTGGTTGTTCCATCAGCTCCGCCCACTACCTTCATAAGGGTTTCGCCAATCACTCTCTTCATGGCCGTCTCCGGCTTTCTTCTCGTGCCCACCAGCTTATACCAAATTGGGTTTGTTTGTTGGGTCCGCACTTTCAATCGCTTTCCGGTTCATTGTTGCTCTTTTTTGTTTCTTTATCTCGTTTTTTATCGCCTCTATTTGGGTTTAGCCTTGTGGTAGCCTGTTCACGATCTAGTTATCGTCCTTGAGGGTTGAGATGAGTGCAGGGGTTTAAATGGGCAATAGTGTGGTTTGTGTTTGTTTTTGCGGGTCGGTGTACTGTGTTGTTCTTGCTGTGTTGCAGGCTTCTTGTGTGCGGTGGTTGATTTGTCAGGTTCGATGACGTCGTGGATTTGCGATCGATCCCTGATGACTCATTTGAGTCCACAATCTGAGGTGTCCGCTAGTATTCCCCAGAGTTCTCTGAGTGCGTTGTCTCTTTGGCCGATCGTTTCGTTCATCCTGGTTTGTGATTTTCAGTGTAGGATGGCTTGTACGTTGTATTTTATTTATTTATGTCATTTGGTTCTGTAATTTCCTTTCTGTCATTTGATTCAGTTATTTGCTTATGTAATTTGCTTCCAGGTTGTACATGATGGTTAGTCCATCAACCGGTTTGTCCGGTCTCTCGATTTCTCTAGCCTTGTCTAGAGAATCGAATTCTTATCTTGCTTCCAAAAAAAAATATTATAAGACAGAAAAAGTACTAAACTAGGGAGAACTTGTTTTACATTATTTTATTAATATCATAAAAAAATAAGATTTTGCACCCGAAAATTAATAATTGATGATAAGGACTTTATATGAATTTATTTATTTAATTTTGGGGAGTTGGACCTAAAATTCAAATATAGAGGAGTATATAAATTAAAAGTACGTAACTATTTTAGTGAGCAAAAACCTATCCTGCAAGTGTCTTGAAGCACATAAATAAATAAATAAAAAAGAAGAAGAGTTGATATACAATTGACAGTGTAATGGACATCAAAGGACAAGATAACATTATGAATTGATATCAATATTCCAAAGATTTGAAAATCAACTCTCTTACAAAAACTCCCAATTGCATCTCCATGACCAGGTTTTCTCCAAGAATTCAAGAAATATGCATTTTGAACTTTCACCCTTAATTGGTTCAAGGTGACCACACTATATATAGTGGAATTTTGTTGCTTTATATTAATAGAACCAAACTTAACCAGCTACTACCTAATTACTTTGTGTATTCTTGGCAAAACCTTTTGGACATTCTACCATATATGTTACATGTTAATACATTCATACTTTGGATTATGCATCCTTGTATAAGTCTTGCTTCTACTTGTTCCAATACAAGGAAGCTAGCCTTTACTCTAAATCTTGGGCTCACACCCAACATACTACCTCCGTTCGGAAAAACTTGACACTTTACTATTTATACACGCCTTTTTAGGAGATAAAAACTATATAAAATATCTAATTTTTTAAATAATTTTTTTAACAACTTCGTAGTTATTATTAATAAGTACAAACTTGTTAAAAAAATTTATAAAAAAATGAATATTTTATATAGTTTTTATCGTTGTAAAAAAGCGTGCATGAATAGTAAACGACAAGTTTTGCCGAACGGAGGGAGTATTACCCTAACTGGTTGTGCTCTCATACATACATACATACATATATACATACATATAATAAAGTATAACCAAATTCACATAGCCCTTGTACTGCAGAAGACAGTTTTTTTTAAGTTATTATTATGATTAATACGTATATATATATCCCTTGTAAATCAGTCTAACCAAAACGTACTCAGTAATAGGCGCATATTGTTTTGGCATTTGAAAAGGTATCCTGAAAGCTACTTATTTGCAAATAACTCTCGTCACTAATGAAGGTGATAATTAGAGTTCGTATGGGACGGAGTTAATAAACCGACTAAAATTATAAACAGGGTAAAAATTTATAAACTGTTGGTAAAAGTAGTTAAAAATTTATGAAAAAATATAAACTCCGTATGGGACGAAAAACAGTTTATTTGTAAAAAGTGGAGTTTATTTGGTTGTTATTAGGGGTATTGTGGTACTTTCAAACCAAATAAACTATTAAAACCACAAAAAAGCTTCCAAAACAAGCTTTTAAAATAAGCTTCCATTTCAACCAAAATCTCCTAAAAATTGTACCCCATACACAATTTAAGTTTTTAACCGGTTGTACCTCAGATGTGGGATTTCATGCTCGGGGGAGGTTGAAAAGATTTTCTCTGATACGTACCCTACTATCGCTTCAGAAATTTACGGATTTTTATACAAAGAGGGAAATCGTGTTGACCGACTTTCTCACCTGAGATTCGATTACCACATTGTCAGCCTCCATTACATGATTTTTGTCGGTTTTAATATACCCTATATCGATAGTGAAAGTCGGTTACAATTTCGTGCATTTGACGAGATAATCTTATAAATGCATTACTCGATCTTCTAAGCGTCCGATGAAATTTGAGATTTTGAGGAGCGGTAGAGATTGGAAAATGACTTGTCGGTAGCACCCGTTCCCGGTTCGAACTCCGGAATGACTGATCTTTATTTACCTATTCAAGGTAGAGATGGAAAAAGACATAATTGACCTTCTCTCTTCACGTTCTCATCTTCTTCACCTGTCGCCATTTCAGTCTTCTCTTGTTCAATCTCACAGTGACGAACTTCAATCTTGTACTTGTAGTGAGGTTTGCAAGCTTTGCAAACAATTCGACCTATCGATTTGCTTTTATAAATCATTGATGTTCACTTGCTTTCGTTGGTAGGGGCTGTTCGCAGGTTTCATTTCGCATTCTCCACCAAGCTCTTTCGCTTTCCATCTCTCGGGTAAAAGAGATCAGTTTCTTTGCAATTTCGCTTTCACGCTCCACTTGTCTCTATCTATGCAATTTCGATTTTCAACAATAGAACCATACTTATTCATCTGAAATTCTGAATTTGCAACAAACCCATGGCCTAACCTTTTGATTTTTTATTTTCATGGTCTGAGACCAATTTGGATTACTTAATTAAGATAATAAGATTGAGTGTTTCTACATAAACAAACTAGAATCAAACCCTACACCCACTTTTGAGATTGGAAACATGTCAACCTTAAAACAATTGAGACTGCTCCCACCCAAAAATTTCGACCTGTTATGTAAATCAAATCTTAACCTGACATGCCTAATGTTTTATTCAGTTTGTCTTATTTTTGTGTGGCAAGGGAGAGTATATAAAATGATTTTTGGTTTGATATATCTTCAAGGTGGTTGTTTAAATTAGCATCAGTGGCCTGAGTCGCCTGACATTACTATATATTGCTGATGATGTTATTGGTTAAATTAGCATCTATGCCTATAAATTACTCTCACTGAAGAATCTTTACTCTTCTTCTATAGTATTGTCTTTAGGATAATTGATTGAATTGCCCCAAGTGGCCTTAAATTACTGTCATTGAAGAATTTTTATTACTTAAAAGGAAAAATACATATATTCATAAAAGGAAAAATTAGAATTTTTACTCTTCTTTTATAGCTGTTTTTTTTTTATAAAAAAATTAGTTTCAATCTATGGATATTAAGATATGTTTGTGGATTCCTGTATCAACTAATGCAAAAGATATGTAAGTGGATTCCATAAATTTTTTATTCTGTTTGCAATCAATTTTAACAGTGCTCTTATTTGGCTTTTGGTTTGCTGATTTTTCCATTTTTTTTCAATCTATAGTTAGGTTGTTGAAACCTTTTTTTTTTTTTTTTTAATATCTACAATCAGGTAGCTGAACTTTTATCTAGAATCAGGTTTAGTTTCATACTAATTCCTTACTGAGGAGTTTGGAAATCAGTTACTGTTCTTCTGCTATAGTAATAAAACTGAGCAGGTTTCTGCTGCTACATGCCAATTTACCGATTATATGGTTTTTGGTGGAAAATTTGCAAGTTATGTTTCGAACTAATGGCTGTGGCTAAGAGTTTTCTGCAACATTTTACTTGGGTTAGTTCATATCTACTGAAATGGAATTGAAAAACTATGAAGATCAAACATGCAGCAATTAGTAACTGAAAGTTCAGAAAATAAATAAGAAACATTTGCTATGCAGATTAGAATCATTTGCTACCAGATATGCTGATGTAGGGTCATTTCAGCTCTGGTGTTGTGTTTAAAAGTGATTCTTTCATATCCAGTTGAAGATTAAGAATGGGAAATAGCTTTTGCTTTTCATAAATCTGATTTTAAACTCTTTTTCTCCTTATTCTTTCATATCCATGATTTTTAGCTTTGCCCTTTTTTAATTTCTTAGCCCCTGTCAAATTGAATTACCACCCTCCTGTCCTGATCAAACACAGCATTCAGCCATTCATTCATTCCCTTTTCCTATCAAATTGATTTACCATCCTTAACAAAACAAACTTCTTTTTCCCTTTTCATTTTAAGGGCAAAATGGAAGAAAAAAAAAGCACCAACAAGCCCACCAATCTTTATTCTTGGAGTGCATGTGTTTCATAACATGAAATTTCTTTCATAGTGCTCTCTGCTGTTTGCTTTTGATTTTTCCACTGTCATACTTGTGCTGTCAATGTCATACTATGATACTTTTATTGTATGAGCTTCAAAGTTCCTAAACTATGATACTTGTTGTTATACTATGATACTTTTATCTATGCATCTCAGTTGACTGCCTTAGGGAAGAATTCGTTGCTCTTTTTTAAAAACTGGTTGCAGAATGCAACATAAGTGATATGATCAGGCCTTGATCCCTTTCATCTCCCAACTATGAATCCTACTAGTGAGAATCCCCAAGCTTCCTCTGCAAATTGATCCTACTAGTTTTTTTCAGTGTGATTGCCCTGCTCTGTATCTTTAGAATGCCCTGGAGGCTCTGTACAGTTCTGAATCTTTAGCATTTTATCTATGGCTTGTATGATTAAAAAAAAAAAAAAAAAAGAAGTTGTATACAGGAACACAAAATTGCATTGAATCTCAATCTAGTGGTGAGACCATCCATTTTGCTTTGTCTTGTAAAGTATACTGGCAGTATTTGAGTGCTTATAAGTTGCATTGATTCTCAATCTAGTGAGACCATCATTTTGTTTTTTTATTGCTTATAAGTTGTAAGGAAGTGCATTGTTGCTTTTCATTGTTTTGTCTGAATTAATCCTGCAAAATTTGAGTGATTATGGCTGTCTGAATTTATCCTTCCAGGCCGCTATGTTATATGTGGGGGTGTCGGCATTTCAAATTGAAGAAGTAGAACAAACAGATCAGCCTGGAAGGAAGCAATCTCTATGCTCTCTAGCTCAATTGTTTGCGTGATGGCCTTTCAAAATCCCCAAATCACCATCTTATCTGTCTGAATTCCTACTCTGAAAGCATGTACCGCTTATGTCGATCCCTGAAAGCAATTCCCCCGCAATTGCAAATCAACGAGCTTCAACCTCCTGCTACAATCCACCGCTTCCATCTTTACTCTTCCCAGTCATACTCGAATCCCGTCGATCGCACAAGCACGCCGGAGTTCCAATCCCATGGAACCCGGCCTCTTAATCTACCCTATTCCGAAGACGCCCAAATCGACAGCGTCGCTCTCAGAGTCCAGAATCTGCTTAGGTTATCGATGAACGGATTCGGAGAGGAGCTTTATAGGCAACTCGATGGAATTGGCCTATCATTGTTGAACGATGATATGGTTGTCGACGTGCTTCGTCGGCACCGTTCTGACTGGAAACCGGCGCTTCGGTTCTTCAATTGGGCCTCCAGAGGCGTGCATCCGGGCGGGTACATCCCAGGATCTGATGCTTATAATGAAATTCTGGGGATTTTGGGAAAGATGAAGAGATTTGATGAGGTACACCAACTGTTCGACGAAATGTCTAAGAGAGAGGGTGTGTTGAATGAGAGGTCTTATCAGATCATGGTTCACAGGTATATATGCTTGTGACTTGTTAACCTTCAATTTCATTGAATGTGATTGAAAGCTTCATTGTAATCTCATGTGCAGATATGCAGCTGCCCACGACACCGAGGCAGCGATCAACATGTTCTACAAGAGGAGGGAGTATGGGCTAGAGCTTGATCTCGTTGCTTTCGAAGTGCTCTTGTTGTCGTTGTGCCGATATAAGCATGTTGAAGAGGCAGAGTTCCTGTTCCATTCAAAGCAGGGTGAATTCCAATATGATATCAAGACATGGAACATCATACTAAACGGATGGTGCGTGCGGGGCAATGTACGCGAGGCAAAACGGTTTTGGAAAGAGATAGTCAGGTCAAAATGTCGACCAGACAAGTTCACCTATGGGATATTTATAAACTCTTTGTGCAAGTCAGGGAAGATCAGCACTGCATTGAAGCTCCTCCGTGCAATGTGGGATAAGGGCTGTGACCCGGATGTTGTGATCTGCAACTCTATGATTGATGGTTTGTGTTTCAAGAAGAGGATACCGGAGGCATTTGAGATTGTCCAGCTGATGAATGACAGAAATTGCCCACCGGATGTTGCCACTTACAACTCACTCATCAAGCACCTTTGCAGGATTCGGAGGATGGAGAAGGTTTATGAGCTGTTGGATCAGATGGAGGAGAAGAAGGGAAACTGTTTGCCAAACGCTACAACATATACTTATCTGTTAAAATCTGTGAGATTCGAGGAGGAGATTCCGGGTCTGCTGCTTAGAATGGAGGCAAATGGTTGCAAGATGACCGGCGACATTTACAACCTGTTGCTGAGGCTTTACTTGAAGTTGGGTCGCAAAGAGTGTGTTGAATCAACATGGGCTAATATGGAGAGGGATGGGTTGGGGCCGGATCAACGATCATATACCGTAATGGTTCATGGGCTCTACGAGCACGAGAGGGTGGAAGACGCGCTGAGGTGTTTTGATGAGATGGTATCCAAGGGAATGGTCCCGGAGCCAAGGACAATGTTGTTGGTTGATGATATGAAAGTGAAGTTGAATCTGCAATCAAGAGTAACATAAACAAGTTGGGGTATGTTCATCAGAAGGAACATTCAAAACCATGGATTTGACTAAACTCAGCGCTGAATCGAGCAAGTTCTTGGTAAGACAAGTACATTATGTCATTAGAATATAGTGTAATGTGTGTTTATGCATCAATTAGTGTAGTTTTATTTATTCAAAGAAAATGATGCTGAATTCCATTTTACATTAGCAATTTGCTTTCATTGCAGTTTAGGTTGGAGTTGAGATCATTAAAATTAACATGAACCAAGTCAATAGTAAAGATGGTATCTACAATTAGCTAGATCTTGGCGATTTGTCTAATGATGCAGGAGTTAGAATTTGTGCAGTTGCCTCTACTACCATCTACATTGGCCCTTTACAACATCACATTTCATCATGTATGCATCAATAGAATTTGTGCAGTTGCCTCTACTACCATCATTTGCTTACTCTTATCAATCTACCATTGAACTGTTGTGGAGTTCGGCAGTGTTGGTTCTCGTTGACACATTGAGATTTCATTCAAATTTAGATGTTAAAAGTATCCAAAGCCTCCAAGGCCAGTTCATGGGCCTTCTATTGGGCTTAGTTAAAGGGCCTTATCAAATATAAGTTTTTATAATTTGAAGCCCATCATCCCGCTTGAGAGGGGTAAGGGTTCATTGGTGGTCGAGTGCAAATTTGATGTCTCCCTATTTGTTTCAGGGATTTTATGCGTTGCCTCTACTAAATGTCATAAGAGAAGGCTCACAATTCATGGTCCGTCATCCTTTGCTTACTTTAGTGTCTTATTACCGCTCTCTAGGGATTCTATGTGTTTGCTTTACCAACTGCCAGAGAGAAGGATCACATGATCCGTCGTCTTCTGCTTACGTCAGTGTCTTATTATCGCTCTCTAGGTTTTTTCGATACTATCTTGGTTGATATTGGTGTCTTTCGCTTTTTACATGTTTATAACGATTTATCCATTGCATATTCTTTAACCTCTCGACTCATTGAGCCTATTTAATGGATCCAATTTCTTGTCGTTTTAACAATATATCGACTTTTTTTTTTTTTTTGGTAAATAGAGAGCGGTCATCCAGGTGGCGAACCGGAGACATTCAGATACCACCCTGATATCCTTTTCAGCTCGATCACCCCGCCAGTTATGCCACCAAATAATCATAATCCAATCGTGTGTAAAAAAAAACAATAAAGTCTCACTCTCAATCATGAATTCATGAACCCAAATTATAAATGCTATTCATTCAATCTAAAATATAAGGTATTTTATATTAAAATATTTAATTTATAATATAAAGCATTTTAGACAATTAATGTGTTTTCATTGGGTAGTTAATTTCCCAAGTCACTTTTTCTCTCTTCCATTAATGATTAATGTA
Organism: Persicaria tinctoria; assembly: GCA_037127255.1. Lineage (NCBI taxonomy): Eukaryota > Viridiplantae > Streptophyta > Magnoliopsida > Caryophyllales > Polygonaceae > Persicaria > Persicaria tinctoria. The sequence goes on from JBANSL010000010.1 coordinate 6,043,580, forward strand.
CTTTGGTATATATATTTTTTCCTTCCTTAAAAATTACTCAATCTCTTAGACTATTTTACAATGTCTTATATTTTAGATGGGAACTTATAAACAAGAGTTGATAACAGCCAAAAAGGGATGAATCAGGCAGCAATCCGGCCGGGAATCCCGAACCACACAGACACCGGTAACTCTACTGCATATCAATATGACACCTGCAGACAAAAACCCAGAAACCCCCCATACACCTATATTAACTTCAACCTTTGAATCATTACATTTCATTTGTATTCATATATATATTTATATATATATAGTAGTACTTCACAACTTATAAAATTAAATTAAATAAAAATTACAGTACATTTACTGAATTATAGTACTATTCTAAAGATCTCAATGGAACCAAATTGCTAAAGGCCAAAACTTGAATTTGTAAGGGAACCAAACAAGCCCTTAATAAGCCTATGTATACATACCCATATCTCCCAAACCCAGCAAGGATGAAGGGGAAATGGGACCCACAATGGATGCCATTGGCAATGGCATTGCCATGGAATTGGAAGTGCACAGAGCATGCGCCTCTTCACATAAACCCTAATTTAGGGTAAGTCTGTTTGTTGCTGTTGATGGACCACCCCCCTCTTTGGGTTGTTCTACTTGTTACCAAAATCCCTCGTAGTCATAATAATGATGTCCATCCAGTGGCTTTTTGTCTTGTAGGGGAGCCCAAATTCAGATGACATCTACACTTATATCACCTCTTTATAGGGATCAAGGGTCCCATTTGTTCATATCAAACTATAAAATTAAGCTTGTGTTATTAATCTCGGTTGGGATTGTGGATAGAGTCTCACGTTGAAAAATAAGGTGAAAATAAATCCAAAATATAAGGGGAGGTGAATCCCTCACACGTTTGTTTATGTTTTTGTTTTAGAAGGTAAATCGCGATCTTATACTACCGTTAATAAACACATTATAATGACATTCTTTCATATTCGACTAATCAAAGTATAGTAATGTTTTTTTAAAAAAAATCTAAAAGGCAACTTATATAAGAAAACACCTAATTAAAATAGTATACAATACTGAAAAAGAGTGGCGTATAAGGTTATACATCACTACTGCTTTACTAGGGGCATCGACATCATCAACGATTCAGGTCTTATTGACCTTATATGTCGCAACCTGGTTCTATCTCTTAGGGATAAACTTCTTTCGTAAAGCATTGTACATGTTCAAGCTAGTTCGAGGAGGCTCAATGTAATTGATCGAGAGACGTACCACAACCTCTTCTCAAGCAGCTTCCTCTACTGCTTCGGGACATTTAGCTATATTATTCTTGTTATCTGTTAGGATGCTACCGGCTAGCATCATCCTATCCAAATTCTTTCTTAATAAAAGAAGAAGAAGAAGAGCTAGCTAGCTATAGGAGGGTGAGCATTACAGATTTTGTCCTTGCAGTTTACAGCCTAATATATATATAGAGACTAGAGAGAGAGGTCATGGTCAAATGGTCAATGAGTCATTGGTCTTGGTCCAAATTATATACAATAATGGAGAGATGAAATAAAAACCATCTTTAATTATGGTGTTGAATGGGAACAAAACTTCGGCCCCTACACATTACTTAATTAATGCATCCATACAAGGGAAGTTATTTTTTCGCCTCGTGTAATTGCCATTCGTGCAATCCACACATCAAACAATTAATATGGCTTCATCAAAGAATTAAATGCTATGTAAATTCATCCATAAAAGTGAAGTTTTTTTTTAAAAAAAAAAATACAAAGCAAAGTTTTGGTTGAGTCAACCGCGGTTGTACCACCATCCAAAAGGATAAGATCTTCAATTACAGCACTGGATCTTCAATATGTGAAGTTCGAAGCTAGATAGGTGAGCAATCAGATCAACAACATGGTTACCTTCCCTGCATACGTGAGAGAAAGAGATGGCCTCAAAGACATGGCAAAAGGCGAGGACATTGGAGATAATCATCTCGATATCCCATGGACACTTCCAGCACTCATTAAGGATATCTCGATAGAAGTGAAGGGTTTTTTTCGGTGCTATTCTCTTAGTTCTCTCAATTCTTTTATTTAAAAATGACATATATTTTAGTGTTTTTTAGGACAAAAATTCTGAATCCACCACTGCATATGATATCCTGTTTTGAGCGGAACATAATGGGTTCAAGGAGTAGGTTATACAAATTAAAGGATGTTGAGATATCATATCTCAACCTTTATTTGGAGCTATAGAAGATGAAATGGATGGAGTCTGGAGATGTGTTATTTACATATGTAAAGTGCTAGTTTCCATTGCTGTCAAATGCCCCAAGTTATGCTGACAGATGAAGACGCTGGAGATATACATATACCACAAAGGTAGATGATATGTAAGTGAGAGAGCATTAAATATGTGAGGGTGTACGTGTGAAGAACTAGTAGAGAGAGAGTTAAATGAGGGAGAGGGGGGTAGCAGTTCATTGGTCGTTTCAAGTGATCTTGAAGGGGGGTACTACTGCATACTCCATACTTACTCCATGTGAAGAAATTGGAGGTTGCTTCATTGCCGTTAATTTAGAGCTACACTACACCTACTATACATATCCACCGACCCCTCCTTGATCTGACAATCCTGAAACTCGAGAGGCCGATAAGTCGGCAAACTGTCAAATATTTACATTTGGGTGAGTTGGGTTGGGTTCGGATCGAATGGATCAATTAGGTTTCAGTTATTTTAGTTTTTAGGTATTTTGAATTTAACATTAATTAATTACTCATTCCGATTGGACTTCGAGTATTTTAAGTTTAATATCCACCTACATGTTTTGAAAATTTCAAAACTCGGTAAATTGAGTGATTTTGGAGAACAATTTATTTAATGTTCTTTAGAAACATATGTTGAAATATGGTTCTCTCATTTTTATTTTTATTTATTTTTTGGATATAAGTAAGATTTTGGATGTGATTAGCTCTTACTAGACCACTATCAAATGGCATTCTTATGGATGCAAATGCAAATGCAAAGATCCTTATCTTGAAGATGAGACTGCAACCCAGCATTTTGAAAGAGGTCAGTCAAGCGATCCGCACACCTATTGACTTCACAGAAGACATGAGATTTCAATCACCTTGAAATATTGAAGGATCGGATGAAATGAACATCGGTAATGACGATCTCAATTTCTCATATCTAAAATTTAAAAGATTGATTATCAATTTATTTTGAGACGAAATCGAAGTTCATGTAAATGCTAGTACTAGACATTTTTCAACTCCCAAATTTCCTTGGGGGAAGGAAAGACACACTCTTAAATTTGTTAACCTTTCATATATATAGAGATAGATATGCCTATAAGAGATTGGAGGCCGTACGTACTACGTGGTATTGAAATTGACATACTGAAAATTCAACTCAACTAATCAATTAAGAAAGCAATTGCTGATTTTCATGGTAAAACGACCCTAGCTTCAACTCATTCCCAACCCCTAATTAATCACATTTCATTAATCATATAAACAGTGGATCGGATCATACTTGACCAGTTCTTATGGTAGGATCGAATGCACATAATTGTTCGTCTATAAATTATTCGTAAATATATAAAAATTGCAACTATTTTGTATTTGTGAAAAAATAGTGTTAGAAATATAATTGGTTCTTATGTACACCATCTTTACATTGTAGGTATCTACCTTTTCATGATTATTCGTTTATTTTTACATAATTATTCTTTTATACAAAAAAATATATATATATAAATTTCATTCTAATTAATGAATAATCTTCTAATACTACTACCAAATAATTTCATTCTATCGAATAATTATCTAGTATCACCCAATTGTCAAAAGTTACTTTTTAATCTCATTAGTTCATTTTCTTATTTAGTGACTCATATGAATAATTTAACTGTTTAAATGTGTTTATATGATATAAATTGTTCACATGTGATCCATATATAATGGTAGCTAATAAACTGGTAGAATGAACAATATATAAAATGTACTTGATTATAAGAACCACAAAAATTATTTTAAAAAACAAAAACAAAAAAAAGGAAGCATGAAATAAACATACAAGAAATAACCTTAATATATAGTATATATATAATGTCATCAGAATCTTTAAACACATTACATTTAGGCATAAGGTGGACAATGGGACAATATAATTGGAATGAATATCCCATATGATCCATCTAGCTAACTTAATCTAATTAAGGAAATTAATTAGACATTACCAAACACACACATATATATAACATATGCATCATATCATATATCTAGAGTCCTCTTAAAATAAAACATAGATATAGAACATGCCCTAACCATATTATCTCAAAAGCTCCACATGCAATCAAGCTCAGTCAAGCCCATCCCCATCCTCCCGCCGCCGTCCACCGCCACCTTCTGCTCCGCCACTTCGCCTCCCCAGCCGCCCAACAAACCCGCCAAGTGATCAGCATGCGCCCCACCGTGCTGCATTCCCATCCCGGCCGAGAACAAGAAGCTTGGCAGCTGAAGATTCTCCTGGAGGGACCTCAAGTTGGGGAACGACGGCGGCGGTGGTAAGTTGAGGCCGGCGTCAATAGACTGCAGGCCGGCTGAAACCAGCGTGGGAACATTCACAGTGGGGACTGCGGTGGAGAAACAGGACACGTGCTCGCGGTTGACCATCGCCTCGCTGTCATACGAGGCGGCCGAGGAGGAGTCGAGGAGCGGCGGGAGCGAAACCGACACTGAGGAGGCCGGTGATTCGACCTCCCCGTAGTGGCGGTTAACTACCCGCCCCTTCTTGCCTAAACCATTAACAGCCGATCCCGATCCGGTCCCGGTCTTCTGGAAGACCCGAGATATGACCCATTCATCCTACCAACCGCACACGGATAAATAATTTGAGGTTACAATAATCGCCAATGTTACAATAATAATGCAGTGAAAAAGGACTATGCAATGTGGGGTTTATAGTAAATGCAAAATATAACATCACTGAGGAATTTATCATTCCCACCACTGTAAGTTATAAATTGGATGTCACTAATAATTCTGAATGTGATATTTGTAATGTACTTTATGTCTCAAAAACCTAAACATTTATTACATTTATTAAATTTATATAGTTGCTGTTTTGTTGAAAAATTTATTGAACTAAATTAATTGGAAACATATATAGGCATTGGGGACCAAAAAATGTCTACATTTTAACTGTAATAACAGACATTTATACAAGTGAAAATATAACATAATTATACAAAGAAAAAACTTTGAAAAACCAAGATTGATTTTTTATTTTATTTTTAATAATATAGGAGTATCTGCAAGATAAAACCAAGCAAGGTGTTGTCAAAAATGTCAAGTAGAAATGACATCAGCAAGAAGTGATGTTTAATTTATTGCCTATCAAACCTATAAAGCTAAGTTGTCAAATTAAGAGGTCTTGTTAAAGCACAGTGTTAAGAAGGTTAACTCAATTCCAGATGTCTAATCTTCAACTAATACATGAGAATCAAATCATATCAAGATCATATCATCAATCAAGCTGACCCTAAAAAAGGGGGAAATTATGAAAAAGGGCCCAAAAGATTGGAAAATGCAAAAACTGACCTTGGAGGAGCGAGAGAGGTAGTGGTAGGCAAACTTGCCCTCAAGGCGGTACTCATGCATGACCCAGTTGGACTTCTCACCCTTAGGGGCTCTCCCTCTGTAGAAAACAAGGGTCTTCTTCATCCCAACAAGGGAGCATGTCTTAGAGCTGTAAATCTCCCTGTCTTTGCCGGTGGCCTTCCAGTAGCCGGCTTCGGTGGCCCGGTTAGTCCTCAGCCCAGTTGGGTACTTCCTGTCTCTCAAGCTGAAGAAGTACCACTCCTTCTCCCCCATCTTTGCCTTGTCTGAAAAACCCATCAAAAAAATAAGGGCTAATTTTTGTAATTTAGAGTAAAGTGAGGGGTCAATGAAGAAAGGCTTACCTGGGAGCTCCCAGGGCTCAGACTTGTTGAGATCAACTTCAGCAATGGCTCTTCCAGTGAAGGAGCTGTCAAGAACCTTCTTCAGGAGGTAGTAAGTGATGAGCTCCTCATCTGTTGGGTGGAACCTAAACCCTGGTGGCAGGTTGCTTTCTTGGTGGCTGTTGATGTTGTTGTTGTTGGTGGTGGTGGTGATGGGGTGGCTGATCTGGTGGTGGTACTGCAAGAAAAAGGGATCCATTGTTGAAATCCAAATCAAACCCTAGCAAGGAGGATAAGGAGGAGGCCGGAGGAGGAGAAACAATGGGGATTTGGGGATGGAGGGAGGGGTTTTATAATGGGGAGAGGGTCTCATAGGGATTTGGGGAATGAGTGTTGCAGAGGGGGAAAAAAGTTGAAATTATTATAACCCATGATCCTATTTTCTGGACTGCCTGAAATAAAATCTCCCCATCATTAAAATAATTCAAAAAAAAAAAGATGATGTATTGGATGAGTCTGAGTCTGAGGAATGGTCTGAATTCCTTTTTTAATTTCATTTTTAATTTCATTTTTAATTTGAAGTATGCGTGTGTGGATTGTGAAAGTGGGTAGGGAGTGAAAAATGAAGAGGGTAGAAAGTGAAGTGCTGCAGAAAGTATATATTCATCTCAAAGAGGTTCTATGGTGATGGGTTTCTTGGGGGGTCCTGGATCACAAATTTACAATTAGGGTAATTAAATTGAAATTCATATATTAAAAAAAAAAAAGGCTCTTGCATATCTCATCTGTCAGTACAGTAGATGGATTTAATAATCTGATGGAGAAGGGTGAGAGCAAAAAAAAAAAAAGTTTTGTTTTTGTTAATTTTTGTTACCCTTCAATGGATGCAACTAATGATTTCTTTTCCATTTGTAATACACTATAGTTTGAATGGGTTTTCTTTGTTGGTGGGTGTGGTTGAGATTGCAATTTGTAGTTTAGTTTGGTGTCCATAAGCAAAATCAGAAAAGGTGAGATAAAATGACAAAATGAGGAATGGCATCATCAAGTTTATATTAGGTGTGGATATAATTTGATGGCCATGTTGGGTTTACAGGAAAAGATGCTAGTTTTTGGTATCAAGTTTTGGTGTTACAACATATTGACTCATCTGTATGGTATGCTGCAAAATTGTGAGAATATAGTACTTGTGTATTTAATGCAAAGGGAAAACCCTAATTGGGTTAAAAGCTGAAATACCCAAATTTGTAACAATCACTATTCCTTGTGCTTTGGTGAAATTTTTGGTTTCACATCTTTGTCTCTATATGAGTGCTCTAGATTTGAAGTATCAATTTGTATGCTTGTTTATTTATTTTTATTGGGTTATTGGAGATAATTAGCAATAGTCTAAATGTGTTTGAAGACTTATTGGAGTCACAACAAAGTTAGGACAGAAAGTTTAAAAACAACTTTATTAATTTAATATTGGTATTTGAAGTTTTATAAACTTTTGGGCATTTTTTTTATCAAGTAGATTCTCTATTTTATTTTTAAAATACTTCAAAATTTTAAAGAATGGAGTTTTAATTAGAAAAAAATAATTTAAAGAATTGAATATGAGTTTTAATTTTTTTTTTATCTAGATAAGTGTTTAAGAAATTTAATGCAGCTCTTGCTTATCGTAAAATCTTATTACCGTTTTTTGCACTAAAATACATATTTAAAAAAATAGAAATAAATTAATAGTATAAATTTTGATGTATTGAGGTAGAAAGAAGACATTTGTTAAAAAAAAGGTGAAGGGTAAATCATATCTTTTCTTATACAAGGAAGGATTTGGTGATGGCTAGCTTCTACTTAGATCATCAGCCAATAACATCCTGTCAGATGTAGATATTAAGTTCTCTATCCTAGGAAAAAATGGCGTCATAGCTGCTTGGAAGATCCTGGCAACACGGTTTACACTGTACACACATGTTGACATTTTTAAAGAAGTGGCAAAACTTCACCCCCTCGATCTGCATGAATAAGAAGAGAATGTTTGTAAGCAGGACCTCAATCTCTCAAGGGCAAGACCAGGAAATTTTGAAGACATTGATGATGGTGAGTCTATCATCATCCTCGATCTGCATCCATAGCAGAACAAGCTTCTTGAGTCCCAATCCTTTAAAAAAATGCGCGCTCTTCTGACCAAATCATATCTAGTCTCTCTTATGTAATTATATCTCATTTGTTTTGAACAAATATATAACAAAAAATAAATATTTTTCCTATTTTTAAAATAGTATATTTGAGAATAAAGGCAAAACAAAAAAAACAATGATAGTTAATTTCAACTAATATATGTCATTTCCTATGACTTATGAAATTATCAGGCAATTGACATCTTGTGTGAACTGGCTTAAGATGATTAGTAATCAATTGGCATGTTTTGTAATCTTATTAACCATTTTTTTCCTCCCACCAATTTGGATTCTACATTATGCAGGTTAATAATCAATTTGCTATTACTACAAAATTATTGATCTTAATACATTTAGGAAGTACAAACTCTTTGTCACATCAACATGAGAAATAAAATAAAATAAAATAAAATAAAAGAGAACCCACGTTTGTTTTTGGTGTCCTGAGCGAAAAAGTCAGTCCAGATTGGGCCAGGTGGGCCGCTGATGGGCCTCAGGCCCTTGTCTTCAAATGTGGCAGCTCTACTCCAGCCCTGCTAGAATGAATCCCCACCATAGAAATTTAGGGCACTAAAAATTGATTTGCTCTGCCAAATGTCCAATCACCAAAGAGCAAATTACTGTAAAAAACTGTACCCTTTGTTAGCCAAAAATTCATTTTAAATACATTGGTTTACTCTTTTTTTACTACTAGTAACTTTTTTATTTTATAATTCAAACTTTCACTTTTCAAGGTTTTCATTCTTAATCAAATATGTTCAATTAGTAGGTTTTCGTTTGGCTTGGATAAACTTATAGTGTTGGTACGTTGTGCTGCGAGTTTAGCTTGTTCAATGCTTCTTTTTTTTTTTCTTTCTAGTTGTTTCGTGTGTGACGGTTGTATTCGTTTGTGACAGTGTTTTCTTCTGCCGATTTAACCGACATCTCGAGAAATAGACACGTCTTATCTCAAATTTATACATTATATTAAAAAAATTCTTAATCAATATGAAGACTAACATATCTATAATAATCAAAGCGGAATCGTACACATTGCTATGAAAATTAAAATTACCACAAAAAAAAAAACATGATAAAAGAGTCTCCTTTTTATTGTGTGTGTAAGAATTTTTGCAAATTTGGAGCTTGTGAGAAATGAATTAAATAAAAAGAAGAGGGAAGGAAAGAAAACAAAAGGATCAATCAAAATCAAGGGCAGAAGCAATAAATAAATAAAAATGAAATACCAAAAATTACAAAGTGCAGATGAACAACTACTGATCTGATCTGATCTGATCGTCCTCCCCATTTTTCCATTTTCACTGTGTTTGCTTTCCTTACCCCCACGCTCGCTTGCTCTTCCTTTTTAATGGTTTTTAAAATACGGAGTATAGTTAAATACTTGTTAATGTGCCTTGAACGACTGTTGGCCGCCCCCCGGCGGTGGTCTCGCTGGCGGGGGCTGGGGGGGCGGCGCCACCCTGTCTTTACGGTATGCGATGTTTATTGTAAACGGGCCTATCGTCTGTCTATTTTGGGCTTTCAGTCCATTGTCTGTTTAGGTTTCATGAGTCTCTTCATATACTCATGGAACGCCGACCCCTGTAACCTAATCTGTTTTGCTTCCTCTAATAAGAAAACTGGTTCTCTGCCCGTGGACGTAGGCAACACACCGTTGCTGAACCACGTAAATCTATGTGTTGTTCTTCGCTTTATCATTCTCGTTATAACAATACTGTATTAATTTTGTTCTTTGGTTCTGCCAAAGTAATAAACCTAGAACGTTTAGGTTAATGAATATACCAACATTCTTACCAAAAAAAAAAAATCTTCAGCCAAGGGAAAAACAATTATAAAATTAGCCTAAAGGAGTTACAAGAAGGGTAAATTCCTTTGGTGGTCCCTAACCTTTAAGGGTTAGCCACTATTGGTCCCTAACCTTTTTAAGTGTTACTTTTAGTCCCCAACCTTTTACATATTGCTACTATTTGGTCCCTAACCTTTTTAAGTGTTATTTTTAGTCCCTAAACTTTTACATATTGCTACTATTTGGTCCTCTTATCTATTTTCTAGTTAAATGAAACGATAAAATTATTTAATTTTCTAAATAAATCCGAGAGAGATTAGAGAAGGGTTAGAGTTACAAGCAAGACCGTCCAATGAATTTTAGGGGCCCCGTTCAATATTACCCTAATCTTAAAATATTTGTTTTTTTTTCCCGACTTGCTAATTATTAAAAAAATATTTTATGTGTAATTTTTATCCTATTAAAAAATGTGTCAACAAGTTAAGCATCTACTATTTTGATATGAATCTATATATCTATATCTATATTATACTTTAAATGATACTCCCTCCGTTCGGCAAAACTTGTCATTTTAACTCTCCACACAACTTTTAATAAAACTAATAATTACACTTCTTTTTTACTAATTTACCCTCAATTATTACTCTACTTTTTACTTTATCAAAAACTACAACTCACAACACATCAATCAAATCAAGGGCATTTTAGTAAAGTAGAAGCAAAAATACCTAAAATAACAAGTTTTTCCGAACAAAAACAAAACTCTAAAACGACAAGTTTTGTCGAACGGAGGGAGTAAGCAATTTTGCCACATGTCCTATCCATGGTCAAAGTTATTTTTTGAAATATTATTTACATAATATCATTTATTAAATGTATATTTTCTAAATGAAAAATTATTTTAGTTATTGGGAATTTGGGCTTCCTTATTAACTATTTTTATTTGTTATTTTAATACAAACTCTAATCGTATTAGAGTATAATTTATTATATTTTAAGATTTTCCGCATATATATATATATATTCAAAATTTTATTTGTAAATTATAACTTCACACAATGAATGAGTTTTTAATGTCAAAATACTATAACACACATCTATATGTATTGATACACAATCAAAAAGTTAAAATATATGACTTAAAATGTAATAGGAAGAAGTCCTATATTTTAAGATTCCCAATAAATGATATTATGTAAATAATATTTCCAAAAATAACTTTGAACATGGATAGGACATGTGGCAAAATTGCTTATCATTTAAAGTATAATATAGATATAGATATAGATATAGATATAGATATAGATATAGATATAGATTCGTATCAAAATAGTAGATGCTTAACTTGTTGACACATTTTTAATGGGTTAATAAAAACTACATAAAATATTTTTTTAATAATTAGCAAGTTGGAAAAAAAAACAAATATTTTAAGATTAGGGTAATATTGAACGGGGTCCCTAAAATTCATTGGACGGTCTTGCTTGTAACCCTAACCCTTCTCTAATCTCTCTCGGATTTATTTAGAAAATTAAATAATTTTATCGTTTAATTTAACTAGAAAATAGACGGGAGGACTACATAGTAGCAATATGTAAAAGTTTAGGGACTAAAAGTAACACTTAAAAAGATTAGGGACTAAATAGTAGTAATAGGTAAAAGGTTGGGGACTAAAAGTAACACTTAAAAAGGTTAGGGACCAATAGTGGCTAACGCTTAAAGGTTAGGGACTACCAAAGGAATTTACCCTTACAAGAATGGTGTTTTACCGTATATGTGTTTGATTTATTTCTCCACCGTCTTTTTTTTGGTTTTTGATAAGGTAAAGATTCGGGGTCCAGATAGATCTGACTCCCCGAGAGGTCGACGAATCGACAGACTGATAAACCGTCGAAAACATTTCTCCACCCATAACTCTATTGAAACTCATTCCCTCATTATACTATAGTTGACTTTATTATTCCATTTTGACCCAAATATATTAGGTCGATTTATCTATCTCTTGGATCTCCACACAATTTTTTTTTTATACAAAGCAAAGATCATTTAGGGGTGGTTATTGACTCTGTTATTCCATCTATGTCCAAAACCCCTAATTAATTCGTAGTACCTCAAACTCCCTTCGATTATAAATGCTACGACTTTTGTGCACGTAATTTAAGGAGTTAAAAACTATATTAAATACTCTTTCCGTCCTAAAATACATGGTCTTTTAGACCTTTGCACATTAATTAAGAAAATCTATTTATATTTAAATCTTATTATTACTATAGAGGGGGAACTCGTTAATTTTACCTACTACGTAGTATTGTTCCTTTTTAGGGATAATAATTACCCTAAAAGCCTAAAAACCCATGTATTTTTGACAAAAGTTCAAGGCCTAAAAGACCATGTATTTTTGGACGGAGGGAGTATTAATTTTTTAATTAACTTTTTATACATTATAAAACTTACTGTATTATTATATTCAATCGGAGGGAGTATTTCATATAGTTAATTTTATATATAAAGTGATGCATATAGTAAATTTGATCGGGTAAATAAATACTGTATTATAACCCATAATACGGAGTATTTAACTAATACGAGTATTGAAACGGACCTAACACTAACAAACGGCGTAGGTACAGTAATTTTTTTCACTAAAATTACCCTATGAGAAAAAAAAAAGAAATAGGCAGTACTACACTGTAAGAGTGAGAGGGATAGGGAGGTAGGTAGGTAGTAGGGGGGGATAGGGCATCAAATCAAACCCACACGTCCATCGCTCTATCATTATCAATACTCCATCAATGTTTATACAGAAACCCAAGTTCCCCCAATTTCTTTTCTTTTCTTTTCTTTTCCTTTTTAACTGCATTTATAAATACTGTGGGATACTCCGTATTAATAATGCAGCAGCTCCCCTCCCACCCCACCAATTGAGTTGCAGGCTTTACATCAAATCAGGCTCATATGAATCTGCATTTCTTCTGATGAGGCCGTGGCCTCCTCCATCCACCTTCATCTATCTCTTCAATTCGTCTCGTTACTCCTTCCTCAACTTGTTTCTTCAGCTTTGTGGATTAAATCTCCCTACTTGTAAACTGTATGTTGTATCTATCCCGTACGTAAACGGTGAACCAAGAAGCTAATCATTTCGGATTGGTTCAACCGGAAAGGACGTGCGTATATTATCTAAAGATTCTTGGTTTGAACATCGAATGATTGCTCTTTATTTATCAAATTCAATATTTATCAAATTCAAGGTGAATCAAGAAGCTGAAAAATATCGAAAATCCTCAAATCTACTTGTGTGAAATATAGAAACCAGATATAGGTTAATTTATAAACATTGAGACTTGTCAATAAATTTTGACCTTAACTTATTCAGATTGATAATCAATTAAACTGGACGATTTTTTTTAAATGAACACTTAATAAAACAAGGATGGTATAATATTGGGTATTTTAGGGTTGCATTTTTATATAAAAAAAAATCTAACTCTGAATTTCAAGCCATGAAATTATGATATACAAAATATTTTCTACATTCAAAATATATAAGACATTTCAGAAGATTTTTGTATAAAATATTATTTTTTTTCATTTTTTGAAAATATATTTATTACTATTTACTAATATAAAATTACGTAAAAAAAAATTAAAACTTATATTTGAAATAAAAGAAGTATATTAAAATTGTTAGATATAGGGTGGATGACAATTTTTTTTTTTTTTGATACAAGGCAGAAATTTGGGGTGGTCAACCTTGTTTGAACCACTGCCCAATGGCGTCCTTTCGGACTAGATCTTCAATCTCATCTGGGTAAAGCTCAACGGAGAAAGAGGAGATCAAACCACCGTGCGCCAATCTGTCAGCGACCTGGTTGCCTTCCCTGAATGTGTGGGAGAAATCAATGGCCTCAAAAGATTTGCAGATGTCGAGAACAACGGTAATCACCATCTCAATTGTCTGTGGACAAGTACCGATTCCACGCAGGGTGTTGATGACGGTCAGATAGTCACCTTCCACCACGAGGCGAGAGAAGCCCATCCTCACTGCTGATAGAAGGCCGGCGTGAGGACCGAGACACTCAGCTTGGATTGAAGACGCGCTCCCAAGCCCATGCGCTCCACAGGAAACCACTCTAACACAGCTATCGTGGATGACAAACCCTACAACAGCTTGCCCAAACACGACCTTGGCTCCATCAAAATTCGGTTTCATAAATCCCTCGAACGGTTTCTTTCATTTAACTTTTTCCTAGCGTCTCGATCTGTTTTGAGGTTTGTGATGCGTAGATGTAGCCTCATCGTTCACTATATCATATTCTAGAGCTTTTTTTCCAAGATAACCTATAATGTGTAATGGTTTTTATCCACTGTTTCATATTTCTTATATCATCATTTTCGAAAAGAATTTTGTTCCTCATAGACTAGATCTCCCATAAGTAAAATACTAGTATTAATTTCTGAGCAGCTAATAGCTAGGGCAAGATTTCAATACTTATCATTTTGTAGGTCTTGTTAGTTTTGTCAGTGTTTTGTATTATTCTAGGGTGGGTGGCAAATAATTTCGAAGGAGAAACAAAAGGAAGAAAAATAAAATAGGTAGGGTAGGACATATGTATGGTCACATAAAATAAAATAGGGTGGCTTTTAGAATTAAATGCAGATGGAAGGGATTTCACGTGAGAAACAATGCAAATACAAATCTTACATAATAATAATAATGTATATTAAAACTAGTAAAATGCATTTTTAGAAAATAACCGAATTATATATCAATATCCATGGAGGACACATTAGAAAATCTCATGTTTTCAGGCGGACATTGTTCGCGTCGGTTGGGGGCGTTGCGATTGCAGTTCGGCCCTCTACACAGAAGCGGTGGCCCTCCGACAGGGAATTATTGGGGCTAGGGACATGGGATTGGATAATATCCTTATCGAGGGTGACAATCTACGGATTGTAAAGGCGCTACTGGGGGACTGGTCTTGTCCATGGAGCATTGAGCTGATTCAATCAGATACTTTGTCGATTTTAAAATCTTTCTCTAACGTTGCCATTCGTCATATTTTCAGGGAAGCTAATACTGTGGCTGATAGGATTGCACGCCTGGCTTACAGTATCCCTGCCGACGGAAGTTTAGAGAATGATCAAGAACTGCGGGTTCTCGTCCATAAGGACGGTCTAGGATGAGTCACGGCTTGTCGCCGGCTTACTCTTTCTAAATGCTTTCCTGTTTCAAAAAGAAAAAAAGAAAAAAAAGAAAAAAAAAAAGAAAATCTCATGTTTTAATCATCTCCGCTAATAGGTACAGTAAGATAAATTTCATAATACTGTCACGCATCTATAATCGATATAAACATTCTCATACTTTTTTTTTATTAGGTAAAAGTTCGAGTTCAGATAGGTCTGAAGCTCGAGAGGTCGACGAATCGGCAAACGAATTAACCATCAACATACAACATACAAACACACAAATTTAAACAGAGGAGAGAAACAACCCTAAAAACCCATATAAACCGTCAACCAGCGGAGGAGCTGAGGGAGATCTAAGACGAGACACGAATGCTGAGAACACGGGTTATTATACTAATCAATAATACATATGAAATTATTGCCAAAAATTTTATAAAAAATAATATTTTAAATAGTTTTTTCGATAGTCTAACTCGATACCATTTCAGAAAGAATGATTCAACTAAAAAAGGGTATCAAAGGTCCGTAATTCGAACTCCGGAGGATCGCTCTCTGTTTAACAAAATCTATACTAAGAGCATCAGCAATGGTCGGGTTCCCCATTATTTCTCTCTCCTTTTCTCATTCGTCCACCTCACTTTCCACTAACTCTATCCTCAACCCTCCCCAATTCATTTATCATATTCCACAATGGTCGGGTTGCCCAATAATTCATTTCATCACCTTTTCCATACCCCACTTTCAAATATTACAATAATTTAATTGATTTAGAAATTTGAAAAATTATTTAATTTAATTTAATAATTATATTTGATAATTAATTTTAATACTTTAAAATATTTTTTTTAATAAATCCGAGAAATAAAAAATATTAATTTAACTTTTTTCTTATTAATTTTAATAATTTAAAATATTTTAACTAAATTTTTAATAAATTTTAAAATTAACAAATATTAATTTAATTATATAATTATATTTGATAATTAATTTAAATAATTTGAAATATTCAAATCAAATTATTTATAAATGAAATAATTGAAAAATTATTAATTTAATTATATAATTATATTTTATATTTAATTTTTATAATTTAATTAAATTTTTAATATTGTAATTAAAATATGTTAAGGTAAATTAAAAAAGAAAAGAAATGATTTGTGGAGTGACACATGACGTAATATGATTGGGTTCGGATTTGGGAAGGTCCCTAATATGTTGGGGCGCCTCAAATATGGGGAGGTAGACCACAATGGTCGGGTTGCCCAATTCGAGGCAAAAAGCAACTTGGGCAACCCACCTCCCCACCATTGCTGATGCTCTAACTTGGAGTTGGGTAGCATATACTCCGGCGTATAGGAGGTCCATGTCCATCCATGGGAGAGATGCATCACCCCCACCCACCCGTGTGCATATATTTGTACGACCTGCAAACTGAAATTTTACTTACAGTTGCGTGGTGTGGAATGAATGGATCTCATCTGGGTTGCGTCTTCCCCATTAGAAAGGGGACTGCCAATCTGCCATGGCCGGTGCTCCAACGTCTTGGCTATTCATGGTTTGGGGGTTAATTTCTCGTTTCCCCAAAACACAACCCAACCCAACCCAGTTGACTTTCTTTTTTTACGTTTTTGTATACTCCATTTAATTTACCAAATGAATTACAGAGTCACTAATTATATATGATGGGTGATTACGTTGGATTCATGGGGAAGATCGAGGATGCAGATACATATAGATGACAGATCCAAAGGTAGATTAGATAGGTAGGCTCCAAGGTTTAAGAGAGATTCACCGTTAGATTTTGTTTCAATTTTGATAGATCCATCGAATTGAATTGCACAATATAGCTTAGCTGGTGACGACACCCTTAATTCCTACCTAATCCATCAGCACATTCATCACCAATAGCTAGATCCCACCTGATGGCTTCAGGTCGGTACAAGTTTGGGTTACACAGAGTATTGGTTAGCTCCAATTGAATTTGATCGGTTTTCTAGTGATGAGTTTAATTTATTCGATCGCCAGAAAACCGGTCAGCATAAGCGAATCGGGTCCATTGCATTATGTAGTTGAGTCATCTTGTTTACCACTCAATTAGTTTTGTAAAATAAAATAAAATGTTTGAATCTTAATGTTCCCGGGTCCATTGCATTATGTACTGTATTATTTTTAAAGTCGGTTGGTTCGAGGTAATTCGATGGTGTGCGAGCCTACGTGAGACACAAACAATACATAAAACTAATTAATTACTCGTAGTAAAAATAGGAGTCTATTACATTTATCGTATGAATATGTGCAAATTAGGCAACACACGAGACAAAACGACACAGCAAATATCAAAATCAACATTAATACTTACTACATCGAGTGACAATGTGACATGCTTGCTGGAATAGTGGAATAAGTATTAGTCTAACAAATTGTCAAACTTTTTTAGGAGTATTTATTTTTCCTCTTTCAATTTTAATTTTCGAAAGTGAATATAGATACAATATCCCGACAGTAAAAGACTGATTGATTGATTCATTTTTCTGTTTGGGGCATTTTACCAATTAATTTCTCCATTACTGTACTTGGTTTGCATTCAATAAATTTAATTTCGAGAAGTCAAGCAGCTGATGCGATGCGACTAACTGATGGATTTGATCCTTTTTTTTCCACTTTACGAGTAATTTGCAATAAAGCGGGGATTTTCATGCTTAATTTATTCATTTATCCGTTGGATTGGATGGGAACTCGAAAACGTCTGTTCCATCCAGTATTAAAGTACCACAATACCTCTAATAATAACCAAATAAACTCCACTTTTTATAAATAAACTGTTTTTTTTGCCCCATACAGAGATTATCTTGTTGTTTAAATTTTTAACTAATTTTTACCAACAGTTTATAAATTTTACCCTATTTATAATTTTAGTCAGTTTATTAACTGTCTCATACGAACCCCAAGTGTAGTTCATCGCCTTGTCAGAGGCGGAGCCAAAGGGCGAGCACATGCCCTCTTCCTCATTCAATAAATTAGCTAGGTGTATTCTCCTCGTTGATAGTTTCATTTTGATATATAATACGCCTTAATTCGAAATATGAGTAAAAAGTTATGAATATTTGAAAATTATAGGTTTATTAATCACTTTAATTTTATTTTAATAATACTTTTATATTTTAGTTAAATTGACATTCACATATTATAATTTATCTCGAGAGTTTCGAAATCATAGGTTATACGTATTATTTATTTTGAGGATTTGATAAGAAATTACGCAAGTTTTTTAATATGACATTTTACTCAATTGATAGACTCCTCCTTCTTTTTTTATTGTGATGATATTTAAAATTACTTAGGTTCTTGGTTCTTATTAGTGTTCTTTTTCAATAAAAATGAACATTTGAAATCGTTAGTTGTATACTTGTATGGTACATTGTGTATGTAAGATGATCATGTATAACTAGATGGGGTGGTATTAGGATCGCGATTTGGATCGTAAGACCTTAACCCGCCTAAATCCACCAATGACTCTTGAACGAAATAGACGGAATTAAGTACCAAGGCCCAAGTTCAGGTCCATTGGACAAAACGAGCCCCAATGGACTGAACGAGGCCCAATTACATGGCTACAATTTATTTATAATTGACCCAATCTTGTGACATTATCATTTTTTGAGGAAGGGATATTAATCATATCCTGAAATAACACAATATTTTAAAATTCAATCTATTATCTATAGAAGAAATATATTAAAAATATGATAAATAAAACAAAATCTAAATTACAATGTGATACTTAAACTCATTATGACTAAGGTGTGCGAATATATATATATATATATATATATATATATATATATATATATATATATATATATATATATATATATATATATATATATATATATATATATATATAAATTTGTTTAAAGCGAAAATGTGTCAAATTTTACTCCATATTTCATAAAAACTGAAACCGAGCCCAACCCCTTCCTTCCTCTCCCAAATCCCTTCTTCGTTGTCTGATGGAGCGCCTCATCTTCTACCCACCTCCCGGTACCTTCATCCCGCCTCCGCTGGAACCTTCATCCCGCCTCCGCCGGAACCGTCATCTCGCATCTGCTCCACCATCCCGGACTCCACAGACCACCTCCGATCCCTTCCGTTGCACCTTCGCCACCATCCCGCACTCCGCAGACCACCAGAAGCCAACGACGCCGACCACCATCCCGCACTCCGCAGACCACCATCCCGCATTCTTTCAGGCTTCTCTCTCTCTCTCCCTGTTCCGTTGTAATTATCGAACACTCCCACCTTAAATACCGAACCTTCCCAGCACCCTCAAAACCCCCGCCCGTCTCTCTCTCTCACTCAATGGCGCCGATCAACGTGAAGCCGGCGCCAGCCAGAACGCCGGCGCAGTCGGTGTCTTCATCGGCGCAGGACGCGCGCTTACTGGTGCGGGAGACGATCCGAATTAGCGCCAATTTGGCCTCCTCCGGCCCGCCTTCCACTTCGGCTACTCCGCCTACGTCGGTTCAGCCATTGGAGGTGGATCTAGGGGTGTGCAGAAAAACCCGAAACCGAAAACACGACAATACGACGCGAAAAAACCCGAAACCGAAAAAACACGACACGATAATGACACGAACCGAGAAAACACGACATTAAACGGTTCGTGTTCGGATCGGGCATATTCCCTTGTCGGGTACCCGACACGAACCGTTTAATTTTTTTTTTTTTTTATAGGTACGGTGAATCACAGTACTAGTACATATATAATTCTACTAATACTAATATGACCCACCAGCCCAGTTGGTTGTGAGTTTTTGTTAAAAAAGCCTTCAACCCAACAGACCCGTGATCGAATCTTGTTGCTGGCCTTTTTATTTCTTCCCTTCTCGCCCTTTTTTTTTTACTTCCGTTCTCGCCCTTTTTTTTCATTAGCATAAAAAACAACAGTAACATTAACAGAGAGCAGAACGACAAAACGAAGAGACCCCCAAACCAAAAACCCTAATCCAAGCCCCCGAAATCGCCGCCAAGAACAATATCGAGATCAACGAAATTCGAAGAACAAATGGGCAATCGCAACATGGATCTGGTCGTTCTTCCTCAAATCCATGAATTCGAGTGCTGGGTTCCTGGAACCAGTCACGAATCCAAGAAGGAAAGGGTGGATTAACGATGTAGAAGAAGTAGGAGTTCAACCGCCGACGTCCATTGTTGCTGTCTTCTCTGTGTATGTGTGATTTGCTTCTTCCACCGCCGACGTCCCTTATCGCAGCCTCCAGTTTCCCCCCACCAGAGACCCTCGTTACGCTCGTCCTCGTCGGCTTCAAGGCGCTCTTCCTCGTCGGCTTCAAGTCGTCGCTCGCCGGCAGCCCCTCTTCGGGCTCTTGAGTCTTGACCTCGGCTTCAGGTCGGCCTCTTGTGATGTCGGATTGTCTGCTGCTCGGAACCCTATTTGTGAAGGGTCAAGGGAAGGAACACACAGACCCAAAAAAAAAAAAAAAAAAAACGGTTCGTGTCGGGTACCCGGGTATCCGACACGGAACCGAATACCCTAACCGTGTCGGGTACCCGGGTTTTGGCGGTTCGGATACGGTTCGGGGTATTTGGGCTTAACGGTTCCGGGTACCCGACACGATTAACCGGTTCGTGTCGGGTACCCGGTTATGCACACCCCTAGGTGGATCAGAGCTCCAAGAATGTCGGTGTTAGGCTGAGAGGCCTTATCGACGATGAATTCGTTAGTTCCAGCTTCCGATTGATATGCTGCGAGGAGGTCGATGGCCGTCGCTAGAAGTACTTGGCTGTTACCGACGGCGGTGCGGGTTCTTCTCTCAAATTGAAGAACAAAGGTTCAATTCGGGCTGTTGGCCTGCATACTCCGCTCAATCCGCTCGATGTATGTGCTTGATTCTGCTATTCACCTTTTAAATTACTGATTTCGTTGGAATGTGCTAGCTGATTTCGCTTATTTCAGGACTGGTGTCTTTGGTTGTTGGTTTGATCTGCCTGATTTTTGTGGATTAGATTTCGAGCCTGTGATTTGTAGTATTTGGTTTCGAGTATTTGAGTTCGTTGCAGCAATAAGGTTTCTAATACCGAATGTATACTGTCCTTATTCGTGCCCTGGATAATCAACGAAACTTTCTTTGTAGGATATTTTTACTTTTTGAGGCTACTGAGTGATTTTTGTGATATTTAGAATCAAGATTGCCTTTCAGGTATGACGTGTGTATTTTTGGTGGAACCTAAGAGTAAACTGTTTGTTCTTTTCAATTCCTGACCGGTTTAGTGATTGTTTCTTTGATTAAATTTAATCAAAATGGCTTGCGGTTATGTACACTACCGCAATTGTATTGATCTTTCAACTCCTACCACTGATGAGATGATTTCCTTAACAGAATTACAGTCAATTTGAGCTTATGAAAACCCAACTGTCTTCTGCTTGTGCATGAGTTGATTTCATTTGTAACATCTGGAAGTAACTCAAGATCTGTTTGGCAGAATGAGCTTATCCATTTTGTACTGGTCTTGATTTTGATCGGTTGCCTCTGTGAATATAAATGGTGGCTTTGAGTTTCGTAAAGATGTGTTCTTTGTTTCGGTTAGCTTTTTACTTGCATTAAGATCCATAAGCTCAATTAGGGAAGAGCGTCTGAACAAAGAGCATCTGAACAATATATTGTTGTTCAGGAGGTTGGTGGTTCGATTCCACCTGGATCTATAATCTTAATTGTGCAATTCATAATCTTAATCTTGCACTTTATCATTTTATTTATGCACTTTATAATCTTAATTGTGCACTTTGTATTATTATTCCTACATTATCATTTTATTCTCGCACTTTATCATTTTATTTATGCACTTTATAATCTTAATCGTGCTCTTCGTAATCTATTTCATGCACAATTCATATTAATATTCTTGCACTTTATCATTTTATTTATGCATTTTATAATCTTAATTGTGCACTTTATAATCTTATTCTTGCACTTTATCATTTTATTCATGCACTTTATATTCTTAATTATTTTATTTGCACAACATAATATTATATTTGCACAACTTAAAGTTATATTTGCACAATATAATGTTATATTCGCACAACATAATATTATATGTGCACAACGTAACATTATATTATTAGATATGCACAACATAATGTTACATTTGCAAAACATAGTGTTATATTTGCACAACTTAAAGTTATATTTGCACAATATAATGTTATATTCGCACAACATAATATTATATGTGCACAACGTAACATTATATTATTAGATATGCACAACATAATGTTACATTTGCAAAACATAGTGTTATATTTGCACACCATAATATTATATACGCATTATTTCATCTTATTTGTGCACATTATCATTTTATTATTGCACTTTATAATCTTATTCATGAACGGGAACACAAAAAAGGCAACCATAAATAGCCTATGCGGGATTTTGAACTCGAACCTTTGTGCATGGGCACATCGTTATACTATTTTTGAACTAAAAGGCTTTTAATGACGCATGTCGCATCAAAGTACAAAACCACCATAAAAATAGCAACCCATAAAGAAAATATTTGGTAGAAAACTTACTTTACATTAGGAAAATGCACATTTATTAATAATAATCTTTATTGTATCATTTGTTTACTTTATATTTTATAATCTCATATTTTTCACTTTTTAAAATAAAGACAAAATGTGATGTAGCATACTTTGTTGCATTTTGTAATCTTGTAGATGCACCTTATAGTATTATTTCAAATAAAAATTACGGGCTAAAATATGTAATTTTTATAATTGAAATAAGGGCAATATTGGTAGAAATAGAAAGTATGGGAGAAGTGGTGACATTTATCTCATATTTAGGGTCATTTACCCATTTATCCATTTACCCCATAAAATTAGGCCCATTTACACATTAAATAGAACCATTTATCTATTACTCCTTAAATTAGGCTCATTTATCTTTAAATTAGGCTCATTTACCTTCATATTGGACCATTTTCACTTTAAGCAAATTTTTCATCTTAAGCCCCATTTTCACTTGAACCATTACCTATATATATATATAATCTACATATAAAACAATTAATTCCACCAACAAATAGTATACAAATTAAATAACAGTTACCAAATAATTAATTTTGATATAAATAATTATTTCCACCTGACTAATTACACTTGGGTTCTTTTCATTTTTACAAACTAATTAATTACATATTTGCCTGCGACAAAAAAAGCCCTCACATTGTTTCAGTCGATGCAACTGTGGAGCATGTGCTTCTTCAACAACCCTCTTACAACATCTCTTCAAACCACCATTGGTATAAGCTTCTTCAACAACCACCTCTATTAAGATCTTCGTGATTTTGTTGCCTTTTTTTGGTGGAATTTACACTGATCTATCAATATAAAGGTATGGTATCACATATAATCTCACAATTTCATTGATTTTGGGTATAATCGACCTCAAATTTTATTTTTTCCCCATTTTTGCTTAATATGGAAAAAAAAATCTAAAATCTCGTTAGGTTTTTGTTTTTTAGTGGATTTTGATGTGTTTTGCGTATGTAAGATGATTATGTGTAATTAGATGAGAATGATATTGGGATCGCGATTTGGATCGTAAGACCTTAACCCTTATGCTTCTACGGTTCTACTATTGGTCTTGACGAAATAGACGGAATGAAGTATTAAGGCCCAGGTTCAGGCCCATTGGACAAAAGAAGGCCCAAATATATGACTACAATTTATAATTGACCCAATCGTATGACATATTATCATTTTTTGAGGAAGAATCATATTAATCATATCCCCGTTTTGTGTACGGAAATCTTACCATAAAGTCAGCTCTAATCCATCTTTCTAGATTAACATATCCTTGTGCTGGTTTAACACATGAGCCATTAATAAATTACAACTTGCATTTAGCCCCAAAAGCCATCCTAACTCCTCGAATCCAAGTCATGTAATTAGAACCATCGAATGGAACAATCACAAACGGAGCTCCAGGATGGTCAGAGTTAGACAAGAACAAGGGATCACCAAGATAACCTATTGCATCGATATCATCCGTTGCTTTGGTTTCTGATCCAACACTTCCACTAGTGCTAAACATGTACTCGTAATAAATGATGCCCGAATCACAATTACTAACCCATAATCAGCCTCGCTGCTTTGATATCATGTAAAGAGTTAGCTAATAATTTTATCTCAAGCAAAATAGGCGAAACTAATTAAAATAACCCAACCTTTAAGGAGGCGTTAAAAATATATCTCAACCTTTCAAATGTTAAATAAATATCCCAACCTTTATAAGTGATGGTAATATAACATCCTAATGATTTCTCTCCAATAATTTTTTTTTATTGTATTACTCATGTATTTTCAATTCAAATAAAACATATAAAATTAAATTAGATGAGTTTAAAAGTTTATTTAATAAACTTTTGTAGTTTTAGATTTAATTTGTACCTAACTTTTTATATCTTTTTTTAAATCAATAATATCTATAACAAGCCAAATAAAAAAAATTAAAGCAAAATAACATATTTTCAATTAGTAAATGATTAGCTAGTGATTTAACTTATCAAAACTAAAGAATATTTTGTCAATTATAAACTTTATGTACTACGAAATTGAAATAAAAATTTAATTATTTAGATTATTCAATGGTGTTCATTTATTTATAAGATGTAAATTATTATTATTAAAAAATATATAAAAGAATGTAAATTTTTTATTTTTATTTTTTCTTAAATCCAAAATAAATAAATAAAAAGACAAACTTAAAAACCAGCCTAATTTAATCTAATAAACTTGAATGATATTTTACACAATCAAGATATTAAAAATTATATTTTAAATATTTACTTGTTTTATTATATTTGTTTTGATTAAATTTAATTATAATATAAATACATATTAAATTGAATAATTTGAATTAAATACGTATTAAATTGAATGTTTAGGGGAGAAACTAATCATTTTTGTGGGGGAGAAATCATTAGGATATTATATTACAATCACTTATAAAGGTTGGGATATTTATTTTACATTTGAAAGGTTGGGATATATTTTTAACACCCCTTAAAGGTTGAGTTATTTTAATTAGTTTCGCCAGCAGAAATATTATCAAAATCAGACGAAAATACGAGGAACAATCAATGGTCTTTTCCAAAATAAGAAGGAAGAGGAGGATTAGATAATGAGGCAATTATTGCCGTCATTCATTTGCAGCAATCTCAAAAAGAGGTCCAACATTGTCTTATAAGTTATGTGCTACTAACATGGGAGCTAGACAAATCTCCTTATTACAAACCAAGAACATTAGGAAACGAAATAATATAAAATAGACAATAGTCTTCATAGTTTCTCACAAATCTTTTAAATATTTTTCTTTGATGACTCTAACCCAAACGTTATTTTCATTTGTATAAAGTTCCCAAAGGAGTTTAAACTGTATTCAGCTTTTCTAATACCCAATTCACCTTGGGTTTTACTCTTGCAGATGTTGTCCCAGCTAATCAGAGGGATATATCTTTCTGATTAAAAATACGTTCAAGAGTTATCTTAAAACCTCCGACTCTAAACATTATATTCAATATAGAGAGACTCTTTTTTCACAAGGGAGTTTCCGTAGAAGATATCGATGGTGAAGAATAGATCGCCATGTCATGATGGGTTGTTAGTATAAGACTATAAGGTGTGGATAACAGTTGCTTCTAAACAATGAAGATGTGGATCGATAAACTAACTACGTAATTGGTCAATTTTATTTCTTATGGAATTAAATTGTAATATGTATGACGTCAACAAAAATATATTGCAGTTGGAGAAAGGTTAATTATGTTGTTCAAAATACATAAATCCATTAATTTTTTTATTTCAAAATAAATTGATATTGAAAGATACAAACCGCCAACTTTAGTGAATGCCACAAATCTAGCTACTTATATTATATGCACAATTTTGTATCACCAAAGTATGGTAGTTTCACCGATTTCTAGTGTTGAGAAAAAAAATCATAAAAATAGTTAATCAAACTGACTTTCTATGTCGATGAAATGTCTGTCAATTTTACCAATACGTCAGTGTCCACAAACCTTTTTCGGATTATAAAAAACACCACATCGAATTAGACATTGATTATGAGATGTTGAAACTTCACCTCTTCTCTCACGTCGTCACATAGGTCGATGGCTATGCTTAGGTAAATGTAGAACCAAATGTTGAGAGATAAAAAACCAACCACCAGTTTTTGTTTTGGACAAATAATATTTCTTTTCTTATTTTTGCTTTTGCATTTTAAAGCACAATAGAACACCAGTATCACTTTTTTATATGTTAAAACTATTAATAAAATGTCCAAATATTTATTCCTCAAATAAAAGTTATAAATAGAACCATATTTTAAAATATATTTACAAAAAAAAGTTATAAATAGAGTGACAATTTTCCATTTTCTACACATTTTTACATGCAATAGAGAGTAAACCATATATATTTATTGGTTGTTTTCGATAATCGTCTAATTTATGATGTTTTTGTAAAAAGTCCTATGTTTTATGGTGGCTTTGTGTAATATATACAGTTATAAACTATATACTTTTTTTAAAAAAATGTTTAACCATTTTAATATTAATGTTTTTAATATTAGTTGCCTAATTATATATTCATATTTATATTAACTAACTTTCAAATATGGAGTATGTCCTAAGAATATATATGTTAAGAAATCAAATTGATAATATTTTTCAAAACAATTGAATCTATAAAATCTAGGAATTAACATAATTTTAATGCCTAAAATCTATTTTATTTATTTATTTATTTATTTATCATCGATTAGTTAATACATTTCTTTTAAGGCATTTGTTTATCTATACGAATCTATAACAACCCCGTGTGAAATCTAGTACGTAGTATATACTACTATTAAACCTGAAGCAAATCCATAACGACATCACATGTGGCATCACTAAAAGTCTTAATTCGTTTCACATGACGAAGTTTGGAATATACCATGTTAACCACCTACTTCCTCATCACTAAAAGTCTTAATTCGTTTCACATGACGAAGTTTGGAACATACCACGTCAACCACCTACTTCCTCATCACTAAGTGAACCAATAAAGCCCATTATGGGGTGCTTGAGTGCTTCAATGGTAAGGAGTGAGAGGGTTAATGCATTGGAGGTTTCAGGTTCGATCCCTACATCCGTCTTTTCTCTTGGGTGAAAAAATCAAGGTTCACTTTGCTTTTTTACTATTAGGTCTAGCTGAGTGGTGCATGCCGGTTTACATAGTGCGTGATTCTTGCCGTTGGGTCACGTGCCCGAGGTTTGCCATTGAAGGTGGTTTATCCTCATTATAAATAAAAAAATTGATCCAATAAATAGCCTCAGAATTGTAAATTAGTTCATGTCATCCGTTGCATTACCCACTATCTTGCTCCATAACTCAGTTATTCCATTAACCACCCAATTGTTGTAACCATCACTTTATTGTTGTAACTGTCACATTCCGACTAACTAACTACCCCACTGCTCTCACTACCAAGCATAAAATCATATATAAATCGTATATTTTTTAAATCATTTTTATATCACTTAATTTATAACCTACAATATGGCATGATTGATACAATTTTATTACAGAGTCGGGGAACAAATTTAGAAAGTATATGACATGATTGATACAATTTTAGATGTAGTGAAAGTCTCCTTGAATTGGTAAATAATTGAAGAGCGGTCATTCCAAGGTTCGAACCGAAAACCTATGAATATTACCCACGAGTCATTTTCGGTGAGTCATTCCGAAATGGTAAAGCCTCCCACTTTTACGGTTTAGTTGAATTTACCCTTTAGACGATAGCGGCAAAAACATTACAAATCGCACCCATCATTTTGTTTGTTTGCACACAAACCATAACGAGTGGTTGTGTTCTAATCTACTTGTTCAATTCTCCTTCAACCTTCACTTCCAATCGTAACATGATTCAATCCACTTACCTACACGCCTCCAATTCCTCCTCCATCCAAATCCAGACGATCACCCACCGTCGAGATAAGTCATTTTTCGGCACGTATAAATTGTGTCACCACATCCCGCCAAACGAATATCTCGATAAATTCAATTCACACCCTTGCAAGCTCGCACGAGGAAGAGCTGAGAAAAGTACTGACCGCACACCCTTGCTCTGCGTATCCATGGAGAACGCCGGCGGAAAGCCCGAGGTTGCTGATTTGTCGCAGAGGATCACCATTAAAGGTATCCTGAGCTTGATAATGTCCCATCTGGACGGCGACGATTACACCAAGAAGCTGATTTCACTCGGGATTGGTGACCCCACCGCTTACTCCTGCTTCACCACCACCCCCGCCGCTGAGCTCGCCGTCGCCGATTCCCTCGCTTCCTCCCTCTTCAATGGGTACGCCCCCACCGCCGGTCTCCCGCAAGCTCGCGAGTAAGCCTAAAACTCTACCAAAGCTTCGATCTTTTTTCCGATCTCGATTTGAATCTGGACTCACATTTGGGGGAAAAACCAGGGCGATTGCAGATTATCTCTCGCGGGACCTTCCTTACAGGCTAGCGGCGGATGATGTGTTCGTGACATCAGGGTGCACGCAAGCGATTGACATTGCATTGTCGACGCTGTCACGCCCAGGCGCCAATATCTTGCTCCCCAGGCCTGGTTTCCCAATCTACGAGCTTTGTTCATGGTTCCGAAACCTCGAGGCGAGGCACTTCGATCTTATCCCGGACAAGGGGTGGGAGATTGATCTTGAAGCGGCCGAGTCTTTGGCCGATGAAAACACCGTAGCGATTGTGGTTATCAATCCCGGGAATCCCTGTGGAAATGTGTACTCTTACAACCACCTAAAGAAGGTAACTTTATGAGTTTTAGGGATTTGAAGGTGTTGGTTGGTATCTGAGATGTTCAATTGTGTGATTTAGATTGCTGAGACTGCGAAGAAATTGGGGATTGTGGTGGTGGCTGATGAAGTGTACGGCCACCTTGCATTTGGGAGCAATCCGTTTGTGCCAATGGGAGTGTTCGGATCGATTGCTCCGGTCCTTACGCTGGGCTCGTTGTCGAAGCGATGGATAGTCCCCGGGTGGAGGCTGGGATGGTTCGTTATGACAGATCCCAGTAGCACCTTTAAGAACCCCAAGGTTGTTATCTTTAAACAAAATCCTTTGTTAAGAGTTCAGATTGAATGCAATTTAACATTCTAATTTTGTCGAATTCGTGTTAAGATCGTTGAACGATTGAAGAAGAACTTTGATATCTGTGGCGGCCCAGCAACATTTATTCAGGTACATTTCTACTTGATAGGTACCGAATTCGAACAATTAAGTGAGCATTGAGTTTGATCAATTCAATTACATTATGAGCAGGCAGCAGTGCCGCGGATTCTGGAGCAAACGGATAAGGCCTTCTTCAGGAAAACACTCAATCTGCTAAAGCAGTCATCGGAAATGTGCTTCGAACTGATAAAGGAGATACCTTGTCTGACCTGCCCACACAGACCACAAGGATCAATGGCTGTCATGGTGTGGAAATTGATCAATTTCGATACCAGACATTGTTTCAGTTTATACTAATTTAGCTGATCTCTTGTAATGTCGTGTTTTCGTAGGTGAGGTTGAATCTCTCAGAGTTAAGTGATATCACTGATGATATCGACTTCTGCTTCAAGCTGGCCAAAGAAGAACTAGTGATCCTCCTTCCGGGTATGATGATCTGATCTTGAAAAAGTGTACTGTACTATTGCTTCTGTGCTGCAACTTATATGGTTTAAGTCATTTTGTTTACAGGAATCGCAGTCGGACTCAAGAACTGGGTACGAGTGACGTTTGCAGTGGATCCAGCGTCGCTAGAAGAAGCACTGAGACGAGTTAAATCGTTCGCCTTGAGGCATGCTTCTGATGTTTGATTGACAATATTTGTACAAAAATTAGCTTGTGTTTGACTGCAAGGAAAATAAACTCTGTTAGGACTGTACTTCTATGCAGGATGTAAAAAAATTGTCAATCATTTTTCGGCCTAATTCGAATTCAGGACTGCAGTAGAAACCCAAATCGGATCACCCCGATTCAACCTTCCGCGTTGTTTAAGAGACTAGTAAGAAACATCGATGATTGGTAAAGTATTGTTCATTCGCGTGGCACGAAAAGGACATGGAGTCGAATGGATATCATATGACACTGTCATCAATAAGAAAGATTTGCTTGAGTTAGGGTTTAGTTGCTTGGTGCAAAAATGGGGGTTTGAAAATGGATGAATCCCTTGATTTACCCTACACAAAGTGATTGGATTGGGGAAATCCACAACACATAATCAGAATTATATAATTCAGAAACCTTGTTTTCTTTGATGTGTTTGACTGGATTTTCATCAGCTATTCAGCTGTCATAAAGTAGTTAGAGAAGGGCCAATATATTGTACTACATAAAAAAACACAAGATATGAATGGAAGTGAGGTTTAAAGTGGGGCAAGAACTTGTCCTTGATTCAAGTAGGAAACAATTTTGGTATTAATGGAAGAAGTTCGTTTATGAAGTTTTAAGTATCAATCTGAACTGTGTGTGGTGTATGGAATTTTGTACAGGACTTGCAGCTGGTAACAGCAGAAAACACGTTGTTTTAATTTCGTATTTGATGCAATCTACACGTTGTCAGTTGTCATATAAAGTCCCTCACATGGGCTCCAATTCATTAATTCAAAACAGTAGTGGAGAAAGAAACAAAAAAATAATTGCTCTTGTTGAGAGTCGAACTCAAGACCTCCCGCTTACTAAACGGGTGCTCTAACCAACTGAGCTACAAGAGCTTTGTTGTAAAGTGCCTGAGATACTTTAAATAAAACCAAGAACCCCATCCACACAAATACTTGGAAATCATACTAAAACGATACTGTTTTCATCGATTCGAAAGCATCTCTGCCAAATTCTCCATTTGAAGAATAATTGTTATAATTATAACGAAAAATAATTTAAAAAATATGTATTATGTTTTCCATTTTAAAGAAGATTTTGGAGATGGTCTAAGTTGATAGAAACTATTAAAAATGAAGGGGAAGATCGAAAAGTTGGAGGGCTCTAACTCACTCTGCGTTTTTTTTTTGTGAGTTTAATTTTTTAAGGAATATGCAGAAGCCACCATTATTGAAAAGGATGATCTTGCATTTGTGAGAGAGAGGAGACCAAAACGAACCAGACACTAATCATTTTTAGATTTAATTTTTTGTTCTTACTCTTATTGTGTAGATTCACAATGAATTATGCCTTTGTTTATGGGTTAATGTTTATACAAATATTAAACTTTAGATATAAGGAAGAGCGATGAAGTGAATAGTGAGCTCAGAGCTCTAAGTAACAATAAGGGTTCCGATGAGACCCTTTATACTTTAACCATACATATATAAACGACCATATTTGGGTAAGTTGAAGGCCATTTCATCGGCGTAAATGGTTAGGTTCATTTCTTTTGGGTGTTGCTATTTGCACCAATATATTTTACTATATAAATCACACTTTGTCCCTCTTGAGTTACAAAACGTGTGACTCAAGAGACGCAAGGTATTTTAATATAAAATACACTGTGTCTCTTTAGTCACATGAGTGTATCCATTTTCTCTCTCCCAAGTATAATTCTAAGTATTTTATTAAAAAAAATCCTTTTTTTTCTGAGTGCTTTTGATTTAAAATCTATTTTATTTTTAATCAGGACCAGACATTTAAGTGTGTAACAATGTGTAGTAGGCGTCCGCAGTTATTCCTCGAGAGTCTCTCTTGTGCCGTTCTTTCGGTTGGCGATCACTTCCGACAACTTTCCATTTCTTCTCTGACCTCTTGATGATGTTTTGTGGTGATAGCTTGCTTTTATTTTGTTGTCTGACTGCATATCATGATGGTTTGCCCATTTACCGATTTATCTGGTCTCTCAGTACATCGAAATTGTTGTCTTGTTGTATTGAATCCTTACATGTATTAAAAAATAATAATAATAACAATGTGTGGTTGTATATTGGTTGCAGATGAATTTTTTTTTTTATGCCGAAGAACCCACCTTTGGTAGTAAACCTCGAGCACATGACCCAGTCTACAAGAGCCACGTAAGGTAAATCGATTTGTGCCGACCGACTCGATCCACTGTTAGAGAGCAAGACAAATCTTATGATGAGTGTTGCTTCATTATAAACAACTTGGATTGGATCTCAGGTCCACTTTATGATCAGCCCATGAAGTATTGTTTCAATTTGAACCATTTCATCATAAACAACCTCCACTTTTCTTTCGATTAGTTTTTAGACCAAATTGCACAAACCTCCTTTTAAATGTACCTATTTGTTAGGGGTGGGCATGAGACGGGACGGGACGGGGGACGGGATTGGGGTAATCCCGCATTCCGTCCCGCGTATTTTTTGCGGGACGGAATTGAATAATTTGTTTCAAATCCCGCCGGGTCTTATCCCTCACGGAACGGGACGGGATCGGGACGGGACGGGACGAGATTTGTCCCTCGTAAAAAAAAGTTAAAAGATAATCCCATTAACCAAAAAATATTGCAAGTAAAAAGGGGTAAATTGAAGTATTACATATAATCCTTATGTGCGAAGTAGCAAGTTCCTCAGCTAACAC
Source organism: Persicaria tinctoria (assembly GCA_037127255.1). Lineage (NCBI taxonomy): Eukaryota > Viridiplantae > Streptophyta > Magnoliopsida > Caryophyllales > Polygonaceae > Persicaria > Persicaria tinctoria. The sequence continues at coordinate 6,076,303 of JBANSL010000010.1, forward strand.
CAACAGTAACTAAAAACAAAAGCCAACAGCAAGTTTTTTTTGGTTAAAAGCCAACGGCAAGTAGAAAGGTACGGAGGGAGTACTTCCTTTTTTTTTATAAATTTTTTTACTTCTTATATGTTTTAATGTTTATTTATTATTTTAAATTTTGGGATTCGATAAATGTTAAGGCATAATATAAATACATTCTTATATATTTTTATTAATTTTAATTATATATATATATATATATATATATATATATATATATATATATATATATATATATATATATATATATATATATATATATATATATATATATATATATATGCGGGACGAGACGGGATTTGCGGGACGCGAACTCTCCGTCCCGCGTCCCGTCCCTCGTAATTTTTGCGGGACGGGATTGAATTTTGTTTTCCTAAATCCCACCGGGATCGGGACGGGATTTGCGAGATTTGTGCCCACCCCTACTATTTGTCATAAACTACTCTTTAAATTGATATTTTCAAGAAAACACCTCTTATATGATTTATATCACTAATCAACCACCCCTGAAATTATTCCATCCAAATTATGGTTAAAATTATTACATTACAATTGTACCTTTTTTTTTTAATTATATGTTAATGAAAATTTAACAATTACAAAAAAAAAAGAGTAAGAATAAAATTGGGAGGATACAATTGACGCTATTTTTTTTTTTCCCAAATTGAATGAGTGTAGAAGCGAATGGAGAATTAGAAAGGGATTTGGAAGGGGAAAGTAAGGGGTATTGTAATTTATCAAATTTAACCTAGATTTCAATGGAATAATTTTCGAGGGTGGTTGATTGCTGATGAAAGTTATTTAAAGAGCGATTTTTTAATAATATCTATTTAAGGAGTGCTCTTTGACAAATGAGTATATTTAAAGAGCGAGTTTATGCAATTTGGCCTAATTTTTTTAGATTGAAAGCTATTGGTCCAATGTTTAACCAACTTCTCTAGAACATAACCCCACACTAATGGATTAATTGCAACCAAACTGGACTTGGCCTATTTGACATGTTTACTATTTAATTTAGCATAAAATTATAATCTAAATGATTTTTTTAATGAAATCTATATATTAATTTTATGTGAAATATTAAACATTTTTTAAAACTCCACATACTCTATGAAGCTGTTACAAAAAAAAAAAAAAAAAATTGTGTTAACCATACCTTAATTAGGCCTCGTTTGGTTGAACGTGGGAAGTGCAATTCCCAGGAATTTAATTCACGTGAATTTAATTCCCGTCAATTGTACTTCCGGTTAATTGAAAAAAGATGTTTGTTTAGTTTTTAAATGATAGGAATTTCAAATGGTGGAAGTGGTGATTTTATACACAAAATTATAACCAAACACATTCTGGGTTTTTCAATTGTTAACCAAACGAACTCTTAGTTATCCGAGTAAGTTATGATTTATGAATGGGAAATCCCAATCGTGTTGAACTAATTCCCGCATATGTTTACTCAAAAAAAAAAAAAAAATCCCGCATATGTAAAATCAAATGCTTTTGACGCCTGAGACGCGCAAAATAAAGTGTAAAAAAGCGATCTTTATTCCCATGATGATTAATTATTAATGTTTGTTGTTCCCCTTTTCTTTTTCAATCAATCCCAATCGAATGAATTGATCTTCACATCGATCAAAACCACCCATCACTTTCCAGATTTGAATCCCTTCCTCCCTCTCCTTTAAGGAGGAGTTACAGTGCGTGTTCGATCAGATCAGATCAGATCGATCGACCCCCAAGAAAATGGTGGAGAGGGAGGAAGAAAGACACAGAAGGTGCAAGTGCAGGCCGTTGGGGTTCTTGCTCGGATTGCCGGTTGCTCTCTGTGCACTTCTCATCTCTCTCGCCGCCGCCATCGTCTGGATCCTCGGGTATGTAAATCCCTCCCTCCCTCCTCTCTCTTGAACGGTTTTTTTTAGGGTTTGGTTGGTTGAAGATTTGGGGGTGACTGTCACTGAAATTTGGATTGATTGCAGATCGATTTTGAGCTGCATATGTCCGTGCTTGGGTTGCTGCGCTGGACTCGCCAACAAAGTCATGGATCTGATCAAGCTCCCCTTGAATGTGATGCAGTGGTTCATCGATCTCATCCCTTGTTAACTTTGTGAATCATGTCACATACTTAGACAAGTTCCAATCTTTTTCATATTCCTACTTTTTTTTTTTTCATTATGTAAATCCTAGTTATGAACTTATGATGAAATGCATCTTTCTCATATTCTTGTTTGGGGTTATTCAAAAAGAAAAAACAAACAACCAAAACAACAAGAGAAGTTTTATTCATCATCAACAATAACATCACTATACTTTAGAAATCCATCACTAGTTGGTTTAGTGGTGGTAGACTTGTAGTAATAGACCCACTTCGAATCCTTTTGGTAGCATAAAGCTGTTTGTAAGCGGAGGGGGAGTTCGAAATATCAGATATATTGGCCAATATACTAGTGATATTTAATAAAAGGACATTGGTAAAATTTTATTTGTCCATGCATGAAAAACGGTCAAGGGTTATATTTGTTGAGATTTCACAACATATCGGTGATATTTAGTAAATTTTACAGTGTGAATATTTTTTCTCAAGTTTACTTGGCAAATTTAGAATAAATTTTCTTTAAAAATTAGACAATTCATATATATCATCATAATTTTTCCTTCACTTATATGACTTTGATAAATGATGTCTATATATACTATTAATTTATAATATTTAATGTTTATGTGTCATTTTTTCCTTAATCCTCCCCTTTTCACCAATCAATTTTATTTTGCTCTTTTTAATTATTTATTTTCTTTAATTATTAGCATTTTATTATTCCTTTATCTCTTTAAGACAATCAACATTGATGTTTTGATTGAATTTATTAAGATGAAGAATGAAAGAAGAATGAGAAGATCAGATTTGGGAGAACCTCCATTCGAGAGAGCATGAAGAGCTCGGAGGAAGGAAGGAATTTGTTACATTCAATCTGAAAATATAAGGGGCTGGATCAACCTTATTTATACAACAATGGTTGGGCATAACAACCATTTGTCTGAAACTAACTCAAGCCCGAAAATCAAACCCGAACACTAACACTCTACAATTTATGCCTTTATTTATGGGTTAATATTTATTCAAATACTAAATTTATACACTTAATTATTATTGTAATGGGGGTGGATCCCCAAGGGCCCAAACAGCCAAAGCAAAAACAAACTTGTGTATTGATATAAATAAAAAAGTTACAAACAAACTTGTGTCTTAGCTAGAACACTAGCCATAGATCGAAAAAGTAAAAGAAGGCTACGACCGTCTCTCTCCATGAATATGTGCTCTGGATTAAAGGGAGCTCTAATTATGCTCTAGGAACACAAAGGGGATTTTAGAACCCTAGAAACCTTCGGGGATAAGAGCATCAGCAACGGTGGGGAGCTCCCCTCCCCACTTTACTTTTTCCACCCATTTAGACAACCCGACTATTGTAGACAACTTCTCGATTTTTGGGTGCCTCAATATAGTGGAAACCTTTCCAAATCCGAAACCAATAAAATGAGGCCACGTGTCCCTATAATAATTCCTTTTTCTTTCTTTTTTATTTGATGTGAGATGGAAAAAGTGATTTGGGGAACCCGACTATTGTGGGAAGTGAAAATAAATTGGGGATGGTTGAAAATAAAGTTAGTGAAAAGTGAGGTGGACGAATGATAAAAGAAGAGAGAAGTTTTGGAGCACCCCACCGTTAGGGATGCTCTAAGGAAGAGTGAGTACTGGGGACCTTCTTTCTTCCCCTTACTCCACACCATTAGGTCACCTGTATAATTTTTTGATTTAAAATCTTTTTGTTGTTTTAGGCCGTGTTTGACAAAAAGGGGTTTTTTTTAGGGGTTGGAGTTTATTTTGGATATTAGGGAGGTGTGGGAGTTGAAGTTTTTTTTTATAAAATAACCTTGTAAAAAACCTAATGGGTGTTTGGTGGGTAGAGGGGTTTGAGATATATTTATGGACAAAATGACTTTAATACCCCCACTTTTATTTGTTCTCCCTTACCCATTGCCCTCTTTTTTTCTTTGTGTTGGAACAGACGGCCGCCTTCTCGCCAGCAAAAACACTCTTCGTCGCTTCCCATTCTCATCGGCAATCACCTCCGTCCATGGCACGCCGCCCATAGACCGTCGTCGGAATCCTGCAATTGTTCAATCTCCTTCCAGATCTACTGGTGTCATGGGCTCTTGGCCTGTGCCAAGCTTTCTGTCACCGAGAATGAGATAGCAAGGGGAGTTTTCGGGAAGGAGGCTTCGAGCCTTCGACTGCGATTTGGGGGAGGCGCTCAATTGCCTTGGCCAATCCTGCAATTGGGATCTGGATCGATTAGTTGCTCAATTGTTTTTGTTTTGCAAAGGTTTTTCGCTAGCCAAGAAATTGATGGAGGCGAAGGCGCCATCTCCCCTGCAGACGCTTCCTCCGCCACCTCCTGGCCGCCGGCGCCGCACTCAGGCCGAGGACTTCAGGCCGAGGAAGCAGATTTTGTCGGCACGACACGGGGACTGAAGAAGAACGAGGTGAGAGTGGGGGCGGAGGTGGAGCGAGGCAAGGGCAAAAAAGAAAAAATTTCAGAAACCTGATTACATAAACTCCCGAAGCTTGCCTCCCCCATCTTCTGAAATTGGCAAAAAAAACCTGCAACTCCAACTCTGAAAGCTCCACGAGAACCCGCTTTCAAACATGCTTCAATCAGTTGGCAAAAAAAAAAAACCCTCAAATAACCTAGCAAAAACTGCTTTCAAACACGCCCTTAGTTCCGTTGATTGAAAATCTTTTAAGACCGTGTGGTTGTACATCGGTTGCGGATAATTGTTGCTTCAATGTAAAGAACTTGGTTTAGGCATCAGGTCCATTTTGTGATCAGCCCATGAAGTCATGCTTCAACTTGGCCCATTTCATCAGAAACAACTTCCACTTAGCCCGTTTCCATAGCTATTCGATTAGTATTTTTAGGCTCAAATTGAAAGAAAAAAAAACAATTTCTTTAAATGAATTTTTTTTCAAAATATTCATGAAAAAATAAAAAATTACAGATAAATTCACACATTGAAATTATTTACACAAATATTCGAAATTTTCAGATACGTCAGAAAAACGCGATCTAAAACCGCGTTTTATGTGTTAATTAGGTATTTATCCTCGGAGTTTTGGAAAAAATTAAATTTCTTATAAAAACGCGGTTTAAAACCGCATTTCTTTTTCAATTTTATTTCTGAATTTTAAAAAACAAAAAAAAAATATGTAAACCTAAAACGCGCTACTTTGAAAATATATATATATATAAAAAAAGAAGCAGCGCAGCAGCTTCTCGAATTGAAGGCCGGAGCGGGGTTCTTGAAGGCCGAAGAGGACAATCGCCGGAGAGGAGCCCGAGCCCGGAGCCAGGAGAAGGGGAGCCAGAGCCCGGAGCCTCATCCACCGCCCGGAAGACTCTTTTCGCCGGAAGATTAGGGGATTTGGGGGTTGGGATCGAGCCGGAAGATTTGGGGCTTCGTCCACTGGAAATCGCAAATCTTCAGCCTCGCCCTCCGCCAACTGGAAAGCCAAGGTTCGTCCACTGGAAAGCCTCGTCCTCCGCCCACTGCCACCCGGATGGGTTGAACGGTGGCTCCTCCACCCACTGTCGCCACCAACTTCTCCGGAGATCGAAACCCTGGTCCTCCGTCGCCGTCGTCATCATCGACAGCATCTTCTCCGCCACCATCTCCGTCTCCCTGGTCCTGCTCCTCCTCCGACGCCACCATCTCCGAGGCCGAGATTGGGATCTGAATATCTGATCTGAGGTTGCTCAGGCCATGGAAATTGGGATGTGAGGGGTTGCAAATGAAACGCGGCTCTTTTCGTTTTCCTTTTAATTTTTTAAATTAAAAATATAAAACGCCGGTTTGAAACCGCGTTTTACCTAAAATTAATTATAAAACGCGATTTCAACCCGCGTTTTTATAACAATTTCAAATTTTACTCAATTTTTCCAGAAGGAGATATAACCTACGAATAAAACGCGGAATCAGTCCGCGTTTCTCTGACCTCTCTGCAATTTTTGAATATTTGTGTAAATATTTTGATTTCGTGAATTTATCCGTAAATATTTATTTTTTCTTGAATATTTTGAAAAAAAATTCCTTTAAATGTACCCCAATCATCTTTTAAATTGTTACTAGTTCAGTACCCGTGCATTGCACGGGCCTTACTTTTGAAATATATAGTATATAATATTATTTATTATTTACAATATAAAAATATAAGTATTATGTACGAATTAAAAAGTGAGCATTTTCTAATATAATTGAATGATAAAGAAAATCAAATGTTAAATAATAAGAAAATTTAAGCATTACAATCAAATATACCATCAATATAATTCCAATAAATATAATGACTTCAAAAAAAATGCATGAATGAGATAATATATGGGAAAACTGAAACTGGCGAAATATTTGAGAAACAATTGAAATAATTTTAAAAATAGTGAACATGAGAAATATATAATAATATTGATAATGTCTTGTAATTCACGGTGAACATCCACTTCACCACCCGTGATTATAAAACCATCATCCACATAGGAGAAATAAGAGGAAAAATATAAGTGGTACAAAACAATGCAAGCTAGATAAAGGAATAAATACATTGATGTAGCTAAAAACGTGTGGTTTGGGAAGTTGTACCCTTTGTTTTATTATGATTGCAAATGATTCACAAAATAAAGATAAGCGCGGTACTTAATTACCTAGGAATAGGGTATAGACTTAATTACCTTTTTGTTTTATTACGGTAATATAAATTGTCTAGGAATAGGGTGCTTAATTTGTATTTGACACTTGATATAGGGTGGACTTCCCATTGGTACTTTCGTTTATCATTGTACAGATAAATTGTAAAACCATCCGAACCGTCATCAGTACTTTATATGGTAGCCAGGGTAACAAATGATCAATGTCCCTTTCTATTAACACTTACCCCACCAACCTCTAATATTTCGAGTTATCTAATTGATATCACCTATTAAAAAAAAAATTCCACAAGCTTTAAGGGCATAATATCACAGATATAAAAGGTTCGTAATATTAGAGTTATGTGATAAAATTGAATTAGTGTGTTACTCATTGATTTTTTTATATTATGATATAGTTTCCAACTAAAATGAATCTTTTATTTATTATTTATAATTTACTGATTTTTTTATTGACAATTAAATCAAATTATGAACTTTCGATGGATCAATTGAGTAAATCAAATCATTAAATTTTAGGTTCGTTGAGTTTTTTAACATGCTTTTTTTTATATAAGGAAAGAAATTCGATTATCTAGACAAGCTTAGAGAAACTGAGAGCCCAGACAAGCCGGGAGATGGATTAACCATCATGTATAACCTGAAACAAATAACAAAAATAAATGACTGAAAAGAAACGACAAGAAGCAAATGACGGAATTGAAAAAGCAAAAATAAAGTATTCCTCTTTTATAGAGTATTCCTCTTTTACTAACCTTAATTCTATTAAATTATTGATTCTTAATATGAAACTTTATTAATTCATCAATATAAATTAGTTATATCAATTTATTCATTATCTCTTTTAATTTTATCAGTTCGTCTAAATAAATTCCAATTATATCAATTTATCTATTATCTCTTTTAATTTTATTCATTTTTCCACCATCCGAAAATCTTACTATCTAAAATCTATTCATAAGATTTAACTCATTAAAGCACAAAAATAAATTAAATATTACCTGGTAGATATTAGGGCATTAAAATCACACCCATTAGAATTTGGGATAATTTATTTAATTTGATTCAAATTAAATAGATCGGTGATTCATTAATTTTGTAATCGTTAATTTGATCTTAAGTGTGCCTAGATCCATGGTTATAATATTACAACAACTTCCAATATAAGGTGTATAGTATGAATATGAAAGGCTATACACTATATATAAGTCATGACTACAATTTTAACTTTTATAGTTGAAAATAGAATATAGTAACCATTCCGGAATGGCTTACCGGAAAGGATTTGTAGATAATAGTCATAGGTCCCCGATTCGAACCCCGAAATGGCCGCTCCTTATTTACCAATTCAGGGAGAATATAGTTTATTATGAGCTGAAAATATTTAGAAATATATTGGGCAGTCAAATCTATAATATCTCAACTGATTTGCTAAATTATTATTTCACTTTTAATTTATAAATATTTAAAGATAAATAAGATAAGATAATTAAATTAACCGGTAAAGATAAATATTAAGGATAGGATTTCATAAATATCTAAACCAACCAACAACCAAACCTATAATATCTCAACTGATTGTGAAATTATTATTTCACTTTTAATTTATAAATGTAGAGAATTTTACTTTTAATTTAAAAATATCTAAAGATAAATAAGATATGATAATTAAATTAATTGGTAAAGATAAGTAAATATCTAAATCAACCAACAACCAAATCTATAATATCTAACTGATTGTTACGTTATGATTTCACTTTTAATTTATAAATGTCGAGAATTTTTCACTTTTAATTTATAAATGTTTAAACATAAATAAAATAGAATAATTAAATTAATTGGTAAAAATAATTATTAAGGATAGAATTCCATCAATATCCAAACCAACCAACAAACAAATCTACAATATCTCAAAATTAAAAAACAAATTGGATGATATCAAGTGATGTCCATAAAAAAAAAACAAAGGAGATCCTAGTCTTCCTTCACTATCTCGTGAAAAGATTCCAGTGGGAGATGCTCCAACCCTACAAGAAGATCATCGCCTATCCAATGCCAAAGCCTGCTATTGGCCTTCTTGTTCGCCTCATCTATGCTCATCAACGTCTCTAGGTGCGCTAGTTGTATGTGCAAGTGTGGAACATTTAATGATTATCTTTCAAAATTTACGGATTAAAAAAACTCTACTCTTTCATAATTTTGTTTGTTATTTGTGTAAGTGTGGAACATTTAATTAATTCAAAGTTTACATCATTCTTGACCTTGAGGTCTAGGGGCAAATTATATATACTAAAAGAAGAAACAATTAATTTACTTTATAAATTCTTCGAATGATTAAGAGATTAGGGTTAGGGGTTGCGTCATTGGATTTTGTTGTTGTCGTAGGAGGGGGAAAGTGTATTTAAAATACGAGTGTGGTGGAATTGAGTGATGGTTGAGCAAATTGAATTTCATTAAAAAAAAAGATAGGAGATAGGGGTCAGTTTGGATTCCATCTATTTATGTTTATAAACACTTTCTTTTAATTATAATTGAATTATTTTTTAAGCAGTGACTGGATAACAAATGTGAAAAAGTGCTTAAATTAAAATCGTTTATTTAGATGAGTCTTCTATCCCTTTAGCAGCTCTCCTTTCAGGGTTGAAAATTTGAGTCATAGCCTAGCGCCACCGCCCCTACATCGTCGTCGAAGCCGAGTTGCCTGCCTTGTCGCCCTATTTCGATTTGGAACAACAACAACGAATCAAATAACAATTTCGATAAAGAACAACAACATTAATCGAAGAGTTTTAGGGAAAAAATAAATCGATTAAGAAATAGAACATGTAATCGAAATAGAAAGAATGTCAAATTGAACATGGAGATGCCCTATCCGAGCAATATTCGAACGAAAATAACAACCAATTTCAGACATGCAAAATTCAATCGATTGGAATGGAGAGAGAAAAACTCAAATCTTTCTTGGGAGTCGATGAAACAACAAGCAAACAGAGTCATCTTCTACGGTGGCGGTGACCTACCATGACAATTGCAGATAATCCCAAACGTGCAAGCCCTCGATCCGTTGCTTCATCCACGACTCCAATCAAGCGAAAGATGCGAACTGAATGAGAAAGGTGGGAGTAGAGTAAGAAAGAGGGATGTAGGGGGATATGACAAGGAACTGTACTTGGAGGAACAGAGGTTGTCGGCGGACACCAGCAAGGGCACTGCAATTGCTTCACTCTTCAACCGCCATTGTTGTGGCTCTCAGTCAGTCGGTGGACGTGGATATGGGAAGGAGGAAGAAGGTATTATAATTATGTTAATTTTTCAACTATCAAAACACTCGTTATGCTTTAATGAATAAATAATCAATTATCCTTATAATTAACTTTTCAATATAATACATATAAATAACTTATAAACATAATACCACGGGAATCCAAATAGAGCCGAATTTCATATAGAATCCAAATAGAGCCGAATTTCATATAAAGTAAATACCCAATTGAGCAAATGAGAGTGGTAGGAACGTACCCAATTGAGCAAAAGGATCACTTGTAACCCGATAAGTCTTTATCCTGTAATTATAAAACAAATAAAAACAAACTTATGAGTCATATCATCAAAAAGATCAAAAAAAGTGAGAGGAAGAAAAGAAGAAGAACAGTGATTATATATGATGTGATGGTGTGTAGAGGAAACTGAAACCCTAAAAATCCGAACAGATAAACTATAAATTATTTATTGATATTGTAAAAATAAATATGATTTTATATTGATTTTATCCATTGAATATCTAAACCAACCAACAACCAAATCTATAATATCTCAACTGATTTTGAAATTATAGGGAATTAAAAGTAAAATAAAAAATTCAAGAAAATAACATTAATAACTAAAAATACAAACTTAAATAATTACTAACTAATTTCCTACATTAAAGGAGAAGTCGCCACATGGGTTAAGCGACTTCTCCTTTAGTAGTATATTAGATATTGATTTTAAGGAAATCGCCCTGACTCCCTCGGCCTTCACATCCACTAACCCCGTTGGATTTTCAGGGATTCTTCCAGACTTCTCGCGCCTGCCTGACCTTGGAAGCCAAGGGTTTACTTCCCCTTTGCTCGCCAAGGTCATTCACAAATAAGGAAAAAATATAATCCTTGAGATAACCTCCATTCATTTTAGATTGGGATAACCTCGATATACTTCTCTAAAAATTTTCGGGCCACCAAAAAACCCTAAATGTCCTTAAGAGGACGCGCGGGTACGCGCCCCGCTTCTGCTTCTCCTCCGGCCGCCAAGCCTTCCCCCACCGTCTCTGTTGCGCTCCGTTCCGCTCACCAGCACCAGCCTGAAGCTGGCCCATTGGAATCCACCACTAGCCCTGCCTTATCTCCACTCATACTAAACCTGTCGAATCGGAATTTCACTTCTCGCCCCCTCTATGCTCATGTTGTTCCCTGCATGCGAAAGGCTAATGTTGGGGAGGTGGCTCCTCCTGATTCGAGCGATTTCAGGCGGGATCCGTCTAATGAGTGGATAAGTAGGCCTCTTAAAGGGGTAATTTTGTGGGATGGGTCCGGCTTGAGGTGTCTGGCCGGCTGTCGCTTCAGTTGCTGGTAGTGGCGTGGGTGGCCTGGTCTCTCTCGCTCTACTGTTAGCTATTCTCTCTCCAATCAGTCATTAAGACCCACTGTAAGTTTTTTCCCTTTCCATTTTTTACACTTGAGTTCTGGGTGGTTTCACCCCTCGCGTGCCTCTGTTTGTTGTTCTCTCTCCAATCTGCCATTAATGATCTCTGTAAGTACCATTTTGATCCATCGATTATACTTGAGTACTGATTTAGCCTCCAAGCAACAACACTATATTAAGCCCTCTCAAGGCATTAGAGCACACAACTCCTCTAATTCTATCTTAATCAACGGATACTGGGTTTTTTTAACGCTTTCTCTTTCACTTTCACTGCTCTCTTGGCTTCTAAATCTTTCATTCAAGCTCTGACAGAAACACAAGATGAGCCCACTGGCCCATTGGTGGCTCCACCTTTGGTTTCGGTTGTGGTGGCGACTGGTCCCGGTGATCAGGCTGCTGCACAATCCAAACCTGCTCTCACAGCTACCGAAAAGGGGAAAGCAAAGGCGGACAAGGAGGAGCCCTCGGGGGTGTCTTCTCCTTCTGCTCATGCTAGCTATTATACTCGCCTAGCCGAGTTGAGGGAAAAGAATCTGGCTATATGTTGCTATGCTCCCTATTTGGGGGGTATACTGACTTCACAAGCTTGAAGAATAAACTCTGTGCTGAGTGGCGACGAAGCCAGACTAGCTACGAGCTTGTCGAGAGGGAGGATGGGGGATTTGGTGCCCGTTTCGCCTCTTCTGCCGATCTTAAGAAGGTATGGGAGGAACGCCCTTATCATCTCTTTGGCAAGATCCTGGTGCTCCATCGATGGTATCCTACGTTTGATCCGCTGACGGCCTATGTTACTCACCTTGATCTCTGGGTAAGAATTCCTAAACTGCCTGTGGAATATATGTGTCGTGAGGCCCTCATTGAGATTCTGACTGAATTAAATGGAGGCACTCTCATTAGACTTGACAAGCTGTCTCACCAGCGTATTCGGTTGGATTATACTCGGTTTTGTGCTAATGTTGATTTCAATAAGCTCTGTGGCCTTGTTTCGGTTCTTGATGAGGATGGTCTTCCGCTTGAGCTTCGTATGTATTACGAAGACTTCCCTCTCGGTTGCGGGTTATGTGGGGACCTTCAACATGTTTTTGAGGATTGTCTGGACCGGATTCTTATTGAAAAACCTCTCAGTGAGGTTGTGATAATGCATATTTTAGATAGGCATTATAGATATAATTAGTGTAGTTAGGTTGCACTTCTTGCTTACTTTGTTGTTAAATTGCATCTTGTGTTTATTTTAGAAGAGTTCGGATTCTGCGCAATTTTGTGTTTATCTCGCAGATTGAATCGGAACACATTTGGGAGATGCAATATCTCGAAGAGGAACACAAGATATATGGGAAGGAACAAGGAAGAAAGAGGCAAGACAAGAGGAGAAGCCGCAATGGAAGCCACAAGGCTACGGCAAAGTACCGTGCGGCGGGCGCCGCAACCTTGCGGCGGCCGCAGCAGAGCCCGCCGCAGCGGGTTGTGAAGAAAGCACTTGCCGCACGGACCGTCAGCGCGCAGCGCCGTTTTGGAAAAAACCCTAGATGTTGTATTTTGTTTTGAGGGCCGACTTGGATGTCTTTTAGGCCGACTTTTATGTTATTTTTCATTACTTTCATTCTATTCTTTCAACCATCAGACAATTAGAGAGAGCGATGTTCGCCATGGGCGGCTAAACTCTCTTCGTTCTACTTGCAATTTGAAGCTTTGTTTGGATTGATTGTGAGTTTCTAATTCTTGTTCCTCATTTCCTATATTGAATGCTTCGACTTCTTTGTGCTTGATTGTTTATTGTTTTGTTCTTTCTCGTCTGACCAACTTGTTAGATCAATTCAATTGCTAGGGTTTTGTAGATTCCTGATTGTGAACCTTAACCCAAGTGGCAAACTTATCCCTTTAGGGCTGATTGAACTAATTGGATGGGTAGGAAGTTGGATGTGTTGTTAAATCCCTCTTTAGGGACTGCAAATACCTTGGCTAATATCTGGACTTAAAGCTATCAATTGGGTTAAATCCTTCTTTAGGGACTGTTTGATTGATAAGGGTTTCTAGGACTGATTGGACTAGTAACTATATTAGGTCGGGACAAGGGTATTCATAGGAAAACTAAAGGACAAGAGGAAGTTACAATATCAATTCAACCAAATAAAGTGGATAGTTGTAGGTAGATCAATCTTCTCTAAATTGTTTTGCATCAATCCGTTTATAGCTTATTTTGTTTTCTTTCTTATTTCAATCAATCAAAACCCCCCTTTCTACTAATTGGTAAATACACATTGCAAAGGAATACTTGATTCTCTGTGGGATCGACCTCTTACTTACTTGCTATACTAGTTTGTAGGTTTGAGTTTTATTTTGATACAGTTTACGCGACTAAAAACCACTCATCAAATTGGCGCCGTTGCCGGGGAATCAAGTTTATTTCTTTGTTTTGTGTATTAATTGATTTTTGTGCATATATCTAACCCATTGTGAGCCTATCTTACGGTTCACAACACCCTTGCTACTAACTTTTTCAAGATGTTGAGATTAGCGCAGTTTGAAGGTGAGAACTTTCACCAATACTTCAGGAGATTGCATGAGTATGTTGACGACCTTGGTTCATGGGGTTATCAATTCAGCATCCGGGATATGATTATGTGCATAATTGATGGGATGACTGTTGAGACACGAGTGCTTGTTGAGCACCTGAGTAACGGAGGCCTGAAGCGGTTAGGAGGATTGTCGGGGTTGTGGGATTTTTTCTGTTATATGGATTACCATGTTGCACAAGAAGAATTGCTCACCATGTCTCCTCCACCAATGGAGAACTCTGTCACATACCTGGAGGATCCATTCCATAGCCTTACACAGAGGTTGCAAGAGCAAGCTGAGACTCCTAAGAGTAGTAAGAACTTGGAGAATCAGTTGAACAAACTCATTCAAATTTTAAGTGCAAAACGTGAGAAGGAAAGAGGCTCAGAAGAAGGAGTTGAAGTCATAACGGAGGGTGAAAATTTTGAGGAGCGGCAACCGTCGCAGGAGGGCGGCGATCACCGTACCGCTACTAATGAGCCCCCATCGACTTCCCTTGATTTTGAGAAACCCACCCCACCACCCTTTGAGTCTTTAAAGGATGAAAGAATGGAAGATCCTATCGAAATCATTACACTTAGTTCATTCCCTCCTATGTGGTTTCAACATGACAATGACATGCCGAATGAGGAGGAATTGGTTGCAGACAACGATAGTTTCTTATATGATGGAGGAGATGGTCTAGTGCTTCCTGGCTTGGAATCTCATGAGTCGACGCATGAGGTTACATGTGATGTGTCTCCTACTCCTTCTGCACCATCCATTCTGAGCTCGCCCATTGATGAACCAAGTCTAGAGCCATCAACTGAGGCTCAAGAGATAATAAAGGTAAACTTTTGCAATCTTAAAGATAATGGTGATTATGTTGATCCTTTTGATTGCTATTTTGAAAAGCCACCAACGGAACTGTGTTGGTGGTATCATATTCCTTCTGCAGAGAGTCATGCTAGACTCTTTGATAGATTGAAAGGGTTCGTGAGTTCCACATTTTATGCTTTCAATTTATTGTGCTATGATGTGCCTTGTAAGATGTGTGCACAGGAATATGATAGGCTACTGAGGGCCTTGACGATGTCTGAGAGATAAGGTCTTGAGATTGAGAATAAGTCAAGCCAATGACATTAAAGAAAGGCGCTTCTCGGGAGGCAACCCGAGGTAAGTTTTTTTTTTTTTTTTTTTTCTTTTCCTTCACCCTGATTATATTTGATTTACTTTTCTTATCTTTATTGTTTCATTGAGGACAATGAAAACTTTAAGTGTGGGGGGGGGGGGGGGGGGAGGAATTCTGTATATATAGATGCATATAGGAAATCATATTTAAATTTTTGCATCATGTTTAAGTTTCAGTACTTTCTGTTTAGTTTAGTTAATTTTTAATTTCTAATATTCGTATTTAAAAAAAAAAAATTGAAAAAACCAAAAATAGAGCATGCATTGCATACATGTGTTATTCAAATACCCATCTTGCTTAGTTTGTCCTCTATTTTAAATTTCAAGCATGATTCATATAAATCCCATGGAGTTCTGGATGTTTGATTATTATTTCTATTTGATTTTTGTGGAACATGAGCTAGCAAATATAATTGAGCATGTATGATTGAGCTAAAGTATGATTGAATCCTAAAAACATGACCCTGTGAGAATGTTTGGCCTTATTTGAATTCTTTTGCTCAATTGTGTGAATTACTCACCTAATGTTGCTATCTCTTGACATTGACTGCAATATCTATTTTTGAAGACCGATGCACATGTTTGATTTCTTGCGGAGTTTATGTTTATATTTTGAGTCTTTTGGTTTGAATTTGTGCATATTTAGTGAATAAGGTGGCAATGGTTGATGCACTGAGTAACCGGGTCTACGCATGACACCCATGGGTATGATTCGCGCAAAAAGGTGTGAAAACTATCCACTAGGAAAGAAAGCTTGATCATTGAGTAACCAGGTTCATTCATGACACCCATGTTTGCAACTTGCGTCAAAAGATGTTCAAGTGGACTTCATATTAGTAGTTTGAGGTGTTGATAGACCGGGGCCATTCATGACACCCATGTTTGCGCTTCGCGTAAGGAAAGCACCAAGACAAGAAAAAAAAAAAGAGAAAAGAAAACCAAGACAAGAAAAAGAAAAAAAAAAGTGTTGCATTTTATTTTCTTTATTGTGTCCCGCAAGTAATGACATTTCGGTAGAGAATTGGTGATATGGTGGTCAATGTCTATGAGCTTGGTGCATGATTGGTTTGAGTTGAGAGTTGTACTTAAAAGCCTAAACACATGAGTGAAACACATATTTCGGGTGAGGTTGGATGATGTCTACTTCTAAGCTTTGATCACTGGAATACATGCTATGACGTTTGTTTGCTTGGTTTATGTTTTCACCTGCTATGATGTTGCTTTTTGATGAGGTTGAAACTTGAAGGGATTTCCTGTGGATGCGTTGATTCATGTTCATTCTATCATTGCTTGAGGACAAGCAAATGTTAAGTGTGGGGGAGTTTGATAGCATGCATTTAAGTAGGCATAATAGGTTGCATTTAGCTTAGTTAAGATGCATTTCATGGATGGATTAAGCATGATTTGCATATTAGTTCTCTATGTTGTCGGAGTCGGAATCTACACGCTTTTATTGATTATTTCAGGTAATGGTAGATCCGAGGAGAAGACATGAGTGGATAACGCATTTGATGAGAATGTCTAGTTGATCGAAGAAGCTTACATGAAGATCTCAAGAGGTCATGAGAAGAAGAAGCGAACCTAAACGAAGAACAAGTCTGCAGAAGTTGTCGCCAGACATGCTGAACTTGTTTTGCACTTTCCGGAGGTCTCGGTTGTCCGATCGACTATTATGACCATGCGTTGGAAAGCTCTTTCAGAGAGCTACAACTTTCATGTTGACGTCGAGAGCTAATTCGAGACGGAATTTTCGGGAAAACCCAATGCAGCGGCCGCCGCATAGTTTGCTGCGCCCGCCGCCAGGGACGGTATTCATGCTGCGCCCGCCGCTTATATGCTGCGCCCGCCGCAGCCGCCGTCAGCGCGCATCGTTTCGATTGAAAAACCCTAGATGTATACTTTGTTTTGGGAGGCCGACTTTGATGTTTATTAGGCCGACTTTTATGTTATTTTTCATCACTTCCATTCTATTCTTACGTTCTATCAGACAATTGGAGAGAGAGCGATGTTCGCCATGGGCGACTAAACTCTCTTCGTTCTACTTGCAATTTGAAGCTTTATTTGGATTGATTGTGAGTTTTTGAATCTTGTTCCTTATTTCCTATATTGAATGCTTCAACTTCTTTGTGCTTGATTGTTTATTGTTTTGTTCTTTCTCGTCTGACCAACTTGTTAGATCAATTCAATTGCTAGGGTTTTGTAGATTCCTGATTGTGAACCTTAACCCAAGTGGCAAACTTATCCCTTTAGGGATGATTGAACTAATTGGATGGGTAGGAAGTTGGATGTGTTGTTAAATCCCTCTTTAGGGACTGCAAATACCTTGGCTAATATCTGGACTTAAAGCTATCAATTGGGTTAAATCCTTCTTTAGGGACTGTTTGATTGATAAGGGTTTCTAGGACTGATTGACTAGTAACTATATTAGGTCGGGACAAGGGCATTCATAGGAAAACTAAAGGACAAGAGGAAGTTACAATATCAATTCAACCAAATAAAGTGGATAGTTGTAGGTAGATCGATCTTCTCTAAATTGTTTTGCATCAATCCGTTTATAGCTTATTTTGTTTTCTTTCTTATTTCAATCAATCAAAACCCCCCTTTCTACTAATTGGTAAATACACATTGCAAAGGAATACTTGATTCTCTGTGGGATCGACCTCTTACTTACTTGCTATACTAGTTTGTAGGTTTGAGTTTTATTTTGATACGGTTTACGCGACTAAAAACCGCTCATCAGGTTGTGGTCTTGGATTCATCGTCTGTTGCTGTCGACCCTACTGAGGAGGGGTGGACTCGTGTTGCCAAGAAGGGTCAGTCGGCTGAGTCCTCCGGCAGGAAACTTAGCCAGAAGCCCTATATGATGGGAATGGCTTCTGTCAAGGTTAGGTTCGCACCTACTTCGAGCTCCTCTGTTCGGGACAACAACCCTCCTAAGGATGATGCTCACATTATCCCGACTAAGGCGAATCAGCCTAGAGCTGACTTGGGTCTTCTAGCTTCTGATGACGTCACTCTAGGATGGTGCAAGGAGGCTGTGGGTGGTCTTGCCACTGCCGTCGACTTGCAGTCTACTGCTCCCCAGGCGGATCAGGAGCCGGCCATGGAGATTGATCTCCCGGCTCCGATTGTGGATCCCGCGCCGGGTCGTACGGTGATTTTAACGTCCATTGATGGGTCGTACGTCAACCAGCCTAGTATGAGTCCGTCCCAGTCGCATATTCGCCGATTCAAGCAATAGGGATCCATTCCCCTGGGAGCACAACGGACGCCGGAAAACGGCATGGCAACAAGCCTATGGATGACTCTGCGTCGTCCTATCCGAAGAAGCGCAAGAATTAGTCTATGATTATACAACCCGTTAGTGTTGTCCGAGTCTGGTGTATAGAGGTTAAGTCGGTTTTTGGGGTTTCCTCCCAGTCTTTTGGCTTTTGCTTACCTAGCGGGTTTATACTGTCTTTCCATTATTTTTCAAGCTGCTGGTTTTATTCGGAGCTTCTTTCATTTGGTCTTTATTTTAAGCTCTCTTGTGTGTTTAATTTGCTCATTACTTATCAATATATTTCTCAGTTTATGTATGCTTGGGCTGCTATTCTTGACCTCCATGTTCTGTTCGGTGCTTTCTATCTTTATTGTCCGAGTTGCTCTCGTTGGTGCGCTTCTTGTTGTAGGGCTGACTCCTACATTGGATGGTGTTCTTTTGGGGTTCGGAATCACTGCTGGGGCTCCGTTGGGGAACTGTGGGTGGTCGTCAAGGCCGGCCTTGGGTGCGTCGCTGCTTCTGCTGGGTGCTGCTGCTGTGTGGTGTCGCCTTGGGTGGCGATTACAGGCTTGTTACTTCGTTTGCTGCTGTTACTGGCTAGTTTTCAGCTTGACATGATCCGTCTTTCGCTTCTTATTTTAGCTTGGGTTCCCCTAAGTGTTACTGCTTGTTTTTCTTTTGGTTCCCTTTCCTTCTGTAGTTCCTGCTTTAATCTTTGCAGGCCTCTTTCTACTTGTATTTCGGTTTCGGATTATAAGTTTGTTATTCAGGCTTTTGTAAGGATTGTTGTATTCAGGTTTGAAGTAAGATTTGTCAGCACTCGACAGCTAGAACTTTGTTATACAGTTATTGGGGTACCCCCCCTTCTTATGTAAACTCTTACGTAAGGGTCACACTAGACCATTTGCTACTCATGTTAAGCAAAGCAAAAATATATGCCGTCGATCTTAGACCATCTAGGGTGTTACACACTATCTCTTATACATACAAACTTATGTTATCTATCCAATTTCAATACCATGAGCAGTACTTATTCCCCCAAACATGGAACATAATTTGGTTTACACTTTATAAGTTAACCCAACGAACAATCATGTATTGGATTACCCCCTTGTGGCGTCAACAAGATGACTATCGATTAGTACAAACAGTTCGAAAACATAGGTTTTTATGAATATATGCATATGGAATTCACTCGGTATCCGGAGCCGAAACTTCTGGACTAACGTCGATATTTTCTGTCAGAATAATCACATTAATGTTATAGCCCTCCTAGATACTAAAACTGATAAGGTTCCTGCCGAAAACACGCTGCGTAAGTGTGGATTCTCAAATGTTGCTTTTGATTCGGCTATTGGATTCTCTGAGGGTATCTGTCTTCTTTGGAAAGATATCCCTGCCTCTCTTGGATCCATTGAACTTATAACGGTCCAACCCCGTTTTATTCATTTCAACTACTCAGATTACGTCTCCAAAAGATGCTTTGCTATGCTGGTGGTCTACGCGCCGCCTGATGAGCGCCATAAGGCGGCATTCTGGGAAAGGATATCCTCTTACACATAAAACCTTCTTATTCCTTTCTGCATCATGGGGGATCTCAATGAAATAGCAACACTGATAAACTGGGAGGAGCCTATCCTTCTACGTCGCGTTTCACACGTCTGCTAGACTTAAAGAATAAATTATCTCTGCTAGATGTTCCATCTACTGGGGGACAGTTCACCTGGCAACGCAAATCAAAAGGTGGTTATTTGCCTAGAAAGGCTTGATCGTCTGCTCATCCACACAGACATGCTTACCATCTTCAACTCCATTCGTACACAGATTCACCCCTTTACTAGATCTGATCATGCTCCGATATCTACAGATTTCCGTCACAAAATTCAACCTAAGATCAGGCCTTTTAAGTTTGAGATGGCTTGGGCAGCTCGGGCTAACTATAGATGCTTGGTTTCACAAGCATGGAGAGTGAACCCTCAAGGATCACTTATGTTTAAACTAATTCAAAAGGCTAAAACCCTCAAAAAATTATCCAAAGTCTGGCATAAGAACACTGTGCGCAATATTCATAATCAAATCCTTGTCACGGACCAGAAACTTTTAGCTTTACAGGCTTCAATTATCGCGAACTATAACCACAGAGATGTTCAAATATTAAAACAATTACTCAATAAAAGAGAAAGGATGCTGGACTTTCACCGTCGCTATTGGAGCCAACGGGCTAAAATAAAACACACAAAACTCACTGATTCCAATTCTGGATATTTCCACAAGATGGTGACAAGCCTAAAGTCGTTATGCCAAATCAAAGTAAATTCCTAAGATGCAAACTATAACAAGTATAGTAGGTAAGTTAGGGTCGAACCCACGGGGAAACAGAATCAATTGTAAGAGCAAGTATTATTACCCAAAAGTAACCAATTCAAGGGGGAGTTTTGTGTGTAAGCGATAGTGACCGAACAAGTTGCAATAAGAGGTTGCGAATATATGATGGAAAAGTATCACACCAGGTAATTATCCGCACAACAATTGAGATGGTTCATCATCGCATTCTATGCGTCTCAAGTTCTAATGTCCAGTAATTGTTCTCAATTCAGATCGTGTAATAGCTTTTAGTCCTACCAGTCCTAAAAGCTGTAACACCCCTTCTTAATACACTGAAGAGATGTTGCAGCGCCAGCAATTACGCGGACTTTAATGTCTTTGTAACCGCCTGAGGCTTATAGGGACATGCAACCATGCTCCCATAAACAAGATGATAAAATACAAATATTAAATAAGCGGAAGACTTAAATATAAAGTAATATTCTGAAATAACATAAGTTACCCAAAACAAAGGGTCCAAATACAACAACTGAAATAATGAAATAACGATAGCGGAAATAATATTCAAATAGTAGCAGCGGAATGAATAAAATAAATCCCATAAATTCTAAAAGTTTGTACCTTAATTCAAAAACACAAATAAACTGAAAACAACGCAATCTTTTATTCTTCAGCGCCTCAAGACCGTTTACTTAAACCTGTGGGTCGACGGCTGAGGTGTAGTATGCAGACCAGGGACCCCAACCGTCCAAAGGAGAAAAATAGGACGGTTAGTCTTTTTACGACTAGCAAGTAGCAGAAAGTAAAAATGTTCAAGACTCCGTCTACCACCCATTGACCATAAAAGGGTATTGGTGATTGTAGACTAAAATATGAATTAGGAGTAAATATTTATGTGGAACCTGACTCATTTGATTAATGTAAAATAAAATAACAGGATGATCCAAAAAGGACCGAGTGTTTGAATGGGATGCGGATTCGGAGATCCTAGGGAATCATATTCTGAGTACGGAAAGAATATGATATAACGTCACTGAAAGTGGGTCACCTATTAGTAAGGTACAACGCAATAATAGTAATAACACAATATACACAACATTATCGTTTACTTAGGACAAGTGGTACCGGCCTCGGCCGCATATACTGGGCGGATGACCTACTACCCTTAGGTAGATGTACCCATTCGAGAGATTTGCAAGTTCGAAGGGGCATCTCATGAGACGTTTATAGAGCAAGGTATAACCGAACCTTGACCTGACTTTACCCTTTTTCCATTATTTAAGACACATCATAATAACAACAACAACAACTACCACAACAATAATAATAACACAACTCGTATAAGTACCAATCCACAAATACATCCTAGGTGACCACAAAAGGCATAATGTACACTTTAGATCTATAAAGTGCACGAAATTATATAACTGACAAGCATGGATATTCAAAACCAATAATATACCACACTTAACTAGCATGAAGGAACAAAATGGACAAATCATGCTTTTTAGGAAGTTCGGGCATCTAATATAATTTTCTCAAACCATAGGGTCAAATTATAATTACCCAAGTTGACATGCTATGTGAGATTAAGGAATTGATAAATAGCAACAAAATGAACTAACTTGCATATTTATCACAAACTCATAACATGGAACTTATAAAGGACACAAAAAGCAATAATTGCGTAAAAGGCACGAAATTTGCAGAAATGCACTGATTGAACCAAACTACTTGCCTTAATCCGACCAAATGCTTATTCGTGGTTGAGCAAAATAATCTGATAAAGGACCTGAGATTTTACAGAATTAAATAGGGTATTAGTAACTTTTCAGAAATTACGGAAACGGCACCGTAACTTTTAAAAAGTTCAAAACTTACCCTTGCTTTTCCCAAAAGCCAAACCGATTCTGTAACCCACAATCTCAGGAGCTGTGAAGGCTGTAAACTGTTCCAAAACAGTAGGTAGGTTAGATTAAACATCGCATACTTGTTTGAAACTCGACAACTTGCGATGAATAGAGCGGATCTTACCCAAACGAGACTCGAAAACGTCCAAGTTTCGAGCTTATGAACCCTTGGATATGGTATGAATCTGAAAGGAATAATTTTGGTCAGATAACAGCCCTTGGATTGAAGGAAAGAAAGAAAAACGAACATAAATCACGTTTTTCTGAACTACAGAAACACTGCTCACCAGTCAAGTTCGAGGCTGTTTTGCGATTTCCTCGAAGAAGGTATGAAGGAACGGACAGATGGGTTCAACAGAGGGTGTTGCAAGCTTTCTGATGCAGTCGGCGTATCTGGCTTTGGACCACGGTGCTGGTGGTGGCAAAGCCCGAAAGTAGGCTTGTCGAACACTGTTCTGCAGCAACTTCCGACGCCGATTTGGACGTCTTTCCGGTGAGCTGCTGTGTCGGGGCTTGCACGGTGGTTGCCTGGGTGTTGGAGAAGACCAGTGGTGGCGGCCTTCAGCCCTGGTGTCGCCGGAATCGCGGTCGAGGGTGATCGGAGATAGTTGGTGATTGGTGATCTTCGGTCGCTGTTGATGGGTTTGTAGAGAATGAATGGGAAAGGTTTATGGCGAGAGGGTTAACTGGAATAGAATAATGCAGCGTTCCCTTCAATTTGATCTAATCCAAATCCCCTAAAGATAGAGATTTGAGGTTGAAAAATCTGACCAAAGATTACTAGTTATCCTATAGTTAAGATAGAATTTTGTTTAAGAAAATCTGATTCTTCACTTCTTCTCCCGTGTGGCGACTGGCGTGTGCGGTGTTGGACAACTTCACATTGGACTGGGCCGGATCACAAAGCCGAAGTGTATAAGGTATACACTTATATATATAAATGTATATATATACTATTTACGTGCATACATAAATAATATATACACATATATATAAACCTAGTCATCCACTAATTTACCCATAAATAATATATAAATATTATTTGTAAAACTTTAATTTATTTAAATAATTTAAATAAATTAATTTCCCACATTTCATATTATAAAATGTGAAATAATTATCTTACGAACTGGACACATTAAAATAATAGAAATAAGAAGTAATTCCGACTTTTATTTAATTAAATTCTAAAATTAAATAAACGGAAATACGAGGGTATTTCAAAAGCACTTATCACCAAATTACAATGGAAAACCTTCACCGAATAATAAAGCGATAGCATTCAAACATGAATTATAATGAGATACAAGCGATTTTAACAACCCGTTAAAATAGCCTGTAATCGAATCTCCTTCACAATCTACCACAAGCAACCTGCGTATGATGATTGTGTTTGCTACAATGAATCTACAACCCCAAACCTGGAATTGGAAACCCTAGCAATATGACAAGTATCGATAAACCTAGGTGAGCAATCCAGATTAACCAATAATAAGCAATCAAGCAATAAGCTCAGGAGATCGAAACAATTAACAAAGGACGAACAAGAATAGAATACTCACAACCAAATCAATCGAAGGCTTCAAAGAACCAAGTGCAACAAAGGAGAGTTAGTTCTCCATAGGGTTTGTGAGATGAAGGAAAAGAAAATACGTCTCTGGAAAATAACCTAAAACAACCGGTTCCTTCTCGGCAATAATATAGCCTAATTAAAAGGGTTTAACATCCCGTAAAAATATAATATTAAAAACTAATAAGATAGGGAAAAATCGGATAAGAATCCGTCTCCAGGGACTGACGCGGGCGCGTCAGTAGCAGCGCGGGCGCGCCAGTGGATCGTCTTGCTACTTCTATCTGATGCAACGACGCAGGCACTTCCTCCTAGCAGCGCGGGCGCGTCAGTAGCAGCGCGGCCGCGCCAAGCTCACCAGCTTCCAGCTGCTTCCGAACTTCTTCACTTCAACTCTTCTATAACTTGCATGATCCTATGATTTCTTCAACTTCTTCAACAGGTTCCGAATCACCAAGTTCATACAAATATCTCTCACAATGACATACTGAAGACAGGATGAGTAATCCTGCTGTTGTACTCGTTACTGGTTAAGAATTCCTCTCCAGACACCGCTCTAAAGAATGCAACTAGGTCTGGGTCGGTCGCGGCTGTCACCCATCCATCAGTTGGGGCTTTAGTGATACCCAAAGCAGCTCGCAACCTTGCTGCAGAAGCCCTGTAGGTAGTGCCATTGAATCTGAAAGAAACCCCTCTAATTCTGTTGTCCCCAAGGTACAGCTGATATGTCGCAAGGAACTGCTTGCACAGTTCTGGGTATCCTACAGCTCTCAACTCCAAAAAGTCACCAATACCAGCGTGAGCTAGACACTTCTGCATACAATCCAGCATCTGAAGTCTCTGAAGGGTCTCTCGATGCAGATATTTTGTAGAACTGACACAGTTTACCTTATTATAAATAGCCCACTCCTCTTCAGACAAATCTAACTCATCATCAGATCGACTCACCTCTTCCTCCGATGAACTCATATTCGACAGATAATAAGACTAGATCCGAATCGAAATAAGGATAGCGGAAAGAACTCACAAAGAACAGATGAGGCTCGGCTCAGGAGGTGACATGACAAAATCGTTGTGTTTCCTATCAAAAGAATATCCAAACTAACCAACTAGTATAGCTAGTAAGTCCGGAGTCGATCCACAGAAAACTACCGTTACTTTATGTGTTATAATCACCAACAAGAGTAAACAAGGGGTTGTAGAGATGTAAAAATGCAAAGAACTCAAGAAGTGAATAATAGTGATAGTTGTAGACAATGATGAATGAGATGTTTCACCTACGATTCTCAACTTTGGTTCGTCTCCTTGATCATAGTTTTTCCTTCTAGTTGTATCTTTTCTATCATCAACTTTTATCTTGATTTAAATAGATTATTAGTCCTATGAGTCCTAATAATCCCTTATTCCTAGGCAATCTTAACACGGATTAAGGTTTAATCCTAGGAATAGCACTAAGTCTCAAGATATATTAAGCTTATAAGCAATATTAATTCCCTAAAGAACTAACATTTAACCTATAGTCAATTTCCTATACAATCAAGCTTTTCTATGAGATCCACTTAATTGTATTTGCTACTTTGGATTAAGCTTCACAAACGTATGAATCAAAACCCTAGCAATGATGCAATTCTAACAAGGTCGCGAATCAAGATAGAATCAACACCACAAGCAATAAAAGCACAAAGAAATTGAAGAAGATAATAGAAATAAACTAGAATTCCAAACTCACAATTCAACAAAACCAAGTCTTGATCGTAGGCAAAACACGATGAGTTTAGTTGCTCATGCTTCTAAACGACGTCTCTCAATTCTTCAAAGGATAAAAGATAACCTAAAAACAACTAATTTAAGTCTTTAAATACCTAAGAATACCGTCATAAAAACCTAGAAAGTGTTTCCCAAAGATAGGCCCAACTTAGGAAAGATGTAAAATCCGCGCTGAGTCGCCCCAGAAAAACCGCGGGTGCTGCTTATTAGGCCGCGGGTGCTGCCACTGCAGTGAAGCTTGGAATTCTGGCGGCACGTGCTGCCTAGAAAGCCGCGGGTGCGGTTTTTTGTGTTTCTCTTGTTCCTCTTGCCGCGGGTGCGGTTTCTCCTCTTGTACGCACTTTGCTTCTTCCTTGTGCATTCCAACTTGCTTGTCTAGCTTGTTCCTTGCCTCCATATGAATCTCATGAATTACCTCCTTACTACTTCGGATCCTCAATCTACAAATAAACACTAAACTTGTGTAGATTCCGAGCTTAAACACCAAATGAGCAAACAAGTAAACTAACCCAATAAAATGCAATATATACATCTAAATGACCCTAAAACTACTCTATAATGCCTATCTAAATATGCATTATCAAACTCCCCCACACTTAGCCTTTTGCTTGTCCTCGAGCAAACCAAAACATTTATGAGTCATTCATCCCACAAACACAATCGTTCATGCAATAGCCTCATCAAAAGCAACATCTCATCAAAGTGCAAACATAGACAAGGCAAACAAATGTCCTAGCAAGTATTTATGTGATCAAGTAACCCGCATGCTTACACATCCAACCTCACCGGGAATAAAGTGTTTTCGCTCTCACTCAAGTGTTTAGGTTTATCAATTAACACTCAAACTCTATCCAAAATGCAACTAAGCTACATAACAATTGAAATTGAATCACAATCTCCACCGTGGATGTCATTACCGGCAAAAATCATCATGAGGTCTTTTTATGGGTTGTAGTGGGGCCAAGGTAGAAAACATAAGGTATGGAACAATTTAGGCCATGTGGTGCTCATAATCCGGGAACTAAGGAAGCAACCAAATCATCATACCACTCATAAACTCATACCATAACTCTACAATGTAATACAACTCCAATCTCAAGCATACAACTTTACAAACCATACTCAACTCATTCCTTTATTCTTTCTTTTTTTCTTTTTGTTTGTTTTTTTTTTTCATTTTTTTTTTCATGCTATATCAAATGATTTTCCTTGACTTTTACCCCTAAGTGAATTTTATCCTCCTTAGGTCCCAAGTAATGAATGTACTAGCAATAATCAAACATCCCATAAGGGTACATCAAACATACAATCCACCACTATAAACCAACATCCGCAATATAAATATTCACCAACCATTCCTAATTCCCGGATAGGTTTAGACTATAATTGGCTATGAAAAATCTTGTGGAGCTACAAAAGAATAGGCAATTAGGCTCAAATTGGCTTAAAGCAGAGGATCATATGTAAGGTGGAATAGAGTCAAAAAGGGCTAATAAAGGTGCCTCAATCATGTGAAATTCACCAATAACAAACGTATAAGTACAGCCTTGATATAGATAACAAAATCAATTCCAAGAGGTAGAAGCATTGGAGAGTATTCACATGAAACAAGAGCAAAAGGACTCAATGAAGTGTAGTCCCAATAAGGCCAAAAATAAATCTCACAAGGTTAAATTTTTGTTGGGTTTCAGCCATGCTAGGAACTTAGATCATACAAGCTCAATTATGTTCACCTAGCTATGTTCCACATAAAAACAATAAGAGGGATAAGGCTAAAACAATTCAAACATGTGATGGGACTTATTTGATCATAATTTCAATAAAATTTTGAGAACTCACTTGGCTTGGTGGTTGTTTAGATAATGACATATTTTATGCAAATGCATGATATTCTCTTTTCTTTTTCATTTTTTCCAATTTTTTTTTCATAAAATAAAACTAAGATGCAAAGCATTAAGATGAATGTTATGCAAAATAATTTAAACATGCTCGATATGCAATGCAACTCTAATATGTACACTAATCCCCTTCCCCACACTTGAAGTTTTCATTGTCCCAATGAAATTAAAACAACAAAAATTAGAAAGAACAAGGGAGGAGAAAAGTAAAACTCACATGCTCATTGGTATGGAGGAAGTGGAGGTGAAGCACGAAAGAAAGAGCGTTGAAAATGATAGAAAAAGAGGCTACATGCTGAGGCCGCGGGTGCTGCCCCCTGGGCCGCGGGTGCTGCCATTCCAGAACCCTCCCCAATATTGGCCGCGGGTGCGGCCTTTCCAAAGCCTTGCCTTTCCTACCTTCTTCGTTCTTCCCTCTGAAAGGTTAGTCTAACATGGCGAAAAACAACTTCCTAAAATCTACGACGGTTCTAATTATGCTAAGAAAAAAAAATTAATAAAGAAAAAAAACTTATAGTCTACATACCTCGGGTTGCCTCCCGAGCAGCGCCTTTGTTTCTCGCCCTCGGCTTGGCGTTGTGTTGAAGCTTAAGACACTAATCAGACATAGTCAAAGCCCTCATCAACCTGTCAAACTCTTGTGCACAACTAACAAACAAGCATGCACTACATACAATTAAATTGAAACTAAATAATAATACGTTTAAGAACCGTTTCGACTTATTGTATTCATGAGCTTGACTACCCACAGAGGGTATATATTACCACCAATTCAGTTCTATTGGTGGCTTGTCAAAGTAGCAGTCAAATGGGTCAACGTATCCACCAATATTCTTTTCAGTGCAGAAGGTAACGTTTCCTTGCTCTGTAGCCTCAGCAATAGGCTCTGAACCTGATTCAACAATGGGTGAGCTAGGGATGATCTCGTCAGATGGAGTGTCTTCTTCCTCTATCGTCTCAGTGTGATTTTCCACAATGACCTCAAGAGGTTGTTAGCATGCTTACATTAATTAGTTGGTTGCTACAGGCTTTTAATGTTAAATACATTAATTAGATTTTACAGCTGTGTAAAGCTGTTTACTTTTTCTGATGCATTTATTCTTTGCATCTTCCTAGTTTGTTCTCTTTATATTCTGTACCTTTCTCAGGAATACATAGAACTGATTTTCCTCTTCTCCATCTCTCTCTTTACTCTCTCATTTCCTAACATGGTATCAGAGCTTAAGGTGTTCTCCTAAGCTTATTTTTCTGATTTACTTCAGCCTTCATTGCTGAAACTTTCTGGTTTCTCCAGCCTTCATTGTTGAGAACCTTTTTCCTGTTTTCTCAGCCTTCATTGCTGAAAAATTTCTTCTAGTTTCAGCATTCATTGCTGAAATTACTCTCTTTTCATTCTCAGCCTTCATTGCCAAAGAAATTTAACCTTTAAAGGATGACAATCCTCACAATTGAAGATTCTTCAAATGCCAACTGGAATGCAAATACTGGGGGCACAAGTGTTGCTGTTTCTGAAGGACAATCTGCAAGTGCTCCATTCACTCTTGCTTTATCAGGTAATATCTCACATTTTTTACACTCTAGAGCTTCTGAGGAGTCTCGACCCACACAATGGATCATAGACTCAGGTGCCACAAACCATATGGCCAATTCCTCACAACGGTTTCAAACTTACCGGTCAAACCCTAAAAACATGAGAGTCTGTACGGCTAATGGGTCTTTTACTCCTGTTGTTGGCCAAGGAACCATACGTCTCTCAGCTACACTTGTCCTTAAAAATGTGCTTTATGTCCCTGAATTGTCTATAAATCTCATCTCCACTCAAAAGCTTACAGCAGACCTTAATTGTCATGTTATTTTCACACCCTCTTGTTGTATTTTAGAGGACCAAGATTCTGGAAAGAGGATTGTGATTGCTAAGGTGAAGAATGGTCTTTATCACCTTGAATTGCCTCAGGACAGTCCCCACATCCAAGCTTTGTCCACCACCACCAATGCTGGCTCCATTTGGCTTTACCATTATCGCCTTGGTCATCCTTCTTTTTATATGTTAAAACATTTGTATCCAAATATGTTCCAAGGAATTGATGTTTCACAGCTTCATTGTGAAGTTTGTGAGTTAGCCAAGCATACCCGTGTCTCATTTCCAATAAGTGCTAAGAGGAGTGTTTCTCCTTTTCAACTTATTCATAGTGACATTTGGGGACCTTCTCCTCTATCCAGTGTCTCCGGTGCCCGCTGGTTTGTTACACTCATTGATGATTGTACTCGTACAATGTGGGTATTCCTCCTCAAAAACAAGTCTGATGTCAGCCATATTATTCCCACCTTCCACACCATGGTTCAAAACCAATTTGGCACCAAAATCCAAAGGATTCGAACCGATAATGCTAAGGACTATTTTAATCAGACCTTGACATCTTTCTTTCAATCCCAAGGTATTATCCATGAATCCTCTTGTGTTTATACACCTCAACAAAATGGTCTTGCCGAGAGGAAAAATAGACACATTTTAGAGGTAACCCGTGCCCTTCTTTTTACCAACAATGTTCCCAAATTCTATTGGGGTGAAGCTGTCCTCACTGCAGCTCGTCTCATTAATAGGCTTCCTTCTAAGGTTCTTCAATGTAAAAGCCCTCTTGAGTGTCTTCGAGAATTCTATCCCAACTGGAGATCATTCTCTGATCTTGAACCGAAAATTTTTGGGTGCACTACATATGTCCATGTTCACAATTCTCAAAGAGGGAAGTTAGACCCAAAAGCTATCAAATGCATCTTCCTTGGCTATTCTGCCACTCAAAAGGGATACAAGTGTTATAACCCTCTTACCAAAAAGATGTACATCTCCATTGATGTAACATTTTCAGAAAAGTCACCATTTTATTCTCAAACCAAGGCTCCAGATCAAGAGCAACTACCCTTTGTTCCAGAAAAGACTTTCCCAAACATAGACTTGGATCTCGAAATTTCTCCAAATAAACTTGCCCCTACTCCTCCACTTGAACCTAGTGCACCTTATCCAAGCTATCCTTATGTTTATTCAAGGAGGGTAGGGACCGATCTGATCCAACGAGTTCAAACATCTCCCGAATCTGAACCCGGTAACATTACTTCCCAAGGCATGGAACCTGAGCCTAATGTCATTCCCTCTAACCCTACATCTTCTGAACCTATTACTTGTGAATCCAATGACTCTCCTAGTTCAGATAATGATGTACCCATTGCCATCAGGAAAGGCATTCGTGAGTGCACAAAAAGGCCTTTGTATCCATTATCCAACCATGTGTCCTTGAACCGTTTCTCTGCATCCCACCAAAAGTTCATTCAAAACCTTCACAACATTTCTACACCTAAGAACCTTTCAGAAGCTCTAAAGAAAAAAGAGTGGAGAGAAGCCATGAAAGCAGAGATGATCGCTCTAGAGAAAAATAATACATGGGAAATTGTTGACAAGCCAGCGGGGAAGAACGTTGTTGATTGCAGGTGGATCTTTGCTCTTAAATACAACGCAGATGGGTCATTAGAGAGGTACAAGGCCCGCCTTGTAGCTAAAGGCTACACTCAAACATATGGAATTGATTACCAGGACACCTTTGCACCCGTTGCGAAAATGAATACAGTGAGGATACTGTTGTCATTGGCAGCTCACTTTAATTGGCCTCTCCTCCAGTATGATGTGAAGAATGCTTTCCTTCATGGAACTTTGGATGAAGAAATCTACATGAGGGTGCCACCAGGCTTCACTTCTCTTTCTTCTAACAAAGTATGTCGACTAAAAAAGGCTCTTTATGGGCTTAAACAGTCACCAAGGGCTTGGTTTGGGCGGTTTACAGCAGTGATGAAGGGCGCTGGTTATAAGCAAAGCCAAGGGGATCACACTTTGTTTGTCAAACATTCAGCTTCAGGGGGAGTGACCATTTTATTAGTCTACGTTGATGATATCATTGTCACCGGTGACAATGAGCTGGAAAAGGAACAGTTGAAGAAAAAGTTAGAAGCTGAATTTGAGATCAAAGCTCTTGGTAAGCTCAAGTACTTCCTTGGTATTGAGGTAGCTCACTCTTCTAATGGGATTTTTATCTCTCAACAGAAGTATATCACAGATTTGTTGAAAGAGACAGGTAAAAGTGGTTGTAAACCAGCTTCTACTCCCATTGATCCAAATCACAAACTTGGGCACTTCAAAGATGACCCACAAGTGGATAAAGCAATGTATCAACGATTGTGTGGGAAATTGATCTATTTATCTCATACTAGGCCGGACATTGCTTATCCCGTTTCTGTCATAAGTCAGTTTATGCATGACCCGAGACAATCTCATCTTAGTGCAGCCTATCGCATACTTCACTACTTGAAAGCGTGTCCAGGTAAAGGTATACTCTTCAAAAGAGGAAACAAGTTGACCATAGAAGCTTTCACAGATGCGGACTATGCTGGTTCCATTGTTGATAGAAGATCTACCTCTGGATATTGCATGTTTCTTGGAGGAAATCTTGTTACATGGAGAAGTAAAAAACAGAATGTTGTGGCCAGATCTTCTGCTGAAGCTGAATTCAGAGCTCTAGCACATGGCTTATGTGAGATGTTGTGGTTAAGAATCATTTTGGCTGATCTAAAGATTAAATGGGAGGGACCTATGGTTCTAAATTGTGACAACAAATCTGCTATTAGCATTGCTCATAACCCTGTCCAACATGATAGGACCAAACATGTGGAGATTGATAGACACTTCATCAAAGAAAAACTGGAGGAAGGAGTGGCCCGAATTGCCTTTGTCAAGTCAGAAGATCAGCTTGCGGATTTGCTCACTAAAGGATTCCATTGTTCCAGATTTGAAAAGTTAACTTCCAAGCTTGGATTGGTCGACCTCTACCATCCAACTTGAGGGGGAGTGTTAGCATGCTTACATTAATTAGTTGGTTGCTACAGGTTTTTAATGTTAAATACATTAATTAGATTTTACAGCTGTGTAAAGCTGTTTACTTTTTCTGATGCATTTATTCTTTGCATCTTCCTAGTTTGTTCTCTTTATATTCTGTACCTTTCTCAGGAATACATAGAACTGATTTTCCTCTTCTCCATCTCTCTCTTTACTCTCTCATTTCCTAACAAGGTGCAACAGAGGTCTCAACGATTTGAGATACTGGAGAAAGTGGCTCATTCTGCGCACGTTGATAATCCATGTAGCAGAAAAATTCCCACATCTCCGAGAGACCCATATCTAACAAACCTCCATCACTCAGACGCTCGGCAAGACTCCGTATCTCAGGCGTCATGCCATCAAAGATGCATAGAAGTACTTCCCTTATACTAGCTTGATATCCCCACGAATAAACATCATTAATGTACTCCTGCAGTCTGATGAAGTATTGATGAAAACTCTCTCCGTCTAACTGCAATAACCTCACCTTCAACATATGTTAGTAGCACGAGTGCGGACCATGTAAGTGATCCACACCAAGGTTAGTAATTAAACACACAAAGTAAACAAATAATAGTTCCCCGGCAACGGCGCCAAATTTTGACAGGACAAAATCGTTGTGTTTCCTATCAAAAGAATATCCAAACTAACCAACTAGTATAGCTAGTAAGTCCGGAGTCGATCCACAGGGAACTACCGTTACTTTATGTGTTATAATCACCAACAAGAGTAAACAAGGGGTTGTAGAGATGTAAAAATGCAAAGAACTCAAGAAGTGAATAATAGTGATAGTTGTAGACAATGATGAATGAGATGTTTCACCTACGATTCTCAACTTTGGTTCGTCTCCTTGATCATAGTTTTTCCTTCTAGTTGTATCTTTTCTATCATCAACTCTTATCTTGATTTAAATATATTATTAGTCCTATGAGTCCTAATAATCCCTTATTCCTAGGCAATCTTAACACGGATTAAGGTTTAATCCTAGGAATAGCACTAAGTCTCAAGATATATTAAGCTTATAAGCAATATTAATTCCCTAAAGAACTAACATTTAACCTATAGTCAATTTCCTATACAATCAAGCTTTTCTATGAGATCCACTTAATTGTATTTGCTACTTTGGATTAAGCTTCACAAACGTATGAATCAAAACCCTAGCAATGATGCAATTCTAACAAGGTCACGAATCAAGATAGAATCAACACCACAAGCAATAAAAGCACAAAGAAATTGAAGAAGATAATAGAAATAAACTCGAATTCCAAACTCACAATTCAACAAAACCAAGTCTTGATCGTAGGCAAAACACGATGAGTTTAGTTGCTCATGCTTCTAAACGACGTCTCTCAATTCTTCAAAGGATAAAAGATAACCTAAAAACAACTAATTTAAGTCTTTAAATACCTAAGAATACCGTCATAAAAACCTAGAAAGTGTTTCCCAAAGATAGGCCCAACTTAGGAAAGATGTAAAATCCGCGCTGAGTCGCCCCAGAAAAACCGCGGGTGCTGCTTTTTAGGCCGCGGGTGCTGCCACTGCAGTGAAGCTTGGAATTCTGGCGGCACGTGCTGCCTGGAAAGCCGCGGGTGCGGTTTTCTGTGTTTCTCTTGTTCCTCTTGCCGCGGGTGCGGTTTCTCCTCTTGTACGCACTTTGCTTCTTCCTTGTGCATTCCAACTTGCTTGTCTAGCTTGTTCCTTGCCTCCATATGACTCTCATGAATTACCTCCTTACTACTTCAGATCCTCAATCTACAAATAAACACTAAACTTGTGTAGATTCCGAGCTTAAACACCAAATGAGCAAACAAGTAAACTAACCTAATAAAATGCAATATATACATCTAAATGACCCTAAAACTACTCTATAATGCCTATCTAAATATGCATTATCAGGAGGCCGACGCGGGCGCGTCAGGAACACGGCGCGGGCGCGTTGGAGAGAGGCGCCGCGTTGGAGAGAGCGGGCGCGTTGGAGGGCGGCGCGGCCGCGTCGGTGGTGTCAGCCTCTTGATTCGTACCTCTGACAGGCGCGGGCGCGTTGGAGAGATGGCGCGGCCGCGTCGGCGATTTCTGCAGACTCAAAAATCACCGGAAGCGGTTGTCGACGCTGAGCCTCTCCCCGATGTCGAGGACGAAAGGAAAGGACAATGGGGTAAGGGGGATGGACTTTAGGCCTGTCAAATTTGGCGCCGTTGCGATGGTGTTTAGGGATCTTGGTGGAGGCTCTCAGCTGAAATAGGGGTGTTTGTGGGTGTGGGTGTGGGGTAGATTGGGAGGAGAGGATGTGGATGTGGGGAAGGGTAGGGTTTTGGTGGTATTTGAGGGATGGTGATGGGGCTTGAAGATGGCGGGCTGGCCCGAAGTGGGTTTTCCAGCCCGTGGTCTATTGGTTTGGTGTTTTTTTTTTTTTTTTTTTAAACAGAAAATTAACACTGCGGATGCAGTGGGTCCGAAATGCGGATGCAATTCGTCACCAAAAGCTCCCTCTTTATTACCTACAAGTTAGAATAAAACTAGTTAAGGGAAAGAATGCAATACCTTGGGTTGCCTCCCAAGCAGCGCCTTTGTTTCAAGTCGCTGGCTCGACTAAGCCTTTTTTTTATTATTCTAACTCTGCATTTGGCTCCTCCAAAACTAACTCATCCATAGCCTCCTTCGGGCACCCTTCATAGTATGTCTTAAGCCTTTGACCATTTACCTTGAACTTCTTGTGGCTATTTGGGTCATATAACTCTACAGCGCCATGTGGGAAAACTTCAGCAACAATGTATGGTCCCCCCCACTTTGACCTGAGCTTCCCAGCGAAGAGTTTCAGGCGAGACTGAAAAAGTAGGACTTTGTCACCGGCTTTAAAGTCCTTCTTATGGATGTGCTTGTCATGCCATGCCTTGGTCTTCGCCTTGTAGATTGCCGCATTATCATAGGCGTCCAACCGTAACTCCTCGAGCTCGCCTAACTGTAGCTTCCTGTGTTCTCCAACCCCGTCACTCTGCATATTGCATTGTTTCACTGCCCACCAAGCCTTGTGCTCCAGCTCAACAGGAAGATGACATGCCTTACCATAGACAAGTCTGAAAGGAGACATCCCAATTGGAGTTTTGTAAGCAGTGCGATAAGCCCACAATGCATCATCAAGTCTCAAACTCCAATCCTTCCTGTTAGGATTTACAGTCTTCTCGAGAATGGCTTTGATCTCTCTATTGGACACCTCTGCTTGGTCATTCGTCTGTGGATGGTATGCGGTGGAAACTCTATGTGTGACATGATATTTCTTCAGCACGGCAGTCACAGTTTTGTTGCAGAAATGGGTACCCCTGTCACTAATCAGCGCTCTAGGAATTCCATGTCTGGCAAAAATATTGCTTTTCAAGAACCCTGCCACAACTTTAGAGTCATCAGTTCTGGTGGCCTTCGCTTCCACCCACTTGGAAACGTAGTCCACCGCAAGTAAAATATACAAGTTCCCACAAGAACTAGGAAAAGGTCCCATAAAGTCAATGCCCCAAACATCAAAGATTTCGCAAAAAATCATCGGTGATTGTTGCATTTCATTCCTTTGAGAGATATTCCCCATTCTTTGACACCTATCACATGCCTTGCAGAAAGAATAAGCATCTTTAAAAATATGTGGCCAATAAAATCCAGATTCAAGCACTTTTCTAGCAGTTTTATTGGCACCAAAATGTCCCCCACATGCTTGAGAATGACAAAATTCAAGAACAGATCGTACCTCATTATCTGGAAGACAACGGCGAATTACCTGATCAGCACAATGTTTCCAAAGGTATGGGTCATCCCAAACATAGTGGTTTGCTTCTCTTCGAATCTTCTCTGTTTGAGCCCTGATATGATCCGGGGGAAATTCCCCACAAACTAAGTAGTTTACAATGTCCCGGTACCAAGGGTTTACAGAATGAAGTCCAAGAACGGACTGAGATGGGCTGAGAATTAATAGCGTGGGCGCGTCAGGGAACGACGCGGGCGCGCCAGTACTCAGCGCGGGCGCGTCAGACTTCGGCGCGGGCGCGTCAGCTGTTGACGTGGGCACTCCAGACTCCGGCGTGCTTTTATGCTCGATTATGCATAATGTGTCATCCGGAAACGTGCCTAAGATGGGTTTCTGTGACTCCGGCTTGTCCTCCTCATTCACCAATCTGCTTAAGTGGTCAGCCACCAAATTCTCCGCTCCTTTCTTGTCCTTAATCTCCACATCAAATTCGCTGAGCAACAGGACCCATCGAATTAATCTTGGCTTTGTCTCCTTCTTTTTCATCAAGTAGCGGAGGGTTGCGTGATCTGTGTAGATAATCACTTTGACCCCAAGCAGATACTGTCGAAACTTCTCTAGTGCAAACACCACATCTAGCATTTCTTTCTCAGTGGTGGAGTAGTAGCGCTGCGCTCCATTCAGAGTCATGGAAGCATAATGGATCACATGAGAGGCTCTTCCCTCTTTTTGGCCTAGCACTGCTCCCACTGCATAGTCGCTCGCATCACACATGATCTCAAATGGGCGAGACCAGTCTGGTGCCTGAATGATTGGTGCACTAGTGAGGCGTCCTTTCAGCGAGTTGAACGCCTTTTTGCACTCTTGTGTGAGTACAAAGGTCACATCTTTCTTCAGAAGCTCGCACAAGGGTGAGGATACCTTCGAAAAGTCCTTGATAAACCTGCGATAAAAACCTGCATGGCCTAGGAAAGAACGAACTTCGCGCACATTAGTAGGATAATGCAAAGATTGAATTACATCAATCTTCGCCTTATCGACCTCAATACCCATTGCAGAGACTATGTGACCTAAAACAATTCCCTGTTCTACCATAAAATGACACTTTTCAGAGTTCAAAACCAGATTAGTTTCAACACATCTTTTTAACACTAGTGCCAAATGGCTCAAACAGGTATCAAAGCTATCCCCATGTACTATGAAATCATCCATGAATACTTCAATGAAATTTTCAATGTACTCAGAGAAGATACTAACCATACATCGTTGAAATGTCTCGGGTGCGTTACATAGTCCAAATGGCATTCTGCGATATGCAAAAGTACCGAAAGGACATGTAAATGTAGTCTTCTCCTGGTCCTCTGGCGCTATGGCCACCTGAAAATATCCAGAATATCCATCCAAAAAGCAATAATAGGGGCGCCCAGCAAGGCGTTCTAGCATCTGATCAATAAAGGGGAGGGGGAAGTGGTCCTTCCTGGTTACTGTATTCAGCTTGCGATAGTCTATGCATACCCTCCAACCTGTTTGTGTCCGGGTAGGGACCAACTCACCTTGTTGATTCTCCACGACTGTAATCCATCCTTTCTTAGGGACAACTTGTGTAGGACTTACCCATTGACTGTCAGAAATTGGGAAAATCATGTTTGCTGATAGCAATTTCAGCACTTCCTTCTTCACCACATCCATCATGGGAGGATTGAGCCTTCTCTGTGGCTGGCGTGATGGCTTAGCTCCATCCTCCAGCAGAATCATGTGGATGCATGTAGATGGACTAATTCCCTTGATGTCAGCGATGGTCCACCCCAGCGCAGTTTTGTACTCCTTCAGAACCTCCACTAACTTTTCTTCCTGCTCTGCTGAAAGCTTACTTGACACAATAACTGGTAAAGTGTCATTAACTCCTAGGAAAGCATACTTGAGATGACTAGGGAGTTGTTTGACTTCAATTTCAGGTGCATGCACAACAGATGGAACAAGCACTTCGCTTGGAGTCAGTAGATTGGGGCCAATGCCCAAAAGAGTAGGGGACTTACCTTCTACATCCATCTGGGCTACTAATTCGTGCATGTTAGATGTAATTGAAAAATCTGTATAGGACTTGTCAATAGCATTCTCAATAATTGACTGCAACTCATCTTCCCTAGAAATATCAAATAGATCTTGAGCTAATGGTTCAATCACATCAATAGAGCACAAAGAATGGTCATCAACAGGATGTTTCATAGCCTTGTATAAATCGAATTCAACCTTTTCTCCATCAAATTCCATTGTTAGTGTCTCAGAAACACAATCAATTTTTGTCCTGGCTGTTTTAATAAAAGGTCTACCTAACAGAATAGGCGCATCATGCTTATCATGTTCCATATCCAGGACAAAGAAATCTGCAGGAAAAATCACTTTATCGACCATGACCAAAACGTCTTCTACTACTCCTTTAGGGTATTTATTAGACCTGTTAGCTAGTTGCACAATTACTCCAGTTTCATGCAAAGGTCCTAAATCTAGCGATTTGTAAAGTGAGTAGGGAAGCACATTTATGGAAGCACCCAAATCAAGCATAGCTCTATCAAATTTTACATCTCCAATGACACAAGGGATAGTAACCATACCTGGATCAGTGCACTTTTTCGGCATTCTCCTCTGAAACATAGCGGAGACTTGCTCACTTACTTTCACTTTCTTTTTACCTTTCAGCTTCTGATTTCTCTTCACCGTGCAAAGCTCCTTCAAGAACTTGGCGTACTTGGGCACAGTTTTTATCATTTTCAGCAGAGGAATGTTCACCTGACACTTGCTAAATGTCTCGAAAAGCTCTGAATCATCGATTATCCTCCTCTCTTTGAGTGCCTCAGGGAACGGAGGTTTTGGTTTCTCCGACCCGAGAGGGGGAAAATCCGGTCGGACATATGTATCGACATAGGGCTCGGATTCAGGCGAGATCGGACTCGACGTGGGCGCGCCAGTATCCAGCGCGGGCGCGCCAGTGTCCAGCGCGGGCGCGCTAGTGTTGGGCGTGGCCACGTCGGAGACCTGCGTGCTTTCCTCCTCATCTTCCTGACTTTTCAGCTCTTTTCCATTCCGAAGAGTTATAGCACTGACGTTTTCCTTTGGATTGACCACCGTTTGAGATGGTAGACCCCCTGACGTCTTTGCCTCTATTCTCGTGATTGCTTCGGCCATTTTCCCCATTTGTTTCTGTATATCTTTTATGCTCGATTCAGTTGTCTGAACATGCGCAGTAAAGTGCCGTGTCAGGGTATTGAGCATGGACTCAGTAGAGGGAGCGTTACCCTGCTGCCTCTGATTGTAGGGAGGTGGCTGTTGCTGATGTGGTTGGTTTGGTGGATCCCTCCATCTGAAATTTGGGTGATCCCGCCACCCTGGGTTGTAGGTGTTTGAGTAGGGGTCATGTCTGGGTCTCTGAGGTCCATTTCCACCTATAGCACTTACTTCATCGGTGTCTTCCTGGAGTGTAGGACACACATCAGTTGGGTGGAAGTTATCATTGCAGATTCCACAAGCCTTGAGTTGTTGAGTAGTCCCTTGCAGAGTGAGCCTCCTAACCATATCCTTCAATTCAGCAATATCTTTGGATTGGTTAGAGTCTACCGAATTGACTCCTTTCTTTCTGGTGGCTTTCCCGAAATTTCTAGTCCCCTCAGCCATTTCCTGAATCTTCTCCATGGCTCCCTCTGGCGTGGCATTCAGAATATTTCCTCCACAGGCGGCATCAATCATCCTTCTATCAGATTCCAGCAATCCCCCATAGATGTATAGGACTAGGTCCTTCGTGCTGTAGCCATGGAAAGGGCAATTAGCGCAAAGCTTCTTGAACCTTTCATTGTAATCATAGAGGGTTTCATCATCTTCCTGCTCTATATTGCTGATTGCCTTCTTCAAGGCGTTCTCCTTCTTAGCAGGGAAGAATTTCTCCAGAAAGACCTTGTGGAGCTTAGGCCAAGTATCGATGCTCCCTGTAGGAAGACTGTAGTACCAGTCATCCGCAGCATCGACCAGCGTGAACCCAAAAGCTCTCATCTTTATCTGTGCTTCATCTATATTGGCTGGTTTCATGCTCATGCACACATTATGAAACTTCCCCATGTGCTTGATGGGGTCTTCTCCAGCCAATCCATGGAATTTGGGCAGTTGATGAATCAGCCCAGACTTTAGCTCAAAATGGTTGTCATCCCCCAGAGCAGGGATTGTCACAGGAGGTGCCTGCTGTGTGATGTTTGCTGCTGTCAGCTGTCGCAGCGTCTGATTTACATTTCCAGCCATTGGATCAGGTTGTTGGGGATGTTGGTGTTGTTCTCTAAGGCGGCGGTGGTATGTCCTGTCAATTTCCCAATCAAAATCAACAAGATGGGGATCAGTAGCATTAGTGCGAACCATGCAAGAGGTTCGCACCCAAATAGGTAATAAGACAAACAAGAACAAAGATAATCCGTTTCCCCGGCAACGGCGCCAAATTTGACAGGCCTAAAGTCGTTATGCCAAATCAAAGTAAATTCCTAAGATGCAAACTATAACAAGTATAGTAGGTAAGTTAGGGTCGAACCCACAGGGAAACAGAATCAATTGTAAGAGCAAGTATTATTACCCAAAAGTAACCAATTCAAGGGGGAGTTTTGTGTGTAAGCGATAGTGACCGAACAAGTTGCAATAAGAGGTTGCGAATATATGATGGAAAAGTATCACACCAGGTAATTATCCGCACAACAATTGAGATGGTTCATCATCGCATTCTATGCGTCTCAAGTTCTAATGTCCAGTAATTGTTCTCAATTCAGATCGTGTAATAGCTTTTAGTCCTACCAGTCCTAAAAGCACTTATCACCAAATTACAATGGAAAACCTTCACCGAATAATAAAGCGATAGCATTCAAACATGAATTATAATGAGATACAAGCGATTCTAACAACCCGTTAAAATAGCCTGTAATCGAATCTCCTTCACAATCTACCACAAGCAACCTGCGTATGATGATTGTGTTTGCTACAATGAATCTACAACCCCAAACCTGGAATTGGAAACCCTAGCAATATGACTAGTATCGATAAACCTAGGTGATCAATCCAGATTAACCAATAATAAGCAATCAAGCAATAAGCTCAGGAGATCGAAACAATTAACAAAGGACGAACAAGAATAGAATACTCACAACCAAATCAATCGAAGGCTTCAAAGAACCAAGTGCAACAAAGGAGAGTTAGTTCTCCATAGGGTTTGTGAGATGAAGGAAAAGAAAATGCGTCTCTGGAAAATAACCTAAAACAACCGGTTCCTTCTCGGCAATAATATAACTTAATTAAAAGGGTTTAACATCCCGTAAAAATATAATATTAAAAACTAATAAGATAGGGAAAAATCGGATAAGAATCCGTCTCCAGGGACTGACGCGGGCGCGTCAGTAGCAGCGCGGGCGCGCCAGTGGATCGTCTTGCTACTTCTATCTGATGCAACGACGCAGGCACTTCCTCCTAGCAGCGCGGGCGCGTCAGTAGTAGCGCGGTCGCGCCAAGCTCACCAGCTTCCAGCTGCTTCCGAACTTCTTCACTTCAACTCTTCTATAACTTGCATGATCCTATGATTTCTTCAACTTCTTCAACAGGTTCCGAATCACCAAGTTCATACAAATATCTCTCACAATGACATGTAAATGATGACAAAAACTACTAAATGCGCTATAGAATATATCGCATATCAGATGGCGACTGCTAAAAGAGGCAGGAAAATCATCAAATCGATTATGCTTCCCAATGGGGAAACCACGTCCGATTTCAAGACTATTCAAGAAGAGTTTGCACGCGATTTCAAATCACGATTCAGGGCCTTGACGACATCATTTCCAGATCTTACACTGGACCTAGCAGTTATCCCTACTTTAGTCTCACAATCGGATAACGACATGCTTTCTGCATCTATCACCAACAATGAGATCAAAGCTGCGGTGTTTTCTATGGGCCCGGACAAGGCTCCTGGTCCTGATGGTTTCCCGGCAGGTTTTTACCAAAAATTCTGGCCTACAGTTGGCCCTTCTGTAACTAAAGCCGTCAAAGCCTTCTTCACTAGCGGCAGGATTCTGCGACAGATAAACCATACCTTCATTACGTTGCTGCCAAAATGTGATGATCCGACTGCAGTAAACCATTTTCGACCTATTAGCTAATGCTCAACGATTTATAAAATCATAGCAAAAGTAATCTCCACAAGGTTAACCAAAATTTTTGATAAGCTTATACATCCTCTACAGGGAGCGTTCACAAAAGGAAGATCAATTCAGGACAATATCCTGATTGCTCATGAAGCTTTGCATTCGTTTCGGCTGAAGAAAGGCAAAATGGGTTTGGCGGCAATCAAATTAGATATGGAGAAGGCTTACGACCGTATTGAATGGCCGTTCCTTTTCCAAGTATTAGCAAAATTTGGGTTTAATGACCTTTTCATTAACAGAATAAAGGAATGCGTCTCCACGGTCTCCTACTCGGTCCTTGTTAATGACGAACCTACCACTATTTTTCAACCCACTAGAGGCTTGAGGCAAGGAGATCCTCTATCCCCTTTTCTTTTCATTTTAGCTTATGAGGTTTTGGATAGGTCCTTACATTCCAAAGGTTTGGTTTGCAAGGATCTGGGCATTACTTTCGGGAAACCGGGTATTAAGATCCCATTCTTGGCTTTTGCCGATGACATTCTTATTTTCTGCAAAGCTTCCCGATCGGCATGCAGTTCTGTACTATCTATCATCAATAGGTACTGCTCCATTTCGGGCCAAAAGGTAAATCTGCTTAAATCAAGCTTCCAAGTTTCTCCAAATACTACGACCACCACCACAACCTCTATTACTGCGGCGCTCGGTATACCACAAGCAAACAATTTCGACAAATATTTAGCTTGCCCGATAGTTAATGGAAAGACCAATAGGGATACGTTCGCAGATGTGATCCTCAATACCAAGAATCAATTAACCAAGTGGAAAGCTTCGAACTTATCGGCCGAGGGCCGTCGAGTTCTAATCAAAGCAAACCTAAGTGCTAAACCAATCTTCCTAATGCAGGCATTTCTACTGCCATCCCATATCCTTCATAAGCTTGACAAAGTATATAGACAATTTTTTTGGAACAAAACATCGACAGCACCACCGCTTATTAGTTGGGACAAAATTTGTGCGGATACACTGAGAGGTGGTCTGGGGATTCATAAGGCAGAATCTATGAATATAGCTCTGCAGATGAAACTTCTATGGAAAATTATTTCTGAACCAGACAACATCTGGGTTAGAGTCATTTCACTAAAGTACCTTAAAGGTAAGGACCTGTTCTGCTACAGCAAGAAAGGTCAAACATCGTGGCAATGGTCACGCCTTATGTCTTTAAGGCCGCAGTTCCTCCCGGCGCTACAG
Source organism: Persicaria tinctoria (assembly GCA_037127255.1). NCBI lineage: Eukaryota > Viridiplantae > Streptophyta > Magnoliopsida > Caryophyllales > Polygonaceae > Persicaria > Persicaria tinctoria. Next base: position 6,120,277 of record JBANSL010000010.1, read on the forward strand.
TGGCGGGTTGGAAATGGGGAAACAATTGATTTCTAGGACCACAACTGGGCCTTTCAGACACCAATTAGTACTAAAACTATTACACCTATTCCGGATGCTCTGAAGGGCGTCTCAGTGGCATTTTTTATTAACAACCGTCAGTGGAACAAGCAGTTATTGAACGACTCCTTAGTGAACATCATCAAACAAGATGATATCGATCATATTATGAATCTCACGTTACCCACCAACCATATCACGGACCGTCTGTACTGGGGGCCCAGTAAGAATGGGTGGTTCTCAACCGCTTCTGCTAACTCTTTTATAACCAAAAATGTTGGTCGGCCTGATTTCGACTGTAGTTGGATCTGGAAACTTGATGTGCCTCCGAAGGTGCGGCACTTCTTGTGCAAAATCTCACGGGCTACCGACCAAATCGAGATTTTCTAGGGCTCATGTGGCGGTTCCGGCTGGCTGTGCTTTCTGTGGGAACACATATGAGTCTACAGACCATATCCTCATTCATTGTCCTTTGGCTAGCAAACTTCTGCACGAATTACGGATCCACATACCTGCTCATATTACGGGTCCGGCTCGTACTGGGCAAGCGTTTCCTCTTTCCGAAATTAAAATTGCGTTAGGGGTCAGCAGATTTGCGACCTTGGCTTCCGCTTGGTGGGCTTTGTGGTTCTTTCGAAACCAACTCGTCTTTGATCATACTAAAAAAGTTACTATCAGTGAAATTTTGCTGCTTCACAGTACGACCACACATTGCTGGAAACAAACCAAAATTTTGGATGAGGAGTTTACTAGTCACTCACTATCAAACCAGAGGGCCCACACAAATGGCCATGCTGACAGATCTTCGGCTACGAAGGTTCGCTCGGGTAAATGGGATAAGCCACCAACGGATAGCTACAAGCTAAATTTCGATGGCTCGGTTCTCGCGAGTGGCAAATCCTCCTACGGTTTTGTTATTCGGAACTCACTGGGAGAGGTCACTTCTGCTGGGAGGTCTCCGTGCCCTAATACATCAGTTATTTACGCGGAAACTCTCGGTCTTCACATGGGTCTGCTACAAGCAAAGGAACTACACATACGTAACCTTCTGATCGAAGGAGATAACTTAGTAGTAATTAAAACTCTATTGGGGGATTGGAAATGCCCGTGGACAATAGAGATGCTACAAGCGGATATTTTGTCCGACATTTCATCCTTCTCTTAGACCATCCACAATGGTTTTGTGCAAAATGTACACATTTGCATATGATGTGTAAAAATACACATCACTTTTTAGCAATTTGCTCCATTGGTGAAATGTGCATTTTTTTACACACCATTGAAATACAATTCAATTAAAACAAAAAGGAAAATAAAATCATAAAAAAAATAAACCAATGAAATTCTCTTGCTTTTTGTAAAAGTTTTTGCACATGGGGGAGATGGTGTGCTCAAATTTGCACATCACATGCTCAAATGTGCACATTTGCACACACCCAAAACAACCAATGGAGGTAAAAAGTGTCTAAAAAATACACATTTGCACATTTGCACACCACCATTGTGGATGGTCTTATATTGCTGTTCGTCATATTTTCAGGGAATCCAATGTGGTGGCTGACTACCTTGCTCGTAGTGCCCATGCATCCCCTGCCGACGGAGCTTGGGAAGATGATCCAGAACTGCTTGTTCTCGTCCGCAAGGAAGCTCTAGGAAGGGCTCCGGTCACCCCCGGCCTGTCCTAATCCTTATCTTGAGTCAAAAAAAAAAGATTGGGATAACCTCCTAACTGATTCTGCTCTGAACGTCCTTATTCGCAAGGATGTCCTTGGATGATGGTCCAGCAGGGCCTTATCAAAAAAATAAAGATTGGGATAACCTCCCATTTAAATATTTGGATAACCTCCATTAAAATTTGATGGGCTCCTTCTTTCTGATACGGGACCATCCAAGACACCGTCGGACACATCTATACTTGGGAATGGATCTATGATTCGAGCTCGTGAGAATGATGTCATCCTCAAGAGGAAGAAGAAGGTTCCACCTTGGGAGAAGATTCAAAGGTGCAAATGACGTTTTAGACTCGTTCAGAATATTTGACAGCTTTTCGACGTCTCAGTAAAATGGGTCGTACGGAGTCCATATTTATTTCCAGGAATGTGTTTCCATGAATGATATTGAAGTCGAGTACGTGAAGACTCAAGACCAAGTTGCAGATATTTTCAGGAAGCCTCTGAAAGCTGAGACTTCCATCAAGTTACGGTCTATGCTCGAAGTTACAAGGAATTAAGTTTAAGGGGGTGTGTTGAAATAATAAACTTAAATTTAGTATTTTTAATTCATCTAAGTTACATGCATCCATTGAATATGGAAGTTCATGCATGTTGGAAACATATGAATTTATTTCTTGAGTTTAAAGTGAATAAGTTTATAGATTTAATGTATAGGAAGTTGATGTTAAGGTCCATGCACCACTAGCCTATAAATAGACACATTTGTAAGCTTAAAAGATATATGAGTGAAGAACATCAATAAGAGTGAAACACATTTGACTCAACTTTGAGCTTCTATTTCTCTTCAAATCGCCTCTTTCAATATTATTTTCTCTTCAAATTCTTTCAATTTTGACCAGCAATATTTCTATTAATTTATATTGTATGTTTAGGCGGTTTTCGCCGGCCGACTTGTCGACTTTCAATTCTGAGCTCGAATCTTTACTTAATAAAAAAAAAATTAAGAGTTCTCAAGTGATATGGCTTAATGCTTTGATGAGCGTTGCAAAGCCATTCGAATTCATGCTCGGTGGCCATCTCCATATATGCCAATGAAGATATAAGCAGCTGATTTGGAGCAAAGATATAACCAGCTGCTGTATGATTTTTCAGAGGTAAAGTAAAGCAGAACTTGTCAAATCTGTCCATCTCTTCTCCTTTTTTTGGTAGGCAAATCTGTCCATATCTGGGGTTAAACTAATTAATTCCGAGATCTACTCAACTCAAATAAGCAGATGAGATGATATCGGACCTGGTTGTAGGGCCCACAGGCTCCTCTCTGGGCGACAACAAGAGGTTTAGATCATCATCAAGCTCGAAATTAAGATGAAAACGAAAAAGATGGAGGAGGGAAAACTCAATTCGAAGTTTGAATTGCAATAGCCTATTTTCCAGCCTTATTCTTTTATATGAGAAATACAAGAAGATGCATATATAGCTAGCCCGGACTGGCCCGATACAGAAAAAGTTTACTCAATCCCAATACCCAAAAAAAAAAATTTTTTTTAAAAAGAAATACTCCCTCTGTTAATTAAAACTTGTCGTTTACTATTTATGCACGCTTTTTTAGAACGATAAAAACTATATAAAATATTAATTTTTTTTTAAATTTGTTTTTATAAATTCATACTTAATAGTAATAAGTATGATATTATTTAAAAAAATTATTTAAAAAGTTAATATTTTATATAGTTTTTAACACCTAAAAATACGTGCGTGAATAGTAAAACGTCAAGTTTTAATTAACGGAGGGAGTAGTACGCTACAATTCCAATAAACCCCATGAGAAGCAGTTTGCCCAGGTCGTCCAACAACTGCTTCAACTGCGGTACCCCAAACACCACCGCAACCGCCACCGCCAAAGCCACGGCCATATTCAGCCATTCCCTCCCTCCCGGAGGACCAACTGGCGGAGCAGTCGGTGTCAGAGTCCGCCATCTTTGGTGATCCCCGCCGTCGTCCGTGAAGCTGTAGGAGAGATTGAGGGTGCCGACCGGAGCTCCCGATTGGCCTTCTTCAATCACGCAGGTTATCTCCTGTGAGGGTTCGAGAGGTTGGGGGGGCCACGGAAGGCGCACATATCCGACAACATCCGGAGAACTAGAAGCACTTGGATGGACGCATCCCACCTCGAGGATAATTTGAGTTGGCGCAGTGAGCTGATTGAATATAACCGGGAAGTTCCACGTCGGGTTGCCGTCTATTGCGGACATCATGGGGGTCGAATCGGCGTGGATTGTAACGTCACCCCTATTGAATGCTATGCTGACGTCGACATCAACATCGCCCTCGACGGTCAGGAGATTGCTCGCAGAGATGATACGAAGTTCCAAGTGCATGGCTAAATTTTGAAAATGTAGTTTTATATGTTAATTAGGTATGCAAAAAATATATATTGAACTACCTGTAAATATATACTCCGTATTATATAAGCAAGTTAGGGGTACCATTAATGTATAGGACATCGCTTTAGCCCGCGTATTGACTAAAAAAAGCAAGATTCTACGTTTGGTTTTGATTTTGAGCAAGGTAGATTTGATCAAAATCCATTGGTGCATTCATCTTGAGAATTAATGGCATTCCCACATCATAGAAAAATCAAGACAGTGATAGATCTTCCACAGTTAATTGCGTAAACATTATTTACTATATACACCCCAAATCCTGCACGTCAATTCCGACGTGCAGGGTTAAAGGGGGTTAATTAATTTTTTTAAAGCGCTAATTAGTCGGAAAGGCTTGCACGTGGAAATAGACGTGCATTTTTTATGTTGGATTTGCGGGGATTGTACTAATTAATTTTTAATTTTGTTAAAAATGATTCTATTTATAATTATACTCAATATATTTTGCTATTCAAATTTTTTTGGTCAAATTGAATAAAACCACGTACTCTTAATTTAAATAGATCCATTTGTAAGAAACCACCCATGAAATGCATAATTTCATATCATCTAAATTAAAATTTAAGTAAAAATTGCAATTTCAAAACTTATATTTTGAATTAATATATCTCATTGGTTGCTAGGAAAAAAATTAATATATTTTTGGTCTTTTTATCCTATGTCATTGAAAAGCTTTACTAGGATATATTTCCTACCCGGTCAACATAACATATTAACATCGACCCTAAAAAAAAAAAAATTAAGAAAAGATAAAATAATACTATAATTTTGAAAAATCTTTTTCAATAAAGCTTCTTTATTCCATACCCTTTAAGCATAACATAAAAAAACTAATATCCTTATAATAACTTTATTTATTTAAAATATGTACATAAAGATAATTGGGGGAAAGTTAGACTAAAGAGAGAATGGCATGTGAAAATGCTTCTCATATAATATATGGATGGGAGATTGTGGATGAAAATTTTATTAATTTTGGTCAATAAATCAAATCATCATGTTTAAAGTTCATATTTGAAGGTAGATATTGTGTACACTCTCTGATCCGAAATGTAATACTCCGTATATTTTAACTTTGGATACTCAATTTTCAATGATAATAAAAATATATAAAATATTATTTTTTTTAAATGTCACTATTTTATATCAAAATTTATAAAAAAAGAAAAGTCGGTATAGAGAGATGACACTGTTCGATTTGATTATTATGGTCAGTATACGTTATTGCTGAAAATAATATTTGTCTTCCCACACTGATTTGAGAGTAATTTTACTAAACTACACGCCACACGGAGAAGTAAACAAGAGAGGTCCTACACAACTGTTTTTTTATTAGAAAGTGAATCTTGACTTAATAATACCTTCTTGGAGTTTAAAACAAAATCAATATATCCAGTCGCTATCGTGCTACTTCGATTCAATCTGAACTGATATAAACAGGGAAAAAAATTCCAATAGGAAACTTCCTATTTATGTCGCTTAGGATAATGAAGGGTACAAACAAAATACTAAAGCCAAATCGATAATGAGGATTAAATCCTTCGCCAGTTACCACCCAAACGAGCAAAACCTATCTTCGGTTGCTCTACAACAAGCAGGTGGTGACTGAAACCTCCATACGGAGCCGTCATTTTCAAAACCCTCTTTCCATTTCATTTATCTCCCCAACTTAATTTTCCGAATTATAGAATTGAATTAACCATTCATCAACACTTGTTAGTTGTTACTGATAAATTAATCAGCCACAAACCAGATAGACAGATCGAGGAAGAATAAAATGGGAAAGAGTGGAATGTCTCATGTGGCTGGTGATGATGGAGATCGATGCTGAAGAAAACATGGCTGCTTGTTTTTTTTTTTTTTGGATTAGGTAAAAATTCGGATGCGCAAAGACGCTATCCGAAAGCATCCTTACAGATGAGGTCTAGAAGACCTGAATCATTAAACTTGTCAGGGTCTCTGGTACGGTGGTTAAGGTGTGCGACCTTATCAGGCACGCTATTACCAACACGGAGAATATGAGAATATCTAACCTCTCCCACCCTAAGCAAAAGTTTTTCAATATCAGACATGGTAAGCTCAATCTCCCATGGACAGTTATGCAACCGTTTGAGATGCTTTATTATGATCAATGAATCCCCTTCAATGATTAAACTGCTGATACGGAGGTCGATAGCTTTAAGGACTCCATGCCTAAGAGCCAAAGTTTTTGCGACTAATGGAGTCTGTTGGCCAATAGATTTGCACCCCATTGTGACTGGTGATCCTTTCCAGTCTCGAATAATGTAGCCTATTGAGCTGTCGTAGCTGCCGGATGATGACCCATCAAAGTTGAGCTTAAGTGTTCCTTGGTTGGGCTTTATCCATTTTGAGTTTCTCTTAGGAGTCGAATTTGAACTTGTTTGGTTATAATATTAATCTATACTGTATATTTAATAAAAAAACAATATTAAAATCTTTTTAAAAAATAGTTATCTATTAAATTACATGAGATTCAATTAATGGTAGGTTAGAAAAAAAATACCTTATAAATGTGAATTTTATTTATATTTTTTATAATACATCGACTAATTTTATTTATATCTATATTATTTTTTGGTGAAAAAATGATTTGTATTGAGATTATTATTTATTTATTTATTTAAAAATACCTAAACTATTTATAATATTGTATTAATGTATTCTCTGTACACGAGACGAGACTTACACTAGTTGCACATATACCCAAATAGGTATCCCTTGCAATTTAGTGCAAACATGGGTACTTGTGTAACCCTTTTTTTTGGGTAGGGTATATATGCAAATCTGCCAATTATATTTCATAAGGGCTATTGACAAGATTTCAAAACAACTGTTGACAAGACAATTTCAACTAAATTACACGTTCTTGGGTTTCTCGAGCCTTAGTGCTTGTCCTTAAGCTCTCTCTCCATGGAACACACCCTTCTCCCTCAACTCCAAGGTAGCAACAAATAGAAAACGTCAATGCGAAACTACAAGGAGAAAAGGCCTGAAAAAGAATTCTCGTTTACTCCCTCTCGATAGCTTTGGCCTCTACACTCGATACTCCCGCAACTAACTCTCATTATCGGTGTACGGCGCTCCGTCGCCATTCACTGACTTCTAGATCTTCTCAAGGTGAGTTACTAGCATTGCGCAATGAATTTATGTTCTTAAGATCGACGATTGCTAAAAATTTAGGGTTCAGTTTGTTCGATTTCGATCTAACGATTAATCCCCGTGAACTGTTTATGACAGTCCCTATTTATCTTGATTTCGATCTAACGATTAATCTCCGTGAACTGTTTATGACAGGCCCATACATAATCTGAGAGATAAGAGGGGGTTGATTATAACGAAACTTTCTCACCGGTTGTGAAAATGACAACGGTGAGAGTTCTTGCCACTCTTGCTTTGCAACGGAATTGGCCAATATTACAACTTGAGGTTAATAACGCCTTTCTCCATGGTCACCTCGATGAAGAGGTGTACATGAAAGTTCCTTCTGGAATGGTTGTTCATGGCCAAAATCAAGCTTGTTTGCTGAAGAAGTCTTTATACGGATTGAAGCAAGCCTCCCGACAGTGGTACGCTCGACTGTCCTTAGTTTTGCTTAACAGAGGTTACATCTTGTCTAAGAATGATCACTCATTGTTCTGTTGCAAGAAGAAGGGGCTATCTACATTTGTGGCAGTCTATGTCGACGATATACTGATCACAGGTAGTGATAATGTAGAGATGCAGGCTCTTAAGCATTTCTTGGATACAAAATTCCGAATCAAGGATCTAGGTGCTTTAAGTTTCTTCTTAGGCATTGAATTCATCAGAACTGGTGGGGGTCTCTTGCTCAGCCAGCAGCGTTTTATTCATGACATTTTTACCGATTTTCCTTGCTCCGCTCCACCTGTCGTGTGCCCTCTTGAACCTAACCTTCATTTGTCTCCTGATGTTGGGGTGTTGCTTGATGATCCAACCGCCTACAGGAGACTTATTGGCAAGCTTAACTTGCTGGTGCATACGAGACCTAATCTTGCGTTTACAGTTCAATATCTCAGCCAGTTCCTTCATTCTCCTCGCACACCTCATATGGATGAAGCCTTACACGTCCTTCGCTATCTCAAAGGGACGGTCTCTAAAGGTTTCTCCTTCTTCCCAATTCCAAGTTCACTCTCCGGGCATACTGTGATGCCGATTGGGCAAGTTGTCCAATCTCCCGTCGATCTGTAAGCGGGTATTTGGTTTTTCTGGGCTCATGTTTGATATCATGGAAATCCAAGAAGCATCAAGTTGTCTCTCTTTCCTCTGCAGAGGCCGAGTATCGGTCAATTAGGCGTGTTTGCACTGAGCTCGCATGGTTAACTAGGCTTCTTCATGATTTTGATGTCCCCGACATCACTCCAGTACCAACTAAGTGCGATAATTAGGCTGTTGTGTATATTGCTCGCAATCCCGTGTTTCATGAGCGCACGAAGCACATAGAGTTGGATTGTCATTACGCCCGAGAAAAATTACTTGAAGGTTTGGTAATCCTTGATCATGTTCCTTCATATGCTCAGCTAGCTGATTTCCTGACAAAGAACATACCTGGTGTCAATCTCCGGCCGATATTACGCAAGATTGGAGTCATCGAGCCATCGTCTCCATCTTGAGAGGGGGTGTTCGGGTTTAACTGATTGTCATGTTTTATGGGCTTATATTTGTATGGGCCGGGTTATAAGAAATTGGGCTTGTCCAGTTGTGTAGATATAAAAGCACATTATCTTCATCAAATTCTGTATTCACAATATACACAGAGAAATTCTTGATTTGGTAAATAAAGAGCGGCCATTCCGGGGTTCGAATCGGAGACCTATAACTATTATCCACAAGTCCTTTTCGGTGATCCATTCCAGAATGGTTTACACAGAGAAATTCAATTACAAAAAAACTACAGAGAAAAAAACTCTTCTTCCTTTTTCGATCCAAGCTCAAATCTCAGATTGGACTATAATCCAACATTCATTGTTATTTAAATCTTATTTAAGTCAACTTATGTTGTTAAAAATTATATGCTACTCGGCAAAACTTTATATTTCGGCGACGGTGTGGATCGAATCAACCAATCCCCTTCCGGTGGATATAAATTTGAGGAGCTTGTTCTTGTCATTCGGGACCACCGACGATGAAGTCGGACTCGAATTAGGGTTTAATGGACTACTATGGATATGAAGGGGAGGAAATCGAAAGATTGCCAAACCTAATATTGATGAGATCATTAAAAGATGCAACCCAATTAACAAGTTTAACCTGCTTTCAGGATTGAATAGATGGGTTGAAGAGAGGATTTGGATAATAATTGTTGAATGTTTGATTATTTGGATGAGCTCACCTAGGTTTATCATTTTTCTCTCGACTTGATTGGTAAATATTTTCTAAAATTGAAAAGGACTTGTATGCTATTAGCCTAAATTCATCTTGTCAATAGACATTTTAACATCTTGTAAATAGACTCACCCATTACATTTTGACACCGCCAGTCAAACACACCCTTATGTCATTTCTAGCACCCTTCACAACTAAAATAACTAATGCTACTGATGGTGGGGCATTCCGAAAATCGAACTCGGAAAACTCAAAATTATCGAATCCATGATGAATACTACAAGTATGATGAATACTCAAAATTTAACCTAACCAAACTGAAAAACTCAGCTAAAGATCAACTTTCAAAATAAATCACAAAACAACAATAATGACTTAATACTATCCCATCTTCTATATATATCCACAAGTGAACTCTTGAATAGAAATACAAGACACTTACATGCATGGAGGACAACCTTCACTTTCTGGCTCCAACTTCCTCCATTCATATGGTTTAGCAGCTGTGTCCAAGGCCCAAACATCGGCCAGAGGCCTCTTCCCTGTAATGCATTCATAAAATAATTTATATTGAGACATAAACAGTGCAACAAACAGACAGGAGGGTGAAAAGGCAGGATCTTCTGCCAAAGCCTTGTTTGTGGGAAGTTGCAACAGGTCCTCTGATTCTCCCTCCACATTCAACCTAGTTTTTCAAATAAATATGAATTGTCATTGTTAACAATCTAAAGAAAGAAAAAAAAGCTCTTGTCTTGACAATTGCATCCAAGCTGTAAGGTTCTGAAGATCAAATTTTGTTACTGGAAATATGAGTTGTCAAATTTTAGAGGATCCTTGGTCCTAGGACCTTCAAATCCTGATCTCTTGGGATGGGCCCTTCCCTATATCCAGGAAAAGGATCAACAAATCTCAATCTACTTGTAATTGCATCAATGAAGTGCAAATAAAGAAATTTTGAAGAAGAATTACCAAGGTATGAGCTCCAGATAGTGCGACAATGCCTCGAGAGATCGACATAGTAATCCGAGGATGTGATTACGAGACCTTGCTAGCTAGCATATGTAAATTGCTTAGAAAAGGAAGAATATATGGATTTACACAATAGAAAATCTCTTGGCCACAGTGATTCCCATTCACAACAAAAAATCTAATTCATTTCCATGAACTCAAAGAGTCAAACATGATTAAGAATCCACATAGAGGTGAATGAGTGAAGAGTTGAACACTACATTTGTTGAGTGTTCACTAAATCAAACCCCAAACACCTACTAAACTAAAAAAAAAAACCCTCTAAATCTATTATTTTGTTCAAGACTCCTCTAAATATCGAGTGTAGAATCCTTCAAGCACAAAGTCTTCATGAAGAAATTGGGCAAATTTTAAAATGCACGGACACATTGCAACATCGAAAAAATTAATTGGAAAGAATGAAACATGTAAATTTTGCGATCTTGAATTGAAAAAATAATTTGCACAACGAAGTAATCAAACTACTGTAACAAAAATAATTCCAAATCAAAACCCTGATTCCCAAATCAAACCAGCCCTAGAGTAAATTAATGAAGCAAACCTGATTCCAATTGATGTCGATGAAGCCTAGAAACTCCAAAGTCCAAAATCAAATCACCAGATATCCTTAAGGCAGTTGAAAGAGAAAGAAAAGTGGAGTACCAGGTAGCGCCGAGGACGGAGACGCCGATGGAGAGTGCAATCCTGATGGCGGCGAAGGTGTAAGGGGAGATCTGCACAGAATTAAAGATGAAGGTTATTAAACTAAATCAATCGAGCGTACATTTCATAACCACGACCTTAATTATCCGAGGAAGTTATGAATGGGAAATCCCAATCGTGTTGAGCTAATTAATATGTAAAATCAGATGCTTTTGGCGCCTGAAACGCCCAAAATTAAGTCTAAAAAATCGATCCTTATTCCCATACTTATGCTCTGTTTGGGTCATGGTTTTTTAGAGGAGGGGAGGGATGAGAAAATGAGAAGGGGAAAGGAAAGGAAGGGGGAGGAATTTCAATTTCCCACCAAATTCCACCATTTTGGTGGATTGTGAAATCCCATGAAATTGAGCAGTTACTCAAATTTCAGATTCCTTCCATTTCTTTAAATAGTTCACCCAAACACAAAATTTACTTTCCCTTCACTCCCCATCCTTAAAAATCCCGCCATATCCCTCCATCCAAACAGGGTGTCAATGTTTGTTGTCCCCCTTTCTTTTTAAATCCATCCCAATCCCAATCGATTGATCGATCGACCCCCAAGAAAATGGTGGAGAAGGAGGAAGAAAGACACAGAGGGTGCAAGTGCAGGCCGTTGGGGTTCTTGCTCGGATTGCCGGTTGCTTTCTGTGCACTTCACCTCTCCCTCCCCGCCGCCTTCGTCTGGATCCTCGGGTATGTAACTCCCTCCTCTCCTTTCTCTTCAACGTTTTTTTTTAGGGTTTGATTGGTTGAAGATTTGGGGGTGACTGTCACTGTCACTGTAATTTGGATTGATTGCAGATCGATGTTGAGCTGCTGTCCGTGCATGTGTTGCTGCGCTGGACTCGCCAACAAAGCCATGTATATCATCAAGCTCCCCTTGAAAGTGATGCAATGGTTCATGGATTGCATCCCTTGTTGACTTTGTGAATCATCTCGATCACATACTCAGACAAGTTCCAATCTTTTTCATATTCTTTACTTTTTTTTTCATTATATAAATCCTAGTTATGAACTTATGATGAAATGCGTCTTTCTCATATTCTTGTTTGGGGTTAATTTCATGATTTCTTCAAAACCCAACCAATTCGATCATCGTCATCAACATCACTATACTTTTGGAACCCTGATTCACTAGTTTGTCTAGTGGTTGTGGTAATAGACCCCATTTCGACTCCTCTTGTAGCACACAGTGATATTTAGAATCCGATACAATAAGAGCATAACGGTAAAAATTTATCAAGGGTTAAATTTAGCTATATATATATAGTGATGATATATTGTCAATTTTTAACGACATATTGGTGATATTCAATAAATTTTACAATGTAAATATTTTTTTCTCAAGTTTACATAGAAATTTGGAGAATACATTTTCTTTAAGTAATTCTTAAATTTGTATAAACACAATAATGTAAATTTAAAAATTAGATGATCCGACATATCATCTTTTTCCTTAACAAATATGACCTCGATAAACAGTGTTGGGATCCTAGAGCTATAAGTTGAGGGGGCGAAAAATTGAACTCGGTTTTTTTTTATGAAAAAAATCAGAATGTGTAACTACAATAAAAGCATAAATCGTGTATACTTTATTTCAAGGTTTTCAAATATATTAATATAATATACTAATTTGAAGTTTTTGGCTTTAATTATTGTATCAAGTTACAAAGTTTAACAAATGATAATTACGATAAAAGTATATCAATTTGGTAAATGACGTGGAAAATAACTTATCGTTTTAGTTTTGAAACATTTAGAAATTTTTACCGATGTGTCGGATTTGAGCTTATATATATATCAAATATCCCTTATAGCTAGCTGATGGCTTTTGAGGCACTTATCTACTTCACGTGCCTCAAAAGCCATCAGCTTGGCTTGGTAGAGCCGCTTCTTCTGAATTTTTCTCAGCTCACTAGCAAACCAAGACAGCCAGCCTTTGATGGTTCCGAATCGACACGAGATTCCTACCTAGTTGAAGACTATATTCTGCACTTCTTGGATTACAGGACAGCTAAACCACAAATGTTTCTCATTTTTCTTCCGCATTTCTACATATATAGGACACATTCAGCGACTTCCATTCCTCTTCAATGCTTTATTTTCTGTCCCGTATGAAGTCGATCGCTTCCGGGCAGCCAACCACACTATGAATGCTCATTTTCTGCTTTGCAACCGTCCCCATAGCAAATCTCCCCAATCAACTTCATCAACTTTCATCCGCAACAACTGATAGATTTTTGCACAAGACAACCCTCCACTCTCGGTTTGATATGGCATCCAAGTTGGGCTAAGCTTGAATTCCCATCCACACCCATTGCCTGTTTCAAATCATTCCTCACATCAATGATGTTGCGCCATATCTCTATGTTTCATGTGTCCTGAGTGTCACACATCCCATATCTCCCCTTCCTTTATATGATTATGTTGGAGCACCATCTGAGCCAAACACCGGGCTTTCTCATTGCTAACTTCCCAAGAAGCTTAGCAATGATGCTCTTTGTTCCAGGCTAAGAGTTCATGTATTTCCAAGCCCCCTTCATTGAAAGGTTTAGTAACCATCCTCCCAATCAACTAATAATTTTCGACCCTATGCATTACCCAGACCAGAGCAATCTTATAAGCGCAAACAGGGTCCACACGTCCGAGCGCATCACGCGCACCTAAGCCAAGCACACAAGACCAGCGGGGTTCCATCCTAAAACCAATTGGCAATAGAATGAGTGGTCCACTGACTTATATGCAAGGCTCGGATTCTCGTGTTTTTCGATGTGGGACAAATGTTCCAAGACATCACAACAGATTAGTTTCCCTAATTTGTCATAGAGCTGAGAGTACTTATACACTCTTAACATTTTTGGATTGCAATGGCAGCCTCAAATATTTCACTAGAAATGCTCCCTTCTCGAACCCCTGCCAGGAATACAATTAGCATGGAAGAAGACAAGCAAATCGTTTGCAAAGGCAAGGTGCACCAGCTTCGGCCCCTTGCATCTCAGATGGAACTTAAATCGAGGGTTCTCAGCTGCTTGTTGAAGCATCCTTGAATTTGTAAATAAAGAGCGGTCATATCCGGGGTTCGAATTGAAGATCTTTGGGTACTACCCGCTAGTATTTTCGAGTGAGATATTCCAGAATGGTTCTTGTTGTAGCATCCTACTCAACATAACCACACACAAAATAAATATCCCTGACGAAGCCCACATTTGCCTGGAAAGAACCTCTCAGGTTCGCCATTTATCAGGACTGAGAATTGGATTAGCGATATAGAATTGGATTTAATACCATTAACAAAATGCTTTAGCTTTAGGATCATCTGAATTAAACTTGGCAAACTTGGGCAGTTGGGCCCTGCGGCCCAAATTAGAAGATGGCTGATTAAATTTGCCAACTGCCAATGCACCAACTTTTTACATTTTTAGTGTCATTTACCCTCTAAACTTTTAACTAATTTTCCCGCGGTAACTTCAATCACTATACAGTTTTACGGTTTTAGTTCTGCTTAGGGTAGTTCATTTCAAAGTGCATATTACGTGTTATTTGCACCTTGTTTGTTCTCGAATTTCAGGTATGTTTGAGCTCGAATTATTATTTAATAAAAAAAAACTATACCGTGTTAATCTTGTCTGTGATTGCTTATTTCGATACATGCTTGTTATGGGGACGGTTCGATCTCACCAAATGCACGACGAGCTCTCACCGACACCAACCCCAGGTCGGCACTTGTGATGTTGGTGGTGTTGTTTCGGGGTGGAGGGCGCTGCTGATGGTATGGTGGGACTGCCGACACCGATCGACTTCCTGTATCTATAGATGGGGCAGGGAGATTTGGTACTGTTTTGGAGTCGGTGAGGTGTTTATCGACTCTAACTTTCCGTGTCGGTGAAGAAACCATGCGTTTGAAAGAAATTACCCGTCTAAATAATAATCCCCTTTAGATATCACCAAAATTTTCATGTTATATATATATTTTAGTTTTTCAATCCATCGTCGGACTATAGTTTATACATTGAATTTATTTCATATTTGAAAAAAAAATCATTTGAGAGCCCCCATGTGCCACGTGGCCTATGCACTCTTTTTGTCCCGTTATCAAGGTTCCTTGATAAATCATACAGTAACACACACAACATACAAATACATAACTCTTTTTGTATTGATTCAAGCAATCTTAGCATTATATATATTATAAATAATAATAATAATAATAATAATAATAATAATAATAATAATAATAATAGAAATGGAGCCCCAAGCACATGGCTTGTTTGCTGTCAACTGAGCTCCAAGCAATCAATTCTCCATCTCCCCTCCCACCTTATCTGTTTTGACCGCTCAATAAACTTGACTTTCAAATACACACTCTTTAGTCTTTACACCAAAATGTTATCCACTGCAACCATGGATATATCTCCATACATTGCACTTGTGTTGCCTTCATTTTTGGCACCTTCTTGCAGCATTGCTTGTTTTGTTATATGTGGATAATTGATTAAGCGATTACACTAAAACGAAGAAAGATGTTGTATATAGTACGTATATAGCTAACCGAAACGCGGATTCATTGATTCTAATGTCAAATGTAGGTGAGTGTTTGTTAGATACATCCTTATGAATCACTTGTTAGGTTGAGCAAGTTAGGATTTTGTCTTCAAAGTTGGTAGCTTTCTAACTTTATTTTGCTCTTAATGATGTTTTGTGGTGTAAACTGTTACCAAATCTGGTTATTTGTATGTAAAATATAATTATATATTTGTATGTATTAGTATGTAGCAACATAATTTTGGTGCTAAGACTGCTAACTGTTTATTTCAAATCTCATTCATAACTTCATTTTAATTATACTGCAACTGTTAAATTATTGACCAATTGATGAATTGAATCTGTGTGCTGGTGAATATATTACTTCTCTCTTATATATACATGATTTGATTGAAATGAGGTTTGTTCTTCATGAGTCGCCATCCAAATGATTATATATTGAGCAAATTACATATAACCGCTCACAAATTATGATAGTTTTTATATAACCACCCATAAAATTATAAACTACAGAAAACCACCCGTAAATTAGATTTATTTTCAAAAGATCACCCACCAATTAAGCCTCTATTTGTTTTGTTTGAAAAGACTAAAATACCCATAATTCGAGTTTATTTCTTTTTAAAGGAATGCCCGAAACAATATGCATGCATCAGATTTGTAATGCGAAGAACAGATATTTGCAATGGCTCTTGTCGGTCTCCCCTCCTTTAAATGTTGAATGTGAATAAGATCTAAAATAAACCCAACTTATTACTCCCTCCGTTCAGAAAAACATGTTGTTTACTATTTACTCACGTCATTTTAGAATTATAAAAATTATACTGTAAAATATCTATTTTTTAATAAATATTTTTAAAAATGTCGTACTTATTAATATATAGTAACTATAAATTATAAAAAAAATTGAATATTTTAGATAGTTTTTATCATCCTAAAAAAACTTATGTTTTGTCGAACGAAAGGAGTCCTTATAAAAACCCAAATTATTACTTTTAAAAAACTAAGATATGGGGGCATTTCTGTCTTTACAAATGAAACAAATGGACATTTAAATAATGTGTGGTCTTTTGAAAATAAATCTAATCTATGGGTGGTTTTTTGTAATTTATGAAAAATAATTTACGGGTGATTATGTATAATTTACCCTTATATATTTTCATAATTCAGATTAATCACATAACATAACCCTCTGAAGTGAAAGCACATGTTGTCCATTGCCCACATGGGCAAGCCAGCCTCCAAGTAGCCCATACAAATCTCTCAGTGCTTTGCTGGCCAATTGCAGGAGAAATAAAAGCATCAATCCCAATCAACAAGAAATAAAAAAATATATAGCCCACCAATCAATCCCCATGTGGGCATTTCCATAAGTTTGTGAAGGACTCAACTCTTGGTGGTTTTTGGGGGAGCCATGGAAGGAGATCCTACAAAGGAAGGCACAGTTGATCTATTGGAAGATTGTTGGTTCTTTGACAACTTGCTTGACACAAGAGCCAAGATTTCGAGGTGCAATTCCGATCCCGCCCCTTCGAAGAAGGAAGATGAGATGTTTGTGTCCAAGAAGAGCACTTCAGCATCCATCAATCTGCTTAGGACTCCATCTTTGCCACCACACTTTGGTGGAGGCTGCGGCGAAGAAGATTGGGACGGTGACGACGAAGACGAAGAAGAAGATGAGCCTAGAATGAGCTATTTGATAAGGCAAGCCTTGCCTTGTAGATTGCCCAAAGGACCACCATTGAGCAAGCTCACTAGGAGATCGTCGCTTGATCCATCGCTCCTATTGCCACCAAAGCACACCTATAAGGTACATATATCATTGCTCAAACCTTTAATTAGTATCAATTGTTGAGAGATGTGAATGAGACCATACAGAGTCTCACATCAAAAAACTGAACATAACAAATCTTAGTATATAAGTCGGTGGACTACTCCTTTTAATGTCAATTAGTTTGCCATTTTCAGGGCATGAAGCACAACTTCTCGGCCCCAAGCACATCCAAGAACCTCCAAAAGAGGAGATCAGAGACGCCGAATAGAGGGCCCAAGACAAGGATGCTAGAGAGGAGCATGTCATTGAAGACACTAAGTGATGTAGAAGTGCAAGGCTTCCAAGACTTGGGCTTTACATTTGAGAAAGAGGATTTGTCACCAAGTGTAGTGACTAAACTTGCAAGCTTACGAATAAACGAAGAAGCCGATGAGGAAGGGTGTGGTAAAGGGAAGAGGAGCCCTTCTCTATCTGAGGCATGGAATGCAACTCAATGGTCTTACTCCCCTCCAATCCCCAAACTTGTTGGCACCAAAAGCTCGGCCGAAGACATGAAGGCACAGATCAAGTTCTGGGCTAGGGCTGTTGCGTCGAATGTTCGCCAAGAATGCTGATCAAATGACCCAAAAATTCAGACTAATCTTCATCATGATTCTTATTTTTTTACCTGCATTGAGCTTTAAAAACTACTAATTGATGATGCCAAGGTTCTTATGAAGTTGATGCCTTTCATGGGAGCAAGGGTTTGTCCCAATCATGTAAAGTGGAAACTTGAGGAACATGTGCATTAGGTGAATGAACTTGTTTGTCAAATAGCCCTCCAAGGTCTAAAATCTAATTGTTAAAGAAATGCTTCTTTTTTTTAATGTTGAAATAATACAAAAAAAAAATATGCAAGAAAGGGACTTTGTTCTTGTTGTTGCACTTCCTTTTGAAGTAGAAACAAGCATTTATCAACTTTACATGCCCTTTTAAATTGAATGTCTCTGTAAAGTGACAGTACATCAAGCTAAGGGGAGTTGAAAACTAAACAAGTTGAGTTGTGCCAAAAAAAAAACGTATGAAATGAAAGTAACATCCATAAAATCCCAAAAATGACAGGTTATAAGAACATAAGAAGTCATGTTTCAGATGTACCGGATTTTCCACTTGTGTAGCATAAGTTAAGAACCCTAATTAAAATGGATGAGCCAACTCAATGGATAATTGAAGAACTGATGAGTAGAGTATTGCTTGCTCATATTAAGCCCGTTTAGAACTGAATTGAGCCTAAATTTGGACTCGGGTTTTAAAATGTGCTTATATTCGACTTGTTTAGTAAATAAATGAGCTCGAACTGAGCTTTTTTTCGAGCATATAACATACGTAGTACTCCATCCGTCCTAAAATACATGGTCTTTTAGGCCTTTAACTTTTGTCAAAAATACATGAGTTTTTAGGCTTATAGGGTAATTATTACCCCTAAAAAAGTACAATAGTGAGTAAAAGTTAAGAGTTCCCCCTCTATAATAATAATGGGATTTAAATATAAATAGGTTTCCTTAATTAACGTGGAAAGGTCTAAAAGACCATGTATTTTTGGACAGAGGGAGTAGTGGATGAGGGGAAATTTTTCAAATTTCACGAAATTGGAGCTATTTTAGTTGAGCTCAATTTTGAAAATGTACTCATGCTTCTCTCGGTTAGTAAAAAAATGAGTCTGAGTTGAACTTTTTTCGAGTTAAAACTGAGCCGAACTCGAACTACTCAACTCAGATAACAACCCTATGAAGCAGGTGATGGTGATCTCTCCCTCTAATTTTGCTTCTTTGATTAGCAAATCTATAGAAACTAGTCCAACAAGAATCAACAAAAAATCTTGCAATTTCAAAATTTCAAGATCTAGTTATGATGTAGTCCATAGTGGGCCCATCAAAATCTTTTAGTATCATACAATACCATGTAATGTGGGCCGTATAGGCCCATACAGTTAAATATGTGTACACATCTCTGGTCTAAGCCTCTAAGGTAAGACCCTTGAATAGTTTTTCACTTTTTAAGGGGAGGTTTTATTTAATGTTAGGATAAATGAATCGTCCTATGGACATTGGATGCTAATGAAGATTGAAAATTTTCATTCATGGCAGATGGAATTTAATTCTTTGTCTCACTCTTACTTGAGTGACAAAAATCAATAGATGAAACCATTTTCAATAGAAAATCCCCAACATTAAACTTCAAATGAAGTAGATTTATCAATAGTTAATACTTTATTAAAATGATCAACATTGTATGTAGCACAAGTTTAAATATGTACCATCTATATAACATTCAATTTCAGTATGTGAAACAACCAAAAACCTCACATTGTTCCAATTTTTTGAACCGAAAATCTTAATTTCGCGTGTAGCTTATACGAATTGCCCTTGTTGTATTCAAGGTAGGCATTCATAAGTAAAGCTTAGTCTTTTATGTTGTCAAGTGATGCTAACTTTAAGTCCCCATTACTAAAGAGGCATCTCTCAATTGCGAAATGATATCGGATAACGAAGTACTGCTAGCCGAAGCTAGCAAGGTGTAGATTAGACATGAAGATTGGTCACTACTCTACAAATTTGCTTAAGGCCTTTTAGATTGTATAATACACATTTTCAAGGTGCACTGTGACCAACCAACTGTAAGATAAGGGTGACATGATATTTGAGTAGGATACACAAACCATTCTTAGGGTGCTGTCATGCCATCAAAGAGCTAAACTAAAGGTTCAGGTTTATGCAAAGACCGAAATAGCTAAACCAAGCTCGTTTGGTTTAACACAGAAAGAACAATTCCTGGGAAGTAAATTCCCGGAAATTGAATTCCTAAGATTTGCACTTTTAGGGAATAGAAAAAATATGTTTGGTTGGATTTTGGATGGTAGCTAGGATTTAAAACAAGATAATTGGAATTTTCTAATTATAAATTGTGGAATTGCAAGTAGGGAATCTAAATTCTTTTAAAATTCCTAAGAATTTAACTTATTGTGATTAAAAATCCAAACACATACTTCCTCCGTATCACAAAACTTTTAGTTTTATTTTTTGATACGCTTTTTAAGAAGCGAAAAACTCTATAAAATATAAATTTTTTTAAATAATTTCATAGATATATAATTGTAATAAGTATGAAATTATTTTCTAAAATTAATAAAATCATTGATATTTTATATAATTTTTATCGTTCTTAAAAAAACGTGTCAAAACCAAAACAACAAGTTTTGCGAGACAGATCGAAGTAATATATTTTATCCATTTTCTGAGTTTTCCTACTTGATGGGGTATTCTTTTTTTTTCGGAAATTTCGCGAGGTACCCCTGAGGTATTGCAATTTCCGTGAGGTGTACAACTCTTTTGCATATCTCGCGTGGTGCCCCTGAGGTTTCAAAACTTTTTGCCTCGTGCCCTTCCCTGTTAAACTTAACAGATCTGGGTGAAAATCGTTAATTTTGAAATTAAAAAAGACAAGAAAAAGAAAGAACGGACACAGAAGAAGGAAGTGAAGGGAGAGACACGACGCTCGCGCCAGAGGGAGCACGAAGGCCGGCCGCCAGGTCGGAGCTACATCGTCGGTGAGAACACCGCCGATCGGAGTTGTTGTGCCGCTACCCCCCTCCCCCTTGTGCCGCTACCCCCCTCCTTCGGCCGCCCCGCACCCCTCTCGGCCACCCCTAGCCGAGATCAGTCCGCCACCTCCCCCTTGTGCCGCCACCCTCCCCCCCCCCCCTCGGCCCCCGTCGTCCCCAGGCGCGCCCGCGTCGTCCTCAGCGCGCCCGCGTCAGGCCACCCTCCCGCCACCCCCACCAGCCCTTCTCCCTCTCCACGCCGCCCTTAGCCCTCTCTTCTCGTCCCAATGGCTAACCCACAACCTACCGACCCTATTAAGCCGCCCTTCCATTCCGCCCTAACCATCTCCAACATCAAAAATTGCATCCCTATCATTCTTGATCATGAGTCCAGTACCTACACCATGTGGTCGCACCTCTTCACGACCCATGTTAAGGCTCATAAAGTCCTCCACCACATTGACTCCTCCGCTAACCGCCCTACAAGCGAAGACGACGATCTCTTCGCTCAACTTGACACCATTGTTCTTCAATGGATCTTTAGCACCGTCTCAAAAGATCTATTGACCACCATCCTTGACCCCAAAGACAACGCTTTGAAAGCTTGGAAGAAACTTCAGGATCTCTTTCAAGACAACAAGTCCACCCGTACTGTCTATCTCGAGCACGAATTCTCAAGTTGCAAGCTTTCCTCCTTTCCGTCGATATCTGCCTACTGTCGGCACATCAAGACCCTGGCTGATCAGCTCGAAGTTGTCGACTCCAAACCCAGTGCCACCCGTCTTGTTCTTCAGGTTCTCTCTGGTCTCCCTTCTGAATACAACGCTGCTGCTACTCATATTCAGCAGACGGAGCCTCTCCCTACATTCGAGAAGACCCGGTCTCAACTGATCCTGGAGGAGACTCGCCTTCACCGTCAGACAACCGACGCCGCCAAAGACAAGACGGCGTTGGTCTCATCCAGTGACATCATCGAGCAACTCGCCCTCCAGCCTGGCCGCACCAACGATCAGCAGGGACCTAGAGGCGGCGGCGGCGGCCGCGGCAGAGGCCGCGGCGGCCGCAGCAATACGATAACCGCCACCCCTCTTGGTACCCCAACCCTCCTTGGATGCCCTATGGCTACCCCGGTGCGTCGTTTCGTGGACCTGCCCCATATCCCAACCGCCAGCAGGGCTTGTTGGGTCCTGCTCCCCGTCCATCGTCCTGCTCCCCGTCCATCGTCCATCGTCGGATCTTGGTACATGGACACTGGCGCTACCTCTCATATGACGAACTCCTCAGGTACTCTCTCATCTCTTTCTTTTAAGGGTCCTGCTCATTCTATTATCGTTGGCAACGGTGGTCGCCTTGCTACTTCGGGCATTGGCCACACCACACTACCAACCCCTACCAATCCTTTGCACCTCAACAATGTCCTTATTGCCCCCAAACTTGTCAAAAACCTTATCTCTGTCCGTCGGTTTACCACTGACAATGATGTTTCTCTTGAGTTTGATCCGTTTGGTTTCTTTGTGAAGGATCTTACTACGGGAGTTACTCGCCTGAGATGTAATAGCACCGGGGAGCTCTATCTTGTGTCGTCGCCTTCACCATCCAGCCCGTCAAGTCCCGTCGCCCTCTCGGCATCATCATCCAGTCTTTGGCATGCACGCCTCGGTCATCCCAGTCCTGCAGTTTTAGATTTACTTCGTTCTCAGAGTTTTGTTCAATGTAATAAAGAGCCTCGCTCTAGTTTATGTTCTTCCTGTCAGTTAGGCAAGCATGCCAGACTTCCATTTCAGCGGTCCTTAAACACTACTTTTGCACCTTTTGATATTATTCATAGTGATATTTGGACATCTCCTGTGCCCAGCAAGGAGGGTCATAAGTATTACCTGTTGTTTCTGGATGATTATACACATTTCTTATGGGTTTTCCCTTTGCACTTTAAATCTCAAGTGTTTCCTCTCTTTGCCAAATTCCACGCTTACATCAAAACACAATTTCATACCTCTATCAAGTGTTTCCAATGCGACAATGGCCGTGAATTTGACAACAATGTCCCTGCGAGACCAAATCCGGCCTCCAATCACCACCCTCTCTCTCTACCGCCCACCCTCCTGCAACCCGGATTCCCGCCGAACCTCCTGCAACCCGGCCTCCAAGCACCACCCTCTCTCTCTCTCCCCCGAACTCCACCGCCGATCCCCGCCGATCACCGCCGATCACTGCCGAACTCCATCGCCGCCTCCAAGCACCTCAATCGTTCCAAGATCGGCGCTTCCAAGTTCCAGCAAGAAGAAAGCAGGGATTTTTTAATCCAATTTGAAGAAATTACACAAACATCCCTTGTGTTTTTCTATTTTTCGTTTCTGACCCCGACTTAATTGTTTATTAAGTTAGGTGGCAATCAAAAAAAAAAAAAGGGGGGGGGGGGCCGGGGGGGGGCGGGAGGGTGGCGGCACAAGGGGGAGGTGGCGGATTGATCTCGGCTAGGGGTGGCCGAGAGGGGTGCGGGGCGGCCGAAGGAGGGGGGTAGCGGCACAAGGGGGAGGGGCGGCTAGGGTTTTAGAATAAGGGGAGAGAGAAAAATTTGGGTCTTTGGATCTTAGGCTGTGATACCACGTGAGATCATGAGATTGATTGTAATGTCCTCCTTGAGGGTTTCCATTCATTGATATAACATATATATATATATAGGTTACACTGGTATTGGGCCTTAACGGGTTTTTAGCCCACTATACAATATGAAGCCTATGTAATCTATCAGTTGTTGCTGCGCTAGGTCGGAGCTGGAATGGAAGAAAGAAAGGAAGGGAAAGAAGATACAAGGAAGAGGAAGGAAGGAACACGGGTAGCAGAAGGCGAGGAAGAAAGGGGAAGGTGACACACGCCCACCGGCTACACCGACTGGAGCTTGGCCGCGCTGGAATCCACCAGAGAGGAGGGGCAACTGGAGTTGGGCTACATAAAAGAGGAATGTGGTCTTTCAAAATTTTCGAAAGTTAGGGTTTCGAAATTGGGATTTCGAATGTCAACTTGTGAAATTGAGTATCAAGGTTGCAGATTAAACTACCTATCAAAATAGTTATCTTAAATTTGCGAGTTTCAGTTTCAAATTAGGAAGTTTGTCAATGAGACTGAATTTGGAAGCATTGAATTTGTGTCTGTGCAAGATTGATTGAATTTGTGAGTTTGAGTTTCAAATTAGGAAGTTTGTGAATGACACTGAATTGGTAATCATTGAATTGGGAAGCACTGAAAGACTGAATTCGTGTCTGTGTGTTGAATTGAGTATCAGAATAACTATCGGTATTCAAGGCTAAATTGTGTCTGTGTACATATGACTAATAGCTCAGTAATATTACTGCAGTTATATACATTAGCAACAAAAAAATCAGTACCAAATGTTATTGTTGTAATGTCAACATAATGTGGTCCTTTTTCCCTTAACGAACAAATTATCTCCAATTTCAATGACATTCTTTATGTTGGATTGCTGAACCTTGTGATAGGCTTTGGAACTGCCATTTGATTGTGATTTCCATACCCGCTTTGAATTATCTGTGCTCTTCTCAATTCTTGCCCCATGTTAATGTTTCCATTTCAGGAACTTGATAAGGTTTCAATCCACGCGAACTTGCACAAATGTATTCCATTTAATCGATCTCTTATAACTGAATTCCAATTTGTGCTTCCGCCTTCCTGAAGTGCAAATTCTGATCCTGGCAACAGAATCCCAGCCTTTTAAATTTTCATAAAGCTTCAAGATCTATTGAAATAGACAAGTTACCAAAAAAAATGAACATGATGGTAGTTTCTAACTTTAGAAGGCCTCTTGAAGTGTTTAGGTAAGGCTTACTATCACCTGCTCTTCCTCCAAAAAGAATTTTTTTTTTTTTTGCACTAGAAGTTTCTGAGATTTCAACTGTGATTTTCAGGTATAATGGATTTAAAATGCTTTAGATAAACTTGGTGCAGATACATATCTTGAATGTTGATGTCGGTTTCTTTGAATCATAAAATGCTTTAGATAAACTTTGTTTTCAGTTTCTTTGAATCATAGTTTGGCAATTTAGAGTTGGATTACATGGTAGTTCTTAATCTCATATATAGTGTTAGCTGTATTGATCACATCATTCATTATGAGAAGAGCGCTTGACTTTGTGGTCAACTATCTTTGTAAGTTTTATGCTTCCTTGCAGAAGATTAGTATTATACTATGTAGAGTTTCCTTTATATTAAGCCTATTAGCTCATTTGGTAGAGCAATGTGTTGTTCACATTGACGTGGGTTCGAATCCCACATAGGCTTTAAGAAAGTTCTTCTGTTGTTATGATTATGGTGTTGATACTTATATTTGGCCAATGGCCACTGATCATGTTTCTTGATTTTTCATAGTACTCAATTAACCTTCACACTGCATCTGACCAACTAGTCGATTAAGGGGAAAAAATATGTAGTGTCAATTTTTTTTCAATGAAATTATGAGATATTGGATATGTATTTTGAGAACTAATCAGATCTTATTGCTTTGGGCCGTTATGCCTAATAGCTTAGAAAGTTAGAAGACTTCAAAAAAACTAAGGAAAGAAGAATGGTCTACACTCATTTCTCTACATCACATTGGGAATTTGGTTGTAAATCATGTTGTGTTTCAAACATACTAATGTCAAAAACAAATTCTTTTCATATGTTATAAATGGGATATTCTTAAAATTAACAAAAATTACATCATAAGGCTGGTTTGCTATTGGTTGCTGCTTTATGCTTTCCCACCAAAAGCTGTAGAAAATTTCTCTAAGCAAGACAACAACTCAAAATCTATATATAGCCTATGTGGGATTCGAACCCACATCTTTGTGTGCAAACACATCACTTTACCAATTAAGCTAATAGGCTACTTGTCAATCTCAATCTCATTCATAAAGTAGAGATGTGTAAAGATTGCTCATGTAATTTGATAGCTTATAAGCTTGCTCATGTAATTTATGTGCACACTATAAGCTTGCTCATGGAGAAACTAACCAAGTATAGATGTGTAAAGATTCAAATAACACTGAATCTTCACTCAATCAACAACAGATGCAATATTGCACTCTGCAAACCTAGATATTTTGCATTACAAGTGATTAGTACGTGAAACATGTAAAGATGGACCAATTGCTGT
Source organism: Persicaria tinctoria (assembly GCA_037127255.1). NCBI lineage: Eukaryota > Viridiplantae > Streptophyta > Magnoliopsida > Caryophyllales > Polygonaceae > Persicaria > Persicaria tinctoria. The sequence continues at coordinate 6,146,552 of JBANSL010000010.1, forward strand.
CATAGCTTGCAGCTTCCCAGCTACATTCCTTGATATTTTGCATTACAATGAAATCAGTAGCATAGGCCTTTTGTAGAACATGCCTCAGAACTTGCAGTGAGATGAGTTCCAATTAGCATAGTTTGTAGTCCTACATTTTGGGTTTTTTAATCCAATTAGCTCTCTATGACGATATAGTCATATATTACTACAAGAGATTAAAAGTATTGATGAATTGAGCAAGCACATTGGAATGAAATGAGCAAGCAAAGTGTGATTTCTCTTCTTTGTCGCATTTGAATCGAATCCTTTGACCCCTTTATTTTTGCAACACCCCCAATTATTGAAAGCTTTATAATTACCAAACCTTGTCCTCTTTACTGTCAAAAGGGCTCGACAGTGTGTGTTCCAAAGCTATACAATTTTACACAAACGCAATTTATGGTCACATAACTCAAATTGACCCTAAAAAGGCCAAAATCTCCCCTAAACAACATCAAATCATCAAGGCAATGCAACAATTCACACAAATTTTCGCAAAAAAATTCATGATACCTAAACCCTAATCTTTGCAAAAGGGGGAAAAGTGAGTTGAGAAGTACCTATTGTCGCCCATCTTCGAGCCCATCATAGCCGCCACCAGTCCCTCATCAGAACCTTCGTCGGTGCGAGTTGCCTACAGTCGATCCCTCTCCTCCCTGTGAACTGTCGGCTTCTCTTTCCTGAGAACTATCGCAACTGAGCTTTCTTAGGAGTTGCCTTCCAGATTTTGTGTTTTAGTTAAATGATTTTTTTTTTAACACATACTAACGGACGCCGTTAAAGAAACTTAGAGCATCCCCAAGAAGAGCATCCCTATTTCGGAGAATTTTATGAATTTGGAGAATTTTGGGCTTTTTTTAGGTCCAACAGCTTCCCCAACCCATTCTCCAAAATAGGGTGGGAATGAGAAAACTAGGGTCTCTTCCCCAAATCTGCAGCAACGCTAAATTTTTTGGAGAACCCTTTTTCCCACGTTCTTCCCCTTTCAACTCTAAAAAACCGACTGTGAATTTGGATTGCAGCTCGACAACTCAGACTCCCTCTTAGCACTTCGATTTCGATTCCACTCCACCCCAGATGCTTAATACAAAATCGGTGGCGTCGTTGCCTTCGTCTACTACTCCTTCTGCCGCCGCCACGGTGCCGTCGTTGCCTTCGTCGACGATGGCCTCGCTCCCGCGCAGTACGAAGACGCCTTCCGCTTCCTCGTCGACTGTCGGATCGGAATCGGAACTGATGTCGGATCTAAGCGTTCGCAGCGCCTTCACCGTCCAACCGTTCTTCGGCGGCGAGGAGCTATCGGAGTCGGAGATCCGGCTTGGTGCAAGAAGTTCTGTAGAAGTACAGTTTGATATTAGAGACGATCGTCATAGGAGAGTTACAGAGGAGGGATGGAGGAAGAAGGAGACGTCTATTTAGTTCATCTAGGTAATTGTATACTCCCTTACTCTTTACTTCTCCTGTTTGTGAGAACCCACTGTATACTCCCTCACTCTTTACTTCTCAGTAGCCAAAGGCGGAATTCCATGGGCAAAAGATGAATGATCAATTGGAAAGAATATTGTCTCAAGACTTATCTAGATGAACTAAATAGATGTCAATAGGAGTAGTAAAGAGTAAGGGAGCATACAATTACCCTTGCCTATTTATATACATATGATACATATATATGCTCTATTTAATACAGTATAACCTACAGATTATGACATAATCAGTAGCATATCTATACACATACATACTGGAGATATATACATTCAGTAGCATCTTTATATATATATATATATATATATATATATATATATATATATATATATATATATATATATATACACTCGGTAGCAGATTTACTTAATAAATTTCATTTCTATCAATCCCGTCCCGTCACATACCCACCCCTAGTTCTAGCTAGCTAATCAATTAGCTCAAATTTCAATAAAAAATTTAGCAAAAAAAATCAATAAAAATATATAATTTACAATTAAAAATTAATTTACCATTCTCCAAAATGGAGAAATTGTTGGAGTTAGCACGATTTTTTTTTAGAGAAAATGAAGGTTGATTCTCCATTTTGGAGAAATTTTGGGGAATCCGTTGGGCATGCTCTTACAAGCCATCACGGATATTCAAATTCAAATTCCAGTTACATCCGATAGTGGGGCGGTTGGCCAACCTTCGAGATTTTCGGTTTTATCTGTTGAAGCTTCAAACGCGACAAATAAGGGACCTTCAGTTAACGGTGTGAGGGATATGGAAATTGGGAAAGATATTGTCATATCTATTGAGGAAAAGAGGGATTCGGGTACTCTTGAGAATGATAAGATAGATTTGGATAAAATTCAAGAAAAGGAAATTATTATTATCCCAACAACCTCTAATCCCACTCCAAATCCGGTTCCACCAAATCAGGCCTCTGTCAACTCCCCGCCGCCCTACAATCCTCTACCCAAGTCAACCTCTGTCGATCCCCCAAAAGAACCTCAGTCTCAACAACCTGTCAACCCCAATTCCGCCTCCTCGGCTAGGTCCACAAACAACGCCAACCCCACTCCCTTATATTCCTTGCAACACACCAACCCCACATCCCCGCGAAGGCATGAATACCAACGACCCCCAACTGGCGCTAACACCTCTGTTACGGGTAGAGGTGGTGTACGTGGACAGTTCGACAAGTTTTCTCACAACAGACCACCGGACAATTCTGGTACAAGCGAATCTTCCAAGAATCGCAGACACGATGATCGTAGAGTTTCTACCCATGCTAACGGAGCTCCGTCCGATGCTATGTCGGGTGGGGATCTCCCAAAAAACCTATGATGCACTTGATCGGTTTGAGGAGGCAATCACCGCTTTCCTCTCTCAGAGCTCAGGAAGTCATCCAACGATTCTTCGGAATACTAATAGATTGGTTTCCAATATGAATAAGCTCAGCATACTTGTTTGGAATACGAGAGGGGCGGCTAGCAGTAACTTCCGCAACGCTCTCAGAGAACTGATCCACATTCATGATCCGAGGGTGCTTGCCCTAGTGGAGCCACGAATCAGTGGTGCCGAAGCAGATGTTGTCTGCCATCAAATCGGATTCGATTCCTGGAGACGGGTTGAAGCACAAGGTTTCTCAGGGGGAATATGGGTTCTTTGGCGAGCTTCAGAGGTGACCATCGACATGATCAGTCTCCGACCTCAACACATTACCATGAAGGTCAGTCGAATAGGAGAAGAGCCTTGGATCTTCTCGGCCATTTATGGTGCGCCGGAGCGGGTTCGACGACTTGAGCTATGGGCTTCATTGGAAGAGTTCGCGCTCTCAAATAACAAACTGTGGCTCCTGGCTGGAGATTTCAATGCTGTCCTCCACCCCCAGGAACGCTCTAGCTCTTCTGTGGGCTCGAATCGTTTGACGCAACGTTTCAAGGAGTTTGTTGATCTCCTCCAGCTTGTCGACTTGGGCTACGACGGAGTGCCCTTCACTTATTGGCATGGAAATGACCCCGACACTAGATACACTGCTAGGCTCGACAGGGCCCTCTGCTCACCTAGCTGGAAACTTCAGTTCCCGGAGGCAACGGTCAAACACCTCTCGGCGCCTCACTCGGATCACAACCCCTTGTTGATCACTCTGGATGGGGAGCCTCGTTCATCCGGACCGATCAATAGACCGTTTCGATTTGTTGCCGCTTGGATGAAGCATGACACATTCAATGATTTCCTCAAAGAGCAATGGAAAGGGGAGGCACCGGCGTGCGCTGCTTTGAGCGATTTTGCAAAGGATCTGCAGAGGTGGAATCGTGATGTTTTGGCAACATCTTCAAACGGAAGCGGCGCCTCTGGGCTCGATTGGAGGGGGTGCGCAGAAGCCTCGCGATCAGAGTGAACCGACACTATCTGAACATGGAGAAGCAGCTTTGTGATGAGTTGACAGAGGTTCTGAACCAGGAACAATTACTTTGGTTTCAAAAGTCCAGAGAATCGTTTTTAATTGACGGAGATCGAAATACAAAGATCTACCATCTGTCAACCTTGATGAGACGTCGGCGAAACAAGATCTCTATGTTGCAGAAAGATACAGGGGAATGGATTGAGGATGCAGCAACAGTGAAATCAATGATTCTCACATTCTTTCAAGGCATCTACACGGCTGAGCGGCAGCAATACACCGAGCTGTTACCCCCGCCCTCGGATTTTGACGAGTTGCAAACCACCCAATTGGAGCTATTGGGTGCGCCGTTTGAGCCTTCAGAAGTTCGGGACGCCTTAAAAGTCATGGGGCCCTACAAAGCGCCAGGACCGGATGGGTATCCGGCAGTCTTCTACCAACGGAATTGGGACGTCATTGGGTCTCAAGTGTCGGAAATGGTGTTGGGGATGCTAAACGACTGTATCTTTCCGGATGCAATTGTGGATGCTCTTCTTGTCACAATACCGAAGACGCAGGCGCCTTCCAAGCCTGGTCATTTCAGACCGATTGCTCTTCTCAACTCCATCTTTAAGATGGCCACAAAGTGCATTGTTAACCGAATCAAACCTTTGCTGGAAACTCTCATTGCTCTAACTCAGGCGAGCTTCGTTCCGGGACGTCAGATCGTTGATAATGTTGTGATGGTTCAAGAAATTCTGCACTCCATGGCTGAGAGGCGAAGGAGGCGATGGATGTTAGTTAAGGTGGATTTAGAGAAGGCCTATGATCGGATTGAGTGGAGCTTCTTGCAAGAAACGCTCAACTGGCCGGCTTCCCTCAGCACCTTATTAATGTCATAATGAAATGTCAAACCATTGGCAAAATGAAACTGATTTGGAACGGTGAAGCAGATGGTGTGATTGAGGTAACTCGCGGAATCCGGCAAGGGGACCCTTTATCACCATATTTGTTTGTCTTGTGTATGAAACGTCTATCCCATACAATCAACGAAGCGGTCAGGCAGGGTAGATGGAAGCCGATCAGTATGAATGGGGTGGTGCTATCCCACCTCTTCTTCGCAGATGACTTGGTCCTGATGGCCGAAGCTTCAGTCGAGCAAGCAACGACCATAAAAGCCTGCCTTGACAGATTTTGCTCGAGCTCTGGAGAGAAGGTGAACTTCTTGAAAAGTTCAATTTTATTTTCTAGAAATGTTCCAGCTAATGCAAAAGGGAACATCAGCGCTGCCATGGGTATCCCCGTCTCGACAGAATTTGGGAACTATTTAGGTGTGCCGACTTCCACGGGAAGAATGACAAAGGACCGCTACCACTTCCTCTTGGAGAAAGTCACGACAAGGCTCCAAGGATGGAAGGCGAAGTCTCTCTCGTTTGCGGGACGAGTGACCCTCGCTACCTCGGTCCTAACCAGTATCCCAGTCTACGCTATGCAATCCAATTTGGTACCTCGAGGCATCTGTGATGATATTGATCGTCATGTTCGAGGATTTATTTGGGGATCGACAGCCGAGGAAAGGAAACCTCACTTGCTTAATTGGAAGACAGTGACAACGCCGAAATCGGAAGGCGGTCTAGGCGTCCGATCGATGCGTGTTTCTAACCAAGCCATACTTGCTAAACTCAGCTGGCGTCTTTTGAAGAGTCCAAATGCTCTATGGAGCCGCGTTGTCCGAGCAAAGTACTGTCAGGGCCGGGTTGATGTGGATATGTTTGAGCGGAAATCAAAGGCTTCGAGTACTTGGAAGGGGCTTCTCCATGGTGCTGAGTGTTGAAAAATAAACTTAATTAATTAATGCTTAGGTTACTTCTTCCATATTAAGTGGTGAGTTTTATGCAAATGGGTTTAAATCTTTCTTACGTTCTTGAAGGTTTAAAGTCTTAGTTAATACCCATAAGTTTTCTAGCATGTTTCATGTACTAGGTATCCTATAAATAGATCCCCATTGTAAGCTTGAAATATATCAATAAGAGTGAAGAACATCAATAAAAGAGTGAAGAACACAAATAAGAGTTAAACACATTGAGAGTTTTTGAGCTTCTATTCCTCTTCAAATTGCCTCTTCCAATATTATTTTCTCTTCAAATTCTATCAAATTGGTATCAGAGCTCGGTTATGGCTAACTCAAGTTTTCCGTTCCAATTTCCTCGTCTCACAAAAGAAAATTATGAGAATTGGTGTCTACGCATGAAGGCACTTCTTGGTTCCCAAGATGTGTGGGAGATTGTCGAGAGAGGCTATGAGATGCCTCAAGACGAAGCTTCGTTGACTCCCACCGAGAAGGAGGTCCTTCAAAAGACCCGAAAGAAGGATCAACAAGCTCTCACTCTCATCCACCAATGTCTGGATGAGTCCATGTTTGAAAGAGTGGCCAATGAGACGACCGCTAAGCAAGCATGGGAAATCTTGAAAACCTCTAACCAAGGGGTTGACAGGGTGAAGAAGGTGCGCTTGCAATCTTTGCGAGGAGAATTTGAAGGTCTCCGGATGCAAGAGTCCGAATCATTTGCGGATTTCTTTGTAAGACTGTTAGTCGTGGTCAACCAAATGAAGCGATACGGAGAAAGCATCAAGGATGCTCGAGTTGTTGAGAAGATACTTCGTTCGTTGCCAACGAAGTTCGATCATGTTGTAGTCGCCATCGAAGAGTCGAAAGACTTGGAGACTATGATGGTTGAAGAAGTCATGGGTTCTTTACAAGCCCGTGAGGAGAGGATCAAAAGCAGAAAGGACGAGCCAACAGAGCAAGTCTTAGCCACCAAGCACTCAACTCAAGAGAAGAGTGATGGCCAAGAGAAGTCTCAAAGAGGAAGAGGACGAGGACGTGGACGCGGTTCCTTTCGAGGAAGAGAAAGAGGAAGAGGCGGATCATCAAACCATGACTCCAATGATGGAAAAAGTGGTCAATCCTCGAGAGGACGAGGAAGAGGAAACTTTGGCAGACAAGATAGATCGAAAGTTCGATGCTATAATTGCCAAAACTATGGGCACTACGCTCGAGATTGTTGGAGTGCTCCTAGCAATGTTGAGGAGAAGGCCAACTACGCGGATGATTCGAAAGTGAACGACGCCACTTTGTTGCTAGCCTACCAAGGCGAGGACAAAGACAAGGACGTATGGTACCTTGACAATGCGGCGAGCAACCACATGTGTGGTGACAAGAAGAAATTTGTTGAGCTCGATGAGTCGATCACCGGAGGTGTTACATTTGGAGACAACTCCAAAGTTCCAATCAAGGGAAAAGGTACAATTCTGATTCGTATGAAGAATGGTGGTCATCAATTCATAAGCAATGTTTATTTTGTTCCTAACATGAAGAGCAACATCTTGAGTTTGGGACAACTTTTGGAGAAGAACTACGAGGTGCACATGAAGAATCGTAGTCTCTTGCTCCAAGATGATCATTAGAACGTGATCGCAAAGGTGCCAATGGCGAAAAATAGAATGTTCTTGTTGAATATTCAAACGGATGTCGCCAAATGTCTCAAAGCTTGTGTAAATGAGACACCATGGCTATGGCATCTAAGGCTCGGGCATGTGAACTTCGGGAGCTTGAAGTTGATGTCTCAAAGAAAGATGTTGAATGGCATGCCTCAAATTGACCAACCAGATCAAGTTTGTGAAGGGTGTCTTGTCGGCAAGCAAGTCCGGAAAAGCTTTCCAAAAGAGAGCACTACAAGAGCAAATCAGCCACTTGAACTTGTCCATGCCGATGTTTGTGGACCAATAAAGCCAGCTTCGTTCGGTAAAAATCGGTACTTCCTGCTCTTCATTGATGATTTCAGTAGAAAGACCTGGGTTTATTTTTTGAAAGAAAAATACCAAGTTTTTTCTATGTTCAAAAACTTTAAAGCTCTTGTGGAGAAACAAACTGGTCTTTATATCAAGTCTCTTAGAACCGATAGAGGTGGCGAGTTTACTTCTAACGAGTTCAATGAGTTCTGTGATTTGAATGGCATCAAAAGATTTCTGACAGTGCCAAGATCTCCTCAACAAAATAGCGTGGTTGAAAGAAAGAATCGGACCATTCTCAACATGGCCCGAAGCATGCTGATGACAAAGAAGATGCCGAAAGAGTTCTGGGCTAAGGCAGTTGACTGCTCAGTCTATCTAGCCAACCGATGTCCAACGAAGAGCTTATCAGATCAAACTCCTCAAGAAGTATGGAGTGGAAGAAAGCCAAGTGCATCTCATTTGAGAGTGTTTGGGAGCATTGGCTATGTACATGTGCCAGATCAGGTCAGAACGAAGCTTGAAGATAAAAGTAAGAAGCATGTCTTCATCGGCTATGACCAAAGATCGAAAGGCTACAAGCTCTATGAACCGGTGGCGAACAAGATTGCCATCAGCAGAGATGTTCAGTTCGATGAAAATGATGCATGGGATTGGAGCCTTGAAGACCGGGAGAGATATGATTTCTTTCCAACTCCTACCGAAGAAGAGCAAGGCGAAGGTGTACATCCAGAACCGACAACACCTTCTCCATCACCAAGCGTTCAAAGTTCACCATATTCTTCAAGGATATCAGCATCACCATCATCCTATGAGAGCTCAAGTGGGAGACCTCCAAAAACGAGAAGCCTTGCAGAAATTTATGCTCAAGAGGATGATTCGCATGATGATCTAACTCTCTATTGTTATTTCGCTGATTCTGAGCCCGTGGATTTTCAGGAAGCAGTGACTGACGAAAAATGGAGAGTTGCTATGAATGAAGAGATCAAGTCGATCGAGAAGAATGATACGTGGGCGCTGACAACTTTACCAAAAGGTGAAAAGCCCATTGGTCTGAAGTGGGTTTTCAAGGAGAAGAAGAATGCTCAAGGAAAAGTTGAGAGGTACAAGGCAAGGCTAGTTGCCAAAGGCTACAGCCAACGTCCAGGGATCGATTATGGTGAGGTGTTTGCTCCAGTTGCTCGGTTAGAGACTGTTCGTTTGATGATTTCACTTGCTGCTCAGAGAAAGTGGAAGATTTACCAGATGGATGTGAAATCGACATTTCTAAATGGCGTGCTTGAAGAGGATGTTTATGTTGAACAACCTCCTGGGTATCTCATCAAAGGCCATGAAGATAAGGTGCTGAAGTTGAAGAAAGCCTTGTATGGCTTAAAACAAGCACCACGAGCATGGAATAGCAGGATTGACAAGTATCTGCAGGAGAACGGGTTTGTCAAATGCCCGAATGAGTATGCTCTCTATGCCAAGGTCTGTGAAAATGGTGATACTCTATTTGTTTGCTTATATGTTGATGATCTGATTTTCACGGGTAACAACCCGAGAATGTTTGGAAATTTCAAGCAAGCCATGACGAGAGAGTTTGAGATGACTGATCTTGGTCTCATGTCTTATTATCTTGGCATTGAGATTAAGCAATCAGATGATGGGATTTTCATTTGCCAAGAAAGATTTGCTAATGAGATTCTGAAGAAGTTCAGAATGGATGGTTGCCAGCCCGTAAGTACACCAACGGATTGCGGGGTCAAGTTATCAAAGTATGACGAAGGTGAGAAGGTTGATTCTACAACTTTCAAGAGCCTTGTTGGAAGCTTGAGATACTTGACATGCACTCGCCCAGACATTCTCTATGGAGTTGGGCTCGTGAGTCGGTACATGGAGACACCGACATCAACACATTTCAAAGCAGCAAAACGTATTCTTCGATACATCAAAGGTACTATCAGCTATGGTTTGCTTTATTCTTCTTCAAATGAATATAAGCTTGTGGGTTATAGTGATAGTGACTGGGCCGGAGATGTTGATGATCGAAAGAGTACTTCTGGTTTCGTTTTCTTTATGGGAGATACTGCTTTCACTTGGAGTTCAAAGAAGCAGTCTATTGTTACTCTTTCTACTTGTGAAGCTGAGTATGTTGCTGCTACATCTTGTGTTTGTCATGCTATCTGGTTGAGAAGATTATTGGGAGATTTGCAGATGCCGCAACCAGAAGCCGCAGAGATCCTTGTAGATAACAAGGCAGCCATTGCTTTGGCTAAGAATCCAGTGTTCCATGATCGCAACAAACACATTGACACGAGGTATCACTTTATTCGTGAATGTGTTTCCAGGAACGATATTGAAGTCAAGTACGTGAAGACTCAAGACCAAGTTGCAGATATTTTCACGAAGCCTCTGAAAGCTGAGACTTTCATCAAGTTGCGGTCTATGCTCGGCGTTACGAGAAATTAAGCTTAAGGGGGTGTGTTGAAAAATAAACTTAATTAATTAATGCTTAGGTTACTTCTTCCATATTAAGTGGTGAGTTTTATGCAAATGGGTTTAAATCTTTCTTACGTTCTTGAAGGTTTAAAGTCTTAGTTAATACCCATAAGTTTTCTAGCATGTTTCATGTACTAGGTATCCTATAAATAGATCCCCATTGTAAGCTTGAAATATATCAATAAGAGTGAAGAACATCAATAAAAGAGTGAAGAACACAAATAAGAGTTAAACACATTGAGAGTTTTTGAGCTTCTATTCCTCTTCAAATTGCCTCTTCCAATATTATTTTCTCTTCAAATTCTATCACTGAGGTCCTCACGCCACATCTTCGAGTGGCGATTGGCGATGGTGTTTCCACTTTGTTTTGGATCCACCCTTGGCTCTCGGACAAGCCACTCATGGATGTCGCATTGCAGCCGATCCCGGATAGTCTTATTGGGGCAACAGTGGCTGAGATGATGCCACAAGGATCATGGAATTGGCCCCTCTTGGCTCATTATCTTGGACCGGAGGTGAGACATAAGCTACAGGCCATCTACCTATCGCCTAGAGAAGGAGCTACTGACGAGTTCTTTTGGGGACTCACGCCCTCTGGTAACTTCTCGACTAGCTCTGCAGCTCGTATCATTCGCAAAGAAATGGGTGTGGAATCTGCATCTCCTGGCTGGAACCACATATGGCGTACACCGGTTCAGCAGCGAGCCCGAAGCTTCCTCTACTTAGCAGCCCAGGATTGTATTCTGTCCAACGTGAATCGAGTCCGTCGACATCTCTCGTCCTCTGCTTCATGTCCAAGATGCTCAGCCGAGGAATCAAGCCTTCACTTGCTACGAGACTGCCCGGTTATCCATGATCTGTGGGTCAAGGCTCTGCAACCGGACCCCTCGTCGTTCTTCGCGTTTACTTCGACTAAGGACTGGATTGTCGCTTGTGTAAAGAAAGGAGATAGACCAGCATCTCTTTTTGCTTCGATGGTTTGGGCGATTTGGAAATGCAGGAACAAGTTGGCGTTTAAGGGTATCGATGAAGTTGAAGCCATCCTCCCAAAGGCAATCCGGGATGCCCAGGATTACATCCGGCTAACGACCTCCCCGCAACTAGTCCCACAGGCTGCGAGAAATGAAGACGGAGGAGGACGCCTGGTGTGGTGCCCACCGCCCGAAGGATGGATCAAGATCAATGTCGATGGCGCAGTAAAGAGAGACTCTGGAACGGCCGGTGGGGGTGGTACCTTCATTGACCACTCCGGCAAGTTCCAATTAGCCTTCTCTTTCACTTGCGGAATCTGCAAGCCCCGTACAGCGGAGCTTTGGGCAGCCTGCTATGGCCTGCGAACGGCGAGAAGCAAGGGATTCACCAAGCTGCTGCTCGAGACAGACTCCCGGGAGGTCTTCAAGTTGCTCACTACACCAGCAAGTTGCTCCTCATTTGATGTTCACCTGGCCACACAATGCCGCAACTGACTCTCCTCAGCTGACTGGGAGGTCTCCGTCACCCATATTCGACGTAAAGCGAACCTTTTGGCAGATGTAGTTGCGAAATCTGCATTTTCTTCCTCTGCCCCTTTTACTCTTTTCCCTACCATCCCCCACCCTTTATGTAAATATTTTGACTCTGCTGCTATGCTAATAAAGAATTATCTTGTAAATAAACATCTTTTCATCTTATTAATAAACTCTCCATTTAATAAACTCTATCTAGTATCTACGGTGTATATCCATAATCGGATTGGAAAAAAGAAAGAAACGTACACTATCTATCACCAAACTCTATCTAAGATATATTTGTAAAGATTAAAGATAAATAAGGACAAGATTAATAGAAGATATAAATAATTTTCCAAAATTAGGCAGTAGGCTTTAATAAATAGGGCCAACCGAAATCTCCTGCTCCAGTCCAGATTACACAACAAATCAAGCGAATAGGGAATCTGAAATCGAATCCCAAACCCTAAGCACTAAAGAGATCGACACCCATGGCTACCTACAAGGTGAAGAACAAAACTCCTGCTACAGTTCAGATTACAGCCGAACAAATCCTCCGGGAAGCCCGTGATCTGCAGAGGCAGCAGTCTGAAACTCGGCCTCCTAAGCAGCACATAGCAGACGCCACCGAGTTTGCTGACTATCAATGGCGGAAGCGCAAGGAGTTGGAAGATTCGATCAGAAGAGTCGGATCAAGTAACGTCAGCGTATGGATTAAGTATGCTCAGTGGGAATCCTCTCATAACGATTTCCCTCGCACCCGGTCTGTCTGGGAGCGTGCCCTGCAAGCTAACCACAGGAACCCCATCCTGTACATCAAGTACGCCGAGATGGAGATGAAGAACAAGTTCCTGAACCACGCCCGTAACATCTGGGATCGTGCATGCAGTCACCCACCTCCCTCGGGCTGATCAGCTCTGGTATAAATGGATTCACATGGAACACATCTTGGGGAATCTTAATTGCGGGTGCCAGGCAGATCTATGAGAGGTGGATGGAGTGGAACCCTGATCAGCAAGGCTGGTTGTCGTATATCAAGTTCGAGCTCAAGTACCGCGAGGTTGATCGAGCTAGAGGGCTATACCAGAGGTTCGTGGAGGCTCATCCGACCGTTGCAACTTGGATTAGGTACGCCAAGTTTGAGACGAAGTTGGGTGAGGTGGCTCGGGCAAGGTCTTGCTATGAAAGAGCGGTTGATCTTTTTGGAGATGATGATATATGATGATGAGGCTGGCCTCTTGCTTCTCGCATTCGCTGACTTTGAGGAGAGGTCTAAGGAAATCGAGAGAGCCAGATGTATCTACAAGTTTGCCTTGGATCGTATACTACCCAAAGGCCAAGGCCAAGGCCGTGATCTTGCTAGGGTTCCGGAGGTTTGTACCAAGTTTGTTGGCTTTGAGAGGCGGTATGGAGATAGGCAAGGGACTGAAGATGCTATTGTGCAGAAGAGAAAGTTTCAACTTCAAGTCGACGAAGAACAATTGTCCAATAAACGATCCAAGGTGGTAGATTAATGTTTCAAGATCTTGTATTCTTGCTGGTGTGTTACAACTTACAATGGTATGTTATTGAAGTATGTAATTAATATAGTTTGTTCAACTTATGTTAGACAGATATTCTTAAATGCAGAGATAATGTTGGATATATTAATTTGCCTTTGAGGCTTTTGACATTTTGATGGATTATGAGAGTTGGGGAATGAATAAAAGATGCTATAAGCAATATAAAAAAACAAGTATCAAATGAAAACTACATTCCATTATGTGATATTTTAAGTGATATACAGCCAAGATACAGTTTGTTTTGTCTTGTAACAGCACAATCATATTGTATTTTAGAGAGTTTTTAATACCTCAATTATCGATTTCTTCGCCCTCCGAAACCTGCAAAAAACTCTGCCTTGACATCTGATATATGTATCCATTGATGTCAACATTCTCTTTAAAAAACAAAGGGTTTTCTTTGTTTTGTTTGGATTGACCATTTATAGATAGATAGATCTGTGTATGCGGGCAAAGCATGTGGATCTCAAGTTATTAAATTGTGATCTTTGATCTTGATCTGGTGGAAGCTTAATCTGTTTCTTTGCTGAGTTGTCATTGATTGAATCTGAACTAATCATAGGCTAATTTTCTGTTTCTACTTTGAGCCTTGACAAAGGTAATTAAACTGATGGATCAAGACAAAGGAATCATTGGAAGAGCACATGTTGAATCCAAAGGTGAGGGAGGGAGTACTACTGATCAGCAGCTGACACACAAAGATCTCTCATATCTCTGATCTCTCTTATAGAATATTCCATTGAGGCACATAAAGTAGTTTCCTTCAATGGTGCCTTAACGGTAAACTCTGCATTTTAAAACCATGTAGACAGATATGAAATGTTTAACTAGATTATATGAATTTACTTGGATCTTTGTTTGAAACTAAGGATCAAATGTAGCTGCGTATCAAAACCCTCAATCAAAATTGTAAAATTTAAGATGCATCAAGGAATAGCTATCAAAATTCATCCCCTTTTCTATCTGCAAGACTGCAACCCTGCGAGGTGAAATTGTTACCCCAACAATTTTTCTTGGTACGCCAAATTACGTAGAGTTTTCTAAAGCTATTTTTTCGAAAACCTCAAAAAGCTCTATCACGTACACCTCTTTGAAAAACTCCAATAAACTTGTGTCAAACAGGCCCTTAAACACTGGTTCAACTGCTATCGCTTGACATCACGAACACACCCTAATGTTTATATGCAACATTTTAAAACATCAATAGAAATGACCGGAGGAAGTAGTTTTTAGTATTTTCAATTTTTATTTTATTTTATAAAGTTTTTAGAATAGATAACACACGCAAAGGACAACATCATCTTCAGTTTTTCTCAAGTTACTCAGGTATGTTGGACTCTAGTACTCTACTCTCCTTGATTCAAATGAGCTTGTGAACGAAAAACTCATGAACTAAATGAAATCCATGGATGAAATTGAAACCAAGGGGAAGTTGACCCTTATCGAACAAAATTCTATGAATCCAAAGGAAGATTTAGGACTACTCGAGGTGTAAAGGTGTCATTTTGACACCTAATGAAACTAGAACGAGGCAATCAACTAAAAAAGAATCGAATACTATTGCAGACAGGATCGTTTATCTTGCGACTTGCGTATAGTGTGACAGTGTCCCTGACAAAGATTTGGAGGTCGATCCAGAATTTCGTATTCTCGTCTGGAATAAAACTCTAGACAAAAGATATGCTGCACGGCTAGATACCGGCTTTCTTCCTAATTCCTATCCTTGCTTCAACTAATGAATTTCATCCACTAAAGTTAGATAAACCCAAAGTTAGATGCATTAAGGGTATGGGCCACTTAAAACATACTACATGCAAAGGATAATTTGTAACGTAGCGGAGAAAACATAGAAAAGGGATAAAATCAAAGTTTTATGTTCCCCTTTAGATAATATAAACTCTGCATTTATATCCCCACCAATGTCAAGTCTCAATGTCTCATGCATTAACGTACAAAAGCTACACCTAAGAGACTTAATGCATGATTAAACCACTGAGTAACTAAGTGTCCCACTTTTAACATAATTAATTTTAGGGAAATTTCGCCTGGTGCCCACAAACTTTTACAAATTCCGCGTGGTATACAAAGTTTCGAAAAATTCCGCGTGGTGCCCACAAAGTTTTGTAAAAGTCCACATGGTGCCCACGAGGTTTTTCAAAAGTTTATTTGATAACAATAATGGGTTTTAATATTGAAAAATTGAGATTAAAATTTATATTATTGTATATTATGTACACTTTTACACATTAAACCAATTTTCATACGAGATAATTTGTAATACATAATTAAAAGTTTCACATTTTAATTGAGTATTAAAAATAGGAAAATAGTATGGCACCACGTTCTTAAATGCCCAAATTTATTTTTTTTTTAAAATTTGATAAGTAAATAATTAACTTTAAAATACGATTTAATTATAAAATTAAATTGGTTAAATTTATTTTTTACAAAAAAATTGAATTTTGGGAATTTATGATGTCACGCCACGTTATTAAATTCTTCAACCCCGGTTACCACGTCAAAAAAATTCACCAAAAAATTGTTTCATATGAAAGTTGGTTTAACGGAGAAAAGTGTTTATATCCTCTTGTAATTTTAAAATTTTGTATTAAATTTTTTCAATGGTGAATGGATAATACTCCATAGTTCTTTTTTTCCCCTCATTTCCTAATAATAACAACTAAATATTGAGAACAAATGAAAATTAAAGACGTAAGATTTTTGAGAAAAAAAGTGGTTAGTTTATCTCTAAGAAAATTTATATAAAAAAAAGTAGTTTTAAAAAAGTTCAAACCAATACCCAATCTTATAGAGTGTTTTTTAAAATTATAATGTACAATAATATAATTTTTAATCTCAAATTTTCAATATTAAAATCCATTATTGTTATCACATAAACTTTTGAAAAACCTCGTGGGCACCATGTGGACTTTTACAAAATTTCGCGGGCACCACGCGGAATTTTTCAAAACTTTGTATACCACGCGGAATTCGTAAAAGTTCGTGGGTACCACGCGGAATTTCCCTTAATTTTAATTAGTGGGGAACCCACAACACATGCATATGCAGGAACACTTGTTTAATGTACACCTATTTTTGTATATGACTTGTTACTTGTACAATCTTTTGGTGCACTTTATAATTAAAAGTAAATCACTTTCTTGCTCTAGTACCTGAAATTAGGGATTATATGCATATGTGTGGATTCTTTTACATTATAAGACTAACTTTAATCGTATGGTGCAAATGTTTAAATATGCACATTTTGATATAAACTGTGCTTCAATTGTTACTTTTGAGTGTTCAAAATGTACACATTTTTATGTGTTCAAATATAAGCACATCACCTCCTCCATATGCAAAAACTTAAATTGATGGAGGTCATTCGTCACGATCTCAGTCTTCTGAACCTGTCGGAAGAAATGACTGCGGATAGGGATCATTGGAGGAGGCGGATTCGGGTTGCGGATGTATAGAGTTATAGGTCTTGGTGTTTTGTGCTTTGGTCCTTGCCTCATCTATATATGTCTTCTCTCTGTTTCGTTTCTAGAAATGCTTCACTTCTTTGAGTCATGCTTGCTTGCAATGCGTGCATCCTATCGTTCTAGGTCTATCGGAAACACTCTCTCGACTTGTTCGGGGGAAGAGTGCGTACATCCTGACCCCAAACCCCACTTTAGCGGGATACACTGGGTTGTCGTTGTTGTTGTATTTAGAGATTGGTGTGTTTAAAATACACATTTAACCAATTGAGTAAAATATCAAAAAACGATATGCATTTTTTAATACTTGCATTTGCACACTTAACCATTAGACTATTACAGTTAGTCTAATTATCATACAATATATTATAATTATAAACACTTTAACAATGTTTGGTTAACTCATTGTACAATATATTTAACATAATGTGAATTTGAAATAAAATTTTACTATTGTGTAAATTTTATAATTACATTATAAACTTAATGTAATTGATTGACATGATTTATAATGTATTTTATGTTACATTTAAGTTATTTTAACATACATGGTAGAATGAGTTAATAAATTAAACACTACGGAGTATACAATATATTGGATTGGAATTCAAACACACCCTTATTCCTAATATGGTATGGGTCAAATCTTTTCATGGAACAAGAGATGTTGGGTCACAACTCACATGTATTGCCTATTACTAAGTATTATCATTATAATAATAAATTGTGATTATGATTCTAATTAATCATATTTTAGAACATGGTGTTTGTGTAGTGGGGAATTAAGAAGCACATAATGGGTGTCACCCCTTATTCCCAATGGAGTCAACAATCTTTGTTGCAAAGTCCCATGACATAGGAATTCTTTTTACAATTCTTTATTGGGCTTCATGGCTCTTCAAGGATTTGAATTATACACAAATAACAAATTAACATGCATGATGCATTCATTGAGCGATGTACATTATACATATCTATAATGCATACAATATAAGATCAAAAATTTATACTCTACTCTTTCACCAAAAAAAAATAAAAAAAATTTATACTCTTTTTTATCCAAATATATATCATTTAATTTTTCAATCCACATTTAAATAGCTCAAAACTATATAAATATTGACTTTTTTTTATAATTGAATACTTATGTAATTTTTTTTAAAAAGTTAATATTTTATATAATTTTGAGCTTCTTATGTACATGGCGAAAAGTCCAACAAAATATATTTTGAATCGAAAAAAATAAAAAATAGTAAATTTGTCTCAAAAAGCATCAAACGTATATAGTTCTTTATGGTTCGAGACATTCGTAAACCCATGTAAAAAGATTTTAAGCCTAATGTTTAAAGAGATAAGTTACTAATCTCATTCTATCTTATATGTTAGGTTTTAACAACCCTTAAATCTTACAATCCCATCTAAACCAATACAATCAAAGACTTAAAAACATGTATATCTTGTTGCCTTCCACTTCACACATCAACACAATTACACAAACAACTCACAAGGTGAAAACATGTGAGACTTTACCTACTTACCTAACCCTATCAGTACCAACTGTCCCCCATTCATAACGGCCCCAATGTGACTTCTTGCTTGCCATGATTAATACCCCGTTTTACCATTTCTGAATTTGGTAAATAAAGAACGATCATTCGGATCTGGAAATTTGGTAAATAAAGAACGATCATTCGACTCCCAGATCGGAGACGTTCGAGTACTACAGACAAGGTTCATTTACCACTTCTTGAACAACAAATTAACCAATACAAACAACAAAATTTATGGAGTAGAAAACTTTCAAGTACTGTACCAAAACAAAAATCAAAATGTTGCAAACATGAGCCTATCATATCATTGCAGTAAAAATACTCAATTCACTGACCAATGCCACGTGGCGGCCACCCAATTCCCCATCAGAAGCCGACCCGAGCCGCGCCGATGCCGCACGTAGCCGGCCTGTGCGGCTCAAGCTTCCTGTTCTTCCAGAAACAAGCCACCTCCTGCGCCGCCCCAAGCTTAGCCGTCGCCGACCTCATCGGCTCGGACTTGCACCTCGTGAGCACGAACGGCTCGTAAGCCACGGCGCTCACCAGCTTCTTCTCTATCAGGCTCGCCATCGAAATCGGAAACGAGCACGAAGACCTCGGCGGCTGAAACCCCGCCGCCGGCGCTTGTGGAAATTGAGGGTTTGGTTCCACGCTTGCTCTGTTTGTCTTGCTTTTCTTTTTCTTCGCCTTGTTTGGCTCATCCCCGCCGGCGATTTTCTTCAGCTGGTGCTGGCGGTGGCTCTCCGGCAGCCACCGGATGAAGTCGGTGCTGCACACCCATGTCTCCTTCGAGACCTCCATTGAAAGCTTCGGCTCGCACATCATTAGGAGTAAGCAATCCGGTAACACTGGTTTCCCTAATTGCTTCTCCTCTTCTTCTTCTTCCTCTGAAACGGTACTCTGTTCTTCAGATCTGCTCTGGTTTTCCGGTATCGTCTGTTCATCCTCTTCTTCCTCCTCCTCCGCCGGCGGCGTATCTTGGTCGTCTTCTTTCTCCGCCCCCTCCAATGGCGGCAATTGATTGCTAAATTCTTCAATTTGGTCAAAGATTGAATCTTTTCCGATGACCGTCACCTGAATTTCAACCAGGTCTTCATCTTCTTCCTCTTCTTCTTGATGTTCAATTGACGGCGCTGACTCTGGTGGGTCATGAAATTGATAATTGGCTTCATCCTCCATTTCAACTGGGTCTTCAAACAACATCGCCAAGCTACTAACTTCATCTTCAGAAACAGAAACCCTAACCCGCTCCACATCTCTGGAATCAATTGAACACCTTCCCACCTGTACCTCCTCTTCTCCTTCCTCAAGCCGCTCCCGAACTTCATTATCCTCTGCAGAACTCAAAAAAGATTCGATCTTTTCATCCTCCCTCACACTGTTTCTCCTCTCCTCCCCTGTTTCTTCCTCAATCACATATTCCTCAACCGGTGGTGACTCCATGAACTTGGTAGCAAGTGCAGACATCTTAACAGGGTCAGATCTACACCGCATCAAAAGCAATGCATTCTTAGGCGGAATACAAATACTCACCCTTGCGGCTCCCTCTTTCCCTTCATCTCCCCCATTCCCAATCTCATCAATGCTAAAATCCATATCATCAAAAATTGACCTCCTCCTTGAACATTCCCTCTCCATCCCCCTCTCCTCACCTCCCCTGTTTCCTTCCTCCTCCTCCTCCTCCTCCACCACCAGCTCAATATCCCTTGTCTTCCCTTCACCTTCATTGAATGCCACCAGCCACCTCAACACACCCCCACCACAAGAAGAGCTCGAGCTGGAGTTGTTGTTGTTCTCCCTCTCTTGTGGATTACCATTTGATTTCCCTGAAGAACAAGATGACCTGCAGGGGACAAAGCAGCTCAGAGCATCACAGAGAGTCAATGGAAGATGAACCCAACTCTGATTGTTCTTATCCTGCTGCTGTGATTCCTGATTTGCAGATCCTTCAATCCCCCTAAAACTCACATCTCCACCACCACCACCACCACTTCCACTTCTTCTAGCCTTATAAGCCAGCTTCATCTTCTTCCCCTGCTTCTTGGTCTTGACCCGGACCTGCCCAATACAGGTGACTTTAGGGGATGAGGGCTCAGGGTTGTCAAAAGTACAGCCCCTCTTCTTGCTCACCCCTGGAGGGAACATGGGGGACTGCCCGCCCTTCAAGCTGCCATTGTTGCTCCTCAGCCTCCTGCTGAGAGAGGTCGGGAGGGAAACAGGGGGCTTATCAGTCCGCCCAGGGCTAAGTATCGACTTCGTTGAAGAGAGCCTCATGGATGAGGAATGGGAGAGCCTGGAGGTGAAACAGATGAAGAGGTCACTCGTTGTGGAAGCTGCAGGGCGGTGTGGCCTGTCCAACTCCATTGTTATTGATTTGTTAGGAGGGGGTTTAAGCTACAGTGATTGTGGAATTATTGTGGGTGACCCATTCAAAAAGTGTGAAATTTTGATTGGAAATTGGGGTCTGAAGATTACTCCGTGGTAAAAAGATTGAACCTTTTTTCAAAAATTTGGGGCTGGTTGCTGTTGGGTGGTGATGGAAGAGGAGCTGGTGGGTGGTGGGTTCGGTGTTGCAGGAGGGTTAGACTTTTGCAGAGAGAGTGCAGTGGAGAACAGTAATGGCGATAGGGAGGAGGGAATGGGAAATTAAATGAAATTATGACTGATGCGGTTTGTCTTTACACTGTTAAGGCAAGTGTTATATATGTAGACAACCGTGTAGGGTATTGAGTGTCTTCGGTGATTTTCATGGTCACATATTCAACCCCCCTATACTCTAAATTGATTTTATTTTTTAGGGTTTATATGATTGTAAGATATCCGCTTGCAATCTAAATTGGTTGATGAAAGATTGATTCATTTGTCGCTCATTTGTGAGCCCACTGATTTCATGTGTTATCGACTTATCGACTGATTTTTTTATTTTTTTACCTTGAAACAAAAGTCGATTTAGGATCCGCCCCTACTGAAAGCTTGATTCAAATGGAGAACTTTATTTTCAATCCATCAAATTGTGCCTGAAGTTACACTAAATAGAATGCAGTGTAAAATGGCTAGACCGATTGGGATCTAAGTTCAAAACCAATTGAAAATTTTCAGCAATTATGGGTAGAAAAAAGCGGATAGAGGATTGCGAGCATAAAATCCATGAAAAAATTGCCTAATGTGCGACAATAGGCTATGAACGAACAAGGTAGTCAGGTGTATTATCATGCGATTTCTCCCTTAAGTATTGTGTTTTGATCATCCAACGAGCACTCAAGGCACCTAAAACTTATCTTGATCTAGAGTGTTCCTTCAAAGAGCAATCTCATAAACCCTACTTTCTATTTAGGTAGTTGAACTATCTGGTGTCCTTATTTGCTATCCACATTGTGATTATTAGCCTTAAAATCGAAATGTGTTTAAACGAGCATGTCGTGTAACCTGTAGGCATGCTTTGCTCTCGTGTTATGTCAAAAACGAATAGAGTGATCTTATTCTTATTTTTGGTAAATAGAGAGCGGACATCCACAATTTAAATCATAGATTTTCTAGTACTATTTCCAAGTCCCTTTCGGCTGAACCATTCCGAAATAGTTAGAGTGGTCCTATTCCTAACACTAAACCATCCAACAATATACCAAGTTTATCAACAAAGTCCGTACAAAGGCAAGTGAGGGTAGTTTGGGGAAAATAAAAGGCAATCACGTCACGTGGGAGGGCTCGGAGGGACAAGACCGAGACACGAGAAACCGTAGGGTGTCGCACGTGACTACGAGATTAACATAATCCGCTAGACCCTACGTTGTTGCGTACCGTATTATTTTAATCAAATCCACTCTTAAAACAACGACGGAGTTTCGGCGGCACGCGCGGGGAGGGCGAGTGAGGGTGCGACTGAGGAGGATAGGCTTAGTTGGCCTAAGATTTGTTTGTCTGTTGTGAATTCTCACCGCCACGCTCCCCCGCATGGAAAGCCGCGCACAAGGAGGCGCGTGGGAGGGTTTTAAAAATAATCAGGTACGACGCTGCCCACCGCTTTACTGATGACGTGTACGTCTGTGATTGGGTGATCTCATTCCTGTGGACAGTGAAATACAAACACAAACACAGCTTTTGGGAAAGGAGGAGATGGAGTTAATTTGGGAATTAGGGTTTGTGATTAAATAAAAACAATGGTGAGTAGTTGGAATCTGCAAAAACCTTACAGCCTTTTTAGAAGGGGGAGTAGGACCTTTGACCAACCAATTTTAAGGACTGGAAAAGGACAACCCATGGATTGATTCCTACTTTAAATCTAAGGTTGGCCCCCTTTTGTGATTTTTATAAATATAATGCAAAGAGATGGTAAAAATCTCTCTAGAAACCTAACATACACCAAGTTAAGTAAGCTTTGATCATGTGGCATGTCTGTGACATTCACTATATATATTTCGTTGGATGCTGGTGTCGTGGTTTCAAGTTCAGAAGTATGTGTTCTCGTCCTCCAAAATGAAATTGGATGGTCAAGTTAGAACTGACAACACCTAAACTATTGTCCTGAAAGGAAAAAAAAAAAAAAAGGCTTGATTTCGACACATAATTAGACAATAGTATATATTGTACTCGGCTCTAATTGTTTTCTCTTATCACGAAAAGAAAAAAGCTCTATCTTATTCTTATTCTCTCTATTTCATAATAATTGTTATTTTAGAGCATTTCATGGTTGATAAGAAATACTGTATAAAATTAGAAAATATTATTAGGCTATTAGCATTATAAAAAGCGAAATAACAAATATTAGTTAATCATCAATGACCCCTTATTCTAGCAGTAAAAGAGAGGTAATCGATGTAAAGAGTTCAAATCCCACTCCTTACACACTAGGACGGACCGTCCACGTTCAAAAAATATTTATATACTACTACAGTATTAATCAATTTTAAGTATTATCTAAGTTTCTTTTTATTAGTATTATTGATTATTGATGTGGGTTAGGAAGGGAAAATAAAAGGTGAAGCTGGACTTTAACAATCTAACCTCTAATGGGACTTATGAGTTTTGAGTGGCCTTTTATCCCATGGAGTTGATTGTTTCATATGAAACCCATGTGTGGCAAAAGTGGCTATGGCCATGTGAATTGGTAAAGTTCATTTGTTCATGTCTCTCCTTTTGTCCTCATCCCTTATGACTTACATCTCAAGCAACTTGGAGAGCGTTTCAAACATATGAGATGTGTACAAAGTGCCTTGAGGAAGAGGGCAAACTAGATCATTTTATTTTCTCAAAAGTCTGTACATAAAAGTGACTCTTCATTACAAGTAGTTCAGATTGAAGAACCTGAATGAATGGTGTTGCAGTTTGTCTGAAGGACCTCCACTACTTAAAGACAATTCAGCAAGTTCTGTTCAAAGTTCATTTATTTGATGCAGGTAAAGATAATGTAACTATATATGTACATTGGTGTTTTATGTTTATATTCAACTCCAAACTGAAAATTTGCAAGAACTTGGCTAGCGAAACCGGACAAGGGATTCGGTTCTGGTTCAGCGAATGTCACTATTAAATACAGAAGGGCCAAAAGGGATGGAAGCCTATGTTACCGATAAGGTTTGGACATTGGACATGAAAACGACGACTTGCGCGACAATTGATGGTCCTTGGATGTTAGGACCGATTAAGGGCAATTGGGTGGTCCTCTATGGATGTAGAATACAATGCAATGTGCCCTTAATTTTGGGGCAACAGGTCAATTGAAATTGACAAATTGTGACATCTCTCATTTTCACTCTTTTCTTCCCCATCCCACCATGACTCGCCATTCCTTTGTTTGTACCTTCATCTCCCTTTTAGAAAAACCACAGTTTCAAATTACAGTTTGGGCTTCAAATTGGGCCGCTAATTGGCCCAAATTAAATTCAAGGCCCAAATAAAACAGTGCAGCCTCAGAAACCATGTGGACAAACCAAATATGAAACCCTAGAAATCCAATTTCATACAAGGAATCACAAATGCAAATCAAGGAAATTTAGATCAAATTTCATTCCAATTGATAACTCGACGAAATCGGAAATTCATTCCTATACACCTTACAGGAATCCAGATTCAGAAGTAATGCAATCAATTAAGCCCTCTCGCCTCTGATTCTGCGAGCGAGCTGCATATCCTTGGGCATGATGGTGACTCTCTTGGCGTGGATGGCGCAGAGGTTGGTGTCCTCGAAGAGACCGACGAGGTACGCCTCGGCAGCCTCCTGGAGAGCGGAGACGGCGGAGCTCTGAAACCGGAGATCGGTCTTGAAATCCTGAGCGATCTCACGGACGAGCCTCTGGAAGGGAAGCTTCCTGATGAGGAGCTCGGTGCTCTTCTGGTACTTCCTGATCTCCCTCAACGCCACCGTGCCGGGGCGGAATCTGTGGGGCTTCTTCACGCCGCCGGTGGCAGGGGCGGATTTCCTGGCGGCCTTGGTGGCCAGCTGCTTCCTCGGGGCCTTTCCTCCGGTGGACTTCCTGGCGGTTTGCTTTGTACGGGCCATTGCAGATGTGATGTTTTTTCAAAGGATTTGAATTTTGGAGAGATGATGAGACTAATGTGAGGCAACTGGTTTTTATAAGAGGCGTGGATGGATATTTGTGTTCATTTGGGAGGGAATTGAAATTTGGAATTTGAGGAGTTGTTGTTTGGAAATCAGATCTAGACCGTTGGTTGTTTTGTAGTGGATCTACGGTGGATATTTCTCTAGAGTGGAGTCTCGCGGATTGCTGAGCTGGCAATACTTTTGATTGGGCCTCTAGAGTGGAGTCTCGCGGATTGCTGAGCTGGCAATACTTTTGATTGGGCCTCTCTAGAGTGGGGTCTGTCTCTATTTGCAAATTCACTTTAGATACCGTAAAAATCCACTTTAGATCTTATAATTTGGGGAAATAACTGTCTTAACCACACAATTTTAAATAAAGGGTTTAAATTTAAATTAACTAATTTATTTTTTAATTTATTTTTTAGGATCGATAAATTTTTATAGGGTAATCCTACCCACTCAACCATACAGGATCCTTACCTGTAAAAATTAGTAAATGTTAGCCAAGTCATTTTCCAGGGGTAACAAGTACTATTAACCTACCATCAAGGCATCAATACCCAAGAATTTGATAAGCAGGGCAATGACACTTGGCTACATTACTACATCTGCGCGCATCTGAAGGAGCGAAAAAAAACACTAGTTTGATACTTTCATACGAGACTAAGGTAATCTTTACATAACCTAAAACGCCAATATAAACTTTTGAAAACTAAACTGCTTAAAAGTAGGGCTTTACAAAGCAAGTGTAAACAGCGATATGACAAGATAACTCACAAGTGCGTCACACTTTTAAAATCAAGTAGATTTTTTGGAGTCATCGTCATTCTCTTTAGATTCAGAATTCTCCTTCTTCTCCATGGTTTGTTGTATGCCTTCTTGGTAGCCTTCAATAAAACTTTTTAAGGCATCTTTGTATGCTGATGCTCGTGTCATGTAGATACGCTGCAAAGCAGGCCTTAGTGTCTCCATCCCACCTCTAGCAGCAACAGCTACCAGACATCACATAAACAAAACATATGCTTAATATAAACGAAAGATGGTATACAATTTCTCTCGCATAATCAATCTAAGAGCAAACTAAATGTCAGTTACATCAATTGTGGCTGCAATACCATCCACTCTCAACCGGGCATGTAAAGATAAATATTAACTCAGTAGCCAAAAGTTAAAAAGCATCACAATTTTTTTTTTAGTTTTCAGGGTGGGATTCTTAAAATTGTTGAAACCAAATTGATTATTAGACAATAAAAAAAAGTCTAATGTATTCAGTTCCAAAATGATATGAAAAAGTAACTAACATTCATCTTAATTCATATAAAAGATTTTTTTACCAGATAAAAGTAACTAACATACATGATCATTCCTTCAAACATTACGAGGGATTTCACTTCCTCGTAATTTCATGTTCTCTAGGGAGCCAGGGAACATATTCAAATCGATTATGGCACATCAGCACATAACTTGTAGTCCACATGCATTTTTGGGAACAAAAGATTTTTTTACCAGATTCAACCTGCATCACAGATCCTAATCTGCAAGGACACTATTGATGTTGTTCTTTTGTTACAAAATAACCTATCCAAATCATTCATATAAATCAATCCCCTCTCCCACCCAAAGACAGCACACCTTAAAAATCCAAATCAAAGCAATAGCAATGCATTTTTCACTCCATATAGATATTATTGTATATGATCACCATTTCTTACAGAAACCAGTACCACCAATAAAGAATCCTCACCAAGATCCTCCAAAGTTGATGGCTCTTTTTCTTTGCTTTTGTCATTAAGGCCACCTGATTTACTGTCGGTTTCTTCTCCCGTCTTGTAGTCATTTGGCCGAAGCTCCGGACCAATGTCACGCACCCAACTTGCAGCATAAAGCCGTGAGGCCTCCTTTAAAACCTAAGCAACAGTCGCAACAGATTCACTACTACAGTTATTGAAGAAGCGTGATCTTCATTCAACGTACTACCAATCAATATCAACGTGCTTAGAAGCATGACTTGACATAGCTTATGAACTACTAGGAAAGCTTGATTTCGAAAGAAAAATGAGTAAACCATTTAGTATGCATACTCACTTTATTCTAGAATTTTCCACAAAGGGCAAAAGATTCTTTTACATACCAATTGGAATTTTACAAATCTTTCATTTTTACAAGTCTCGGAAAGAACAACTTCTTGTCAAGTAAAATACAAGGAGAAAAAACTTACTAAATACCGCTCCTTCCATGTCAATTTTCGCCTCTTCTTGATATGCGGAGGATCCGGCAATGATGATGGAAAAGCAATTTCTTTTAGATCATATCGAACATAATCACGAAGTTTCCTGTATACTACCCTCAATTTCATTTCCCTCTACAACTGATCACCTCCTTGTCCTCAATTCCCAAATCAACCAATTAAATACCTACAAAAAAAAAAGCCAAGAAAACATTGCCATGATGTCCCTATTAAAACCTAAGCTTCTCCACACATCCAGAAAACTTCCTTGCAAGAAGCATAAAGTTTTTCAACAATTCCAGTGCAAAAATCAGCAGGGAATTGCGATAATTAGACACAAAGATTGAAAATAGCCGACTGGCTATTCATCAAAACTAGCTACATAATTGCAATTTGAAGTGGAGAAGCTAATGTCCAACAATTTCCGAACAAATGTATGGAGTGTTTACTCCAACTGTTAACAGTAGCCTATCAATTTCAGAATACCATATCATGATTTTCAGCTCATGCTGATTAAGCAAACAAAGCGAAAATTGACCAATTTCCGTTGAAATTTCTCACAGTCATTTTCACAAACAGGTAGTGCTCGTGCAGCTGTAACCGAAATAATCAAGAAAGCCGGTTAAATCAATCGGAAAGAAAAACAGATCAGCACCAAAAGCACTACACAGACACAATAGATTAACAAAACAGAAAATGGAAAGAGGTGGACAAGGGGGAACGAAAGGTACTAACTTAACTCCCCGCCAGGTTTATGAAGGGCGTAATGTGTGAGAGGTTGCAATAAATCGAAAGCGGATGATCAATTTTAATGAATCAAGTAAAGACGCCAACAAACCTCTGCGTGTAGTCGAAGATCGAATCGATGGCACTTGAGAGCGAGCTAGACGACGGTAAAACTAAGAGCGGAGAATCGACCCGAAATCCGAATATAGCATCCGTTTCGTTTCGAACCCTCCTCTAATGGGTTTTTTTTATTATTGGGCCGAAATTGAAGACCCAAAACCTACAAGCCCACAACCACAATCTTTTCAGCCCATATAAGTTGCCGAGTATTTCTATTTTTTTTAAAAAGAAATAACTACAGTAGATTATTCATAACTAGCATATAGCCCGTGCGCTACGCACGAGATTTTTAACATAGTAATGATGTATAAATTTTTTTAAAAAGAAATAACTACAGTAGATTATTCATAACTAGCCTATAGCCCGTGCGCTACGCACGGGATTTTTAACATAGTAATGATGTATAAAACATAGTACTCGACTGAACCTTACCTTCGACTAATATGATACAAGAAGGAGCGACACATAAATTATTTTAACATGGTTTCATAAAGTAAAATAAGTCAACCACAATGCACGCAAATAATAATCAACTGAGTCACAACATCTGCATGCATATGTCCTCAAAACAAGTTTCTACAAACTATATGTTGGGAAAAACCTCTTTATATACTACATTAGTAGGATACATAACCCACGTTCTTTATATACTACATTAGTAGAGTACATTTGAGATAAGATAAAACTCGACAAAACACCACGTCTTAAAGAGATGAAAGTTTGCTAAATTCCAACAAAAGAAAAGTTAACAGGATACATAACCCACATGAAAATATTTAGTTTATGCTAAAAGGATGTCAAATGTTACTAATCAAACTGTTGTGTCGCCTCCGTTAACAACTTTCTTGGTTGATGACGATTGACCTTCACCACTCGTAGTGCAAGTGTACTCATTTTCAGATTCATGGGATCGCTTTGATGGAGTGAGGACAATACTTGAAGAAGCATTGGAAGGAGCTTCGGATTGAGGAGACAAATGATCTGAATCATAATCCTATAACACCAGACACGCGTGAACGATATATGCATGCACTTAGTATTCTTTAAACCATAGAATAAAAGAAAAGGAACAACCACATGTAATAGGTAAAAAAACCACCTTCGCAAAAATCAGGTGATTTTCAAACTTCTCAATCAAGGACTCATCCTCACTGACTCTCTTGACATAATACGCACCACGTGGATGCTCAATATTGTATTGTCCAACATCAACAACGAACACATACTTACGAGAGAGAAGCTTGTTGAATTCGGGGGGAAATGTAAGCTTGGAATCTCCCTATAAAAAAACAATAAAAAAACAACACAATTGATATGATGCCAAGTAGACTAAAAACACAATAATTACATACAAATATGGGTTAGAGGGAGTGACCTTAACCATCTGAGCACGTAAAGTAGAAGCATCCGTTTTAAGTAGCTGGATGGCTGCTTGATTGAACAATGTCATCTTGGCAGTCCCCGTAGCATCCTCCACAATAATCTGAAGCAGATATCTAAATGATAAATGAATTAACATCAATCATGACAGCAAGGAACTAAAAATAGTAAAAGAGCATGGGTAATTGAGATGCTTTGCCAAATATTTAGGTCGTTGTTCCTATTAAAAAACATACAAAACCTATGCAAATATATGTAAACTGACATGAAATACATCATCATACATACCTTTGTTCAGGGAACTTGACATGTATAGAACAACTATTACACCAAAACATAGAGTCCTTATATATAGCCTTCTTGTTGCAAACTTTGCATCTATTATACGCCCAATCCACATCTTTGCATATTTGGGCGATGCGTCCAACAATAACTACAGTACACGGCTGTTAACCAAAAAAATGTAAGCAAAAATAATCACTTAGGGAACTTCAATTTCATACAGTAACTAATAGTATTTGAAAATGACGACGAAATAAACCTCGGCGATTTTATGTAAGAATTGGATGCATTGCTTAGAATCAATTGGAAAGGGGTCTTGCGCAGGTGTTTGAGACAATTCTGCAATGGTTGATCTCACGAGAACATTTGAATTTCCATCACACCACCTACATTGCACAACATGTGAAAATAGGTAAAGAAAATTCATATTCGACAAGAGTCATGTGTCAACTTGGCATATAAAATGATAACCTTTCTTTGAAGGTTGCAATCTCCGGTATTGTTGCATCAAAATAGAGCTTTGTTCCATTGGAAGCATTATTCAAGATAAATCCACCTGAAGTTATTAGTTCAGAGAGGACAGAATGATCATTTATAGTGATGAACGATAAAGGCAAGTGAATGACCAATAAAGTAAAGAGGGATCGGTGATACGAACCTCCAAACTTCTTCACCTTTGCAAATTTGATGATTACAAACACCTTTTCTTCTCCAACGCTCGTCAAGTGATTATTCAATTCATGTGCATACTTATTCCACAGAGTGCAATTCAGAGTTTCATTGCTGAAAATGAATTAAAATGAAAATGATAAATTATAAGCATTAACCATGTAGTTCTTAATACTTGTACATAGTGCAGTTCAAAGTTGGTAATGTAAGCGATACATAACAAATTTAAATGGAAACTAACACTTCATTTTCCAAGGCGAAATCAAGTTTCGCAGGTGAATACGAATCGTTCACGTCAGCTTGAAGGGGAGAGAACTTGATAATGTAACCAATCACATCTACATTAGAGAAAACACAAGCTGAAACTCATATCATCAAACCAGAAACAACAACATAACCAATAAAATATTTGATGTAGTGAATATACAGAATTACCAATAGCAGAATCATGGTCAAAGACGTTGCAGTTGATGTCTCTGAAATCAACAAAGGTAAAACTATGCAGAGGAATGTTCAGCCCTTCAATCCGAGAAACAACGGTCTTGAAAGTGAAGATCAATTTGTACTTGTGAGGAGCAAATCTGACGGAATCCTTGTTCTCAGAGAGAAGAAAATTATCGAACGAATATAATCCGCCCTCCTTGATAAAAGGTGAAAATTTGGCAACATTCTTTTTTGTTACCATCCCCTGAATGGTATCCCCCTGTGCAGAAGATCATATATTGTATAAATGTATAATAAATATATATAGGATGAAAACAAAAAACAAATCAACTTATAACCAGTTCATCCATGATAATAAGTTGAATTCCGTCGACGTCCTTAGAGTCTCGATAAGACGTTGTCCAAAGAACGGTAATCCTTCCCCTAATTGTCCAAATTTTGTTTGTGGATCCATCTAATGTGTTGATGGTATCTACGGGTGATGCCATTTGAAACCTGTAGCACGTAACCAAATAACGAAGTCAAATTAACAACACAAACATTGAAATGTTTTCACTCGAAACACATCATGTTTGCTGAAAAAACTAAGTAAACGTACCTGCGCACTCTAGGATAGATGTTCGGAAATCGATTGAGCATCAACTAAAAAATATAAGTTCAAGAAGTCACACAACTGAACAATGATTCCAAAAAAAAAGAGGTACAAGGATACCTTCAACAAATGTAGAAATGAGTAGGAAAAATAGAATACCTTATTTGTGGTTTTTGTTCCTCGGATTGGAAGCCCCGTTATGAGCTTAGTAGGCGAGTGGGGGGATGGGATAACTAAGTAACTAAGGTAATTCAGCTTTAAGAGAAGGGCAAAAATGTATTTTTATCCAAATATTTCAACATAATTTTAAACTGACAGAAGTTACCATGTTGCATAACTAATCTGAAGGTGGGGTGATTAAAATAGGTAGTGGGGTTAGTGGGATAAAATTTGGAATATTTCAACATAATTTTAAACTGACGGAAGTTACCATGTTGCATAACTAATTTGAAGATGGGGTGATTAAAATAGGTAGTGGTGTTAGTGGGATAAAATTTGGAATGTTAATTTAAAATAGTTATTTTTAAGGTGGAGGAATTAAAATAGGTAGTGGGGTAGTGTTAATTTAAATTTGTCGTTTACTATTCATGCACGCTTTTTTAGAACGATAAAAACTATATAAAATATTCATTTTTTTATAAATGTTTTTTAACAAGTTTGTACTTATTAATAATAACTACAAAGTTTTTTAAAAAATTATTAAAAAAGCTCGATATTTTATATAGTTTTTATCTCCTAAAAAAGCATGCATAAATAGTAAAGTGTCAAGTTTTTCCGAACGGAGGTAGTAGTTATTATATTTCTAATATAAAAAAGAAAGAAACGTGGCTAGATAGTTATTATATTTGAAAAAAAATACTTTTAAACATAAAGTAACGTGACTCATATTTTTAAAATGTGTTCCAACTTAAAATTATTTAGAAACATGGGTAGATGTTTTTATTTTTATTTCACACCCGTTGAATTTTCCACCACCCGTGATATGTGCTGTTAAAAATATTGGAATCAAGTAACACAAACCGATACAAAATTAAAAGGTAACACAAAATCAAGTAATATATATTATTGATCACCGGCAACAAATATTCACGTGTATTTACAAGCTAAACCTAGTTTGTACAACATTTCAATTGTTCAACAACTCAAGGAGCATCGTTGGTAGCCATCGACAACTTAAACCGACACATTGGGCAAGAGTTAGGAATAAAGGAATAAACCTTTCTCTCTACAGGGCCTTGTTCTTTCAACGATGGCTGCTTGAAGAATTCTAATCGAGTAGTGGCGTGGTCGACATACGGTGACGCTTGCATCTCCCTCGCTCTTCGCCGCTTGCAATTTGCGATGAGCTCCGTTACCTTGATCGATGACGGACGGCGGCGGCAAAGTTTCTCTTGATACCCCAGCCCCGAATCCGGCCTTGTTCTGCTTCCTTGTTTTGGTAGTTTCAGATCGTGGAGAGAGAGAGAGAGAGAGAGAGAGAGAGAGAGAGAGAGAGAGAGAGAGAGAGAGAGAGAGAGAGAGCTTCTTCTCTAGAGAAGGAGAGAGAAAGAAAACAGATCCTTCAGTTTTTTCATAAAGAAAGAGGGAGAGAAGGGCAAAAACGGAAATGATGAAAAAAATTGGAGAAGGCTCCACGTGGATAGTCTCCCTGCTCTCCAAAACACTCAGCTTTAAGATATAGGAGGATTGTACAAGAGGAAAATTTGTGGTATCAGCTTGATTAAAGTTTATTCGTATAACCATTCACAAGTTCGTGTAATAGTTATGAGGATACAATATCCGATCTAGATGTAGAGCGACTGAGTCGATTGAACTGGACTAAGATAAAAAAAAACGAAACCTCTCTCATGTCTTTTGAGAAATCAACATCATGATATGATATAGACAATATTGCTTGGCTGACACGTCGCGTCGACGAACCGAAAGGAAGGAGAGAGAGACTGAACCACCATCAATAGCAAGATAAGAATTCCACACCTAGGCGATTTCCGGCGACCCCCTTTCTCCCACGCCGATCTAGTGGAGAACCCTCTCGGTTCTTCAATCACCTTGCCGGATTCTATCCTCACGAGGAATATGTGCAAAGATCGGTGTGTGGTTCCCTTTTGCTGGCCATCCCTACCATTTCTCCGACCAAAACTGTCCATAACCGCCACCCATGGACTGAATAACCGTCCACCTTCCCTGAAAACCGCCGGATAACTGCCCAGAAACCTTTCGTTCTTCGTGAAGAGTGTTTGCAACCGCCTCAGATTCCCTCTCACAGCCCCTTGCTCTTGTCGGATCTAGGAGGGCTATGTTTGTCATTTGATTGGTGAAGAGTTGCACTCGTTTTACCCCGACCCCAGCCTTACTGGCTTGGTGGTTGTGGTCTCGGAAGTATGGCAACCCTTACACCCAACCCAGATTTAGTGCACACAACCAACTCGTCGGGTGAAGTTCCAAAGACCAATGGAAAACCCCCCCTGCAAGACTAAGCCCAAGTCGGGTGCATCCAAGGGAGGGAGTGGCTCCACAAACGTTGGGACTGGTCCTAAGGCCAGCAAACCATCGGATGATCCTATCACTGATGAGGTGCTCGGGCATGATCGCACTATATTGCCCGATGTCGACGAAGAGGATGAATTCTATCCGCTAGATCGTCATACTGGAAGAACATGTGCTCGGGGAGTTCGGGGCTCTCGCAGCAAGTCTTGCGCGCCAAGGGTTTACACCCGGAGCAAAAGCAAGCGCAGCGATGATCCTCCCAAGAACACTGGATCCGCTGGCAGCGGAATGGATGCGGGGGAGACCAAGGGTTCCAGCGATGCAGAAGAGACGAGAGGCTCCAACGACAGTGAGGAGAAGGCGAGTGCTGGCGCCACTGGCAGTGATGTTGCTCCTGGTTCCAGCGGTAGCGGCAAACCCGATGAATCTAGCACTGTGATCCCGGACACCACTCCGATTGTGCCCGACGCCACTGCTGCCACTAATGAAGGACCCATCCCTAAGGCTAATGGTCAACACCAGGCGCCTAATGGGGAGTTCATTGGTGGCTCGAACATGGCTTCCTCCTCAAAGCCGAAGGGACCCAATGTTGATGAGCCGATTGTCAATGCCTGGGCGAAGAAATCTCCCAAGATTTTCTTGAATTCGGGACTTGGAGGGAAACTGGAGTACACAAAGCCGGAGGAGAAACTGATTTTCAAAAAAGCCGAAGCTATTACCATGTAGGAGGTTTGGGGCTGGTCGCTTCTTGGGCAATTTGTCGGCATGTATCCAGGTAACTTTCTCATCAATGAACTCAAACGATCGTGGGGTGTGAAGTGTAGATTCCGCATTGAAGCGGGGTGGATGATCTTTACTTTCGAGAATGAGCATGATTGCAATGAAGTGTTGAAAGGGGGACCCTACCTCATCCATGGGAAACCCTTGATCTTGAAGCCGATCCCGGACAAGTTTGCCTTCAATCGGAAGGACATAGCAACTATTCCACTATGGGTGCGCTTTCTTGGCCTCCCTAGAAACTATTGGGCTCCGGAAACTCTTGGGAGATTGGCATCATATGTTGGCAAGCCTTTGTTCATGGATAAAGTTACCGAGGAGCGGAAGTGGGGCACATATGCAAGGGTTCTTGTCGAGGTAAACTTTGCACACAAAATTCTGCGTGAATATGTTATTCATTTTGAAGGGGATGATGATACTATTTTGTGCAAGTTTGTGCTGGAAAATGAGCCTATGTATTGTAATATGTGTTGCTCTTTCGGTCACACTAATGCTGATTGTAACTTCAATGCAAGGAGAGCTCATGTGGGGGTGAACAATAGGCGTGAACCCAAGGCTCCGAAGAGTGATTCTCAGAGGAGCAATGCGTCGACCGGGAAGGGTGACAACTTGGGTAAGAACATGCCTCCACCACCACCACCGAATGACTCTAGTGAGAAGGGCCCTAGGTCCCGAACCCAGGATGGCAACACCTCCAACAACGAGGCTCGTGATAGTGATGTTCATCAAGAGAATGTAAATGTTGAGCATGGGAAAGGGGAAACACAAGGTGAGGATAGCAATACCATCCCTCCAAATGATGGTGAAAACCGAGAGGAACATCCGAAAAAGGATGGGAGAGAAACACATGGTAAGGATGGGGATGGGAAACACGATGAGAGTGGTAACCAAACCAATGCTCAAAGTTCCGATGGAGAGGAGATTGATGAACATGCACTTGATGAGTCCTCGTCGGAGGAGGAGGCGAACCGGGTTGAGGAGGATGGCGAAGCCTCGGACCCTCATGCCGAGACTAGAAGAGGTGGTGGTGAGGATGATGTGGAGAATGGGTTTAAGAAAGTGGTGTCCAAATCTGCGAAGAAGAAGGGCAAAGCAAAGAAGGAGATCATTATTGGTCGTAGAGCCGATCAACAATGGCCTCCTAAGAAGAAAAAGGATGGTTGTCCATGATAGCTCTCGCATGGAATGTTAGGGGGCTCGGTCATCCCCCGAAACAAAGTGACGTGAGGAAAGTTATCCGGGATAGCAAGGCTTTGGTTTGTGGGCTGTTTGAGACTAAACTTAGGAGGAATGAGGATGATGTCTCCTTTGTGAAGTCGCTTGATGTTGGATGGGAATGTGCTA
The DNA here is from genome assembly GCA_037127255.1 of Persicaria tinctoria. Lineage (NCBI taxonomy): Eukaryota > Viridiplantae > Streptophyta > Magnoliopsida > Caryophyllales > Polygonaceae > Persicaria > Persicaria tinctoria. The sequence continues at coordinate 6,182,366 of JBANSL010000010.1, forward strand.
CTAATTTCCATCTCCATGATAGAGGGCGAATACTTGTTTGTTGGGATCCACTTTTGGTGGAGGTTGACATGTGTGGAGCCTCGGAGCAACATGTTGCTTGTGTGGCTAAATGCAGAACTACGGGCAAGAGGTATGGGCTATGTTTCATCTATGGTTTACATACGGTTGTGGAGAGAAGGCTGATTTGGGATCATGTTGCAAATCTGTTGGGAGCACACATATTGCCGTGGATCTTTGTAGGGGATTTTAACAATGTTATGGCCTCTAAGGAAAGATTACATGGTGCACCGGTCACTATGTATGAAAGCAAAGACATGATTGAAGCTTGTCAGAATCTAGGGCTCTCGGATGCCCCGACCATTTGCTCGGACATCTACACTTGGACAGACAAGAGGGTGTGGAGTAGACTTGATAGAGTTCTGATCAACGATGCATGGCTCCATGTTGACGTCATGTGTAGGGCTGTTTTCCTTGAAAAGTGGCTAATCTCCGATCACAAGCCGGTTGTGGTGTCCGTTGTTGATGAATCGACTAGGCGCAAGAGTAGCTTCAAGTTTTGTAACATGTGGGCTGAACATGAAAGCTTCGAGCGCCTTGTGCGGGAGAAGTGGTCTACTAGTGCTAGGGGTTCTTATCAGTTTCGTCTTTGCAAGATATTGAGTGGTTTGAAGGGGCCTTTGAAGGATCTTAATCGGCGGGAATTCAGCCATATTTCCGAGAGAGTTGCTAGGGCTAACTTGCACTATGCCGAGTGCCTAGATGGTTTGCGTGAATAGCCTGATTCTCTTGATGTTCGAGAGGCTACTGACAGGAGGAAACTGTCGTTGTTCCTATCAAAGTATAACTCAAACCTACAAACTAGTATAGTAAGCAAGTAAGAGGTCGATCCCACAGAGAATCAAGTATTCCTAAGCAATGTATATTTATCAATTAGTAGAAAAGAGGGGTTTTGGTGATTGAAGATGATAAAATAAATTATAAACAAGTTAATAGAGGTAACAATTGAGAAAGTAGTTCCATCTACAAATATCCACTTTAGTTTGACTAGTTGATCCTTGATTTTTCTTCAAGTTCTCTTTTCATCCTATTATTGTTCCTGTCCTGATCTTGTGTAAATTACCAGTCCTACGAGTCCTAGTAACCCTTACTAATTAGATAATCCTAACACGGTCAAGATTTAACCTAATAGTAGCATTAAGATTAAGGATTAACCAGGATACATGCAACACCAAGCTACGAGTCAGCATTTAACATATAATTGATTCTCTACACACCAGTTTAGTCCTACGAGTCCTAAAAAGGCATAATTGCTACCATGGATTAAGGTTCGCTACGAGGAATCTACAAAATCCTAGCAATAATCTCTACTGGTTGCGCGGACTAGAAGAAATCAACAATATTCGCAAAAGAATCAATACGAATCAATAGGAATAGAACAAGAATAGAAATCTCACAACTTTATCAAACCAAAGCTTCAATCCATAGACGAAACGAAAGAGTTTAGCACTCCATGGCCATGGAGGCTCTTCTCTAGGGTTCTCTCAATTGATAGTCTCCAAGTGTATAAACTAATGAATTCCATCCCTCAAATAAAACCCTAAAACTTTCTTAAAAGGCCTTAAAAGAGTCGGCCAAATAATAATTCTCAAAACTAATTAAAGAGATAGAAAGTCCTTTAACAGATTCGGCGTTTCTGCATAGGCCGCGGGGCAGCCAACCCAGGCCGCGGGGCGGCCAGGCGATTGCGAAATCCTTCGTCAGAGCTACGGGCCGCGGGGCGGTTTCCTTAGCCGCGGTGCGGCTTTTACTGTTCGCAACTTCGAATTTGGTCTCGATGTCAACACGAAAGTTGTAGATCTCGGAAAGAGCTTTCCAACTCATGGTTATAATAGTCAATCAGACCACCGAGGCCTCCAGAAAGTGCGAAACAAGTTCAGTATGTCTGGCGACAACTTCTGCTTACTTGTTCTTCCCTTAGGCTCTCTAACTTCGATTCCGCTCCCGGGCTCTTCACTTTTCCTCCTCCTCTTCACTCTTCCTTCATCCATGAGCCTCCTCATTCCTCGTCGGATCCACATATACCTGAAATAATCCATAAAAGCGTGTAGATTCCGACTCCACCAACAACACAAGTATAAATGCAAATCTAGCTTAACCTTATACGTTATGCACATCTAAAACATGCTAAATGCATCCTAATATGCCTACCTAAATGTGTGCTATCAGCTACGGAGAGGGCTAAGCTTGATGCCCAACGCCTGAACCGTGCTGAAATAGCCTTCTTCTCGCAAATGGCTAAGTCCAAATACGTCTTGAACAGTGATCGGAGGAGCAAGTACTTCCACTCTTTGATGAGGTCGAATAGCAAGAAGCAACACATCTCTTCAGTTGAAAGGGCTGGTGGAACACATACATCTTTGATCAATGAGGTCAGCCATGAGTTTGTTACTTATTTTCAATCTTTATTTGGCTCGGATGTGGAGGTTTCGGAGGATTTACACCGGAGGTTTGCTCATGGAGCCACGGTGCCTTCGGAAGATGGTGAGATGCTTGTGAGCCCCATCTCTAATGTGGAGATTAAGAGCGCTCTTTGGTCCATGGGGGATGAGAAGGCCCCGAGCCCTGATGGATACACGGCTAAGTTCTTTAAGGAGGCTTGGGAAACGGTTGGTGGTGAGGTGTGTGCGGCGGTCAAGGAATTTTTCCGAAATGGGAAGATGCTTAGACAACTCAACCACACCATTATTGCTCTCATTCCCAAGGTTGGTTGTCCTAGCCGAGTGGAACATTACCGACCAATTTCTTGTTGCAATGTGGTGTATAAAATCATCACTAAGATTATGACGGAGCGGCTCGGCAAGTGTCTTGGAGGTGTGATTGATCAAGCGCAGAACGCCTTTGTTTCGGGGCGTCTTATGGCCGACAATGTGCTCATTGTACAAGAACTTCTCCGGAGATATGAGGTGAAGAGAGATACTCGGCGTTGCTTCCTCAATGTCGACTTAGCCAAGGCATATGACACCATTTCATGGCGCTTTCTCAGATTTGCTTTGCTTGAGATTGGGATTCCTCCTAGATTTGTCGAGTGGGTCATGGAGTGTGTGACCACTGCATCCTACTCCGTCAAGATCAACAAGGACATCCATGGGTTCTTCCAAGGAAAGAGGGGTTTGAGACAAGGTGATCCGCTCTCTCCCTTGCTTTTTGTTATATGTATGGAGTTCTTGTCTAGATTGATAAAGAAGGAGACGTCTCGGCCTGGGTTTGGTTTCCATCAGAAGTGTGAGAAAATCCGACTCACTCATCTTATCTTTGCGGATGATGTGGTTCTATTTTGTCGGGGAGATTTGGCGTCGGTAAGGATTCTCAAGGGCTGTTTCGCCTGTTTGTCTTCATTTGAAGAGATATCCGGCCTCAAGGTGAACATGCAGAAATCTTCAATCTTTCTTGCTTCGGTTCCGGCCTCAGAAAGGGTTGTTTTGATCGATGAGATGGGATTTAGTGAGGGGAGCTTTCCTTTCCGCTACTTGGGCATTCCCATATCCCCACATGGACTCCGAGTTATGCACTACCAACCGTTGTTGGATCAAATTGGGAGACGTCTTTGTGCTTGGTCGAAGAAAACCATCTCTTTTGCGGGGAGACGTGAGCTTATAGGGGCTGTCCTACAAGGTTGTGAGGCTTTTTGGTTGTCCATTCTCCCTGTGTCGGCTGTTGTCATTGGGAAAATTGAGAGTTTATGCCAAAACTTCCTATGGAGCACACCTAAAGTGAGATGGAAATCTGTGTGCATGCCGAGAGAGGAGGGAGGCTTAGGCCTTCGTGATTTGAGCACATGGAACCGGAGCTTCATGGCTAAGCATTTCTGGCACATACTCTTGAAGAGGGATTGCATGTGGGTGCGATGGATACACCACCGCTACCTTGAGGTTGTTGAACCCATGGACTGGGCACCACATAGCCGAGACTCACCTCTTGTCAAGGCCATTCTTAGTGCTCGGGACGCTGTTATTGATCTGGATGGGCGTGATCAACCAACCGAGGAAGTGCTAGACTCATGGTGCCGAGAGGGCAAGTTCTGTGTTGCCTTGGCCTACGAAGCTTTGAGGGAGAAAGCGCTGAGAGTTAGGTGGGCTAGGGATGTCTGGACAAGGAACAACACACCCAAGCATAGCTTTGTATTGTGGCTAGCAGCCCGGGGGAGATTGTCGACTCTTGATAGGCTGTTTTACCTCGACATAGACCATGGTTGTCGAGCTTGTGATGTGGAGCTGGAAACCCTCGAGCATTGCCTGTTTGCTTGTCCATATGCGAGGGAGATTTGGGGTGTTGTACAGCGGCGCTTTCGGATTCCTAGGGAGGTGAACTCGCTGCAGCGAGGGCTCCGTTGGCTACGAAGATACGTGAACGGTTCTGGATGTCTAGCACAAGCCCGGCGTTTTGCATTCTTTGCCTCGGTGTACTACTTGTGGCATGCCCGCAATGCGAGAGTTTTTTATGGTAATGTGATCCCGAGGACGTTGTAGCGCGTCTTATTCTCACACATGTTTTCAGATTGCTTCATGATTCCTTTCCTCTAAGTATTGTGGAGATGATTTAGGAGAGTTTTGTTGGCTGGACTGATTGTTTCTTTTCTGCTGCTGGAGTTGCCTATGTGCTTCTCCGGAGCAACTTGGTACTATATTAGCCGCTGGGAGGCTTACATGCCGACTGGAGCGCAAGTACGAACGACGTCCCAATGACATTAGTTTGTTTGTACGCACCCTTTTGGGCATATTTATCTATACATTTACCCTCCACCCCCGCTAATGGGGGTTGGTTTCGCGACAATATTGCTTGGCTTGCGATTAATCTTATCCACATGATAATTCAGAACTTCACCTTCTCATGTTTTTAGTTGGTCGTCTTTAGGTATTGACACCAATCAAAATCTTTCCTTTAACAATAATAAAAAAAAAAAAAAGTGAACTAGAAACTTGTACATTGTATATTGTTAGGACCGAGTATCCAATTTCATCATATGTACCATCAAACCAGTAGAGTAAATTGTTTAGTATCCAATTGCTTTAGGTTTATATGTTTTGTACGAACCTTTCGACAATGTTCTAAAATTTTATTATAATGATGTTAGGGGTCTGGCTATCGAAGCCTTTGCCCACTCTTCATGATTCTAGGATTAATTTATCTTATATATATGCATTGAGAAAAACATTAAATGATGAATAATAACAATGATATGAAACAAAAACCAGGACACAAAGTGCCAAAATCTTATTAAAAACTGAAAGCACATATATCACCATAAGGCACAACTACAAGCAGTGGATATGGTAGAGATTCAGTATGTGGAAATACATACATACTGTATATAACCAGATTGCAAAACCTAACATGATAGTTAGATTGAACTCTATATATGTGGTAAGTGGTAACCTCTTATTTCAGATAGCGCGAATCAAAACATAGAACGAACACGCATAAAACTCTCCAAGTTAAGTCCTCATGGGAAACAGCAACAAGTGTCAATAGTAATGCATTTGCCTCCTGAGCGAGCCCCCTTCTTACGACACCCTGAATCGCACTGAGGGATGGCGCATCTATCCATCTCTATCATACCCATAGCACACATTTGTCCTTCTACTGTCTCTGTCAAACCTGTTTTTCATATCAAAACAAAGGCATTAGATTAGATCATATATGTATGTATACTAACCGCTCATCCGAACATCAAGAGAGGTTGTGCATACCGCAGGAGAAGGTGAGCAGAAGGACAAGAAAGAGAGTGGCTGCAATGGGAGTCTTCATAGCAGATGGATTCAACAGATGATACAAATTAATGGATGGAGTGGGAGAATATGCAGTGTGATGGGTCAATTTATATAGTACTTGAAACCTATTCATGTTATGAGATGGTGGAATAAACTTTAATTATATAATATACATGAAGGGTATTATATCACATATGCTTTTTGCATAACAACTTAGCTAAGGTACATTATAAAATCCTGAACCAATATAATGTGGGGTCCACGTATTTGAAAGAGTCATCATAAAACTAATTGACAGTAGAAGGAGTAATTAAAGATAAAAGCCACGATATACAAATTCATCAGATACAGAAATGGAATCAATTTGGAATGATATACATACACAGAGTGGTAATATATGATAAAGGATGATCGAGTGAGCTTTTGAAAAGGGTGCGAGTTAGGCAGTTGTCCACCGTAGAATGCAGGCCATATTGGATACAGAGAAAACCCAAGTCTGTATGATAGTTGGTGATTGAGAACCAATAATGGTAATTAATGACAGAAGAAATTGTGATTACCTTAGTATTAAATTAAGATTAGAGTGACCAGAACTAGACACAGTTGCATTGGTTCCACGTAATTAAACTCTTTTTAATCAAGGGATTATCCCACTTTGTATAATTGCAGATGCAAATGAACCATGTGATTATCTGAATTGTTTAGTACTGATCAGGTTTCCTTGTAATTACCAACACTTTCTATGTTGGGTGACATATATTCAGACACCTGTTTAGCTGATGCTGTATTAACTTAAAACATGACATAATAGGGAAAAAAAGGCTATTAATATTGCTATATGCATCAAGATCAGGTGTTACAGATGGAACGGATCCTAGATCCGTTTGCCCAACATGGATCCGTTTGATTTTGAAAAATTACATTAATGGATCATGGATCCGTTTTTTTAATAACTATTGATCTAAGATCTGTTCTAATTTATTTTTTTTCCGAATCGGCCGAACAGATCCTATATCCCTTTGTTATTTTTTTTTCACTTTGAGCACAACGTTTATGGACACTTACGTGTCAAATTAAGGATATATGAAACGAATCTATGATCCGCTAGACCAAGTGTATTTAGAACATGTCGACATGCTCAACTTATTGGGAGTAGTTCTGCTTAGGTCGTTTTGTTGTAAAGTCTGTTTCTACTTGTTTAATTGCGCATGTTTTATGTTTTTACTGTATGTTTAGGCGGTTTCTGCATGTCGACTCGTCGGTCTCTCTAGAATAAGGCTTGCCCGATTTCGAATCTTTACTTAATCCAAAAAATAAAAAAGAACATGTCGTGGGTGCATGTAGCCTTCCCGAAAAAAAGTTACTATCTAGCAATGTTCTAAAAGGCGCTAGGCGGCCGCTAGGCAGTGAGGCGGGTGCCTAGGCGGACTTAGAACAAACTTGATTATTTCCTTATATTTTAACGCATACCACATGTCAATAACTCATATAATGTAATAATAATTCATAATATCACTCATACACCCAATTTTGCGGTGCTTAACTAACACTAAAGTAAATAGACGCAAAAAGTACACATTCGACTAGTGACTATAAACCTCATAAAATCCAAAACAATAGGTTCGACTCAATGGCAAATACATCCTGATCGACTTGGGGGATAAAAAAACCTAAGTCGACTAATCACATGCCTAGAAGCTAAAATTGAATAATCGTTGGGCTAGGCGGCGCCTAGGTGGGACTAGGCGGTTCATAGGCGGATTTCCGCCTAGAAGGCTGCCTAGGCTTAAAAATTCCTAGGTGCCCTCCCGTCTAGCGCACAGGCGGTGCCTAGGCACGATATTTAGAACACTGCTATCTAGTTGGATTGGCAAATATGGGCTAGCTATCACTGTAATTAAAGATTTAATCATGATTAACTATATATTATTCATTTGAATATAAATAATATCATACGCATATACTCATATTTACATCATGTTCGTATTCATATTTTCATATTCATATAACATAATGTTCATAGGAATATAACACAATATTCATTCGTTTCACTGTTACACTGTATATCATTCGTTTCATTAGAACTCTTTCCTACCGAAATTATTTCTTCCTTGTTAAGGAGGTAATGTAATGGCACCAATAATGCAAACCACAATTTGATAATTGGGGTGTTGAGCATCTGTAATAAACAAAACACCAGCTTTAGAATAGTTTAATTAATTAAATTAAAGCTGGAGGGGATTATGGGCAAAACCATATGTTTAATTTAGTGTGGTAACATAAGAGTAATTAATTGGCAGTCATCATTATTAGTTAGTGTGAATGATCTGAATCATATATGCATATATATATATATATATATATATATATATATATATATATATATATATATATATATATATATATATATATATATATATATATATATATATATATATATATATATATATATATATATATATATATATATATATATTTTGATAACTTTTTGGGTAGGTTATAGTGAGAAATGACTAAGTTCAGCCTCATCCACTAAAGATGGTGATCACTATTCTGAAACATGGTTTCTGAAAAAAAGACCATTTGCTTTTGATAAGTCTCACACTCTGGTTGCCACATACAACTTTATATATACAATGTAGGGAGAGCGGTGAAGGAATCTTAATGAGTCATCCACCATTCCTCAATCAACTAAAGATATTGGTCTTATTGGCATTGTGTCTACGTACAGTCCGCCCTCGATCGATATCACTCATTAGGCAATTGATAGCACTAACTTACAAGTTTTTAGCCACATATATGATATGATATGATATATGATCTAACAACAGTACTAATGATCAACATCAAGCTTCCATATGTTCGAGTTGAAAAGATGTTTATTAAAGATAAAACGAGATCCATTAATTAATTTTCCATCATCTCTAAGGATTAATTCATCGAAACCGAAGCAAGGATCCCAGGCCATCATAGAGTCTTCTACTATTTCTGATAAGCCATCAACTAGACAAAGAATATATCTCAACGAGTCTAAAAAAGTGTTTCAGTTTTTTTCTCATCAGATTCGAGTAGAAATTAAATTAAATATCTTGAACAAACTGATTATTCATAGGTATCACCGTAATTATTCATTTGACACAATATAATTATTCATATATATATATGTGTGAACATATATAACATATATTGATTATTCATACTTGTTCGTATCATCGTATGAGTTATATACGGATAATCATAATCATGTTGTATAAGATTTGTTTTCAAGTGATATTGTAAAAAGCTAGTTCACAAATGATCTATTATTTTGACTGCAAAATCTATGTAGAGGTATATTTTCCATATACGAAATGTACATTAATTACGGATAGGGTGTCTAAATGTTGAATCCACTTGCTCACATTTGCTATCAATGGGGTATATACTCATCTTTTGGATAAGCTAGGCATATCAATATCATACAGTATTGTGTAGGGTGGGTCCCCACTACATACGGTGAACATACTCCCTTTATTTTTAGTTATTATTTACTTTTTTTAGCAAAATTATTATTATTTTTTTGGTAGAAAGGTGAGAGCAAGCTCTCAATGCATAGAAACAATAAGTGGCCTACACAGGAATAATACGGGGGGTGGCCTTCCCCCTAATGTCTTCGTCCATAAGAGAAACGATATCTAAAGGAGGCCTAGACAACAAATGAAATCCCATCGGAAAAGACAACGAAAGAGATGCAAGGGAGTGCGCGACATAGTTCGCTTCCCTATAGACATGCCTCAACTGGATTTCTCAGTCTCGGGATAGAAAGCTCTGGCATTGACGAACCAGGCTAGATAGCGGATGACAATCTCCAACTCCTTTTCTGATGAGCGTAATGGCCTGGCGAGTAAGGAGTCTGCCTCAACACTGACCCTCCTGTAGCCATTGTCCCACGCTAATCGGAGGCCATCACGCAAACCCCATAACTCCTCTACCGGCACCGTGCAGTTGCCCAGCCGATGGATATAACCAGCAACCCACCGGCCCTCCCTATCCCTGACCACGCCACCAGCGCCAGCGCTACCCTCCGTCGAAACAGCCCTATCCGAGTTAACCTTCACCCACCCCTCGGATGGCTTCTCCCAACTGATTTCAACTCGGCGAGTCTCTTTGCGCACTTCCTTGCCATTAACAGATTTCCAGGCTGACGAGTATTCAAGCGTCTTAACTCTGATGAATTGGCCCTGGTCGACATTGCATTGCCTTCCATTAAAGACTCGATCGTTCCGCCATCGCCAAATCCACCAGAGGCTCATAGCAAACATGCTTAGCCAATCAACCTCCGCCAAGACCCGATGGCCAGCCGAGAGGTTCCCTCGGATCCAAGCAGCAAAGGGAACATCGAAGAAGGCCGGGTCTCTGATCGAGGCGCCGAAGCCCTGCCATAGTCCAGCAATCGCTGAACAGTCCCTAAACAGATGCAAGAGGGACTCGGCATGGCCCGGACATGTACTACAACAAGGATCCACAGCAAAGTGGCGGCGACATCGCTCCTCGTTGGTCAGGATCGCTCCCCGGATAACTAACCACACAAAGCAACGGACCCGCTCAGGCACATTCAGCACCCAAATCCGCTTGAAGACTTGGGCATCAGGGAAACACACCTCTCGAGTGCCCCGAATCATATCATAGGCAGATTTGATCGAGTAATTTCCATCAGGCGATCTGCTCCAACTCAGCCTGTCCCTTTCGGCGCCGGAATCGTCCACACCTACTGCCGCTAACCTCATTAACACCGAGGCCGGGAGTAATTGTCCAAGCGCACCCCAATCCCAACCATTGTGGTCGAGCCAATACGAGCGAACCGATCTTCCAAGCCCGCTCTCCCCAATCATCACCCTAGCAAGGTTACTCAAGGGTTGCTCCCCCACCCAAATATCCACCCAAAATCGGACTAGAGTACCATTCCCGATGATCCACCTTACTCCCGAAGCAACAACCTCGGTCGAGCTCCGGAGCATACTCGGCCACACATGAGAAGTCCCCACCACTCCACTCGACAACGAATGAGTATATTTTGCCCGGAGTATGTCACTCCAAGCCACACCGTCCTCGCTAACTAGAAACCTCCACATTAGCTTTCCAACAGTAGCCAAGTTAAGATCCTTCATGGCTCGAATTCCCAGCCCACCGAGCTCTCTCGGACTGCACACCGACTCCCAGTTAACCAAATGCAGGCGACGTCCGTCTTCAGAGCCTCCCCATATGAACCTCCTGCAATTTTTTTTCAATTTTGTCACACGTATCAGCCGATAACAAATCAGAAGCCATAGTATAGACAGGTATAGAGGAAAGAACGGCTTTAGTAAGGGTAATTCCTCCTGCAAGACTAAGGTACTTCCCTTTCCAACTAGCGAGTCTTGAGTTTATCTTATCAATCAAAGGAGCAAAGGTGCCTCTGTTCACTCGCTTATGTAGCACCGACATCCCAAGGTAGCTTCCCAGGTCATCCGTGACCTCAAACCCATACTCCGTTCTCAGTTCATTCACCACTTCTCTGCTCACATTTGGCGAAACAAACAACTTGGATTTCGCAACGCTCACTCTTTGCCCCGACGCCCTACATAATTTATCCAAAATGTCTTGGATAACTCTTAGCTGGTCGATAGAGGCCTCAGCTACAAGCACTATGTCATCTACAAATAAGACATGAGATATGTTAGGTCCTGATCTAGTCAACTTCGCCGGAATCCAAACCCCATCATCAACAACCCTAAAGATCGCTTGACTAAGCCGTTCAATGCAGAGAATAAACAAGTAGGGGGAAATCGGATCTCCCTGTCGCATGCCCCTAGTTGGCTTGAATTCATCGGTCATTTCCCCATTAACAAGCACTCTCGTCGAGATCGTGGTCATACAGGCTTCAATCCATCGCAGCCAGACATCCGGAAAGCCCGCCTCCCGCAAGGTCTCTAGAACAAAGTCCCACCGAAGTCGATCATACGCTTTCTCTAAATCGATCTTGAGTATCATCCAGCCTGCCCTACCCCTTTTCTTCCTCATCGAGTGAACAAGTTCCTACATCACAACAACATTATCTATTATAAGCCTTCCAGGCAAAAAACTTCCTTGCAAGGGACTAATAAGAGAAGAGAGTAGGGGTCTCATCCTGTCGACAAGCACTTTAGTAATAGTCTTATACAAGACATTACAAAGGCTAATGGGTCGGAACTGGGAAATACTCTCCGGTTTAGCCACCTTCGCAATTAGCACTATCAGAGTAGCATTAAGCCCTTTCGGCATCACAGCAGAGGCGAAAAAATCCTTCACCAAAGATTGAACAGACGGCCCCACGACGTCCCAACATTTCTGAAAGAAGGTGGCCTGAAACCCGTCCACTCCGGACGCTTTAAACGCCCCCATCTCATGGACGGCTTGTCGGATCTCCTCATCCAAGATCGGTGTAGTAATAGTTTCCCAGTCAGCCGGGTGTAGAAGCGGAAAGTTCCCCGGACCAAGGTCGCTAGGCGTCAGCTCTCCCTCCGGGACGGTATACAAACTCCTGAAAAACTCAGTAACCAGCCCCTCAATCTTATCCCTCGCAGTGATCTCCACCCCGTCATCCCCTTTGAGAACATCAATACGATTTCTCTGCCTCCGGATAACTGTGGAAAAAGGTAGTGTTTCTGTCTCCCGCACATAACCATTGTTCCTTGGATTTTTGGAACCACAAGAGCTCCTCTTGCTCAAGAGTCTTGGACAGCTCCGCTTGAACCTCTTCCTCCCTCTTGAGGAGCTCAACCGTAGCCCGTCTCGCAAGCTCCTCCTGAATCCCACTCAGCTGCTTCTCTAACTTATCCTTCCTATCGAATATATCGCCGAATGTCTCCCTATTCCATCTCACCAGGTGTTCCCGAAGACTCCGTAAAGCTATGTGTGTCGGGCTCTGGTTATCCCATTGCTCCTGAATGAATGGCCGAAATTGGGGATGAGTCATCCAAGCAGCCTGAAACCAGAAAGGTCGACGACTCTTCTTCCTTTGTCTATTCGGACAAAGCTCAAGGAGAAGCGGACAATGGTTCGAACTAAACTTAGGCAAATGTCTCACTGTAGCCTCCGGCCAACCAAGACGCCCCAAAGTATTGGTGAGAACTCGATCAATTCTGCTAGCTCTATAGGTAGCCGGCGTCCGCCCTCTGTCCCAAGTGAAGCTCGGCCCAGAAAACTCCATATCAATCAGCTCAGCCTTGTCAACCCAGTCCTGAAACCTGTCCGAATCCGGGGAAAGACCACCGTCACTGTTGCTCCGTTCCCAAGAATGGAGGATTCAATTAAAATCTCCCCCAACAAAGACCGACCCTTGAATACCAGCGACCGCAGCCTCAATATCAGCCCAGAAACGCCTCCGATCCACCTCATTAGGATCCGCATAGACCACCACTAAGCTCCATCGACACTGACCTGCCGCCACCTTAGCAACAATAAACCGATCGTTCCTCAGAATGATCGAAATCTCCACTCTGTCTCTTTTCCAAAGGAGCCACACCCCTCCCCGGAACCCAATCGCATCAACAATCTCCCTATCAGAATAACCTAACCTGTCACAAACCTCCATAGCCCGATCACCCGAAATCTTAGGCTCGAAAACCGCACAGACATCCACTCTATGGCGATGACTCATATACTTGATCACCCTACGGAACCCGCCGCTACCGGCCCCGCAGCAATTCCACATGATGCAATTCATTGGGAAGGTGGGTTGACGGTCGTCGAGTCAGGTTCGACACCTATCACCCTAGTTGCGGCTTCAATCATCAAGTCCTCGTTGACTGTCGTTTGCTGGTTACTCGAACCCCATCCAAACACTCCAAGTCCTGTCATCCCTATTTCGGCGGACGCAACGACAACCTGACTACTACCAATCTGTAAAGTGGGATCAGTTTTCCCGGAGACTACAAGCTTCCCTGTCGAAATACCACTCGCAGTGCCGTTCACACTGCTTTGTTGATCAATGGGTTTCTCCCTCCAAACCTGGGCTTGTTCCTCTTGCCTTCTCCTTTTCACTGGGCCTTGGGTACCCAACCCGGCCGGCCCACTACCCTTAGCACCGACCCCGCTGTTATTAACTTTCTTGGTAAGTTTCCTAGCTCCTTTCCTTCCCTTATCCAAAGTTTCCGAGTTAAACGTAACCGACAAATCCCCCATGATTCTATCCTCATTAACTGGATTAATAATTACCTTTTCTGGACCCACCTTCGCTAAGTTCTCGACCCCCTTAATGTTACTGCCATTAATCTCGGCCTCAACCTCCAACGGCGCAAAACTGTTCCCCTCCCCGACGTTGATCGTGCAGACTCTTCCATTCCCATTCCTCTCACCGGTTCGTCCGACAGTCTCGTTGCTCCTCTCCTTAGTATTCCGACGACGCCTCGGAGCGTCCATCCATGGCCCGTAGCATCCGCTATTCTCTTCCTCAACACCCTCCATCTGACTGCTCCCTGCCTCCTCCTTCCCTGCCTGGGGGTTAGCATCGTCCCCACCCTGGTTTGATGTGTTCTGAGCCTTCCCACTTGCTCCTCCTCCCTGATTTCCACTTGGGCATTGCATAGCAAGGTGACCATACCGACCGCACTTGAAACAAATCTTGTGGAGCCCTTCATACTCAAGGAAGTAACGTCGATCATTAATCGTAATCGTACCTTTCAGCGGCTTCAGCAGGTCAACTTCAACACAAATCCGAGCATACCTTCCCCTACTCGAGAATAGGGTTCGATTGTCGACTTTGATCGGCATACCAATCCCAGACGCTATCTTCCACATCAAATCTTCCTCGTAGAACATGATAGACAGCTTCGAAATCCGCACCCATGCCGGTGAAGTAGTGATCACGTCCTTCTCCGGATCGAAATCCGTGCACCAGGCCTTCGTAATCAAGTAATGACCAAAGATCATCCATGAGCCACCAGTAAGCGCATTGCAATAGTCGTAGTCGTTGTCGAATCTCACCACATAGTAGCCATTCGGGAGATCCGCCATGAACATATGCCCTTTCGGCCTCCATAGCTCTTTCAGTTTGCGTTCCATCGCATCATATGGCACAAATCCTCCCAGCATCTTCACAATCACAGATTTCTTCCACGCCAAAGCCAACGCATCCATCACCTCTTGCCCTATTTATATAACTGGATCCCCTTCAACCCCATAGGGGAATGAGACAAAGACCTTACCTTCCAACAATCCGGGTGTCAGCACTGGCCGCTGGCCATTCCCTTCCCCCATAACCGTGTCACGCCACGATTTGGATCCATCCGGTGGATCTCCCGGCGGCCGGGAGCCCTCGCTGCTAGTAGTTGTCGGCGCCGAGGCCTTCGTAGGGTTAACGCCGGAGTCGCTCATAACGCTCTCTTTTTCTTCCACTCTTCTACAAATTTAGCAAAATTATTATTTACTATTCACTTACATGTTTAAAAAATATCAAAATTATATATAAACGGGTGGTCTATTATGCGCCCTAAAAGCATAAGATAAGGATAAATTATAAGGAAATAAAACCCTAAATGAAAATGAGTGCACCATATAATCTATTTTAAAAATGGCTAAATTGATTGGGTGTATCTCGATAAAATATTTTTCAATTTAGCTTCTTATCCTATACTCTAGAGCGATGGGATAAAAAAATCTGAATTACTATAAAAGTATCAACTTTTTTAATTTATCTTTATACTTATTTAATAAAACTATACAATATAAAAAAATCAATAAAAATAATATTTTATCATTCTTAAAAAACATATGTAAATAACAAGCAATAAACAAAAGTAAACATATTAAATATTAGTAATATCAAGAATAATTTAACATAAATAAAAAATAAACAATATTTAATTCATGAATAATCTGAAATAGAAGTCGTTTTTTTTTAGATTGGGTAAGGATTCAAGTAAGACGAATTACCTGAGACTGAGAACATCCTAATGGATATAAATGTTAATATGAAGAATAATTTCTAATAAATAAAACATAAAAAATATTTATAATTCATGGGTAATATGTGGTGGAACTGTGGAAGTGGCACATGACTAAAACCACTAAATTTGACAAAAGGCCAATTTCATTTCCTACCATATTCCAATATTTCAATCCAATATATACAGGTTAAAACTTAAAAGTGAAGGCTGCCAAAAGAGATTTATATTTCTATTTTTATTTTATAAAATTCACCTATATATAGTCCCAGCTAAACAAGTTATGCACCAAAGTTTGACATATTGTGCGTGTACCCCTAAGCTTTTGATTTATTCCGCCCCGTGCCCTTCCGTTAGCTTAAGCCCAAAAAATATCCACTCTCTGTTAAATAAAAAAGAAAGAAAAGAACTAGCAGAGAGAGGCGACTACGAGAGAGTGTGGTGAAGGAGGAGATCAGTTGCTTGAAGATCTTGAACACGGTGGGGTTCAGGGGCGGATCCTCTTTAGGGCTGGGAGTGGCAGTCTCCCCCCCCCCCCCCCCCCCAATCAAAAATAAAATTTAACATACATATTCCTTTCGTCGATAGCTTCGATTTGATATATTATAAGCCCAAATCCGATATCCGAGCAAAAAATTATAAGCGTTTCAATTTTCAGCACCGAACATATGTAAATTAACTATTTTCTACATCATTTACCAAACTAATATGCTTTTATCGTAATTATCATTTGTTAAACTTTATATCTTAATAATATAATTATATCCGAGAACTTCAAATTAGGAGGTTATATTGAAATATTTGAAAACCATAAAATAAAGCATGCACGATTTATGTTTTTATTCTAGTTATATATCCATAATATTGATGATTTTTCGGAAAAGAAAAAATTAGGGTTTAATTTTATCGACATTTTTTTGTATTGTAATTTTCCGCCCCTTCAATCATCAATTTCAGGATCCGCCACTGGTGGGGTTGTGGAGGGATGCACACGAGAAGGGAGTAGGTCAATGCCAGTGACTGCCGGTAAGTTCTCCTTTCTCAATTTCAGCTTTAGGTATTTAGTATTTATGGGAGGATTTAGGGCTTTCGGGATGGGGATGCAAACAAGAAGAGACTCAGGAAGAAGCTAGGAAAAGAACTCGATGAAAGTGAGTGTGGCTAATGCTAAGCGGCCGGTGAAGTCAACGATGGTGTTGGAATTGATAATTTGGAGGATTTAGGTTAATTGAATTTCGATATTTTAATTTCAAGTTTTAATCTGGAGGCTGTATAATGAAAAAGTGGTGAACTTTGAGGTTGGAACTGAAGAATAAACTAATTGATTTGGTGAAGTTTAAATGGTTTAATTTCTAAATTTGTTTGGATCATTGTTTTTTTGTTTCTATTGCTTTGTTGGGTTTTTTTCTTTGTTGGAGGCTTGGAGCTATTGATTTGTTTAATTTGTTTGGATGCATTGATTGATTTCGGGATATACTGGGTTGTTGTTGTTGTTGTTGTTGTTGTTTTGATGCATTGATTGATTGTTCTTGATTTGGTTGTAGAGTTACTGATTTGTTTAAGATGGTTTGTGAACCATAAATTTCATTATTTAAAAATGAAAACCGAACACTGACCTACTTACACAAGCCAACAGTCACCCAACCTGGAAGATTGAACCTAATCACAAGTGTCATGGAAAACTTGTTGGGAATTCTTAGCTTCTTCATTTTGGGAGACAGAATGCATGATAGATTCTTTTGGAATTATGAACTATGAATTTAGAGAAAAATATCTATGTATTAGCTTATTCCTTCTAAATTTATTTAGAGCACTTGTTTTGGTTGCTATCTCTTTTGCTTAGCACTCTTTTTATTGAAAACTCTATGGTGAATGTTACAGAAACTTGTATATGCTAAAATGATACACATTGGTAAGAAACATTGGAAACCATGTTTTGGTTTGTTCCTAGTTGAAGGTTTCAAAGAAAGTGTTAAAGTTTGTTCATTGGTAATAAAAATAGGCTTGTCTTTGATTATCAAACGTTTTTAGCCTATTAGCTCAAATGGGAGAACAATGTGCTTATGCACAAAGACGTGAGTTCGAATCCCACATAGGCTTATTGAATTGAATGCAATCATGAACCATTTAAGTAATTTAAGTCCATGTCTAAATTGGATTTAGTTAGTTAAATGCATTATTACCTTCCATATATATCATGTATAAAGAAAGCGAACAAGGTTCGAGATATCACATCTACGGTTTGTTGTGTGGGATTCGAACTCACATCGATGTGTATAACACATTGCTCTATCATTTGAGCTAATATGCTAAATATAACCCGCATCAAACAAGCTCATCAAGTATGGAAGTGTGGGATTCGAACTCACATCTACAGTTTCTTAGCTCAGTATTCATACTGAGTTTCTTTTAAATGTCAATATAAGAGCCAACAATATTCAGAAGTAGTAGCATTGTATTCCATCAAAAAAGTGTAACTTAAAAGACATATTTAGAACATAGGCATGCTAGATAAAGAAAAAAAAATGAGAATCCAAATTCACATCCTGGATGAAAAACCCAAATACAAAACCCCACAATTCAAACCCCCATAATTAGAACATAGTAATGCTAGATAAAGGAGAATTATAATATGATTTGTTCAGCTCAGAGCTTCGGAAGCTCTCAACAGTGTACTATTTACTTGGCTTATGTTCTTACCAATTCGATGTTGTCTTGGTTGAAATTTTCAGGATTCGGCAATGGTTGTTGCAGCGCCTCCGCCAGGGCTTACCCTTCGGGAAATCCACCTATGGATATGGATAGAAGAATGACAGTTTACAATTAAATTGTAGAAACACAAAGCTCAACAAACTATAAAGGATGCTTTAAATTTATTCATGGATGCCTAAAAAATTATGCCATTGCAGTGCTTGCCCACTGCATCTATGAATGCCTCAAAATTTGATCCATAAAGGCATTTGCATAATACATCAAAAGCATAAAGTATCTCCTTAACATTCTCTCTGAAATTATAAACCCGTAATCTTTGATGACAAAGTATTTCAATCTTGATAAATCTTCAAAATAGGATCCTAAACCATAATGCCTAAATTCTAACCCTAACCCTAAATTCAAAATTTCAATCCAGATAAATCCCTAAATATATCAACTCATGAAATCCCCAAATCTAAATTCCTAAACCATAAATTTCATTATTTAAAAATGAAAACCGAACACTGACCTGCTTGCACAAGCCAACAGTCGCCGGCATCATCCATGGTGCGGCACCCACGCCAATTGTTCGCTGGTCTGGTGCTTCATTTGTCAATGTCAGGCTCTTCCTTGGTCCGGTCATCTCTCTATTTTCTCTTTTCCTAGCTTCTTCCTTAGTTTCCTCGTGTTTGCATCCCCATCCCTAAAGCCCTAAAGCTGAAATTGAGAAAGGAGAACTTACATGTAGTCACTGGCATTGGCCTACTCATTTCTCGTGTGCGTCCCTCCACAATTCCACTGTCTTCAAGATCTTCAAGCAGCTGATCTCCTCCAACTTCACCACATTCTCTCTCGTAGTCGCCTCTCTCTGCCTGCTGGTACGGTTCTTTTCTTTCTTTTTCATTTAATAGAGAGTTGACGCTTTTTGGACTTAACCTAACGGAAGGGCATAAGGTGGAATAAATCAAAAG
This sequence comes from Persicaria tinctoria, assembly GCA_037127255.1. NCBI lineage: Eukaryota > Viridiplantae > Streptophyta > Magnoliopsida > Caryophyllales > Polygonaceae > Persicaria > Persicaria tinctoria. The sequence goes on from JBANSL010000010.1 coordinate 6,201,740, forward strand.
CCCAAGAGTGTCATGCAAAATATGTCAAACTTTGGTACACCGCGCGAAAAAACCTTATCTCAGGGGCACCATGCGGAATTTCCGTTATTTTTAATCATTGAAATCCTCGCACTTCGAGGGTTTGTATTACAGAACATTTGGTTATTTTATGTGTAAATTCATTAAATATAGATGTTAAATAACGTGGACTTTGCATTAATGGTATGAGGTTATACGTATATAAGTGCTCCGTATTTATTTTACAAAATTAAACATGTTATTATATTTAATTTGGTCTCTACTTTACAAAAATGTCCTTATAATGATTAGCAGTATATTGTTAATTGTAATTTTTAATAAAGTAAAAAAATAATGTAATAAATGAAGGTAGAATATTTTTTTTTCTTAAAATTTGTGAAAAAAAGCTAAAATGACATGTTTTGGTGAACGGATGGAGTAATTAATAGAGTTAGTTATTTTTAACAATACATTTTTTTAAAGCACCTTATATAATATAATTCATTTAATTAAAGCACCAACATTTTAATTATATAAAGTGTGTTTGATAATAAAAAAAGATTTTAAAATATGTTTTTTTAAACTCTATATATGATGCATTTCGAGAAAAAAAAAACCCAATTTTTTAAACTTTTGTAAAACAAATATCGAGCAATTACACGTGTATAACATAACTCATATTATTACAAAGTTGCATTGATGTCATATCATTATTTAATGCCTATTTAGCAGACTTACTAAAAATATCAAATGTGTAAAAACTTTCAAAGTTCGGATTTGAATTTTATCCACACTCATAGTTTTTCCCTTCATATTAACCCTCTCTCTTTATAATAAGGTGAATGTTTTTTTTCGGCCGAAAAGACAAATAGGTATATTAAATGACCCCCCTAAGACGGATTGGTATATTAAAAAATCCAATGGACAAATAGGTATATTAAAAGTGCTTTTGTGGACAAATTGGTATATTAAAATACTCTAGTGGACAAATAACCTTTTTTTACATCATCGGACTTCCTTTTCATTTTATTTTATTTTAATAAAATTATGTTAATATATTTATATGATGATTAATTGGTTACATACTCATATAATCTTATTCATTTGGTTATATAATCATAAAAAAAAATTAATTTGGTATATATTTATATCAAATTATAAAACTATTAGATTGTTATAACTATTTGTCACTAATAATATATATTATATATATGCATTTTATTAAATAAAAACTTTATTACAATGGTTGTTTATATAAATTGCACAAATTAAATTATCCCTCAAAAATATGAGCTAGTATTTGTTTAGAAACCACACCAAAAATGTTAAATAAAATAAATATGAAATATGAAATTTTTTATAAAACCGTTCAACATGAAATAAGTTAAAATTATATTTCATATGTTAATAATAATAATAATAATAATTTATTTTATTTTATTTATTTATTTATTTATTATAAACTTGCTTCTATTAACCAATTACTATTTAAAAAAAAACCAATAAAATTTGTATGTGCAACATTATTAGTTACAAACATATGGCAAAAAATAAATAGTTTTATAATTTGATAGAAATGTATCCATATTTTAATTTTTTTTATGATTAAATAGTCAAATGAATAAGAGTTAATTAAATAAATAATTATTTAAAAGTATATGAAAATGTTTGATTAAGAAAAATCAAATGACATGAAGTCAAATGAGGCAAAAAGGGCTATTTGTCCCTTTAATATTTTTAATATACCAATTTGTCCACAAGAGCACTTTTAATATACCTATTTGTCCCTTGGGTTTTTTAATATACCAATCCGTCTTAGGGGGGTCATTTAATATACCTATTTGTCTTTTCGGCCGTTTTTTTTCTTTGTGGGGATAATAAGGTGGATGATGGACGAGACAGGAAAATCCCACTAGAAAGTGGTAAACTCATCACAAAACTCATAGTTTTTCCTTTCATTTTTTTAATTGAAAAGTGGAGCCCATTATCTTATGCTAAATTTTTTGATTGGTTGGTAATAAATAACAGGGTATAAATAAAGTTTAAAAATAGGTAATGATGTAAACTTATGGACGTGGATAAAATATTAGAGAAAGAGGATTAAACTATTGAAAAGTGAGTTTTTTTTTTTTGTGATTAAGTAAGATTTCGAGATCATGCTAGCCTGATTTTCGAGAGAGGCCGACGAATCGGTAGGCAGAAACCGCCAAAGCATATAGTAAGAACAAAAAAACGATGCTAAGAAACAAGCAGAAAAAACTCTACTACAAGAAACGATCTAAGAAAAACTACTTCTAGCGGTTGCAGACAACGACGAAGAACGAAGCCAAGCACCACCAAACAGTAGCACCGCGGGCCAGCGATACAGCAGGACTCTATCGATCTCCTGTGGGAAGTGCAGACGAAACTCCAAGGAAACAACCTCCCGGATACGTAGTCGCCCGTAACGCACCACCTCGATCCCAGCCAGTCCCGACTCCAGACTTCACACCCCCAACTAAGCAAAAGAACTCCTAGAAACTCCGAAAGTAGAGCCCCACACCGCTCGCGCAAAAATGCCAAAAGATTTAACTAAGCCCTTACGATATTTATTTTAGCCCTTTCGGGATTTGATTCAAACTCTTTCGAGCGGAATTTCAAAAATACACTTTCGGGAAAATTATTTTTTCCCGAAAAAGAATAAATATACTCCCTCCGTTCGGCAAAACTTGACGTTTTACTATTCACGCACACTTTTTTAGGAGCTAAAAACTATATAAAAGATCTAGTTTTTTCAATAATTTTTTTTAATAATTTCGTAGTTATTATTAATAAGTACAAACTTGTTAAAAAAAATTAAAAAACGAATATTTTATATAGTTTTTATCATTCTAAAAAAGTGTGCATGAATAGTAAACGACAAGTTTTGCCAAACGAAAGGAGTATATAAAAGCCAGATTTTTTATTTTTATTTTAATAAATAATTTTTTTTAAATCTCTCCAGCCTTGGCGTGCAAGGTCAAAATTGAGCCTTGCACGCCAAGATGTGCAGAGCCGCAGAGGAGATCCGGGATCAGCCGGGCAGCACAAGGACCACCAATGGAAGGTGGTCGGCGCAAAAGCTACAGCGCAATCGCGGAGGGAGGAGACGACCAAGGGAAGCCGCCAACACGGGGACGAGCACAAGGATGTGGGGTGTACACCGGGAGCAAAACCACTAGACGGAGGGCAAGGGCAAGCGCACCCCGACCCAGCGAACACCACGGCGGCGCCGACGGACCCTAATTGAGAGTCGATAGAGGGAGAAAGGAGGACAGGAACTCCAATCCACCATGGGGTTGGGCTGATAGGAGCACGGAGGACTCCAATCAGGGTTAGGGATGCGAAGCAAAAGGTTAAGGAAGCGGGTATCGCAACTATCGGTACCGGACGAAGGGCGGGCGAAGGATTCGGCAGCCACCAGAGAAAAAGAAAGCGGAGGACAACCGCCAGACTTCAGCACGGGGAGGAAATGGATTGACAAGGCAGAGGTGGTGTCGACGGGACGAATCCGGGTCTTGACAAGGGTTTGCCGGATAGAATCTCATCTGATTTTGACAAACCCCATGAAACAAAGGCAAGAGATCTTCAGAAGAGTATGGAGGGAAAGATTTACAACCAAAGAAAAACACTTATCAATGGGTTTCACACCTAGCACAACTTCGTGTTCAGGCCTCTGAAGAGGTAGTTTTCAATCCTCCGAAGAGGGTGGTTTTCAGGCATCCGAAGAGGTGGTTTTCAAACCTCCAAGGAGGTGGTTTTCAGGCCTCCGAAGATGGCGGTTTTTCGGCGATATGTTTGGTGGTAGATGTGTTCTCCGCCCCTGTACTGGTTTTTTTTTCTCAGCTCTCAAAAGAAAGCCTTTTGGTTTTCTTCCCTTCGTTTCGGTGTATTGAAAAGTGAGTTGCTAAAATCTTATAAAGAGAGAAAAATATAGGAATGAGTTTATCCCATGGATACTGATGCTCTTAGTAAGCTGCTAAGAGAGATAATTGTGTTAGGCATTGTTTAACATATGGATGTTGGTGCTTGCTAAAAGAGGTTGAGATCACCGGCCTAGTCCGTCATTATAGTTTGTATCACTTAATTGGATACGCTGAATTATTTTAAAAATTTTCTTGAAAAAATGGAGTAGTTTTAAAATTGTTTTCAACCAATAAAAAAAGGTGGACTATAAAAGGGACCGTGATCTCACCGTGCTAAGAGAGATAATTGTGTTAGGCATATTGTAAGCAAGTACATTAATTTCTCCATTTTTTCCTCTGTGTTAATTGAGTCAGATGTTATTTACGTTGTAGTTAATGAGTTTCATACTTGTAATCTATTCATCTGTCCAAAATCTTATTGCTTTCCCATTTCCTACCTGCCATATCGATCAATTGCTCGCAAAATTCGTCTTTTATTTCCATTAGCTTCCTCGATTGCCAAGAATCTCAATGAATGAAATCGGAGATCGCCTTTATTGGAAAACAAATAGGCACGACTGGTTTACCATAACGTCAGCAATACTAAAAATCATCACATAAGGCAGAAACACATAAGATCAACTGACATAATGGATTGGAAGATTGAATGCTTTCCAAAAATAAAAAAATTTTATTTGGAAACTTTTCATGGATGGCCCCTCTTCAACAATGAGACTCGTTGAAAAAGGGTGGTGGTCCCCCTAACTTGTAACTGATATCCATGTTTTATGCCATGTTTTTATGCTTTTTTTAGCCCCTTATTCTGACTATTTTATATATTCTGGGTTGGGAATATGTTTAATTTGTTTAGTTTATGCTTATTTACAAGAAATAGAGGTCTACACAAGTTTTGGTTTAATTTTTGCAGAATTTTGAGCCATTTCGGAACGAAACCAGGAAAAAGGATCGGCTGCAGAATTCCACTCGATGTCAACTGGACCTTACTCGACATCGATTGAAGCTAAGCGTGAAATTGGCTAAGTGTTGGACAAAGAATCTACTGTAAATCCACTCGACATCTACTGGAGATGACTCGATGTCTACTGAAGCACTCGACATCTACTAGAGTCACTGGATGTCGAGTGAAGTTTGCAACACTTAGGAGCTGAGACACATGCGACTCGAAATCTACTGAAGAGCACCCGAGATTGAGTGAGTTGACTCAACGTCGACTAAAGATATTGTTGGACCGAGACACGTTTTGATCAATCCGAGTTGAGGATATATTTCTTAAGCACGAAGACTAGATTTTCTATCTTTCCTATTTAGTTTCTATCCTTATGGGTTAAAGACTATTTACCCTAGGGACATATTTTATTTTCCTATTTTAGATTTTTATTTTTATCTTCTTTAATTTAGTTTTTATCTTCTAGTTTAGATAGAATTGTCTTTCCTTGGCTATCAAGGATTGAAGACTATAAATAAATCCCTAGGGGCCGAGTTTTATTCATTCAATTTCAAATCAAAGAGAACAATTCTCAAAACATTTAGGTTTTCAAGGCTTTAGGGTTTTGGTGTTCTTGCGAGAGTTGAAGCGCCGGAATCGTAAAGACTTCGATTTAGTTTTATGCAAAGTTATTCCTTTATTTCAATCATGTCTTCGGTTACCATGAGCGAGTAGTCTCCCTTCTTCTAGGGTCGGGGTGAGCCCGACGATAGCCATGTCGATGGATTGGTAAGTCGTGAAAGAAAGGTACTTTATCTCGCTCTATCTTGTGATTCATCTTTAATTGAAAGATTAAGGAACTCGTGTTGCGAAACTTGGGTAGTAATTAGGGTTTCTATTCGGAAGTCTATAAACTCTATTTATGAAAATGATAGACCGACTTAGGTTTATTTATTAAAAGATTTATATGCCTATTTGCCGGATTTGGTGAAAGTCTTGTCCTTTATCGATAAAGTATTTGCCTTTGCGATTTATTGATTTCACTTGCATCATTGCATGGTTATCGTTGTGGTAAACCTTGGCTTTGGAAGATTTTTCTCATATTGTTTACATTCGTTACCTACCGTTCGTTGAGTCCTCGACAAACTCGACAACCCTTTGTTATTTCTGATATCTTTCTTTACCATCCTTTTATTCTTCGGTCATCTTTATTGATGCCCTCAGTTACTGTTATTTAACTCAACATCAACTGCATCTCAGTTGACATCGAGTCCATTGGATCGACTGGCAGTTTTCTGAGCCGGTCGATATCGGCTACTGACCACTTGACATCGAGTACTCCACTCGATATCGACTACCGTTTTTGTCTTGCATGATTACATTTGAGACTGACAAACACTCAATCGAGACGTCGAGTGCCTTCTGGTCGATACTGAACATGGATTTCGCGCTACTTTGAGATTCCACTTACACGCTTCCTCGTGGATCGAGCCCGATTCCCTTCCACTACAGCGGGGGAGTCTTGAATTTATTTGATAGGCTAGGATTGTGATTTGATTATATTCTTTGTATTTTCATATTCGATTATCCCCTACGTCAATAACTTATGCAACCAATGTGATGAAGATTCGAACCACCTATTCATAAACTGTCTATGCACAACTGACCACATAAGAAAAATTGATCATCAAATAGGAAAAATTATACAGAGTACAAAAACAACGGGTACAAACATAAAACAGTTGACAACCAAGATTTTTAGAAAGTTATCTACAAACCAAAAAACGCATTTAGCCACTATCTGATGCTGCATATGGACAATTATGAATAAGATTATATTCGAGGACAATCAGAACTTCAAAAACCAACAACACCAAGAACAATATACAAAACACCACCTATCAGAATGGAAAGAATCTAAACAACTCTTTTGCGAAGAGGAGGGAAGCAATGGAAAAAAAAAACAGACCCAAAGGAAAAGGAAGAACTTGAGATGTAGAAAACCGGTGGAAGGATTTTTCAAAGTAAACTTTGATGAGGCGGTAAATTCGTCGAGTGTGGCGAATACTGGGATTGTGATTCAAGATTACTGTGGCTCGGTAGTTTTTTGCCAAGGTTCGCATTGCGGGGAGATGTCCACTCTTAAGGCGGAGGTGCTGGCTCTTCACCATGGTTTGGTTGCAGCTAGCCCACCAGCTCGGGATTTTGAGGCTTGAGGTTGAAGGTGATTACCTAGCAATTATTAACGCTATTAATGATGCCCTGAGTTGTCCTTGGGAGATAGAGATCATCATGGCCGATGCTCGGAACCTGCTTTAGAATTTCCTTGTGGTTTCCTGCGTCCATGTATTCAGGGAGATTAATTTGGTTGTGGATAAAGTGGCGCACCTTCGGCACATCCTCAACCACGACTCTCATGTATCTCGATCATCCTGAGATCTAGATTCTCGTCCGAAGGGATGCTCTTGAGTAGTGGATCAACAAGACTTGACGCTACCCAAACTCTTACCTTATGTGGAAAAAAGCAAGTACATTAATTAGCTGGAGTAATAAAATTATCTTTCTACCATTATTAAGTTGAGATTGCATCATCATTATTTTATATTCTTTTTTATTACTATCTCATTGTCAACCAAATACTCATAAAAATTAAAATAAAGCATTTTCAATATAATTTAATACATTTCCCATCAATTATTTCAAATAAACTAATACTCCGTATATATAATATACTAAAATAGAGATCTGAATTCCTATGTGTCGATCAGATCATGATCCAATATATTTAAATCACGTCATATAATGATCACACATTTTATTCATATGACATCCTATTTATCCACTTAATTAATCACTATAAGTAAATTTTTAATATAAATATTCAACCTTAGACTAACTCTAATGGTTAAGTGTGCAAATGTATACATTTGCACAAGATGTTGAAAAATCGAGGAAACTATATACTCCGCAAATGACCACGTTAATTACGACGTGCTTGCATGTTGAAAGAAACGTGGGTGCGCGTCAAAAGAGACGTGCATGTTGGATGGGGGCACAACACAGGTACGTGCAGGCATGTCTTGTTTACCATGCCTGCACGTACATTCCAACGTGCATAAGCTGCACATAAAAAAGGACGTGCACTTCTACACGTCAAAAGCGACGTGCAAGAACGTTTTTTAAAAAAAACCAAAAAATGTGCCCCATCATCTCCCCAGACTTTCAGAACAAGAGGATGGGAGAGAGAGAGAGAGAGAGAGAGAGAGAGAGAGAGAGAGAGAGAGAGAGAGAAGTCGACGACCCTATTGTCCGACGACGAGAGCGAGAGATTCCAAGAGAGAGAGAGAGAGAGAGAGGTCGACGAACTATTGAAACACAATTTGTATCAAAATATGATTACTATTTCATAAGAGTTCAGATCCCATTAGACCGTCTGTAAAGACCTGGGGTACCTTTAGAGGCATAGACGAAGCTAAGGGAAGCATTCGCCCCCCTTTCATCCAACGAATCGCCTATGTTTGTTCTACTCATCGATAACTTCGTTTTGATATATTATAAGCCTCAATTCGATATCCGAGCAAAAAGTTAAACACAGATTAATTATTCAAATGTCTTTTAATAAATCACAATGCTTTTATATTTTACTTAAATTGATATTTTGGTAATATAATTCATCTCAAGTGCTTCGAAACAAATGTTGTATTACCAAATTCGATAATTATATAAGAAATTATGTCAGTTTAAAATTTGTGTATCTTGTTACATGTTATTGCATGCTAAGAGAATGACAAGTTACATATTGATTTTGTAGATTTCAAACGATATATTTTTAGACGAAAAAATGTTGTTATAGATTAAAATATATTAGTTTTTTCGCTTAAAGAGCAAAAATATATAAGAACTAATGACACAATTTTAAACTAAAATACCACCGTTTTGAACTATAAAAAAAGACGTTGTCTTAAACTAAAATATCATTTTTAATCTAAAATATCATAATTTTGGTTCGCTAGACTATACTAGACATCTCAGGTCCATTGTACAAAACTTCGTGTCATGGATATAAGTAGAGTTTGAATCACTTCTAAAGCACTCTCAATATACTTATAATATCCGATGTGGTACGGGTGTTACAAGTTTAATCTGTTTACTTTGAAGTTTAATCATCTTTTATATCACAAGGTCAACATCTTACATACAATAAAAATATAAATGTCACAAATCAGAATTTGTGGCTCTTCCTTTCCTTATCCATCAATTTTAATGATAACAATTTATCTTATTTAAGTTACACATTTATATTTTTCAAAAAGAATATTCGGATAATAAAAAAAAAAACTATAGAAGGGCAAAAAAGGTAATCCAGAAAATGCGACAACGGCTAAAAGCGGCCGAAGAGAATACTTTGTTGGCTTCCCCAGGAATAACCATAATCATGGGTTGCCCCCTCCGCAGGGGGTGGGCCCCACCTTACCCTTCTCTAACTTTGTTGTCATCTCGTGGGCCCCGCCACGCGTCCCCTTTAAAGTTACTTTTTCCGTCTCCGTTCAGGTAAAGCCGAAGTTAACGTCGACCGACCGTAGGCCCGTTTGACAGTGAAACGGTGCCGTATAGTACGCGTATCATTCCCGAACGAAGCTCGGGCCTTTGCCCTTTGCGCTGCGGGGCGTATCAAGAGTAAATCTTTTTTCAACCGTTGGAAGCGTAAATTGCCGGAAACTAAATTAGGGAAAAAACCCCCAAAATCTACGGTATCTCTTTATACGCTGTAGGGAATCGGGGAAATTGGTAAATTGGATTGGAAACCAGGACATCCAAATCTTCTTTTCAATTTCTCTCTCCTTTGGGTCTCCCTAAATTTGCAGAATCTCCCCTCTTTCTCCGTTCGTCGTCTGCAGCAATCGATTGCGGTTCCGAATATCTCTCGATCTGGGTTCAATCGGAAGTCTAATCGTACGCGTTTTCTTCTCTTAATTCAACTTTTGTGGTGCATCGTTGCTACTGGGAATTCATTCATGCGGTTTGATTTTTGTCTGTTAGGTATTTCAAGTTGATAGTTTTTAGGTTGAAAAGATGAGCTTTTTATTTTGTGTGTTTGGGGAAACTGTTTCGAGCATTGTCGTTTTTGATTGGGAAGAAAAGGGCTTGGATGACTATGATGTTGAAGCTTCAATATCGGCGTGGGCCGTTGTTGGGGGGTGTTTCAAGTTTGTGGCTTTTTTAGGGTTGATAAGTGAATTTGTACCTGGTGAAGAAGATGAACAATTTGCTTATTTGTTTTGGAAGTTTGTTTCGATTGGTTACTGGTTTATACCAGAAGCTTGTTTCGATCTTATGCTGATTGAGATTTGTGTTAATCGTAGGAATTTTGAACTAATTCGGGGTTGCACTTACCTGGGAAAGGGATAAACGGCAGGATCGATTGATCTATTGATGATCATAACTCACAAGGTACCTTCTCTTCAATTTTTATCCCCTTAATATTCGTAAAGACTTGGACTTCGTCGATTTTTTTATCTTCCTTTTGAGTTACAAATATTTGTGTTTTGCTTCTTCCTGCGTTTTGGACATGTTAGGTTATGATTTATCATTTGTTGCTTATGCAATTGAGATTGATACTAGAGTTTGATTACGGCTACTAGGGCTTTGGATTGTTTCCCCCCTACTTCTTTGTCATTTTTGTTGACAATTTGTGGAAATGTTTTATCCAAATATATGATGATCATTCAGATGTGGGGTTGCAATTGATCATGAATGTTCTATGATGGCAATGGGAGTTCGATGCTTGCTAGTATAATTTGATTACGCCTCATAAGGCTTTGAATTGTTCCCCCAACGTTTTTGTCATTTATGCTATGACAATTTGTGGAAATTTTATATCCAAATATGATCGTTGAGATGCGGGGTTACTCGATTGATTATGAATTTTCTTTGATGAAATTGGAAGTTTGAGGTGGTTAGTATCATTTTGATGAAATTGGAAGTTTTGTCATTAATTCTTACAATTTGTGGAAATTTTGTATCCAATTTTGATCGTTGAGATGCGATGTTGCAGTTGGTTTCATTTTCCTACATTTTCTTTGTTTAGGGAAATCAAGTAGTAACTAGTTCTGTTTGTTAATCATGTCATATCAGTTAGTAGTTACAATTAAGCTCTTATGTTTTATTTGCTGAGACTTGAGATACAAAAAGGTGTCAATAGTCAAATGTCGTTGGCAGTTGAATCGATTTTTGTGCCCCAGGGTAGTGCAATTAAGACCAGGTTGTTTGTCGTTTCTAGAAACGCTATTGACTTGTAAGTATATTTTTCCTACTTGCTAAACATTTTTGCTTGAAAAGGTAACTTGCCGACATGAATCCATGGAATACACTGAACAATAATCGGATGATTGAATTTGAAGTGGCACAACAAATGCAAAACCAGCAACACGCAGAGCCCTATATTCTACTGGGGAGCGCGCCAAATTTTCCCCAGTCAAGCACCCATCAGAATTTACCGACTTCTCACCAGGATGGACCAACATTATATAGACTACCACAATACGCTCATCAAGTGCATCCTGTCTCGAATCCTGAGCTGGGGATTCCTACTCCATCCACCTTTTATAATCCGTTCTTGAGCCCTGCATCTGGAGCTAGGATGTTCTCTGCTCCTGTAAACCGTGGGTCCATGGATCAGATGCCGTCTTCTAGTAATTTTGTACCCACTGCAGCTCATGTTAGTGGTTATGGAGTCAACAGCTATCCACCTAATCTCCTCCGTGGCTCGTCCAAGAGAAATGGTACAGAGGTTTTCATGGGAAACAACCAATACTTCAATGCTCCTGCTGCACCTAGTAATGTGGCAATGCCTCCAATGAACATAGCTCATTTTGATGGTGGAGCCGCCGTTATAGATGCGTGTTTTCCCTTACCTGAGTATAGAGGTACGTCTCCTTCCGATCATTTTGAACATAGGTCATTTTGATGTTAGGACTTAGGACGAGGGTTGCCAGTATCGATGCCTGTTTTACTTCTATGAGAAAACATTGCAGGAGTTCACTTCTAATGCAGAATTATGACCATTTGATTCCAGGAAATTATATTGGCCAGTCCTTTCGACCTCCTAATTCTACCTGGTGTGACCGTCAGCCTAATGTTGTTGGTGATAGCAGTACTTTGTCCTTCAATGGTCCTCCGATTTCACCTTATTTTGAAGGTAGATCCTCCTTCCTTGACACCGACCTCATTCATATTCTATATGCGAATACTGCTACAGTCTACAACTGGTTGATGTTTCCTTGAAAGAACGCAATTTTAACTGTTGAGTTTTAGCTGCAAGATGTTCAGAAAATTATTGAGAATCTTATATATACATAGTAACAATGGTTTCTCTTATTCATTCCATATTATAGTGAGCAATATTACTGGAGGCTCGTCGGAGATGGGGAACATTGGTGGGCAGAGGTTTCACGAGGGTGCAAGTACTAGCCGGGGCTCTCAGAATCTTATGCATTATACTCCCATGATTCACCAGCCCTTACATGAGTTTCATCCACCTCAAGGTATTCATGGTGCAAGTAGATATAATGTTAATTATCGTCCTCCAGCTGCAACAAATTCCACTAGACATCCTGTCATCAACAACGCCTTACAGTATTCTAGCATCAGCCGTCCTCAACAAGGACCCGAGGCATTGCCTCCACCTCCTGGCATTAGGATATTCCGATCACATAGAAGAAGTGTCACTCCTGAGGGTATTCACAGGCACCCCGAACTTCCCCGTTTGAGACTTCTTGAAGAGGTAGTCACCCTCCTCATCTCTTCCTCACAGTATACATTCATTGGTGAATTTGGCATATTGTTAGATGACCTTGTTTAAGTCGTTTTTTTTTATTACGAAAAAGGAAAATGTCTGTTATTTTAATTGATTCAAAGCGGGAAGCTGGAGCAGGATTAAAAACTTAATGTCCCTATAGCTGAATCTTTAAACGTGTGAGACATTCATTAGCGAGCTGAAATATTTTGCGATCATCTAATACTGATGGCATGGGCCTGCTTCTATTCTTTTAGGGGGTTGCAATATTGGAATTTGCAGGTCATTATGAGATGGGTAGCGCGGTTGATCATCACAGAGACATGCGACTAGATATCGACTACATGTCCTATGAGGCAAGTGGTTTTATGTTTAACTGACATGCTTCATTTCCATAGCAATGAATTCTTTTGAGGGGAACTGTCATTGACAGTTTAATTGATATTTTTCTAATTCAGGAATTGCTTGCTTTGAGCGAGCGGATTGGGAACGTTAAAACTGGGGTCTCTGAGGATACCGTTACTGCCCACTTGAAAACTAGAGTGCACACGGCTACTATAGATCTGGAGCAACTACCCGGTAGTGATGAGAGTAACGATTCCTGCGTGATATGCCAGGTAAATAAACTTATTCATTTCAACCTTTGGTTTTTCAAGTCAGAACCACTGACATCGAATTCTTTATCCGGGGATTACAGGATGAGTATGAAGAAAATGACAAGATTGGGAGCCTGGACTGTGGACATGAATACCATGTCGAGTGCTTAAAGAAGTGGCTGCCGGTGAAAAATGCCTGCCCTATCTGCAAATCGACGGGACTGAACGTAGTAGAGCAGAAGAGCAACCCGATCCAATGAAGCGCAAGGATCATCATCATCATTATCATCATCGGCGTAGAAAGTGTTTTCACTTTTGAAGTTTGGGTTAATTCAGCGCCCTATGGTTAAAACCGAGCTGGATGTATCTCTATATATATGATACTCGACTGTCGAAAAATGTTCAGAAAACCATTCATTTTGGTAAACTCCAACAAAAAAAAAGGGTATAGCACCCATCATATTCCTCCTTTGCAGCCCTGCCTCCCCCTCCCTCGAGTCGGGATTAATGTAATCTGTACAGACATAACTTGCAGGTGCTTTGCTTTTATGTAATTTCTGTACTGTAATTCAGTTCTTACCTTGATTGAATTGAATTGAATTGAAGGCCATGTCAAATGTGTGTGGCTTTTGTAAGAAATTGAAATTGAAATTGTGTATTTACTCGGTCAATCGAGGCTGCGTTTTGCAGCCATTGATCATTGACATTTTGAAGCATTCAAATTTCATGGTATGAACACAATAAATAAAGATCAAGTGTGTAAATAATGATGTGTGCAATTGGGACTTGGTAGATTAAACACCAAGTGAAGCTTTTCTGTCTTTGGTCGAAAATGGAGGAAGAGGGAGAAGAGGAGGTCCTTCAAATGGAAGAACTCCTATCCAACAACGAGGTCTATGACTACTCCGCTAAACGCTATGATTGCCGCCTCAAATTGGTGATCGTCGGAGATTCTGGTGTCGGAAAGTCCAACCTTGTCTCTAGGTTCTCCCGCAACGAGTTCAACCTCGAGTCCAAGTCCACCATCGGTGTTGAATTCGCCACTCGCAGCATCTGTGTGAGTGATAAGATTGTCAAGGCTCAGATTTGGGACACTGCTGACCTTGAAAGGTAATTTCTCTCTTTTGTTGGTTTTGGGATTTCATCATCTGCGAGTCGAACCAGAGACGGTCGGGTACTACCCTGAGATCATTTCCAGCATTGGAAGGGCATTCGAGCCTAGGTGGCTAGATTTGTAGGTTTAGGATTCATCCGTGGCACGGCTTTTAGGAGATTAGTTCGACTTTCAGTTTGTCGTGTTTGTCCTAAAACTATGCTTGTATCGTATACTTGTGGTTCTGCTAGCACTGGGTCACTCGGAAACATCTTTTCGAATCAGTAAGTTACATTTTGCATTATTTTTGTAGGTATAGTGGCATCATTAGGGCATTCTACAAAGGATCAACCGGGGCGTTGCTAGTATATGATATCACTCGACACGAGACATACGAGACCATACCGAGATGGTTGAAGGAGGTCCGGGATTATACGAACTCCAACATTGTCATAATGCTTGTGGGAAACAAGGCCGACTTGGACCACCTTCGCGAGGTAACCATAGAGGATGCGAAAGCATTTGCCGAGAGTGAGGACATGCTCTTCATGGAGACTTCTGCCCTCGAGTCCATTAATGTCGAAGATTCCTTCTCTTTAGTTCTTTCCCAAATATATCATGCGATGAAGGCAATCGAAGATGGAGGCGACGAGGTCTCAACTGGGAAGGAGGAAGGTTGCAGTGATGCCTGAACTATATATATTAGGCCTGTAGTTTTGTTTTTGAACTTGTCTATGGTAAATTACACAAGAATCTATAAACCAAATTGAAATGTAAAATAGCTAGATAAATGTTCATCATATTTGGGATTCAAGTTCTTATAGGGTTGGAAATTTGCGGTTTCGATCATTTTGAAATTATGTTATAAATTTGTACAGATATAAGCATATATGCCTGTTCCGTTCAACTAACCCCCAAGTTTAGTCCATTTTATTTAATTAGCTTCATGTCATCCTAAGTTCTTGGTTACAACATTACATACATACAATATACTATCAATCAATCAATCAATACAGGGCCGGACCTGAGATTTCAAAGGCCTGAGTTGAGATACGAAAATGGGCACTTTACTCTTTTTTATAAAACACTATCGAGCCATCAAAAAAGCATATTACTAGTCTAATATGTTGTAGACTCTATAATAATAAAAAATTGTTATCAAATAGACGTATCCAACTTACTAGGATAATTTATTCCTAGGAAACCTAGCTCAATAACGGTAACCATATAGCATAAAAGCATTGAATTGAGAGCCAAAACAATACTCCCTCCGTTAAACAAAACTTGACGTTTTACTATTCATGCACGTTTTTTTAGAAGCTAAAAACTATATAAAATATTGACTTTTTAAATAATTTTTTTTAACAATTTCGTAGTTATTATTAATAAGTACAAACTTGTTAAAAAAATTTTTTTAAAAAAATGAATATTTTATATAGTTTTTATCATTCTAAAAAAGCGTGCGTGAATAGTAAACGACAAGTTTTGTTAAACGGAGGGAGTATAAGTCAATTTGTTATTCCACCATTCTTCAGAAACCAAAATAATACTTAAAGTAGTTGACAACAAAATGTAGAAAAGTAGGAAAAGGAGATCAACTTGAACAATATTAGGATTAGACTATAAAATCTAAATAATTTAATCAAATTATCAGCAACAAAAACTAAAAATTATGAATTTACATTTTAGCACCAAGTCAGTTAAAAAGACAAAAACGAAAATAGGCTTCTTATTAAAATTCTAATTTCCGATCCCTAATTCCTACATCCCAATTAGGGTGTGTTTGGATTCCAAATGTATTATGTTTATAATGCAAAATGATAAGGCGGTGTTTGGTTAACAAAATTTTTAAGGTGTTTAAATTATGATGTTTTTGGATTTCACGATATATTAATTAAAATGAAATTATTTTATCTCGATTTATGTGATTATTTGGTTAAATTACGATTTTACCTCATTTTTTACGAGATTTTTATTTTTAAAACCAAACGGACACATAAAACGAAGTAAAATAATTGCATTATAATAAAAATACAATGGAATCCAAACACACCCTTAGCAGTTCAAGCTCAAAAACAATTGAACAAGATTTAAACTTCATCCCCCAGATAAAAAGAGAACACAAAGTGTTAAAAAAAAACCCATACCTTACCCGGTTAAACTTTCCATTGAAGGCTTGTTGGGCTAGTTGGGCCTATTAATTGAATCTTCCTTTTATATATACATATATATTAAAAAAAACATGGACCCCATACAGTTAGTGGTCCCGAGGCAAAAGCCTAATATGCCTCTATTCAGGTCCGGGCCTGAATCAATATATAATACTAAAATAGAGACATGAAAATCCTAATATAAATGCAAGTATACAAGTTCTCAAACTCTAATTGTTAGAATCTACAATTGGAACAAGACAAAACTCTTAGAAGAGTCATATGCGACACGACAAAAGAAGAAAACCGATGAAATGGACCAAACCCCCAACCAACTACCATAAGCTCAATTTTTATGGCGCCTTATCAATCAACAACAACAACAGATTTGGCTACATCATTCATGACCACAAGGGTCACACAATCAACTCTGGAGCTCGTATGTCGCCTCTAAACTCAGTCATAGGGACTGAAGGTTTTGCGCTCTAAAAAGGTATTCAAGCAGCCTTGAATCTCCACCTTAACCACCTACTTATTGAAGGATATGATCTCACAATTATTAATTGCCTTAATGGAAACTGGTCCACCCCATGAGAAGTTGAAATGCTTATTTCTGACTCCTTTTTCTCTTTGAGTTGTTTTTCTTCCGACCAGATCTGCCACATCTACAGAGAAGCCAATCGAGTTGTTGACCGTATTTCGCATCTTGATGTAGACTTCTTGGCTTCTTTGATCCCTGACGATTCAGAGCTTGCTGATATCATTCGACAGGATGCTCTTGGCTAGATAGGGTCCTCCTGTCCGTCAAATTCTTTTCGTTTAAAAAAAAACAAAACAAAATTCTTCTTTTGGCTGATATCATCTGGCAGGAGGTCGCTTGGAGTTGCCCAGAAGGGGACTTGGTCAAGGTTAATACGGACGGCGCGGTGGATAGAGAGGGAAGAGCTTTGGCAGGTGGTGTGATTCTAAACAGCGATGGCCGATGGCTAGGTGGGTTCATCCATAACCTTGGCCAATGCACAGTGCCGACGACTGAGCTTTGGGGAGTCCTGGACGGCCTGAAGTTAGCTTGGGAGAGGGGTCATCGATAGTTGATAATCGAGTCCGACTCGCAGATCGTTATCAAGCTTCTATTCGAATCTTAATAAGAGTCCCCAATGCCAGGGATTCATTAGTAGGGATTGGAATATTCAATCCCGTAACATTTACCGTGAGATGAATTCGGTTGCCAATCGCCTCGCCGCTTTTGCCTTTAACTTTCCGCTTGGCTATCATGTATTGCTTGCCCCTCCTAAGGGGATTTCAATTCTTTACTTTTGTTGGATGATGTTAGAGGTTAGACTATCCCCGTTTGATGACTACTTAACCCTTTTTTTTCGTATTAATAAAAGCTCCCTCGAGGTTTTACCAACAAAAAAAAACTCTAAGGGCCTGTTTGGTATTGGTATCGATATCATGATATCGGTTTCGGGTGATATCTTGATATCAAGTGATACGACCCTCAAAAATCAGTATAAATCAACCTAAATTTGATATCTAGATATCAAATGATATCGATATCTAGCGATACCAAACACAGATATCAGATATCACTTGATATCTTGGAATATCAAACACTAGATATCGATATCACTTTAAGTAATATATCGATATCTATCCATATCAAACACTAGCTAGATATCAGATATCGGGGCTGATATCTGATATCTAATATCTAGATATCAATACCAAACAAACGTGCACTAATCGTTAGATATAAGGTTGACAAATGATACGGAAATTACCATACCAACCACGTATCAACCACAAACACCGACTATGTTGGTAACCATCTTGGCGGTAACCACGTGAAGGTGGTACGATAATGGTAATGAAATCTGAATACCATGGTTACCATGATTACCAAGTATAAATATTAATTTTTTTATTTAATGTTTTTATTGTTATTACCTTTAAGTTTGAAGTTTTTAATTTATATTTTGTGTTTTGATTTTAACCTAAATTGGTTCTTTCTACTTTTTTCTACTAGAAACAGTAGAAACATTTTGAATGTTTGTAGACTTTGAACTTGTTTTGTTTGAACTTGTAGGAACATTTTGAATGTTTAAACAATTGAACTTGATTTATTTCAAGTCTTTGAACTTGGTTGGTTTGAATTGGTTTGTACTTTAGGTTGTGAACTTGATTTATTTGAACTTTTAATAGGTGGTAACTATATTATTTTTCGTAACGATATTTTTTGTTCGATAACTTTGATGACTACCAAAAGGTAGCCAAGGGGTTTCAAAAAAAAAAAAACAGAATTACAGCTTGGTAACCATGGTAATGTACTGATGGTAACCACAAGTCATGGTTACCACAATTACCACATATGCGGTAACCACGATTTGTGGTTGGTACGTGGTATGAAAATTTGCATACCACCAGTTTGTAGTTAGTACGTGGTAATCACCATTTTTTGGTGGTTATCACTTACCGTACCATGCCAACCCTAGTTAAATATATAATAAATGATTTTCCTAATCTATAAGTTAAAAAGGAATTTTCCTTATTAGACTTTTTAACTTAAGAATTAAGATCGTGAAATAAATAGATTAAATGAAAAGATAATGCACTCTATTATGGAGACTGAGAATCAGGTTAAAGATTCCATCTTTATCATATATATCTATTAATATTACTAATTCTGCTAGCATTTTGCTGACGTGTCACGCTTACAATTAAAGTTGAATTTTTTATTCAAATGAGCTTTTCTTATTGGTCAATATTATTATGGAAACTTTAAAATATTTGTTTCCTATTTTAAATATGATTTGAATCCGTTCCCTTTTTATTTATTTTCGGTTATATTGTCGTAAATATTGAGACATGTTTCCATATTTTTTTCCGATTGCAATCTATCTATCTATCTATCTATCTATCTATCTATCTATATATCCATCTATCTATCTATTAATATTACTAATTCTGCTAGCATTTTGCTGACGTGTCACGCTCACAATTAAAGTTGAATTTTTTTATTCAAATGAGCTTTTCTTATTGGTCAATATTATTATGGAAACTTTAAAATATTTGTTTCCTATTTTAAATATGATTTGAATCTGTTCCCTTTTTTTATTTTCGATTATATTGTCGTAAAGATTGAGACATGTTTCCATTTTTTTTTTCCAATTGCAATATATCTATCTATCTATCTATCTATCTATCTATCTATTAATATTACTAATTCTGCTAGCATTTTGCTGACGTGTCGCTCTATAAATTAAAGTTGAATTTTTTAATCAAAAGTTTCATTTCTTATTAATCGATGTTATTAAGGCAAGTTTAAATATTTGTTTCCTATATTATATTCATCACAATCGTATTAAAAATATCTAGATAATTAATCCAAATGTCAAAATAAAAATCTATTAATTAATAATAATAATACTAATTCTGCTAGCATTTTGCTGACATGTCACGCCCACAATTAAACTTAATTTTTTTATTCAAATGATATTTTCTTATTGGTCAATATTATTGCTGAAATTTTAAAATACACGTTTCATATTTTGAACATATTTGTTTCCTATTTTCATACTAATCAAAAGTTTCTTTTCTTATTAATCGATATTAATAAGGGATGTTTTTTTCTTACAATTTACTTATTTTACTTATTTTTGAAAAGTTTTTTTCTTACAATTTACTTATTTTAGACATCTTAAATGACTATCGAAAAATAAATAATATTTTAAGACTTACAAGCATTACTAATGATTATTTTACATGTTAGATGAGGCTTCTTAGATCACTTTTCTACCTTTTAGGATCTTTTTATTTTTACCATCTTACCTTTATTTTTACTATTAATTTCCCTCTCTCTCTAGCCATCTTTTTAATGAAAATAATGAATAAGTTATGTATATCTACATAACTTCAAAAGTATTCGCACAATCATGTGCTTATGACAATAATTATATACCGAGTATTTATTTTAATTATATTAGGTGGTGTGTTTGAATATTATTACTACTTTACCTTATTAAATCATTTTAAAAAAAATTATTGTATCTCTTTCCAACTAATTTATAAATTACAAAAAAAAAACTTTATACGTACATATTTTTGTTATAAACAAGTATATATATATATATTAATATAGTACTATTATAGATATAGGTATATAAAATGATGTTCAAATTAAAATGGATCAAACTCCCGTGCCTTGAAGGCACGGGTATTACGCTAGTACATCCCTAAAACCCAACCTACCCTTTCTTGAGCATAACCCTTTCATCCGACTGATCCTTTTAAAATACAGAGAGATCGAGTAAAGCTCCAGCAATGGCGAACGAATTGCTCCCCTTCAAGGTGGTGGTGATCGGAGATTTGCGTGTCGGAAAGTCCAGCCTCGTTTCCAGATTCACCTGCAACTATTTCTCTCACGAGTACAGGCCCACCGGTATCACTGATTTCTGCATTCGCACGATCAATGTCGGCGATAAGCTAGGTTGTCAGAGCTCAGATTTGGGTCGACGGCACAGCCCGCCATCGGATTAATCCACCCGACAGGACGATTTCATACTACAGAGGCGCCGTTGGGGCGTTGCTGGTCTACGATATCACTCGATACGACACATATGAGAACGCACGAAGATGGCTGAATTGAAGGAGCTCCGGGATCATACGGATCCCGACATTGTCGTAATGCTTGTAGGAAACAAGACGGACTTGGGGCAATCGCGCGTTGTAGCCACAGAGGAGGCAGAAGCATTCGCCGAGAGGGAGAAGATGCTGTTCATGGAGACATCTGCCCTCGACCCCATTAACGTCGAGAGTTCCTTCTCCGAACTGCTTTCCCAAATACGGGTAATTAAGGAACGAGGAGCCCTAATGCAGGGGTTTATTGCTAGGCTACGTACATTTTATTTTTAATTAAGGGTTGTTATCTTGGTATTAGGTTAGATAATTTGGGAATACGATGTATTTAGGAAAGTTATATCTTTTATCTTTTTTTGGTGTTAGTAATATCTTTTATCTTATGTTAATTTTTTTTCTATTTAAGCATTGTAGACATGAATAGTGCCGGAGCTTACTGAGCCGAGACTGGGAAGTCCGGTTGAGGCATGTCTTCAGGGAAGCGAATTCTGTCGCTGACTCCCTTGCGGCTCTCGCCTTTTCTTATCCTATTGGTGTACATAGACTTTTAATTCCACCGGTTGAGGTGGAGGTTTTTGTTGATGCGGGACCTCATTTTTTACTAATTTTAGTATATATAATAAAATATTTTTAAAATTAACACAAGTGTCTGTTGGCGTGGTGGTTGTTGAATTGCTACGGGACATGCATGTTTTCTTAAAGTCACGGGTTCGAATCCCAAATTTAGCACAACTCTTAACATTCTAACCTTTTTTCTATTGGTTAGGTCGCCCCACCTATTTCTATTCATTTATGTAACTAATTATGTGGCCTCAATAAATTTCATAAAGTCATAGAGTATCAAATTATTAATTCAAATTTAAATACAGCTAATCTTTTAATTTCATTTTATAATTATGTCATTCATGAACAATTTTAGTTTTATTAACATGGACATTCAAGAAAAAAATATTCATATGGTCATAGCTATATTTATATTAATTGAATTGAATGAAATAATATGTTTCAAGGAGTTTTAGAATATTATATATATATATATATATATATATATATATATATATATATATATATATATATATATATATATATATATATATATATATATATATATAGAAACACTAGGGTTTTGTGTTTAAAAAAAAATGACACAAATTTAAACGTGCAGTATATAAATTATTTTTAATATTGTATAACTATAAATTTTATAGAGCAAAAGGTCGATAAATATACTTTGCGTACGTAATCTGTACTATGGATTAAAACAATTTTTATAAAATTTTTAATATAAATTTTATCGGTGATTTTCTTAAAAATTCTTATTTTAAAATTCTTATTTTAAAGAGTTTTTTTTTATAATTTTCCTTAAATATCAACAAAAATAATCTAAATTCTTTTAACATACTCATCTTAAGATATAAAAAATAAATAAAAATTACATATAAAATTTATAATTTATAAAATTATGACCCGGGCCTCCAAAATTGATTGGACGGCCCTGCAAATGACTGTACGTACTCGAACAGTCGAACCCAATCCGACTAACCAAATTGCCGCCTCTGCACATAATTCATCAGCTTCACCTACTAGTTATCATCTTAAAAGTGCTCAAGTATATATAATTATATATATCTATACATAATTGTGAATCAAGGGTTTTTGTTATAATATGAAATTCGATTCTGGATTTGAGATAGAATAGGATGAATTTATGATGAATGTAACAGACGTTTTGAGGAAAAGTAAATGTCAGAATTGGTAGTGGAAAAGGATTGTGCCTCCCACCATTGTCTGAGCAAGCAGAGGCTCTGAATTTTGTCTGATTCTCATTACTACCAAACCGATTACAATATGGTGTCTTATATAGAGGGAGGATCAACAAACAGCTGGCCAATACAATACCAATACTACCCTTTATAATCTAACCCCCCCCCCCCCCCCCCCCCCCCCCCCCCCGCAAGCTGGAGGGTGTGTCACCCCCAACTTGGAAAGAAGATGATTTTGTTGTGATGATGGTAAAACTTTAGTAAGAACATCTGCAAGTTGCTCGGATGATGGAGTGAAGGAAAGATCAATTAGACCCTCCATTACCTTCTCACGTGTGAAGTGACAGTCAATCTCCACGTGCTTCGTTCTTTCATGAAAAATTGGGTTTTGTGCAATCTGAATTGCTGAACGGTTGTCACAATGCAAACTAACTGGTAACAAGGGACCAACACCGAGCTCTTCAAGGAGGTGAATCAACCAAGTGAGCTCAGAAGTGGCTTGTGCTATTGCTCTATATTCTGCTTCAGAAGAAATTCGAGATACAGTGCTTTGTTTCTTGGATTTCCAAGCAATTGGAGAAGAGCCAAGTAGGATTAGGAACCCACTAACAGATCTTCGTGATATTGGAAAAGCTGCCCAATCAGAGTCAGAATATGCTGTAATGACTGGTTTGTCAAACCCGTGTAAGATGATGTCATGACCAATAGTGCCAGAAAGATATCTCAGAGTGTGGTGAAGAGAAACCAAGTGAGGGGTACGAGGTTGCTGCATGAATTGACTGAGAGTTTAGACAACAAAGCAGATGTCTGGACGTGTGTGAGTAAGGTAATTGAGCTTACCTACAATTTGTCTGTAGAGAGTTGCATTTGGAATGATGTCACCATCAGTGTTGTTGAGTTTGGTATTAAGAGGTAGTGGTGTGCACACAGGGGTGGATGGGGTTAATTTAGACTCAGCAAGGAGTTCAGATATGAACTTGGATTGAGTGATGGCAATGCCTCCTGGTAGATGAGTGATCTCTAGGCCAAGAAAGTAATGGAGTGCACCAAGGTCTTTGATGCTGAATTGGGAATCGAGTAGTGCTTTTAGTTTGGTGATTGTGGCAGAAGATGAGCCTGTAATTAGAAGATCATCAACATAAATAGCAACTATGGTGATGTCAGAATTCTATTTCAAAATAAAGAGAGAGTAGTCATTCTTGGATTGAAGGAAGCCCATTGAAAGTACTGAAGTGGTGAGTTTATGAAACCATTGGCGAGAGGCTTGTTTGAGGCCATAGATGGACTTTCTGAGCAAGCAGACATGGTTGTGAGGGTTTGGAATCCCTTCTGGCATTGTCATATACACCTCTTCATGTAGATCACCATGAAGAAAGGCGTTATTGACGTCAAGTTGACGGAGTGGCCAATTCTTAGCAGATGCAATGGAGATGAGGGCTCTCACTGTTGTCATCTTGACGACTGGTGAAAATGTATCATGATAGTCAATGCCAGGCTGTTGTGTGAATCCCTTGGCTACAAGTCGAGCTTTATATCTCTCAAGGGTGCCATCTGATCTCAATTTCACCTTGTAGATCCATTTACATCCTATTGGACGTTTACCTGCAGGAAGAGGGACTAAACACCAAGTGTTGTTAGCTTGTAAAGCATCAATCTCTTTTCTCATAGCAATAATCCAATTTGGATCCTTTGAGGCTTGGGAAAAAGAGGTAGGCTCAGTGTATGTGATAGCTTTGGCTAAAAAGGCATGAAATGTGTTAGGCAATTGGAAAGGAGCAATGATCCCACTAGTGATTGGCTCAACAGGGCTATAGGAGCAGACATAGTCTTGAAGGTGTGGAGTGTGGTCTATTGGATCTTCTCAAAGGGACTGGAGGAGGGGTATGATCATGATCAGTATTTGGATTGACATGGGTGGCAGCTGGTGTGGTTGTTGGGATAAATAGATGGGAAGGGATGTCACTGGATGGTGTGGGTAAAGGGAGTGTATTGTTTGAAGGAGGTGAGGTATGATATGGAAAACGGAATTCATGGAAGGTAACATCCCTAGAAACAAAGATGTGTTTGGTTTCAAGATCAAGGAGTTTATATCCTTTCTTGCCAAATGGTTATCCCAAAATTAAGCTTTTAATGGCTCTCGGCTGAAATTTGTCTCTGTTTCTTGTTGGAGAACTAGCAAAGCATAAGCATCCAAAGACCTTGATGAGATTGTAATTTGGTGGTTTCTGAAAAAGTAGTTCATAAGGGGATTTGTTTTGGAGAGATGGTAAGGGAGATTTGTTTATGAGGTGAGTGGCAGTGAGAATGCATTCACCCCGGTATGGAATTGGTAAATTAGATTGATAGAGAAGGGCTCTAGCAACCTCCAATAAGTGTTTGTGTTTTCTTTCAACAACACCATTTTGTTGGGGTGTGTAAACACACGAAGTTTGATGAATGATGCCATTGGTGTTGAAGAAAGTTTTGGTAGACATATCACAAAATTCTTTAGCATTATCAGATCTAATGCACTTAATTTTGGTTCTGAATTGTGTGGAAACCATGGAGACAAAGTTTTTGAGGATGGTAAGAGCGTCACTTTTATGTGTCATCGGGAAGGTCCATGTAGCTTTGCTATGATCGTAAACCAATGTTAGAAAATAAGTAAAGCCATCATGAGTGGGATTTTTGTCAGGACCCCATGTGTCTAAATGAATAAGATCAAATGGATTATCAGCACGAGATAAAGAAGTAGAGAAAAACTTCTTGTGTTGATTAGCTTTAGGACAAACTTGGCAAATGAAATTAGGCTTAAACACTACTAGAAAAATACAATTAGACATCTGTTGTGGACAGATGTCTTTCAAAAAAAATTCCGATCTCTTTGTGCGTGTAGTAAAAGATCAACTTTTCCACATCTGTTTTAAACTGATGTCTTTTTTTAGTTAAAACATCTGTTTTATTTTGAATATAGATATAAATCATCACCTAAAATTTATTTTTAACATGTTCACTTGTTGATAAATATCCAAGATTTGTCATTTATAAGCTTTTGAAGATGTTAACAGTAAGTCTAAATTTTACATTTACATCACTTTTTTTTAAATAATCAATTTATTAAAATCAAATAGACATCTTTTTTATTATATTGATTAGGTGTATAGTAATTTCATATATATAATTTGTGATTTTTTTATTATTTTAAAATAATATATCACATGAAATATGTACATAACTGATGTATTAATACGATATATACATCGATTTTGATTTTTATAACGATGTTATTGTTATTAATATATATCAATTTATGTTAGCATTTTAATGTAAAAAAATGTGTTACACATTAATTTAGATTAATAGGACGATGTCTGTAATAATATCAACATCAGTTTTTATATAATAGTTTGATTTCAAAGGTATGAAAACACTCCATTTTTCATTTATCATCCGATGTTTAACACCATTTGCTCGATATAAGACAATTTTACGTATGGAAATGAAAAGATCGGTACTTTGATTAACTTATAAACATACAATATACGTACATTTAACAACCAAATTACAAAGTTAAAATTCATCATGAGTCTTGCCACACTCTCATAAGAGGCGTCTTTCCTCGTTCCAGACTCACATACAGTTCCTGACTTCCTGCCCAACGTACATCTTGTCCACATTGCTGACCTCAAATTCCATGATTTCGGATACTCCTACAGAAAAGAGTTACCGAATAGTTGATTAAGAGAAGAACGTAGTCAACGTACACAAGGCAGATGCCGAAACACCCTTTTAGTTTATCAATAAATACCTGCAATTGTTTGTAATATTTTCACCAAAATCATGTCCTGTTGACAAGGAAATCATGCACTTACACGCCTCTGATAGCCAATATTTACTAGAGAATATTAAACGGATAATATCTAGTCTCCATGAACGGTATAACAAATATGCATATATGAGTCCTAGTACGACATAAGGCATGTCGTTGTTCATTGCCTTTTTTGTTAGCAGCTAAGAATGAGACAGTAGCATGTGCCTATCAATCTAAAGCTTGATTCTAAGGAACAATCTGCCAGTTAACCTTTTTCCATAACCATTTGAAATACAAATAAACGATCTGTAACATACAGAACTTACGATTTCAAAGGCTGGAGCAAACATCATGAGTGAATAGATGGGGAGAACTGTTAACGTCCCTACTGTGAATGCGAGCTAACAAGTTGAGACCCTACCATCCCTACAAATAACGCAGATAAAACCATCACATAAGTTGATCAAATTGAATTCATTAAGAGTATCTGAAAATATATATTCAGTGATTCGCAAAATGATGTGGATTGCTACGCTAATAGGAGAAGACTGATATTTGACTAAAACAACTCACATCATGCACGTATTGCAGACCGATTCTTTTGCTCACAAAGCCTCTCTATACCTGGTTTAGCAGCAATTCTACAGCCTCCCTGAAAGGTCCATCAAGTGATCTGGTTTGGTCCCATCCCGGGGATGTGCGAAACAGTCGATTTCCTACCCAAGCTCAGCTTATGCCGAGGCCTAAGCACTAGGCTGCCCCAGTCAGTCTATCGAAAACAAGACAAAAACACAAGCTTCAATGCCATGGCATTGACACAAGATCAACTAATACAAACACGGTCAACTCTCAATTCTCAGCGTGTTAATGTGACAACTGACAACACATTGATTTCAATTGTAACATAGCATCAAGCACAAAGCTCTGATACCATGTTATAATATGAAATTCGATTCTGGATTTGAGATAGAATAGGATGAATTTGTGATGAATGTAACAGACGTTTTGAGGAAAAGTAAATGTCAGAATTGGTAGTGGACCACCATTGTATGAGCAAGCAGAGGCTCTGAATTTTGTCTGATTCTCATTACTACCAAACCGATTACAATATGGTGTCTTATATAGAGGGAGGATCAACATACAGTTGGCCAATACAATACCAATACTACCCTTTATAATCTAACAGTTTTCAATTTTCAGCTATATGTATGTCTGATTTTTGTAGGTACCGTACCATCCCTAGTGACTACTACAAAGGCGCCGGTTTACATACGAGAACCTACCGAAGTGGTTGAAGGAGATCCGGGATCATACCGATCCCAACACCGTTAAAATGCTCGTGGGAAACAAGGCCGACTTGGGCCACCTTCGCGAGGTAGCCACAGAGGGGGCAAAAGCATTCGCCGATAGGGAGAACATGCTCTTCATGGAGGCATGCATCTGCCCTCGACTCCTTTGACGGCGATGATGCCTTCTCTGAAGACGTTGTTTCCGAAATATATAACATAGTTAAAGGACCTCTGGAATCCATCAACGAGGTCTCAATTGTGAAGGAGGATGGGGGTTGTAGTAATGCTTGAACTAAATTGGTAAATTCAAAAAGGGTTCAAGCTTAACAACATTGAAATATAAAATTATATATACTATATGTGAAAAACTCACAAGGGTTATATTGTCCTTATCTGTAATCTTCTTTACCTGAGTAAAAATAACAAAAAAGAATAATAAGTAATAAAAAAAATCAAATAATACAAACTGTCAAAACAATTTTTCTAACCTATCCAGATAACAACTCCACTTGTTTGTTCGGTTATTATTGTATCTATATTAATCTTAACTTCCTTTTAAAAAAACTTGTGTGCGGTTGCACACTCAAATGCAAAAATAATTTCCTCATCTTCCCTATCTACAAGGACTTTGGACAGGGGCGGATCCTCTTTAGGGTCAGAGTTGGCAGTCGCCCTCCCAATCAAAAATAAAATTTAATATACATATTACTCTCGTCGGTAGCTTCGATTTGATATATTATAAGCTTAAATCCGATAACTGAGTAAAAAGTTATAAACGTTTCAAAACTGAAGCGATATAAATTATTTTTCACATAATTTACCAAATCAATATACTTTTATAATACTTATCATTTGTTAAACTTCATAACTTAATACTATAATTAAACACGAAAACTTCAAATATTCATGTTTTTTTCTGGAAAAAATTAGAGATCAATTTTTCGCCCCCTCAATTATCCGCCACTGACTCTGGATATACTGTCGGTTGGCGGTATCCCCAATGTGTTTGGGTTAGGTTCCTTGTTTACCCGGATTGTGTACTTGTCGCCTTAATTTTATATCGCACCTTTTTCATGTTTTTTAAGTTGGGTGCAGTGGCGGATCCTGAACTTATTGATTGAGGGGGCGGAAAAATTACAATAAAAAATATTGTATGTAAAATTAAACCCTAATTTTTCTTTTCAAAAAAATCATCAATATTATGGACGTGTAACTAGAATAAAAACATAAATTTTGCATGATTTATTTCATGGTTTTCAAATATTTCAATATAACCTCCTAATTTGAAGTTCTCGGATATAATTACATTATTAAAATATGAAATTAATAAATGATAATTACAATAAAAATCTATCGGTTGGTAAATGATGTCGGAAATATTGTAATTCAGTGCTGAAATTTGAAACGCTTATAACTTTTTGCTCAGATGTCGGATTTGAGCTTATAATATATCAAATCGAAGCTATCGACGAGAGGAATATGTATGTTAAATTTCATTTTCGGCTGGGGGGGCGACTGCCCCTACTGGCCCTAAAGAGGATCCGCCTCTGGTTGGGTGTGTTAGACGGTTTATCGTCCGTCGACTTTTTTGATCCCTTGAGGTGTGCCCGACTTTCGTATTGTTTCTTTATCACAAAAAAATATATGTAAAAATACTTGAAGAGACTGAAATTAGCCGATATACAATTAACAGTTCTGAATCAAATAATCAACCAATAACATCTTTTCACATGATATCATTTAGTTCCATTGGTATGTAAACTTAGATTTGGGTGTAATTGTAGGAAGTTAAATTAAAATTAAAAAAAACAAGGAGTTGTTGAGAGTGAGATGTAACGATGACGTCATGAATTTACCAAACTCCCCAAACTGTCACCATTAATCACCAACTAACCCAGGAAACTAATCTTCCTGATCTCCATCCACACAGACCAAAGGCTGCGTCTTTCACCTGCTAACTGCTAATCATCCAATTTCCAAGCTTTTACTCGTTCAAATCCTGTGGCCATTTATTAATATTTCAAACCACAAACCTGCAATTAAACAAGATTAAGTTTCCGTCAACCGGTGTGCTCACGACTTGGTCTTTGATTTTATAGCCTTCACGTCATGATCGAGTTTATAAATTTCTTAATTAAGCTTAAACCTCATCTCCTTCCTCGATGGCTCTGCGATCCTATATTGACCCTTTCGCTCCGCTCAACCATTCCACCAATCTACTTTAATTTTGTGATCTTAATTCGTATCAAATATATATACAGAGGAAGAAGAAAGAGAAAAGCCCTAAAAATTAATGGCGAATTTCAAAGCCGATGACGACTACGATTACCTCTACAAAGTGGTGCTGATCGGAGACTCCGGCGTCGGGAAAACCAACCTCCTCTCCAGATTCTCCCGCAACGAGTTCAACCTCGAGTCCAAGTCCACCATCGGCGTCGAATTCGCCACCCGCAGTATCCGCGTCGACGATAAGGTCCTCAAGGCTCAGATTTGGGACACCGCCGGACAAGAAAGGTGCAATCTTTTTTCGTCTTCGTTTCATTCAATTTCCACGCTTGTTGATTGAATTTCGCATTGTCTTCTGATGAATTGGACCAATTAATTGCTCTGATCAATTGACTGCTTGTTAATTTGGGGATTCAGGATTTGTTGTTGAAATTAGAACTTCAAGGAAATCCATGCTTTTAATTTTATTTCTTGATCTCTGCAAGTAAGTCCTGTGGACCTTTGTTTACCACGTTTGACTATTTCAAAAGTCAACCCTTTGTGTCACAGACATGTTTTCTATTGGATTTCATTGATCCATCAAATGTTGGAGATCGGTTTATGTTTGCTGAAATGTTGATTACATGACCAAAATGGTGAATTGTTGAGAAATCATTGGGTTCGTTATCCTCGCTTGGACACAAAATTATGCGTCTTAATACTCTTTTACGACTATTGAGGTGCTTAGAGCCTTAGAGGGACTTAGCTAGATGGTATTCTTTGTTTACGTACTCTCATTGGTATCTTTGCAAATTGATATTTGACAACTTAGTGAATTGTTGAAAAACTGTTGGGTTCGTTATCCTCACTTGAACACATAATCACATAATGAAACAACATTTGCTAACTCTATCGATTAATTAAATTAGAAAAATTATGCGTCTTAATACTCTTTTAAGACGATTGAAGTGCTTAGAGGGGCTTTCCCCATGGCTTTGCTAGCTAGATAGACGGTATTCTTTGTTAATTTACTCTCATTGGAATCTTTACAAATTGAAATTTCACAACTTTAGTGAATTGAATGATCATTGTACAATGGCCAATATGAAGCAATGGGAAACAATTAACATTGACCATTTTGGGCCAATCAAGGAAGTAGACCAATGGAGTGGTGGTGATTGGTAGGTGAGGTTTTGGTGGGTGCAATAAAATCTTATACAATTCAAGTCCATTCAATTTTTTTTTTTTTTTGTCTTTTAATTCAATTCAATTGGATTTAAATGTTTTATATTTAGATCGAATATTGTAAAACTCATTTAACAAATATGAGGATTTTAGGTTTCTAAAACTAGAAAGAACTCAAAAAAAAATGTAGTTGCTTTCTTTTCCACCTTACTACCATGTTGAAACTATGTTTCTTGTTTTGTAGATATCGTGCCATAACGAGTGCATACTACAGAGGCGCGGTTGGGGCATTACTAGTCTATGATATCAGTCGACATGTCACATTTGAGAACATCCAGAGATGGTTGAAGGAGCTTCGGGATCATACAGACGCCAGCATTGTCATAATGCTTGTAGGCAACAAGGCCGACTTGAGGCACCTACGGGCTATAAGCACAGAAGATGCAAGAGCCTATGCCGAGAGTGAGAGATTGATCTTCATGGAGACGTCTGCCCTTGAGTCCACAAACGTCGAGAAAGCCTTCTCTGAAGTGCTTTCCCAAATATACCATGTTAGCACAAGGAGAGGACTCGAGGTTGGAGGCAACCCTACAACCTTGCCCAAGGGACGAATGATTGATATCAGTACTAAAGACGAAGTCTCAGAAGTTAAGAACGAGGGATGTTGTAGTTCTTGATCCGAACTAGAAAACTGAGAAAAAAAAGGTAATAATATCTTTGAAACTTGTTATGGTTACACCTTATTGGAATCTGTAACATATGTGTTGATATATACATGCATCAGGGTCATTGAACAAAAATCGAAAATTTGTGCATCATTTTTGTAATCCAAACTCTTGTAGGGATGTAAAGACTAAGAATTGCATTTCCATTTTTACATATCTATGATCTCTGATATTAAAAAAAAATACAAATCTTATATATGCAAGAGCGCTCTCATGTCCATTTTCCTCACTTGAGTCTAAAAAGAGAGAGCTCTTATGACATAGGTATAGAACTTAAATTACTTATAAATCATGTCCAACATCCTTATTATATCCGATTGTCAACTCACCTTGGCTCACTCGATCAGGAGCTAGGTTTCAAGAGTGTACATAATTGGGCAAACTTGAATGTAGCTAGCTAGCTAGAAAGAAGACTTATGTGACCAAGTTTATGTACAAGGATTAATGAGGCAAGTGAAAGTGGGAAGAACATGTGAGTTAATGGACACAAACACTAAAAATGGAGGGAAGAGAGAGAGAGAGAGAGAGGGAGAGAGAGGCAAAGGGTAGGTCCACCACGAGGAGCACATTCATTTAAACAGTTAGCTTTGGATGCATGTGGAAGTGTCACCCAACCGGGTCCTATTTGTATTATCTCATTGTTCTTCAATTGCTTTGAGTGCCCTAAACAAGGGCACCCCACCTTTCATCCTGATTTGTGAACACACACACACGTATATGCTTTCCTTTTCAAGTTGCCCATATCCAATGCCACTTCCTCTCCTTATTCATCTCATTATCTATTCATAAATTCGATTCAATTCATGCATCAACGAATTCATAATCCACCTAATTCTAACACAGAAGCTGAAAAACATTATATAAGATTTCCAGTCACTTATATTTTATAACTATTTCATTTTCATACCAATCTAGGGATCGATGATTGCCTTTCATAGTATCAAACATCTTTTGATGGGTCCAAATAATTTGATTAGACTAAAACTTATTCAATCGCCCCTTATAAGATGAAGATTCTCTATTCCACAATCACGATCCATTTTACAAATCCACCTCATACTATTTCATTGGTTGAAATCAATTACTCGATCCCAAAGGTAGTTAAAAAGTACTTAATTAAGCTAAGGTAATTAATTAAGATTATTATAAATACTCCGTATAAAGAAAGAAGATGGATTAGAGCTGGTTTAACGGTACAGTCAAGTAGTACGAACGTACAGATGGATATATATGCATGATGGAAGGAGCAGGTTCTGGCATTAATTGATGGATGCTCCTAATCATTATAAAATAAAAAATTAAAGTGTAAAATGGATGGATGGATGGATGGATGAGCACACGGCAATTGAAGAAGATGGAACCCTCCCAGAAGGTAACGCCCAAAAGAGGGAATTTACATAGTAAAATATAAACACACACAGTGGGGTTTACAGGCATCCATGTGACTGTTCCAAACACCTCACATGGGAGCTGAGATGCCCGCCCCAAATTATATATATATATATATATATATATATATATATATATATATATATATATATATATATATATATATGTATGTATGTATATTGATGTATGATTAGTCTTGATCGATCTTAATTCGACTTCCTGATTAATGTTTTAATTAAATAATGAATTGCAAGCAGGGGATAAAAAAAAAACAGGTCATAAATCCTACAAGTAATGTTTTGGTCGTCCCTTTATCTCAAAGGTACGTACCTCTCTCTCCACAGTAGCCTCCATTTGGGATGTTGGTGTACAGCTCTCCTCCAGCTACATCCATTTTTATGCCTCCTACTTGCTTCATTGTACTCCATCGATCTCCTTACATTCCATTCCATATACGTTTATGCCTTCTCCCTCCGTTCATTCCTTTTTCTTTTTTTTTTTGGCTCTGTATTTATCGTCAAAGTCTGATGGATTAATAATTGATTGACCGCTAGTTGTATATATGTGTTCATTGATCTCTTGAGTGCACATGCACATTAGGCTTATGGTAATTAAGTTAATTTTGTAACACGTATCTGACGAGGTAGTTAAAATTGATAGAGTAGTTAAAAATGGTTACATTAAATTGATCTATGAGTTCAATTGGTTAGCTACCTTGTTTTTACTTACTTTGATTGATATCTTATATATGGCTGTTGCAAATGTATATTAAAGCTAGCTATTTACAAATCAAAGATCATTAATAAAAATATCGTGTCTTAATACACATGCATATTAAGATTAAAATCCAATTTCTATACTTTTCAGTTTTCACTCTTGTTTATTTTATTCAACGAAGCTATGGTTGATGTTCGATTAAAATGAAGTGATTATTAAAAAATATTAGTAATAAAATTTATGAAAAAATTAGTGAAATTATAATATTGATTGATGAATGAGTGTTTTATTAAAACTTGTAAAATTTGACGAATGGAGTATAAGTTTAGGGTAAACGATTGAAAATGACTATTCAAAATTTCAAGTGCATCTTCTAATCTCATGCATGACCGAAAATGCGGTCTATTGCCTATTGGTGGGGGTGGGGGAGGATCGGACGGTTGTGATTGGTGGGAAGGAATCAAAAGGATCCAAGGGCTAAGAAAGAGGGAAGGAGAGATCTTATCCAAAGCGAATACACAGAGGATCACGTAGTAGTGAGAGGGAGAGGTCCACATCGGCACGTGGTGGCCGCCCTGAATCTTCTTTTTGTTAATCATCGTCCTCTTCAGTTTCCTTCCCATGATCCTCTCTCCCTTTTTCCATTTTCCTGTTCGGTAAATAGAGAGTGGTTATATGGAATTCGAAATAGTAATCTTCTTTGATACTATTCACACGTCCTCGATCCGAATGTTCGGAAAATTTCCGACTCGAACCTTGAAATTTTTTTTGACCCGAACCGGAAATTTTCTGGGTAACCTGGGTTTCGATCCGGTGACTCGATTGACCCGGTTGATTTATAATTATATCTAATTAAAATTTTTTTATATATAATTAAAAATTATCGCAAAATTATCAAATCATTATTTTTTTTTAATTTAAAAAAGAAAAATTTGACAAACCCGAAATGACCCGAAACCCGATCAAATCCAGGTTTGAGTCAACCCGGAAATACTCGAACCCGTTTTACCTGATACCCGAATGACCCGTTTGATAGGTCTAGTTTTGTGCAAATGTATATTTTTTAGAAATTTTTTTAACTCTATTGATTGTTTTGACTTTTGAGTGTGTATAAATGCACACATTTGAGCATACAATTCCCTATTTGAGCATACAATTCCCTATGTGCAAAAACTTTTACAAAAAGTAAGTCAATTTCATTGGTTGAATATTTTTTATGATTTTATTTTCCTTTTTGTTTTAAATGAATTGTATTTGGACGGTGGCTAAAATATGCACATTTCATCAATTGAGCAAATTGTTAAAAAATTATGTGTATTTTTACACATCTTGTACATATGTGTACATTTTACCTAAAATCATTGTGGATGGTTAACCATTCCGAAATGGTTCCTTTTTTCCTTTATCGGACGAATAGCTGGAGTGGAAAGTGAATCGTTTCCTTACTTCTGAGAAAGAATGAGATCATCCTATGTTGTATTCGGATTTGTTTGGCGTGCTTCCTACTCCGATTATTGATCACATCGGTAGGATTCCGCTTCCGGTAACCAACATCACAGATCGCCTCTATTGGGAGCCTAGCACATCAGGCTGGCTTACTACGAGATCGGCTTCTTCGTTAGTGCCTAACGGTGTTGCGCTGTCCGATTTCCATTGCCCTTGGATCTGGAATCTCGATGTCCTGCCAAAGGTTAAGCAGTACTTCATTTGAAAAATTTCTAGGGATGGTCTACCGTATAAAGATAGGTTGCAACGTTTTCATATTTCTGTACCAATGGGATGTTTGTTCCGTGTACTAAATTGCACCATGACAAAGAAAGTCCTAGCCCTTGTAAATGTTTCTATCCCAAGTTCTGCTTCGGGTTACTTTGATACTCATAGGAACGATTTGGCTCTAAATTGTATTCATGCCCGGCCTGGTCGGCCCTCTGGCCATGTCAGATGTGGCCTTAGGGGCAACTTAGGGTGGTGGCCATTATGGGTTTAACGTAATCAATTAGTTTTTTCAAACACGGATAGTCCTAACCTAGTCAGTACTAAAGCTTTACTACTTAAAATTAAAAAATACTTGGGCTTCGGCGTCTAAATTTAACTTACAAACGGATGACTGGAAAGATCGGTTGGATAAGCGGCCTCGAGGTCATATTTCAATTTCTGGCCCTAGAACGATTCTTCATTCAAGAACTGCCAGATGGGAAAAGCCTCCTTCTAATTCGTTTAAACTAAACTTTGATGGTTCGAAACTGTCTTGTGGTAAGGCTTCGTTTGGTTTTGTTATTCGGGATCAAGATGCGCATCCGGTGTCTTTCGTCGGGGGTCTATGCGATGGTATGCCTACAATCAAACCATTCCGGAATGGCTCACCGGAAAGGACTTGTGAGTAGTACCCATAGGTCCCCGGTTCGAACCCTGGAATGGCCGCTCTTTATTTACCTATTCAAGGTATGCCTACAATCATCGCAGAAGCCCTTGGCCTTCGTAATGGACTCTTGCAAGCTAAAGTACGTGTTAGGGCTTCAAAATATCTTCATTCAGGGGGGTAACCTATCGATTATCAAGACCCTTTTAGGTGATTGAAAATACCCTTGAAATATTGAAATATATTCTGATAACATAAAAGCGGCTGAGTTACGAATCCAACATATCAAAATCGAATGTAACTCTCAAATCATTATCAAACATCTACAAACGGGTGGAAGATGCCCATAGAAAATCGAGTTAACAATGGGGGAACATCAAACTGTTGCTTCAAAAATATTTCTCATATGTACCCCGCCTTGGTAATAGAGTGGTTGATAAGGTAAAACATCTTAACCAGTTTATGAGCGGACAAGCGTAATCCACTTATACAAGTCTACATGATCTCATTCGACAGGATGCAATCGACTAGATTTACTAAAAGAAAATTTTCCAAATAAGAAAAAAAAGGGGGGGGAGGAAGAAAAACCGTTGAGAGTGTGGGAAAACCTCACCAGTCTCCAACACCAGCTGGTGCAAGCTGGCACCTTCACTCCCCATGTGACCGCCCCCTCTCCTCCCCTTAAACCACCCTTCCTCCGCCCTTTTTTCTCTATATTCCCCACTTGTTCATTATTATTTCACTATATTACATATCTAATCCTCCATTTCTAGGACTTGTCTATTGTGGTCCTATCTTGTATTTTGTTTCTATGAAGCCCATCACCTATTATAAATATAACAAATGGGATTTTACTTAACTCAATTTTAGTTGTGAGGATTCTCTAATCTATAAAAAAAATCATTAAAATTTTCATTTACTCCATAATATCCAATTCTTTCATTTATCATATTTTCATTCACTAAAAGTTCAATATATAATGTAATATCATATTCTATTTATCATTTTTTTTTCAATTTCCTATTAGTACAATTATAATGAATAATATATCCAATCAAATAATACCAATGAAATAGGAGTGTAGTTCAATCCAAGAGCTTCCTATAGGCTCGTCATGATTCATGACTCATGAATTATTGGATTCGTTTCGCATTTGTTTTCAATGAATAATCTATATCGTCTCCAATCAACTGTTAAAAGATAAGTTTCACATTGCTTCTGAATCGTTATCGTTCATCTGCATTATTTGGTTATGTTGGTTTTTCTGTTGTTTTTCTACTGTCATAATGGTTTGTCCATCGCCGATCAATTCGACTACTCGTTGCATCAAATTCTTTTCTTTTCTTAAAAAAGGCTTCTATAGCAAACTCTCAAAATTGAGACTTAAAAATGCAATATTCTCTTATTATTAGTATTTTTTATAAAATATTTAAATCTTAAAGAAAGGAATTTTAAAAAATAAAATAAAAATGTCCTGATTTAAATCCTTAATTTAATAGTGTCCTCTTCAACCTCCCTCCCACCCTTTAAAACCAGACCTCTGGATCGGCCTCTGAGTTTGTTTTCTTGTCAGTTTAAAATCTCTTCCTCCCACCTGCCATTCTCTGCAACACTCCCCTTTCCGATTTCTTAATTCATCAAAACCAATGGCTCAATTGCCTCCCCGAGCTCCCACCATGGCTCCCAATTGGCCCCCCGCTTTCCCTCCACACCAAAAGATGCCACCTTTAACCGCCCCCGCCGCCCTACAGCCACCGCCCGCCACCAGCCCCACCCAGCCCCCGTCGTGGGTCGACGAATTCCTCGACTTCACCTCCACCCGCCGCAGCACCCACCGCCGCTCCATGAGCGACTCCATCGCCTTCCTCGAGGCCCCACTGATGCCCAACTCCCTCCTCCACGGCGCCGCCGCCGGCTTCGACCGCCTCGACGACGACCAGCTCATGTCCATGTTCTCCGACGACCTCTCCGGCCCCGCCTCCGCCGTCCCCTCCCTCGGCTCCCCTCCCTCCCACTCCTCCTCCCCCTCCGACCAGAACAGCAACAACGACGACAAACAGATCTCGACTGACCAAATTCCACCCCCGCCGGCCACCGCCAAGGTCGAGCACGGCGAGGTCGACAGCCCCTGCGACGGCAACGACGACTCTCCACCGCCCAATCCCAACCCCTCCTCCGACTCCATCATCGATCCCAAGAGGGTCAAACGGTATAAAAAAAAAAGATTTCATCTTTAGCTTTCTACACCCCCAATTCCATAAAATTCATCATAATTCTGAATCAAATTTGTTGAATTTCGCCCAAATTGGATCAGAATTTTAGCAAATCGGCAATCAGCACAGCGATCAAGAGTGAGGAAGCTGCAATACATTTCAGAGCTAGAGAGGAGTGTAACCACTCTACAGGTATATATTTGATTCAATCTGTCATAAACTCATCTATATAAACACACATATCTAAATTGTGTTTACATGAATGAAATTGAAGACGGAGGTATCTGCATTGTCACCAAGAGTTGCATATCTGGATCACCAAAGGCTGATCCTCAACGTGGATAACAGCGCCCTCAAGCAAAGAATAGCTGCTTTGGCACAAGACAAGATCTTCAAAGATGGTAACTTTATTCATTCATTCAATCTAATTTATTACCGTTGGTTGATTTTACTCCAAGTGGGTCATCACTGATTTCCCCAATTTCTTGATTGGGCAGCCCACCAAGAGGCATTGAAGAAGGAGATTGAGAGATTGAGGCAAATATATCATCAGCAAAACATGAAGAAACTCAGCAACAGTAGCAATTCAACAGAAGCTGCTGCAGCTACTGAATCTGCAGATAACAACACTCCATTTATGGATCAGAAGAAGCAGCTCATGGCCTCCTGATTTATTCACCCCACCTTGTGTTGCTCACTTTTTTTTTTAATTTAAATTTAATGGCTACAAAAGAACTGTGCATTCACATGACATGTTTTCCCTTTTCTTTTCTTTTTGCAGTTTCTATTTTTTTTTTTTTATAAATATTTTCATGTGGGGGACTAGATCAACTTGGAGGGATGAGGATTTGACATGTGTCCACCAAGCATGGGGTAATTAGTACTATTTGGTGTTAGGTTTTGTGTAGATTTAATTTGGGTAAATGGGTAATACTGTACTCCCTCCGTTCCTAAATAGATAGTCTTTTGTTTTTTGGCACGTTTTTTAAGGAGCGAAAAACTCTATAAAATATTATTTTTTTAATTAAAATTTTTATACTATTTGATACTTATTACTAATAAGTATCTAATTATATAAATAAAATTAATTAAAAAATAATATTTCACGTAGTTTTTCGCTTCTTAAAAAGCGTGCCGAAAAGTAAACGACCATGTATTTTGGAACGGAGGGAGTATTAATTTATTTGGCATTGATGGATAAATTTTGGGGTGGGATTTGTATTGGGATGTAGCTATGTCAGAGAGATTGGTGTTTGGTTATACGTTGGAGATGTCTGATTTTGTGTTTTGCACTTTGCAGATTGTTTGTAATGTTTTTTATGTTTCCTGGATTTATCCACTGTCATAAGTCAAAACAGTACAACTGTAAAAAAAGCTTACCCAGATACTTTCTTAATTTGTAAGAAGGAAAAAGCTTCCAATTTTGTGGTAGTTTGTGTGTGTTTGTGTAATGGGATGATCAAGATTGATCAACAACTCGCTCTATATTGGAATCTGTCGGGACTCATGAATAGGAGTTGTTTCATCCTAAAATTAGTTGACAATAAGACGAGTACTCCTGATTTTGAGAAATTTCACAGTTTGATTGTTCAATACAATGCATTATGCATTATAGATTGAGAACACATCCAATAGTAGTGTTAACTTATAGTGCAACAATGTGTTGACATATATGTCTTATACGGAGTACTCCGTATAATATAAGACATCGTGTTCGAAACTGTGTAACTGTGTGAACTTTAGTTGTTACATACACATGTTAGGTTGGGAGGTGGATTCAGTCCTTATAATAACTAAAGATATCATATAACAATGTGAGCCTGTATTATTATTGATAAATAACAACTATGAATATAATTCATAATCAATAACGAGCATGCAATGTCTTCCACTTAATCTCCCATGCCTTCACTGTGTCTTAATGTCTTTACATTTACGTTTGATTGATCCTGCAATTTGGGAATCATTGTGTGCTTCTGCTTGCCTTTTTTGGTATGAATTGTACATGAAGACGACGCCAAATATCACAAGCAGTTGGATAAATCTCATAATGTATTTCAACAAACAAAGTCAGTACGCACACATGATTCATATAGCAGTATATATATAGCAGGGTATGGGGGGTCGAGTTGTACACACCACCCTTATCCGATTAGGTTGAGAGGGTGTTTCGTAGTGACCCAAAACAAGACATCAAAGACGGATACGACTCCACAATGGTGTACAGAGAAATATAAGGAACAAAGATAACACACTACTAGAAACTTTAATTTTAAAATAAAAAATAAAAACAAGAATAAAAATGAAAAAGATGCACGTAAGAAAGTTGTGATAGAATGGAAGAATGATGCGGGAAACGTGGCACCCGACTAGTGTGATCGTCAACTCGAATAGCATTCCTCCACTGCATCCTATCGCGTGTCATCTCCTCAGTGAGTCCCAGAACGGCCAAGTGATGTCTAATCACTTCACCCCGACTCTTCT
This sequence comes from Persicaria tinctoria, assembly GCA_037127255.1. Lineage (NCBI taxonomy): Eukaryota > Viridiplantae > Streptophyta > Magnoliopsida > Caryophyllales > Polygonaceae > Persicaria > Persicaria tinctoria. The sequence continues at coordinate 6,242,997 of JBANSL010000010.1, forward strand.
TTGGACACCCTCTGTCCTGACGAATACTTTCGGCAGCCAAGTTGTCACGTCTACGCACTGACCAACTTGGATCTCTCCTTTGAACATGTCCATACCATCGGAGTCTCGATTCCCGTAACTTAGCCTGAAAATTAGTCACTCCTACCCTTTCTCAGATAGCCTCGTTTCTGATTCTGTCGCGCAAGGTAAACCCACACATCCACCCGTGCATCCTCATCTCAGCCACCACGAGTTTCTGTTCTTGTGCTTTATTTGTCACCCAACACTCAACACTCTGCCATATATAATAAAGTTAGTCTCACCACCACTTTGTAGAACTTACCCCTGAACTTGAGTGGAACTTTTCCATCACATAAGACTCCTGATGCAGCTCTTCATTTCTGCCATCCTGCTTGAATCCGATACTTGACATCCATGTTTACACCTCCATCACTCTGCATCACAGATCCCAGATACTTGAAACTGTCTTTCTTCGGAAATGGACCCGCACCCATGTAGACTAATTACACCAAACAGTACGTGCAAAGTCACCACTTTGTTCTTACCTAAAATGTCTTTTGGTTACACATTTTCGCCCAAAAACACTTGCGGTAGCTAGATAGTTCATTCATCCTTTCAAGGACCTTAAGCTTCGCCTCTGTGGGATTAATCGCGATCTTAGTAAAAATAGGCATTCTAAAAAATAACTAAATTGGCCATTTGAGTTACTGTTGACTGTAAACAATGCAAAAAAGTTCACCAGTTGTATCTTTTTCCCTACCTTGTTAACCCTTTATTGGGCCACATGAGCCCCTAAGCCCATGTATCTGAAATTAAACCAGCCCTCTTCATTACCAAACATTATGGGCCTCCATTTGGCCCCATTATAAAGTGGGCTCATGTAAACAATGGGCCTCCAAATACATGGTTGATGAAGAAATGTTTATATAGACAATACATGGTTTAAATTCCGTCTCCAATCTTATTCCCCTTTTTTTTTTATTAGGTAAAAATTCGAGGTCAGACAAATCTGGATCTCGATGGCCGATAAGTCGGCATACAGATAACCATCAAAAGACAAACAAAAAATACAAAGATGGTGCAACATATATGCAAAAGCGCTCTACAAAGCGAAACAAAACACAACTAAACCGAACAAGACGAGGAAATAGACGAATGACGAAGCCAAGCACTACCCTGAAGTAGTATCGTAGGCCAGTGGCACATCAGGAGTCACCTGTGGGCAGTGAAGACGAACCTCCAAGAAACCATTCTTTTGGAGAAAGGAGACGCCTCAATACACACTACCACGACCCCAGCCTATCTCGACTCCGACTACCAGAACCCCATCAAACGGAAAAGCAAGTCCAGCCGCACCAACCGTAGAGCCACACAAGCACCTATACCGAACGCACCAGAAATTAACCTAAACGAGATTTACGCAAACTCCACAAAGAATTATTAATTATAATATTTGCTGCCACGACCCCAAAGAAAGTCAATATGTATATATATATATATATATATATATATATATATATATATATATATATATATATATATATATATATATATATATATATATATATATATATTTTGATTAAGTAAAAATTCGAGCTCAGACAAGCCTGAAGCTCGAGAGGCCGACGAATCGACAGACGGATTAACCGTCAACTTACACCACAAAAAAGCAACACAAATCAAACAGAGATGAAAGAAAACCCCAATAACCCATAAAAGTCCTCTATCAGCGTAAGAGACGAAGAAAGTCCAAGACGAGCCATGAATGCCGAGAACACGGGAGAGCGCGATGACTCACACGGTGTCTCGACGTCGAGAAGGCGGAGACCAGTAACCCATTATCGGAAAAGGCGAAACCTTGGGAAGTGCGGATCACCGACGTTGCCCCCACCTAGATGAAGGATCTTCGAAGACCATGAACACAACCACGATCCTCTCGATCATACAGGACGCCCGATACTGCAACCCAACTCGGAACTAAACATACCACGCCAAAGCAACGACCAGACGCCAAAAGAGGAACAAGAACGGACCAATAGCAGGAAGATCAATCACCAATCAAAGATTTGCGTGCAAAAGTCCGCCCAGGATTTATTCTTTACATTAATAATAGTTTAAGTTTTAACATTTAAATTTTAATTTATTTACCCATTCTTTTTTCTTTTCTTTTTTTTTGGTGGGCTGCCTCGGGCCCAAGAATAGACCTTGGGCCCAAAGCAAAGTTCTTCGGGGCAAAGCCTACGCGAAAGGAAATTGGCGAGAGGCAACATCCAAGGGATAAACGCCGGAACAGGACCACAAAGGAGGGCCACCGGAGGACGGTGCCAGAACGAGAGGCTGAAGACGGGACCGAGAAGAGGATTAACCCCGGATAAAAAGCCCCAGGCCAATTGAAAGAAATGATAGATTAGGACTCTCCCACCCCGGTCCGAGAGGAATATTAGTACAGTACATTTTACCCATGTAGAAAATAAAAAGAGTGCAAAATCTACACAGAACTTTTTATTTTATTGTTATTTGTCCTTTTTATTTCCTCTTTTTATCTCCTCTCATAACAATTCTATTTTTATAATTCTTTTTTATTTTATTTTTAATTAAAACCTTGTGTGGGGGAGGGGGTTGGGTATAGGGAGGGGGAGACAAATTTAGGGATAAAGGATTCGGAGACATAACACCAATACTTCCTTTAAAGAAATTTATTTGTGTTTTGGTTGAGAATATATGGAAAATTATCCTATATTGGATATAATAAAACAATTATGTACCCTAAGGCCTAAGGGTATAGGATAAGCATACTTTATTAGGAAAGAAAAGCCTAAAAGAAAATGGGTGAACCTTATAATCCAATTTAAATACGGGCTAAACCGGGTGTATCAAGGGGAAATATTTTCCAATTTAGCTTATTATCCTATACCCCAAAAGTATATGATAGAAAAAACCGATAAAAAAAACTCAATAATATCGATTTCAAGATGGATTATTAGTCTTATTTCCCCAATTTCAACTAATTGTAATTGGTATAGAGATTAAAATTATCCCATAGGAGATAAAGAATGAAGAACCCTAACATGGGAATTGGGAAGGGAGGGCAGATGAAGATGACAGAGGTTAAAGTCATGAAATTGATGAAATTCAATTTGAATGGAGTATTTGACAGGGCATGATTATGTTTGCAGAGCTGGCCCATTCCTCATTTCATTTAGCTTCCATGTGCGTCATCTTTCTTTATTAGTTTTTGTAATTAAATTTCCATGCAACTTGCTCTCATTTGCCGACATCCATTTTGGGTTTGGGGGATTTTTTTTATAAAAATAAATAAATAGTGGTTTAGTCTACGTTGGTTTGTAGGGCTGTGCATCGGCCTAGAACTGAACCGAACCAAAATCGAAAATCTCAAATTTTCAAACCGAAAGTATTAGATTTGGTTCGATTCGATTATTTACCGATTTGGTTTGTGTTCGGTTTGGTTTTAACACTGAATTTCAAACTCAAACGCTGCGACAACACAAATTACTGCAACAGTGTGCTTATTCTTCGACAATCTGCTAACCTTACAATTATATTATACTCCCTCCGTATCGCAAAACATGTAGTTTTAGAGTAGTAAACTTGTATTAAAAAATTTGTTGTTTTAGCTATAGTTATTGTCTTTATAAGTAATGATTCCTCTTTTTATAGATAATAATCAGTGATTTTAGTTACTTTATCCTATAAAAGTAAAGGAAATATAGCGTACATAAAGCTAAAACTACAAGTTTTGCGATACGGAAAGAGTAGCTAGAAGGGGTACAATAAATTACTTCAATTTTAGCTTATGGATTCAAGCAATCCAATTGATCTATTCAAGCTTATGGATTTGAGTGAATAAATCCAATGAACATAATAGGTTCACATGAATGACTGAAATTTAAAGAATCGGGGAACGGGAGAACTTACCTTACCCGCTTACCTTGGAGAACTGGAGATGCCGACTCGTCGAGTCGCCGAGACTACAAAGAATCCAAGCATCGAGATGGAGACTTGGAGGAGTTGGAGACTTGAGAGGTACGAGCCACCTCAGCCGCGCCGGACTGCTGAAGGGGAGGCGAGCAAGGCCTGTCGGCGGACTGCGCAGCCGAGCCCACAGATTTCGTGAAGCTGTAGTCTATAAGTGAAAAGTCAAGTTTAGTTTTTAACATTAAAATAAAACAGTAAATAAATAAAACTACGAACCTACATTGGAATGGAATTGGAAATTAAAAAAAATAAATCGATTTAACATAAACCGAGCCTAAACCGAATACAAACCGAACCGAAATTGAAAAATGAAAATTTTCGAACCGAAAGTCAAATCGAAAATTTCGATTCGGTTCGGTTTGTGTTGGTTCAACCCAAAAATTCGATTTGGGCCGAATTATGCACACCCCTAATGGTTCGGACAGCTATAAGAAATTACTCCGTTTTAGGGTGGAGAAATTGCACAAAGTTTTAAATGTTAAAAAATTGGGTCAATTGATGAGTTATGAATAATAAGTTTAGCATTATACTGTAAATAATAACTAGCCTTTTTACCCTATCAATAGTAAATCGAATCAAAAAAGAGTTAGAGATAAATAATAAGTTTAGCATTATACTGTAAATAATAAGTTTAGAACTCGTTTGGTTGATATTTCAAAAACCCAAGAAGTAAAATTTTTCGGGAATTAGAGATAATATTAGCGTTTGGTTGGTTTTTTTGTTACAGAAAAAATCTAGAAAGTTGAATTCCCGTGAATTTAAATTTCCCAATTTTGGAGGAAGTGCACTTACCTAATCCCAACAAGTAAGTTTCAATTCCACCCTTTAATTTTAATAGAAAAATTCTACTCCGTATTTTCTTATTTCAATTCTTATAATCCAAAACCAAAACACAATTTCTCAATTCTCATGTTTTTCAATTTACGGGAATTGAATTCTTAGTAAGTTAACTTCTCGGAAACTATACTTCCCAGGTTTAACCAACACAAACAGAGTTAAAAGTTTCACCGCCCACTTGTCCGTTCATATTTGTGTCAAAGCTTTAGCGTTTAGGCGAAGTCAACACAAACGCTGAGGTAAAGTTAAAAGTTTAGGCGGAGTCAGGATAGGTTGCTTAACGAGTCTTGGTAGTTTTAGCAGATAGATCTTGACGACCTTCATTTCATCGAGTGAAGCAAAGTCAATATTTTTTTCATTATAATGACGTACGTGCTTTGTTTAAATATATAATATGTCATAATCCGAAATCTGAGTAAAAAGTTATGAAAGTTTGAAAATTTTAGGTGCATTAATCATTTTAATTTTTATTTCAATATATAGACCGTAATACTTTTATAGTTTATTTAAATTGACATTCGCATATTATAATTCATCTCAAGAGCTTCAAAACTATAGGTTATATTATTTATTTTGATAATTTGGTAAGAAGTTACACAACTTTAAATATTTTATATCTAGTTATACAAATACAACAATTTAAATATTAACTCAACGTTTATTTATTTATTGTGATTTATATCATTATTTTGTTAAAAAAAATTCTTTGGCTATTTTTTTTTAATGAAGAGAAAATAACAGAGTTTTATCATATATCGAAGTCATATTGTCTTAAAATAACCGCATTTATAATTATCACATTACATAGATATCGTTATGTTATTTTAATATAAAATGACACCGTGTATATATATACAGTATATATATATATACTCCCTCCGTCCAACAATACATGGACTTTTAGATGTAAATTTTTGTTCAACAATAGATGGTTTTTTAGGTTTTCTAGGTAAAAAGTTGTAATGATTTGTATTGGTTTGTGTGTTGTTGACTTTTTAAAATAATTTGATTGGTTAAAATGTGTAGTGGGTGTTAAAAAATAATAAAATTTATGAAAAAATTAGCGAAATGATGATGTTTTTTTAAAAGTAAGGTGTTTTATTAAAACTTGTGCAAAATGCTAAAAGGCAATGTATTGTTGGACGGAGGGAGTATATCCGAATCTCCGCTAAATTATTACTCCTCTGTTCCAAAATAAGGGTCTTTCGTCTTTTAGTGCACGCTTTTCAATGAGTTAAAAAATTATAAAATATTATTATTTTAGTTAAATTTTTTACATATTAGTAATAACTATGAAATTATATAAAAAAAATTGATTAAAAAATAATATTTTATAGAATTTTTAACATATTAAAAAACGTGTCGAAAAGAAAAGTGACATTTATTTGGAAACGGATGGAGTATTTTTTTTTTGCTCCATCCTGCATGGATATCTTCCACACTTCACTCACAAACGGCTGATAAGTAAACCAACGGTACCATCTTCGACGGTCAATTAGAGCATCTTTAGTGGTGGTACTTGGAGTACCATAACCTCATTTTTAAATTAAAAATAAAAATAAATATAAGAGTTGGGGTGTGAATCAAGACAATTATTATAAGTGAGTATCAACGAGTGAGTATCATGCTTACACAAAAAGTTTCCCCTAATGAACAATAGCATGTGAGGACCACTTTTTTTTTTCTACCCTATAAAAATTTAAAAATAAAATAAAATATATGTTAAGATACTCTTGTGAGTATCATGGTTGTGCATTCAAGTATTTAGCGAAAAAAAATGTAAGATATAATACTTAAATTGGGTATCATGGATAAAGATGCTCTTGCCGGTTTAAAACTTCTCACCTTCTCGTCTAATCTTCTAAAGATCACATCTTTCCGTCAACCATACAACTCCACTGAGAATCTGTCTCTCTCTCTCAAAATGTCAATGATATCATTTCCACTTTTGGTACGATTTCAGGCCCACCAAACCTCTAAAATTACACTACTACAAAAAAAACAAATCAGTAAAAGGTGAAGTCTTTATCACGCCAACAGATCCATTCGTACGATATAAAAACCCCCTAAGTGGTTTAGAAAACGGCAAAACCCATCACCGGAAAATGGGGATTGGTAGCTTTAAATCCGGCACATCTCTCCTCCTCCTCCTCGCCTTCCTTGTCGCCGCGGCGTCCGCCGCCAGGACGCCGGCGGATCTCGCATCCGACGGTGTAGCGAAGCCAAACCAAGATGTGCGCACCTTCGCATCTTATTTAGGGCTTAACACACTCCCATTTTCTTCTTCTGATACCTGCGATCAGACCTACGGCTTCATGCCGTGCACCACCACCTGGATCGGTAATCTCTTCCTGATCCTCGTTTATGGCTTCTTGATGTACACAGCCGCTACTTACTTGTCCAGCGGGAGTGAGCTTCTGTTGGAGATCTTGGGCCCTGGGATTGTTGGTGGCCTCTTCCTCCCCGTTCTTGGTGCTCTTCCTGATGCCTTGCTCATCCTAGGTTTGTTTTATTTGTTCTTGATTTACTTTGATTTCTACAGTTTCTGATTATTATTTTTCCTGCATTTTGTGTTCCTGTGATTTCTTAGTGGCCCTCAAGGCCTCAATTGAATTAATTGTGCAATTGGGAACACGTTTTTGACATCTGAGAATGATTTCATAGTTTGGATTTTAGTTTGGTTAGAGGTTATTAGAAATTGCCAAATTTTGGGGCCTTTTGACTAGTCAGACAAGCAAATAAAAATTGTAGTTGAATCTAATTCAAAAGATGACAACTTTCATAGAGATAGCATCTTGATGTGCAAATATGTCTCATTTTTTGGCATATAGAAATCAGGGCTAGTACAGGTGTTTGTTGCGGTGGGACTACCTTTGACTTTGAGTGATTTAAGCAGAACTAGAACATCCTTTATGCTCTAAGATCTAGATTTTGTGTGTTGGTTAGTCCCAATTTTCCAAATGTGGTTTTTACATGGATAGCGAGTCAATCACTTGAGGATTCATTTGTTATCTCATATTCGATATCCGGTTCAGATTTCAACAGATCTTGCCCTTATATAGACTAATAGACAGAACAGCATCCCTGTTATTGATGTTCAAGTTATTGAATTCAGAAGCGGAGACTCGGCCTTTGTTGTTCACATAGCTTTTTTTTCACATTTCATTGAACTGGCTAAAGTATAAGAGAAAAGTGAATTTGCACAAGGATAATCAGCTTGCAATATTCATACGGGTTTATTTACCTTATTCATTTAAGTGCAACTAAACCATCTATGCATAATCTCATCTGAATGTTTTCAAAAATCATCTTCACATGCTCTGATGGATCAGAGTTTCTTTTATTTCTCTAGTACTTGCCAAATGGCATATAGATGTGGATTGTCATCCGAATTTCCTTCTTATCTGAGATTTCGTTTCTTTTGGCATATCGGAGTGGATCTATATGCCAATCTGGACTATCTTTTATAAGTTGTTTTTGTCTCTATACTGAGTAATCCTCAATTCTAATCTCCTTCCTGCAGTATCTGGACTATCGGGTAGCACAACAACTGCTCAAAGTCAAGTTTCAGTTGGAATGGGATTACTAGCTGGGTCCACAGTGATGCTTCTCACTGTAATCTGGGGATCATGTGTAATTGTCGGAAAGTGTGACCTTCAAGATTCAAGTGCAAGCAACGGAATTGATACGAGGGGATTTAATCTAACTAGTATGCCTTTTATCCCTAGCTCTCTAGTTATGTTTGTAGATGTCAATATGATGTGTTTCCCCTGCAGGATCTGGTGTGTGACCTTAAGGGTCAGATTGGTCATTCAAGTTCTTTATCACCACGTAACTGTCAATATGATGTGTTTCCCCTGCAGGATCCGGTGTTTCAACTGATAAATGGACTAGCTATGCCGCAATGATTATGGCTGTGTCTGTGATCCCATTCCTGGTTGTCCAAATACCTCAATCATTTATCAGCTCGACTTCAGGAAAACGCTTAGTAGTCCTCATCAGTCTTATACTCGCTGTGGTGCTCCTTCTGAGTTATTGCATTTATCAGGTCATATGATTTCTCTTTCCCCATTTAGTAATCTTTAACACATCCTGATCTAGTTACATAGTGATGAACTTGACTACTGTATTATGTACTCTAATCTGTTTAGCATAGCTGGTTGAACTCGGTGCTAAATTGTACATCTTTGATTCAGTCTTTAGTTAGTTCTATCCACAAACGACCTTCCTTTGAGCACCGCCAAGTTGTCTGCTAGTTCCATCTAAAATAACTGGTTTTCAGATCTGTCATGAATTCCTCGAGGCATCTGCATGCATTTCTCACATACCTCCCCCCCCAGATACAATAAATAAATAAAAATCAAAAATCAAAAGGAAACAGAAAAGAATAACGGGAAAGATGGGGTTTGTCTTCGTTGGCTGAATCACTATTATGTTACACGGTTCGAAGTTGAGCATGTATATCTGCCAAATCAAAATTTCAATACAGCTGTAAATTCGGTTTGGTGAAATCCTTTTTTAACCAGCTTCAAGGTCGGGTATAAGATTTCTGTGCTCTTTGGGCTAACTTCCAATTGATATCTTGTAAGTTGAGCTTAAAGAGTGATTTTATGCTGAATATAGAAGGAAGACCATTTCTTTCAACTGTTCTTAGTTGCTTCTTGCTTTATCACAATGTAGTAATTTAACCAGCATCAAGGTCGTGTATATGCTTTCTGTACTTTTTGAGCTAACTTCAATTTGATATCATGTAAGTTGAGCTCAAAGAGTGATTTTATGCTGCATTTAGAAGGAAGATCATTTCTTTCAACTGTTCTTAGTAGCTTCTAGCTTTATCACGATGTAGTATTGGAAAGAGAAAAAGTGAGAACCTTTATGTCAACTGTTCTTGGTTGATGATCCGAGGTTAATGTGTGATGAGAGCTAGAGGATTTCAAGAATTAGCTAATTCTGTGATAAGAAGTTGCGTGGTGCTTTTCGGTATCAATGGCTACTAATTTATCATCATTTGTTAATAATTTAATATAGTCAGTAGTAATTGATGTATTGTTTTTTCTTTATTTTCTTAACCAGGTTGTCCAGCCTTGGATTCAAAAAAGACGTTTAGATTATGTAAAGCACAAAAAGTTTATTGCAGGTTTCCTTGGACGGCTGAGAAAGCATGCAGTAGGAAGGCTGGCCGATGAACATGTCGTGGAAAAGTAATGCAAGTTCATTTTCGTTGCTTATATAAATGAGATGACTCGTCATTTGTCTAGCCCATGATTAACATGAATTTCTTTCCTGGCAGGTTATTTGGAGCAATCGATGCTGATAAAGATCATTATTTAGTACATACAGAGTTGAGAGCTTTTGTTATAGGAACACAATTGGATGAGATGAAGTTGGATGAAGATGTTCTCGTGGATAAAGTAATGAAAGATTTTGATGTTGACACCGAAGATGGTAAAATTAGTCTCAATGAGTTTAAGAAGGGTATTAAAAAATGGATTGAAGCTTTGAGGGATGAAATGCCTGGATCTAGCATTGATGAAAGGCCTGGATCTAGCAGTGATAACCAAGCAGAAACAATTAAGCTTCTGACTGATGTTCATCAGGTAAGTTGTGTGATCAATGAAGTATATGAAAGCACTTCTTGCTAGATAACCAACTTTTTTTTATGATAAAATTGTAAAATTTTTAGGAGTCCTCTAGACAGCAAGTCTTGTTGGGGGGTGATGCTGATGATGATGCCGGTGAGGGAAGCAGCGAGGTTGTCGAGAATGCAAAGAAAACCACCATAAAAGCAGTCTTGTTTTTGATAGTGGGAACTATAATTGCAGCCATATTCGCCGATCCTTTGGTGGATGCTGTTGATGAATTCTCTGATGCTACTGGCATTCCTTCTTTCTTCATCTCATTCATTGCCTTACCTTTGGCCACAAACTCAAGTGAAGCAGTGTCTGCCATCATTTTCGCTAGTAGGAAAAAGATCAAAACTGCATCTCTTACATTCTCTGAGGTATTATTGCCTTCCTGCAGATCATTCAACTATTAACCAATTTTATGATGCAGGCAGGCCATTGTCACTTATTTTCATGACCAATGAAGCGGTTCACTTGCACTTGAATCTTGTTTGATGTAGATCAAACTGTAAATGCATTACCTGACTTCTCTTTCTTACAATCACAGTTGTATGGAGCTGTGACGATGAACAACCTCCTTTGCCTGGCGGTGTTTCTGGCACTTGTATACGTCAGGGAACTGACATGGGATTTCTCAGCTGAAGTTCTTGTCATCCTTATTGTCTGTGTTGTGATGGGCGTTCTGGGCAGCTTCCGCACATCATTCCCTCTATGGACATCAATCATAGCATTCACTCTCTATCCATTCTCACTGGTGTTAGTTTACGTTCTTGACTACATATGTGGATGGTCATAGATCCATCGTCGATGGGAACAAGTACTGGAGTGACTGGTTACTAGATGTTGGTCTCTAGTGTGTGAGAGGGTTCTGATTCCAGTTTCCCATTTGACTCGGTTCCGCTTGGTCTCTCTTTTGAGACCTTCCATGTTGAGATAAGTTAGCATTGCATTGTGTTTTATGGAGTAGGCAACGATTTTGTGCTCTTCCAATTTGTACTCCTTATCTGTAGTTGAAGAGAACATGAATTGTGATTTTATTGTTTTAATAACAGCACTTTTTTTTTTTCCTTCATGAATGTTGACAATTTGCTTGCTGTCTGTGTTGTTTCTGTGAATTCTTCATGGTTGAATTCAGCAATTTGGGGATTTTCTCCATAACCCCACAAAATTGGAGACATCACACAAATTCATTCACAAAGATGAAACCCTTTATCCTTATAGCCGAGTAGCTCGAGTTGGTAGCTCAACTCAGGCTTGTTCATTTACTAGGTCGGTTCAAACAGAGGGAACTTCATAGAATTGAATGAATTTCTCCTTAATTACTATGTCATGAGCAAGTATAGCTTGAAAAAAGTTTGGCTCGACCTCGTAAGCCCCCAATGGTCCGGTCCCTCGGGTTTGGTGGAGATGTATGTAAATTGTAGTGATGTATCTCACTGGATAATGGAACTGATGGTGACACAACATTCTTTTAACCACTAAGCTATGCCCTAGCCCCTAGGGACGACATAGACTCATTCATGGTTCAAACCATAGGACCCATGTGACAGTGTAGGGAGGGTGAGGAAACAGAAACTGATATCTCAGCTATCCAACTCAAATTGAATGCAGAAACAGTAAACGCAGGCCAACACAGACCAGAAGCTTTCAAAACAAAAATGCAACCTTTTATGAGTCCCCCACCAATAATTTCTACAGAGGTTTTACCCATCAAGGATTCAAAAAAACATGTCAATTCACCATCAATTCCCTGCATTTAATCTCCTGTTGCTCTACATTTAAACCCCACCTACTGAGAATGCAACTATACATGCCTAATTTAGCCCCCACACCGATTAAGGGAAAGTATTCGTGAACTGTCAATGAATCAAACCCCACTTGTGACAGGGATTCATCTGGGTGGTGCAAGTTCGTTGAAATGTCAATACCCCTTTTTACCCAGTTTCTGAATGATAGGTGATCGTCTTTTTCACCCCCCTAAACTGAATCCTTCAATACTTTCCTTCTTGGTACTAAGAATCTCTAGGGTTAGATTATTCCCAGGATCTTCTCCTGAACAATTTGGTCCAGGGGGGGGGGGGGGGGGGGGGACTGAATTAAGAAAAGGATTGAATTTGTTGTAATCTGTCATCCAAATCCATCCTTTTAGCTTTTTAAGGAAAGGTTGCTGAAACAAGAAGCTATGAGTTGCAATTTCATCATCAAAGGTGATTGCTTTTCGGGAAATTTCCAAAATAACATAAATTTGACTGGTAGTCTTACTTATAATCAATGGCAGATTGAAAGCAAAGTACATTACAGTAATCATACAAGTCTAAACACACCACAACAGATAATGAAGCAAAGTACATTACAGTAATTGATGATAGCTAGAATCAAATGCAGCCAAGGAAGACAAAACCTGAATCATTTCTAGCAGATTTTATCTCCCCATAGCTGAACTCCTCCTTCAATCACAAATTAAAGGAAACATATATCAGATTGTGTCAAAAAGAAAGAAAAGCAGCAAACTTGATGATGGTTTTAGCAAGAAATTGAAGTCACCTGATTGAGAGGAGCTTCTCCTCTATCAGCAGCGAGAACCGGAGGCGATACAAGGCGGCTTGTTGGGAGCAATGCCGTCTTGTTCATCCTCGTGATCGCCCTGGATACGAGCTGGGATATGGTAGCTTGAGAATCCGCTACCTGTTGAGGCAAAACCAATGCCTGAACATGAAACTGCTTGATGATGATGATGGCTGTTACTAGCTGCAGTAATGACAGAAGTAGTGTTGTTGTTGGACTGAAGGGGACCCCTCTGAGTAAAGAAATGGGTGGCCTGGCCTACGCCATGGCCGAACAGCAGCGGTGGTGGGAGTGGCTGTGGTGGCGGAATGAACATAAACCCGCCGGAGCCGCTACTTCCGCCGCCATTGCTGAAGCTGCCACCGGCCAGGTTCCAGCCGATCAGCCGCTGGAACCGGCCGAAATCCGCCGGCTGGGTGTCGTCCCAGCAGGGGACAGCAGGTGGGCTTTCAAACCCGATTTGATCGGCATCAGGAAATGAAGATTGGTGCTCTTCTTCCTGATTCTGGTGAGATTGTTGAATTGGGTTTTCGAATGATTGCAGTGAGAGCTTCAGATCTTCGCTCTGGCTGCTAGCCCTCCTGGATTGCATATCCAAAGCAGGGTAGCTCGGAAACTGCACCGGAGCTGCAACCGCCGCCGTAGGGGCGGACGAGGCCTCGCCGGCAACCGGGAACGACTTGATGTCCGCAATTGAATCGGAATCCATGGAAGGCGGCAAGATAGTGCTACTCTCCTCGTTGTTTCCAGTGTAGACCCCACCGCCAGCTTCTTCCTCCGCCGCCGCCGCATCGCCGCCGGGGATTTTACTCTTCCCGCCGCTGATCGCCGTGGGCTTCCAAGGAGGCAGCTCGTCGAGCTCATCGATGGCGGATTTCGCCTTCTTGATGAGCCAATCGACCGCCTTGCTGGGGCGGTCGTAGCCGAGGCGGTCCTGGATGTCGTAGAATTGGATGGCGGTGTTGGCGGAGAGGCGCACGCGCCGGTCGCGTGGGCCCTTGGCGGTGCACACCTTACTATGGCGGTCCTTCCGCCCTGTTGACCTAATAATGTGTCCGCCTTGCACCTCCACAATCTCCCCCAACACGGCGCCGCTCCGCCCCGCCCCCCTCCTCCCGGCGCCGTTATAAGCGCGCTTCCTATTGGCAGTGGCGGCCGTTGATTGCAACGGATTAGGGTTTATCTGGCTGAGCTGGTTGGGAGGTTCAATTGATTGTTGGAGGAACATCTGGGCCCGGAACGGATCGTGCTGAGGCTGAATCTGGGAGTGGAATTGGTACTGCAGTTGCGCCGGCGGCGGTTTCACCAGCAGGTGGTGGAGGAGCAGATGGCGGAAATGCTGATGGTTGTCCTCTCCGCCACCGCCTCCTCCTCCTCCGGCGCCCCCATTTACATAGTACCCCGTTTGCCGCCGGTGATGTGACTGAGGATCCAGACTCAGACCCTTTCGCAAATTCCCCTCTTTTTCCAGCTTTCCTTTTTGTATAAAGATTGAATCTTTCTTCCTTAAACAACAAATTTAATAATCAATTCCAGTTCCACCACTCCCATCAGCAACAGTAACCCCCAGCCACCGGAAAAAGTGCTTCAAGAAAATGAAGTTGCAGTGAAATATATATATAAATATATATATTATGGTAGACCCATAAAGTTTACTCCTTTTTTTTTGTCCCTTTGTTTAGATTGTCCCTCCTCTCCTCCCTCTCAGATTTTCTGATGAAATGAGTGAACTGAAGCTCAAATTCAAAGGAAATGTGGAGATAAAAATGAGGGCTTTAGGGGGTTTATATTATAAAGGGGGAACCGCCCTCCTCTTCCACTTGATCAGCTAGTGGCAATTCCCAGGAAAGGGAGAACGATAAGGCTTACAGTAACAGTACATATGGAGAGTGAGAGATCGACTGTGGAGCGAAGCTAGGAAAGATGAAAAGGGCGTAGCTTGAGATCAGTACGTGCCGAAGTCATCGATCTCTTCTGATGGCCTGCCGAGCTCTTGTACTACCCGGCCACAGAAGCCACCTAGACTACGATCAGAAATATCGGTTGGTCCACAACGATATAGTCGATTTTATGGTACATTCATTTTGATTATGAAGTAAGATCGATCTTCGATCGATCGACTCCCCCACACACTTTAAAAGTCTTATTTCATGTTCTTTGAATTGGATTTTTCAACATACCTATTTTAATTACCATGTGAAGATTGAGATATATTTTTTTTTAAAATATTTTAACTAATTAACTTGATGAGATAAAAGAGTATAAAAAGAGTAAATAATCACAAAGATAGCTTAATTAAGAGTGCATGAAGTAGTTGAAACCTCATGGCCTGAAAGAAAAAAAGGATTTAAATCATAAATGTAGCACCGCTAAGATCCACCACTACCGTTGATCAACGCAAATATGGATGTAGAAGCCTATGGAATGGCATCAAGGAAACACGAAAACATAAGATAGGAAATTTGAGGATTGAAGGGATTAACCTAGCCTCTGTGTTATCAACGTTTTTAGGGGCGCTTGGAGTTGTCCCTGATTCCCTGAGGGATTGAGATAATTGTCTCTAACTCCCACTTGAATGTTTTTTCCTTTGATAACATTTGCATCCAACTCGTCTTTAAGGAGGTAAACCGAGTAGCTACCCGATTAACCCAACTAGGCCACCCTCTCTATAGATGAACCTTCCTCTGATTTAGAACAATAAGTTCTCATCCGCAAGTATGTTTTGCATAGATGAGCTCTACAACAATAACATTCCTAGTTTATCGTAGGGTCTTCTTTCTGGTCTCCCTCTGCTATGTTTGGACTCTTTCAATCTCCAAATTATCACATCTAAGTATTGATATACTTTGGTCTCTCCTCTGCACATAAACAAACCAACGAACCCTATCTCGACTCATAAATGTAGCTTATCTTGAATACTGCTTACTCCTAACTTCTTGCGGATAACCTCATTTCTGATCATATCGAGTCTAGTAAACTCACTCATTCATCTGATCATCCTCATCTCTACCACCATGAACCTCCTTTCCTGTGTCTTCATGGTCTCCCAACATCCTATACAATATTACAATCCTAACTACCACTATGTAAATTTTTTCCTTGAGTTTTAGTGGCATTTTTTTATTGTATTAAGACCTCTGACGCGAGCTTTAATTCCACTTCTGTCATTCCAACTGAATTCGATGTTTGATATCTTTAGTTACCTATGAATAAAGCTAGTGTAAGTGTACCACTAATAAGTAACAACTCGCTTAGCTACACTATATGCTTAAGGGTTTAGGGTTAGGGTTCAGAAAGATTAGTCACAACCAATGAAAACATGACATATATCTCTATCCTACTCTTTAATGCTCATATGATTTATTGTTTCACTAACAAAACAGCCGGCCGTTTAGCTACTTGCCTAAGGGGTTAGGTTTTAGCACGATTAGTCCAGCCAATGACAACATGACACGTACGTGTCTACATCCCACTGTTTATTATTCATAAGATTTACTTGAAAGTGTGTTAATTTATGTTACAGTAGTCAAGAAGTAGATCGACTAAGCGATCTTGAAGCCATCAAAAGATAGCTTGATTAACCCTGCGTAGAGGGTCGTCAGTAAAATTTTTTTTGCTTAAACCTAAAATTACATTAAGATAAATTTAAAATTAAAAAAAAATATCAAAATTATAGGTCACTGCAGGTTGCATCCCGATCGAGGAAAAGTTGACGCTGACATAGTTAGCATAGATGGAAGCGGTGATGGTTGCAGATCTGATTCCGGGTACGGTTCCGGACTCGAAAAGTTGAGATTTGAATGTTGAACAACAAAAGACTTGGAAATTTTTGTAAATAGGTTTTGATTGAAGTTTTACGTTAAGGGGTAGGAAAATATTGCATCTTTCTTGTATACAGTATATTATTTTCACCACCGAAAATGACTTGTGGGTAGTACTCATAGGTCCCCGGTTCGAACCCCGGAATGACCGCTCTTTATTTACCAATTCAAAGTATATTGTTTTCATGGGTTTTGTTTCTTTCTTGTGACAATATATATGGAATTGTCCACATCACAAAATAAATAAATGAATAGGATGCATATATATTTACAAGGTTGATTTGATTATTCGATCTTATTGTGTAGCTTTAAGATCGATGATTTTTTTGGAGGGTTTTATTAATTATAGATTAATCTATATCTATATCTATTCTATTCTATATCTATATATATATATATATATATATATATATATATATATATATATATATATATATATAATACTAAAGCAGAGGCCACTGGTGCGATCTCGTGTCCACGGAATTTTCTGAATTAAAACGGAATTATTTTTACTTACGTGGCTCTGCATTGTTTTCCCTCTTTCCAGATTTGTCATGTATACAGGGAAACTAATTACCGGGTCGCGGTCTGCCTTTCTCATATCAACATTGACTTTTACGGCTCGTCTGTCCCAGCGAATTCTGCGCTGGCAAAACTCATCCGACAAGATGCCCTTGGCTAGATTAGTTCGTCCCTCTCGGGCAAATTTTTTCCAATTCGAAAAAAAAAACTAGTTTTTTTGTGAGTTGGAAAATATAACATTATTAATTACGTCAGATCAAAATTAATAGAACCACATATAGGAATAATGTACTATTAAAAAAAAAAAGGAAAAAGAGAATATTTTAAGGGATATATACGATATAAATACAATTAGAATAGTGGCAGTAGGAATGGATGCATGCATATTTGGTAGTTAGCTAAAATTTAAAGGGAGGTGGGACAGTTGAAAGCGAAGGGATATACGGATCCATCGATGTTCATTGCTATACAATTTATAGTATATGTTGATCTCTCAACTACCTAGTGGATGATCATGTTGGTATCGATCTGCAATCATGTATGGTTTATACAGTGTGAATGCCTGTACATATATATTCCTAAAATACAATGATTTAACTATATATATGTTTAATGTTTTGGAGGAGGATTGATTTTTATTTTTTTTTAAAGGTAAAAATTTAAAATATCAGACATTAATGACTGACAAACTAATCGTCATGAATCCAATGAACATACAACAAAAAAACCAAAAAATTAATACAGGTATACAACCCAGGCACAAATGATCCCAGCCAAAACAGATTGACGAAGTGGAAGTCAAAGGAAAGACCGTGAATGTCGAGAATAACGCTGGTGAGTATGGAAGATGTGAAATGAGCACATCCCACATTGATATATAATATGAGAAATCCAAGTCTTGCATATAAGTCAGCAGGCTAGCTACTCCTTCTGATGTCAATTGGTTTTAGGATAGAACCTCATCAATCAGTCTTGTGTACAGTGCTCGGTTTGGTTAGCGTATGGTGCGCTCTGTGTGGAAGATGTGAAATGAGCATCTCCCACAATCATAATACGAGGAATCCAAACCTTACATATAAGTCATGGGCTCATGGCCCATCGGAATTTAACAATGAGACGGATATATATAGTAACCAAACGATGAAAAGAAAGTGTGAATCAACAATATTCCTCTCGTCTAGATAAGAGATCTTCGAAAACTACGAACACTGCAACAATCAACTTTGAACAATATATAAGGTGGCTGAAACTACAAACTCATCCAGAAACTAAATGCAAATGTATAAAAGAATGACACAACTCAAAAGGATGGATTAACTGGGATTAATTATTAAGGGAGATGGGTCAAGAGGATTAAGGGCTCGTTTGGTTTATATTTTGGAAAGGTAAAGGGAAAGGGAAAGTAAATGAATACAAGTAACAACAACAACAATCTCAGTTTATCCTGTCGAAGCAGGGTCTGAGGGCCAGGTTGTACGCATTCTTTTCCCGACAACGTCAAGAGAGTGTTTTTTAGTGGCCCAAACATTGACATATACTCTTATCGGCACCAAAGAGACAAATAAGACAAACGATATAATAAAGAAGTCAGAGAAGACATGGTGTGAGAACGGGGGAGAGAGAAAGGATAATTTCTCTGACACTACTAGCTCTAAGGCCCAACGTCTAACCCTCTTTGATATGGATGATGCTCCTCCAATGCGTTATATCCAAAAACATGCTTTTATTAAGATTCAGAATGACCAAATATTGTCTAATCACCTTCCTCCGACGTATAGTTTAAGATACATTGTTAAAAAAAAAAAATCATTACCCTCTCCTAAAAAAATAGTATTATTATCTTATGCATGTTTTACTATACAAAATTTGTTTTCATGTTTATGTCAAATGAGCCCTAAAAGTGGGTCAAGTGGTTCGACAGGAGCCTATTCTCTCGATTGGTTAAAGTCTGTTTGATTTTCTTTTTTTTTTATGCCAACTAGAGATTTATATTATATTATATATATATTCCTCGGAGAATATTGTCGATCAGGCTTGAAGTAGTCGATCTATGACAATTAAGTCCATATATTAGCCATGCGGTCCATATATTAGATACCTGCTATGATGCAAAAAACACACACACACACACACATATATATATATATATATATATATATATATATATATATATATTTTATATTTTTTTTATCAGGAAAGAATTCGACGTACAGAATATATCGGGTGGATCAAGAGGTTAAAGAGATCGACAACAGATAAATCGCTATAAAAAGAACCAAAAAATACGGGACAAATTAATCAACAAAAACAATTACACTGCGAAAAAACTAGAGAACGAATATATATAATTTTATCCACATCATCCTATTCGTCCGTCTTATTTGATGCTTACTAGTTTTCTTGAAGCCGATGTGGATTGGTTTTCCCTCCCAGTCTCGAATGATGAAACCGATAAAGTTGTCATTATAGACGAACCATCAAAATTAACTTTGAAGACTCCGGCCGGAGGTTTTTCCATTTAGCAAAACAACGATGTCATCTTATTGCATTATTGAGTTTTGTATTCTTATAATCATTCAAATCTCGGCAATGGGGTCTTGATTAAAGTTACATGATATGCCCTACGATGGAGGTTTTTTCCAACGGGAGGTTACTTGCCCAACGATAAAACTGTCATTTTATTAGGTATAGATGAACCATCAAAATTAACTTTGAAGACTCTAGCCAGAGGTTTTCCATTTTGCAGAACTACGACGTCGTCGCGTTCCACTATTGACGACGCGTTCCACTATTAATTATCCAAATTGGCAGTGGGGTCTCGATCATTAAAGTTACATGCCATACGCCATCCAAGTGAGAAAACACCATTTGTCTTACCGCATTATCAAATTCC
This sequence comes from Persicaria tinctoria, assembly GCA_037127255.1. NCBI lineage: Eukaryota > Viridiplantae > Streptophyta > Magnoliopsida > Caryophyllales > Polygonaceae > Persicaria > Persicaria tinctoria. The sequence goes on from JBANSL010000010.1 coordinate 6,263,255, forward strand.
GAGGTTCATTGCTGAACCTTTTTGTTATTTGCACGGTGGTGTCTCGCCATTTGCACGGTGCCCTTCTCGGACTCCCAAACCGGCAGCCAAGGATGCCCTTCTCGGACTCCCAAACCGGCAGCCAAGGATGCCCTTGCCGCACTCCCAAACCGGCATCCAATGCCCCCTTCCTTTGATATGATTTCAGGGCTGTTTCGATCACTTTCGAGGAGCTCGCAGCCTCTCCTTATGCTGCTACAAGGGACATCTTATTGCTGTGTGAGAGTTGTGTAAATTGCAGCTTGGAATCACTGATTTTATGATGATTTTGCTGCTCGTCGGAGTTATTTTCGGGGCTGTTTTTCAGCTATTTTCTACCCTCCTGGACTGATCGTCTTATGCTTTGGTCGAGGGATTTTGATGCTATCTCGCAGCCCTGTGGTGTCTCAGATTATTCGCTGGTGTTGCTGCTGCGCCATAGGTGCTGTTAAAGCTCTCTTGCTATTGTCCTCTCATGCGTCTCTCTTGGAACTGAATTCTGGCTACGTTCTTATGATATTGGAGGCTGTTTTCGATGCTTTTGTCCTCTCATGCGCCATAGGTGCTGTTACAGCTTCTCTGCCGGGCTTTCTTATGGAGGTTCTTGGCTGCCGGTTTGGGAGTCCGAGAAGGGCATCCTTGGCTGCCGGTTTGGGAGTCCGAGAAGGGCACCGTGCGTCTGGCGAGAAGAAGGCCGTGCAATTAGCAGAACCGTTTCTGAATATAACTTTGTTTTTAATAAACTAGGTTGTCCATCAAGCAAAGACAAGTTTCTCTTTGGTATAGATTCTCATTCGGAAGGACGCTTTAGTAAGGTGTCGGGCGGTGTGTCCTCAGTTTTATGTCTAAATATTCTTTCCTAGCTTCAAAAAAAAAAAAGGTACGGTAATATTGGCTTTATTTAGGGGCATTTACTGGAATGACCATATTTAAGGACTTTATTAGTAAATTATTCACCAATGTTTTCAAATTAGCAAAAAATCTACCCCCATTTCTCAAGATTTATAAAAATAGAAAAATAATAGTAGTGTATATATTAAAAACACAGTTAGAGGCATTTTAGTCTTGCATTTTCAAGTTATATTGTGGAAGTTTATGGAAAAATGGGAGGATGGATGATTATTTGAAAACAGTTTGTTATAACGGATGGTTAAGTGATTTTTTTTTAATAAAGAGTGGTTAATTGAAAATAAGGGTGAATAAATAGTGATTTTATGCATTTTGGCCTATAATAAATTACGGTTTCTTACTAGCTAAGTCTTAAGGAAATGGGTTAAACATTTTGATTTCGTAAAAATTTCACTAGATATATTGTGGCCTTTTTTTTTAAGACACCCCTTAACTTATGCCAAAGAGTTAAGAGTTAAATTAATAAATCCAAATAGATAAAAGTTAAATTGTTCTCTCAAAAAAAAAGAGTTAAATTGTTGTCAACTCTACTGTAATTCAACTAGTTAATTTATTTCAAAAAAAAAAATTGGGATAATAATAATAATAATAATAATAATAATAATAATAATAATAATAATAAAGTAGTGTTGCCGTACGTGTAGGGGTGATATATATATATATTACTCCATCCGTTCCAAAATACATGGGTTTTGACTTTTCGGCACGTTTTTTAAGGAGCGAAAAACTATATAAAATATTATTTTTTTAATGAATTTTTTTACATAATTTGATACTTATTACTAATAAGTATTAAATTATATAAAAAATTAATTAAAAAAATAATATTTTATAGAGTTTTCCGCTCCTTAAAAAACGTGCCGAAAACTAAAAACCCATGTATTTTGGAACGGAGGTAGTATAATATAAATCATATGTACTCAATCCTTATTGTGTATCATGTGAACACATATGAGCCGTTGATCTATAGAAAATGGAAGAATATATATATATATTGTAAATTAAAAGATCAAACCTTTTTTTTTTTTTAAATAACATGCTCATCTCATCCCAACTCTTTAATGAAAAAAACAAAACATTAACGTTCAAACTTTAAATAAGTCATATAAATCGTCTATAAATAAATCCCTTCCACATATACATACGACGTGACCTAACTACCAATAAAAAAATCTATATATAATATATTAAAACAGAGACCGCTGGAGCGACCTCGCTGCCGCGGAATTTTCTGGATTAAACGGGATTATTTTCGCCTACGTGTCATTTTCTGGATTAAAGCGGTATTTTTTTTTTGGCCACATCAATTAATAAGTCAATATAGTTAGGTAAAAACTTATCTTTTTAGGTCAAATAATCTATCAAATATAACCTTATATCTTAATTAGTTTTTTCACTAAATATGTATTCAATTAAAAAAATCTTATCCGAACTATGTATACACCGGTAGGATTAGAAGAAGCATTGTTATTAGACATTATAAAATTCATTTTCCGTTTTGAAATTCTAAGACTAAATTTTATAATACGTGAATACGAAGTTAGTAAAATATGTAAATATTTCAATTACTTGGAGTCTATAGAAGTGATTATTTGTTTTCAAAATTTCACAACTTTTGAAAATGATCAAATAATGATAAATTTTGATAAAAGAAATCTATCTCATAATAAGTTGATCAAGAAATTAATACTTCTGATTCTGTCAATGGCGCCAGATCAAAACAAAGATTGACACAGACGAAGATTTCATATAGGAATACTTGGCTCACAAATTAAAAGCTAATCAGAAAGTTAGGATTATATAAATCCTCGGACTTTTCATTGTCCTAAATATGATTTCCATATTACATGTATATTTCATATTTGTATTTTAAAGCATGGATTGATTCACATATTCAAGCCAATTAGCTACTCCGTAATATTTTAGAAATACAAAGACAATGTTGGATTTGTAAGTACTTTGAACTGTGTGCGCTTAAATTAAAGATAAAGGTAATTATATTCTAGAAGTGTGAGTTCAAAACATAATTCTTTTTTAGTTTAAGAATCAAGAGATGCTTGTATCAATTATATTTAAAAAAAAATTATATTTATTTATTAAAAAAATACAAAATAACCGATTAAGATTTAGATAAAAAAAAATAGAATTTTCGTTATATTAATTTATTATATGTAATTATAAGATTTTATAATTAAACAATCTATATCTATCTATATAAATAAATCTATATAGTCTTATTTTAAAATAAGTGATATAATAAAATATAATTTATCAAACAACTTACTATGTATTTTGGAACTTACGCGTCCACGGAATTTTCTGAATTAAAACGGGATTATTTTTGCTTACGTGTCATATTCTGGATTAAAATGGTATTATATTTTTGGGTCGTCACATCAATTAATAAACTAACTATTAGGTAAAAATCTTATCTTTTTAGACCAATATATTAAGTGGCTATAAAGCTAAAAAAATTTAGTTAACATAATCCTCATCTTTTAGGTACATCAAGCTAATTTAATTAAATAGTAAATTCAAGTTATTTTAAAAAAAAATTAATATGTGATCTTTATTATCAGGTTGAATTGAACCATATCATTAAATATCGATTAAATACTTATATATATGTGTAACTTACGAACGGATAGAGAATACAAATTAATATGATTAAAGTTAGTAAAACAACGTTTAAAAGGGGAGAACAAAATAATTCTTCAATCACATATATTTTAGCCACCTCATACAATTATGGATCCACACTTTCATAAATAATCACGATTAATTCAAATAATAAAATGTTATATATCTTTATTAGTGACTTTTTATCTATATCTATATCTATATCTATATTTAAATTTAAAATACTAAAGCAAGTATCTGAAATGGGCTTGGATGCGATTTGGTATCCATAAAATTTTATGGATTAAAACGGGATTATTTTTTCATATGTGTCATATTCTGAATTAAAATAATATTATCCTTTTGGGACATATCAATTAATAAGCCAATATAGTTAGGTAAAAATTTATCCTTTTAGATCAAATAATCTATCCAATATAACCTTATATCCTAATAAAAAAAAGTCCATGTCGTCAAATATGATGAAATATTTTACAAAGGTCCATCAAATTTAATGAAATTTTTTTATAAAAGAAATAATATTTTGATTTTTAAAAATTGGTTGGAATATGACCAATTTTATACGTATATTATTTATATGCAAGTAGTTTAGGAGAACATGATTTAGGTGCAATAATTTTTTATTTTATATTTATATCTTTTTTTATTTTGCATTGAAGATCATAAATATTGACATTGGATCAACTTTTTAGTCAATTAGTTTTGGACTTTATGTCCGATTTGTAATGTTAAATAAATTAACCATTGAAAGTGTTCAACAAAACCCCCAAAATAATAATAAACAATTATTAAAAAATAAACCCATATCAATATAGTATATAATAATACGTATTTTATAATTTATATCATTGGGGCATATGTTATTATAATTTAACATGGGTACATACTCCATAATTTATCATAGTATTAAACTATATATTAATATTTGAAAATAAGACGGCAGTTAGGTAATTGCAAGATTAAAGTATATATTCAAGATACCGTAGATAGGTTTTCTTTTTCTATCATTAAAATAAACAAATTTTATTTTTTTATTTAACGAAAATAAATTGATCATTCACATTATGAAGAAATATGTGGCAACCAGTTGAAATACACATATAACTATTAGATGAAATTGTAGCAACTAGCCCTTGATCCGAAAATCTTTGCTTAAATACCAATTCTTAATCAATATATATGCTATAAAATTCACGTTAAAAAATGAGGCTATAAAATTTTCACATCATAAAATATCACATGAACTCATCACTCATATTATAATGATTTTATTTTTATAAAATATAAAGTAAGCATTATTAGTTAATTAATTAATCATATATGATCAATTACCAATCTAATTTCCGATAAAAATATATATCATCCAATGAAAACAATAAGATTAAATTTGAATAATATTTTATCCAATTTTATGTTAACTTTTATAGTAACAATCTAAATTTAGTATTAATATCATTTAAAACAGCTGTCAAAATTATCAATAGTTTTTGTTTTAAAAAATAACAAACGAGAATATAATAGTACAAAAATGAACATGCCGTGCAAGAACACGGGTAACATATACTAGTATATAGTAAAATAGAAATTACGATAAATACTCTACTAATTAAGAAAAATATATTGTTCTAGAGAATGAATTGAGATTCAAAACAACTCTTGTGAAATATATATTGAATTTATTTTTGTTTTTGGTTATATGGTTGGGATCCACCTTTATAATAAAAGAGTTTAAACCATTTTCCCTCCCTTATATTTTGTACTGTAGTATTTTTTCATCACCCACAACTGATGTGAGATTGTGGAATAGCATACAAAAATCTAAGAAAAAATATACAGTAATCCCTCCGTTCTAAAATACATGGGCTTTTGGTTTTCGGCACGCTTTTTAAGGAGCGAAAAACTATATAAAATATTATTTTTTAGTTAATTTTTTTATATAATTTGATACTTATTACTAATGAGTATCGAATTATATAAAAAATTTAATTAAAAAAATAATATTTCATAGAGTTTTCCGCTCCTTAAAAAACGTGTCCAAAAAAAAAAAAACCATGTATTTTGAAACGGAGTTAGTATCATTTTAGATATTTTAATATTCACTTTATAAAATTAGCTTTCTAATGATTAGAATAACGTTAGTTGTAATATTTCGAAAGTGACAATTTTTTTAAAGCAATAATTGCAAGTATATTTTTGGTTTTTTTTTTTAACGATTTTTCGATTCTATGTCTAATCAGGGACGAAGTCAGAAAGTTTTGAACGGGAGGTCATCATAGTGGTCGACAATAAGATCGAGAAAAAAACTAGTATCAAACGATATTACAAACTACTACAAAGATATAAAACGAAAACAAGAACAAAAACGAAAATAAAGATATAAAACGCAAAAAATAAACATTGTATTCTTAACATGTAATAATGTATAACTAGATATAAAAAAATTTAAACGTGTGTAACTTCTTACCAAATTCTCAAAATAAGTAATATAACCTATAGTTTCGAAGCTCTCGAGATGAATTATAATATGTGAATATAAAATTTAAGTAAAATATAAAAGTATTATAGTATATTGAAATAAAATTAAAGTGATTAATACAACTATAATTTTCAAACATTCATAACTTTTTACTCAGATGTCCGATTATGACGTATTATATATCAAAACGAAGCTATCGATGAGAAGAATACACTTAGGAAATTTATCAGATGAGGGGAGGGTCAAGAACGTGACCCCCTAGGACCCCCTATGTCCACCTTTGTGTCCAATGACATAGGATAAGATTCTCGTTTTAAAAAAACATTTACTTAATTTAATCGCTTTAGCCCAATTTTAAGTTAGATTATTAGGGTACGTACAGTACTTATTTTTGGTAGAGAATCTTTCCAAAATTGTGAAAAATAGAACTACATATTTTAATTTGATTTTTCTATTGTGTAGCCTAAGCCCTAAGGACATAAGAAAGAAAAACCCTATAATCTATTTTAAAAATGACTAAACCGTGTGTAGGTAAAGAAAATATTTTCCAATTTAGCTTATTATCCAAATAAGGGAGAGATTATTTCCCAATAAGGCGGGCAAAGCCGATTTTAATTAAGGGAGATATTATTTTCCCGCCAAAACTCATTTTAGGCTGTCAGTTATATCTGACATTGATCTGTCTTCCTCCTGAAAACCCTAATCCCCAATTCAACTTTCCTTATCGAAGCCTCAAGCACTATATACCTACCGAAGTGCCACAGTGACGCCGATCGATCACTTTCCTATCACACTATATATTTACTCGTACGGTGCAACTCGATCAGCAAAATCCTTCGATGGTTGCCTGGCAACGAATTCGATATATGGAATTGAATTGGATCGATCATTATATATATTTTTTCAATTCATGGCCACTAGGTCTGATTAAATGCTGTGCACTCGGATCGATTAGGCACCACACCTGCAAATGCAACGCCACGAATTAATTGATTATTGATCGAGGTGGTCCAACCGTGCATTCGAATTATTGGTCGTCGTCGTCGATCGTCGACTCCTCCAACTGGGATTAATTTAGCATATATATGATATATCACATCTATCTGATATACTCGCTTGCAGGTAAGCTAAACCCCCATCTCTGTGCTCCGCGCGCTTACACGTATATAGTTTGATCGATTTGTTGGTTTCTGTTTGTTTTTCTTGCAATTGCAGTACGTGTAGACTGTAGATATCAGATATATACGATTTAATCTTCCCTCAACTTGTTGCTGCAGATTAATTGAGACTTCAGTTCAACTTGCAGCTGCATTTTGGTTGTTGTTTTTAATTATACCGTACTATAGACGTTGAGTCAATTAATATTAGATCCACCCCAATTTTTTTACAACAAAACGAGCCGGTTTAACGGTGTATTAGCTGTTAAAAAAGTGTGAAATTATTAGCTGTTAAAAAAATAAACAAGTTAAAAAGTGTGAAATTATTAAACGGTGTATTAGCGGTTTAAACGGGCCGGTTTAAACGAGCCGGTTTAAACAAGTTAAAAAAATAAACGAGCCGGTTTAAACGATGTATTAGCTGTTTAAACGGTGTATTAGCCGATTTAATCCACCCCAATGGCTACAGAATAAACAAGTTAAAAAGTGTGAAATTATTAGCTGTTAAAAAAATAAACGGGTTTAAACGGTGTATGGGAACAACAAATAAGCTTTAGTCAGTTAAAAAAAGGGTTTATAAATAAGCTGCAGATTGAAGCTTATTTTGAGGTTTATATTCCATAATTACTATTTTACCCCTTCTCTTTTATCTTATTTGGGTTGAAAGTACCACAATACCCCTAATAAAAAACCAAATAAACTCCACTTTTTTACAAATAAACTGTTTTTCGCCCCATACGGAGTTTATATTTTTTCATAAATTTTTAACTATTTTTACCAACAGTTTATAAATTTTTACCTTGTTTATAATTTTAGCCAGTTTATTAACCCCGTCCCATACGAACCCTAATAGTATGTTACATTAGTACGTATGAGTATTATTTACGTAGATATTAATTAATATTGTTCTGTACGTGTGTCCTAAAACAAGTATTGTTGTGTGTGTGATGTTATTTATTTTATGTTATATAAGTATAAATAATATCATATTTATATACTTATATTAACATTATATTCATATTCAATTTCAACCAACCGAAATGAAATATGAATATAATGTAAATATAAGTATTAGGTTGGTTACCAACCTAATATTCATACTTATATTCTATATATGTGTGTGTTAATTTTTTTAGTTTAATTAAAAGATGAAAGCATCATTTTAATTTTCACGATCTTTACTCCATTTGGTACGACGTGCAGTTATTTTAGTAGCTTTTTAAGACTTTGATCTTAGTTTATTATAGTAGTATAATTTTAAATGAGATGAAGAAAAATTGGTCCGACAGACCCAATTTTCTTCCCTAATTAACCCATTGTCTTTCGAACATCCCAAATTAGTTAAATGGCAACCCGATCAGTTTTTGTTTTTTACTCTTTGTTTCAACAACTTGCTTCTTGCTCAATCATGGTCTTCACAAAGAGAATCGTCGTCTTCCTCTTTCTCTCGATTACCTTTCAAACTAACAATGTCTGAATCAAGCACATCATGCGAAGGTTAGCGTACTTTAATGGAACTTTCTTCTCGCTTTCACCCTCTCTTTCTTAGGGTTTGTCATGTTTATTAACTGTATTGTTTCTATTGTTGAATTCGATTTTAACGTAGTTTTCATCCTTTGTAATTAATGCCTTCCAATATGTGTAGTTACCACTGTTTCTAACCTGAAACCATATAATTACAAATATTAGTTCAATATGAGTATCTACTTTTTGATTGTTTGTGCGCTGTTTTTATATTTCTCGTTTTTAATATGTGTTTATTTGGTGCATGTTTGTGTTTTGAAGAAAATAGATTATTGGTTACCTGTTACAGAAAGATTTTGGGCTCACGCGAATATCTACTTCCATACCGAAGTATGTGAAGTTATTAAGGAGAGTTTGTCAACATCTGATTATCAGCAGCAGAAGACACTAGTACAAACATACCCTTTTATTGCGTTTAAAAAAAATGCCATAAAAGTCATACTATAGCGATTTTAAACGCCATGCTCAAACGCCCTAGAAGGTGACGTTGTGCTTTTGGCCAATATTTTATGGCATTTGTGAAACGCCATAGAAAATGAAATCCATGGTGTTTTTCAAACGCCATGCTTTGTTTCAATAATATTTAAAAAACATATTCACATAATCCATGGCGTTTTTCAAACGCCATGAAAAATTACTTATTTAAAAAAAATATTGAATTCAAAATACAATTGTTGTGGCTCTCAAAGCCAAGACATTTCTAAATACAAATTTTGGGACAAAAGGTAAATTTCAACAAGTCTGCGTTCCAAGTAACTAAAGGAGTCTCCGCTAACCAAAAACTTCAAATCCAAAGTACCCTTCTTATAATGAACCAAGTAGCCTTGGACAAATATCTAGGATGCCCCGGTAGGGTTAACAAAGAAACTTTCGAAGATATTATAGGAAAAACGAAAACTCAGCTGACAAAATGGAAAGCAAATACGCTCTCCCAACAAGGAAGGACAATACTTATAAAAGCAAATCTTTCAGCTAAACCTAACTACATTATGCAAAACTTTATGCTTCCAACAAGTGTGCACAATGAACTAGACAAAGTAAACAGATTTTTTTTCTGGAACAAGGACCACAAATACAAAACATTGTTAGGCTGGGACAAAATATCTAAGTAAAAAAGACAAGGAGGTTTGGGAATCCACAAAACGAAAGACATGAACAAAGCCCTGCAAATGAAACTATTATGGGAAATCCTGGCAGAACCCCACAACCAATGGGTTAGAATAATACGAGAAAAATACTTAAAAGAAGACCAAATTTGGAATTACAGAAAGAAGAAAAACTTGTCGTGGAAATGGGCCAAGTTAATTGACCTAAAGGACGAAATCTGCACTGGACTCATCTGGCAAATTGGAAGGTGATTATTAGCAGAGATGTAGTGTTCAAGGATAATATCTTTCCTTTTCAACCAGTTGACAGAAAGATTACAGCTACTGGTCTATCTCCACCTTTTCCTTTGGTGAATCCTGCTCTTGATGCAATTGATAGCAGTTTTGTTGTCTCTCCACATGTGCCTATTGATGAGACATCACTTTAGTTAGATTCTCATGAGAATCATACAGATGTTGTCATTGAAGATTCACTTGGTGATTCTTCTTCTTTAGTGAATCCTGAGGAGTCTGTTACAGGAGAAACATCATTGCTTGCTCAACCTGCATTAAGGAGGTCTCTTAGACAAAATCATTCGCATGCTCACGTTCATGATTTCATCTTGCCAAACCTCCCCGCTTCTCAATCTCAATCTCAGTCCTTTTTGGAAACCGAGATCTCTAATCACAACCTGTATTCTTCAGCTTATGTGGCCTCTTTGGCTCATGTTTTGGCTACACCAGAGGCCCAAAAACATATTGGGTGCAAGTGGGTGGAGGCTATGAAGAAAGAACTCACTGCCTTGGAAAGCAACAACACTTGGGAAATCACTTATTTGTCTAAAGGACATGAGGCAATTGGGTGCAAGTGGGTGTATAAAGTGAAATTTAGGCCAGATGAATCAGTTTGCAACCAAATAAAGGGCAAGGATTATCATTATACATTTTCTCATGTGGCCAAGTTTACCACTGTTAAGTTGTTGCTGGCTTTGGCTACTCTTAGACAATGGACTGTACACCAATTAGACGTAAATAATGCTTTTCTTCATGGTTTCTTGGATGAGGAGGTGTAAATGAAGATACCTGAAGGATATGATTCAGCTAAACGTCTGTCGTTTAAGGAGATCTTTGTATGGTTTAAAACAAGCTTCCAGAGTCCAGACAATGGAATGTTGAGTTGTGTCATTTCCTGATGAAATTGGGGTTTGTTCAGTCCACTTATGAATACAACTTATTTACTAAACTAGCTCATTCCAACTGGTTTGGTGGTAGTGTTGGTTTATGTGGACGATTTGTTGGTGTCAAGGGATAACATTAATGAGATTAATGCTTTGAAATAGGTTATGCACAAGGCTTATACAATCAAAGATCTTGGGGAGGCTAGGTATTTTCTGGGTTTAGAAATCTCAAGGTCTGCTCATGGTACACTCCTCAATCAGAGAAAGTATGTTAAAGATATTCTTGAAGACACTCGGATGGTGGATTGCAAGAGTGCTTCCTTTCCTTTGCAAACAGGTTTGAAGCTCTCAATTGATGATGGTGAATTGCTCGAAGATGCTGAGAAGTATAGAAGATTAGTTGGTCGTCTCTTGTTTTTGAACATGACTAGACCTGACATCTCCATTGATGTACAACATTTAAGTCAATTTATGGCATCTCAAAGGATCCCTCATTGGCAAGAAGCACTACATGTTGTTCAATACTTACATGGAACTCCTGATCTGGTCGGGCCTCACGTTTCCAACCAATAATGCTTTGTCTTTCACTACATTTTGTGACACATATTGGGGGAATTGTGTCTTCGATGGGAGATATGTCACAGGTTTCTATGTTTTCCTTGGCAATGCTCTTGTCTCATGGAAGACTAAGAAGCAAACCACGGTGTCAAAATCTTCAGCAGAGGCAAAGTATCGAAGTATGTCTAAGACTGCAGGAGAACTTGCTTGGTTGGATTCCTTAGCTTCAGATTTCAAGTGTGTGATTCCCAAACCCATTCCCCTTCATTTTGACAGTAAATCAACAATCCACATTGCTGAAAACCTAGTGTTTCATGAGCGCACGAAGCACTTAAAACTGGATTGTCACTACGTCATGGAGCAATTGCAAGCATGTTTCTTGACTCCTTGTCATGTTCGTACTGAGCAGCAGCTAGCAGATGTTTTTACCAAACCTTTGTGATAGATTACATAGGTTTCATATTGTATAGTGGGCTAAAAGCCCGTTAAGGCCCAATTCCTATGTAACCTATATATATGTTATATCAATGAATGGAAACCCTCGAGGAGGACTTTACATCAATTCTATCATTCTACATGGTATCAGAGCCTTTTCTTCCTAACGGAACTCTAAATTGATCCTCCCGTCTCACCGGACCTCTTCTTCTTTCGACTCACCATCGCCGATCATCCTCCTCTGTCCTAGTCGACCCAACACTGTCTTCTTCCTCTCGCCCTCTCCCTCGACCTCTCGCTGCACCTTGCCGGCCACCAAGCCGAGATCCAGCCACTCCAAATCCAACGATCCAAGCACCAGCAGCCCCCGCCGAGTCCGAGCGCTCCTCCCCGCGCTCTTGCTGTCTTCACTATCGCTACCCAGAACCGCCGCCAATCACCACAATCCCCCAGATCCGGCCACCGTTCCTCGATTCCGACCTCCTCGAGCCCCGAATCCAACTCCTCCAGGCATCACCGACGTCTCGCGCCCTCCTCCCTCGTCTTTTCTGTTGCCCCGGCCTCCCAGCACCAGATCCGCCAGTCCCGAGCACCCAGCAGCCCTATTCCACTGTCTCTCTCTCTCGCTCAGACCGTCACAGCCCAGATCCGGCCCCACTTGTCCAGATCCGGCCTCCTTGACCCCGGATCCACCGCCTCCGCTGCCCCGAACCACCCTGCCGCAGCCCCCATCCCCGTCCCTGAACGTGTTTCGACGGAGAAGAAAGCAGACGCTTTTAATCTCTTTTGGAGAAATTCCAGAAACAGTCCTTGTGTTCTCCTATTTTTCGTTTCTGACCCTAACTTAATTATTTATTAAGTTAGTTGGCACAAAAAAAAAAAAAAAAAAAAAAAAAAAAAAAAAAAACTCTTACCATGGCTCTCTACGATCACCAACATCACGCCTTCTCTAGATACTCTAGATATCCTATCCCTCGACATGCCGGTCCTCAGGCCTCTCTGACATCGCCTGGCCCAGGCTATGTTCCGCCAGCTCTGCATCACGCATTCTCCTCTACGCAGCCGACGTCTTCAGACTCTTCTTGGTGCATGGACACTGGTGCCACCTCCCACATGACGAACTCCTCAGGTAACCTCTCATCTATTTCTTTTAAGGGCCCTGCCCACTCTATTATCGTCGGAAATGGTGGTCGTCTTGCTACTTCGGGAATTGGCCACGCCAAATTACAGACCCCAACCCACCCACTACACCTCAACAATGTCCTTATTGCCCCAAAGATTGTCAAAAACCTTATCTCTGTCCGACGGTTCACTACTGACAACAATGTTTCCCTTACGTTTGATCCCTATGGTTTCTCTGTGAACGATCTTACTACGGGGGTTACTCGCATGAGATGTAACAACACCGGGGAGCTCTACCCTGTCACACCACCTCCTACGTCCAGTCAGTCGTATCCGGTCGCCCTCTCGGCATCATCGTCCAGCCTGTGGCATGCACGCCTGGGCCATCCCAGCACTGCCGTTCTAGATGTCCTCCGTTCCCAGAACCTTGTCGCTTGTACTAAAGACCCACGCTCTGGTTTATGCTCTTCCTGCAAACTAGGCAAACATGCCAGACTGCCGTTCCAACGGTCTTTGACCTCTACCCTTGCTCCCTTTGATATCATTCACAGCGACATTTGGACCTCTCCCGTGCCTAGCAAGGAGGGTCACAAGTACTACCTCTTGTTTCTGGACGATTACACTCATTACTTATGGGTCTTCCCGTTGCATTTCAAGTCCCAAGTGTTTCCTATTTTTGCCAGATTCCATACCTACATCAAAACACAATTCCACATGTCCATCAAATGTTTCCAATGTGACAATGGTCGTGAATTTGACAACAAAGACTTTCACTCCTTCTTTGCCGCAAATGGGATCTCATATCGCTTGTCTTGCCCCTATACTTCTCAGCAGAATGGCAAGGCAGAACGAATCATCAGAACCATTACCAACATGATGCGCTCTCTCCTCTTCCACGCATCTATTCCCCTTCCCTATTGGCCTCACGCCTTATCCACCACATGTTATCTCCTAAACATTCTCCCTTCCACTACCCTACACAATCGCTCACCAGCTCAGACACTTTATTACGCCGAGCCTAGGTATGATCACCTTCGTACCTTTGGTTGTCTGTGCTTCCCTAATCAGGCATCCACCGCCCCACACAAGCTTCACCCCCGTTCTACCCCTTGTGTCTTTCTTGGCTACCCGTCTGATCATCGCGGTTACATTTGCCTCGATATCAAGACTCACAGGATCATTCTCTCACGTCATGTCACCTTTGATGAGTCGCGATTTCCCTTCGCATCTCCCACACCTCCTGTGTCGTCGACAGAGTCTGAGTCACCATTCCCTCACTTCATTCTTCCCCAGAGCTCTCCCGGTGCTTCTGCGTCTCCCCCTCCCCCACCTCCCCCCCCACCATCCATCACCAGACCTCACACCCGCAACGTCTCCGGTGTCTTCAGACCCCGACAGATCGTCTCCATGACCACCGACCATCACCCCGCTATACACCCCACATCCCCTCCACCAGCATCCACGCCCCCCCTACGCGCGCCCGCGCCCCAAGTTGGCGCGCCCGCGTCCCGTGCTGGCGCGCCCACGTCCCGTGCTGGCGCACCCGCGTCCCGTGCTGGCGCGCCCGCGTCCCTAGCCTCTCCTGCCCCCATCTTTCCCGACTCCCTTTCACCCTCTGCCTCCACCCAGCCCTCCCTCTCCCCCGTTCCCACCTCCCACAAAACAGCCCTCCTAGACCCGAATTGGCAGGCGGCTATGCTCGACGAATACAGGGCCCTTACGAAGAATGGTACTTGGGTTCTTGTGCCTCGCCCTCCTGAGGCGAACGTCATTCGCTGTATGTGGCTCTTCCGTCACAAGTTCCGCTCTGATGAGACATTGGTGCGCTAGAAGGCCCGTCTAGTGGTTAACGGTAGATCTCAATAGGCCGGTATTGATTGTGATGAGACCTTCAGCCCTGTGGTCAAGCCTGCCACTATCCGAGTGGTCCTGAGTCTGGCTCTGTCGCGCAACTGGGGCATCCATCAGCTGGATGTCAAGAACGCCTTTCTGCATGGTCATCTGAATGAGACGGTTTACATATTTCAGCCTCCGGGGTTTGCTGATGCTGAGCGTCCAAAGCATGTCTGTCTCCTCAAGCGTTCTCTGTATGGTCTGAAACAGGCTCCACGGGCATGGTTCCAGCGGTTTGCCTCTCATCTGCTCCGCTTGGGTTTCACTGGCAGCCGATCGGATACGTCTCTGTTTATCTATCGCAGAGGCTCGGACTTGGCTTTCCTGCTGCTCTATGTAGACGACATCATTCTCACAGCCTCTTCTGATGCTCTTCGAACGTCCATCATCTCGAGGTTGAGTGCGGAATTCGCCATGTCTGATCTGGGTCCGCTGTCTTACTTCTTGGGAGTTGCTGTTCAGCGGCATGCGTCTGGTCTCTTTCTCTCCCAGAGTAAGTATGCTGCTGAGATTGTTGCTCGAGCTAAGATGGTCAACTGTAATCCCGTCGCCACCCCAGTCGATACATCCAACAAGCTCAGTGCTCATTCTGGTCCTCTGGTTGACGATCCGACATTGTATAGGAGCCTTGCTGGTGCTCTTCAGTATCTCACTTTCACCAGGCCCGATATCAGTTATGCCGTTCAGCAGATCTGCTTGTTCATGCATGCCCCTAGGGAACCTCACTTTCAGGCATTGAAGCGGATCGTTCGGTACATCAGCGGCACCCTTGAACTCGGCACCACCATCACTCCTTCCTCTAAGCTTGACCTTGTGGCTTACACTGATGCGGATTGGGGTGGTTGCCCGGACACACGTCGCTCCACGTCTGGTTACTGTGTCTTTCTCAATGACACTCTTGTGTCCTGGTCAGCTAAGCGTCAGTCGGTTGTGTCTCGCTCCAGCGCTGAGGCCGAGTACAGGGGCGTTGCCAACGTTGTCTCCGAGTGCTCTTGGCTCCGCAATCTCCTGCTTGAGCTACGTTGCCCCTTGCAGAAGGCCACTCTGGTCTACACTGATAACGTCTCCGCCGTCTACCTGGCTAGCAACCCCGTCCAGCATCAACGCACGAAGCACATTGAGCTTGATCTCCACTTCGTCAAGGACAAGGTTGCCATTGGACATGTCCGCGTTCTACATGTCCCGTCCTCCTATCAGTACGCTGATATATTCACCAAGGGTTTACCTAGACAGTTGTTCATTGATTTTCGTTCCAGTCTCACTGTACGGACACCTCCCGTTTCGACTGCGGGGGTTTGATAGATTACATAGGTTTCATATTGTATAGTGGGCTAAAAGCCCGTTAAGGCCCAATTCCTATGTAACCTATATATATGTTATATCAATGAATGGAAACCCTCGAGGAGGACTTTACATCAATTCTATCATTCTACACTTTGGGGGAGGTTCAACATCGATTTTTCGTGTCCAAGTTAGGCTTAGTTTCATCACCTAGTCTAACTTGAGAGGGGGGTATAGAAGTATATGAAATATGTGCATTAAAATGTATGAAATGTATGATGTATAGGAGAGGCAATATGGGAAATTTGTATGCTTGTAAAGCTATATAAATAGCCCTCATTGTACACCTTCGGATGGAAAAATGAACATAACATAATCAAGATTCCCCTAACTACTTTCTTCTTCCTCCTTCTGTTTTTCTTTTGGTTCTCCTCTCATGGAGTTCTGTGTGCAAATCAAGGAGATTACACACGTTTTCAAAGAGAAATAGCAAAAGGCAAGTTAGTGTACTCAATATGAGTACCATGGTTAAAGATACTCTAATGATCTTAATTATCGTGAGTGAATCACCTTCGAGGTCGATATTGTGGAGTACATCCATTCTCAACCGCCCACTTTACACTCGAAGCCAGGGTGATTGCTTCTATTTTTAATGGTGTTTGCTTCATACATTGATGATATATAATACGAATGAGCTTCCCCTCCATATCTCTGACAACAAAAGCCATGATGATATCTAATATGAATGATCTTCCCCTCCATATCTTCACCGGAGCTAGGCTTTTATTGATCCATCTAAATTAATTTTTAGCCTACCTCATGCTGGCCTTTTCCACCGGGTTTCTTTATTGGTTTTGGTCCTTTTTTCCTTGTGTGGTGTTGTATCTGGTTTCCTTGTGTGGTGTTGTATCTGTCATATGAGCATAGTAGCTCGAGCCCGACTCAGGCTTGATAAGGTAAAAGCTCGATCGGCTCGAACTCGTTCATTTTCTAAACAAACCGAGTATGAATACATTTTTAAACTCGGTTTAAAGCTCGACATGTTCAATTTAAGCTCGAATAGCTCGAATTTTGTAAAATTTCTATAATTTCCTTTAAGGGTTCGTTTGGTTCAGTGTGGGAATTGAAATTCCCGGGAATTCTAAAAATATGTTTGGTTGATTTTTTATTCTAGGAGATTAAATGAAGGAAATGAAAATTTTCAGGTTAAAAATGGGGGAAGTTGAACTTAATTACCTAGGGGGGACTAGGTACGTAAGTGAACTTCCTCCATTTTGGGGGAATTCAACTTCCTGGGAAGTTGAATTCCTGTATTTTTTATTTTCAAAAATATCAACCAAACACATGAATTTCTCCTACTTCCTGGGTTTTTGGGTTGCCAACCAAACAAGCTCTAAGTTATTATGTTTTGAGCAAGTAGAGCTCCTTAATGATTAAAAAAAGTTCATCTCAAGCTCGTTCATTTCTTAAATGAGCGAAGTATATATGAGCACATTACTAAGCTTGAGCCCAAATTTGACCTCGGCTCGAGCTCGACGTACTCGTTTCTAAATGAGCTGAATATAAAAAACAATACCCGGCTCATTCAGCTCGAATAACAGTCCTACTAAGTCACTACATCCTCAAATATCCCCTTCCTCTATCGTGCACAATGAGGCACCCCAAGTACTTTTCTAGAGTTGTAGAGATTGGAATTTGCAGAATTTCTTGGATCTCCCTTTTTTTTCTAGACAGTTATAATTGAGGTTGTTTGGATTGCTGATTTGTAGAAGTTCACCTTCTTCACCGAGATTTGACAATATTCATCTCAATGATAGATTTAATTTTTGGATCGGTGAAGGAGTTTTTCTTTACGAAAATCATGACATCGTAAGCCAATGTCAAAAAATGGAATCCAAGGTCCATCTTCCCTTCGTCTAAATCCGATCACATTCCTATCTCTAGATGCTTCTACGTACAATAAACAAGAACGACGAGAGTAGATCCCCTTGACATAAGCTACACTCTGGTTTAAACAAATGTGATAACTCACTATTAACTAGAACGGAAAATGATACTGCTGTTATGCATTCCTTAATCCATCCAATAAACTTATCATGAGGCAAACATATCTATTAAATCCGAAAATGGATGTCCACATCATGTATTTGATGTTTAGTTACATTATAATAATGTAATAATGTTTAGTGATTTCTCATCGATTCTTGCATCACATTTCCATTTTGTAAGCATGTAAGATGGAGTCCTACTCAAAAGAAATTAAAATGTGAGTTGGACTTTCAACCAATTCAAGCTCATCACCCTAATTTATTAATTATTATTTATTTATTTGCATTATCCATAATTTATATTCATAATCTTTTTTCCCCGGATTAGTGAACATGGCTAATTTCATTTTGTCATCCTAAATCTTAAGGGTCGAATAAAATTTTAATTTATGTAGGGGCTTACTCAAAAGATGTGGGTTTGACTAATTAATCTTCAACCCTAATTTCATAGATATCTCATTTTAGTGTTAATCTCATCCTAAATTTCAACGTTATCCAATAATTCGTACATGGAAAAAAAAAACCTTTAAAACCCCCAAATTTGAACCAAAACCTCAGTAAACTCATGAATTAATTAGCGATTGCTATCCAACTATCAAAAGAGATGACTCACATTATCCCGATTTCAACATCATTCCCTTTTGCTAGTATCAGTCTTTGTTCTCTAGTTTTTTGAATTATTTTCGTAACGGTTTGTTCGTTCCTGATCTTTTCCTCCTCTCGATCTACCGGACATGTCCAAGATATGGATCAGAGCTCGGCTCGCCGACTATAACTTGCACCGCTTTCTCGGCAATCAAAATTGGCAATGAAACGAGTAGCGCCCATCAACCTCATCCCTCGACATCTCTTATTGCTGGGCCGGCTGCGGAGTGCCCTTTAGTATATCATCATCTTACTTGACAATACGTCAATAAGCACACTTAACACATATAGCTCACATTGACAATACGTCAACAAGCACACTTTGCACATAGCTGACATTTTCCAGTGGAAAAAGTGTCAAAGGTTGACATGAGGCGAATCATGTCAGCATACTTATCCAACTTAACCGACTTCGAATCATCGAATGCTTGAGTTGAGATCCTCGTCGCACTGCACTTTAATCAATATATGGCAATAACAAATCGATAACGATAACTTCGTCCGTACTTATTAGTATATATACATGTATAAGTTGCATTCATACCTACTTGTTCATAAACTTTTGTAATTTGATTCATCAAACCAAAATGGTTAGCTTGAGGTTCTGTGTTTGTTTGGTGCTACTTGTTGTTTCGGCTAGAAGCTCCGAGCCTCGTCCCATGGGACCGAACAAAGGTGATGCATTGCTCGATGATCTTGCTAACGAAATGTTCAAGGAGCGCCTAACGAGGGAATCAGTTGCGGTTGAAGACTTCTACGAAGGCTCGTCTGATCGATTGAGCCCCGGTGGTCCTGATCCTCACCACCATTAACCGCTCATGCCAATTTCGACTATACATTACACTCTGCATTCACTATTGTACACTAGATTTTCGGATTTCGAGTTATGTCACAAGAAGATCACATAAATTACCGTTTGTTCAATACAATTTTTGAATTTCGTCTACTTCCTTGTTTCATTTTTTTGCTTAATTATTAGGCCTTGTTTGGATAGCAGTAAAAAATTACCTTAATCATACGTTATCGATCATGTCTTTAGCTTATTCGCAGTATGTTTTTAGGATCGAGATTCTAACGTAGGATCGAGACAAGGATCTAGAATCAGATCATATGATCATAAGATACTAAAAATAAGTAAAAATAAAATAAATATTAAAATAAAAACAAATTAAGCATACCAAAACAAATACTTTGATTTTAAAATAAAACTAGTCGTTTTATTAATGAAACAAACCAAGTAACTAGCATAATCCAATAATAATCACTAACATCCATAATTGGTCAATAACAATGTCTCAAAAGGTACAATAAGGGATCAATATTAATGAATAAATTAGAATGAAGCGCAGGGTTTTAATTTCTACTAAGGGTTGGATAATGATTAAAATTTCTACCAATATAGTTTGAATTACAAATAAACTATATTCACCTCGTTTTTGTTTATTTTGTCAAATTATATACCAAAAGAGCCCTAAAAAGTATTGGGAAAAAAAAAACAAATTGAAGCGTTCACCTAGAAGAGACTTAAAAAACACAATTAAGGGGTCCATATTCTTTATTGTAGGCTTACAATTAACTAATCCTAAATTCCAAACAAAAATAGCACATAACATCACATTATAAAATATTGTTAGGATCTTATGATCCTAAGATCGTAAGACCCTAAGATCCAGATCAGGATCTTAATAACCATGGTGTCGACAACTACTAGCAGTCTAGCACTTGCCGAGCTCCATGGTAGGGCAAAGTAGGGTTAAAAAAAAACAGCATAGGTTCTTATCGAAAGCGAGATATGAAGAGCGGGGGACCATCCCAACAACAACAACAACAACACTGGCTTGACATTAATAACAAAAACAAAAAACGAAGCTGCACGTAGGGACTCATTGACGTTAAAGAAGATAAAATTGTAAGCAAGTGTACTTTGGCTGCCGCCTATATCAATCAAAGGGCTTCAAAAGCCTACAAAAGATGACTACACTAAGATTTGTATATCAACTTATTAGGAGTTACTTCAAGCATGTTTGACACAATAAGGAGTTTTTCAGATAATTATATATGGCGCAAAGCTTTTCACGGTTTTTAAAAAAAATAGTTTCAGAATAATTTTGCTGTGTCAAATAATCTAGCCATAGAGACTAAAATTTCATCTAGATTTTGATCTTAAACTAATATATGGTGCGCCAAACAGACCCTAAATAGCCTAAATTAGATCTGTGATGCAGAAAATCTGCACCATAGTGGATCGATCTTGATCATGCTCTCAACCCGAACCCTAGCCTGCAAACAAGACGAACGAGGTCGGGGCGAGGCTTGTCTCCCCCGTAGGACCCTCCGACGCTCAAGTCAGTCCCCTCGTATTTATATTAGTTTAGGATAAATGAAACGGTTAATGCATTTAATTCACGGAATTCAAACGGTTTTGATATATTTAATAAAGAAACCGTTACCGTATTGATGTCGACCAAGGCATTAAGTACGGGAAACGGTCGAGGCATTTATGTGGGTCATCACAATAGAATAAGCGGTAATTGATAAAAGACGGAACCGCCCCTGCATCGTGATCTCGGGATTTTCCCTCTTACAAGATCGAAGCCTCAAATGATAAAGATTATGAAACAAAACTAGGAAGGTTGTAAATCTTCGTGAAGCAGATGACAACCATTCCTAGCTAGAAGGATTAGGAGGTTCTTTCAACAAATGAAAACCAGTCGGAAATAAGAAAACATAATCTACAAAAGAGTCGGTATGTAGTATAATTTGTCTCGTAATAGATGAGTTGAAACTTGAATTCGGATAATCTAGTTCTCGATAATTAAAGTGTTTGTTTAACTAAATTTTTGCGTTTTTCAAAGAATATGAATTTAAAATAAAATACTGCATAGATGGTATAAATCAAATACTTAATATTATGATAAGTTTGTAATTACCTTATAAACTTAATATAATTAATTTACACAATTTGTAAGGTATTTTATTTTAAAATTAATTTATTTTAAATGTCTTATAATTTTTTTTAACCAAACACTTTAAAAATAGCTAGTATGATCCCCACACCATGGCACGCAGTTTTTTTATAAATAAAATATTAATAATATGTTAAATTAATATTATAAAATAATATTAAAAGTTCAAATAATTAAATTTTTTGAATTAAACTCATTGGTTGAAAAAAAAATAATTACTGAAAAAACAATTAAAGTATTAAAAGTTTAAATAGATTACTGATATTAATTTTATATTTCTTTATTATTAATTGTATATTTTTTAATTAATTCAATTGTTTTTTTTTAAATTACTAAAACTATAATTATAAAAGCTTAATTGTAATTGGCTAGAAGCTCTATAAATAAGGGGAGTGTGTTACCTCATCTATTAAACTTCTCTAATAGTAGCAATAGTTAGATATAGATAGATAGATTATGCGGTACCTATAAGCATTGTGAATCCAAACACACCCCTTTTCTCAAAAAAAAAAAAACACCCCGATGATAGTTTATTAATGAACACAAATGAATGTTTTTATGTCAAACAATTTGGGCCCATGGGCCGGTGGGCCAACCATCAATCCTAATTACACACATATCCACCGGGAGGCCTGAAGAATGAAGATTGGGCTAGTAATTGTGTTCAAAACATTGAAGAAATTTTGTAGAAAAACGAGGAAATTAAAATGTTTGAATTACTATATTATTTTTTTATATAAGGTAAGAATTCAGGTGGGAGTACCTACCCGATTGCATCCTTACGGATGAGGTCAAGGAGACCTGTATCGTTTAAGAGGTCGGGACACCTGGCAGAGCGACACGAGTGTGCAACCTTATCAGTCACTCTATTGCCAATACGGGGAATGTGAGAGAAGGAAATTTCTTCCACCCGCGACGCTATGGTTATAATATCAGACATAATGAGTTCAATTTCTCATGGACGGCACCCCCTGTTTTTAAATGATTAATAATGATAAGTGTCCCCTTCAACAATGAGTTTATTCATGCCCAATTCAAGTGTTCGCAACATGCCATGTCTAAGAGCTAATGCCTCTGCTTTAAGGACAGTCTGACACCCCACTGAGCCAGAACCGATGTGGATCTGGTTGCCACCCCAATCCCTGATGATATAACCAATCGAGTTGTCCCCATTACCTAAAGTTGATCCATCAAAATTTAGTTTAAACATCCCATGTGGGTGGACACTCTACCCGTTTCTTTGAGTCCACGTTTCTCCTCGCCCTCAAGTGAATATGTTTTCCTCTAGATTTCCAGATGTGTTGTGATAATATTCTTGACTGCAGCCAGGTTTGGCAGGGATTCATTTCTGAAGATGTTTTGATTTCTGATGTACCAGATCGTCCACCACGTAACCCCAATTCTAACTTTTTCGGGTCTAGATAGAGTGTTTCCTAGGAAAGATAGAATGGGGGGAATCCCTAGAGTTTGTAATCATACTGGCAACAGAGCAACCGATATCCCTGGACCAACAGAGGTGGTTAGAGACATATTGACATTCAATGAAAAGATGAAAATCATCTTCCGCGGCATTGTTGCATAGTACGCATGTTGTTGGTATATATACCCTTTTTCTGAGCAATGAGATATGTTGTAGGGAGGCCTTTTTTACTTAGTTTCCACAAGAAGTTCATTACCTTTGGAACCATGTTGGTCTTCCAAATCCACGAGTTATTGTCATCCACCAGATTGTTGTTTTTCGTAATGAGTTTGTATGCACTAGCATTTGTAAACCAACCTTCTCTTTCTAGTCACCGGTATAATCTGTCCTCAAAGTAGTTATTTGGAAGAGGAATATCCCCAATTTCATTTACTATGTCTTGTGTAAGGGAATTGGACAACTCAACCCACCATTTCCCCCCAATAAGTAGTCGTTCACTCTTTCGTCTTCATTTCTAGCTAGTAGTAGGACAATTATCTCTTTTGTTAATTGGCGAGGTAGTAATCCAATTATCATACCAAAATTTTATTGATTTACCATTGCCCACTGACCAAATAAGTCCAGATTTAAATTGCTCAATTATGGATGTAAGTTTAGACCATTGCCGGGAAGAGTCTCCCCTCTTTTTGTAATTTAGTATATGTTTTGTTTTCAGATATTTGTACTGATTATTTTAACCCAGGTGTTTTCTGGCTCCGCGAGGATTTTCCTGAGCAGTTTCATTTGAAGAGCTTCGTTTATATCTTTTGATTTTCTAATGCCAAGCCCACCCTTATTTTTTGGTTTACAAATTTTGTCCCAACTTATCAGAGGTCGGTATTGAAGGTCCTTTTTCCAAAACATATATCTATTTATTTGGTCCAGGTCGTGGTGTATTAAGTTGGGGAGTAAGAAACTTTGCATTATGAAAAGAGGTTTTGCAGCCAAGTTTGCATTAATTAGAACAGACTGTCCTTGGTGCGAGAGAGAATTGTCACGCCATTTGGTAAGTTGCTTCTTTGATTGACAGATGATATCCTCAAAGGTATGCTTACTCACCCTTCCATTAATGATGGGACAACCAAAGGTACTTTTCCATTGTTACTTCATTTGTTATCCCCGAGCATGATTCTAGTTCCACAATCCTAGTCCTAGGGGTACCTTTCGTCGTTTTGAAAGCGGATTTGTGATAGTTGACTCTTTGGCCCGAAATACTACAGTACTCATCAATGATTGTCTTCGCCTTCAAACAAGCCGAGATGTTACCTTTAGTGAAGATTATAATGTCATCTGCAAATGCAAGGAAAAGGATACACAATCCATCCTTACCGAAATTGAAACCGATTGGGCTATTTCTTATACTTGCTTCACTAGAGAGTTTTCTTGCTAAGATTTATGCATCAAGAATAAACAGAAATGGGGATAGGGGGTCTCCCTGCCTGAGGCTCCTTGAGGGTTAGATGAGGTCTGTAGGGCCATTGTTTATAAGAACCGAGAATAACATTGTGGTTATACATTCCATAATCTATTTAATAAAGGTTGGGTGGAAATCAAATTTCTCCAGTATTGCCTTTGTGAAATCTCAATCGACTCTATCGTATGTTTTTTCCATATCGAGCTTGATGACCATCCAATCATCCCGTCCTTTTCGATTGCGGAAAGAGTGAAAATTTTCGTGAGCAATGAGGATATTGGCCTGGATGGCATGGTCAGACACAAAGGCTCCCTGCAAGGGGTGAATAAGACAACCAATAACCCGCTTTAGTCTGTCTGTAAGGATTTTTTATATTATTTTGTATATTATATAGCAAAGACTAATTGGTTTGTAGTGCACAGTGGTAGAAGGGTTGCCATGTTCTGGTAGAAGAGAGATAAATGTATGGTTTATTTGCCGGATAATTCTGTGAGAAAGGAAGAAACCCTTAACGGCCTTGATTATTGATCCCCCCCCCCCCCCCAACGATATTCCAATAAGTTTCGTAAAATTTAGTTGGCATATCATTAGGGTCAGGGGATTTATTGTATCTCATGCTGAAGACAACCTTTTTTATTTCACCGTTGTAGGGAATCTGTGTTAGGAAGGTATTTTCTTCATTAGTGATTGCCGGAGTAATTACACTTAAGTATTCTCTTATGAGGTTTTCATTAATCCTTTCTTTCTGAAATCTCTTCTCGAAATCTTTGCGAATTTCTTCTCTGATATTTTCCTCACCTTGAATTGTTAGCCCATCGGTGGATGTGATTGACCAAATGATCTTCCTATTTCTCCTGCTTGATGCTGTTTTATGAAAGTAAGCTATGTTTGAGTCACCTAGTTTAATATGTTTTGTTTTTGCAAAAGTCTTCCCGTTTCACTCTGTTGCTTTACTTTTAAAATTTTTAGTCTTGTGCATTACTTGAAACACGGGAGAACCAGCACAGGATGCTCGCCTTGCTTGCTTGACAATGTTTCGAAAGTCATTCCTTTGCAACCAAATATTTTCGAATTTAAAGGGGGGAAGGTTTGTGTCTTATACCATTGTCAAGGTTTATAGAGATAGTACAATGATCCGAAGTGGAAAATGCCTCGTTGCTTGTGATAAGATATGGGTAGAATTGAAGAGTCTGGTGTTGAACTAAAACTCGACCTAGTTTCTCGATGATGTCATCCTCCCGTTCCGATTTCCTCCTCCATGTGAAATGGTTTCCTGAAGTAGGTATATTAATCAAGGAGCATTCACTTGTGAAGTTGGCTAGCCGTTGGAATCTGTGCGGATTGGTTATAGCTCCTCCAATTTTGTCTGTGTTGTAGTATATTTCGTTAAGGTCACCCATAACGATACATGGCAGAGTTGAGGTATTAATTATGCGAGTTAAATTTTTCCAAAATTATTTCAACAAATGAAAACCAATCAGAAATAAGAAAACATAATCTACAAAAGAGTTAGTCGTATAATTTGTCTCGTAATAGATGAGTTGAAACTTGAAATCGGATAATCTAGTTCTAAGTAATCAAAGTGTTTATTCTTGTAAGTATAAACACTTTAAAAGTGCTTGTTTAACTAAATTTTCATGGATTTTAAATAATATAAATTTAAAATAAAATATTACATAGATAGTATAAATCAAATACTTAATATTATGATAAGTTTGTAATTACTTTGTAAATTTAATATAAATAATTTACACAGTTTGTAAGGTATTTTATTTTAAAGTTAAGCTATTTTAAATATTTTATAATGTTTATTAACCAAACACTTTAGAAACGATTATACTTATGCTTATAATGCATCGTGATTCCAAACACACCCGATGATGGTTCATTAATGAACACAAATTAAGGCTTTTATGTCAAACAAATTGGGCCCATGGGCCGGTGGGCCAACCATCAATCCTTAATTCCACATATATCCACCGGGTGGCCCGAAGATTGGGCTAGAAATTGTGTTCAAAACATTGAAGAAATTTTGTAGAATAACGGGGAAATTAAAAATCTTGAATTTATTTTTTAGTTCTAATTTAAAAGATGAATTAAGTTTAAAAAAAATTACCAGCAAAAGAAGAATAAAATCATTATTTGAGAAAAGGAGCACGAAACTTTTTTTTTTGGCTAAAAAGGATAAAATAGGAGACGATTATGACAATGAAATTATAAAGATAATATACTGAGAAATAAAATAAAATCAAATTTCATGATTAGGAGATAATATCCTTTCTATATATAGAGTCTGAGCGTTAGAAATAGATATAATTTTATTATTTAACAACTTTTTTTAAAAGTTAAAAATTATATAAAATAATATTTTTTATTATTAATTTTTTGTGATCACCATCCATAAATACTGATATTTTCCAAAATTATATACACCGACTAAATTTGGGTGTTTAAAAAGTCAGTAAGAGAAAGAGACGGGTACGGATCAGCTGCCCCTTGTATTCTTCTATTTTCAATTTCGACCCCCTTTTTCCAGTTTTCAGGGCCCTTTTTGCAATTTCCCAAAATGTCCTCCCCCAAACCCTAGCTCTCTCTCCACCGCCTTACCCCGATCTCCGAATCCCGATCAATCTCCGTTCTCCCTCAATCAATCTGTAGTCTGTGTTTATCGAGTCTTCCATAAATTCACAAGCTTTTTAGGGCTTTCTTCTAGGTTCGGATTCAGGTTTTTTTTGCGTTCGTTCCTCGGTTCGATTTCCTGGAAGATTTGGGGATTTTGACCGGAATTGAGAGTTTGGAGAATTGGTTTCTGTTGGATCTAAATTATTGGAGAGAGAAGGGGATTTTTGGATTTGCGAGGTGCAAAACCCTAGTCTAGGACTGAATCGTGTTTCGGAGAATCTAGGGTTTTTGTGGGGCGGGAAACCGAATCCTGGTTTCCTTAGGTTAGGGTTCTTTTGGGGGGTAAAATTACCTTCATGTATGGCTTCGGGTACAGTCGGAGCCGAGGAAACCAGAGAGAGGCCTCGGTGGACTGAGACTAGCAAGGTTTATTCTCGCAAGTTTCACAACAAGGCCAACAAGAACAAGAACAAGAACGACGACGCCACCAACGATCAGAAAGCCATTGCCGCCGATGTTACGGCCGATGACGTCGCCACAACAACTACCGCAGCCAACGACGATGGGAATGATACCGCCAAGGAGGACGAATCGGCTCCGAAAGATAATGGAAACGCCGTTACAACGGCGGACGATAGCAACAACGTCGCTCAACCGCCGGCGGTGCAATCCCCAGCGGTTGAAGATGCCAATTCCCATCAGCAACAGCCAAATTCGCCCATAATTGAGGTATTTTCTAGCGATTCAGAACCGATGAATAGAAAAGAGGGAACTTTGTTTATTGGTCATGGTGAGAATGTAGGAGTTGAGTCGCCACCGCCTCCAGCGAGGCCAATGGTTACGCGGATAGATAATATGGTTCGAATTAATTTATCTGCTGCCCGGTCGAATCATCAAGATAGGAGACAGTTGAAGAGGAAGTTAGAGAGGGAGCTTGAAGAAGTCAAGAGGTTGGCGAAGAGGCTTCAAGATAGGGAGGCTCAGCTTATTGGGTATATTGGTGAATTGGATGCTGGTAATGAGTTTTTAACAGGTGTTGGGGGACAACAGCCACAACCTTCTGGGTATATTAGAAATAATAGGTTTGGAAATGATGGTGGTGTGAGGAGGGTGGTTTCAGAGGTGGGTACAGTTGGGTTCAGTGATCCAATGCCGTTTCAACATCTCTCTGTGTCTTTAATGGATGAACGTCACAACACCCAACGTGTTGTGGAGATTCTTGAGAAAGAAAAGAGGACTCCAAAGGCGAATCAGTATTATCGGAGTTCTGACTTTGTTTTTGGAACTGGCAAGTTACCCCCTGCTGAGAGCAACAAGAAGGTGAAGGGCCATGGAAGTAAGAAACGAGGTGGAGGGCCTACGAGTGACAAGCAAATATTCAAGAAGTGTGGTAGTCTGCTTACGAAACTGATGAAGCACCAGTATGGCTGGGTGTTCAATACTCCAGTTGATGTCAAGATGATGGGCCTTCATGATTATTATGATATCATTAAGCACCCGATGGATTTGGGTACCGTGAAGAATAGGCTGAGCAGGAATTGGTACAAGTCTCCTTTGCAATTTGCGGAGGACGTGAGACTTACCTTTCGTAACGCCAAAATTTATAATCCTGAGGGTCAGGATGTTCACCTCATGGCTGTGGAATTATCAAAAACTTTTGAGGAAAGGTGGGTGGAAATTGAGGCAGAATACTGCAGTAAACTAAGGTTTGGAGCAGCTTATGATATGGGATTGCCAACTCCTACACCAAGACGAGCTCCTTTGCCAATTTATGCATCTCCACCCCGGCCAATCATCCCTGTACCTGTACCTCCATCTCCAGTTTACCTAGAAACAAGGCATTTGGTTAGATCAGAGTCATTTTCTCTACCTGTTCCTGTTGAGTCGAGTCAGAAGCCTGTGTATAATCCACCAGTTGCTAGGGCGCCAGCTTTGAAAAAACCCAAAGCGAAAGATCTTAACAAAAGAGACATGACGTTTGAGGAAAAGCAGAAGCTTAGCGGTCATCTTCAGGCTTTACCTTCAGAGAAACTTGATAGTATTGTTCAGATTATCAAGAAGAGAAATTCAACGCTTTCCCAACATGATGATGAGATTGAAGTTGATATTGATAGTGTTGATGCTGAAACTCTCTGGGAGCTTGATAGGTTTGTTACCAACTATAAGAAGAGTCTTAGTAAGCACAAGCGAAAAATTGAACTTGCACGCCAAAGAGCGGAAGCGCAGCAGGCAATGCAAGCAATGGTACGCTTTTTTAGCCTTTCTTTTCCCCCTTAACAAAACCCGGCGCATATGAGTGTGTGTTGCCCACTAACTGTGAATGTTGACTTCCTGAATTTGCAGAACCCAGTTCCACCAAGAGCAGAAGTGCCTATAGAGACAAGAGCTGGTAGCTTCTGCACAATTTATTGCTTGAATGGGTTCTGTTGTACAAAACATTTGTTTAACGGAAGTGTTCTTTGCTGAAACAGATGATACAAATACTGTTGCTCAGTCTTCCCCTGTTCACGAGAGGAAAGATGCAGATGATGCTAGTGGTTCAAGTAGCTCAAGTAGTTCCAGTAGTGATTCTGGATCATCTTCAAGTGGTAAAGCATTTGAACTAGTGTCTTAATATGTTCTTTTAGAAAAAGAATGTCATCTTATTGATCTTCTCATGCAGATTCTGATAGTGATAGCTCATCTGAGTCTGAATCAAATGGAGGCTAGTGACTTGGCATCTGAATGAAATGTATATTTTGAGGTAAGAACCATTTTCTTTTGCTCGTAGACAAATTACATGAGGGTATTATATTGTTTGTAGATTTGCTTCAAACCATTTTGCTGAAAATGGAAATTTAACTGGAGATATTTACCACAATTGTTTGCTTGCTGCTTTTCCCCTGTTTGGCATTTTGAATTTAGTTTGTTTAGGAGAAATAATACGCGAAGCGAGCTAGTTGACATCTTTATCTTTCAATTTGTTGCATCTTTGGTTAAGCATTTGTTCAGGCAGATAACCATGAGTATTGTTATCCGAGGCACCACCAGTGAACTTCGGTTTGGGGAAATGTCTTTTTTTTTTTTTTTTTTCTGTAGGGACATCCCCTTCTTAGATCCAATACGACGATCTTTTGATTGGATGCCTATGTAAAATGTATTGATTGAGTGGATTTTTTTAATCATTTTGAAGTGTAAACTTGACAGAAGCTTTACATTTGTTGTGCCGTTAGGTGGTGAAGCTTTGGAGTGCCAAAGATTTTTGGGGTTTGAACATTTTATGCTGTGCTTGTGATGCTGATATTCAAGGAACATCTGAAAGCTTTCAAGGATTGATTTATATGGTGAAACCCGGCAACTGTCAGATCTTAGATGATACATTGCAGAGATTCTTTGGTTTCAAAACAGCTTTGTAATCACCTTGTTGAATTTATGGGGTTTCTTGATGCTTGTGTACATGCTACCCAAAACGAAATTGTAGTAGGGGCAAACTAACTCAAGGTGGGAATTGCAGTTGGTAGTAGGGGTTTAGTTGTTTTAGCAGTGGTGAATTCTTTGATGGAGGCTAACTTAGCAGTGGATTAGTTTTAGGGTCATTTTCTTCTTGATTGTACATTTTTTTTGCCTGTACAAAAAATGGTTTAGTTTTACTTGGATGGAGCTAACCCTGTTGAAATTGATTTAGTTTTACTCGAAAATCTTATCGCTGCACAACTTAGTTCTCGAAAATCTTATTGTCGCACAACCAAGCTCTATCTCTCAGTTCAATGTACAACCAACTTGGGGATTTAACAAGACAAAATCACCATTTTATCTTCCTTGATATTAGTGATGAATATGGTATCCCCCAAAACAGCAAGACCTATAACATGAAATCTCTTCTCGCAATTTACTTGTAAATTTATAATAGGAGGGTCCTATTCTATTTATCCACACTGAAGTTATGGATTGGCAAACTGGCAATTTCCAAAATTTCAATTGATCTAAAGAACACAGAAGAAGTTGTGTTTCTTTTATCTACTAAGGAGATGATATTGATACACTGATGATGACAACAACTTTGCTTTCAACAAAGGAGATTTTGATCTCACCTAAGAAACTAGGCTCTTTCTGGCTTTCTGTCCAGTTGATAGACAACCCTCCAAACCTCCAATACTATCATCACAAACTGAGTAAACCTATGATCCAAGTGCAAGAACAATTAACTCGCTATAAGGACCATCAATGTTCAAAGTATGGAAGCATTCACATTCCTTCTGCCATTCTCGGTGCAAAAGCCATCAAAAGAACCGATTGTCCTAAGAAACGGTTAATTTAAACCGGCAAATCTTTGATCCATTCTCCTTGGAGGTTTCAAAGAAAGCATATGCACCATCGATTTAAACACTGTAAATATGATTTGAAGAAGATATTAATTTCAGGGAATGCCAAATTACCAATGGAAGAAAATACAAGGATATAAATATAACCAATATATTAATCATAATCAGAACATTCCTTCTCCATTTCCAGTGATAAATCAATGGGTGGTGAGTTGCGCACCCAAAACGTATTTAGAATACGCGCAAGAATGGCATACTAAGGTCATGTGCATCTTGAATGCACGTGAGTCTTTATGTAAAAAAAAAAGCTATAAAATAGGCGGAACCGAGCTAAAAAAAATTAAGATCTATGCGTATACATGATGCATGTAAAGTCTCTAAAACTACCTGTTACAACAGCTAGTTCCATAGACATTGCTATATATAATCCCCTTCCAATGTTTGTTATATTATGTCTATTTGACTCTAAAAACCATCAAATATATCTAGAGAGGATGAAGATAGATCTGATAGAGAACGTGAGAATGCACAAATATGTTTATTTGATTAGTATATTCATTGTTAAAATTTAAGTTTATAATATATAACATAATAGTCAATGTCGAATCTGTAGCACATATCCGCTTCTGAATCTAGATCAGGTGAAATCATGATTTATTTGCTATTGAATCCTAAATTAGATGAAATCATGATTTTTCCTACATGGAAGTTTAGATTAGATGAAATCGTGATTTATTCGAACTGAAATCCTAGATTAGATGAAATCATGATTTATCCGATATTGAATCTTAGGTTTGATGAAACCATGATTTGTCCGATATACAATCTTAGGTTAGATGAAATCATGATATATCCGATATTGAATTATTTGTTTAATTAATATGATCGTGATTTATATTTTAGAATTTAGCGATATAAATGAATTTGGTATATTTATTTAGTTTTTTATTGGTTTTATATTGTGTAGATGTGTGATGGCATAAATGAAAGAGTGATAACACCATAGGTTTTTCAAATGAAAGAATGTGGCCCGATATGAATTCGTTGAGGACTTAGGCACATAAGAGAGCTAGTAGAAGAATTTTTGTAATTATGACTTTTAAGTCGTGGACTAGCTCCGATGCTAGATTTGGGAGAATTATTTTGACATGTGAGCATTACGGAGTCTACCGAAATGGGCGCAAAGTTGTGAATGGTGATAGTGATGTGTCAATCTTGATACACGAACCGAAAAACATAGATGTCCATTTGAGTTGCGTGGTCGAGAGTATCCAATGATGGTTGGAAGGTCGAGGTGATTAATAGTGTTCACAACCACAAGCATTCGCCTAAGTTTATTGGCCATTCATTCACTAGGCGATTGAAGCCAAAAAAAATTGGTTGACGTCGAAAGCAATACTAATACATGATCGATGTCAAAATCCCGATGTCATAACAAACGAGACTTCAAGGGAACAAATATACGGTGTAAGGGCTCGGATGAGGAAGAATTTGTTGGCTGATCAAACGCCGACTCAGTATCTCTTGGCGAAGCTAGTTAAGAAGGAATATTTATTTCAATACAGATTAGATTATGAGAGTCGAATTGGATATCTTGTTTTTTCCCACTCGGATGGGGCAAGAGAACTCGACCGAGTTCTCTAGACCTCCAACCGAGTTATGTTGCACATGCGAGTGTGAAGTTGGGTTGGTTCTTTCTTTGAGCTTGTGGATTATTCTTTTGGGTAAGATTTATGTTATTTTGTGGGCAAAAAACATAGTGGAGGCTAGTTACATTGTATTCTACGAGGAGGACAAAAATTGGAGATTAGATTAGGTTTTAATTCCAGATTCATCATTCATCAGACGATTATCGAAAAACACTTTGATTTTGGATTTCCCATCAAGCATGAGAAACTAAATTCATTTGCTTGGAAAGATTAATCGAAGCGTTAGGTTTTTAGATTCATTGTGAGATTTCTATTCTCTATACTCATCTTGAATATTACTGATTCTCTAATTGGAATGATTAGGATTAGCATGAATTTACATCAGTCTCATTAATTAATGCTTTTTCATGAGAATCTATTGCTAGAAATTGATAATTACTGGTTGAGTTATCTAGGAGGTCGACCCTGACCTTTTTAGGGCATCATCAGTACATTTTTTATACTTCTTATCAAGAAGTTGAAAGTTCACGTAACTTCCGCTCGATCGGTACCTCTCATCTCTCTTCTTTCCTCTCACTCTTTGTTCTAGACCTAGACTTTAGGGATAGATTTGAGCATTGGTGACTTTTTTCTCTCAATCCCAGTTCACATATAGAGTTTTTAAATCAGAAATCCTTAGAGGAGATTTAAAAGTACGTACATGTGAGAAAAAGCGAGAGATTGAGAAATTTTTTAAAAGTAATCTCTCAATCCCAGTTCCAAGATGCAAGCCACCACCATTTTTTTGCCTTCCTTTTTTTTTGGCTTGTAAGCTTCCACCCTTCCCTCTTTACTTTGCCTTCTTCTGTTTTTGGTTCCAGATGAGCAATTACTTCACTTCTCTTCAGCCTCATCTCCCTCTTCTCCTCCCTCTTATTGTATTTTGGGTTGATTCAGCCTTTTTTGGGTGTGTTCTATGCCATTTTTGCTTTGTTTTTGGATTTAGGCTCCATGACTTTCAGATTTAGGCAATGCTTGGGTCGGATTCCGGTGTGGGGCGGATGAGCGGCGGCGGACGGGACGATTTCTAGGGTTTTTGTAAAAGCTCTCTTCTCTCTTGCCGACATTGGACTGTTGGAGATTGGAGAATTGGTGAGACTCAATGTAAAAGAGAAATAAAGAGGGAAGTGCGGAGTGATTGAGTGGGATGACTAGCAATATTATTTAATTTTTATTCAATTGGATTTGAGATAACTTTAAAATTGATTGTTTCGGTTGTAGGGATATGAGTATAAAAAAATAAAATTGAATTTTTTTAAGGAGAAAGAAAGTGATACAAAAAATGAGGTCAAAATAAAAGGTAAGGGACAACTTTACGTTAAATCAATCTTTTGTTGATAGCAAGATAAAATAAAATTGACCGGGATTTGAGAACAAGTAATTTTTAAGCTAAAATTGACCTAATAAATTCCAATATTTCTACATTACTTCTTCTGGCTATATATCAGCACCTCACTTCTTCTTATGCTAACGGTGGCACATATAAAGAGATCTTCTGGAATGGTGTCACCATCAACCCTCTTTTTACTAAGCACCCTTAAAATCTCATCGATCGTAGCGGAATTTTGGCACAAAACCCGATACACATGGTACACATTGGTCTCAACAAAATACAAAGTGTAATGCACTTTTTCCCTATTAAAAAAATCTCAAATATGTTTATAAAAAAAATCTCAAATATATTAATGTGGAATTAAAAGAAAATATTTAAACTTTAAAACTGTATTTAATAATTTTATATAAAAAAAACTAATGAAAAATATCATTTCCCACATGTCTTTGCAATATCAGATCGGTTAATTGCATGCCTTTTTTCGATCACCAATTACAATAGCATGTTTTCTTCTGTAGGTATATGATCCAAATGAAGGCGAAGCGGATCAACAATTTTCGAGAAAAATGTGATATCAGAACTTAATGTGAAGAAAAGTTGTTATGCTACAACTTTTGTGTTAAAGTGGGTAAATTAGACCCAAGTGAGGTAATTCCAATTGGTCCATTAATTATTTCTAACACGGTTATGATTTCCAACATTTTAGCTTTGATTACCATGTATATTAGCATAACCGTGTCATTTGCTAACTTAGGCGGCATAGAGTGCATTTACATCTACGTTGTTTGTCTCTTTTGCATCTCTTTTTGAGTTTGAGGTAACAACAAACATGGATCCGTATAAAGGTCTTGGAGTGTGTGTTGCATCACCGCTAAACAAAACACATAATCATTCATTGGCAAATCACTCGTCATTGAACGACATTAATCCTCCACCTACCACTGAGCACAATTCTTGATGTTTATATCATTATCTTTTCAATACTTCCAATATTTTCCACATTTTCAGTGGAAACTATTCTCCATATCCTATGACTATGGTTGTATTCATAAGTTGTCTAATCTTTCTCTACACGAGATACAACCCACAAAGAACACTGAGGATAGTCTACAAATTGAAAGTGTTCTTATCCATCCATCCTCTTGCAAAGCCCGTTGTCCTCCTCTTCGCCACCCTCCTCCTCATTATCTTTGGAGCACTACTTCTCTTTTATGGCAGACAATGCTAGTTTGGGTGATGCTTTATGGCTTTCCATACTTATAGTTGTCCATGCATTGAACATGACCTCTCTGGTTGGGATTGCGTCGAGAGGAGTATCAATGACTATCTGTTCGGCTGGAATGTTCATTTATGCATGTTTGCTGGGCATAGTCTATGAAGAGTTGACGAACAGATCCAATAGTACGTGCGTGAGTAAGATCATGAGAAGCTTCTAAGCTAAGTGAAGAAGAAGGTGTTATCGATCACAAGGCGGCAACAGAGGTAGCAAGTTAAAGATGTTGTGGCTGAATGGCGGCAAAATTATGGTAGTCTAAGAGTAACATGATAGATCGAAGGTGGCGAAGGCAACATTGATGATGTGCAGATGACGACTTTGAAGAAAAATGGAGCAGGCTGCTCTGCTGATTGATCGAAGAATCCAAGGAAAGGATTGGTGAAGGAGGGGAGGGGATAAGATATGATTTATTAATTAATTGATTAAAGGAATTAAAATGGTTTAATTTTGATAGAATAGATCCCAACCCTCAATTTATTTGGGAAAAAGAGGGAGGTACGGAGTGATTTAGTGGAGTGGATTTCACTTTTGAGATTAATTTTAAATGGATTGTTTGAGACGTATAGATGAGTGGGAAATAAAGTTGAGTTTTTAGAGGTAATATCTATTTTTATTTCTATGAATTTTTTCAATGTATTTTCATAGTGTTAGTAGTGTACCTCATATCTTTGACTTCAAATAAACCTTATGTGCAAACTAGGAAGAAGAATATAGCATTTGCACTTGTCCCAACAAAAAATGGTGCAACTACATTCGCTCCATAAAACCTTTTGTCAAAAGTGTGGACGAAATGTTACATCGTTTTTTAAAAGAGAGAAGTTTGAATAAGGTATATGTTTAAAATTTTGAAAATATTATTTTGTTCATTTGTTTTTTTAGAGTAAATAACATTGGTGTATCTAAGGATAATAAGATTACTAAATGTGATAATTTACACGGGTAGGTCAAATTTTGTGAAATAATTTTACTATTTTGTTTTGTTTTGAGGTGTTTTTTTATAACATTTATTGCTCTTTGTATTATTTATGCATTTTTTTTAGTTTTTTTTTATCTCTTACTGATCTTTAGGTTGAATGGTTTAATTCAAAAGAAAACTCATATATATTTAATGGAGATTTTGTGGATAGGGGTGTATACTCATTAGAAATCGTATTGACCTTATTTGCATTTAAAGTCATGTGTCCAGATAAATTTTTTGGATTGTTTCTCATACTGTATTATATAATATTAAACATAAAGTTGAGTTTTTATAAGAGAAAAATTGAAAAACAAGGTCAAACCATAATTAATTTATCGACAATTTTACAAAATATAAAGGCATAGTTGGACAAAAAAAAAAAAAAAAGTTTTTTCTTGGAAACCAATTAAATACTGAGCGTGGTGCTTTTTTCTTAATAAATATTTGATACATCTTGAGTCTTGACAGTAATTTTCTAACTATTTCTAGTCATATTTAGGTATGTTGATCGGGTTCAAAGAAGACATGCTTAGGAAGAGCGGTCAAGCAATTTGTATAATTGATCTTATTTCATATCCCTTATATATATATAGGGAATAGGTAACTTGTGCACACCCCTTAGGGTGTACTTTGTGCACAATTGTGGACCTTTGGATTGATTGTGATGGATGGAGGAGATTAAATGGAGGTTTTTTTTGTTTTTTTAATTATACCCAAGTGCGGCCCATCCACTAAGAGTGCAAAACAAGTCTAACGTGACTTCCGTGGCGCGTGAAGTTCAAATTAATGTGAATGGAGTTTATCCATATGACTAGTGGGACCCACACCACAATTAATAAATAAAAAAATGATGTGAAGTAAATCATGCTTTCCGATTTAAAAAAAACAAAGAAGAGAAAGAGATCTAATGTGAGAAGCATAGGTGATTTTTTTTTTTTTTGATTTTTTTAAATATTTGTAAGTGTGAAGTATTTCTTTTTAAAGGTTAGTGGATCAAAAAAATAAATAATTGTACATATCATTGAATAATTGTAAATATTTTTTTGATCAATTGTAAATAATTTTTTTTGTTAAAAAGATTTGGCAATTCCACCAAATAATGTTATACTATCTTTTTTTCATTCGGTTTAAATTAAAAACAATCAATTCCAATGAATAATTTATCTCATACCACCGAATAATATTTTATTTTTTTCCATCAATTTCAGATAAAAGAAATCCAAAATCCCCAAACAATACTTACGATTTATACGAATAATGCTTCGTATTTCAACGACTAATACAAATAAGTAAATTTTTAAAATTATTCGGTTGAATCGATCTATTAAATGCTTACATTGAACGATATTTGAGAGATTATTCAGTGGAATTCTTATTTTTATGAGGTATACAGAAGCGATGAATAATTGCATTATCATTAAATATTTAGAATTATTCGGTTGAATCGGTCGATTTAACACATACATTGAACGATAATTGAGAGATTATTCAGTGGAATTCTTATTTTTATGAGGTATACGAAAGCTTGCGTTATCATTAAATCATTAAATATTTAGAATTATTCGGTTGAATAAGTCGATTTAACACGTATATTGAACGACAATTGGTGGATTATTCCATCAAATTATAATTTTTAATAACTACAACGTGCTCAAAAAAAATAACTACACAAATAGTCACCTAATGCAATTGATTCCCCTTTTTGCCTCGGTGAAGCCCGTGACTCTGGTAGGCGGCGGCGGCGCCGGCCACCTGTGCCCATCTCAACTTCTGGGTATGGTGAAGGGGAAGTGAAATTGACGCCGGAGGAGGAGCTTCACGCGATTTGGTCTCAATCGGGAGGGAGAAGGGTTCTTCAAACGGATCTGGATCGACGACGGTGGTTTGGAACTCGGTTTATTGCCCATAGATCTAGGTTCCGCAACCGGTGGGCTCAGATCTGGGCAGTGGCCGGGGGTGTCTGGTGGGGTTTCTCCGACCTCGACGGCGCGCTCCTCCCTTGAATTTGAACGCAGAGCGAACAGGCCGGTGTGGATGTGCGAGGGTCGCCTCCGCCCTTCTCTGCTTCTATTCGCCGCCTGTACGGTTCAGCAGGAGGCGAGGGCTAAAGGGGAGACGGTCGGCGCTGTGCGAGGGCGGCTCCCGGAGATGGGGAGGGCTGAGGTGCGGCTGTGCGAGGGCGGCTGAGGTGCGGTTGTGCGAGGGCTGAGGTGCGGTTGTGCGAGACGGGGAGGGATGAGGTGCGGCTGCGCGAGGAGACGAGGAGGGCTGATGTGCGGCTGTGCCAGGGCGACTCTGGGAGACGGGGAGACGGTCGGCGCTGAGAACCTGAGAATGAAGACGACGAGGAGACGGGGAGACGGTCGAAGGATGACTCTGGTTTTTAGGGTTTTAATTAAGCTTTGGTTGCACGCGCCCCACTTTCTCCTATGCAGTTGCCAGGTTTTTTTTTTTTTATAAAAAAAAACACGCACATGTGGCGTAATCTACGCCATTCAATCCATCTCGATCTATGGCTAGTAATTGTGCACTAGATATACTTTAAGGAGTGTGCACAAGGGAACCACTCCCTATATATATATATATATATATATATATATATATATATATATATATATATATAGAGAGAGAGAGAGAGAGAGAGAGAGAGAGAGAGAGAATGGGTAACTTGTGCACAGGGCTTAGGATGTGCATTGTGCACAAAATATTATTCGGTGAAATGTGAAACATTATTCAGTGAAATTTGAAGCATTATTCGGTGAAATGTGAGTATTGTTTAGGTGAATGTGAAACATTATTTGGTGAAATTCGAGGCATTCCATATAAATTGTAACTATTGTTTAGGGAATTGAGGTTTCTTTTATTTTAAATGGATAAATAAAAAAACTAAACATTATTCGGTAGAATGTTATAAATTATTCAGTGGAATTGGGACGTTTTCATCTGAACTGAACGGAAAAAAAAACATAACAGTGTTCGGTAGAATGTTTCACATTTCACCGAATAATGCTTAAAATTTCACCGAATAATGTTTCACATCTCACCGAATAATATTTGTGCACAATGCACACCCTAAGGGGTGTGCACTCTGGAACCACTTCCTATATATATTCTTCTGCGTAGGAAAAGAAATTCTGAAGAGAGATTAACCGCAACTGAAATAGCATCAATTGAGGTGAGAGGGAGAGGCGACTCAATGACGTAACATTTATTCGTTTCGTGCACAATTTTAGTTTATTTTTTGTTTTCTTTTCAATTTTTTTATTTGTAGATTATGATCTGATTTTGTTTAGTTTACAGGATTAAATCATCAGCTCTCGTGAATACATGAGGAAAATCGTCAATGCAGTAATCCTGTCACAATAGCAATCTATTATTGAATCTCAATCAAGTCACAAAACAAATGAAAATTGAATTGCTAGAAATCGAATTTAATTCTGAAATTGATTAGGAGGAGATCCGAGCACATATACAGACCCATCAGGTCTTTATCGAGGAAATTGAGTTTCAAAGAATAAACAAATCATGTTATCAACTCTAATGTGTATGCATATCTAAAGGAGATGTGGGAGGCTGAAGCAAGAAATTTGAAGTCTATGAGTGATGAACTAAGTAATTTTTCTATAAACACATAAGTAATATGCATGACGAAATAGGATCTCACATTTTCTTTCTCTTTCAGGAGAAGGCTCCTTTTGTTGTTACTGATATTGCTGATTTCGACGAGGCTTGTATCATGGTTCATTAGCGGTTTCTAAACCTTTGGGTCCAGCTTTTGTGCTTAGATTAGGTAGCATATCAGATTCTCCTTGAACCATTGGTTTCCCTTTTGTTGTTAAGCCACGTCACATACTACCTTATTTGTCTTCCATCATCCCTACAAAAATATATCACATATGAACATCAAGGTGGAGTCAACAATCTTATAGGGCAACTTTGTTATTTTGTATTCATTCCTATGATCTAAACCTAGATTGTGTTGTTTATGATTTTCAGTATTAAATCTGTGTTATCTCTTATCTAGATCTTCTATATATTGACTTATTCTTGAGGCAATGATATTATATATGTATATGATTGTATGTTGTGCAATTTGGTTAATCCAATGATCCCTTTCACCAATGACCTCGTGCCCTAGTGGTAAGGGAGAGGTGGCCCTTGCAAGAGGTCAAAGGCAGGGCCGAATGGCCTGAGGCGAGAAACGAAAATGGGCCCTCTTCATTGACACCTTCATCAACAGTTTGATTAGCCACCTTCATTTAAATTGAGAGTATCCATTAACATAAAACGCATCACAAATGTTAAACGCATCCAGACAAGCAACTAGGTCAGTTTGGTAACACGTATTTGATGAGGTAGCAGAAGCTGATAAGGAAGCTAAAGCTGATGAACTATGTGTGGTAAACTTAGAGCTCGTTTGGTTGACGTTCTAAAAACCCAAAAAGTAGTAATTCCCAGGAATTGGAGAAAATATCAGCGTTTGGTTGTTTTTTTTGCTACAGAAAAATGCAGGAAGTTGAATTCCTGGGAATTTCAATTCCCCCATTTTGTAGGAAGTGCACTTACCTAGTTCCCCCTAGGTAAGTTCCAATTCCACCCTTTTTAATAGGAAAATTCTATTTTCTTATTTCAATTCCTATAATCCAAAATCTAAAACCAAACACAATTTTTGGATTCCCATGATTTTCAATTTATGGGAATTGAATTCCTAGGAAGTTAACTTCTCGGGAACTATACTTCCCACGTCTAACCAAACGAGCCCTTATGTTCAATTCAATTCAATTGTTTATAAGCTAGTAAGATATTTGGTAACCCTAACTGACATATTAGCTGGAGAAATAAGAAAATGAATAGACATGTGAATAGAAAAAAAGAAAAATTCTGAAAAAGGTTGAGGTGAATAGTTGTTGAAAATTCAATTTTAAAACTTAATTAAATCAAACTCTAAAATTTACTTCATTTAAAACTTTATAATGTCAAACCAAAAGCTTTGAAAAGTTACTTGAGTTATCAAACAAAGCCTTGTCAGGGCAATCCTGTTATTTCCATTATAGCCCCTTTCATCAATCTCTGAAATTACTTATTTACTTATGAATCATGAATGAATTTGACATGTAATTCCCAATTTGAACAAATTTGAGCTTAAAATGAGCAAAAATGAGCTTGAGCTCATGTGATTTGAACTTATGAAGTCATGCCTGAAAAAAAAAACTGAATGAATTGGGTAATAGTGTGTGGATGTTGGCAATTGACAAAGGGAGGAAGCCTACATAGGCAGATGTAGTAGAAGAAAACTTGTTGGCGAAGAGATCGATGTGACCAAGAAGGCTTCAAAGAAGAGGAAGATGACAACGTCAGAAGGCGACGAAGAATATAGCTTCTGAAGCCAAAGAGGCAGCGCATAGCATACGAAGTCCCACGTCACATACTACCTTATTTGTCTTCCATCATCCCTACAAAAATATATCACATATGAACATCAAGGTGGAGTCAACAATCTTATAGGGCAACTTTGTTATTTTGTATTCATTCCTATGATCTAAACCTAGATTGTGTTGTTTATGATTTTCAGTATTAAATCTGTGTTATCTCTTATCTAGATCTTCTATATATTGACTTATTCTTGAGGCAATGATATTATATATGTATATGATTGTATGTTGTGCAATTTGGTTAATCCAATGATCCCTTTCACCAATGACCTCGTGCCCTAGTGGTAAGGGAGAGGTGGCCCTTGCAAGAGGTCAAAGGCAGGGCCGAATGGCCTGAGGCGAGAAACGAAAATGGGCCCTCTTCATTGACACCTTCATCA
Organism: Persicaria tinctoria; assembly: GCA_037127255.1. Lineage (NCBI taxonomy): Eukaryota > Viridiplantae > Streptophyta > Magnoliopsida > Caryophyllales > Polygonaceae > Persicaria > Persicaria tinctoria. The sequence continues at coordinate 6,306,053 of JBANSL010000010.1, forward strand.
ACAGTTTGATTAGCCACCTTCATTTAAATTGAGAGTATCCATTAACATAAAACGCATCACAAATGTTAAACGCATCCAGACAAGCAACTAGGTCAGTTTGGTAACACGTATTTGATGAGGTAGCAGAAGCTGATAAGGAAGCTAAAGCTGATGAACTATGTGTGGTAAACTTAGAGCTCGTTTGGTTGACGTTCTAAAAACCCAAAAAGTAGTAATTCCCAGGAATTGGAGAAAATATCAGCGTTTGGTTGTTTTTTTTGCTACAGAAAAATGCAGGAAGTTGAATTCCTGGGAATTTCAATTCCCCCATTTTGTAGGAAGTGCACTTACCTAGTTCCCCCTAGGTAAGTTCCAATTCCACCCTTTTTAATAGGAAAATTCTATTTTCTTATTTCAATTCCTATAATCCAAAATCTAAAACCAAACACAATTTTTGGATTCCCATGATTTTCAATTTATGGGAATTGAATTCCTAGGAAGTTAACTTCTCGGGAACTATACTTCCCACGTCTAACCAAACGAGCCCTTATGTTCAATTCAATTCAATTGTTTATAAGCTAGTAAGATATTTGGTAACCCTAACTGACATATTAGCTGGAGAAATAAGAAAATGAATAGACATGTGAATAGAAAAAAAGAAAAATTCTGAAAAAGGTTGAGGTGAATAGTTGTTGAAAATTCAATTTTAAAACTTAATTAAATCAAACTCTAAAATTTACTTCATTTAAAACTTTATAATGTCAAACCAAAAGCTTTGAAAAGTTACTTGAGTTATCAAACAAAGCCTTGTCAGGGCAATCCTGTTATTTCCATTATAGCCCCTTTCATCAATCTCTGAAATTACTTATTTACTTATGAATCATGAATGAATTTGACATGTAATTCCCAATTTGAACAAATTTGAGCTTAAAATGAGCAAAAATGAGCTTGAGCTCATGTGATTTGAACTTATGAAGTCATGCCTGAAAAAAAAAACTGAATGAATTGGGTAATAGTGTGTGGATGTTGGCAATTGACAAAGGGAGGAAGCCTACATAGGCAGATGTAGTAGAAGAAAACTTGTTGGCGAAGAGATCGATGTGACCAAGAAGGCTTCAAAGAAGAGGAAGATGACAACGTCAGAAGGCGACGAAGAATATAGCTTCTGAAGCCAAAGAGGCAGCGCATAGCATACGAAGTCCCACGTCACATACTACCTTATTTGTCTTCCATCATCCCTACAAAAATATATCACATATGAACATCAAGGTGGAGTCAACAATCTTATAGGGCAACTTTGTTATTTTGTATTCATTCCTATGATCTAAACCTAGATTGTGTTGTTTATGATTTTCAGTATTAAATCTGTGTTATCTCTTATCTAGATCTTCTATATATTGACTTATTCTTGAGGCAATGATATTATATATGTATATGATTGTATGTTGTGCAATTTGGTTAATCCAATGATCCCTTTCACCAATGACCTCGTGCCCTAGTGGTAAGGGAGAGGTGGCCCTTGCAAGAGGTCAAAGGCAGGGCCGAATGGCCTGAGGCGAGAAACGAAAATGGGCCCTCTTCATTGACACCTTCATCAACAGTTTGATTAGCCACCTTCATTTAAATTGAGAGTATCCATTAACATAAAACGCATCACAAATGTTAAACGCATCCAGACAAGCAACTAGGTCAGTTTGGTAACACGTATTTGATGAGGTAGCAGAAGCTGATAAGGAAGCTAAAGCTGATGAACTATGTGTGGTAAACTTAGAGCTCGTTTGGTTGACGTTCTAAAAACCCAAAAAGTAGTAATTCCCAGGAATTGGAGAAAATATCAGCGTTTGGTTGTTTTTTTTGCTACAGAAAAATGCAGGAAGTTGAATTCCTGGGAATTTCAATTCCCCCATTTTGTAGGAAGTGCACTTACCTAGTTCCCCCTAGGTAAGTTCCAATTCCACCCTTTTTAATAGGAAAATTCTATTTTCTTATTTCAATTCCTATAATCCAAAATCTAAAACCAAACACAATTTTTGGATTCCCATGATTTTCAATTTATGGGAATTGAATTCCTAGGAAGTTAACTTCTCGGGAACTATACTTCCCACGTCTAACCAAACGAGCCCTTATGTTCAATTCAATTCAATTGTTTATAAGCTAGTAAGATATTTGGTAACCCTAACTGACATATTAGCTGGAGAAATAAGAAAATGAATAGACATGTGAATAGAAAAAAAGAAAAATTCTGAAAAAGGTTGAGGTGAATAGTTGTTGAAAATTCAATTTTAAAACTTAATTAAATCAAACTCTAAAATTTACTTCATTTAAAACTTTATAATGTCAAACCAAAAGCTTTGAAAAGTTACTTGAGTTATCAAACAAAGCCTTGTCAGGGCAATCCTGTTATTTCCATTATAGCCCCTTTCATCAATCTCTGAAATTACTTATTTACTTATGAATCATGAATGAATTTGACATGTAATTCCCAATTTGAACAAATTTGAGCTTAAAATGAGCAAAAATGAGCTTGAGCTCATGTGATTTGAACTTATGAAGTCATGCCTGAAAAAAAAAACTGAATGAATTGGGTAATAGTGTGTGGATGTTGGCAATTGACAAAGGGAGGAAGCCTACATAGGCAGATGTAGTAGAAGAAAACTTGTTGGCGAAGAGATCGATGGGACCAAGAAGGCTTCAAAGAAGAGGAAGATGACAACGTCAGAAGGCGACGAAGAATATAGCTTCTGAAGCCAAAGAGGCAGCGCATAGCATACGAAGTCCCACGTCACATACTACCTTATTTGTCTTCCATCATCCCTACAAAAATATATCACATATGAACATCAAGGTGGAGTCAACAATCTTATAGGGCAACTTTGTTATTTTGTATTCATTCCTATGATCTAAACCTAGATTGTGTTGTTTATGATTTTCAGTATTAAATCTGTGTTATCTCTTATCTAGATCTTCTATATATTGACTTATTCTTGAGGCAATGATATTATATATGTATATGATTGTATGTTGTGCAATTTGGTTAATCCAATGATCCCTTTCACCAATGACCTCGTGCCCTAGTGGTAAGGGAGAGGTGGCCCTTGCAAGAGGTCAAAGGCAGGGCCGAATGGCCTGAGGCGAGAAACGAAAATGGGCCCTCTTCATTGACACCTTCATCAACAGTTTGATTAGCCACCTTCATTTAAATTGAGAGTATCCATTAACATAAAACGCATCACAAATGTTAAACGCATCCAGACAAGCAACTAGGTCAGTTTGGTAACACGTATTTGATGAGGTAGCAGAAGCTGATAAGGAAGCTAAAGCTGATGAACTATGTGTGGTAAACTTAGAGCTCGTTTGGTTGACGTTCTAAAAACCCAAAAAGTAGTAATTCCCAGGAATTGGAGAAAATATCAGCGTTTGGTTGTTTTTTTTGCTACAGAAAAATGCAGGAAGTTGAATTCCTGGGAATTTCAATTCCCCCATTTTGTAGGAAGTGCACTTACCTAGTTCCCCCTAGGTAAGTTCCAATTCCACCCTTTTTAATAGGAAAATTCTATTTTCTTATTTCAATTCCTATAATCCAAAATCTAAAACCAAACACAATTTTTGGATTCCCATGATTTTCAATTTATGGGAATTGAATTCCTAGGAAGTTAACTTCTCGGGAACTATACTTCCCACGTCTAACCAAACGAGCCCTTATGTTCAATTCAATTCAATTGTTTATAAGCTTGTAAGATATTTGGTAACCCTAACTGACATATTAGCTGGAGAAATAAGAAAATGAATAGACATGTGAATAGAAAAAAAGAAAAATTCTGAAAAAGGTTGAGGTGAATAGTTGTTGAAAATTCAATTTTAAAACTTAATTAAATCAAACTCTAAAATTTACTTCATTTAAAACTTTATAATGTCAAACCAAAAGCTTTGAAAAGTTACTTGAGTTATCAAACAAAGCCTTGTCAGGGCAATCCTGTTATTTCCATTATAGCCCCTTTCATCAATCTCTGAAATTACTTATTTACTTATGAATCATGAATGAATTTGACATGTAATTCCCAATTTGAACAAATTTGAGCTTAAAATGAGCAAAAATGAGCTTGAGCTCATGTGATTTGAACTTATGAAGTCATGCCTGAAAAAAAAAACTGAATGAATTGGGTAATAGTGTGTGGATGTTGGCAATTGACAAAGGGAGGAAGCCTACATAGGCAGATGTAGTAGAAGAAAACTTGTTGGCGAAGAGATCGATGTGACCAAGAAGGCTTCAAAGAAGAGGAAGATGACAACGTCAGAAGGCGACGAAGAATATAGCTTCTGAAGCCAAAGAGGCAGCGCATAGCATACGAAGTCCCACGTCACATAGTCGTAGGCTTTTTGCAAATCCTATTAAAGTCCAACTCGGACCGATAACTAGGGTCGTGTGCACAGGCGCACATTCGTTAGTAGTCTAGCACACAAGCTGAGTGAGGTTCCATTCTAAAACTAATTGACAATAGAAGGAGTAGCCCACCGACTCATATACTAGGGTTTGATATGTTCAACTTTCCGATGTGGGACACTTTTAGGTCTCATTCACATCCCTAACAAATCCACCTTCAAGGTAATCTCAAGGACCACAAACATAGTTGTGAGCAATCGATGAACTTCCTGATACGAAGGCGCCTTGGTTATCTGCAATCAGAACTGCCAACATTCGTAGGAATGAGCGAAATAAATGTAGCATTGAGTTGGTACTGTGGAATGTGAAGGTACATCACATTTCATCATGGGTAGATCCGATCAACGAATTAGTTTGTATTGTATGGCTAGGCATGTTTGGAAAATGTTATCCATTCGTTGTAGATATTCGTCTTATTTTGCATTGATTGATTTACGGATGTTTTTTTTTTGTGTGTATGTTAATTGTCAAGTCATCTCCAAGAGAAAACATTCAAATATCATACTTTGCAATTGAACATTTAAGTGAATTGAAAGGAAAAAATGATCAAAAATAATATAACTATCAGTTATGAACAAATATTAATACGAACTTTAAAAACTACCAAAAATAATAAGAATTATTTCATATTAAACCAATTTCGATGGGGAAAACATTTCGGTTGCTTTTTCGGCCAATTTTTCGAAGTGTCAACTTAATGTTTGAAAATTTAATGACATCATTACGGGTTATTAAATGCATAAATATAATGTTTGGAAATAAAAACTAATTATCAGTACAAAATGGATTCTAAGGTTAATGTACTCATCTAATTTGCACTTAAATTTGGTATTTTTTATAATAAAAAAATACATTGAATATTTAACGATGTGATGCAGCGTCGTTAAATTTTCGAATGTTCGATTGCCACGTCGAAAGTTTGGCTGAAAAACTGACCAGAATTTTTATATCAAAATTGGTTCAATTTAAAATTTTCTTATTATCTTTTGTAATTTTTTAAGTTCGAATTAATTTTTTTTTTTCGTATTTCCAAATTGAAAATATTCACTATATGAATAGGTTCGATGGCATAATAGCTCTTGATATGTTTAGAAAGACTGAGTGGAAGATTTAGACCAAACAATTTCTCGGTTGAGAGTGAGTACAAGCAAAAGGAGAAATCAGAGGAGTCTAATAATTTGTCTCATTACAACAATACTGACCTCTACTTTTAGAGTGGGTTTGTTCCTAGGGTTGTTATATGCGTCGAGTAGTGTTCTTATATGCGTCGAGTAGCTTGAGCTCGACTCGGATTCGGCTCGATAAAACCTCAGTTTGAGCTTGTTTACTTACTAATTGACCTGAGTATAAGCACATTTTTAAACTCCATTCAAAGTTTAGCTCGACTTGATTCAAGCTCAAATTTGTAGAATTTACAAATTTTCATTTAAGTTACTATGTTATGAGCAAGTAAAGTTAGTTAATAGAAAGGGGGAAAAAACTAAAGCTCGAATTCGTTCATTTACTAAAGGCTCTAAAATGACATATGATGTCTAAACTTCGGTCATGTTTTAATAACAGGTCGAGTGGGACGAGCCAGGCTGTAGTGATAAGCCAAATAAGGTGAGCCATGGGGAGATTCAGACCCCGGAAAGCCTCTTTCTGTTTCCTTCTCTAGCTCAGTTGCTTCTTTTTTAGTGTTTGTGTACTCCTGTGATAATGAAACAGTTTCTTCTTCTTTTTTAGTGTTAGTACACTCTTGTGATAATGCAAGTGTTTGGTGGTTGTAGAGGGCGAATTCAAGTGGGGAAATCCAATGAAGAGGCCTGTATTCGAAGCAGTTAGTGAAGGTGCTATCAAGGCCTCAAGCCTGCCAAGCTTCAATTCGCGCTATTAGGTACATACAGCAACGCTTTCATGAACCCATCTCCGACTTGCCTTCACCAACCTGCGCATGGACGCTTATCTGTCTGGTGACCTCAAGTCATGAAGAAGAACACAAATCAAGCATCACCTTATGCTGGCCAAGAAGGCAAAATGGAGCTTGTGGTTGCTGTTGGATCTAAGACGGTAGGCGGCTTCCACAGCGAAAGGCGTTTCTAACAGTGTTTCCAAGCTCTAACCTGAATGATCTATGTGCCAATGACAGTAGATGCTTAATTGTAAAGTAGATATAATCAAGAGTTACCAGGAATGTCTCCAACACGCTTTATTAACGTCTTGCCCTGGCTATCTATTTGCGCATACACCGAAAACTCCATTTCGAATGAGAAACACCGCCACCCCTCCAGTGGCAAAACCATAAAGTTTACACAACGGTGGAACAAATGCAAAAATTGTGGCCTTCTGCCGCTTGTGTCGCTAACAAACACAATAAATCCACTCTACTGGTGCTGTTTGTCTCGCAGCTACAGGCTAACTGCATAACGTATTACTTGTTCGCAAACTGAATTCCCTTCTCAATGGATGCCTTGAGCTCGGCCTTCAGGTTCTCTAGTCCTTGCTGCTCAAAGTCGGAGAGGGCGCCCAGTCCCAAAATCTCTTCAACTCCATTCTTTCCGAGCCTGACCTGTGGTAAGTAAAGCCATCCTATTTAGAACTCATAAGATGAGACACAGGCAGTCATACATGCACAACAGGATTGTTTGAGAAGAAATTATTGTTGTGCAACAATTTATACAAAACACTGTTGGAAAAACTGAAAATTACTTGCAAATAAGTATAACAGAGACATAGTTCATAAAACCTGTAATAGTTTAAGAAAAGAAGTCCTAACTAAAAAAAACATGTGGAAAGGAACATTGGCTTCTTACTGTGCAACGTTAGGAAAGCTGAAAGCAAATGGCAGCGAATGTTTGATGGACAATTGGAAGATATGAGAAACTAACGGAATTTCAAGGGGATTACCTTAGATGCAAAGAAAGGCAACTCAGTGATATTGGATTCGACATAGGAACATTCTACAACATCTGGAACTCCGTTCAGCCCCTTCAAGCAAGCATCAGCAAAAAGAGCTCCGGCATACCTGCACAAAATGAAATTGTCAACATCTCCTATATTTGTATATAAACAACAACAAACTAGCAGGTGAGGAAAGCCAGAGAATGCAGGTATCACTGTGGGATCTCAAGTCTTGAGTTCCACTCTTATTGCTTCATAATGGCAAAATATTGTCAGGCCAAAAGTTCCAGAAACCAACTTATCTTGTTTTGTCACGATTATTTGGGAAAGCATATTGGTTTTTGACAAAATTCACTGGACTTGATCATATATTTAACATGCCATTGCTATGAGCAAGTGGTATATTTGGATAACATTTGAGCTCAAGATTAGAACATCTACTGCACAAACACTAACATTATAACCTCTTACAAATATGACAAAATATTTGGGAATTATAAAAGAACCATATTTCCAAGCAAAGAAGCCACTAAATATTAAACTCTGAAAAACAAAAAAGGACTTACGCCATGGACAGTGTTGCGGATCCCTTTCCAGCCTTAGCTTCCACAACTTCAGTACCTCCATCTTGTGTTCTCTTTGTGAGTGCCTTTATGTCTTCATCTGACAAATTGCCCTTAGGGGTGGCCTAACACAAAAAAAAAATCATGTCAAGAAAGATCAATAAAACCAATCTAACCCAAAAGAGTCATTAATATACCTGAGAGAACAAGGGAAGGATGGTCACACCAGCATGTCCACCAACAACTGGCACATTCACCGCTGCAAAATAAAGCATGGTACCAAATAATCAGTATGTGAGAAACAGTAAAGCTTCAAAAGCATCAAATTTTATCTTATCTTGGTGAAACAATAAAATATGGCCACTTCATCTGAGCCGTAAAATTTGCAATGCAAAACACAAAGAGATCCAAGGCCCAAATACTTCCTTATTAATCGCACAATTATGAATACGGAAATATTGTACCTTCGACAGATACATTTGCCTTTCCAGCATAGAAAGTTTTAGCCCTAACCACATCAAGGGTGGTCACACCAAACAACCTCTTAGGATCATAAGTTCCTGCTTTCTTGAAAACCTCAGCAGCAATAGGCACTGTTGAGTTTACTGGATTGCTGATCATGTTGACAAGGGCCTAATTCCACAATACAAAATTAGCTACTAAAGCAAATAGCTCCTTTGCAAAATGAACCAGATCACGAGCAAATGATACTTACGTTGGGGCAATACTTGGCAATCCCGGTGCAAAGAGACTGCACAATGCCGGCATTGATGTTGAAAAGGTCATCACGGGTCATACCTGGCTTTCTAGGGACACCAGCCGGAATGATGACAACATCAGCACCTTCCAGAGCCTCTCCCAGTTGATCCTCCCCAGCATAGCCAGCAACCTGCAACAAATAAAGAAAATTAACATACACAGCAAGCAAAATTGTCAACTAAAGAAAGCTAAATCGGTATCTGATGATCAAAAGCATGTTTTTCCAATGATAAGCATCAAGCGAGAGGTGCAAACACAGTAATCACTTCAGTGCTAAGTATTAAGAAAGAAAGAAAGAAAAAAGATTGCAACTTGTTCACGACGAGCACGGATCTTATATATAAGAACACGGATCTCACAGAACTAGTTCACGAATCAATTATCGTAAACACTACAGATCTAAGCCGAGGACAAAATTCCCTACTTCAATAAGCAACTCAATTTAACAGATGGGAGTTCAGCATTGCAAAAAAAAAACCTTCAAAACACAACACGAATCGAATCCAAAAGCATAGCACTACAGCAAAGGAAAACCCTAGCAAAACAAAGCAATCGCCACGAAAATCATCAGAGCGGAAGGGGAAGATAAGAGGAGGAGATGGAAAACCTCAGATCTGGTGTTGATGTGGCTGACATCGGCGGAAACACCGGGAGTACCGGCGATATCGTAGAGAGCGAGCCTGGAGACGAGGGGGTTGAGCTTCATGAGGAGAGAGAGGGGCTGACCGATACCGCCGGCAGCGCCCAGTACGACGACCTTGCGCTCGGGTCCCGAATGGGAAGAGTAGGAGCGGGAGGATCTCCTGAGAGCCGATTGAGCCGATCTGAAGATCTGAGACCTCATTTTCCGACGGGAGGGGGGAGAGGAAACCGGAGATCGAAAAGGGGGCGGCGGAGGAGGAGGGTAGCGTTGGAACTGTGTGACGAGAGAAGAACGAGTGGGTGGGTTTTTAAAGTGAAGCTCGGACGTGGTCGTCTCGTCCGTCGTCAATTTCAAGGCCGGCTTTTTTTTTATTAAAATAATAATAATTGGTCAAAATATCAAATTGTTATTTAAAATGGGTACATATGATATTTTTTAAAAACAAAAACTTCGGTGTTAGATTGGTACTATTGAATCAGTTTTTATAATTTATAATATAAACACTCTTTAATAGATTTAAAAAAAAAAAATTAATATTTTTCACACATATTAAAAGAACGGAAATTTCGCCTGGTGCCCCTGAGGTAAGGCTAAATTTACGGGGTGTACAAAAGTTTCACATAATTCGCGAAATACCCCTGAGGTTTGTGATTTTTTCGCGTGGTGCCCCTCGGTTAGCTTTAAATGAAAACACGTTAACACTCCGTTAAGTTTTTACAAAAGGGGGAAAGAGGGGAAAAGGACATCTTCGATTCTTCGTTCACGGGGAGAGGGCGAGACTGAGGTTTGAGGCACCATTCGCTACTAGGAGGGAGAAGGCCGACGTCGGCGACTGGTATCTTTAAGGAAGAGCAGGGACGACGCCGCCATCACCGGATCCAGGTACCCTCTCTCCTTGCCTCTTTCTCACAAATTATCGATTGATACTCTGCATCGTCTTCTTTTGATTCCCTTTGTTCTATTTGTTGATTATCGATGCTTCATAATCGACAAAATTAGATTGTTGCCTTCAATCAGATTGGAAACTTTCTCAATCACATTGCAATTTTGCAATCGCCTTGAATTTTCAACCCCCACTTTCCTGTTTTAAATGAATAGGAAATCCGCATACATACCTTATTTTTGGTACTGTAAATTGTGTAAAGGGGATCCAGAGGATGAAGGTTGAGAAAGGGAATGGGGACTTTGATGGTAAAGGTAAGGGTAAATCATCACCTCCATACCCTAACAAGTCCAGTGAGCAAGATTGCATATTTTCCAAGGAATGGATTGTGTGGATATGGTTGTTTGAAATGATAAAAAAGATGTTGAGGCTGTTGAATGACACAAAAAGATGTTGCTGGGGCTGATGTGAGAGAGCAAATTGAAGTTGTTATTGTTCGTGGAAAACAACAATATGGTGATGTTATGATAGCTCAAATAAGGCTAGATATTGCTACTGTAATATTGCAAGTTATGTGAAACTTGCCTCTTTGCTCGTGTATCGGACCCTTGCCTCGCTCTCTCCCTCTCTTGGGACCTGCCTCTTTGCTCTTTGCTCTTCGCCCTTCGCCCTTCTTCTCTCTCGCGCGACTGTACTTCTCTTAAATTCATTTAATTTTATTTTTTTAAACGAAAATGTTAATAGAGTGGACGGAGGGGCACCACGCGAAAAAATCACAAACCTCAGGGTCATTTCGCGAATTATGTGAAACTTTTGTACACCCCGCGAATTTAGCCTTATCTCAGGGGCATTAGGCGAAAATTCCGTTAAAGAATCGTCAAAAAAATGTACTTTGTTACTCATATACTCCGTATTACTGTAATATTTAAATAATTATATATAGTTTTTAACATATAACTCTCAAAATTCAACCATATACTGTAAATAAATATTTTAATCAATTTTATTTGTAGTACACATTTGCTCATTTACTTTTGGTACCTAACTCGGGGTTGAATTTTGAGAGTTATGTGTGAAAAAATATGTAATTTGTTAATTAATTAATTTCAAATCAAATTAATGTCCATATAAACGATAGAGTAATTAATAATTAATAAATAGAAATAATCAGATATGATAAATACAAGTTATACAACTAATCACATATACTGATAGGATTTGCCGATCAAGTGGTTATGAGTTGATTTTCATATATGCTTATAGTAATTAATTGCAAATTAAAAGATATAAATGTAAGGCTCGACTCCCATGTATAAATTTCTTTTTTACCGTTAACTATACAGTAATTTACAATGTTTAGATGCGAGGGGTATTTAGAGTTTAAAGTTTATTTACATAAATTTTTTATACATTTTTTAATATTAAATATATTAATTTAAAAAAATAGACTGTACAACTAAACTGGTTATTAATATACAAAAATATGTATCGAAATCTACCTATTTATCTTTTTCACAAACACAATTAATACCACAAATGTTGCCGATTGCAGAAATTATAAAATCATGCATCTTCTTTACATTAAACTAGTGTAGATCCCGTCCCGTGTACGGGGAATGCGTTAATCTAACTATAAATTATTTTTTTCTCCAAAAAATAATATAAATATAAGTAAAATTAGTTCGACAGGTTATATATATATTCTAAATATATCCTTTAATTAGATTATCTCAAAATATAAATAAAATTCACATTTATAAGGTACTACGTAAAAGTTTATCTATGGTTAATTAAATCTCATGTAATTTAATTAGATAGTTGATTTTTAAAAATATTTTAATATTCTTTTTTATTAAATATGTATTATATATTTATTACATTAGTTTACTAAAATATCTATGTACGGATGGATTGTGGCTACATATATGGCTATATAATGTTTTAATTATTTATTTTGTCCGCAAAAAACAATATAGATAAATATAAAATAACAATTGTTAAATGATTGATTTTGATATAAATAATTCTTTCCATAAAAAAAAATCATCTAAATACAAATAAAATAGCACCTATCAAATATTACATATTTATCTATTAATATTTTTGGTAAGTATGACTATAAAAATTAGTTTTATTAATTATTTTTATTTTTACTACTATTACGTTTAATTTTATTGATATAGTTTTTTCCTTATATAATATTTACTCTTTTATAAGATATTTCATCTATCCAATTATATATGTTAATGGTAAAATAAAATAATTATTTTTATTAGATTTCCTTTTTGACGGGAGAAAGTTCTGCGAGACGCGCTCAGGCGCTGCCACGTAGGCAAATTCACTCACATGCCGCCACGCAGGCACCAATGCATCGGTTTTAGTATATGTACTAGTGTAATACTCGTGCCTTGAAGGCACGGGAGCTTGATCCCTTTTAATTTGAACATCATTTTATATATTTATATAATACTATATTAATACATATACGTTTTTACAACAAAAATATGCATAAAGTATTTTTTTTTATAAATTTTAAATTAGTTGGAAAGAGATACGATACAAATTTTGAAAATGATTTAATAAGGTAAAGTAGTAATAATACTCAAACACGCCACCTAATATAATTTGAAATAAATATATAATTATTATCATTAGCATAGATCTAAAAAGTGAAATATAAGCTCCCGTACAAATGTTAAAAAATTATAAGCACATGATTGTGTGAATAATTTTGAAGTTATGTAGATGTACATAACTTATTCATTATTTTCATGAGAAAGATTGTTAGAAAGAGAGGGAAATAAATAGTGAAAACGAAGGTAAGATTGTAAAAAAAAATCCTTAAAGGTAGAAAATGGATCTAAAAAGCCTCATCCAAGATGTAAAATAAGCATTAGTAATGCTTGTGAGTCTTAAAATATTATTTATTTTTCGATAGTCATTTAAGACGTCTAAAATAATTAAATTAAAAAAAAACTTTTTGGCTCTAATTGATTTTTATAATTAATTTTTGAAATCGAATATTTACAAATTGATTATTACATGTTCGTTGCATGTAGACATTGTGGGGAATATTGCAATCGGTTAAATATGATAAATCAACAGTTTCAATATCCAAGAATAAAATCAGCCAAGACTTGACGAATATTCAATGTACGCAGACGATTAAAATAGATCACAAATTGACATACAACATATCAAATTAAATAATATTCTAGTATAAAATCAGGAAACAAATATGTTTAAAATAGGAAACAGATATTTTAAAATCTCAGCAATAATATTGACTAATAAGAAAATACCATTTAAATAAAAAAAATCAAATTTAATTGTAAGCGTGACACATCAGCAATTTGATAGTAGAATTAATATTATTAATAGATTACCTATTATCGAAATTAATTTATAAAAAATTGTCAAAAATAATATTTTATATAATTTCTACCATCCTAGCAAAGCGTGAATGAATATTAAACAACATATTTAGCTAAACGAATAGAGAGTAGTAAATTTTAACATGATTGGGATACATGTGATATAATAAATAAATATTTAAATGAATTCAATCCGTTAAGATGATGAATCCAGGCATTCCGAGTACATCTTTAATTAATTTATTTGAAAATGAAATACTTGCATGGTTGGTGAGAAAATATGAACATATGTGAAAGTTAATTTATACTCCGTAGCATTTTATAAACAGACAATTGGATATGGGTCTATGTAGAGTATAAATTTCCAAAAATAAAATATACCAAGATTCAAATTTAAGTTCAATGTATGTAGACGAATTATGAGAATATTGCAATCGGAAAAAGAAAAAAAAAAGAAACACGTCTCAATATTTACGGCAATATAACAAAAAATAAAAAAAAAAGAATGGATTCAAATCATATTTAAAATAGGAAACAAATATTTTAAAGTTTCCATAATAATATTGACCAATAAGAAAATATCATTTGAATAAAAAATTCAACTTTAATTATGGGCGTGACACGTCAACAGAATTAGTAATATTAATAGATAGATAATAGATATAGATTATACCACAAATGTTTGGAAGCCATATCCATCCCAAAGTCTTCAACTTTTGCTTAGCTCTGTGTGAAGATAATAAACTCGGCCTTTCAACCGCATCCGCATCGCCCGCCAGGATCCACCTCCAATCACTACAAGACTACAGTTCACGAGCTTCATGCTTCTCAATGGGTAATCTCTCTACACAATGTTAAAGTTTTGCAATTCGGGAAATCCGCCAGACCCTTGAATTTCTTTTGGGTAATTGAACGGACAAGCTTACAGTTGCAGAAACATCAAGGTCGGAAATTCGGAATATTTTTTTCTGGGTTTGGGCTGTAATGTGGTGAAGAAGAGGTTAGGGTTTAGGAATCGGTAGAATTGGTTAAAGTCTTGGTTTTTATTCAGTATTTTTTTTTTGTGTGTGTGGCTTGGTTAGGGCAATGCAGTTGCATTTAACATTGTAAGTGTCCATTTTGCATCAGGGCATGCTCAATTCAAATGCAATCCCCACAAATTCGATCCTCATTTGGAATCTCAATTTGTCGGATTTTGATGGATTGCGCCGACTACCATTCAATTGGAACACAACGTAGGAGCTTTCATGATGGTCTGAAGATGAATGCATCTAGGTCATTTTTGAGGATGTGTTCTTGTGTGAGGCGTCTTCATCCCATTGCAGTGTTTCCTGTGAATGTAGAGTCTCAAGGGTCTAATAGTAATATGCTGATTGATTTGGATTTCGACATGTGTTCCATTGCGAGCTTGCGATATGAAGAGTCTGAAAATGAGGCGAGGGAGTCACTTTTAGGTACAGATGATGCAGCTAGCTGTCCTGCAGAAGAAGCTAGAGAGGCCGAGAGGAGGAGGAAGATTGGGCTGGCCAACAAAGGAAGGGTCCCTTGGAACAAAGGCAGGCCACATTCACCTGGTAATTGTAAATGAGGTTTGTTCATTGACTTGAAATGGTTGTCAATGAACGGAGTTTGATTGGAACTGGATGATGATGAATAATGCAGAAACTCGAGAGAGGATCAAGCAGAGAACCATTGAAGCTATGAGAGACCCTAAGGTGAAGTGATGTAAGATTGTAAGGATCATTTAGAAATTATATTTGCCTCATTGTTTCACTATCCGTCCAATGATTTCAATGTTTTTCTACTATCAAGAATAATGAATTGTCACTGCATTTTATTAGGCGACTAGCGAGTATCATACATGACATTCCATACTAGAGCTTGTTTGGTTAGAATTATTGTTGATTTGTGTATGGGTGTGGGTATGAACTTTTGACATAAGATGTTTGTTGAAACTTTGGTATGCGTAGGGATATTTAACAAGGGAGATGAATGACTCCTGCTGGGAGGGCAGTATCAAGGTATGGGTATGGGCATGTCTCATACTTGATATTAGTTTGATACCCTTACCGGGCCATTCCAAAACATTATGGGTTTTGATACCTAATACCTTAGTTGTAGGCTATTGCAAGTTAGTGAACAACTGAACATAAATATTAATTCATTACCTTGGTGGTGTTTGTTCCGTCGCTAGCAGATGATCCAAATGTTTCTGCGCTATTATTTTATTTTCTTACTCTCTTTGAGTTCTAGTTCTAAGAATGATGAATTCTCATTGCATTTCATTAGGTGAGTGTTACACATAATACATGGCATACCATGTTAGGGCCTCTTTGGTTAGAATAAGTATCAGTTTGGGTATGGATTTGAATTTTTGACATGGGTTGTTTGAGGTGCGACGAGAGATCTAAATATGAAGAAATCCTGTCAAAAAGTCTTGTTCTTGCATCCACTGACGTTTTTTTTCATTTTGTATGGACCATCTATGTCTCCATCATACAACTGATGTTTTCTTCTGTTTTGTTATATTATGGCCTCAGGTTAGAAGCAGGATGTCTGAATCTCCACGGAGGCATAGGTACATGGTTTTACTCTATGCACTTTGATGTGAGCTTCTCAGCCAATCAGCCAAAGGCATTTTTATGGGCGTGGCTTAATGAACCTCGTGGTTAACTCCCTTGAGATTAAATCTTGCAATTTCAATATTTATTCGAATCATATTCAGTTGCAAGTTTGGCTGATAGTTCCAACCTGTCCTAGAATAATTAGGTGGTCAATCTATTTAGGCAAATAACCAGAGGGCTGAAGCTTTTTATCTTGAAATGAAATGCATCTATATTTGTGGATGAGACAGAGGCAATATCATCTAGATTGCTGGGATCACCCAGATACCACTGATTAGAGCGGATTTTCTTCCCTGTACAATAAACTGCAACCGTGAAGATTGTGTAGCAATTATTGAGTAATAGATAACGACTATAGCTCATCCTGTCAAGTTAACTGAATATACTTTCTTGCACATCAAGCTTTTCTTACCTTCCTTTATCCTTCAACTCTTTTCAAGACTCGGGCTTTATGAGCATTCATGTCCTGTGATCAAAGTCCACTTATTTTTCTGCCATCTTGCTTGCAGCGAACAAGTAAAGACGAAAATAAGCTCTTCACTAAGACAACTATGGGGGGAGCGTTTGAAATGTAAACGTGCAAAGGAGAAGCTTTATAGGTCTTGGTTGGAAAATGTTGCAGAAGCTGCCAGAAAAGGTGGAGTTAATGAGGACGAACTAAGTTGGGATAGCTATGGTAAGATGAAAAGAGAAATAGATCTTCGGAATCTTGAACATGCTATAGAGAAGGCCAAGGCAAAGGAAAGAAAGAGGACTCGGGCAGGGAGAAAAACACAGAAGAAAGCAAAGAGGGCTAGGCTTGGTCAGAAGATAGCAGAAAGTGAAACTAAAGAAGCACCCATCAAAAGACCAAGAAAGAAGCACCAAAATCCGAATGTAGTTGAAGAGGAGATGAACCTTAAGGCAAGGCTAACCAAGGTATGCTTTTAGTACGCAACAAGCTATCTTCTACATGCGCTCTAATTGATATATTGTTTTCCTCGCTCATATGTATTCTCTGCTTTTGTTTTCAGATTCAGAGAAAGAAATCCGTGAAGGGCCAGACTTCTAGCCAGATGCCAACAACGGTTTCTTGTTATCCTTATTTGGAGAGATTGGACTTGCAGTTCATAGAAAGGGAAAAGATGCGAATGAAGGTTTCGCTGGCAGATGAGATTCGAGCTGCTAAGAACAGAAGAAGTGGTTCCACAGGATGTGAAGCCCTGACCACATCATTCAGATTGGAAGAGTAATACCAGCTTCTTCTCGGTAAACCACCAAGATGAGGTTGAGATTATAAGAGAGCTTAGCCTAGCCATTTTGCTACTACAATATCAAAGATGAGGTTATACAGATTAGAAAGAAAAACCGCGATGTGTGCTGCCATTGAAATCAGCAATGTGTAGTGAATGCAGACAAAAAGAGTCTCAGATGTTTTCTAGATTCTTACATTACTCCTATAAAATTGGCACACAATCAAGAAACTTGCAGCACCAATGTAATTGTTTCAAGGGCTAGATTAAGTTAGTATCATGTAACTATGATATATCAGCATCAATCACAGCAGTAGCTGAAAAAGCTTTTTATACTGGTTTATAAAGCATACTCCAAACATACATCATTTCAGCTGATGACCTAGTTAAGGCATTTTTTGCTTCATAATATTGTAGATTTGTACTCAACAACAGCAAGTTGTCTGACTAAAGCTGATTCCTACGTGCACCAATTATTCGAAGTTCATATAGAATGAGTTAAATCTTTTTGGCTTATCGGCAATTGACCGTCTTCAACAGCAAAGCAGTTTCAAACTCATCCTTCAATTTTAAGATATTCTACACTCAAATGCAAAGTTGGAATCAACATCAAGATTCAGGAGCAAAGATTGAAGGTAGAGACCAGTATCATCGAAATTCATAATTTGGAGAAAAACAGATTATCAGTATGTTACAGCCAAGTAACCATGTAAAACGTCCAAAAGGTACCAAACCAAAAACCCAACATTTCAAGTGCAACTACTAATGGCTATGCATGCATCACTTGAGTTCCACAGAGAATTCATAAACTCATCTTCAACAATAAAACTCTGCAAGCTTCATAGCATTCTCGAGTACCAACTAAACCATGCAACTTGTAAGATCATCTTCAAGACGGCAACAACCCATAGGCACCACATCCCTCTAGAGTTCTAACAACTTATTTATACAGCACAATCCCTAGTAATTCCGTGGTGGTGAAGGTGGGGGAGGTGGCATGTCTCGTGGCTGGTATTGGTTGCCACCTGGTGGACCATAGTTCTGAAAGTTGGGGGGAGGGCCTTGGGAGTTCTGATAGTTAGGGGGAGGGCCCTGTGAGTTCTGATAGTTAGGGGGAGGGCCTTGAGAGTTCTGATAGGTCGGGGGAGGGCCTTGTGGGTTCTGATAGTTCGGGGGAGGCCCTTGTGAGCTCTGATAGTTCGGGGGAGGGCCTTGTGAGTTCTGTGGAGGGAAGCCGCCGCCCTGGAAATTTTGTGCATTGCCTTGCCATCCAGAATTCGGGGGACCCCTCATTTGACCGCCCATGTTTGGTGGGGCTCCTCCTATATGGGGTGGACCACCCATGTTGTTACGGGGCATTCCTCCCATGTTGGGTGCACCACCCATGTTGTTATAGGGCACCCCTGCTGCTGGGGGAGGACCACCCATGTTGGGTGCACCGCCGCCCATGTTGGGTGCTCCGCCACCCATGTTGTTGGGAGGCATTCCTCCCATGTTGGGCGGTGCACCACCCATGTTGTTGGGAGGCATTCCTCCCATGTTGGGCGGTGCACCACCCATGTTGGGTGGCATTCCTCCACCCTGTGGTGGTCCACCCATAGGAGGGCCTTGATTCTGTCTTCTTCTCTCGAAATTCCTAGACCGATCAAAGTTACGGGGCCTGTCATTGCGCCTGTTGCGCTCCATAGCTTTTGCATTGTTCCTTACCCATTCCTCATGGTACTTGGGGTCATATGGCACAGCTTCGCCATTGATGAAAGGCTCACCTGCAAATCATAGCATGAGAACCAGGCAGAAAACTCAGCATCTGAACAAGTATTGGTCAACTACCTCGAGTTTGTGTGTGTCAAACGAAGGTAACTAACCACAAAATGCTAAACAATAATTCATAGACTTCAAAAAATGAAAATAAAACCAAAGGCACATTCTAATAAAAATAACAACACTGTCAGTAAAACACACGATGTTCTATAAATGGGAGGAAAGCTTTACCTCCATAATCTTTGTTCCTAACATCCAAATAGGAATCAGGGAGAACCCAGCGAACATTTGGGAGCTCTGCACAAACAGAAGATTAAGACCATCAATACCCTAAACAAGCAGAGGTTAACAATCATGAACATTGTGAGGGCCACTGGTATTTAGAAAATGAACCTTTGAGCTTGAATGAAAGCTCCTCAGACACCAAGGCTCCAAAAGCAAAATAATGTCTAGTTGATACAGAGTATATCTTCATTCTTGCCTCTTCCTCACTGAAGGAATCAATAATCAGACACAAGCAAAGCAAACAATAGACAGGGAGGAGCGATCATATAGTCAGAAGCCTATATTTGTAACGAAAAAAAGGAAATCGAAACTGAAAACGAGCTACTAACAAGAGAACGTTGAAATATGATTTCCAGATATCATATCAATGTTTCTGCATCAGAAATTTTCTATCTTCTTCGGTACATATCTATGTAGTGCACTTTATGTAACAGTACCAGTTACTACCATGATTCAGAAACTATTAACAAAATCAATTCAAAGATAATAACAAAAATCAGATAAGACATTCATCACGTGTATCACAAAAACAAATGGAAAGAGCAAATTAAGTGAGAGACAGAGAGAGATTAGGAACAGAACCTGCCGACGACCTGTGCTAGGGTTTTGATATAGGTATCAATTATCTCCTCCCTGGTGGCATTTTCATCGGGCTTCTCCAAAACAATAAGCCAGTGCTCAAAGTCACAGCCATCGAGCAAAATCGTCTCCTTCGGGGGGCGATTGGACCAGTTAGGGCTCGAATCGTTGAGGGAAGACTGGGTGAAGCGGGATGAGAATGCACGGAAACCGCCAACAGAGGCCGGAGGGGCGCCATGGAAGAGATGAGCGGCGGCGACGAGCGAGCGAAGGCGGAGGGGAGAGAACTGAGAGACGGCAAGGGAACTGGAAGCGGAAGAGACGGAGTAGGAGCGAGAGAGGAAGGATATAAGAGCTTGCTTGTTGGTGAGGGCGGAGCGGGAAAGAGAGAGAAAGCGAGTCGCCATAGCGAAACCTCGCAAAACCCTA
Organism: Persicaria tinctoria; assembly: GCA_037127255.1. Taxonomy (NCBI): domain Eukaryota; kingdom Viridiplantae; phylum Streptophyta; class Magnoliopsida; order Caryophyllales; family Polygonaceae; genus Persicaria; species Persicaria tinctoria. The sequence goes on from JBANSL010000010.1 coordinate 6,326,485, forward strand.
GCAGATGGCGGTGGAAATGGGGGAGATGGTGAGAATGAGATAACGTCGAACTGAGAACGGGGGAAGGGTTTTATTGGTGGGGTTTAGCTCTTTTATGGAGTACTCATCTAGCTAGGGTTTTAGTCAATTTTAGTTTTAGGGATTCGAATAACAAATGAAAAATTCATTGAGCACAAATTCTTGGAACTTGAAGTATGATAAGTACTGTATATGCTTTTGATTTGATTTTTTGATTAGGTAACATGTCTAATGTCAAACAGGACTGACTCATCACGAGGCCCACAAAGTCGGTGGACGACGAATCGTCAAACATACAACCTAAAAAACAGTAATACAAATAACAAGAAAAATGAAACAAGCATAAATAAACTCTATAACAAAACGTCCCAAGAATACCAAACACCAAAAAAGCTGAGGAAGCCGCCGAAGAACGAAGTCAAGCACCACCAAACAGTAGCACCGCGGGCCAGCGATACAATAGGACTCCAACTCCTATGGGTAGTGCAGACGAACTCCAAAGAAACTCTATCCCGAATACGGAGTCACCCTGAGCGCATCACCTCGAATCCAGCCAAACCCGACTCTAGACTCTACGCCCCCAACCAAGTAGAAGATCTCCTAAAAACATCGGAAGCAGAGCCGCAAGTTGCTCAAACAAAACGCCAACAAATTTTCACCTACAAGAATATCGACAATCCCTTGCGGGATTTCGTCAAACCCTTTCGGGTAGGTTTACTCAAACCCTTTCGGGAATTTATCAAGACCATTTCAAGAGTTTTAACATTTAAATGAATGAATAAGTATAAATATAGATAAAAGTAATATCTATATTTATAAAGAAATTTTTTTTTTGAGACCTTCGGGCTGCCCCGGGCCCAAGGCAAAACCTTGGGCGGAACCACCAGTCACCGCCGAACAAGCCTAGGTCGAACTCAAAGGAGGAGAGAGATGAGGCGACCACAACCCATCAGGAATCCAAAGCAAGATGGAGACCAAGCTAGCGCGGAAGCCCGAAGAGTCTCAAGAAGAAGGATGAGCTCCGGGAAGGACGTCAGCCGAAAATCAAACGAAATCCGGTCACCACACCCACCGGAATGGAGGAAGGAAGACGATCGGGCCGGAAACCACCACATTATTGGAGAGGAGATTTGGCAAATAACGGTTTGATATGAAACAATTCTTCAAGATCTCGAAGGATGAGTGCACAGGAGAGAGAAACCCTCTCTTGAAAGTTCTCCATATGCTTTTGATTATTAGAAGTATGATAAGTATATGCTTTTGATTATTTTTTAACATAGCAAAAATATCCCCCATTTAAAAAAAAATCAAAATTCACTTGACAGGAGTTTCTCCTTTGGTTAGTTTGGGGAATGGGATATTCACGGTGGGGCAGACAGCTCTCAAAGCGGTCGCATCTAAAGTGGTCAAACATGAGAAAGCGTGTATTGACAATCAACACGTATTCGTTCCGTTTGCATTTGATACCTTTGGTTTTTTGGCATCTGATGTTGTCGAGTGTCGAGCTTCTCAAGCGAGTCCAAAAGGTTATACATAATAATGTTATGACCCCTAAATCTATGGATGTCGTATTCAAAAGAATTGGTTTTGCTATTCATATGGTGACCAAGGGGTTGGCGGCACAACTTATTGTCCGTTTACCATCTATGTGTATGTAGTTATCAAATATAAATAAAACATTTTGATAATAAAAAATATTCATTTGAATATATATTTTAATTACCAAGGAAATGTAGAAAATAACTTCCATTTATCAAACAAATGAGCCTTAATCGATTTTTAAAATTATGTTTAAACTATAATATAATAGGAATGTATATATGCACTTGTTTGGTTTTTTTTTCTTTGTTAATAACGATTGGGATGATGTCAAATTTAGTTAGACCAACTCATCTATCGAGTCATAACCTAATAGTAATTTTCTCATTTCTGACTTACCAAACTAATCTGATACATAAGTACATAACTCATCATCCAGTTTCATTAGGGTGTTGTCACTACTTGTTAGCTAGAACTTGGAAAATCCACTTTCGACATGACATCGAGGAAGCAAATTTATCATCGATTCCCTCACATACTCGCAACGCTCGCTTTTTCGTTTCCACTTACTTGAAGACCCGCCTATGGACATCTCTTTTTGTGTCGAAGAGGATACTAGAGGAAGGGCTACTCCCCAATTAGTTCTTGTGTAGGCCAAGCATTTTTGGTTTGAGGGTCTCCCTCATTTTTCACTACCAAGAAAAAAATCATCATGTTTCCTTAATTTCGTCCATTATCATGATTTCATATTCCGTTTCTTATAGACATAAGGGTTTTTTCCCTTAGTTTTCCTTAACGGTGACCCATTGGTTTTGAGGCTCGACAAATATTTTATATAAGAGTTTCATTTGTAATACTTTGTTCATATCATTCATTTTGTGTAGTTCAAGTCTTATAGGTTAGATTTACTATTTCTCTCCCAAGTAGGTTTTAGTTTGTCTGCCTTCTTGTTTAAAAAAAAACATTAGTTAATTTGATCTAGTTTATTTTGCACACTTGTTGAAAGTATAGAGCTCTACATAATATAGTTTGGTTTTATTGCCAAGTTCGTTTTGATCAACACAACTTTTCCTTATTGAGAGAGATCATTTACTTTCCATTTTGTAAATTGGACCTTTGTTCTTCAAATCTAATTTTTTTTACTCTGTGTTTGGTTTTAAGCATTTTTGAAAAATAAAATTCTATTTTTTTATATAAAGAAAAAAACTTGGAAGGTGTGACAATAAAGAAACATATGTGATCATCGTTAAGTTGCATCCTTTTGAATGATAACTTGCAATTACAAGTCATTATAAATGTCATTCAGGGAGAGAGTGCTGGAGGGATGCAATACAATATGCTACAACACCTACCTCTTTAAATATGTGACAAATCTGCATTTTTACAAGAAAGAGACGAGAAGGTGAATATCTGCAATGCATGAGCACCTTGAATTCCCACGGGTAATTCCATATTCCTATCATAGAGTTAAGTCAATATATATGAAAGTTTTTTCCCGAATGATGCATATGAGCTCCCAAATGTCGCAGATGGAGTTATATATTCATGTGTGAAGGTGAACAAATTTTCTCACCTCAACGGTTGAACGTCAAAACATTAAGAATTACGTGAAGATTAAGATCTGCAAGAGGTGGTGCGTAGGAAAAAATGTTGTTTGAATTTTGGGCCAACTTCAAGTTTTTTTTTCAATACATTTGTATTCGTTTGCATCACTAAAATTACTTAGTTCGCCTTCTTGGAAGGGTCCCAAATAATGCATTTATCATTAACATATTTTTTTTGCGCAATTGAATTCAACTCATGCTTTTGATGTCAAATTTTCTATGCTCCACTTGTTGGGAAGACGGGCCAAAAAATGCATTTAATGTTTTTTAATTACAAGCGTTGTCCCGTGGCAATCAACCATTGCATTGTAGTAACAAGGGTCTTTGTCTTTCGGGCTCAGGTAGGAGAGTCCTTTCCCTCGGGCTCATAACCCCCCCCCCCCTTTGTTTAGGTCATGCACAATGGTGTGCATTTTTTCTATGTACTTCACCCACTTTATCTTCGCCACATCGGCACAAGAACGTTTTTTTACATTCTTCAATTAAATCAACATCCGTGTACTCCACTCCAAATTCCTTCAATCGCTTTTTAATCATTTCATTTTGTCTACTAACCCGATATTATAGATTTATTGTTTATAATTATTTCAAAGTAGTATAATATTAGTAATATTATTGAAATGAAAATTTTAAATTATTAAAATAATGTATCATATTAATTTATTCTTATTTTTTTATTTAAATGTATGCAAGATGAGTGTTTATATGTAGATAAAATTAAGACTAGTGCAAATATAGTTTTGTTATTATTCTTAATTACTTCAAATTGAACAAAATCAGTTATTTTCCAACAAAAAGATCCAGTCCTTTATTAATAGTGACCAAGGTACATGTAACCAACACTTCAATTTGTTCTTGCAAAAGTACACACTCGTGCTGTATTTCAACTTTTCCCTTTGTAGTTTGTTCATTTGTCCAACATGATTTCTAATAACAAGGGAAGTGTACACCGGTGTGGATGACCCTATGTGACAATGTTAAGAGCTCAATGTCTCAATAAAGTGCATGCTCTTATGGTTTTCTTTTCTTATGAGGTCGTGTGGTCTAGTACACCGTGTTCACATCTTCTCATATTATGGTTTTGAAGTCACTAAGTTGTTTAAAAACTTGTCACATATACACTTCCTGTTTCCTATTGTTTGTAAAATCATCATCGTCAAAGGTCACCTTGTTTCTTATAATTTATATACCCACATCCCAGAGTTGCTAGAGTTGATTTTTGTATTTTGTGTAATATGAAGTTTTTCCTAGCTAAGATAACTTATCCTCTCGTTACATGAATAGATTAAGATTAGTTTTTGTTTATAATAGTCCTTTCATTTTTTATTGGTCCACTTATTTTCAACATCATTTGCTATAAAAATCAAATTTGTTAAAAGTTTAATTCATGTTTTCTATTTTAATCTTTCTTAAGAACTACTCCCTCTATTTCAAAATAAGTGTCGCTTGATTTTTTTTTACGTTTTTAAGGAGGTAAAAACTCTATAAAATATTATTTTTTAACCATTTTTTTTCATAAATTGATACTTATTAGTAATGAGTATCAATTTATGAAAAAAATTGGATTAAAAAAAATTATTTTATAGAGTTTTTACCTCTTTAAAAAACGTGAAAAAAAATCAAGCGAATTTTATTTTGAAACGGATGGTGTACAATGTAAGTATACTCACTCCTAAAAAAAATCCATCCCTTATACTTATTATTTTAGAAGCAACCTCTTTGTAAAAGAATGAGCCACGTGTCCTCTTTGAGCAAAATTAAAAACAAAAACTTTCAACTTCTCTCCCCCACGTTCTCCCTAGAAGAACTGCTCCATCTCCCATCTCTCAAGAGCGTCACCGAGTCCATCCCGAACGAGCACATCCAATGGCGGTGGCAACCGAGGCTAGAGTCGCTTTGGACAAAAATCTCATTCAAACCTTCATAAAACAACCCAGAAACAAATTAACTCTCTATTCCACCATTCCAACCAACAGTGGCGGTGGCTAGGGCTTGCAGTGGGGGCATCGCAGGCGGCAGGAGGGAGGAGAGGCGTTAAGAACGTCGAGCGTACGGTCACGGAGGGAAGAAGTGGATCCGAGGGCGAGATTCAGGCTCATTGTACTCGGACTAAACCCTATGGACCGGCTTTTCGGCCACCTCCGCTGAAGATCCGCTCGGTTCTCCGCCGCTCCGATCCTCTCTCTTCGCCAGATCTGATTCGTCTTCCGCCTTACTCCTCTTCCTCTCCGCCTCTAATCTCTTCACTTTGAATTGCAGGGACCTGCGAAAAGAAACGATCATCGGGATCATCGGACTCGGATCGAACCCTAGAGTTAGGCAGAACACGATTCTCACTTGCCCTCTCCGCAAAATTTTCTTATCGGGCTCCTTGGACTCGAACCCCTTCTCCAATTCCCATTCACCAATTCATGCTCTCAGGTAACTGTTTTCCGACATTTATCTCGAAATTGCTCCTCTGCTTGCCCTCTCAACAAATTTTTCTTATCAATTGCATGATAGGGAAGATGATAGTGAGGACTACAAACCTAATTTAGATTGGTATTTCACAAACTTTGCTTCTTTCCTTTTGATTTGATCTAATTTCTATTTTCCGGTACTTTTTTTTTGTTTAGTTTCCATAAATTTTGATTGCAACCTCTGTAGTTAGGCCTCAGGCTAATGTTGCTTATTGCATTCACGCCCTTGCTCGACGATTAGGAATTGGACGTTTCTTTCTAGGGATTCATATATTTTTTTTGCGAATATGTTGTTCCTCGGTGCCTTTTGCGTGTGATTCATATGTGGTTGGCACTCCCTGTTTTCTGTCTTCCGTTTCAGTTTCTGTTGTTTGCCTGGTGTGGTGTGGGCTACTTTGGAAGAGCCTTTTCTCGATTAAAAGTATGCCAATTGTTGATAAAATGTTGGAAATGCTGTTATTCTATGAGTAGCATGAGTTCTCTTTTAAATAATCTAACTTATCTATTATAGATGACCAGTTCAATATCTTTTATTATTGCCTTTTAATTTGCATTTGCTTTCTTATTGTCTAATTCATTTTGTGTTTTTAAGTAGTTTTGTTTTTAGAACTCAAATGAGTTTAGGGTAGTGGTTGTCTCTCTCAGCCTCTAATTTCTTTAGTTTGTCAAGGTTCTCTCTCCTCCATTGAATAGATGACAATGGTGTTGTCGAGGACTCTAACGATTGTGGTGACTTGGGTGCGGCGCTGGAAAAATGGTTCTGTTTGGTTGTGTTGTTTACTGGTGTTGTTTATGTTTCTTGAATAACTCTGGTTCCTTGCAGGGAGTTTTGAGATTCAAACATAAAGCAATGGAAGAAGATAATCCTCCCATTGATCCAACATGCTCCTGTATGGTAATGCTAGGGTCCAAATGCACTTTTTTTTATTAATAAATAGAAATCTCAAGTTTTAGTACTTGCCGGGATGAGAGATCATTGTCTACAAACCCATCTGTACAATTCTATCGAGAATTGCATGTGCGTTCAAATTTTCTGATTTTCATTTTATGCAGGTTATTGTTGCTGACAACTACTTCACCGGCTCCAAGGACAATCTTAGGAAATGGATTGGTCATCCAAGATTTGAGCTTATTCGCCATGGTGCGTGCCATTCACTTAGTTTGTATTGTTGTGATGATTGTACAACTACCTGTTTGCCTTGGCTCTTTTCTAGACATCCTTCATCTATATTTATGTGGTTTATCTTTTAATTATTCTAGACATCCTTCATTTAGTTGAAAAGAAGAAAAAATCTTCAATTAAGAGGATAACTAATGCAACACTACCTATATAGGTATTGTCGTTGTTGTTGTAATGCAGCAGGAACATATCAAAAGCTGCTAATGACTTGATATTCACTTATTCAAATAGCCAAGGTAACTTCCTGTTTGCTTGATGCATTCTGTCTTTCTAATATATGTGAAAATAAGTAAAGAAATTAGGCTCCTGGTTTAATTTGTCCAATTTGTGCAGGCTTCTTTGGATTTTTTACCTGTAGCTTTCATTGTTTTATAATATGCATCTATTTCACTTTGTTTGAGATGTAAAATTTGTTGGCAACTTTTTGTTAAGCTAGCATATGTCTATATATCTTGACATCATTACTTCATAGGGGAAAAGAGGTTTATTTTTCACATCATATATAATTGCCATGGTTTCTTATAATTTTTGTTTGCACCTAATTTTCTTTTAGGTGTGAAGTATATAATCAATATGGGTTTTGGATATTATGGTACCGTTTATTTATCATATATTTTTTGTGAGATGTGCTTAAAAAGTTGATTTATAAATTATCTTATTATTTATTTTTTAGTTCTCTCCACCATCAAGACGATACATCATTATACAAAGCCTATGATAGATGAAATTCAAAATCAGAGGCTATGATAGACGTTACCTCATTAATGTAGATTGCTTTTGATTAATACAATTTTATTTGACTATATGTATATAACAATGATTGTACACGTGGAGGCCTTGTTGTGGAGATGTCTGCATACCTCTGATGACCTTGATGTATGAGGAATATGACTTATATAAAATGGTAATGTTTTGTTTGTGAACCATAGACTGGATTTGGGAGAGAAGTGCCTACCTTTGATGTAGAAGCAACATTAGTGAAGCCTTTTTTGTTTGCAATATTCATTGTAAATTTTGACAAGGTACTATTATTTTCTATTAGAAATTACCTTATGTATATGCCATTTTGAAATGCCTTAGATTGCTCTTTAGTTGGTACCATTTTCTTTTTTCCCATCCTTCCAGCTATTTTCTGTCCCTCAAATGGTCTTGTATGCTAATAGGTCAGAATGGATCCTTAAAACAAGAAAATTGATCTTGATACTTTAATGTATGGGTGAGTTAATCCGCTAAGTATAGATGAAATGAAGATCCAAGATGGGAATTAAATATATCGCTATCGATATAATGGTGTGGTGGAGGAGCATCTCAGGTTTGGTTGAGCTCTAGCAGGTAAAGGTGTCATTTAATTGAAATTGTAGGTACTGTTGCACTGGTTTAGGGACTTTTTTGATTAATTTTCAGATGGTGCTTGATTTTCTAAGGTGTTAGTGAACTGAGAGTATCTTCACAAATTTCAAGTAATTAACTATTTAACCCTGTGGTGGTGTTTAGTTATTCCATCTTTCACTCTTTTCTTTTCTTTAATTTGGAGACATCTGATTATCTTTCGCAATTCGTTGTTGGTTTGTTATCTTATAGCTTTTGTTCTTCACTTTATAAGATATACTTGGGGCAATGGAGCTCATCTGACTGAAATTTGTTTAACTTTTTCAGGATGCTAGTGCGATTCCTTTTGATGCTCTTACTGCATGGCGTGCCTTGAAGGGCACTGCTCGAATAAATAAAGGGTATGCTTTTCACTAATGTAAATTGTGTTATGGTATTTGGGGAGGTGTGTTGCAAAACTCTTCATAAACATAACGGCTTAGTGTTACTGATAGGTTTGTCAATTTTCACCAGGAAACAAAGTATGTATCATCAAATGGTTTTTATTTTATTTTTTGAAATCTTTTTGGTTTTTACATCTTCTTGGTGATCGTTATCCAATGATTTTAGATGTGAGTTGTGTTTGGCTATTATTAATTGTCTCATTTTTTCTCCGGGAGAGCTTACAATTTCATTGCTCTAATTGAATCTAATCTGCAGAGGCAGAGGGTTTTTATTACTGGTGGAGGAGCAGCAGTTGGTTATGCAGCAATTCAAATGTCGGTAGCTGCAGGATGTCACGTCTCAACATGTGGACCTGAGAGTATTGACCGACTTCTTGGAGCTGGTGTTGAACAAGCTATTGATTATACTAGTGAGGCGACCCAGAGCCCATGGAGGAGGATTTGGATGATGAAGTGCCTCAGATTACGGCTGCCCATTTTGCGGAGTCAATGAAGTAGGCCCGAATGAGTGTGAGTGATGCAGACATCCGCAAAGAACAAAATCAAATCCTAAATAGTTAATGAACAATAGTTAATGCATCTTTGCCATATTCACGTAACAAGTATAGATGCTATTTGTCAGCCATATTCACGTAATAGTTAATGAACAATAGTTAATGCATCTTTGCCATACTTTCCTTCTGAGAACTATACGTAATTGGATTCGTAGGATCATTCTCAATTTCTTTGGAAAGTACTTTCATTATGTTATATGACATTCATCTGGTATGAATGGCTTTGTGACTCATTATGTTTGTCACTCAGTGGCTCCTTGGTTTTCCTAAAATAGTCGTCTTGGGAAAACAAAAGGATCATATAATTGTTCAAATATAACATTTTTCCATGAATATATTTCACTTTAAAAAAATTTATTTTAAATGCAATGGTAATCCACAACGTGATTCTTGATTCATTATTCAAATTATTCTTATACGAATCCCTTTTAGATTATCATTTCAATGTAAAAATATCTCTTTAGATTATCAATTTTATTTTCAAATAATTCCATATAAATACATATATTTTTACTTTATACAAAAGGGTTTTGCTATTCGTCGCCCCGGAGGCGATGAATAAGGTCCTAGTATAGAAATTAGTTTTTTAAAAAAAACTTACTCTACCCAATTATACACCAAATCTCCACCAAATCTTTAAATAACCAATTGATACTCAATTAAAAAAATCTTTAAAATTTGTTTTAAAAATCTGAATGATTTTGCTCAATTTTTTTAAATAAAGAAAAAAATCTTCTTCTTTTTTTTATCTGAAGAAAAAAATAATCTTGTAGGCCTATGATTGATAAGACAAATGGGAAATCAAACCTTTTATCATCTTCATTTTTCCAAACTTCACGTTTTAATTAGCTTACCCATATAAATGCACTAATGTAAAGGTATCATGTATAAAATAAAGTACGTAGGATAGGAAATATAAATAAAAGTATTTTCTTAATGTAAATGAAAGTAGATATGATCTCAAAACATATGAGAATTTAATAAACTATCAATATCTACCTAATATTTTACAGAAAAAATGGGATTTATACCCAACTCACTTGCGAACATTCTCTTTGACACTAATGAAGTGTTGGAGTCGTCGAAGTTTTCTTTATTAGGACATGTATTGATGTAATGCCCCTTCTCACTACAAAACCCACAAGTTCTGGCCTTCTTTGTTAATTATTTTCCTCCTTGGAGACGCTTCTTCTTTGGACGCCCATTTGTTGTTGATTTAGGAGGACATTGCACACTTTTGTCTCCACCAGGTCGATGCTTTCATCTACTATATTTCTTTCATTTGAGGAAGCCTTATATCCATCGAGTCCGCTTAGTCGCCAATGCTTGGGAAAATAAGATGTTGGGATGCTAAAGCAATTGGCTTGTAATAGCAAATTACGATAGAACTTCTAAGTAAGAAAATGAATATATTGAAAGCAAAGTACGATAGAAAGGGGGCAATTAATCAATTTAGTGAAAATTAAAATAGAATGTGAACTTTGAATGATGACATACCTCCTCAAATTTGGTAGCAACTAGTGTTGAATACACAATTACACAGTGAAAATCGTGACAAATAGGTAGAAGATGATATAGGCCGGTCAAATGGAGGGAAATATGGAACTAAAATCATTGAAAATGAGGGAAAAAGAAGAATCCGGATGATCCGCTAAATATCTTGAAAGGAAGTTTTTTGATTTAGATATAAATTGATTATTTGAAGATTTGGAGGAGATTTGGTGTATAATTGGCTAGAATAATTTTTAATTATGATAAAACTAATTTCTATATTAGGACCTTGTGTGTCGCCCCCGGGGCGACGAATAGCAAAACCCTATACAAAAATATGAAGAATCATTAAATAAATATCAAATTATCAATATAATTTTCGTACAAATAGCTAACACAAGGTGATGCACATCATATTTGCATATAAAATATCTACTTACTAGAAAATTGGTTATTATGAGATATTGGGTGTAATAAACCCATCGTTCTGTACGTTTGATGATATAGTTTTCATTTTTCTTCTTATCAATTATGAGATTTTTGTTTGTGATTGTAAATGTTATTGTATGATAACATGGGTTGTAATTGATAGTATGACAACAATTCAAATGAAATGAAATATATATATATATATATATAGGTAAGAGTTATAGTGAAACAAGAAATACGGTGTAACGTGTAACATAATCGTAACCGTTAGATGAAAATGTAATTAAGGGATGAGATTGATTTAAAATAGTGCATATAGGATTACTAAGAGTGAGTTGTAGAGAAATATTACTAAACGGTTAAATCATTACCTTTTTTTAATTCCTAATTAAATCATTACCTAAATTTAAGCTAGTTACGTTGACCACAATATTCTAAATTTCTAACCACCACCCCATAAAAAGTTCTTTAATAAATTTTAATTAAGAAAAACATTTATATAGCAATATAACTTATATAAGCACAAACGTTTTGTATATAGTTGTATCTTGGAGTCTTGGACTTCCGGGTGGATGAGATTTTAATTAACAAATTGGTTTGCACCAAAAAAATATTAACAAATTGGCGGCCGATGAATATATATTGTATGTTAAATGAATATTTAGTGTGTTGAACATGACTATTGTTTATGACATACTTAATTCTAAGTTGGTGATCGATGAATATATATTGTAGGTTAAATGAATATTTAGTAGGTTGAACATGAATATTGTTTATAACATAATTAGTTCTATGTAATATTGTGGATCGACAAAACTTAATATTTATATGTTTTTATTAGAAAATAATATTCATATATGTACGTTGTGTAATAGTTTAATGTTATATATTCAATATATATTTGTATTATTCAAATTGATTGTGTCGAATATTCTTTTGTTAAATTGTGAATAAAATGAAGTGTAGCATCTCTAATTAGGTTGACGAGACAAGAAATTGGCAATGAATATATTGTATATGTTAAGCGAATATTTAGTACGTATAATATGATTATTGATATATCTTCACATTTATTTTAAAAGGACGGTTGATAAACTGTGGTGTACGCCTAAAATTATACATTCATTAAACCTATTCTAATTATTCACATTAATTTTGTAAAATATTCATATGTATAAACTTGTACACGTATAATAGTTTACCTTTAGTAAATATATTATAATAATTCAATTTATTACGGGATATTTATATAAAATGATGTACATGTATATTAAATATTCAAATACATCGATGCATTGATTAATTGCTAGAATTCAAATACAATTTCAGAAAACATTCAAATTCAAATTTAATGTTAAAATTATTTATGGAAAGATCGAACATATAACTTGCAAATTTTTCATCGAAATTAATAAATGCTGACATAATCGCTTAATTTGATTAAGCAGTGTGGTCATACCTATATTTAATATTTGTAATTCAATCTCATCTATTCATCCTATTCTCATCCAATGCATAATATTGCGTTACACGTTACACCGTATTTATTGTTTCATCAGAACCTTTCCCTATATATATATATATATATCTATTATTAATATTACTAATTCTGCTAGCATTTTGATGACGTGTCACGCTCACAATTAAAGTTGAATTTTTTATTCAAATGAGCTTTTCTTATTGGTCAATATTATTATGGAAACTTTAAAATATTTGTTTCCTATTTTAAATATGATTTGAATCCGTTCCTTTTTTTTTTCGGTTATATTGTCGTAAATATTGAGACATGTTTCCATTTTTTTTTTCCGATTGCAATATATCTATCTATCTATTAATATTACTAATTCTGCTAGCATTTTGCTGACGTGTCACTCTGTAAATTAAAGTTGAATTTTTTAATCAAAAGTTTCATTTCTTATTAATCGATGTTATTAAGGGAAGTTTAAATATTTGTTTCCTATATTATATTCATCACAATCATACTAAAAATATCTAGACAATTAATTCAAATGTCAAAATCAAAATCTATTAATTAATAATCTATCTATCTATTAATATTACTAATTCGGCTAGCATTTTGCTGACGTGTCACTCTGTAAATTAAAGTCGAATTTTTTAATCAAAAGTTTCATTTCTTATTAATCGATGTTATTAAGGGAAGTTTAAATATTTGTTTCCTATATTATATTCATCACAATCATATTAAAAATATCTAGACAATTAAATCAAATGTCAAAATAAAAATCTATTAATTAATAATCTATCTATCTATTAATATTACTAATTCTGCTAGCATTTTGCTGATGTGTCACGCTCACAATTAAAGTTGAATTTTTTTATTCAAATGAGCTTTTCTTATTGGTCAATATTATTATGGAAACTTTAAATATTTGTTTACTATTTTAAATATGATTTGAATCCGTTCCGTTTTATTTTATTTTCGGTTATATTGTCGTAAATATTGAGGCATGTTTCCATTTTTTTCCGATTGCAATATATCTATCTATCTATCTATTAATATTACTAATTCTGCTAGCATTTTGATGACGTGTCACACTCACAATTAAAGTTGAATTTTTTATTCAAATGAGCTTTTCTTATTGGTCAATATTATTATGGAAACTTTAAAATATTTGTTTCCTATTTTAAATATGATTTGAATCCGTTCCTTTTTTTTTATTTTCGGTTATATTGTCGTAAATATTGAGACATGTTTCCATTTTTTTTTCCGATTGCAATATATCTATCTATCTATTAATATTACTAATTCTGCTAGCATTTTGCTGACGTGTCGCTCTGTAAATTATAGTTGAATTTTTTAATTAAAAGTTTCATTTCTTATTAATCGATGTTATTAAGGGAAGTTTAAATATTTGTTTCCTATATTATATTCATCACAAATTCACAATCGTATTAAAAATATCTAGACAATTAATTCAAATGTCAAAATAAAAATCTATTAATTAATAATAATAATACTAATTTTGCTAGCATTTTGTTGACATGTCACGCCCACAATTAAACTTAATTTTTTTATTCAAATAGTATTTTCTTATTGGTCAATATTATTGCTGAAATTTTAAAATACACGTTTCATATTTTGAACATATTTTTTTCCTATTTTTATACCAATCAAAAGTTTCTTTTCTTATTAATCGATATTAACAAGGGATGTTTTTTTCTTACAATTTACTTATTTTAGACATCTTAAATGACTATCGAAAAATAAATAATATTTTAAAACTTACAACCATTACTAATGATTATTTTACATCTTAGATGAGGCTTCTTAGATCACTTTTCTACCTTTTAGGATCTTTTTATTTTTACCATCTTACCTTTATTTTCACTATTAATTTCCCTCTCTTTCTAGCCATCTTTCTAGTGAAAATAATGAATAAGTTATGTATATCTACATAACTTCAAAAGTATTCGCACAATCATGTGCTTATGACAATAATTATATACGGAGTATTTATTTCAATTATATTAGGTGGTGTGTTTGAGTATTATTACTACTTTACCTTATTAAATCATTTTAAAATTTTGTATTGTATCTCTTTCCAACTAATTTATAAATTACAAAAAAAAACTTTATACGTACATATTTTTGTTATAAACAAGTATATATTAATATATTACTATTATAGATATCTATCTATATAAAATACTAAAACAGAGACCGCTGAAGCGACCTCGCTGCCACGGAATTTTCTGGATTAAACGGGATTATTTTCGCCTGCGTGGCATTTTCTGGATTAAAGTGGTATTATATTTTTGAGCCACTTCAATTAATAAACCAATATAGTTGGGTAAAAAACTTATCTTTTTAGATCAACGATTTATCCTATATAACCTTATATCTTAATTAGATAAATTTTATGATGAAGATCTTTAACGATTTGATTTTTAAAAAAAATATATCATGCAGGATAAATCTTAGTGTTTGACTTCTTTTTTTTTAAATTTGAGCAATTTTTTTTAGAATATGTGTTAATTTATGTTATTAAAAAAATTGGGAAGATTTTACATCGAAAAAAAATTGGGAAGATTTTTTTCTTAGAATATTAATATGTTTATTTCGGTTGTCATTTTATGTTTGATCCCTCCCAATCCTATTTACGATTTTCAATTTGAAATCAATTCAAGGTTAACAAAGGTTATCATTTTCAGTTTAAAACCAATTCAAATTGATCGATGAAAAGTGGAAGAATCGATTTTGCTAATTAAAATTAATAAAACTCGATTTTAGATATCCAATCAATATCAATATCTATATAATATATATCTATATCTATATCTATATCTATCTATATCATCAAAATACTAAAACAGAGACCGTTGGTACGATCTCGCATCCATGGAATTTTATGAATTAAACGGGATTATTTTTGCTTACGTGTCATATTCCGAATTAAATTAGTATAACCTTATTTCTTAATTAGGTTTTTTTTTATAAATATTCAACATTATATCTTAATTAGGTAGAAAACTTATCATTTTAGATAAATCTATCTAATGTTATTCAATTTTAGTGGATAAGTTTATGTATGTTTATAAATATGTTAAATAAACGTTTTTAACATAAACGTTTTATTTATAGGCATGATCTCTAATTAATTAGTGGATAGGTTTTATACGTTTTCAATGTCAATTACAAGCACAAAGATAAGATAAATAAAAATATTTTTACTAATGAAGATTAATCCTTTTTTTATCAAGCTAATGATAAACATATTTATATATAGAGTATATATATCAAGTTCGTCGGAAGATTTTTTTTAGGTCATTTTGCAAATGTTGGCGGCTCCTTATTAGAAATAAAAGATAATTATGAAACTTCTAAGATAGATCTATCATTTTACCCTTTATCATACATGGTATTATGATAAATATTTATCTTTTCTTTTTTTAAGTTATTACGAAGTAATTTATTTATACATGCTAACCATATATTGATTTTAAATGAAAAGAAGATTAGTTTAGTTTATGATTAATTGAAAACTTCCCGAATAAAGATTCATTGAAATAATGTTAATCTTTATAATAAAATAAAAATTAATAGTTTAAAAATAAATGAATGAAGTATTAAAATATAATTTTTTAAAAAACCGCGCAAAGTCGCGGGTCACGATACTAGTAGATATATAAAATGATGTTCAAATTAAAATGGATCAAACTCCCGTGCCTTCAAGGCACGGGTATTACACTAGTATATATATATATATGGTACGAGAGACAACGAAAATGGTAAATTTCAATAAAAAATACTCACCCGTACAAGGTACGGGAAAAGTACTAGTTATTTTTGAATTTGTACACTTTTATAAAAAAAAACTAAAAAAATATTATTTATTTTTTAATAATTTCATACTTATTAGTTATTACTAACAAATTATAAAATTAATTTTATAAAAATCATATTTTATACTCCAAATCTGAACTTTGAATTGAAGCAAGCAGCTGAAGATCGTCGTCCCACAGAGAGAGGGAGAGAGACAGAGGAAGCTGACTTTTTGCTGTCTGTTCTTCTAGTCTTCTTCTCCACTCCAATGGCTACCAACCCAAACCGCTCTACTTAGGGTTAGATCTCCTCTTTCTTTTATCAACCCATCTCTTCCCTCAAACGATCGATAATGCCTCCTTTATCCAGGGGGGCGAAAATCTTCCACTACCGCTCATCTTCTCCATCTATATTTCCCACCCGCAGCTCACTCATCCCGATCTTCTGCCTCTTGGTGGGTATCGTCGGCTTAATCGTTGGAATCGCTTCAATTGCGACCCCCCTCCGTGGGAACAATTGCGCTCCTCGCGAACCCAGATCCGTCTCCGTCGTCTGGGAGCGCGGAGATTCTGCAACCAGCGGCGGCGGCGGCGACGTTGAGGATGCTAATCGGCACAAGGTTATGGGCTTCGTTGGTATCTTTACTGGGTTTGGTTCGGTTGGTCGCCGCCGAGCGCTCAGGCAGACATGGTTTCCGTCTGATAGGCAAGGGCTTGAAAGGTATTTTGCCCTCTTTTCTATCGGTTAGTTTTTTTTTTTTTAATTGCTGCAGTTCGTTGAAATCTGTGTGTAGTTTGCTTTGGTGAATCGCTTTGGGACTGAGCAAGTGTGAATTGAATTGATGTTGGTGTTTTTTGTGGAAGTTTTTGGATTCGAGTAGCTTGAGTGTTTGCTATGGAATTTGAATAAGGAGGAGATTATGGCAAGTGAATGATGTAAATGAGAGATTACAAAGATAAATGATCAATTGATGAGAGTATCAAATCCATTTTAAGATGTGTCTTATGAGTACAGATCGGCACATGGTACCCAGGTGAAGTTTTATGATTTATTGGAATTTACAAGATAGGTAATGTGAGAAAGTGATGACACACGAAGATAGTTTGCCATTTAAGTGGCAAGGAGAATATATGTTGAGAAATGTGAAATTCAAGGAGATAACATTTGTCTAGTCAGACTGTCAGACCACTCAAGGAAGAATGAGATATCCCACGGGAAATTGCGATATGATTGTAATCGGACAGTTAAATGGCAGGCAACCTTTCTATTTTAGCCCAATTTGCCTCTTTAGTCAATTTGAACATTTATGATCACGAAGAACTTATCCTTCTCATCCATAAGGATGGTTAAGGGTGGCCTACCTTTCGAAGTTAGGTGCGTTAATGACTCTCTTATTAGAAGGAAAAAAAGAAAGATAGCTTGTCAGAAGTTAGTTGCAGGCTTGCAGCTGAAGCATGCAAAAAGGTAGACAGTATGTTTCAGTATGAGTACTTCGGGAAACTATGGCTGGAGGAAATTCATCCGAGCTGCTGATGTCTAGTGTCATATGTTATGGTTTTTATCTGAGTTGGGCCCTCGTGCCATTGTTTACTTTCATGCTTCTTCCCTGCCCCTCCCCCTTCTTATTCCCTGCTCTCTTTGCTCCCTTCTCTGAGTCCTATTACTATATATGTGGTTCTATTATCCTATTATTCTGGGTCTATCGGAAACACTCTCCCGACTTGTTCGGGGTACGAGTGCGTACATCCTGACCCCCAGACCCCGCTCTATTGCGGGATTAACCGGGTTGTTGTTGTTGTTGTTGTTGTTGTTGTCTTGTACTTGGTTTATATGGACGTTCCTTTGAAAATTGTTTTCTGCATGATGTACTGAATCGTTTCATTTGTTTGAAATTCTGGATCTACTTCTGTGATTACTGTTACTCAGGCTCATAGAGTTTATACGGAGTACATAATTTCTCATCATTTGAATTCTTCTCTTCAGCTGATGTTGCACGTGTTTATAGTTACTCTACTTCAAATTGCTGTATAATATTTGGGGGATGCTATCTTTATGCTTTGCAGCTTGGAAGAAGCTACTGGACTAGCTTTTAGGTTTGTGATAGGTAGAACCAAAGAGAACTGGAAGATGTCACAGCTCCAGAAGGAGGTTGCGGAATATGATGACTTTTTGCTGTTAGATATAGAAGAACAATACAATAAGCTACCATACAAAACGTTAGTGCGGGTATTTCTCAGGCTATTTCTGTTCAATCACTTTACTTTTGTGGTTATAGTGAATATTTCATCTGATGTTACAGGCTGGCCTTCTTCAAAGCTGCATATGCATTATTTGATTGTGAGTTCTATGTTAAGGCTGATGATGACATATATCTGAGACCAGGTGAGTTGAAGATGTTAAAATTTACATTACCTAAATTGTTGACTTGTTTGGAGTGGAATAACATTTGGCCATCGTCTGGTGTTGACAGATCGGCTTTCACTTCTCTTGGCTAAAGAGAGATCGAACCCACAGACTTATATTGGATGCATGAAGAAGGGTCCAGTCTTCATTGACCCTAATCTTAAGTGGTTAGTGATTTTAATATTAGTTTCACAATTTTCGTCACTTGTTTGACATATATTAAGAATCCTACCAAATATGCTATCTAATACAAGGAAGCTTAAGAAAATAGATAATGTGTAGAATTGATGTTCATGGAAAACTAGGAGGGTATACAGTTTCTTTACAATGCTTAAGCAGTCTAGTTGGTTGATTTTATAAGCCCATTTTTAACCATTCCGGAATGGCTCACCGGAAAGGACTTGTGGATAATAGTCATAGGTCCCCGGTTCGAACCCCGGAATGGCCGCTCTTTATTTACCAATTCAAGGAAAACTAGGAGGCTTTGATCATTAGGGTTTAATAACCCTTTGTAGGAGGTGGCTTTATACTAATGTGTCTCTGCTTGGTTTTATGCATGATTGTGATATTGATGTCACTACAATCTCTATTCATCACGAGCATTCGGTTAAGATCTCATATTCTCACGGTGTTAACTCCATGTGGACTTCTACTATTATTCTAATAGAAACAGGTGAACCCTAAAAAGGTAAATTAAAAATTGAAAACAACAATAAAATCTAGTCCATTAGATTAGACTTTAACATTTCAGAATTTTCTACCTTCACCCTGGAGTTAAGTCAGAAGTTCATCAGATCTTATTCCCCAGTCAGTGTTTGTCAATCTATTTTTCCATGGTATGATAAAATTAGAAAAAGGATAACTTGAAGTCCATCCAGGAATAATTTGGAAGAATGTCGAATAGGTAATAGTTTTAATTCCTAACATGATCCACGTGAATTTATTTAGACTTTGGGTGGCTGAGCATAAAAAAAAGTTTTTTTTTTTCACCTTCAGGTGATAGTTTACTTTCCATAGGATTTAATGTAGAGTTAGTTGAAAGTGGTCTAATAGCTTGCATATTTTATTGTGTTTCTTGTGGTACCTGTTTATTGGTTGCCCTTACCTTTCTTGAGTGATCCTTTTTTGCAAATAGACTTGAGCTTTTAATCTGCTGCAGGTATGAGCCACTATCCTACCTTCTTGGCAAGGAGTACTTTCTACACGCTTATGGTCCAATCTATGCCCTTTCTGCCACCGTTGTTAGAAGCCTTGGAGCCCTGAGGAATGATAGGTAATTTTTAATTCCCATATTAGCTGTAAGAGTGATTATAAACATCCTCATGAACAGATCACGACAGATTATTTTGGATGCTTCGTTACAACATACAGTAGATCTTACTGTCTACTATATGCTATGAATATGTCTCTGTCAATGTCCTTATATACCATAATATATGATTGGGATTTCAAGGATATCTGGTATTTTTTTCTCCTTGAATACAAGCTTTTATTGGACTTAAATGCAATGCTTCAGCAAATCTCTGTACTAATATGCAAATATTTCCTTTGGATTGTAATCTTCGGTCAATCTTTCGAAGGACCTAAAATATCCTTTGTTCAGCTGACCAACTTTTCATGTCCTCAATATATTCTTCAAACTGGCTCCTTGAAATATTAGAGTAAAGCATTGATACTTGCTTTACAATATTTCTTGTAGCTAGGGATGTGAAGTTTTCCTGTTAAACGATGGCATGGTTTGTAACTGGACCAAGATATCATAGTTGAGTATTCGGTTAAAAAGGAATTTCACATTTGATTCTATTACTACATTAACTTATATCAAAGAATTGAAGCACCAAGTGAAAAGTTTATGTTATGAATGCCAATTACGCTAAATACATGCATTAAACTAAACGATGTGATTTGTGAGGATCTTGAGTCAATACTGATTGTGTCAAAGGGTATTGAAGAATGCTCTTGTCAATCACAATCAGTGACATACTCCCAATTTGTATTATTTCGTTTTACTAACGTGAGTGCAAGATAAGTGTTCTTTATGCATAAAACCACCTTTTGTTTACACGCTTCCGTTATTATAAAACATGTATTATTCTCTCAAGTGCAGTTTTAGGATGTTCAGCAACGAGGATGTGACAATTGGTTCATGGATGCTAGCTATGAATGTCAATTACGAGAATGAAAAAGCACTATGTCAGCCAGAATGTACAGCGTCGTCTATTGCAGTATGGGATATACCCAAGTGTTCAGGTTGGTCTCATAGCTTCTCAACCTCTCACTACGACTAATAAGCCGGGTGTTTTCTATGCTGTTAACCATCTCTCTATCCTTGTCAACTTAGGGCTTTGCAATCCTGAAAAGAAGATGCCAGAGCTTCACAAGATGGAAGCATGTTCTAAAACCCCCACCTTGAAAACCGACGAATAGAAGCTTCATGGTCATCTCATCCCAGATATGCACTCGCAAACCCTTTTTCGTCTGTAGACACCTTACAATTCATTCTTGCTCTAAAACCCATTTTCCACCGGGTTAATAGATACACCATAGCCTGTCTACTGCACCCTTTGTTGCAATGTAAATGAATCATGTGTGATCAAGTAGAAGATATCACTTTGTTGCAAGGTTGTTTCTCTCTCTCTCTCTCTCTCTCTCTCTCGGCTGGCCTTATCGACATGTTCTTGTTTCTCGGCTGCCTTATCGGGTGTAATCCGCTAAAAGTACTGTATCAGCATGACATGTCAAACACACGATGGCGACGATGCCGCCCTCTTCAGTGAAGCTATGATTGTGATGAATGGATACAAGGTTGTGGCTGATCCTCCCAAAATCATGTTGTTAGCTGCACATGTCACATGTGCTACACCACTTGTTAAATACATGTGGGTTGCAAAACTTTGTGCTTGCAATGATGTGCTTATTTTTTGGTTTATCCATACACAACCGGATGAGTGATCTTGAATCTTGATCAAACTTTTATCGACTTTTTATTTGAAAAAACAAACAAACAAATTGATTTTACATTTTTTATATACCTATTTTACATTATTGGCTATTTGTCTTAATGTGTGTAATTTATTGAAGTCACTATCAATATCATCGCCTCCTTGGATTACAACTTACAAGGGTATAAGTGTCTTATTTATGTTAGATGGCCCAATGGGTCCATCAGTTTGGGCATTTCCGGAAGGGCCCAATGAAGGGTGGGCCAGTATTACGGAATTGAGAACGGGCCCAATTATTTAACATCATTATTAATTTTTTTTTTAAAAAGTACAGGTTCTTGTCAAAATCCAACCAAATATGATAACCAGATATGGAAAGATGGGGTTTACACTTTTGTAATTGAAAATAGAAAAATTATCATTATAAAGTCGATTTTTCTCTCCTATACTCTGGGGTATAAGATAAGATTTCCGTTTTATTAAAATTATATCCTTAATTAAAATGCAATAGCCAGATTTTAAATTAGATTCCTAGAATCGTTTATTTTTTTATAGGATATCTTATCATATGCTCTTAAGGCATATGATAGAAAGATCGAACAAAAATAATAAATTTGTACAATTTTTTTTTTTGATAAGGTAAGAATTAAATTTGTACTAATATTGATTTATCATGTCCAAGGATGAAATAATTTTGCTTTATATTCCTCAGTTTCAAATTATTTCTTTCATTTTTTATCATGATAGTTATGTTTTTGTTATTCTTAAGGTCCGATAAAATAGTTGAGGAATTTATCGATTTCGACTGAGTTGAGTGAAGTCTTTTTTATTGAATAAAGTTATCTTTTCTCCTCATAAAAATATTCTTAGATTTCAATCTCCAACAATACCGTTTTATTAAAAAAAAAGAACAGGATGCCTTTGAAGCAAAGAAAACACAAGAAACAGACAAATTAATAAGAAATGTATAATTTTTTTAAAAAAAAAATACTATACGCAGTATTATTTTATTTGCTTTGAGACAAGTTAATTACAGTAATCGACAAAAACTGTATACTGTAGACAAAATTAACAACCTAGCCAGGGAAAACAAAAATAAATCAATAAATAAAAACTGAAAATATTGGGAAGTTAAACCCCCCAAAAAAACACTAAATTAAGAAATGTTGGATTCATGGTTTGCGAGTTGCGACACTTTTATCTTTCTCTGCCTTCTACTCTGCAGCAGTGTCACTATACTCACTCGCTATATCACAAAATTATAAAATCATATTTTAATTCAATTTTTAAAAATTAGAAAGATAATATTTTATAAAATATAATTATTAAAAAATTGAAAATATAAATTTTTAAAATAAAATTTTATAAATATATAAAAGTAGATGTTAAGAATATAAATATAATTTTTTTTTTAAAGATTAAGTAAATATAAAAACAACTGAGTGTTTTAGGGACTATTTGTTATGTATTGTTGGCGGGCTAGTCTTTTTTTTTTTGGGTTTATAGGTAGGCAATTAGGCCATTACAATATTAGGGGAGGGGGATTCTTTATTGTTTTAACTTGTCGATTTATCATCAGTTAATTTTTTCTTCAACTTCTCTAAATATCATAATAAATAGTGAATTGTTTGGTATTTCGATCAGTTTTTAAAAAAAAGAAAAGATAGGCTTCGTCTTCCAAGTCACGCGGATGTCACGTGCCCTTTTGCCAAGTTCTCCATCATCGATTGATCCTCAGCTGAGCTTCATCCAAAAACGTATTCTATCTATATATGTATGATTTTAGTATGTAGATCCATAATATTGATGGGGTCCTTAGCTTATCCATTTGCCCATTTTTCCTTATCTGCAACCAAACAAATTCAACATATATGGTACGAACGTTTATGTCTTAACTCTTAAGTGAACAAGTGCCGCCTAATTAATCAAGGTTACCAAGTTAATATATAATTAAGTTTCTTAATAGTATTCGGGGAATTGCTAATGCTAGAGTAGTTTGTTTGGTATATACGAAGGTTTGTCACTCCACTCTAGTATCGATTATAAAAGACTAAAAATGATATATTATAAGAAATAGTGCAACTCTATATAGTACGGAGTATATAACAGTCTAAACTTTTGTGTTAATTAAGTTGGTGAATTCTAACCTTATACTCGTAAAAGTAATAATAATAAATCAATGTAACTTGACATCAGAGGCGGAACTACATGGAGGCCAGGGATGGCCCTGGCCCCCACAACTTTTTTTTTTTTACATTTAGGTAATTACATAGTTAATATTATTTATATAGGTAATTATATGTGATATTAATGGTGAAAGAGTAAAATATTAAATAATTTAGTTGTTATAGGGTAATCAATTTAATTTAGAGTTTAGAGATTCAAGCCTTCATGCCTCAAGTTTGGGCAAATTTTTGTATCGATTTAAACATTTAAACTAATATTTTATAGTTTTTTCAATACATTTTTATGTTAAACAAAAAAAAAATTCAAGAAATTTTTAGTATGCCTTCAATTTTTGTTTTAACCGTTTTTTTGAAAGAAATTAAACATTTAAACTATAATTTTATAGTTATTTTGGAAAAAAAATTGAAACATTTTTTGTTTAAGATAACCAAAAAAATCCACTTTTTTTTTAAGTATGTCCTCTTTTTTTTAGATTTTTCATAAATTTTTTTTGCATATTCAAACTAAAAAAAATATAGTGTAAAATTTCGGTCCCCTCATCTCCAGTAGTCTAGTTTCGCCACTGCTTGACATGTGTTTACAACTCGTTGGATATTTTACACTAGTAAGTACTCCGATGTAGTATGAAGGTTAACACAGGAGTGTTCTTCCATACAAAATACATTTTTGTTGGTGTTTTGTATCAAAATATATAGTTTATGACAAACAATAGCTCTAATTATAATCTTATATTATAAATGTGTATATACATAGTGGTAGAGCCCGAAAATATAAAGAGGGGGCATAATTATACATATACGATATCGCTTTGGATTAAATTGGGATAAATAATTTTATATAATATGACAATAAATGATGTTATTTTAGGATAAAATGTCAACGGTTTATGATAAAAGTTATAATTTTGTTCACGTTTAAAAAAGAATCCGGGTTTTTTCTTAACTAAATAAGAATAGAAAACCCAATATAAGAAACATTACGTTAATACTAGGGTTGTTATATGATCGAGCTGAAGCTCAGGTTTTACTCAATAGAAGCTCGGATTGGGCATCATTTACTAAATAAGTTAAGTATGAAAACATTTTTATGCTTGATTTAAGCTCAAATAGCACAAATTTTGTGAAATTTATAAATTTTCCTTTAAGCTTTTTTTATTTAGTAAAGATTTGAGATTAAGGATGATCTTTGCTGATTAAAGACATCCTACTGTTAAAAAAGAAGAAGTAAAGAATTGAGACCATGGCAGACCTGAGTCTAGAGAGGCCGACAAGTCGGCATATGAAAATCGCCTAAACATACAGTAAAAACAGAAAAAGGTTCAACGAACAAGTAGAAACAAACTCTACACACAGACGATCGACCTAAGCAAATCTACTTCCAACAAGTTGAGGACATTGACGAAAAACAAAGTCAAGCACCACCGAACAGTAGCACGAGGGCCAACGATAAGCAAGAATTTATCTCCAGTGTAGTGCAAACGAAACTCCAACGAAGTTCCTTCCCAGATACAGAGTCGCCTTGAAAGCATCACCACAACCCCAGCCAATTCCGACTCCGGACTCCACGACCCCAACCAAGCAAAAGATCTTCTAGACACACCGGACGCAGAGCCACACAGCTCATGCAGAATGCCAAAACGATTTGACCAACTGGACTTGAATTTTGAAACTCATAAAAAACGAGTCTGTTCCATCTTGCAATGAATCGAGGCTAAAAATTATATGCGAAATTTTATTGTTATTGTGACACTTACTTAAAAGTTTGGGCAAGAGGATTTATTAAAAATCCCATAGTTATTATCAAAAGTTTTAATTTCGTATTTATTTTGTATTTTGGTTTTGTTAGCCCTTTCGGGATTTTCGAACCCTTTCAGGATTTAAATTACACCATTTCAGACGTTTTTCTAATGTATGTATTTATTTATACAATTATTCATTTATTTAATTCTCACCACCACTCCTTGTCGTGCAAGGGGGACATGAGAACCAACACCCCAAGCGCCACACACGTGCGCCCGAGGAAAGTAGAACCAACAGCCCCATGCACCCGAGGAAGGAGGACGGCGATAAAGTACCTCCATACCAGAAAACAATTCAAGCATCAGAGGAGATGGGGAGGGCTGGAGGGAGGCGTTGGAACGGTCGGCTCAAAACCAAATCAAACCAACACAACAACACCAACTGACAGAGGATTTTCAGTCGCCTTAAATCCTATCAAATAACCGACTAACCTAACTAATGCAGTTTGGCAAGTACGGGTCGATCCCACAGGGAGTCTATGATTCGTATGCAAGTCAGAATGTGTCAACAAGAACAAGAAACACAAAGGGGGGATTTTGATGGTGTAAACTAACTAGCTAAGAAACAATAGTAAGCAAAACAATAAGGTAAAACAGATTAAGTGAACAAATATGAGAGAATAGCTCAGGTCAATCAATCTCAGCAATCAGGTTTATTCATTGATCATCGAAATCAAACAGATAACTTCCTCTTGAATACTTTGTTGTGGAAAGACTAGGTCTTTTGAATCCAATTCCTTATCAAATCTAGTTAACAGGACAACCAGACCCTGAAAACCCTAATTATCAAACAATCTTGAAACTATCAAGATTCAATTCAATAATCGATTAAACTTAAAGGAAATCAACAAAGACAATCGACGCGCACAACCAGTTATTGCATCAATTGTAAATCAATTCTTTATACAAATCCCTAAATCAACCAGTTTCAGAGATTTATACTTTGCTACTCAAAAACATAGATAACTCAACCAGAAATTACCTATATCTAGCTATAGATTATCATGAAGAAACATCAGCTGATCAGACTAACGGAAATTCACAAAAACCCTAAACAATCGGCGCAAAGAATTGATAATATTCAAAGAGGAGTATTAAAATAGAGAAATCTCACAATAAAATTGCAAACCTGAAGCTTCGATTAATTTTCCCAAGCAAAGAAGTTTAGATGTTCATAGTTGGAGAGCAAATAGAAAAATGAGAAAGGAACTCCATACCAAATCAACTCTGTTCGTCCTCCACTGTTCGGTTCAAAAACAAAGACTAAAACCCAGTACCCGACTAACGTTTCATGTCCCTCTCCATATTAAAATTAGAAAATAAAGTAACAGCTGTTCTCGAAAGCGGAATAAAACTCGGGTTGGCCACCATAAAACTCGGTCGAGTTTTCCTTGTTCCACCCGAGTTCTGCTGAATCCACGAACTCGGTTTCCTTCAAATAACTCGGCCGAGTTTCTTGGCATCTTGGCCCGAGTTTCTTCCCAAACTCAACAACTCGGTTATCTTCAATGGACTCGGCCGAGTTTCTTGCAATCATGGCCCGAGTTCTTTGCAGTTCCATTCGTTTGCACTTGTTCAGCTCCTCTCTTTGGCTCTCTTGCTCAAGTCTCCGATTTCCGTCTCATCTTCTATCATTTATACGAGCCCAGCTCCACCTTTTCACAATCACCTGAAATCATGCATAAACCTCGTAGATTCCGACTCTAATTTAAAG
The DNA here is from genome assembly GCA_037127255.1 of Persicaria tinctoria. Classification (NCBI taxonomy): domain Eukaryota; kingdom Viridiplantae; phylum Streptophyta; class Magnoliopsida; order Caryophyllales; family Polygonaceae; genus Persicaria; species Persicaria tinctoria. The sequence continues at coordinate 6,353,859 of JBANSL010000010.1, forward strand.
CATAATCAAAACATGAAAACTACTCTAACTCATGCATTTCACCATGTCTAAACCTATCTAAAAGATTATATTAACACTACCTAAATGTGTCTCATCAAACTCCCCCACACTTGAACCTTTCTTGTCCTCAAGAAAACAAAATCAATCCAATCACACATCCCACAAATACACTCTTCATGCATTCACCTCGTCAAAACACAATCCAAACCAAATAGGAGGCACAAGATAATAATCAACATCATCACATGTATTTGGGCAACTCACAAGCTTAGGCACATTTCAATCCAACCTCACCGGGCATATAAAGTGTTTCACTCTCACTCTTGTGTTTATGTTAGTTCAGTTCCGCTCAAACTCAATCCAATGCAACCAAGCTACATAAAAATTGAAATCCACATCACAATCTCCACCGTGAGTGACATTACAAGCAATAATCATCATGAGGTCTTGTAAGGGCTGTAATGAGGCTCGGTAAGAAAATTAAGGTAGGGAATGTTTTTGGCTTGTGGTGCTCATAATCCGGGAACTAAGCTCCTAGTAACCAATTACAAGCTCAACCAAAACTTATCACAAACCATCAAACTCAAGCTTCAAGCATAACACAATACAAGAACTTTCTTTAGACCCAACAATACTCCCAAATCATTTCTAAAGATGATGAAGAATGGTTCTTTTTATTGAAACTCTTTTTTTTTCTTTTGTTTTTTTTTTTCTTTTTTCTTTTTTTTTTCTTTCTTTCTCGACTTTTACTCCTAAGTGAATTTTATTCTCCTTAGGCCCCGAGAATACAAATATATACATAAATTCATAGAACCAATCATCATAATAAGCGCCAAATGATTCAACACAATACATCAATCCCATTCTCAAAGCACTCACTCAACTCAAACCATCATTTTACCAATTCTAAACCTAATTCCCGGATGGGTTAGGCTACAATTGGTTAGGGATAATTTTTGTAGAGCTACAAAGATAGGCTAATAGGCTCAGTTTGGCTTCAAACAATGGATAATATGCAAGGGAAGATAGGGAATATCATGGCTCAGTAACAATCATGCCTCAATCATGCGAAAATCACAAGCAATGATCAACATATACAGCCTTGACATAGATATCAATCCCAATTCTCAGAGGTAGTCACATTGGAGAGTATCACACACAAGAAGCAAAGAGGACATCCATAAAGCATAGTCCTAATAAGGCTAACAAAAACTCACAAGGTAAATTTTTGTTGGATTCCAATGGCACCTAAAATGTAAGAGTTATACATGCTCAATCAATCCATTATCTCATGCTCCCATAGATCAAACAAACTAGACGAGGATCAACAATTCAAGCATATCATGGGACTTATAGTTAGATTAAGAAGACAAGTGGTACATATAGGGGTATCTGAAATATCCTAAATCTAAAATGCCATGCAAGCTGATTTTTTTCTTTTTATATGATTTTTCTGTTTTTTTTTTTTTTAATATGCAAGACTAAGAATAATAACCATGAAATGCAAAGTAAGAAATATATACAATGCAACCTAAATGCAAACATGTAAATGTTCCCTCCCCCACACTTAATTCACACATTGTCCTCAATGTGAAAAATAAAATAGAAGGAGAAGAATACTTACGGAGTCATCTACAAGCGGAGGTGATGAATTCAAGCACAAGATCGAGCAAGGTGAGCCAACATTCTTTCTCTTCTCGGCCTCAAGGAGACACCACTACCTAATCTCCACAAACAAGGCAAGACAACACCAACAAAGAAATATTTGTTGTCCCGGCAAGGACAACTCACGATAGTGATCGATGGTGTCAAACCACCCACAACAACCAAGCAAAGCCACAAACATCAACAATTTTCTAATCAATAACAATTAAGCATAAATTGATCAAAACTAAAATCAATAAACTCAACAAGAAACTCTTATCAAGTTTAATATAAAAAAAAAAAACAAGATCAATTCAAATGCTTAAGACTCATAATTCCCAAATTTGCAATTCAACAATTAAGCACAAGAATCCCAATCTAAATCACAAGCCTCAATCAACCTAATTCATCCACAAATTTCTATCAACAAGTTACTTATTCACCCAATTTGGCATCCCAAACTACAAATTCAAGCCAAATTCCCCAAATCAATCCCCTTCCATCAACAAATATAGCACAAATAGGGTTTTATTTCACCCAAATCAACTCCTAAATTACACAAATTTATTCAATTTGAGAAAACCTAGAAATTGGGGGTTTAAAATTTTACCTTAACACCTCTAATGGAGGAGAGGAAGGAAGAGGGAGGCTGACCGGCTGGTGGTCGGCGTGAGGAGTTCTGCCGGCGTGGCCTGGCGAGGTCGGCTCAGGGCGGCTCTGTGGGAGATGGTGGCTGGCGGCTTGGTTGCTGGTGAACTAGGGGAGGCAGCGCACTGGTGGCTCGGGAGATAAGGGGAGAGGAATTCGGGTGCTGGTGGCTCGGGAGAGAGACGTGAGAGGCTCCGGGACTCACCGGGAGGACTGATGGTCGGAGGCAGGCTCGCGCCGGCGGCTACAGTGGCTGGAGGCACGGTGGTGGTGGTGGTGGCGGCCTGATGGGAACTCGGGCAACTGGGCAAGACGGACGATGCGTTTCCTGTCTTCCTTCCCTTTCTTTCCTTTTTTTTTTTTTTTTTTTTTAAGAAGAGACAATATAGCTCGGGTGCGGTTTTAAAACTCGACCGAGTTCTATTTAACCACCCGAGTTATATCTCGGAAACCTGTTGCCACTCGGTTTGGCCAAAAAAACTCGACCGAGCTCTTCACCCGAGTAACCTACTGTAATTCTCTTGTCTTTGGCCCCTCTTTTGACGACCCCTTTTTTTTTTTTTTTTTTTTTTTTTTTAAAATTGAAGGGGAATTTGAGAAACTAAAAAAAAAAAAAAAAAAAAAAAATAAAAAAAATTATGAAATATGCAAAACTAATCTACTCACCTTGGGTTGCCTCCCAAGAAGCGCTTGGTTATGGTCGTTAGCTCGACGTTTTGGTTATCCATTTAAGACTCACTCGGACATCGTCAGTGCCCTCAGCAGCAAATCAAACTCTTGTGCACACCATCTAGGTAGGCGGGCACTACATATGAATAAGTTGAGGTCAAAGTATGTCCTCAACTCCTCATATGTCCGAGCGTTACTCTCCGCCATGGGTATGTAGAACCACCAATTCAGTTCAATTGGTGGTATGTCAAAATAATGAGCCCAAGGATCGACATAATCACCGACCTTCTCACCATTGCAGAGGATATCAATTCTTTTCTTAGGAGCCACAGAAATCAGCTCCGGACTTGGTTCGTTGATAGGCGAGCTTGAGACAATCTCATCGAATGAAGGAGACAATAGATCACATGGGATCTCATGCGTCGATTCATGACACTCCATGTCAGGAAGTAGTGTACTCTCCTCTTCATCGGTGAAGAAACTGTCATCGTCTGCGAACATATCCTCCTCCGCCAAAACATTATCATGCTCATAGCTCAAGGGTAGGGGAGGTAGCGGAGTGGACTCGGATGAACTCAATGAGGGAGGAATAGGAAGCACCCACTCACCTATATCTTCATGACTTTTTGAGCTTCCCTCGGGTATGACAAACAAGTCCTTGCCACTCCCTAGGGTATTCATGGTTAGCCTCTCTATCGGGTTAACCACCGGTTGAGACGGTAGTTCACCCGCTTCCCATGCTAGAATATCATTCCCCACTTGGACCATTTGGTGCACTCGTTCATCTAATTCAATGATCGGCTGACACAATTGCTCATTCTCCTCGTAGGAGGCCTTGGATAGATCCTCCAAAGGTGCGTCGAAGTAATCTATTGGTCGAGGTTCTTGGGCAAAGGACACTTCCTGCAAGGCCTGGTGACCCATGTAGCAGATAAGATCCCAAATTCCCGCCAAACCTAACATTGCTAGACTTCCACCGCTCATGTATATAGCACGCGCCTTTGTCTCAGCAGTCATCCCCTCTATAACGCAGATAACCATATCTCGCAAACTATCGTGGAAACCCCGCACATTGCGGATGTCCACACACCTCTGCAACCTAGTGAGATATAGGTGAAAATTTTCACCTTCGAACTGCGATAATCTCAACATCTTAAACTGTTAGTAGAATATGTACTGTGAACCGTGAGGTTCACAACAAAAGTTAGTAGCTAAATTAACACACAAGACAAACACACAAATAACAACTTGACTCCCCGGCAACGGCGCCAAATTTGACAGAGGATTTTCAGTCGCCTTAAATCCTATCAAATAACCGACTAACCTAACTAATGCAGTTTGGCAAGTACGGGTCGATCCCACAGGGAGTCTATGATTCGTATGCAAGTCAGAATGTGTCAACAAGAACAAGAAACACAAAGGGGGGATTTTGATGGTGTAAACTAACTAGCTAAGAAACAATAGTAAGCAAAACAATAAGGTAAAACAGATTAAGTGAACAAATATGAGAGAATAGCTCAGGTCAATCAATCTCAGCAATCAGGTTTATTCATTGATCATCGAAATCAAACAGATAACTTCCTCTTGAATACTTTGTTGTGGAAAGACTAGGTCTTTTGAATCCAATTCCTTATCAAATCTAGTTAACAGGACAACCAGACCCTGAAAACCCTAATTATCAAACAATCTTGAAACTATCAAGATTCAATTCAATAATCGATTAAACTTAAAGGAAATCAACAAAGACAATCGACGCGCACAACCAGTTATTGCATCAATTGTAAATCAATTCTTTATACAAATCCCTAAATCAACCAGTTTCAGAGATTTATACTTTGCTACTCAAAAACATAGATAACTCAACCAGAAATTACCTATATCTAGCTATAGATTATCATGAAGAAACATCAGCTGATCAGACTAACGGAAATTCACAAAAACCCTAAACAATCGGCGCAAAGAATTGATAATATTCAAAGAGGAGTATTAAAATAGAGAAATCTCACAATAAAATTGCAAACCTGAAGCTTCGATTAATTTTCCCAAGCAAAGAAGTTTAGATGTTCATAGTTGGAGAGCAAATAGAAAAATGAGAAAGGAACTCCATACCAAATCAACTCTGTTCGTCCTCCACTGTTCGGTTCAAAAACAAAGACTAAAACCCAGTACCCGACTAACGTTTCATGTCCCTCTCCATATTAAAATTAGAAAATAAAGTAACAGCTGTTCTCGAAAGCGGAATAAAACTCGGGTTGGCCACCATAAAACTCGGTCGAGTTTTCCTTGTTCCACCCGAGTTCTGCTGAATCCACGAACTCGGTTTCCTTCAAATAACTCGGCCGAGTTTCTTGGCATCTTGGCCCGAGTTTCTTCCCAAACTCAACAACTCGGTTATCTTCAATGGACTCGGCCGAGTTTCTTGCAATCATGGCCCGAGTTCTTTGCAGTTCCATTCGTTTGCACTTGTTCAGCTCCTCTCTTTGGCTCTCTTGCTCAAGTCTCCGATTTCCGTCTCATCTTCTATCATTTATACGAGCCCAGCTCCACCTTTTCACAATCACCTGAAATCATGCATAAACCTCGTAGATTCCGACTCTAATTTAAAGCATAATCAAAACATGAAAACTACTCTAACTCATGCATTTCACCATGTCTAAACCTATCTAAAAGATTATATTAACACTACCTAAATGTGTCTCATCACCAACATAGTCCGATGTCTACGAGAAAGGCAGCAGGAGAGGCAGGCATCGGGAATCCATCAAAGCAAAAAGGCCCAAAACAGATTTGGCGGAGTGGGGAGATCGACTCGAATCGGCCACATCGGACCCAAAAGCCAGAAGATGAGAAGCAGACGAACACCATGACGACAAGAATCGATTTAGAATTGGGTTAAAAGAATGAAAAATATGAGAGGATGATAGGTGGGAAGCGGCGAAGAGCCGAGATAGGGCATCCCACCCAAACCAACACAACACACCACCCAATCGCCCAAAAGATGACGAGATGGGTTGAAGGAGAGATCGGACAAGGGGCGGAAACCAAAGTAGAAGCCCCAATTTAATTTGACATGAAGCAAGGAATCGTGGAAGTGAAATTGAGACCAGGAAGCGAGGAAGACGAACCCTGCAAGGCGACAAAAAACGCAAGGCCTGGGTTGAGTGAACAAAGGGTAGTACGCCATCGAAAGTGATCTAGGATCCTCGGAAGCCAAGGATCGCAGGGCGATGAAAAGTGTTTGCAAGTCTCCCAAATTTCCTTTAAATATATGTCTTGAGCAAGTAAGGTTGCATAATACTTGGAAAAAAAATAATTCAATTTGATCTTATTTATTTACTAAACAAGTTGAGTATGAGCTCAAGTTCAAATATAAACTTGACTTAAACTCAATTCGTTTCTAAATAAACTAACTGTAATCAAGAAAATACTAAACTCGTTTGGCTCAAATAATACAACCTTCATATATCCATTGCACATGCATATGTATTTACTAACATAGACTAGCTAGTAATTATGTGCCTAAATTCTTCCGTTATAGGGTACTTGGTTATAAACTTACCAAGTTAGCTAATAAGACAAATTAAGCTAAATATTAAAAATTGGGAGGCTGATCAACATTTCCAATACGGCAATATATATACCTATCCTATTCTACACATCTATGATTATTATTTACTGGTCCCCTCCAAATTAACCCACCTGTATATCTTCCTTATTCCATGTCACTTTAATGCATACATTACCCCTTTAACCATCACCATTAGACCACCCATTGTGGGTGTGGAAATATGCAAATGTATACGTTACCCCTTTAACCATCACCATTAGTCTTTACTCATTTAAGTAATTGGTACTAATTATATTGCTAAACCCTCGTTACCCTTATGAATGGAATCAATTTAAGTCCTTTACTGATTTGTGACATTTTATTTTTTTTATTTTTGACGCAAGATAAAATTTAGGTCGGGTCGGCAGCAGCAGAGGCCCTTCCTAGCGCATCCTTACGGACGAGAACACGAAGTTCTGGATCATCCTCACCTGCTTCGTCGGCAGGGGATGCATGGGCACTACGAGTAAGGTAGTCAGCCACCGCATTGGATTCCCTGAAAATATGACGAATAGCAACATAAGAAAAGGACGAAATATCATACAAAATATCAGCTTGTAGCATCTCTATTGTCCATGGGCATTTCCAATCCCCCAGTAGAGCGTTAATGGCTGCTAAGTTATCTCCTTCGATCAGAAGTGTAGGTAGTTGCAACTCCTTTGCCCGTAATAAACCAATCATGAGACCGAGATTTTCGGCATAAACGACAGAGATGTTTGTGCAAGTTGATCTACCAGCAGAGACCATCAAGCCATTTGTGTCACGGATGATAAAACCATATGCGGATTTGCCACCAGGGAGAACTGAACCATCAAAATTGAGTTTATAGGTATTAGGAGGGGGTTTCACCCAAATTCCAGACCGATCCTTCGTCTTGAGAGTCGTAACACCACCCCCACACATGTGGTTAGGTGCTCTGTTATGAATGCTATGGTTTGGGATTAAAGGTCCGGTCGGATCATCGTCTAAAAGCTTTGAAAGCTTCCAACACTGGGTGGTAGTACTGTGAAACAACAAAATCTCATTGATGGTAACTTTGTTAATCTGGTCAAAAACCAATTGGTTCCTAAAGTACCACAAGGCCCACCAAGCTGAAGCTAAAACAGCGAATTTGGTAATCCCAATAGCAAATTTAAGTTTCGTCAAAGGAATCACATGGCCCATGCTGATAGAATCATTGATAGCACCCGAAATGTGGATCTGTATTGCTTTAAACAAATCTGTAGCCATAGGGCATCGAAGAAGCAGGTGGTCACCCGATTCATTTGTGTTACCACAAAAGACGCAGCCAGACGGAACTGCGACGTGCGACTTAAGTAACCTGATATTAGTCGGTAGACCATCACGGGGGAGCTTCCATAAGAAGTGTCGCACTTTCGGGGGTACATCCAGACACCAAATCCATCCACAGTCATAATCTGCCAAACCAACGTTTTCTGTGAGAAAGGAGTTTGCAGAGGCGGTTGAGAACCAACCATTTTTACTGGGTCCCCAGTACAGACGATCCGTGATAGGGTTATTTGGTAACGTTAAGATCAGGATGTGTTCAATATCATCTGGATTCAGGATATCTAGTAATGAGTTTTTCATGAACGTTTTGTTCCACTGCCGGTTGTTGATGAAATAAGCTACCGGAATATCCTTTAGATTTTCCGGGATGGGTTTCAGTGTTTTTGAACTTAATGGCTTTGGAAAAGCCCAGTTATGGGACCAGAAGTCAATGGAATCCCCATTACCGACCCGCCACTGAAGAGCAGGAAGGAACTGATGCCTAATGGACATAAGGCGAGACCATTGCCACGATGTGTGACCTTTTTTGTTATAACTGTATAAGTCGTTGCCTTTGAGGTATTTTTGAGAAATAACACGAACCCAGATGTTGTCTGGTTCAGAAATGATTTTCCAAATAAGCTTCATCTGGAGAGCTATGTTCATAGACTCCGCCTTATGAATCCCCAAACCACCTTTCATTGTGTCCGAACAGATTTTATCCCAGCTAATCAACGGTGGAGCTGTAGATGTTTTGTTCCAAAAGAATTGTCTGTATACTTTATCAAGCTCATGAAGAATATAGGAAGGTAGCAGGAAAGCTTGCATAAGGAAAATCGGTTTGGCACTAAGATTGGCTTTGATAAGCACCCGTTGCCCTTCAGCAGATAGATTCGAGGCTTTCCACTTGGTTAGTTGGTTTTTGGTTTTGAGAACCACATCCGCGAAAGTATCCCTATTGGTTCTACCGTTAACGACCGGACATCCCAAATACTTATTGAAATTGTTTGCCTGAGGAATGCCAAGTACTGCAATGGTAGATGCAATGGCGGTAGGGGACGTATTAGGAGATGCTTGGAAGCTAGATTTGTGCAGATTCACCTTTTGAGCCGAAATCAGGCAGTACCTATCTAGAACGGACAGTACAGAAGTGCACCCCGAAGGGGAAGCTTGGCAGAAAACAAGGATGTCATCAGCAAACGCTAAGAAGGGTACCTTAATACCAGGTTTCCCGAAAGTGATACCAAAGTCCTTACGAACCAGCCCCTGGCTATGTAAAGACCTTGCTAACACCTCATAAGCTAAAATAAATAGAAAAGGGGAGATTGGGTCTCCTTGTCTCAAACCTCTAGTGGGTTGAAAAACTGTTGTTGGTTCATCATTAACGAGGACCGAGTAGGATACAGTTGATAAACATGCTTTTATTCTGTCAATAAAAAGGTCGTTGAAACCAAATTTTGATAAAACTTGGAACAGAAAAGGCCATTCGATACGATCGTAAGCCTTCTCCATATCTAATTTGATCGCAACCATACCCATTTTGCCTTTCTTGAGCCGAAACGAATGCAGCGCTGCGTGAGCAATCAGGATATTATCCTGGATAGATCTCCCTTTCGTGAAGGCTCCCTGAAGGGGGTGAATTAGTTTGTCGAAAATTTTGGTTAGTCTTGTTGAAATCACTTTAGCTATGATTTTATAAATTGTAGAGCATAAGCTGATAGGTCTATAGTTGTTTACTAAGGTCGGATCATCGCATTTTGGTAGCAAAGTAATGAAAGTATGGTTAATTTGATGCAGTATCCTGCCGCTGGTAAAGAATGCTTTTTACAGAAGGACCTACTGTAGGCCAAAACTTTTGTTAGAAACCAGCTGGGAAGCCATTAGGACCAGGAGCCTTATCCGGGCCCATGGAAAACACGACCGCTTTAATCTCATTGTTTGTGACAGGTGTCGTTAGCATATCATTGTCTGCTTGTGAAACAAATGTTGGGATGACTGCTAGGTCTGTAGTAAGATCCGAAACAGGGGCCGACGAGGCTCTGAAGCGAGTTTTGAAGTCTCGGACAAATTCTTCTTGGATTAAATGGAAATCGGAAGTAGATTCCCCACCAGGAAGTAGGATAGATTTGATCATTTTTCTGCCTCTTTTTGCAGTCGCTATCTTATGAAAATAGCCAGAATTTTAGTCGTTAAGTTTGGCATGTTTCACTTTGGCTCGTTGGCTCCAATAGCGGCGGTGAAAGTCGAGCATACACTCTCTCTTGTTGAGTAATTGTTTTGAGTCTTTGAACATCTTTGATGTTGTAGTTTGAGATGATGGAATCTTGGAGCTCCAGAAGCTTTTGGTCCGTTATAAGTATTTGGTTATGAATATTACGAACAGTGTTCTTGTGCCATGTTTTGGAAAGTTTTTTAAGAACTTTTGCCTTCTGAAGCAATTTAAACATCAAGGAGCCTTGAGGGTTAACTCTCCACGCCTGTGAAACTAAGTTTCTGTAATCAGCTCTCGCATCCCATGCCAATTCGAACTTAAAAGGCCTATTCTTTGGCTTAATACTGTGTCAAAAATCTGTAGAGATCGGAGCATGATCTGATCTAGTGAAAGGGCGGATCTGTGTACGAATTGATGCGAAGATGGTAAGCATATCCGTGTGGATTAGGAGACGATCAAGTCTTTCTAGGCAAATGATCGCATCTTTTGATTTTCGTTGCCAAGTATACTGGCCACCGGTGGATGGAACTTCTAGGAGTGATATTCTGTTTTTTAAATCTAGCAAACGTGTGAAACGCGACGGCGAGGGATCGGCTCCGCCTAGTTTGTCAGCTGGGATAGCTATTTCATTAAGGTCTCCCATAATACAGAAGGGAATAAGAAGTGATTGTATGTAGCGGGAGATTCTTTCCCAGAAATCCAATTTACGACGCTCATCCGGAGGTGCGTAAACCACAAGTACAACAAAAGTCCACTGGGAAGCATAGTCCGAGTAATCAAAATGAATAAATCGGTGATGAATCGCAATAAGCTTAATGGATCCTTGTGAGGCTGAGAAGTCTTTCCACAGGATACAAATCCCCCCGAAAAAACCGACAGCCGGATCAAACGCAATATTAGTAAAGCCACATTTATGCAAGGTGCTTTCGGCGGGAACCTTATCAGTTTTAGTCTCTAAAAGGGCCAGAACATTAATATTATTATTTAGACAAAAAATATCAACATTAGTCCAGAAGTTACGGTTCCGGATGCCGAGTGAGTTCCAAGTGCATATATTCATAAAAACCTTTGAGTGCGAACTGTTTGTACTAAACTAAGATCAACTTTCTCTGTCAGAATGAAACCAACCAAGGATAGGAAGGTTCCTTTGATAGCAAAATTTAGTCCAGAGTCACCTTTGGTCCAAGGTACTATATGTAAACAATGTTTGGTAGAAATATATCGAATAGAAATCATATACTTGAATAAGTAAAGGATTGTAAAGCAAAATGGAGTAAGGAGTATGGTCTTGTAAGACCCACATATGTAGGTTAATAAACCGATGGGAGGGAACCCCAAAGTAGTCATAGTTAAGCAAAGTTGGTGCAATAAGAGCGAGTATACAAGCGCAGTTGGTTACAAAAATTGGTACAGACAACGCACAAAACAACCAATCTAGGCTAAGATTACATCTGTAAGTGACTAAAGACAGTATAATATAATGCTCACAAGCCGAGCTAAGGAGGTAATTGAAGGTGAGGGACCAAGAGCCTATACAGCAAGCCGGTTTCAGCAAGGCAAGTGACAGCAGCAGCAAACGCCAACGCAGCAAGGCTGCAGACGCTAGCAGCGAGCTCCGGGTAGGGCAGCAGCAGCAGCAAAACACCAAGCGCCCAAGAAGTTTGTAACATAAATCCAACAACAAGAGTTCCTTCGTAAGCAGCTTGTGCACTAATATGAAAGCCAAGAGCTCCAACAGCAGGCACCGAGCAGAGAAGCTGATTCCCATACAACCACAGCGCCGAAACAAAACAACCAAGAGCTCGTTCATGAAGAAACAGATCCTGCAAAACCCAATACACGACCGAGAGAACCTCGAAAGCAAGGAATAGGTAGAAGTATACATGAACATGAAAACTTGGTATAGAAAGCACTCATAATCCAACAATTGCATAATCTGAATGGAAACAGTGGCTATAACTGCCACGGCTAGAACCTTACAGCAGGAGCAAGCACATGCAAACTGGAGGTAATCCACAAAACAACTTAAGCATAAGCTATAATTTATAACTACCATAAAGACCATAGGCACATCATGCAACACCTGGGCAGGATTTGTTTGAGTTTCAGACAAAAATGTAGGAAAAGACTTGGGAGCCACAATCAAAGGTAAGATGAACATAGAGCAAAAGAAAGTTTCCAACACTAGATAATTGAGATCAAGGTGGGATTTAGAATAGATGTGAGCTAAAGTGCCTTGTAGAGGCTTTAAATAAGCACCACGCTTGTAGGCAGACAAAGTACTTGAGTGAAGATTAGGGAGCGAGAGAAGACTTACAGAGAGTCTTAATTGGGGATTTGATTGAAACAAGTAGCAGACAAGCACAGGAGACCGAAACCACCACCCAAACCACCGTGAGGAGCGACAACCGCCTGCCGGCCAAACCAAGACGATCCCATCCCACAAAACAGAGCCAAAAAGGAGCAGAGAAACCCACTCTGAAGACGGATCTCGCCTTAAAACGCACGAATCAAGAGGTACCACCTCCCCAAATTTCACCTTTCGCAGGAATAGGGAGGCGGAGGAATTGGTAGGGGTTTTTGTGGAAATCCGATTCGACCGGTGAGGTAGGAGAGGAGAGGCGGCATGGCTGATGGGAGGAGCAGAGGGATCGGCTATCGGCGGTTGCAGATGAGCGGCAAGGCGGGCGCCATCGGTGGTGGTGCAGGGTGGTCGGAGGGCCTGAGGAGGGAGTAAGGATAGGCGCGTAGGCGCGCGTTCCTTTTGGGGCATTGGGGTTTCTAGGAGCCTGGAATATTCGTTTTTCTTACTGATTTGTGACTTGTTAAAGCATCCCAACGACTCCTCTAATTCTCTATTACAGAGAAACAAATATCAAAATCTCTATAATTTTTATAGTACTCAAACTCTAACTGTTTTTCTATTTTACTGATTTTTGCATTTATTACATATAATAAATATTTTATATTTATTACATATTGTACAAAGAGTTTGTTTGCTTGTCTCCGATCGAAGTCGATCATGCACTGTGATTTTCATATCGAGTGGAAGTTCTCCTTTGACAAGATCGATCTTAAGCTTAATATATTAATCAATGATAGAGAAAAAAAGTAGACCGAAGCAAACTCTAGTACCCTACCTAGCAGCGGCGTCAGGAAACAATTTGTACGTGCTTCGTTAAACGGGATTGAAATTTGAATGGTGATGAAGTGGTGAGGATCCTCTAGTCCGCTATCATGGTCTATTATGTGGTTCATATCGTGTGATTGGATATACCGAATTGTTTTAATATTTCTCTTATTAAATTGGGTAGTTTTATAATTATTTTCAACCAATAAGAGAAAGTGGATCATATAAAGGACCATGATAAATTGATAGAGGATCCTCACCGGTGATGAAGTCAATTTCCATGGGAAGGAGGGAAGAATTTAATTTTAACGTTTTTCCATTCTTCTCTAAATCTACCGTGCTTCTTTATTTCAGAGAGAGGTTTGCAAGATCTTTTGAGACTTGGGACTGAAAAATATTTTTTTTTCCTTGAACTTTTTACATTTTCTCTATTTCACAGCTTCTATTTTACTGGCTTTGAATAATGTCTCTTTACATAAGTCATGCATACAATACTCAATTCAAAAATAGATGAAACGACTTAGCCAAATCGGTCATCAATACATATCCTCAAATTGACCCACCAAACTTATATATAAAGCTTGGATCTATGATTCGTCACTAGTTTTGCTTAATGCTTACATGGGTGGATGCTGGGCATTTCATCATTCCATTTCATTGTTCATTTATATCCCATACCCCATAGGTTCAGAGGCGGATCCTCTTTAGGGCTAGAGGTGGCAGTCGCCCCCCCAATCGAAAATAAAATTTAACATACACATTCCTCTCGTCAATACCTTCGATTTGATATATTATAAGCTCGAATCCGATATCTGAGCAAAAAGTTATAAGCGTTTCAATTTTCAGCACTAAATATATGAAATTCATTATAATAGTTCCCACATCATTTACTAAACCAATATGTATCATTTATTAATTTCATATCTTAAAAATATAATTATATCCGAGAACTTCAAATTCTGAGGTTATATTGAAATATGTGAAAACCATGAAATAAAGCATGTAAGATTTATGCTTTATTCTAGTTACACATCCATAACATTGATGATTTTTCGGAAAAGAAAAATCAGGGTTTAATTTTACCGACAATATTTTTTTATCGTAATTTTCCGCCCCCTCATGCAACAATTCCAGGATCCGCCACCGCATCTGCATAGGTTAATTAACTTAGTTGCGTTATACGTTACGTTGAAGGCCAATGTACAGTTCAGTTTACAGTGTTAATGTAAATGTAAATGGGCCAAGCTGGCAATTGTGTATCAGCACATGGCCTGCTGCTTATGCTTCTTCCCTGTAGATCGAGACTCACCTACAGTCACTTTACCACACTACCCTCCTCCTCGATCTTCTTAGACCATGTTTATTAGTTACTAACTTATTATTTAAGATACTAAAATTACTATATTTTTATAGCACGACACTTGTCCGGTAATTATATAGCACGACCCTTAACTTGGGACTGTATATGTAGTATGATACCTATTCGGTAATTATTGCAAGCCGTAGGAAAATATATGACCGGATCATAAATCCATCTGTTGTAAAAAAAAAATTCAAAGGACTGATCCTGATCTGTCCTAATAAATTAAAATGAAAAAAAAGAGATAGGGATGAAGATGGTGCAACCAAAACCAAAATCAGAGGAGGAAGTATGTGGGAAGTGATGCCAAAGTATGACGATACTTGGCTATGGAGAAGTGTTCTGGCAGTCAAAAAATTGTCGCGTTACCAATCAAAAAATTGTCTTATATTTAAAATATTAGAAAATTCATGCCACTAAATGCTATCACCCCGAATCTGGGGTGTGTCTAGGGCTAGCGAGCTAGGAATTCAAAATCTCCTTATAGAGGGAGATTGTTTGGTCGTCATAAAGACTCTCTTGGGTGATTGGTCGTGCCCTTAGAATATCGACCTGCTGATGTCTGATACAACTTTAAATCTCCGTTCAATTTTTAATGTTGCTATTCATCATATTTTCAGGGAATCAAATGCAGTTGCTGACATGGTTGCACGTCTGGCTTACTGCTACCCTGTCGATGATAGCTTGGCCACAGATCAAGATCTTCGGGTTCTCGTCCGCTCGGACGCACTATGAAAGAAGCCAACTAGTCGGCGTCTCTCCTAATTCTTATCCTGCTTCCAAAAAAAAATCACCCTGAATCTGGGTTATTTGATGCATTTTTCCTAATTTAATAAGCATTTTCAAGAAAAATATTTCCCAAATTGAAATCTTTATACTATACCCTATAGAAAAATATTATTCATTCTTTTTTTTTGCTTTATTATTCTTATTTGTTTCCGCCGCAATTAGTTCAAAGCCTTTAATTGTAATTGCTTGTATACATTGAGAATATCAAGAATAATTGCAAGATCGGGACAAACTCAAGTCGTTGTTCTTGATTCCGAGCCCATAGGCGAAGGATCGGGAACAAACACGTATCAATAAGAACAGAAAACGATGCTAAGAAACAAGCAGAAATAACTCTACAATAAGAACGATCTAAGAAGAACTACTCCCAACAGTTGCGAACGACGACGAAGAACGAAGCCAAGCACCATCGAAAAGTAGCACCGCGGGCCAACGGTACAACAGGAAAGTTGTTTGACATGCTCTTAGAGCATCATTATCCATGGTAATCAATTCAATAATCATATCTTATAATTTTTCTTGTCACGTCATTTTAAGATACTTGAGTGCACAACCATGATACTTACAAAAGTATCTTAACATATATTTCATTTTATTTTTAAATCTTTGTGGGGTAGAAAAAAATAGTCCCCACATGTTATTGTTCATTGATAAAACTAATCATATTGTGTGCGTGAGTATCTTCTAAATAGTACTCACTTGTAATGATTGTCTTGATTAATTCTACCCGAACTCTTATATTTATTTTTATTTTTTATTTAAAAATAAAATTATATATGGTACTCAAAGTATCACCATTAAAGATGATTTTATGGCTTCCGCCACCCATATATACCCATGTCTCCGCGTACCTTAAATCTATATCGTTTTTTAAAGTTTATGAAGAACAAATTTATTTAAAGAAAATAATTTGGAAGAAAAAAGAGTCATGAGTACAATATTTTGGCATATATATTATTGTGTCGTTTAAATGCGGCGAGAGCAATAAAGAATCATGTTGAATTATGTTTTTTTTCAAGACATAAATCAATTGTGATAAGAAGTAGATATATATTATAGTACGTGGATCATGTTGATGTTTCATAGTTCACTCTATGTAGCTAATCATATATGAAGAAAGTACAAAACCTAGCTACATTTTAGGCTAGATAAGAAGCATCATATATGGTCAGATTGAATAACATCTTTTTTTTTATACATAAATTAACGATTTGGAAAACGTCAGATCCGAATCCCGCTGACCATCATCCAATAGCCTTCCTCTTAAGGAGGAAAAGAAATTCCGAGTGCGACATGATTACCTTGTGCTCCATCATATATCGTAGTTGCGCCACCTTGTCTGCCACCTGATTGAGTTTACGAAAGACATGTGTGCAGGACGACCACTCAAAAAAGACAAAATAGCTTAAAATGTCTGTAATAGTCATCTTAGACTGAATAAATGTCTCATTACATGGTTGATTCAACACATATAAAAAGAGTAATAATAAGCAACCTTAACAACCCCATATTTTTTTAAAATAATCCTAGCACGATCGGATCAAAACGTACATACGTACATCATATATCATAATATGTCATATCAACCTTTAAAAAAACATATCATCCGAAATGGACAAGTAAAAAAAGGTTAGTACTTTTGCCAAAAAAACAAAAATAAAAGAGTTCATTCTATAGTTTTTTTTAGTGTCTCCTTTTTTTCGGAAGGATAGGTTCATCTTCATTGTCCGCATGTGACTCCTGATGTATCGTTGGTCAGCGGGACTGTTTCTGGATAGTGCTTACCTTCGCTCGTCGTCTACGTCCTCATCTTTTCTGGTTTAATTTCATTGTGTTTAGTTTCGCTTTGTAGAGCACCTTTACTTGTCTGATGAGTAGACGGAAGGTCAAGAAGAGCAAGATGTACAGTACAAGAAGAAAGCTAAATGAAGGATAGGATTGGTATTCTTTATGCAACTCATCTACTAATTTACCAATTTTTTCGTTTACAATGATTCTAAGTAAAATTAGTTAAAAAAAATTACCTAATTATTATATAAAGACACTCCAAATGTTAATTTCGAATCAAACCTGAAAGACCTCACATTCAAGGGCCAAATTCACAAGTGTTTGGATGGGGACGTATGTATGCTATAAATTGTTTTTTTTTAAAAAAAAAAAAAAAAAAAATCCTTCTCGGTGAGAGATGCAAGAAATTGTTGTTTTGCCTAAGAAGCTAATTATATTGACTTTTAGGAGAAAGCAACAAAGGAATATAAATTATTGTATTGCCAAAACATATAAGAAACACACACAAACACTGAAATAAAAATGATTGGTGTATATTCATACATATCCGTCTAAACAAACACACATGTATCCATTCGTATAATTTGAATATTGTATCTTCACAATCACAAATTTTCACCAAATTGGTAATATAACAAGTTGCATCATATAACACTTACTGCACGTTAATATATATCTAGCTACCAATCAATCTATCTATCTATAAAATAACAAACTAACTTCAAAACATGTAAATTTAATTTGTTTTCACTTTTGCCCGATGGGTGACTTAATAACGTTTTCGCTATATGCACCCAAATCATGCACGTCTTTAAGTACGTGCATGGTTAAAAGGGGTTAATTTTTTTTTTAATGTTAATTAGTCACAAGGCTTGCACGTCTTTAAGGACATGCATTTTTTACCTTGGATTTGTGATGTATATAACAACACCCTTTGATAATAAGGAGTGAAGAAAATTAATAGGAGCTCACAGGTTTAATCCCTCCTCCGTTCTTTCTCTTTGATGAAAAAATCAAAATTTATCTTGCTTCTTAACATGGAGTAGCTAGTTAGTTGGCGCAAGCTGATTTACTTGACAAGTGGCTCTTAACGACGAGGTCACGTGTCTGAGGTTTATCACTAAAATGGTGGGTTACCCTCGTTATAAAAAAGGTAAAAGATAATTAAAAATTAAAGGACTTTTTTTAATCAGGTAAAAATTCAAAATATCAGAAGTAGATCTGAAAAATCGAGAGGGTACAAAGAATGCTAGACTGATAAATGTGTCCTGAAACCATTGACAAACACGACAACACTATAATATAAGAACCAAACAAACAAGGCATAATGAGAAAAACAACCCTCAAAAACACATATGAACCAAGTAGCGGGTTGGTTGATATAGGGAAAGAAGACTCGCCGAGAGTACGTAGATAGTGAACACATGAAAAAACTGACGATGGCACTCAAAGGACAGTGAATTGCAACGATAAATTAATTGATAAGTGTCTTTTTAACCTAAAATGAAATAAATTTTTCTATTAAAAACTATTCCATATAAATCAAACTTTACACTCCTCAACTTTACGACTTTAGTTCTGCTTAGGTTCTTTCTTTTCAAATGGCATGTTTCGTATTGTTTGCGCCCTTTTTCATTTTGTTTCGGTTTATATTGTATATTCGGCGGTTAATCCGTCTGACGACTTGTCGACCTCTCAAGTTTCAAGTATGTCTGAATTCGAACTATTACTTAATAAAAAAAATAAAATCAAACATTACAAAATCTCAATCAAAATATCACAACGTATTGATTGCCAACAAAACTAATGTGATAAATAAGACGATGATAAATGAAGAATAAATTAGAATATACGTACCCTTATTATGTTGTTTTCGAATCTATATTTTCTTGATGATTTTTTAATCAAGTGACTACGGTCATTATTGTAACTTTTTTCCCCATTAGAGAGTGATTAATGTAACCAATCACAAGTTGGTGTAGTGGTTATGGGGCTATATCCCATGCCTCGAGGTTCGAAGTTCGAATTCCCGTGGAAACATGGAGACACTTGTGAGTGGGAGGGTCAACCTCTTAATGGGCCTACAGTAACCCGATCCAGATGTAGAGTGGACTTAGCCCACTTGAACTGGAAAAGATAAAAAAAAAAAGAGTGATTAATGTAATCTCTAATCTCACAAGGTAGTCCAAAGATTACAATATACTCCGTATATACGAACACGAACCCGAATGATCATTTCTTAAATCACCATACAAAATTTCAAGACCAAATACGACGAGTTTATTCATTGCTATATTCACTTTTATGAACTCACATTAGTTGAGAGATAATTAACGTTTAAACTTTTCACTCATAATCCAGAAATCTAAATTTGAATACTAAAAATTAAAAAGCTATAAAATTGAAGAGAAAATATTTCTAACTTAGTTCAACATAGATAATCTTGTTACCTTGTTTGTGTTACACTTTCTATTACACTTCTTAAATTGATCCAAATTATGGATCAAATTATTTATGATATACTACGTATATGATATCTTAGGTTTATATTCCTAAGTGGTTAAAGCATAAAAAAAAAGAAGTTGCGTGTATATTTTAATGTTTTAGTTTCTTAGAGTTTATGCACCTAGCTAGTCGATCATAGAGTATCTTTTTATAATTAGTGGCTAAAACATTATAAAAATACACATTAAACATCTTTGATATTTTTTTTTAATAATTTAATTAGCTTCTAGGGTTTATAGATGTAAACCTAAAATATATTTTTTTCTCAATTTTATTTATAATTCATATCAATTTAAGAGATGTAGTAGAACATGAAGGGTAACACAAAAAATGTAACAAGAGATCCGGACCAAACTTAGTTACATAAAATAACATATTTCCCCGAACGTTACTATTTTTTTCATGTGTGGATTTTTCCTGTTTTGTTTTGCTACTTAGGAGCGAGATACCTTGATAGCTTTTACTATCTCGTGTCTTTTCATGTTTTGTCAATCTTTGAGGTGTGCTCGCCTATAATTTGATTGGAATAATTCTAGTTTTTTTTGGGTTTCTTATGTATATCTCTAAACGTTTATTGTCTCATTTGATTAGTCTGCCTATCGATTTTCGACTTCTCGATATACTACTAATGTATGTTTAGTTAATCGAATTATTTCATAAAAAAATGACATATTGACCACTCTAAAACACTAATAAATCATCTTTGACGCTTTGTTTTTTTTTTTTTTTTTTTTTTTTGATGAGGAAAGAATTCGGATGGAGTAAACCTACCCGGCAGCATCCTTACGGATGAGGTCAAGAAGACTCGGATTGTTTTTAATATCGACTCCTCGGGCAGAGTGGCTAAGGTGTGCAACCTTATCCGCCACTCTATTGCCCATACGAGGAATGTGAAGGAAAGTTACTTCCTTCACCGTCGATAACAGTAATTGAGTATCCGAGAGGATTAGTTCAATTTCCCAAGGACAGGTAGATTTCCGGTTTAAATGGTCAATAATGATCTTGCAGTCTCCTTCGATCTGGACCCTTTCTATATTTAGTTGGCGAACTTTTTGACTACCCATTCGTAGAGCTAATGCCTCCGCTGTGAGTGGGTTTTGTTTCCCAAGCTGCTGGTGCAAAATGGAAGTTGGGTGTCCATTCCAATCTCTAATAATGGCACCAGCAGAACTGTCGCCATTAGAAAGAGATGAACCATCAAAGTTTAATTTGTACGTACCCTTTGGAGGCATCCGCCAGTGAATAGAACGTTGTATCTTGCTTGTTTTTGGCGGATATTGCCGAGTGGGGCGGAGTTCCTCTTCAAATTCCATCTCACGCACAGATGTCCTATTCCAGTTATCTATATGGTATTTGATCGTTTGTATTGCTTGTTCCTTTTTTGGGATTGCAATCTGCTGGAACAAGAGCTGATTCCTAATGAACCATGTCGACCACCAGGAGAAAGCGAGGCTAGTCATGGCGATCGAATTTAGACTCTTCCCAAGAAGAGATAGAATGGGCCTAATATCCCGAGACTGGGCAATCAAGCAGTCCACTGCTAATTGCTCGTGTAATGGAAGTTGGTGGATTGTTCTAATGAAGGGGCATTCCAAGAACAGATGAACCTCATCTTCAGCGGCCGAGTTACACAGGGAACAGGTTGAAGGAACAACCGACCCCCGACAAGCCAGCCTAGTGGCGGTGGGGAGGCCCGACTGTGCTATTTTCCAGAGGAAGTTTTTGACTTTCGGAGGGATATTGATCCTCCAAATCCATTCATTACAATCCCGGTTTACTGAGGTATGAGATGTTATCAATTTGTATGCACTGGCCGTGGTAAACCAACCTTCCCTATCCGGCCACCAATAAAGACGGTCTTGCAGTTCCGAGGCAGGAAGCGGAATGTCTACAATTTCTTGTACTAGATCGCTGGGTAGGATTTGTTGTAGTTTTTCGCTCCACCATTTGCCTCCCAAAATATAGTCACTGACCGTTTCATCCTGATTATAAATTGGAGGGCAATCACCTCTAGCCATGATAGGGGAGGTTGAGATCCAGTTATCTGTCCAGAATTTTATTGAGTGCCCATTTCCTACAGTCCAAATTAGTCCGGTTTTAAATTTATCTATTAACTCAGTTAGCCTGGACCATTGCCAGGAGCACGATCCGGATTTTCTATACTCGAAAATACTTGTGTTACGCAGATATTTATGTATGATCAGAGATACCCACACATTACTTGGTTCAGCCAAAATCTTCCACAGAAGCCTCATCTGGAGAGCAACATTCAAATCACTTGATTTGCGAATTCCCAACCCCCCAAGCTGTTTTGGTTTGCATATCCTGTCCCAGCTAATTAACGGGCGGTACTGGAGATCCTTATTCCAGAAGAATGAACGGTTGATCTGGTCCAGTTCTTTATGCATAGCGGCCGGGAGCATAAAGCTTTGCATCACATGCAATGGCTTAGCCGAAAGGTTAGAGTTTATTAGTGTAGCCCGGCCTTGTTGAGATAGAGCACTTGCCCTCCACTTTGTCAATTGTTGTTTAGATTTACAGATGATATCTTCGAAGGTACTGCTTGTGACCCTACCATTGATGATAGGACAACCAAGATATTTTTTTATTGATTTTTCTTCTGTAATATTCAGGCAAGTACGTAACTCAAGAATCCTCTGACTCGAAATCCCCCGAGTTACTTGGAAGCATGATTTATGGTAATTAACCTTTTGGCCAGACACTTTGCAGTATGAGTCGATGATGGTCTTTACTTTGCGCCCTGCTTCGACGCTACCCTTTGAGAAGATGATGATATCGTCGGCAAAAGAGAGGAACAGAACCCTGGGCCCGTCGCGTCCAATCGGAAATCCAATGGTTGTTTTATCTATGCTAGATTCCGCAGCCAGGTTTCGGGCTAGAATTTCAGCGCCTAGTATGAAAAGAAATGGTGATAGGGGATCGCCCTGGCGAATTCCGCGGGACGGAAGGAACAGATCCGTAGGTCCATTGTTGACTAGGACAGAGAAGGAGACGGAGGAAATACATTCCATGACCCATCTTTGACGCTTTGTGATGAATTCATAGGCACAACTTTATTTAAAATCACAATTGATTTTTAGTGTTTGATAACTTAATTTTCACAATAGGAAAATTTAGAAAGGTACTGTATCAGTTTTGGGTTAAAACTTGAAAGTTTGAAGTTTAACCATGGCTCGTGAAGCTACAGGAGACAGAGGGGGATAAAAACCTCTTTCACTCTCTCTCACCATTTCTCTCTTCTTCTCTCTCTGAACTGAACCACTGAACTCTCTCTCTCTATCTCTCTCCAATTGAGGGAGAGAGAGGAGATAAGTCTCCTCCTCCTTGAGTTTTTATAACAATCACATTCCTTGCTTCCTCCTCTCCATTCACGAGATCCTCTCCTCCCCTTTTTCTCTCTTAATCTCTCTTCACTGTACATGTCTTCTTCTTCTTCAGACCCACTCGGTTTCCATTGCTTCGCCCCAATTAAACCCCTTTTTCCAGCTTCCTCGTACAGACATTGCTGAGATCGAAGCAATTAGGGTTGATTTCGATCAAGCGCAGCAAGGAAGGGATAAAAATGTCGGCTTTTAAGAAGCCCCTTTCGGAAGATTTAGCCCCCGACGACCTCCCGGATCGGGTCACCGACGTCCTCAGCTTCGATTTCAACAAGCCCGATTCCAAAGCCCTCAATTTGGGCTCCCCCGTTTCCCCTCTCCTTGCTCACCCCGCCGCCGGCGGGCCTACGACGAGCAGCTCGTCCGGTTCTTCTGGATCTGTATCCGGGTCGGGTCGTCCGGCGCTCAATCCGGTGGCGAAAAGCCACTCCGGTGAGCTCTCTTCGGGATCCACCGACACGAGCCCGACGGCCCGGCCCGCTCACGTCCACTTGAGCTCGCACGGCTCCGTGGGAGCCACTAATTTCTACAGTCCGTCAATCTACTCCAGCGGAGGCAGCGGTGGTGGCGGATCTGTGAATTCGCCGCCGCCGAACGCTCTCCCCAGCGGCAACATCTGCCCGTCGGGCCGGATTTTGAAAACCGGCATGGTGCCCCGGCAATCGACCCGAACTGACGTTCTCGGTACCGGCACGGGCCTCTACGGCCACGGAAGTATAATGCGGGGCGGCGTCGGCGGTGGTGTCACTGGCTCCACAAAATCCGGCGGCGGGGAATTGGGGATTGGAAATTTGAGGGGGAATTTGGGATTGAGTGGTGGGGATTCGGTGAAGAGGGCAATGATGAATTCGGATCCGGAGGAGGTGAAAAGAGCTGGCAATGATCAGTATAAGAAGGGGAAATTCGCCGAGGCTTTGGGGTTGTATGATAGGGCGATTGCTTTGTCGCCTCTAAACGCCTCCTACCGGAGCAACAGGGCGGCGGCGCTGACTGGCCTGGGCCGGGTGGCGGAGGCTGTGAGGGAGTGTGAAGAGGCGCTGAGGTTGGAGCCGGGGTATGCTAGGGCTCATCATAGATTGGGATCTTTACTTGTCAGGTGAGAGATAAGCCATAAAAATCATTGCTTGGAGCTTTTTAGTGTCATCAACAGTTTCAATTTCTTTGATCTTGTGATAATGTGATGTTCAGTGTTTGATTGAATGGTTTATGATGCCGATTTGCTTTCCACATTGTTGAATTTGAGTGTGATTTTTGTGGGTTTTTGGAGTTGGTCTCACATTGATTGTTGTGTTCAAATCAGTTTTAGTTTGCACAGAGTGCAGTTTCAGTTGATTGGTAAGTTGGTGGTTTGTTTGGAAGTCTCAAATTGGTGCTAATTGTCTGAGTTTTTGCTTGATCCTAGATTTTTTGTGACTTGCATTCCTTAGTTGGCTTCAAATTGGTATTTTGGATTGGATTCTTTCTTGAATATCCGATTTCTTCGCTGGAAGATTCTTGATTCATGTGACAGTCTTGCATTGATTCATCTTGTTGTCATTGAATGTGTTATCATAATATAACAGCACTCTGGTAGATCATGGCTTGTGTGCATTGCTGCATTCCATAGTTAGACTACTTCTGAAGCATGTTGTTTCGCAGGGTTGGGTATGTTGAGGTTGCTAGGAATCATCTGTGCTATCCGGGGCAACCACCCGAGGCATTTGAGCTGCAAAAGTTGCAAGCGGTGGAGAAGCATCTGAGTAGCTGCACAGATGCTCGGAAAATAGGAGATTGGAAATGCACTCTGAGAGAAGCGGAAGCTGCTATCGCTGCAGGGGCTGATTGGTCCCCTCAGGTGAGAACTCTTTTTGTGGTTATTGCCCATTTTGACACTAGAATGGTGGATCTAACTTGGATGTTGAGCATGGTCTGAGTATTGTTTCTTCTACATTTTGGTGTATAGCTTCACGCGTGTAGAGCAGAATCTCTACTGAAGCTCCAAAAACTCGACGATGCTTGTTCAGTTTTGTTGAATATTCCTAAAATTGTTCCGTCTCCACAATGCTGCTCACAGAGTAAGTTCTTTGGGATGCTTTCTGAGGCTTACCTCTTTTATGTTCGAGCTCAGATGGAGATGTCCAAGGGAAGGTGAGTTTTAGGAAGTCTATTTAACGAGGAACGAGGAAGTTTGGGGTGATCGAGGAGGTTAAAAACAGATCATGTATATTATGTAATCTGCAGGTTTGATGAGGCAACTACTTATGCTGATAGAGCCGGAAAGATTGATCCCTACAATGGGGATGTCTCATCTATAGTCAAGAGTGTGAAGGTGGTGGCAAGAGCTCGGGCTCGTGGAAATGATCTGTTTAAGTCTGAGAGGTATACAGAAGCTTGTGCAGCTTACAGTGAAGGGCTGAGGCTTGATCCTTCGAACCCCGTTCTTTACTGCAATAGGGCTGCTTGTTGGTTTAAGCTCGGGGTGTGGGATCGGTCTCTGGAGGATTGCAATCATGCTCTCCACATCCAGCCCAATTACATCAAGGCACTTCTTCGTCGGGCTGCCTCATACAACAAGGTGAAATGGGTCCTTCAAATTTTCTTCCTTTGCGAATCTCCTTAACCGAATTATGCCTGTAGTGTTGGTACTTAACTGTTGTTTGCTTCACAGCTTCAAATGTGGGGTGAAGCAGTGAGTGATTATGAGATCTTAAAACGAGAACTTCCTGATGATACAGCGGTTGCAGAATCCCTATTCCATGCTCAAGTCGCATTAAAGAAATCTCGTGGTGAGGAGGTCTGCAACATGAAATTCGGTGGAGAAGTGGAAGAAATCTTAGGCATTGAGCAGTTCAAATCAGTGATCTCTTTGCCAGGTGAACTTTTATCCATGTCGATTTTTTTCCAATGCTTATCCATTGAGCTATCTAACTCGTTTATGTTGTGAATTGTAGGTGTCTCCGTGGTCCATTTTAAGACCGCAGATAACCCACAGTGCAAGCGAATAGCCACGGTCTTGGATGCACTCTGCGGTCGCTATCCATCCGTCAATTTCCTCCAGGTAATGTAAATCAGTGATGTAGACATTTCAGCTAAAAATTGAGACTGATGCGAAAGATGATCTCAAAGAGCCCCTAATTCTTTCTTGAACCATAGGTGGATTTGGAAGGAAGTCCTGAAGTAGCGGAAGCTGAAAACGTGCGAGTGGCACCAACGCTAAAGATCTACAAAAACGGTAGCAGAGTCAAGGAAATCGTGAACCCGACAAGCGATGTGTTGGAGCCTTCGGTGAGACACTACAGTATCTAAAGAACTAATGACTTTTGGAACTCTTACTTGCTAGTTTTTAGCCATAGTTTTTCCCATGTTTTCTTCTTGCTGTCCAAACTGTCTGGTGGGAGCCCTTTTCACTACACACCCTCCTTCCGTCATTCGTTTTTTCACCATATACCGGGATCAACTGCCTGCTCGTGCCATACACAAAACCGATCTCTACATAATAATGCCATGCCTGGAGGAGCTCTAAAGGAGAAACGGTATAGTTCGGTTTCCTGGCTATTCATTCATTCATTCATTACCCACCCTTTTTATCCCTCCGAACTCCTCTTTCGAGAACCAGCCAGTTACTTTCGTAAGCCCATTTTCATACGAGGAAAAAAACTCGATGTGTCTGTAAATTGTACTAAGTTTTGAGTTTGTTAAGGTGGGGGTCGAGGAGGAAGAAGGCAGTCTGGGGCGGATCAAAGGGTGGGCGAAGCGGCGGAGGTGGTGGGTATGGCTGTCTGTCTTTGGTAGAGAGAAAGAGAGGAGAGATCTGTACATGTATATATGTAATGATATATACAAGAGGACATATTGGAGGCTGAAGAGGGAGATCTGGATTTACCTTGTGGGTACTTTTCATGGGTTAGGGATGAAAAACAACAAAAATGAGCTTGCCATTCAACATTGTTGTCACTGTTTTTCCTCATTTCAATATAGTTATTTTCAATAATGAAAATTCTTCCATTTTTCCCAATCATGTAACTATTTGCTTTTGTGCCTTATTTATACATCTTCAATCTTAATGTGCAAAATTCAGAGTTTCATGTGTACACATCCATTTAGGAGTGTTATTTTAGTCGAACGAGTCAAGCTTGGCATGTTCAAGTTTGTTTTTTTTTTGGTGAGCTGGCATGTTCAAGTTTGGTTCATTTGTTAAACGAGCTCGAATCGAGTCGAGCCCAATTTTTAAACGAGCTTTCTTTTTTTTGTTCAAGATTGGTTTGTTTTTAGTAAATGGACGAGCTCGAGCCGAGCTTTTTCCGAGCCTTAAGTAGTTTTACTTGGTTATAATATATTAACTTAAAGAAAATTTTAGAAATTTCATACATTTCGAGCTATTCGAGTTTAAATCAAACGAGTCAAGCTTTCAACCGAGTTTAAAATCATGTTCAAGCTCGACTTGTTTAGGTAAGTGAACGAGCTCGAGTCGAGCTTTTATCGAGCCGAACTCGAGTTCTTCAGCTCATACAACAACCCTACATCCATTCCCTAGCTAGATCGAAAGGATGTTTTTGGCAGACTCATTGCTAGAAAAAGGCCCATGGAATTCGCAAAGACATTGTAACTTTCTCTAAATCTTAAGAACTTGTATTGATAAGAAAATGTTCAAGGACCAATTTATAATCTTCTTGAGAGTTAAGGGACTAGATGGAAATTTTCCAATTGTAAAATGCAAAAAAAATCAGAACTAAAAGTTACAAGTGAGCAAAACCCTAGCTATAACCTATAAGAGAGGATCAAACAAATGAAATGTCAATGATGAGAATTAGTGGAGTATAAGTCTAACCTTGTCATTGGGGCAAGAAAGTACAAAGTGTCTTGAATACAAAGGGCCAAGATAGGGTTGGGGGTTGGGTTACATTTCTTAGCTCTTTTAATTAAAGGGCAGCTCTTTGGTAGTTGACATTATTTATTGTTTACTTTTCACATTGTCTTTAGAAGACAATGAGATGAGGGGGCCTTGATTTATGTTTAATGCCTTCTCAATCCTCATCCCCACCATGATCTTGATATTATTGGTTCCTTCCCAATCAAGCATACCCTCTTTTTAAGTCTTTCATCAATGAATGCATATAGACTTGATTATAGTACATACAATTCATCAATGAATAAGATATTCGAGTTCGAATTCTGGGACATGGGAAAGTGTTATTTTTACCATTTAACCGGCCTACTCAGTGTGAAGTGGACTATATCATCATTGGGTTAGATGATGTGTGCTTGTAGTTTGGAGGATAGAGCATATGGCAGTGGGGCATAGTTTGTTTTGGCATAAAAACAGTCTGGTGTTCACATGCTGATGCTGTGGCCTTGAAGGTATGGCAACCATATGTGCCCATCTCTCCTAAATTCCAGCACCAGTCCCCCTCACCGGGCAGCCGCAATCACCACCGTCAACTTCGTCGCTCCTCCATTTCATTCGTCGCGTTGCTTGAGGCTGACATTTTCGCCGTCTCATTCGGTAATGCAGCACTGGATCCAGCTCCCCTCCTCCCAAGTCCCAAATGTCCTTTCTGCTTAATTGTTACCGTAATTAACACCCACCCAAAAAAACCCATAACTTTCTATGTACAACAACTAGTCTGAAAAAAACCCTAATCTCATCATCAAGGGGAGTGTGTGGGTACAGTGCAAGGCAATGGCGTACAGTGTAGGTCAGTATCAGAGCTCTGAAATTTGGGGCCATTAGTGAGTGGTCACAACCTCAGTGAACTCACAACAAGGATAAAAAAGGGATCAGAAAAATGTAGCCGTTGGGATGGGTTTTGTTGACCAGTTCTTCAATTTTGACTTTGTTGGGGATTCAGTCTAGTAGGGATGGGGCTGCCAATTTGCAAATAATGCAGGCCTCTCTCTCTTCCTAATACACTTAAATGCCTTTCATACTTTGTCTTTTGGTTTAGACCATGTTTATCAGTTACAAAATTACTATTTTTATATCCATCTTTCTCCGCCACATCAGCATAGCATCTCTTTCAACTTTTTCCACTTTAACAATCGCATCCCTAGCATCCCACAACCTATCTTTTTTTTTACCAATTCAATTTACGAATATACCCCTTTATAACAATTATTTTCAACATGTTTATAATATGATTATAATATTATATTTGTATTTAATTACTAAATTTTAAATATAAAATTTAGATGATTTATAAAATGAATAATTAAAAGTATATACGCCCAAGATTCAATTTTTCGATAAAAATTACAATATAATTATATCAAAAGAAATCATTTTTTTTCAAAATATGTCGAAACATATTCAACATTGATGTCTATGTGTAGAGAAAAATGAATCTAATATTATGGTAATTTTAATTATTATTATTTTTCACATTTTAAATAGAAAAAATGACATTATTTGAATGTAATTAAAATATGTCAGGTTAAATCTCAACCGTTGAACTCAACCGATCTTAGCCGCTCATCCCATCTGCCAATGAAATGGTGTCATGTGTCCTCCCCATTTGTACCCTTGCGTCAGCCACTCAATTACAAACATCCATTAGCATCGCTTCTTAAGTTACATCCCACAAGCATCTCTCTCCCCTCAAATTCAATATTTTATTATTTTTTTTACAAATTAGCATCTCCGACAGTTGCTGTTAAAGTTGCTCTTAGGGGCAAATTGGATGCATTCTGGTAGTTGTCGTTGAGATATATGCAATTTTTTTCTTTTTTTTTTTACGGAAATTTCGCAAGGTACCCCTGAGGTATTGCAATTTTCGCGAGGTATACAACTCTTTTGCATATTTCGCGTGGTACCCCTGAGGTTTTGAATTTTTTCGCCTCGTGCCCTTCCTTGTTAAGTTTAACGGTTTCCGTCAGTTTTTAATTAAAAAAAAAAGAAATGGAAAGAAATAGAAAGGGAGACGGGAAAGAAAAAAAGAAGGAGTAGATGAGAGAGAAAGTGAAAGGGAAAGGAAGGAAGAAGCCAGCAAACCCTAGCCCCTTCATCGACCGCCGCCGCCGCCACCGGCCTGCACCCGCGTCCTCAGCCAGATCGAAGGTAAACCGAGGGCAACCGAGAAGAATCCCTGGTGGAAGAGTGTTCCCCTCAAAAACAAAACTCAGAAAGGTGGAATCGAGAGCGTCCAAGCTCACCCCAAATATCAAATTGCAAATCCAATGTAAAAATAGAGAGTTTTGGAGCAACAAAGAAGAGGGATCTGAGAATCGTAAGTCAAAATCGATCGGTTGTTTGAGGAAGGAGAAAGAAGTGACGCCGTGACTGCCACCTCAACTACCATCGACTGTCAAAATGGGATGTTGGAGTGCTCCGAGCAAATGACCAGCGACGTCGGCCCAGTCTTTGAAGAGTTTATACCGATAAAAATGGGATGCTTTTCCGTACAGAGCGGCGGGGAGGACGAAGAAGATAAAGAGATGATTGATCTGAATCTGGCAAAATCTCCGCCGATTATAATGACTGGGATGCCAAATCCAACGCCGCTAAGAAATTGGATTGGCTTAGATCGCACTCAATGGAGATCGCCACCACCGTTGCCGCGACGGTGACTCCAACTCCGACCCCAGCGCTTGCGACCTCCGCATCCTCCACGACGGAGAGGGGAGGCAACGGAATTGGAAAGGAGGACGCCGCCGGTAAGGACGGAGGGCGGAAGTCGAGGCAGTGTTGGTCGTCGAGATTGCACCGGAGGTTCCTGAGCGGAGGGAGGAGGACGATGTCGCTTCTTTCCGTTTCTTCTTTCTTTCGTTGTTTTTTTAATTGAAAATGGACGGAAATTGTTAAACTTAACAAGGAAGGGCGCGAGGCGAAAAAATACAAAACCTCAGGGGTACCACGCGAAATATGCATAAGAGTTGTATACCTCGCGAAAATTGCAATATCCCAGGGGTACCTCACGAAATTTCCGTTTTTTTTAATAATATTAAGTTTTGTGGTGGGTTACTGCTTGTATCTTAGACTTTGGCTAGGGATTGTGGAGATTGGGGAGATGGTAGGAAATGTATCAGGTTGCGTGGAGTGGTGTTTGACATGATATTAAAGAGATTGCTAGTGGGAGATTAAGAGAATTGTTGAACAATCCTGTTTTTTTAGATTAAGGGAATTGTGATAAGGGGTTATTATTGTCTTTTTCCCTTCATACCCAACAATAATTCACATTCCGCCAAACATCAAGCGATTATTTTTACAAAATAATCTTCATCTCCTCGCCCCTCGACCCTCATAATCCATATAAATAATCTCCATCCCAATAATCCTCTTCCTCCCTCAAAAAGTGAAAAAAAAAATCCACTTGGGTCTTGGGATAACTTTTGAAGTGTCATTTCATACTAAATTATGCTCAATCCGTTAATTAAAACTTGACGTTTTACTATTCACACACGTTTTTTGAGGTGTTAAAAACTATATAAAATATTAACTTTTTAAATATTTTTTAAAAACAATTTCATACTTATTACTATTAAGTATAAATTTATAAAAACAAATGTGAAAAAAAGTTAATATTTTATATAGTTTTTTTATCATTATAGAAAAACGTGCATGAATAGTAAACGACAAGTTTTAATTAACAGATGAAGTACTATATACTATAGTAGTTGACAACGGTCTAAACATCGCTTATCAGGGTCATATTGGTTAAGAGAGAAAATGATATATCGGTGAACTGCCAAAGATATATCGGATTTATCAAATAAACTAATTTTTAGTCAAAAATATTATATTTATACACTTATACAAAAAAATTGCCTAAATATCTTTGTTGACCATTTTTAATGCGTTGATTGATCATATCTTATCCTATCGGATTTCAAATATCATCGATATATTAACCGATATGTCTGATATTTAGAACAGTGTTAATTGACAGTGAGGCTTCATAATAGCAGTAGTAACCTACCTCAAAGGTCAGAATATTTAGCGAAATGGGGATTGCAAACCTCGCTTGCTTTATAATGGGTTCGTTTAGGGTGACGTGCTTCTTATCCTAAATAGATTATTACTGTATATAACTTCACTAAACTAAGGAAAATTTTCAACAAAAATTACTGCAACCCACATGGTTTCATCATTGGGTTCAATACATCCAATTGTCCTGCTGATATCAATGAATTTTGAAAAAAATTTCATTAGGTAAAGCACCGCTTTTAAATTTAGGTAAAATTTTTCATTAGTTAAAGACAATTCATAGCCTATACTACTTTTAAATTCTGGTTCTGTCCCTCGGCTTATTAAGAATGATGTGATGATAGACAAACAAAGTGCATGTGAAATTTCTTATATTTAGTTTAAGTTAAAACTAAATCTAATAATCGAACCTTTAAGGATGTGAGACAAAATTTTGTTGGATAAATACTTTGAACTTTTCATTACACAACGGTAAACATCGGTCACTAATTTCGTTCAATATATATATATTGGCTTGTCAATCGGAAATATAAGTGTCCAATAAACGAGTGAACACACTAAAACAATTGTTCCAACTTCCAACACGTTATGACAGTTGAATTTCTAGTACACACCACAACATATTGGACGAAATTAGTGACCAATGTTTGCCCTTGTGGTAGTGTGTTGAAATTGAATAATAAGTTTAGGGTATTATTCTAACAAAGTAAAGGTTGTGTTATTCACACCCCTTAAATGTTGGAATATTTGATTCCCTTATCTTATTACTGATGATTTGTGAATCAAATCTGTAAGAAGGAAGAAGAAGAACAGAATCTCTACAGAAGCATTTCAGCTACTGTTTCATTCAATTGAAAAACGGCAAAGGGAATGAGGGAATCCCCAAAATTGATTGTCTGTCACCTGGAAACCTAAAGGCTTATATACAGCCTTAGTTATTACATACATGCTACCCTACAGTAGCTACCATATACCCTACATAACATAGTCTTAACACTCCCCCTCAAGTGAGGAGTTTATGAAGCAAACAAGTTATAAACTCCTAACTTGGAGAGAATTTTAGAGTACTGATCAGAAGTAACAATCTTGGTAAAGATGTCAGCTGGTTGCTCCTTAGTTGGAATGTAGCCCAGCTCAATTTCCTTGCTTAGAACTTTGTTCCTCACAAGGTGACAGTCTCCTTCAATGTGCTTCGTCCTCTCATGGAAGACAGGATTTCTGGCAATGTGCATAGCTGATTTGTTGTCACAGAATAACCTTACATGTCTTAGTTGATCAACTTGCAGATCCTTGAGAAGCTTGAGTAACCAGGTGATCTCACAGCTCACAGTTGCCATGGCTCTATATTCAGATTCAGCTGATGACATAGCCACATAAGTTTGCTTCTTTGTCCTCCAAGAGATAAGAGAGTTTCCTAGCATCACACAGAATCCAGTCAAGGACTTTCGTGTCATAGGGCAGCTTTGCCAATCAGCATCACAGAATGCATTGATCTGCAGATTTGATGTGTTTGATAGTAGCAATCCCTGTCCTGGAGATCCCTTTAGATACCTCAACACATGCTTGGCACCTCTCCAGTGATCATCATTAGGCTTATGCATAAACTGACTTAACACTTGTACATCATAGCATATGTCAGGCCTTGTGATGGTGAGGTAGATGAGTTTGCCTACTAGGCGTCTGTATGAGATAGCATCCACCTCAGATCTCTCTCCTTCCATAGAGAGCTTTACTTTGGGATCAAGAGGAGTAGCTGCAGGTTTGGCATTTTCCATGCTTGTGTCTTTGAGTAATTCTAAGACATACTTCCTTTGATTGATCATTAATCCTTGATCAATATTCTCATATTCAATTCCCAAAAAGTACCTCATTTTCCCAAGGTCTTTCATCTTGAATCTTTGATTTAGATGTGCCTTCAGCTTCTCAATCTCAGCTGTATTATCTCCAGTTATTATCATGTCATCTACATACACAAGAAGGGCAGTGTATGAGTCTTTTGTGACCTTAAAGAATAGAGAGTAGTCTGCTTGAGACTGTTCAAAACCAGCCTCCTTCACCACTTGTGAGAATCTGGAGAACCACTGCCTTGGAGCTTGCTTGAGTCCATACAAAGACTTGTTGAGCTTGCAAACCATATGAGACACTTTGTCCTCATCCATACACTCCCCCTGAGGACAAGAGTGCTGCTTGAGAAGAGAGTAAGCAGGAGGCAGCTCCATGTAAACATCCTCATCCAAGTCTCCATTTAAGAAAGCATTGGTGACATCCATTTGAAAGATGGACCAATTTCTGGCAGTGGCAACAGCAAGCACAGTTCTTACAGTGATCATTTTTGCAACTGGAGCAAATGTCTCACTATAATCAATGCCTTCCAGCTGAGAGAAACCACGAGCTACCAGACGAGCCTTGTGTCTTTCCAGTGAGCCATCAGGAAGGAATTTGAGCTTAAACAACCATTTGCAGCTCACCACAGATTGAGCTTCAGATCTTGGAACTAAAGTCCAGGTTTGATTTGCCTCCAGTGCTGAGAGCTCAATAAGCATAGCATCTATCCATTCAGCTTTACTTAATGCATCTTGCAAAGTTGTAGGTTCAGTGAAGGAAGCCACATTGGAGATGAAGGAGAGATAGGACGGGGAACAATGGGAATAAGAAATGAAAGAAAGAATTGGGTAAGGAGAAGTGGACTTACATGGAGTAGTAAGAGCAGTGTCAAGAGCATTAGAGGTGCACACATAGTCCTTCTGCCAAACTGGAGGGTGAGAGTGTCTTGTAGAACGACGAGGAGGTGGTGGTGGCTCTTCATCAAGGACAAGAGGGGCCTCATCAAAGGCAGGGGGGACAGGAGAAGGGGAGTACTCAGCATGAGACTCATAAGGAGAGGGAGGGTTGAGAGATGGTGAAGGTGAAGATGTGAGCACTTCCACTGGAAGAAACTCATCTACAAAAGGTGTAGTATCAGTAGAGGTATGAGGGTCAGGTTGAGTGGATGAGAAGAGGTCCTCATTGCTAGCAAATGGAAAAACAGTTTCCACAAATCTGACATCTCTACTAATCTCACATTTTTGTGTAGATAGATTGAAGACTTTGTATCCTTTGAAACCAAAAGGATATCCAAGAAAGACACAGGGAGCAGATCTGGGATCAAACTTCCCTCTGTGTGTAGAGTGTGTGGACACAAAACACAAAGAACCAAAGACTTTCAGTCTGTCATACTCAGGTGGTTTGTGAAAGAGCATCTCATATGGGGTTTGGTGATGTATGAGAGGTGAAGGAAGACGATTGATGATGTAGGTGGCAGTGAGAACACAGTCACCCCAGAAACGAAGAGGAAGAGAGGCTTGGGTTCTCAGGGCCCTAGCAGTTTCAAGAATGTATCTGTGCCTTCTTTCAACTCGACCATTTTGTTGTGGTGTAGCTTTACATGAACTCTCATGGACAATTCCCTTTGAGTTGAGAAAGGATTTGACTTCAGAGTTAAAGAACTCTGTACCTTGATCACTTCTCAGTGTTTTGACAGACACATTTAACTGGTTTTCCATCATTGTGATGAAGTTTTGAAGAACAGATGGAGTCTCAGACTTGTGTTTGAGTAAAAATGCCCAAACACTCCTGCTGTAGTCATCCACAACAGTTAGAAAATATTTATGACCTTGATAAGTTTGAGTATCAAAGGGCCCCCACAAATCACAATGAAGCAAAGCAAAAACACTCAGGGCATGAGAATCACTAGTATGAAAACTGTTTCTTGTTTGCCTAGCAAGAGGACAAATAGAGCATGTGTATTCATGTTTGAATTTATGCAAATCAGAAGAAATAGAAGGAACATGTAAGAGCTTATCAAAAGGGGCATGTCCAAGCCTAAGATGCCAAATAGCACTCATATCAGAGTTTGCAACAGAAGGGAGAAACATAGGTAATTTTGGTTTGTCTCTACAATAGAAGGCATTTTTAAGTGACTTATGTGGTATAAGGTCAAAAACTGAGGGATCTTCAAGAAGGGTAGCTTCCAGTTTGACATCAGGCACCAGGTAGTACAGTCCTCCAAGCTCCTTACCAGCTGCAATTACTGTCCTCCTGGCATGGTCCTGAATAATGCATTTATCAGAAAACAAAAACACAAAGCAATTCATATCATGAATTAGCCGACTGATAGATATCAAGTTGAAGTGAAACTTTGGCACATATAGGACATTTTTGAGAGTAAAGAGAGAGGTGTTATGAACATCACCAGTAAGATTGACACTTCTTGAAGTGTCATCTGGCAAATGTACAACAAGTGAGGTGGTGATAGGCTTTGAATGTTTGAGATATGACTTATTACAAGTCATATGGTCAGTGGCTCCACTATCAATAATCCACAACTTTGAGAACATAGAAGTATTACAGCAATGGACAGTACCTGCCAATCTGCCATATTGACCTCAACACCTTTATCCTTCTTCTGGTCCAGGAGCTTGATAATAGTTTGAAGAAGCTGATTGTCCAGTGAAGGAGATTGAGGGGCTTGATTTGACTCACCAGATGCAGATGAAGATGGTGAAGAAATTGCAGCACTGTTAGCTCTATACTTCTTGTCCAGAGCCTCCTTATCTCTGGGTTTGTAGTCAGTTCCAGACCCAAAGCGACGAATTTGTGGCTTCTCTTTGCTCTTGACATGCCAGGGAGGATATCCATACACTTCCCAGCACCTATCAGCTTTGTGATTCCCATTACAATGCTCACACTTCTCCTTCTTAGGCTTGTCACGAGTTGAGGAAGCACTGAGAGCAGTAGAATCCACTGATGGAGCAGGATTTGAAGCCTTAACACTTGCCTCATCCTGAATCAATAGAGCATGAGCCATACTGGCAGTTGGAAGAGGTGTATTCAGAAGTATCTGGCGACGAGCAGATGCATAGCCTTCATTCAGGCCCATTAGAAACTTCATCAGTTTCTCTTCATGATCATGAGCTTCCAGTTGAGCATTGAGATCACACTCACACTTGCCACATTTACACCGGATCTGAGGAACCAGTCCAGATAGCCTTTGCCAAAGACCCTTGAGTTTAGTGAAATACTCGGTCATTGGCAAGTTTCCTTGGCTACATTCCTGAACATCTTTCTTGATCTGGAAAACCAGAGGACCATTCCTTTGTCCATAACTTTCTTCCAGATCTAGCCACATCTCACGAGCTGTATCAAATTCGTCAAGAGTAGCATAGATTTCTTTCGAAACAGTGTTTAAGATCCATGAACAAACCATATCATTACACCGATTCCACATCACAGTGTTCTCATCAGTTTCAGCAAGAGATCCAGTCACTAGTCCTAGTTTGTTCTTCACTGAGAGAGCTTTAGACATAGCTTTCCTCCAGCGTCGAAAGTTATCACCAGTGAGCTGAATTGTAGTGAGAATCATACCTGAATTCTTAGATGGATGAATGAACAAAGGATTGTTGAGATCGGTTGCAGTGATGAAGTCTCCACGACGACGTCCTCCATCATTTGGTGTTCGATCATCGAGATTCGCCATGGCAGAGATTTGAGGCAGACGACTAACGAGCTGGAAGAGATTTCCAGAAGCGAGAAGCTAAGATCTGAGGTGAGTGAAGCTAAGAGAGATCGATTCAATCATCAAGCTCTGATACCATGATGATTTGTGAATCAAATCTGTAAGAAGGAAGAAGAAGAACAGAATCTCTACAGAAGCATTTCAGCTACTGTTTCATTCAATTGAAAAACGGCAAAGGGAATGAGGGAATCCCCAAAATTGATTGTCTGTCACCTGGAAACCTAAAGGCTTATATACAGCCTTAGTTATTACATACATGCTACCCTACAGTAGCTACCATATACCCTACATAACATAGTCTTAACAATTACGTTGTGATAAATACGGAGTACAAAAATACTCATCAACTAATGCAAAATGAGCCTAATAAGGAATAGACTTGTCAAAACACAACCCGATCCGAGCGACCCGAAAAATTTTCGACCCAAACCAGGAAATTTTGACCCGAATTTTTTTCTCGATCCGAACCCGAAAAACCCGAATTTTTTTGGGTAATCTAGGTTTCGATCTGGTGACCTGATTGACCCGGTAATTTTGACCTGATTGACCCGGTGACCTGGTTGATCTATAATTAAATTTTTTTATAAATAATTAAAATTTATCACAAAAATATCAAATTTTGATTTTTTTAATTTAAAAAAGAAAAAATTGACAAACCCGAAATCGACCCGAAACCCGGATTCGAGTCAACCCGAAAATAC
Source organism: Persicaria tinctoria (assembly GCA_037127255.1). Taxonomy (NCBI): domain Eukaryota; kingdom Viridiplantae; phylum Streptophyta; class Magnoliopsida; order Caryophyllales; family Polygonaceae; genus Persicaria; species Persicaria tinctoria. The sequence continues at coordinate 6,392,035 of JBANSL010000010.1, forward strand.
CCGAGACCCGTTTTACCCAAAACCCGAAGAGACCCGACCCGAACCCGACCTGAATGACCCGTTTAACAGGTCTACTTGCTCGTAAGAAACAATAGGTCACGAGTTCGAATCCCTCTCCCCCGTATTGTAATGGCATAAGTGTCTACCAATGGAAAAAAAAAAACAATGACAACCCATCCAAACTTAAAGCAGGTTTGAGCTTCTCTTATAGATTCTCCATAATTTCTACAAAATAGAAAAACAAAACACATTTTTTAAAATAATTTTTGCTTTTAACTCCAACAATTTTCCTATTACGAAAATTTGAAGAATCATTTAAAATGTTGCAAATTTAGAGAAAAAAATACCTTAAAATTCTCCAAACACTTCAAAATACCCAAAATAAAGAATTTGTTGGAGATGCTCTAACAACACGTCTAACACACATTAGATATTGGAGTCCGAAATAGTTCCACACTTCCAGACCGCAATCATGGCTCAATGCAGACACATTTCCTTGTAGACCAAACATAAAAAGCACTTGCCTATAGTCTAAAATTTGGACCAAACACATTGTCCAATTAGATTTGGATTCGAAAGAAACAACTTTGATGTACAAACTTTTCAAAACATTGGGTTTCATGGGTGCAACAAGAACTTTGCAATATAAATAGAAGAATCTGGGCAATTTTTGATACAGAGTTCTTTGAGGCTTCCTTTTTTAATATTTCCGAAGAATCAGCGGTCAGTTAAGGGAAATTATTTCTCAAAGGCAATCTACCCTTTCCTCCATGCTGATCATGCACCACTTGCATAAAGTCGTGTCCACTCCTTTGCTGCAGGGGTTTAGATCAAACATCAAAAAAATGTATCAGATGGAAGTCGAGATGCAGAAAGCATTCTGAGAGACAGAAGAATCACCTGATCTTCGGCACCACTAAAAGCCTACCTAGGATGCATTACCGATTTTTTACCACTAAAAGAAGAAGAAAGCATTACCTGTTTCAACAGCTTCAGCCTCATCCGTTTTCCAGTGCTTGGCGATGTTCTCAGAAAGCGGATCATCAGGATTTGGAGCGCTCAGAAGAGCTTGGATACTACAGTGGGAAAAAAAACACCAGTCATAAAACAGAACAAAGCTGGTTAAATATTCCATGAATCTCAATCATCACAGCCTCTGATCTCTTGATGAGAAGGAAAAGAAGGGCACTTGAGAATAACAAAAAAAAAACATATAGCTATGGATAAAAAAGAAGCAAAATGGTTCTTCAATATTTCATTTACTAGAAATTGGTTGGGATGCTTATGCTTCCCTTGAAGTTGTAAACACCTTATAATCAGCATCTAACAAGTTGAACAACTGCCTATAGCGCAACTATAGATTCATTAAGTGCAATTCTAACAAGTTGAACAACTGCCTATAGCGCAACTATAGATTCATTAAGTGCATTTTAGGCAAACATATAGTGAAATGGAAGGTTTCTGCATGTTATGTCAGCCTGGAAAATTGAATAACAACTATAACATGAGTGAACTTGGATGTAAAATAAGCTCGTTCATCCAAATCACTGCATATCCACATCTTCCCTTTTCTTCTTTGTGATAATCGGATGCCCCAAGCATTGAGGAAGAAAGGGGTGGGGCGGGGTTCCAAGGAACATTGACACATTGCATATGAATGATGATTGATGATTGATGATTAACAGAATATTATTTACCTCAACAGGACAGTGCGTATCTGGAGAGCTGGACTCCACTTGTCTTTGAGAATATCAAGGCATATTCTTCCTAGCTGCATTAAAAGGGTTAGGGGTCAAATATGTTTGAAAATGTTATTCAGGCATAACAACTATGTTAGGATGCACAACCTACCTTATCAATGTTAGGATGATAAATTTTGGTGAGGAATCGAACCTGCAACAGTACAACAATGTCAAGCAATAGTACACATGGAACTTGTGAAGCAAAGTGCACCAGAGGAAGTCCTTACTCAATAGATGAAATTTTGACCTTAACTTATGGGAGTTGTAGACTTGTATGTTTTGTTTGGCAACTAGATTTTTTAGGGGAAGGAGATTTAAGGAGGTGAAAGGAAGTGAAGAGAAGGGGAAAGATTGCACTTTTCCATCAAATTCCACCCTTTTGGTGGTTTGTGAAATCCTTCAAATTGAGCTGTAATTCTAATTTGGGATTTCTTCCCCACCTCTTAACTATCCACCCAAACACCAAAAGACCCAAAATAATTCCCCCCTCTCTCCCCTACCTAAAAATGCCTTCTAATTCCCTCTTCCATACAGTGGCAGAGCAACTTTGAGCATTAACTTCTATTCAATTCATTTAATGAAAAAAAAAATCAAAGGAAACTGGCTTATGAAGGTATAAAAAAAAATCAAACAAGTTCCATTTTCATTGAAATGTGTTGCTTTCGGGTAAAATATTCATTAGAACTACTGGGCTTGGACCGAGTCTTGTATAGACCGGTTGATTATTTTCTTTCCCATTCTTTTGAATCCTTAAGAATACTCACATCCATGTTCATTTGAAAAACAACTCCCCAAGTTCCAAATGTTCAGCCAACCAGGGAAAAACTACCAAACATTGCCTGCGAACAGCACTGAGGCACATTAACATTGTCTTGGTGTTGCAAGTTGCAGCCGATTCATTAGGTATTTAGTACTTAACATGTAAAGAAAGCAGAAAATGTAACAGAACAGCACACACAATTGCTTGTAAACCAATAGCATCAACTGATATTAAGCAGTTAAAACTTTTGCAGCCAAATTTCTGAAAGTACCTTCGGAGCAGCCATTGGATACTCTTCAGGCAAAAACAACTCCAACTTGAAAACCCCTCCTACACAGTTAGAACAACAAGGTTAAGATCCAATTGAGTTTTCAAGGAGTAAGAAGCTCGGGACAAATGCATGATTTTTTTCCATCGTAAGAAGCATTATCACTCGCCCACTCGGTGACCAAAATACACCTAGATCTCCCAAATCATCAACAAACAAACAAATTCAACGACAAAGTGTTCGAACCCTAGAAAGATCTTTTCTTTCCACACCTTCATATGGAGATTGAGTAGGGCCAAGGATCATGACATTGAAATACCGCATGTTTTCTTCTGACGGTGAAGCACTGATTCCCGGAGCTGTAACCACAAGCAATAGAGATCTCAAATTGTCGCAGAGTTGAAAAGGAAAACAAAAGCAATAAGAGAAAAGTGTCACAAATTTGCAGCTTCCACCAGGAAAAATACGCAACCGAAACTCAACAAAAACAAAAAAAAATAGAGGAGAGAATCTCAAATTAGCGGTGATGGAAACATGAAATTACCTGGCTCACTGAGCAGCCGCTGCGTTTCCTAAAGGGAACAGAAAACAAAAATAAAAGGAAATTCAGAAGAGCAGCAGCAAGGAAAAGATCTATAATTAGCACAATTAAGACGACCAAACCCTAAATCCCTAATCAAAATTGAGGAATTCAAAAGGCGATCAAGCAAGATTTGACTTTAAAAAAGCGATCCAAGAGAGAAGAGGACCGAATACGATCGAGACGGACCTTGATGATTCTCCGAGGCAAGTTGCTGTTCGCCATGGATGAGTACGGTTGCAGCAGGGGAGAGGTGGATAGAGAGAGAGAGCTCACCACACGGCGAGAGAGAATCGAGAGAGAGGCGTGGCCGTGAAGAGAGATGAAAGACTTCCGTTACTTTTTGTTTCGTTTTTTTTTTTATTTCTTTTTAAAGTCTAATAAATGAATCCAATTTTACAACTTCACTCACGCAAAGCAATATTTTTAGAGGGAGGCTAAAGGCGAGATGTCCGAATGACTATTGACAAGCTAAATTCAACTACCAATGACCCCTTGTCCTAATGGTAAGAGTGATGTGCTTCCTTATGCCTCACTACCATGAGGTCAATGGTTCAAATCCCACTAGGAGCAATTTGTGCTTGAGTGGGTACTCGAGTGATTTGCTTTGCAGGCTAGTGCTCGGCCCGTGGAGGACTAGTCGATAACCTCGGAACCTCCACGTCATCAAAAAAAAAAACAAGCTAAATTCAGCTAAATCACCACAAGTCATTTTCATTTTTTTCAAACAATTGCAAACATGCCCAAAATCCCCTGAGAGCGAATTGAAAAAACCAGTGTGTTCATCTCAATACTCCATCGGTTGAGGTTAATGAGGGAGCTCGGTGGATATTGGTGAGGTTATGAAATAGCTCCATTGACTTAAGTCGAGCTTCATAAATTTCCTCGGTGACAGCAACCGAGCCTCCATCATAAACTCGGTGACAGCAAATGAGCCTCTATCATCACCTCGGTGACAGCAACCGAGCTCGACACATACAACAAAGAATTCACGAGATTTATGTCTGACAGGAACAACATCAAAAACCGCACCAAATCGCATAGGAAACTACCAATTTCTTTCATTTTCGTTCCAATTTGTACTCATAATTCAACTCAAACAACACTCAAATCAACAACAACCAATTTCATCAATTTTGAGTCTAATTTCAAACCCTAAAACACACAATTTCTTCTCCAAAAGCTCATAAAAAACAAATTATAATGAAACTTCTTACCTTAAAGTTGATATATCTATAGAACTCTCTCTCAAATGGAGCTCAAAACTCCAAAATATTGCTGTTTTTGGTTGCTCGTTGAAAGCACACGAGATGTTCTTGTCCTCTTGGTGGCGTTGATTTTGGCTGGGAATGACTTTGTGTGCAATTTTGTGAAAATAGTCTTGCCAATAGTCATTTCTCCATCTTGTCTAAAGCTCTTATGATATTTTTACACTTAATTACATTCATTCCTCACTCTCGTTTTTACACCCTACGTACTTTTTATTTTTCCTAATCTCTTTCATTTGTTATACTTGTTCCTTTTCTTTTGGTTTGTTACGTGTTCATATTTATGCTCGAATCACTTAAAAACACTTTCTCAATGTAGTCGGGGAAATATTGCGTACAACTTGACCCGTTAAATTCTACCTAGACGAGTAGACGGAATATTAGAAAATGTTGTTGTATTCTTGGAATAGGATCGGTTCAATAATGTTTAAGTTTTTTTTTTTTTACAGTAGGCGAAAAATAGGTGAGCCTTACTGAAGTAAGGCGCCACCATGATCATCCGACCGGGTGATGTTACAGAGATCCCTAAGAATAGGGAGATTACAAAGAGTACATTTGTCTCTAGATCTAGCTATGAAGTCTGCTGCCTTGTTAGCTTCTCTGTAGCAGTGTCTAAACTCAATGCTGTCAAAGTTAGCACTAAGATTCTTGATTAGCTCCACTTCCCTTGATATTTCCCATCTGCCATGATATTTATCATTAATCGTCTTGATCACTTCCAGGCAATCTCCTTCCACTATGACTCTCCTTAGGCCTCTTGCTATGGCTAAGTTTATACCTGCACAAACTGCGTCAACTTCTGTTTGGATAGCAGATGTTGCTGCCATTTCCAATTGAAGGATGTCAATCACTGAACTATAATGGTCCCTAATAATGACCCCCACATGGCATTCGCTTGTGGGTTTTAACGAGCCATCCACGTTAATTTTGTAGATAGCCCTAGGTGGTTTAGTCCATTTAGAGTTTCTTTTTCTTCTAGCACTATGGTTGGTATGAGGAGAGGTTTGTTTATTTGCAGTTTTCCAGTCCGTACGATCGGACAAAACTCTACTTGCTAAATGATGAGATGTGGTTGGTTTCTTGTTTCTGAAAATCAAGTCATTTCTTGATTCCCGGATTTTTTGCCATATAAAACAGAGTTCTTCAATGTCCTTCTTATTTTGATTTATAGTTAGGAGGTCTTTTATATTGTTACAGTGGGTAGGTATTAGTGTCTTGTTTTTACCTACCAGTTGCCCGTAGGAGGTAGTGATAGCCCTCGTGAATGGACAAGAGATAAATAGGTGGTCACTGTCTTCATTATTGTTATTGCAGAAGCAACAGTTTGATGGGACCCTATTGAAGTATCTATTTAGTCTATTTTTTGTGGCAAGGCTGTCAGTGATTATTTTCCAAAGGAGATTCTTGACTCTAGGGGGGATGTTTAGTTTCCAAATCCATTTGTAATCGTCCGAATGGTTGTTGATGTTAGTCATAATTTGTCTCACCGATTTAGTTGTAAATTGACCATTGGAGTTGTATTTCCATATTAATTTATCAGGTGTATTCCAAAGTGGGACTCTGATTTTTATAATTTTTGAAACAATGTTGTTGGGGAAGATCTCATGTAGTAGAGGGATATCCCACTGTTTGTTAGTTTTAAGAAGATGGGTTACCTTAAGATCGGGATCAAAGTACTGTTGGAAGTTCGCTAGATTTTGATCTGGTACCCAAGGGTCCTTCCAGACATTTATTGATTCACCGTTTCCTATTAGCCATAGTAGTCCTTGGGAGAATCTCTCTCGTAGGTTAAGAAGTCTCCCAAATTGCCAAGAAGTATTCTGCGTGGATTTTTCCATTAATCCTTCTTGTTGAAGATATTTTTCTTTTATGACTTTTACCCAAATATTATCCGGTTCATGAATGATTTTCCATAAGAGTTTCATTTGAAGACTTATGTTCATATCTTCAGCTAGCTTTAGCCCAAGACTACCTTGTTCTTTTGGTTTATAAATCTTATCCCAGCTAATTAAAGGGGTGTACTTTTCTGAATGAAGTTTATTCCAGAAGAAGTTCTTTTGAACTTGGTCAATTTCATTTAAAATTCCTTTAGGAAGGAGAAAATTCTGCATCAAATAATTAGTCTTGGTGCTTAAGTTTGCTTGGATTAAAGTTGCACGACCAGCCTGGGTGAGAGAGGAGGCCTTCCATTTGGGTAATTGTTTTTTAAGGCCTTGAACAGCCTCATTAAAGACTTCATTTTTAACTCTTCCTCTAACCAAAGGTATACCTAGATATTTTTCTAGAGTTTTAGATATAGGAATATTCATATCTCGAGCTAAAGAGTTAGCCAGATTTGAGCTAATGTTTCCTGAGACTTGCAATGAGCTCTTGTTGTAGTTTATGGTTAGTCCTGAGAGGTTTGAGAAACTGTTGAGGATGTTTTTGATAGTGTGAAGACTTTTGTGAGAAGCTGTAGAGAAAATAATTGTGTCATCTTCAAAAGTAAGAAAGGGGATACTGGTACCATTTTTTGTGAGCTTGATTCCAATGAGAGCATCATCGTAGCTCGCTTCCTCAATTAATTCTCTGGCTAGGTTCTCCATGACTAAGATAAAGATATAGGGAGCAAGGGGGTCTCCTTGCCTAATTCCCCTTCCTGGTTTGAATGGGGTTCCGGGGCAATTGTTCACTAGGACTGAGAAGGTGGTCGTAGTAATACAGTTCATGACCCAATTGATCCATTGTGGGGCGAAGCCAAATTTGGTGAGAGTTGCTCTTATATAGTCCCAATTGATTCTATCGTAGGCCTTTTCCATGTGTAGTTTAAGGGCCATCCAACCTTTTTTTCCTTTTTGTTTGTGGAAGTTATGAAAGATTTCATGTGCTATAAGGGTGTTGTCCTGGATTGATCTTCCTTCAATAAAGGCACCTTGAAAGTGATTGATTGATTTATTTAAGATTGGTTTGAGCCGATTAGCTATGATCTTAGTTATGATTTTATACATGGTGTTGCATAGGCTGATAGGCCTATAGTGATTGATATTCATAGGATTCTCTACCTTGGGAATGAGGGCAATGAAGGTCTGATTGATTTGTGTTAGCATATTACCAGAATGAAAGAAAGCTTTCACTGCTTTACATAAGGAAGCTCCAATTATTTTCCAGTATTTGAGATAGAATTCTGGAGGGTAGCCATCAGGGTCAGGTGTCTTGTCCTCAGCCATACTACTGATTGTATCTTTGATTTCTTTGTTAGTTGGGAGAGTTAGAAGAGTTGTATTATCAGTGGATGTGATTTGTGGTTGAATGTGCTTAATTTGATCACTAGAAATGGGGGTTCTGTTTTGAGCTAAAAATCTATCAAACATTTCTTTGGTAATCTGGCATGTTATTTCTTCATTTTTTGTGAGTTGAGCTCCCTCCTTTGTGATAAAAGTAGTAGTGGAGTTTCTATAATTTTTTATTTTTACAATGGTTTGGTAGTAATTAGTGTTTCTATCTCCTAGTTGAAGGTGTTTAATTTTTTATCTTTGTTTCCAAAATTTAAGACTATAGTGTAAGAGTGCATTTTTTTTCTTTTCCAATCTAGTTAGTTTCCTAGTATCAATAGGTGACAGGGTACCCGTTAATGTACTCGATGGTAAAGTAAATATTGAGTTATTTGTAAATTGTAAGTGATGGTCAATCAATTAAATAAATTGTACAATATCAAATTCAAATATAAAATGATTTGAGTTTGGTCAAAACTAAGAATAAAAAAAATTAATATCTAATCAGTAATTAAAAATTAAAATAATTAAAATAGACTGTCTAATCCTCCAAAAATGGCATTAAGCTTGATGTAAAACTTTAAGTAATCAATAAGAATGATTTTACAAACATAGCCTTATTGGCTAATACCTTGGTGGAAATCATAGTATTATTGTAAATTTGTAATTGATCACTTAAAAAGCAAGAGCAAAAAAAAAAAGATTAATTTTACTTCTACATTTTACGTAGAGAAAATTTGCGCCGAAGGCGTAAATTTTGACCCAATTAGCGAAATATACACGTTTTTGTAAATATTAGCAAACTATACAAACCCTTATACTCACCCCGCCTCCATCTCTGTCAAAATTCTCCAGATCTGATGCCCCTCCTTCCCTCACTCTCTCTCTCGTCCTCGCCATCGCTCATCGCCGAATCAGAGATTTCCTTCCTCCTTCTTCATTGAGTCGCGAGTTCGCCGAATCTGAGACCTCAGGGAGAACCACCGCCTCCTTCGCTCGCGAGAACCACCGCGACGGCAGCCTCATCATCGATCTGATCTCCGTCGCTCTCGATCTCGGCGACAGTTCGGCGGGATGAACCTCTAGATCTCGCACCAGATCTTTGCTCTCGATTTTCGCTGGTTGGTCCTCCTTCATCGTCTTCATTGGACATCGGGCGGGATGGATTGTCGTCGTTAACTATTAGAGATTAGCACCAGATCGAGCGGGATGGACATCGAGCAGGATGGATTTTCGCACCAGGTCTTTGTTCTCGATTCAATTCCTTGGCACTTCTCTCTTATTAGAGATTAGCAATTATTGTTCTGGATTGTCGTCGTTAACTATTCAAATGATGTGCTTGCTGTTTGAAGGTTGTTTTGACTGTTTAGAGGAGGACAATGGTGAGGAAGATGAAGAAACGGTGTTTGAGTAGCGAGGGCGGACTGCAGACTACGGACATCTGCGTTCTCGTTTGTGATGGATTTTAGTCATCCTCCTCCTTTTCTGATGTAATTAAGCATAGGGGAAATGCTGAATTGTGATCGAGGGAGGTGCTAATTGCTCATCAATTGCGACCTCTTCTGCAATCGATGGTGAATTCGTTGCTGACATGGTCTGCAACCTCTTATGTGAGCGCTTCAACCTGCAATCTCTCTTCTGCAATGTGCTGACATGGTCTTGGTACGTAATTAAAATTATTTCCATCAATTTCTCCTTCTCTTCTTTACATATCTAAGCTTAGTTGTGGTTTATGACTCCATTATTTGGACATGACTTTCGGAAGTCATGGTTTTAGAAAGTGCAGTAAATTACTCATCACAACCTGTGATAAAAAAGTATATATATCTCTGGCTTTGTGTCTATCTATCTATGTATGTACATGCTCTTGGCTTTAATTAATGTTTTGAACAAAGGTGCTTGTTGAGGAAATACTAAATAGCATGATATATAAATGAGTCATAAGTTACTTTATAAACAATATATAATTAATTATAGTGTTTTCAAACTAATCTTTAATTGTGAAACAAATGCATACCTACTTTGCCCCTTTTGTCGAGTAGTCAGCTATCTAGGTACGGTGCTTGACTAGGAGGAAACATTAATTTTGAGGAATTCGATCCCTTGGCTGTTTGGTTTGTATTCGACGTCAACATCGTTTTTATGCATATTTTTATGTGCTGACATCGTTTTTATGCGTATTTTTTAGTGTTGACATCATTTTTAGTTGAATATTATATATGTAGGTATATTTATATACTTGAGTTCTTAAAAACAAGTTTGTTTCTTAATGCTGACATCGTTTTTAGTTGGATATTATATATGTAGGTATATATGTATGCTTGAGTCCTTAGAAATTGGGTTGTTTTTTAGTGCTGACATCGTTTTTATGCATATTTTTTAGTGCTGACATCGTTTTTAATTTGATATTATATATGTAAGTATATATGTATGCTTGAGTCCTTAAAAATTGGTTTATTTCTTAGTGTTGACATCGTTTTTATACTTATTTTTTAGTGCTGACATCGTTTTTATGCATATTTTTGTGTAGGTATATATTTGCCGACATCGTTTTTTGCAATATAAGAGATGGATGAGGAAAGAGGTCAGCATCGTCGGCATCGAAAAATTCTTTGTTTGAATTGTTTACCGTTATTCTTTGTTTCTCACTACCAAAAATAAAATAAAATATTCGTTTTTTTTTGTAGAACACTCCTTTGTCTCTTTGTTCTCCCCCTTTTATATTTTTAATGACTTAATACGTCAAATATATTGATCTTCGATGTCATCATTGTCGGCGTCAGCATCCTCGTAGAGGGTGTGAGCAATGCTGACGTCAGCATTCCCGACGTCATTGTCGTCGGCGTCAGTATTCTCGATCGTAGACGGCGTCAGCATTGCTGATGTCAACATTCCAGTCGTCGGCGTCAGCATTGACGCGTGTAACAAAAAAACCTTCCTTGTAAACGGTGTCAGCATTGCTGACGTCAACATTCCCGACGTCGGCGTCAGCATTGGCGCGCGGGAAAAAAAAACTTCCTTGTAAAACGGTGTCAGCATTGCTGACGTCAACATTCCCGACGTCGGCGTCGACGTCAGCATTGACGCGCGAAAAAAAAAAACAAAAAAACCTTCTTTGTAAACGGTGTCAGCATTTCCGACGATGACGTCAGCACTGACGCGCGAAAAAAAAAAAAAAAAAAAAAAAAAAATTGCTGACGTGGAGGGGCACAGGGGGGCACGCTGGAGGGGGGGGGGGGCGCAGGGGCACATAGGAGGGGCAAGGGTTGTGTATAGTTTTGTAAATTTTCAAAAATCTTGTATATTTGGCTAATTTGGCCTTCATATTTGTATATTTGGCAAATCACCCCTTTTACGTAAGGTAGAGTTTGATTTTGTGGCTAGTGAGTAATAATATTACAACGTCCTTATGCTTCATCTAATGTATGTTATTCTTTGAAACCTATGCTTTGGATTGTGTAGGATTCTCATCGAATCTGATATGTTGATGTAAGCTAAGTTTTAACTACTCTACTTATAACGTATTATGACATTAATTCGGATTAATGCCTTTATTTCTTATTCTAATACCTCTTTATTCTTTATTGTTAAATACACGACAAATCCCTCCTCGTAAAGCCACGTTTATTCCAACGTGCACCACATTCAATTAGACGTGGTAAAATATTTAATTAATTATGTTTTTAATCATCTTTAGAATGGATAATTAGTGCACATCCAAAGCGACGTAGTGATACGTGGTGTTTTAATGATATGTAATCTTAACTTATTAAATCTATAAATAGTAGGTATACTCCTTTATTGAAAAATTCGACCCACCATTTTTGAATTGGCAAATTTTTTTTTTTTAAGCAAGATAAAGTTTAGGTCGGGTCGGCTATTTTTTTTTTTAATTGACAATAGCCAAACCTAACACTACATTCCTACAAAAAAAGAAAAACAAACCCACTTCTAGCTTTGAGTTGGACATCTTTTTCTTTGCCAATAACAGGCAAAAGAAGTATATAAACGGCATAAAGTATAAACCACAGCCGTAGAGGCCCAGTTGTGGTAAAGCAAAAACCTAATCCCCAAATTGAATACTCACTTTCAACTTAAAGCATATAGAGACAGCAATAGGAGGAATCAATTCCTAATTAGCAAACCAACTCAACACGTATTGTTGGTGTCCAAAATTGGCCATATATGATAGGTTTCTTGCACTTTCAACTACTGCAATTACAATGCAATGCAACCCAATTGTTTTCACCGTGAAGATCCTGAACTCTCGTCGTGCCGTCGAACCCAATTGTTCGATCCATAGGGTTTCGAAATCGGTAGAGAATCAACTTTGCCAAAGCATATAATACTCCAACTGGATTAGCTTCAGCAATACCATTCATAACTTACAACAAAAAATACAGTCTTTCCGGTCTTCCCTGTCCCAAAAAAGGGCCACAGGGGCTGATGATTCTCAAGTGTACATATTAAACCCAGCCATTATTTGTTTTGCTAACACTGGCCAGTACAAACGCTTGCAGTCCACCTCAAAATGTGATGAAAACAGCTTAACACTGTAAGAACACAGATGAAGATTGCTGCTAGAAACAAGGGTTGGGGTGATGAGAGTTGGGGATTAACCAGTGTTCTGCATCCCAGCAGCAATACCCTTCATGGTCAAGATGAGAGTGTCCTCCAAACCAGGGGCGTACTCGCTCATCGGGTTCAGCTTAATGAGTTCAGCAGAAGGGTTGCTTGTGGACTCCATGTACTCCTTTGAGATGTGAGGCCTGCACTTCACAAGGTAGTCGGGGTCACGGATACGCTTCAGCGTGCAAGCTTGAAGCACGTTCAAGGTTGTGGTGTACGAGTGTCGAAGTCGTAGCCTTTGCCTCAGGTAAGGATTGCCCTCCAGAAGATCTCGGTGCCCGGTAATCTAACGAAACAGAATGAGAAAAGGAGCGTTATTTTGGGAATTTAGACGTTGGAGTGTAGTTTCAGTCAAGAGTGGTGATTTTACCTTGAGGAGGAGGCCCTTGGTCTCTTCGTAGTTAGACCTCAGGCTTTCTCCAAATGGCCACAAGTCTTCACAGACGAGTAGCTTGTCGTACAAGGCAGCGATTTCAGGATCTCCCTTGGCGAACACCATTTCAACCAAATCAATAGTGACCCTGAAGAAGGGCCAAGTGTTGTACATCTCCTGGAGCATATGGAGGTTCTTGATATCCTTCTGGATTGCGTGCTTGAATGCTGCTCCAAATCCAAGCCACACGGGAAGATGGAACCTGGTTTGGGTCCACGCAAATATCCATGGGATTGCACGGAGAGATTCAATACCTCCACTTGGTTTTCGTTTTGAAGGCCGACTTCCAATGTTCATCCTACCATACTCCGTTTCAGGTGTAGCCTAGATTCAAACAGTACGGCAAGTGTTAAGAGATAATGTCTAAGTTATGAACTGCTTGCTTATGAGCAATTAAAACCCAATAAAAAGGATTATCACTCAGGATTAAAGCTTACCAGACGGAAGTACTCAACGAAACGGGGTTCTTTGAACACAATGGAACGGTATTCTTCGGTGGCAATCACTGCCATCTCGTCCATAAGTGCCCGCCATTCTGGTTTTGGTGCCACTGGTGGGTTCATACCATGCTCAAGGGTGGCAGCACTGAAACGCTGAAGAGTTCGAAAGCACAAATGCTCCTCTCCAAAAGATTGTTCAATAACTTCACCTTGGACTGTCACACGGAGTGAACCATGAACGGTCTCCGGGGGTTGAGACAGTATAGCAAGGTGAGTGGGACCACCTCCTCTGCCCACAGTCCCACCACGACCATGAAACATGGTCAGCTTCACACCAAACTCCTTAGCAACATTTATAAGCTCTTCTTGAGCCTTGTACAATGCCCATGCAGCAGAAAGCCGCCCAGCGTCCTTCCCAGAATCAGAATATCCAATCATAACTTCCTGCTTCCCATTGATACGGTTTCTATACCATTCGATTGAAAACAGTCGTGCTACAGCCGCTGGAGCTGATTCCAAATCGGCAAGCTTCTCAAACAAAGGCACAACCCTTAGTGGATCCTTCACATGGCACTCACGCTGAAGAAGCTCAACAGCAAGCACGTCAGAAGGGGCTGTGGCCATAGAGATGATGTAGGCACCAAAGCAGTCTGGTGGAAGCTCTGCAATAACATAGAAGGTGTCCAGAACATCGGCAATCTCTTCAGTCTTGGGGAGATCCTCGCCAAACAATGGCCGCTTTCCACTTAACTCAGAGAGGAGCCAATCTTGTCGACGCTCCTCAGACCATTCCCTGTATGAGCCTATTTCCAAGTGTTGAGTAATGGCGTCCAGAACATCAGTGTGTCTATCTGACTCTTGACGAATGTCAAGTCTCACAAGGGAGAGGCCAAATGTTGAGACTTGTCTCAAGAAATCAAGAAGGCTTCCATCAGCGATTGGCCGGTCACCACAGGCACAAAGTGATCGGTAGCAGAGCTCAAGAGGTTCCAAGAACTGAAATTTACATGCAAAATCAGAAGGTGGGTTTGGTTTTCACATTATGTGAGCTTTGAAATACTAATTGAAGAACAAGGAGATACCTGCTCCACATTTGTGTAAGTTGAATCTTCTGGAACATCTGATACTCCATTGGATAGCAACAGTCGAGCCCGTTCACGTGTATTGTATAGCTTATCCCTAACATCACCAAGAATGACCCTGTATGGTTCACTTGGTGGGATGTGCTTCCAGAACTCTGCATTCAAGAGAGATTTCAAGATAGTAAAACAAAATCGTTGGTTCATTACTGATTATCCTTGAGAATAAGGCAGTGCTTATAACGATAAGGGAGAGGTTTGATTTATGAAGAAACAAGAAAGTAAAGGACTACAGCCAATGACCCAATTATAGTGCTCACCTATATAATGTTTGGCATCTCTTTTATTATCATTGTGGAGGTCGAGTGCACGTTGCCGGAGTTCATCACTACAACGCCACATGGATAGCTGCAAAAGCCAAAAAGGTCATACTAAGAAAATGGCAAGCCAAAGGAAATTTCTCAAGGAAGATGGTTGTAAGTTTGTAGCTACATGCCTCAAACATGAGATCCTCAATCTGGGAGAAGTAAAGATTAGAAGCCATCATTCTAGCCAGTAAGCAAACATCTCTTGTGACCTCAGGCGTAACTCTTGGGTTACCTGCAGAATTTCCAAACCAACATCAAGAAGAGCAAGGAGGAGGATGACAGCCAAGGGTTGAGCTAGTTCATTTCGTGCTTAAAGGACAAAACAAGACAAATGGAAGAAAAACGTGCTCTAGTTTTCATTGATCTGCAAACATTGAAGGATGCTTGCAGATTTGCAGGTGAACGAGTTCAGCACCAACTTCATGTCTTTGTGTGAAGAAGAAAAATTACTTCAAGAATGTTTAAATTTTAAGCTTATTGATTCCCATCAACCATAGAGAAAAAATTATGAGTGATTATTCCTTGTGCTTATCAATGTAGCAAATTTACATATTTTAACTAGTTATGTTTCCCTAAAATTTATCAACTGTCACCAATGTGACTATTTCCCTAAATTTCTGAACTGTGCACTATTTTTTTATTTAAAAAAAGGTCATACCGTCTCGATCACCACCCATCCAAGAAGAGAATTGAATGAGAGGCGCATTGTAAGGAACCCTTTCATTTATCCCAATGTTCTTTAATGCTGTGTCAACACGGCGTAAGAACTTAGGAACTCCCTTCCATATAGTCTCGTGAAAGTAGCTCATTCCTGCTCTCATCTCATCTTGTGGAGTTGGAGGTGTTCTACGAATCTCATCAGTATGGAATGCAGCTTGAATCTGTACCATTAGGAAATTTGAGGGTCATTGACTTGATTAGCATTCTATCAGTTGGTAAAAGACAAGATGGCCTGTTCCTTTTTACCACAAATAATGATCTTAAATGTCAAAATTTGCACAGACCACTTGAATTCCTTCTACAGAAGGACAAGCACAAAATAACATATAAAAACCGTTGTTTTCCTAATGTGCCACTGAATATCTAAGTGAGAAAGGCCAACATTTTCTCGAGTAACTGCTGATATATCAGAATTCAGAAAGTACACAGTCAAAGACAATCACAGAAGAAGAAATTTTTTTAGCCAACTTCTAATTGCAATGTGCAAAGGCTGTTGTATTTTAGGTCCAACATATACTAAAAAAACATCTCTTATTCCCTAGAAGTGTGAAGATTTAACATAAAGTTTAGCCCAAAATGAGTTTAGAAATTTTAGTATAATGAATCAAGAGTTTCTGATCTTAATTCCCTGCTAGGTTTAATTCTGGTCAAACCTGTACTATGAAATAATATTCCAAAATAAAGGAAATTTTCAAAGAAGAAGATATCATCCTCAACAAATAAACAAATCTGATAGAGAAAACTTCTCATGTTTTCATCCTTTTATTGTTCGAAAAATATCCTTTTCTTGTTCCATTTACTTCAAATTCTCCTTTTCAACTTATGAATGACAGAAAATGCTACTATAGTCAATAACTGTTCAACATAAGAAAAGGATGGAAGGAAATTATTTAGTAGATGCTGAAATCACACAAGGTTAACATCATGACATATACATGCACACGCAGAGATCATTATAAGAATTTTATAAAATTCAAAGATAAGTGGCTCGACCTCTCTCTGTAAGGCTTCGTCAAGCTCCTGCTTATCATCTGGAGTTATGTCCTTGGCATAGAGCTGAGTCAGGCAGTTCCTTATCCTGCGTGATATTACAATGTGAAATGGATGCCAAATTGCAAATAATAATAGATCTAGGATGAACATACATTAGTAACTTGGTAAGGAATAGATGTCAAAAGAAACAAAACTCTAAGTGGATATTTAGTTCTCTCCCCTATTAATCAACGATATTCTGAGTATTAGATGATAGCAAACCTTCCATGCTTCTGAAGCAGAGATCTACGAACTGATTGTGTAGGATGTGCAGTGAGGACCAGATCTACAGTCTGGTTTTTCAGGGCATCAAAAACTTCTTCTGGGGACTTGTTTAGTTTCCCAACGAGTTTCTTGAATGTCTCTTCAAAATCTGATTCAGTTGTTGCAGAGTTTTCATCAGCAAAGTCACCCTTCTTCAACTTGATCCTACGACGATAAGCAATCTGAACTTCCTCAGCCAAGTTTGCCAAGTTAAGCATGTGGGAGAAAGCCTTGGCAACAACAATGGAATCCCCTGGATCGAGACTAGTCATGACGTTCCCGAGCTCATCTAGCTTCCTGGGATCATGTTTCCCCTCATATTCCGCGGAGTGCTCATAGCACTCTTGGACCTAAAGAAGCATCATCAGTCAGATCGAGCAACTCTATCATTCGGTCAGCAATCGATTGATGTAAGTGGTAGTGGCTACATACTTAAGAATTAGCTTTTCAACATAAACCCTTAACAAAGAGATGCAACTTATAGTTCAACTTAGAAACATGGAAACATAGCAAAACAGAAACAACCAGAATCAACTTGATTACTGCGCACACAAGTTAATTGATCAAAATCAATCAAACGCAAGACTAATTGATACTTGTTCCTTTATAATAACGTTTCCAAGATGCGTCATATATTGATATATGCATTCAAAACACAGAAAATCCGAATAAATCTCGAGAAGGTACCGTTTCACGGAGATCCTCGCCGTGCAAGTCCTGGAGAACATCAAGGAAGCGATCGAGCAGCAGCGCGTCATACTCAACCAGCTTATCGTCCTCCGACACTTTTCCAGGAACGAGGAGCCTCCACTGGGCGTCAATGGACGCCATTTTTTCGAGATTCCTCGCCATGAGTCCTTCAAATCACAGAAACGGAACCGCTTATCTCCCTTGACCGATTTGCTCTGCAGAAACCAAATCGATTGTAAACCAAACAAGCAACTAATTAGAACACAGATCCAACACTCTTTTAAGTGGATTCAAACAAAAACACTGCAAATTTTGACGAAACGCGGGGGCGAGAAAAGACGAAAATCACAGTTGAGTGATGAAACATTGCAGATTGGACTTGTATAACTACCGAATCGCAATAAAAAGGTAAAACTGTAAGGTAAGCAGTGATTTTAGAGAGAAAGCGATCGGAAGAAGTACCTGTCAACAACCAAGTGAAACGAGAAGAAGAAACTCAGCGAGGGAGCGAGCAGATAGAACTTGGGATATATCAAATGGGATCCATGGTCGTCGATATTATATAGGACAGGAGGGGATTTTTTTTTTTTTTTTTTTTTTTGAGATCTATATTGAGGATTCATCCGACTATCCGAGTATATTCGAATCTTTTTTTATATACAAAAATGAAAAGTTTTTTTTTCCCGAAACGGAGTGCACCGGACATGTCTAATGGGTCGAGAGATCGAAAAAGAGACAAACTAACTGGCCTGATACAATTGTTGACATTGCTTGCTTTAGTTCTCGATTGATACAATAGTGCAATTAATTTGTTATGAAATGTTTGTTATGGTCAAAGTGTGTTGACCAAACCAATTTTTTTTTTGATTGGGTGTTGACCAAGCAAATTGGTGTATAAATACTTTGTGAGCTTGTTCAGCTAATCAATAACAACAAATCATTCACTCATTCTCTCCTCTCCTAATATAACATGGTATCAGATTAGAATTTCAATGGCGGAATCCACTAATTCGTTGCTTTCCATTGATTCGAATGATGTTCTCTTCCTTCATCACTTGGATCATCCAAACTATATTCTATCTACTTCTTTGCTCAATGATCATAACTACGACCCTTGGCGTCGTTCGGTTGAGCACTTGCTCATGTCAAAGAACAAGCTCGCTTTCGTCACTGGTGCCTGTGTTCGTCCATCCGCTACTCCTCTGCTTGGTGCTCAGTGGGATCGTTGCAACAACTTGGTGATCTTATGGATTCTTCACTATGTGGAGAAAGATATTGTCGAATCAATTCTGTATTTTCGCTCCCCTACACTTCTCTAGTCAGATCTGGAATCTCATTTTTCTCGATCCAATCGTACATGGAATTTTCATATTCAGAGGGAATTATTCTCAATTTCACAAGGTAATCTGTCGGTTACTGATTATTTCAAAAAAATTAAGAAGCTATGGGATGAATACCTTGTTCTGATTGAGAATCGTGTCTGTGAGTGTGGATCTGTGAGCCTCCTTCATCATCTGCTTGACGATCAGCAAGTTATTCAGTTTCTGGTTGGTTTAAATGAGTCTTAGTCTTACGATATAATTCGAGCTCAAATCCTGCTTTATCAACCTCCTTCGAGGCTAAGTGAGGTCTATAAGTTGATTCTACAGGAGGAAGAGCAGCGAGAACTTGGTAATTCGTTGTCTTTTTCATCCGATGTTTCTTTTGCTCTCACTTCTCAGAAATCGTCCGACACCACATCTTCTCAAGGATCTGTTACTTCTGCTGGTCGTGGTTAATCATCTGCTCCTCGTGGTCGTGGATCTTCCTCTTAACCCTCACAAGGCAGTGGTCGTGGTACTCTTTTATGTGATCACTGCAAGATCGGAGGTCATGTCATGGACACTTGTTGGAAGATTCATGGACACACTTTGTTATGTGATTTTTGCAAGCTTGGAGGCCATCTGGTTGATAAGTGTTGGAAGAAGCTAGCATGGTTATCCCCCTGGGAAAGGTCATTCTCCGTCTTCTGGTGTTACTGCTGCTTCTGCTACTTCTGCTACTTCTTCACCGGTTGCTGCATCAGGCCTGACTCAAGATCAGTATAGTCAGCTCATCGCCTTGCTTAATAAATCCAATGTTTCTTTTGCTGATTTAGCTGCTTTTCCAGCAAGTACGAATTTATGTTTCCTTTCTTAATTCGGTTGATAATCCAGTTTGGATAATTGATAGTGGTGCAACCGATCACCTCACTTATCACTCCTCATAGACATTTTTTCACTTCCCTCACTGCTTTGCCTAAGCCTATTTCCATAACCATGCCTAATGGCAAATCTGCATCAGTTTCTTTCTTTGGCCCTGTGATTGTTAATTCTTCTCTTACCCTACACAATGTTCTTTACGTGCCTAATTTTTGTTTCAATCTTTTATCTGTCAAAAAGATCATCACAGATACGCATCTTGATGTTCTGTTCACTCCAGTTTTTGTGAACAGAATAACAAGATGACGTGCTTTATGTTACCATTTGATGAAAAAGCCTCTTGTGCTGGGTAGAGCAGTTAAGGAACTTTATGTTGCAAATATGATTTCTCCTTGTAAGACAAACAATGACGTGCTTTCTGTTGACAGTTTTTCATTGAATAAACCTTTTGCTTGAGCATTTTCTACTGCATTGACAGATCATTTATTAGAGTTATGGCATTGTCGTCTTGTCCACGTTCCATTCTCTCAGTTGAACATCTTAGTTTCATTGATTCCTCGTATAAGTCTACTCATCTTTGCAAGATTTTCCCCAAGGCTAAGCAGCACAGACACTCATCAACCTCTAGATAAACCTGCCTCCACACCTCTTCCTCTTCATCTCAAACTGAACAACACTGATGGAGAATTGTAGTTTGATCCCCTTTCATATAGGACACTGGTTGGAAAGCTGAATTATCTTACCAATACCCGTCCTGATCTAAGCTTTGTTGTGCAATGTTTGAGTCAATTCATGCAATCTCCTCGCACTCCACATTGGGAAGCTCTTCTTCATACCTTGCGTTAGGTTAAACAATCTGTTGGTAGGGGAATCCTTCTCAATGGTTGCACTTCACCTGTGTTGATAGCTTTCTCTGATTCAGATTGGGCAGTATGTCCCATGACTCGTCGATCAGTTACATGATTCATTATGTTACTAGGGTCCTCTCCAATCAGTTGGAAATCAAAGAAACAGTCGGTTGTTTCTCGAAGTTTTTCTAAATCAGAATATCGTGCCATGACCAATGCAGCTATAGAAATCACTTGGTTGATCAGATTGCTTCAAAAGCTTGGTGTTGAGTCCTTGCAACCTATCACTCTCCACTACGACAACAGGTCTGCTATGCAAATTGCTAATAATCCCGTTTTTTCATGAACGGATGAAGCATATAGAGGTGGACTGCCATTTTACATGAGACAAAGTTCTTGATGGACTCATTGAGCTCTCATACATTCCTTCGTCCGAGCAATTAGCTGATATTCTCACAAAGATCTTGCCTACTCCCCAACACCAACACATTCTTTCCAAGCTGAGTTTGTTCCACCCTTCAGCTTGAGGGGGACTGTTGACATTGCTTGCTTTAGTTCTCGGTTGATCCAATAGTGCAATTAGTTTGTTATGAAATGTTTGTTATTGTCAAAGTGTGTTGACCAATCAAATTGGTGTATAAATATTTTGTGAGCTTGTTCAGCTAATCAATAACAACAAATCATTCATTCATTATCTCCTCTCCAAAAGATAACAACAACAACAGATCCAAAAATAAAACAACAAAAGAAGGACACTCACCCCCAAACCAACATAAAAGCAAGCATCCAAACCAACATGGAAATCAAGGAGGTCCAGTGATATATTGTGAATACCGAGAGCAAGAGAGAGCCAAGGGACTAACATTATGTCTTCACGTCGGGGAGACGAGAACAGAAGTCCACCAAGGGAAAGAGACGTTGCATGGGGAACTGTGGATCGCCAACGTTCCCCTCACCTAGATGAGGGATCTTCGAAAACCACAAACATTACCACAATCAACTCGATAAATAGGATGCCCGTGACTGAACCTCATCCGGAACTAAACACGGCTTCAACAGAGAGTGACCTCGTACAGGTGATACATTTAGAGTATCAACACGAAGACATAATTGATTAAACCGATAAAACCAAATAAAAATAATTTTTTTAAAAATCGAATAAAACCAAGGAAACTAAAAATAATCGTGATAAAAAACGATCGTTAGGACACATACAGCTTAGAAAACACACATCAACGAAAGTCGTCAGAACCTAGATATACCACCAAAGGTTAAAACTCTACTATGGAAAATCACAAAAAAAACGGCCTTCCGACTTCGGTGAAAATCACCTCCCGGGTTTCGGAATACCAACTGCATGGCCACATTGCGACTCAAATTATGAGGACCTTGCTCATTTGCTCTGGGGTTGTCCCATCTCACGTGAGACAATTACGGCCATAGACCCATCGTTAGTAATGATCATAAACAATTGTTTCCTGCAGGAAACAACATTAAATGA
This sequence comes from Persicaria tinctoria, assembly GCA_037127255.1. Classification (NCBI taxonomy): domain Eukaryota; kingdom Viridiplantae; phylum Streptophyta; class Magnoliopsida; order Caryophyllales; family Polygonaceae; genus Persicaria; species Persicaria tinctoria. The sequence goes on from JBANSL010000010.1 coordinate 6,414,088, forward strand.
GATCACTCAAGACATAAAAGAAAGAGTTGGGGCTCCGCGATTCTCTACTCTAGCCTTCACCTAGTGGAGCATTTGGTATTTCAAAAATAAAACGTTATTTGGCGGAAACATTCATGACATAAAAAGTATTGTCTCGTTTATAAAAGACCAAATTTTCTTATGGATCTGGAAGGTTTTCAAAGAAAGTAATGAGGACCCTAAAGAACAACACAACTCCCACCAAACCACAAATAACCAAACCACAAAAACAAGAAAAAGAAGCAAGGTAAAATGGCAACACCCTCCCGTAGGGACCTACAAGCTTAACTTTGATGGGGCTTTTTACGCTTCCTCCAAAGGCACTCATGGGTTCATTATAAGAAACCATACATGAACTTCTATTTACTGTGGTGATGGCCTTTCCTCCATCCCCTCTATATCTAGTTCTGAAGAGCTTAGCCTCTGGCATGGCATCAACGCTGCGCGAAAACTACAAATAATGAAACTAATAATTGAAGTCGACAACCTAAACATCATTAACAACCTTAAAGGTAGTGTGTTGCCTCCTGAAGATTCTGAAATGATAGTCTCCGACAGTCTAATCTCTTTAGGCAGCTTCATCTCTCCTGAGATTCGTCATGTCTTTCGAGAAGCAAATAGAGTTGCGGACCGATTATCACATCTGGACTTTGTGTTCTCGGACTCATCTCCTCCTGACGACTCAGCGCTTCGCAATTTCATCCATCAGGATGCTCTTGGCATATAGGGTCTATTCCTATGGCCAAATTATTTCTGTTTCAAAAAAAAATGGTGCATAACACTCTTGCAACAAATGTCTAGTCCACTTGCACATTAGGGATAAGACATCAAAATATGTTTAAAGTAAATAAAATTACTCCGTATTATACACATATTTATAAATTAGTTTGATATCCCCTTCGTGTTAGATTTAGTTTTTCTTGGCTCGTTTTTTTGTAGAGTGCGTTTCCACTTGTTGTATTGCTCCACTTTTTGTTTTCGTTTTCGTTTGTATGTATTGACGGGTTTCCGTCTGCCGACTTGTCGGCCATCGAAATTCAGGTATATTTGATCTCGAATTTTTTTTCTAATAAAAAAACCAGTTTGATAGGAAAAAGATATCATTTTAACTTTTTAACGAAAATACAAATATATTACATAGTAGAACTTTATCTATTACTCTCATTTTTTCCCTCAAGGTATAACTAATGTGTTTCTACTTATTGCAAAGATAATTATGTAAAGTGAATACTAAAATATTTAAATTAAGACCTTTTATTAATTTAAAATTATTAACATGAGTGGTTTTATAATATTGTTCAAATTTAAAATTATTAATAATTAATAATTTAAAATTAGTAATATTTTTCCCTCAAGTTTTTGTATTTCTCTACTTTATATTATATAAAAAAAAATTGAAAATTTAACATGAGTCTCGTTTTGTCATACGATCGAACCGGGTTCCTGAATTAAGTCACCCAATTAAATGGGGGTAGATGAACCGGTACGTGTTGGGCCGTCTGAAAGGCCGAGAGGGCGGGCATTGGTATAAACGGCCTTTAACTAGGGAGGCAGGGGCAGGCCAATTCAGTGTAGAAAGGGGCATGACGCATGTGGCCACGCCCGATTCACTTATCACTTATCAGTCGTACATACAGTAGTAGTACAAACAACTTTTCAAACCTTGTAATATATGGATTCGTCTAACCGAATATATTTGTTGGAATATCACAAAATATAGGTTGAGTATTTAATTCGATTGAAATTTATCAATACTCGGTATTTTCTTTTAATAGGAGGGTAAGTGAATATGGATTGATTGAGTAGGGATCGAATTTGAGACCTTTCATTAACCTCTTACTTCTTACCATTGAGCCACCTCAAGGCTTATCAATATCAACTTGTAATGTATGAGAGTATTTAAACCGATAGATAATCATTTTAGAGTTTAAATGATGAGTTTTTTTTTTCTTCCCCTAAATATCATTAGAGTTCACTTGATGTGAAAAGGCAAAACTATCTCTAATAAAAAATAAATAAATTTCAATTTTTTTATAAATAATTTTTTTGTGTATACTATCCCCATATATATACAAAATTTATACTCTATCTGTTAATTAAAACTTGTCGTTTACTAATAATGCACGCTTTTTTAGAACGATCAAAACTATATAAAATATTAACATTTTTTTATATTTGTTTTTATAAATTCATATTTAATTATAATAAGTATAAAATTATTTAAAATTAATATTTAAAAAATTAATATTTTATATAGTTTTTAACACCTAAAAAAAACGTGCGTGAATATTAAAACGTTAAATTTTAATTAACGGAGGGAATATTGTGTTTATAATCATCCAAAGTTTCATACTACAATTTATCAATTTCAATAAATTTATAAATCCCAACCAATTTATCAACTCCTATACTATACTATTATAAAATTTTGTGATAAACATGATGTTATAATAATTTTTTTTTTAAAAATCTAACTTAATTCTCATTTTGTTGTGTGCAGTCGTTAGTAGCCTATCATACAATTCAAATCGAACGGTATCTCATTCTAAAATAGATTGGCAATAAAAAGAATAGTCTATAAACTTATATACATGATTTATTATACTCCTATATCATTTTACAACTCAACAGATTTTAATGTATCGGTCTCACATGTATCCCCTTTTTTGTGGACAATAGAGGATCGACCTGGGCAACCGACGCCGATCGAGTGGACGACGACACTACCATACAAAATATATATATCCACATCTTCCTTTTCAACTTTTCTTTTGAAACCCAATCAAAGTTGGATTTTTCAAGCTAGTCGATATGAACAAACGAACAAATTTTATTTTTTATTATTTAAAAAAAAAACTAAATGAAACTAGCATGCCATATTGATATTGCCATGCTACATGCCCTTCGTCTAAAATTTGGTTCATATTGATATTGCCATGCTACATGCTACACTTCCCCAGGAGTCGCCTTTGCCTTACGAGGATTTCTGCTTTCCGTCTTTCCGGCGGCGAGACATCGTGTCAGTAAGAGCTGTCCCATGCGCTCGCTATCCACTTCTCCGCGACGACTTCCTTCCTCTCGATGTTGTGTCCGCTGGTTAGCTTAGGTCTTGGATTTTTTCCGGGTTTAATTTAGTTGCTCTTTTGACTTATTTTTGTTATATTTTCTATTTTCGTTGTTGTATGTCTAGACAGCTTGCTGTCTGCCGACTTTGTCGGTCTCTCGAGGTCCGGGTCTGTCCGGCCTCGAATTATTTCCTTATAAAAAAAAAAATAAATTTGGTTTTATCGTGAATTTTAAAGTCCCCATCTTATTGTAATCGAATCTTTATACACTTTAGTGTCACTCCACTTACTCCAACCCCTTTTTTTTCTTTTAAAATACTCCGGAGTACTTGTTATCATTGATGGGAATTTTTTATATTAAACATCCTCTTTTAAAACTGACAAGATCGAAAAGGCACCCACTTTAAAATTAATAATACAGTAGTAGTTTCCGTGTGTACTTACAAGGTACTCCATCCGTTCGGCAAAACTTGTCATTTTAACTCCCCACACAAGTTTTAATAAAGCTAATAATTACACTCATTTTTTACTAATTTACTATTACTCTACTTTTTACTTTATCAAAAACTACAACTCACCACACATCAATCAAATCAAGGGCATTTTAGTAAAGTAGAAGCAAAAATACCTAAAATGACAAGTTTTTCCGAACAAAAACAAAACTCTAAAACGACAAGTTTTGCCGAACGGATGGAGTATAAATTATAATGTGATATTTCAATCGACGTAACTTTTCTTGTGTTTGGATTCCAAAATGCATTAATTATAATGCATTATTTTTATCTCGGTTTATGTGCATGTTTGATTGTATAATTAAAAGATGTTGCAAAACTCGAGGTAAAATATGTGATGTAAATCATGTAACCAAACATGCACATAAACCGAGGTAAAAATAATGCATTATAATTAATGCATTTTGGAATCCAAACACACCCTTTGTTCAACTGATTTATTAAAAAAAAATTGAAGTGAATTTATGTATTATGAGTGATTGTAGTAACACAAAACATCTAACCATGCGCTCGCTATCCATTTCACCACGTCGGGTCTCCATCTTCTCTTTGCTGTGTCCGTTTGTTCGCTTAGGGTTTTGGGTTTTCCGGGTTTGTTTCATGTAGTTTCTTTTGTTGTATTAGGTAATTGTTTTATGTTGTATTTCCTTTACTATGTTGTATGTTTAGACGGCTTGTCGTCTGCCGACTTTGTCGGCCTCTCGAGGTCCGGGCCTGTCCGGCCTCGAATTATTTCCTTATCAAAAAAAAAAAAACATCTAATAAGCTAGTGGCGGATTTAGTGTTTCAAAGCTAGGTCAGAGAAAAAATATATATACGATGAAGAGATAAAATATTGCTAAACTATGGATCGAGTAAAATATAATTATTAGCTATAGGGCCGGCAAATGGTACAAAAATTACCATACCAACCACAAACCGACTATGTTGGTAACCACACTTGTGGTAACCAATATGGCGGTAACAATCGTGGTGGTAACCATGTGAAGGTGGTACGGTAATGGACTAATGGTAATGAAATCTGAATATCATGGTTACCACACACACACACACATAATTATTTAATTATTATTGTTTTTACCTTTAAGTTTTATGTTTTTAATTTTAAGGTTTTACTTTATATTTTGTGTTTTGTTTTTTTACCTAAATTGATCATTTCTACTATTTCTACTAGAAACATAGAGACACTAGGAAAATTTTGAATGTTTGAAGACTTTGAACTCGTTATGTTTGAACTTGCAGGATCATTTTGAATGTTTGAACAGTTGAACTTGGTTTGTTTGAAGACTTTGAACTTGATTTATTTGAATTGATTTGTACTTTTTGTTGTGAATTTGGTTTATTTGAACTTTTAACAGATGATAATCATATTATTTTTGGTAACCATATTTTTTCATTCGATAACTTTGATGACTACTAGACGGTAGCTAAGGGGTTTAAAAAAAAATACAAACAAAATTATAGCATGGTAACCATGGTAATGTATCGATGGAAACCGGCCACAAGTCGTGGTTACCATATATGTGGTAACCACGATTTGTGGTTGGTACGCGGTATGAAAATTTGTGTACCACTCGTTGGTGTTTGGTACATGGTAATCACCATTTTTTGGTGGTTACCGTACCATGCCAACCTTAATTAGTTAAAGAGATTTAAGTGATTAAATAGATATGTTAATTTATAAATATTTGGGTGGCACTACAAGTGAAGGTGAAATCATATGTAATGTGTATGTATATATAATAAAATAAAGTAAAATAAATCCCAGTTGGGTTTGCTAATTCCCGCTTGGGCCTTCGGTGCGTTCGATTTAGGCGACGGGTGGCTCTGCGTGTGGTGTGACGAGTCTTTCTTTTCGTGTAATGGGGTTCTGGCAGTCGGAGTCGGGACAGGCTGGGGCCGAGGCAGTGTGTATCGAGGCATCTCCTTTTTTCGGAAGGCTGTTTCCTTGGAGGTTCGTCTTCACGTACTGCCCACAGGTGTTTCCTAATGTGTCGCTGGCCTGCGGTGCTGCTTCCGGGGAGCGCTTGGCTTCGTCTTTCGTCTACGTCCTCATCTCGTTCGGTCTGGTTGTATCTTGTTTCGCCTTTGTAGAGTGTTGTTGTTTGTATCTGCACCATCTTTGTATTTTCTGTTTGTTTAGACGGTTTACCGTCTGCCGACTTGTTGGCCTTCGAGGTACAGATTTTTCTGACCTCGAATTTTTACCTTATCAAAAAAAAATGTAATGTGTATGTAACCTCACTCTTGCATATAACCTCACTCTTTTTTATTTTTTTTACATTTCGGCGTGAAAAAATAAGAGTATGTTGTGCATGTGCAAAAATAACCGTATGTTGAGCAAATATGACCCAAGTCTATTTATTTCTTTTTACATTTTGTCGTGCAAAAATAAGAGTATGTTGTGCATGTGCAAATATAATCGTATGTTGTGCAAATATGACCCAAGTCTATTTTTCTTTTAACATTTTGTCGTGCAAATATAAGAGTACGTTGTGCAAATATAACCCAAGTCTAGTTTTGTTTTGTTTTATTTTTATTTTTTTAAACATTTTGTCGTGCAAATATAAGAGTACGTTGTGCAAATATAACCGTAAGTTGTACAAATATGTCCCAAGTCTAGTTTTTTTTAAATATTTTGTCCTGCAAACATAATATTACGTTGTGCAAATATAACTGTAAGTTGTGCAAATATGACCCAAGTCTAGTTTTTTTTTTGTTTTTTTTTCTTTTATTTTACATTTTGTCGTGCAAATATAACCGTATGTTGTGCTTGTGCAAATATAACAATATGTTGTGAAAACATAACATTTTGTTGTGCAAAAATAAAAATATAGATTATGGATCACATAATAAAATATAGATAGTTTTTTTTTAATTTCCATATTTATGGGGTTAGTTTTGTAATTTATTAAAAAGTCCTTCTTCAACCTTCGTCCTGGGCTCGCTCGACCTCGCTGACGCTCGAATCCATGGCGCTCGCTCGACCTCGCTCCGGCACTCTCGCTCTCTGACGCTCTCGCTCTCCGTCTCGAATTCGACTAATTGGAACTGTAATTCGACTAATTGGAACTCGAATTCACCAGATCTCCCCACGCCGAATTGATTTGCCGAATCAATTGGACATGGAATTCGAATTCAGATCTGGCCGGAGGAGGAGCGCTGAATCACTTTATCTTCGGCGACGACCAAAGACAATGGAAGCCAGACGGCGATGGGAGAGACGAGGGAAGCCAGACCGAGGAACTCGAGCGAGAGACGAGGTCTGAGGAACTCCAACGAGAGACGAGGGAAGGCAGACGAGGGAAGCCAGATTAAGATTAATAAGGGATGGACATTTTGCTAATTTGTCCAAAAAGTTGGCTAATTCACCAATTTAGTCAAAAAGTGCCTGTTGGACAAATTTTCTCTTAATAAGACCCAACAAAATTAAGCTTAGCAAAGTAAAAAAAAAATCACTCGTAACAATATTTTTTAAGATGCTAATTTTAACCCTACAAATTATGAATGGGCTTACCCAAAGATCCCTAATCTAACAGTAGTCCATTTTTTACTTGGCTAAGTTAAACACTCAAGTTAAACACTATCTTCTCCACAAAAAAACCCTACCCGCCCCACTCTCCTGACCGAGCCTTCAATCGGCGGCCTCGCCACCACAACCCTCGCCCTCATCGATGCCTCCAAACCCAACCACGCCTCCTTGGTTCTGGCTGCGACGGGCTCCGGCGGCGCCGATGAGGTGAAATTTAACTCTTAACCCACCAACTACCCTCACCGGCGCCGCCCTGACTTCTTCCTTTGGGAAGACCTTCAGGGCCGCCCTCCGCTTCCTCTCAGCTGTTGGTCCTGTTGGCGCAACAGTGGTCACCTGCCACGCCTTACTCCTCCTCAACCACTTGACCACACCATCCAGTCAGCCTGCTAGTCGTCCTCCCTTCGTGGTGACGCCATCTTTGACGGTCTGAGCCTCCACAACAATACCTGCAGCAGAGGGGGATTTCCCGATCTCCCTCTTGAGCCTCCCCTAGAGGACTCTTGACGTTGACGACGACAACAAGAAGGGCGTCCTCACAAGCCCCACCAAGAATTTCGACGGGAGGGATCTCGGCTGTCATGTGAGCTCTGCTCGGGCGACGCCGACTCCTTGATCCTCCTCCCGGAGCCACCCACCTCTCCTTCTCCAGATCCAATTGACAACACAATCCCACATGCAGGCCCACAAGCTTCACCGGCTGATTCCGCCTCCCGACTCTCCGTCTCTTATCCCCGTCTATTCAGATTTAATTTTCAACTAACCCTTCTTTACCCATCCGTTTGTGATGCAGTACATATAATCCTCAACAAACCAATTTTAACCACAACCTTCCATTTAGAATTAATCCAAATCCAAAACTCCAACCTAAAGATTCAACCAATTTTAAAGCCCTTAATCTGATCCACCAGATTCCACCTCGCTCTCCCTGAAATTCCAAATTATCAATCAACCGTAAAACACCCGAAACCAAATCTACAACCGTCAATTAACTTGCATCCAAGCTGTCTAGCACTGGACCAGATCTCATGAACTAAGGATTTAGTCTTCTAGATGTTTTAAGTTTAATTTTATGTAACTGTAATCTTAGGTTTTTTCTTTTTGACTAGCGACCCTCTTCATAGGGTCTTTCAAGCCATCTTTTGATGGCTTCAAAATCGTTTTGTCAATCAACTTCTTGTCTACTGTAAAAAAAAAAACAGTAGTCCATTTTTTATGATGGCCTAATACACGATCGAATTAGTGCATATATATATGGAGTGGTTCAATAGTGCACATCCCTTATCGTGTACCTTGTGCACAAATCTTGGTCTTTGATCTAACTTAAATGAATGGTCATGATTAAAAATGAATATTTATATAATATATAAATATTTATATAATATATTTATTACGCTAGTTTACTGAAATAGTTATGCACGATTGGATTGTGGCTACATAGTATTTTTTATAAATCATTTTAGGCTCAAAAAATAATATAGATATAAATAAAATATCACTTATCAAACATTACATATTTATCTATTAATATTTTTGGTAAGTATGACAATGAAATAATTTTTATTTATATTTTTTGTCAATCAACTAAAATATATATATATAGATATATTGTGACCTATATAACTTTCTATAAATTAGGACAATATATTATTTTATTAATTTTTATCCCAGAATCAACCACAACGCGCCACGTAAGATTTTTTTTTCCTAGAATCAACCACAACGCGCCACATAGGACGCTATGCATCGGTTTTAGTATATGTATATAGATATAGATATAGATGATTTTCTAAACCTATTATTATGCCAAAAAAAATATATTCTTACAATGCAACTAGTTTTCAAAAGGTAAATAATACTACTCCCTCCTTTAATTAAAACATGTCGTTTTAGAAATTTGCACATTTTTTATGAAAGCAAATAAAAGCAAACAAAAATACACTTATATCCCTAATTATTACCCTACTTTTTCACTTTATTGAAAACTATAATTAACAAATTTCTAATCATTACAAGGGTAATTTTGGAAAGTAAACACCAAAATTCCTAAAACGACATGTTTTTTCTTAACAAGATTTTACTCCTAAAACGACATATTTTTCTTAACGGATGGAGTATTGTTTTTCCTAATTACTCTATATTTATGACAAAAATTAATTTGGATCGGGAGAGATGACCCATAGGGGCCACTGCAATATCAAATCCAAATTTTGGACGACGATCCTACTAGTTCGGTGACCGCTAATCGGCGAAATACTGGCGGTACACTACATCCGAATCATAGGAATGTTGATAGTCCAATCAGGTCTCAGCGTTGTTTGGGACATTGGGAGAAACCCCCTACGAATGGCTACAAGCTAGCTTAACTTTGATGGATCGGTTTTTCCGGGTGGTACAGCTTCGTACGGTTTCGTCATCCGTGAATCTGTTAGGGAGGTTGTCTCTCTTGGCCGGTCTGTTTGTACAAACATCTCTGTGATATATGGCGAAAACCTTGGAGTCAAAATGGATTTGCTACGCGATAAGGAGTTGCAAATTTCAAACCTTCTGATCGAAGGAGATAACTTACTGGTTATTAAGGCTCTACTTGGGGATTGGAAATGCCGCTGGACAATCGAGTTGCTACAAGCTGATATACTGTCAGATATCTCGTCCTTTACTTATATTGCTATTCGTCATATTTTCAAGGAATCAAATGTTGTGGCACACTATTTTGCTCGTAGTGCTCATATATCCCATGTCGACGTGAGCTGTGAGGATGATCCAGAACTGCATGTTCCCGTCTGAAAGGATGCGTTAGGAAGGGCATCTGCTTCGTCCGACCCGACCTAATCTTTATCTTGCGTAAAAAAAAAAAAAAAAAAATCAAATCCAAATTAGACGGTGAAGACCTAAAGAAAAAACTAGTCAATGTTGAAGGAATATATACATAGCTGACACCAAATTTAAGAAAACAGAATTTTTCAAACTATTAATGCCATATGACATTGATCGATCATATATAGACATCCTACAATTGATCGATCGACCGTCCTTTATGGCTTTATCATGCGATTACTATAAATTTACTTAAAACCCCCAAATTGCACGTTAACTGCAATTTGTTCTTTACCACACCGAATATGAAAGGAACTTGTCGCTAAACAATGGTTAAACGTTGCGTACGATTAATCACCCGTGACGACGACGTTATTGTCGACTCTCTCAAAAACATCCACAAGGTGACGAAAAAGGCTCACACTTGTTTCCAATTTCATGTCGTGTACCATATATATGAATCGGGACACTTTTTTAAGAGTGATGATATTCTTTGGAGAAATTAGTGGTGGTTCTAAATTGGCTCAATTATGCACTAAAGGATACTATTTTCGTACCGTTCACCAACACTTTTGAGTTTATTCACATCGAAAATTTGAACACACAACTTTTTTTTTAGCAAGAGGTGACTTCTCCTTTATTAGTCCTTACTAACGGGGCAACCGTGTCATTGCTATTTTCCGATTGTGATAAGACCAACTTAAAAAGATTTTTTAAAATTTCTCCAAAATAGAAAATAAAATACACGCATTTTTTTTATTCAAATTCAACCGCTTTTCTATTTTAAAGATTTGGAAAATTATTTAATTTTTGAAGAATAATGCACATTTGAAGAAAACCCTCATTTTTTCTGCTGTTATTTAAATGAGAACACTTGTAGGTCATTGATTTGGTGAAATGAATGGCTGAGATTTATATGCAATTTTGTTTTTTTTTAATTGAGAAAATTGTGGGACCCACGTTTTTTTCTAGCCCACTTGCTGAATTGGGAGCGTGTGTGATGCACTCTCTTGGAATTATTCGATGGTATATCTGGATTATTCGATGGTATATGTAGATTATTCGATTGTATGGACAAATTATGCAAAGGTATCGACGGATTATGCGATGATATCTGGATTTTTCTTTTGTTAACCTTTACAAATGGTTGATTATTCACTCGTTTTTAAATGATTAATGATTATTCGGTGGTATATGAATAATTATTCGCTCGTATCGACAGATTATGCGATGTCATCTGGATTTTTTTGGTAGCCTTTAAAAACTATTCGATGATATTGCAAGATTATTCGATAGTATCACATAATTATTCGATGGTATCGATGCATTTTTCATTCATAATAAAAAAACTCATCTCATTAAGCACAAAATCGATCCATACAAATGAATAATTCGGCTTTTCCCCCGAATAACTCTGATCGAACACTCATGCCACTCAATTTCGCAAAAATCATCCGCTAAAAATCATCCAATAATCCGATTATCAAACGAATACCCAAAGTTCAACCCTCAAAATTCTACAAACAACAAAAATCCCCAAAATCGTTCGCCAAAATCAACAAACTTACCCAAATCGACCAAGCAAACAACAATCTTTAGAACTCAGCACCGCATCTTTGATCTCTGATCTTGCAATGGGAGTTCAATTGGAGGGCGAGGTCGGCGTTGGAGGTGAGCGAGTGGGCGTGGAGATGGGGGAGGCGTTGGAGGCGAGATAGTGGGCGTGGAGATGCCGGAGATCCTGGATCAACACCCAGACCCAGCCGCCGCCACCACCTGCAGCGCCATCGCCGGCGACGTCCTGCCCAGATCCACCCACCGGTGCACCCACGAACCCCCACCGCAGCCCTCATCCTCTCCTTCCTCTCCTCGCAACCCCTGCCGCCACTCCTTTGCTCTCCAGATCCGGCCGCTTCCGACCACCGCCGATCGCCACCTCGCCCAGATCCGGCCTCCCTAAGCAGGGCTCTCTAGATCCGGCCGCTTCCAACCACCGTCGATCGCCACCTCGCCCAGATCCGGCCTCCCTGAGCAAGATCTCCATCGTCAGCGGCGGAAGGGAAGTCGGAGAGAGCTCCTCATCCTTCCTCGACGACTTCGGCGGCCATCTCCTTCAGATCCTGGGCGGCGATGGTATCGATGGTTTCTCGCTCCTTCAACAACAACAAATCGTCGGCGATGCTTGCTTCGATGGTGTAGGTGGCTAGTGGTGGGTGGTGGTCGGAATCCGCCTTAGAGCGGCGGAGTCCCAGTCTCCCAGTCTTGGTCGGTTTTGGTTTCGCCGGCCGTCGCCTCGCACCTCCTCCTCTTTCTCTTTCCTCTTTGTAGAAAAGGGTGTGGTAGGGTTTGGATGTGGGTAATACGCGCCTATATAGAGGGTGTTTTTGTGTTTTCTTTTTTTTTCTTTTTTAATTAATTAATATTATTGATTAATCTCATCCATCCAATTTTCCTAAATCAATGGATGAGATTTGTTCTCATTATACACAATAAGAGTTGTTCTCATATGATCTATCCTCTCTCTCTCTATATATATATATATATATATATATATATATATATATATATATATATATATTAATACCTATTTGGATGTTTTTATATAACTTTTAGATACTCAATCAACTAAAATTATCAAAATGTAACTAACTTATTAAAAAAGCCAACAACCTATCCCAATCTCCATCTAACTTGAGCTATTTTAAATTTCAATTATTCCTTCCTCTTCGATCAACAATGTAAAAACAAAAATACCTAACTCAGTCACAAACATAAGCAAGTTTTCAACCAATCAATTCACGAGGAGTCCAATTGTGTTGTCTAATTTATCAAAATTGATGACCGACTCACTCTAAAGTCCACACTAATCAAATATACACAAATATATAATTTTAATGGAACCAAGACATATGGTTTTTTTTTTATTGCGAGGTGGAGAAAGAAAGGGAGGTATATTATATTATATTTCATTTGTTTTATATAACATTTCGTTTATTATTTATATATACTTTTAAGATTAATAAAAAATATATAAAAAATTAATTTAAAATTTTATATATTTTTTATTATTCTAAAAAAATTGTATATTTCCAAACGAAGAGTATATATTAAGTTTATAGCTACATGTGTATTTCTTTACGTTATTTGCTTTCCTCACTTACTTCTATTATTTGCTTTCGGTTGCACATAATAGTTAATCTATATACCGATTTGTCTAATTTCACAGTTTATCTAGGTTTTTACTCCGAATTTCTTTTCTGATATATGTGTATAAAAAAATAATTTCAAACCCACACGTGTCGCACACATTTGAATCGTGGAAGATGACGTCAAATGTCACTCGCGAGATATGTTTATATAATACAGTAAGTAGAAAGAATGTATGTTGGCAATGGCATGAAGGTTTATTGATGAATTGGCCGGTTTTGAATTACATATTTATACATACAGAATTGAGCTAAATAACTTCGATAGTGAGTTTCAAATAATAAGTTAAGCACAAATTTTGTGCATATATTAAAATTTAATCAGACATTGACTCCGCCAATGATTGGTCATTTCAAAACACCTCTGATATGCTGTGAGCTGAAAGAAAATCTTAATGAAAATGATATTTGTGTTATTATATATTCAGAATTCATAAAAAATATTTGATACTTTATGTTTTACAATTTTAAAAGTTTTTCCTATTTTCTCCACCCATCCAAAGTTAGAATTATTTAATGAAAATTCCTTCTCCGCAAAATCTAAATTATTATTTAAGTAAAAGTAATATCATAATCATAAATTCATAATGAATACTAACAACTAAGTCTAAGTGAACTTTGCTCAAAGAAAAAAATTTGTCTAAGTGAACTAACTGAATTATTTCGGAGGAAAAAATAACTGAATTAAAAGTACTCGTATATGTACTCCGTACATTAATGGGCCAGCAACCTGGGGCCCAATAACTTTTGGATTAGCCCACTCAGTCTCGTCTTTATTATGCAAATTAAGAGCAACTAGTATGATCCCCGCGTCATGACGCGATTTTTTTATAAATAAAATCTTACTAATATATATTAAATTAATATTATAACATAATTGTAAAATTTCAAATAATTAAATATTTTGAATTAAACTCATGGGTTGAGAAAACGATTAAAGTAGTTTATATTTTCTTATTATTAATTTTATGTTTTGAATTAATCTCATTGTTTTTCTAGAGAGAAAAACCTACTAAAATTACAATTTAGGCTAAAATCAATGTTTTGAATTAAGCCCAATAGTTAGTAAAAGTAAAGAAAAAAAAAAGAATTAAAGGAAAAATAAGAAGAAAAAAATTAGAATAAAAGAAAATCAAAGAAAAATGGCAAAAAAAATGATTGGTCGAGACTCCTACAATTCTTCAAAGCTTGACACATCATTTAAACTCTTCTAAATTAAGAGATATAGATTGTTTTTTTAGAGAAAAAAACCTACTAAAATTATAATTTAGGCTAAAATCAATGTTTTGAATTAAGCCCAACAGTTAGTAAAAGTAAAGAAAAAAAAAGAATTAAAGGAAAAATAAGAAAAAAAAATAGAATAAAAGAAAATCAAAGAAAAACGGCAAAAAAAATGATTGGTCGAGACTCCTACAATTCTTCAAAGCTTGACACATCATCTTAAACTCTTCTAAATTAAGAGTTTATATAGATTAAATTTAGGCAAAATTGCAGAAAACCACCCCTTAAATAGGGTGTTTTGCGAAAAACTACCCCTTAAAACAAAAATTGCAGAAAACCACCCATTAAAACAGTTTTCTTTGCAAAGTCACACCATTACTCAATTTTTGTTAATTAAATGTTAAAGTTTGTGGAAATTCAATTATACCCCTTATTTTTATTATTAGTTTACTCAATTCAATTAGTATTAGTTGATATTTAACTTTTTGATATGTTTTTTAAAAGCAAAAAACACTATAAAATATCAAAAGAAAAATTAAAATGAATTTCATACTTGCAAAAAAAATATATAAAAAATTGATGTGATATTTATGTTTTATACATATAAAAAATATGTAATACTAGGGCTACTTGAAGAAAATAATTTTTTTAAAAAATAATGTTTCATAGAATTTTTATTATTATAAAAATGTATGTGGAATAGTAAACCTATTTTTAGAATAATAAAAACTATAAGAAATATTATTTAAAAAAAAATATTTTCTTCAAGTAGCTTTTTAGTAATATACACTTTTTAAAATGTATAAAACATCAATTATATCTATTTATATAGTGTTTTTACTAATAAGTGTGAAATTATATATCAAAATGATATTTTATAAAATATTTTACTTTTAAAAAACATGTTAAAAAGGTAAAAATTAATTAATACCGAATGGATAAAGTAAAATAATAATAAAAACAAGGGAAATAGTTTATTTTTCATGCACTTTAATATTCAATTAACAAAAATTTGGTGATGAGTGGGACTTTGCAAAGAAAACGGTTTTAACGGGTGGTTTTCTACAATTTTTGTTTTAAGGGGTGATTTCATGCAAAACACCCTACTTAAAGGGTGGTTTTCTGCAATTTACCCTTAAATTTAAGAGAGAATAGAAGTAAATAACCCAAAAAGCTGTTAATTTGGCAAAACTAACCTTAACCCTTAAAAATCTGTAAAACTAACATGAATTTCAAAATATTTGCACAAAAGTGTAGGTCAACTCACCGATTGTAGGAGGTAAGTGGGGTCAAAAAAGGGGAAAAGAAAAGGAAGACGGGAGAAAGCTAGAATATGGAAAAGACAAATTCATAAAATGTAGTTGATAATGCATATTTTAGATAGGCATTATAGACATATTTAGTTTAGTTAGGTTGCATTTCTTGCTTGCTTTGTTGTTAAATTGCATCTTGTGTTTATTTTAGAAGAGTTCGGATTCTGCGCAATTTTGTGTTTATCTCGCAGATTGAATCGGAACACATTTGGGAGATGCATTATCTCGAGGAGGAACACATGATACATGGGAAGGAACAAGGAAGAAAGAAGCAAGACAAGAGAGAAGCCCGCAACGGAAACCAAAGGCTACGGCAAAGACTGAGCTGCGGGCGCAGCAGAGATGCCGCGACCGCAGCTGCACCCGCCGCAGCGGGAAGTGAAGAAACAGTTTGCGGCGGGCGCAACAAACTTGCGGCGCCCGCCGCACGGACCATCAGCGCTTATGCGCACCGCTTTGAGGAAAAAAAACCCTAATTTCTATTTTGTTTCTTTGAGGCCGACTTGGGTGTTTTTATTAGGCACTTTTATGTTATTTTTCATTACCTTTTATTCTATTCATACAACCATTAGACTTTTGAGAGATTTTGAGCTATGTCTTCCATGAGGAACTAAACTCATCTATTCTGCCTGCAATTTGAAGCTTTATTCGGATTGATTGTGAGTTTCTAATTCTCGCTCCTAGTTTCCTATTTGTGAATGCTTCAACTTCTTTGTGCTTGATTGATTATTGATTTGTTCTATCTTGTCTGGCCAACTCGTTAGATCAATTCAATCGCTAAGGTTTTGTAGATTCCTGATTGTGAACCTTAACCTAAGTGGAAAACTTGTTCCTTTAGGGCTGATTGAACTAATTGAATGAGTAGGAAGTTGAATGTGTTGTTAAATCCTTCTTTAGAGACTGCAAATACCTTGGCTAATCTCTGAACTTAAAGCTATCAATTGGGTTAAATCCTTCTTTAGGGACTGTTCGATTGATAAGGGTTTCTAGGACTGATTGGACTAGTAACTATATTAGGTCGGGACAAGGGCATTCATAGGAAACATAATAGGATGAGAAGAAGTTACAATGATCGCTTCAATCCAATAAAGTGGAAAATTGTAGGTGGAATTGCTTCTCATAATTGTTTAAACCAAAATTCACTTACTCTGCGTTCGTTACTTTGCTTCAAAACTTTCACACAAAAAACCCCCCTTCTTGTTACTTAATCGGCATTAGAGTCACACTTGAATCATAAATTTTCCTGTGGGATCGACCTCTTGCTTATTACTATACTAGTTATAGGTTTGAGTTTCTTTGGCGGAATCAACGACAGGTTTCCCCTCCGTCAAATTTGGCGCCGTTGCCGGGGAATTTTATTAAATTCTTGTGTGTTTTTAGTGTTGATCTTGGTGTGGACCGTCTTACATGGTCCATACCCGTGCTACTAATTCATCGTTGTTACCGTTTGATTTAGAGATTGAAAGGACCCTTGCCGCTCTAAGGCGAAAAGTTCGTGATCGCTTTCGCGAACTCCCTTTTGATCAAGAAGAGTCGACAACAGAGATGGCTGAAGAGGCGAACCGCACTCTTAAGGAGCTTTCTGCTCCTGATATGGCACAGCAACCCCTGGCAATCCAATTCCCTGCGCTAGCAGAAGGGGTCAAATTTGAGCTTAAGTCTGGGGTAATTCATCTTTTACCCAAGTTTCATGGGTTGAGTGGGGAGGACCCCCACAAGCATCTGGCTGAATTCCATAGGGTGGTAGTTGGGATGAAACCCGAGGACGTCACGGCAGAGCAAATCAAATTGAGAGCTTTTCCTTTCTCTTTGAAGGATGATGCAAATGAATGGTTCTTCTATCTACCGCCTGGATCTATTACCACTTGGGCTGAGATGAAAAGAGTTTTCTTAGAGATGTACTTCCCTGCAACAAAGCTAAATGCTTTGAAAAGATCAATCAGCAGCATTGAGCAGTACGCGGCAGAGTCTATACATGAGTATTTTGAGCGCTTCAAGAAACTCTGCGCCAGCTGCCCATGCCATGAGTACTCTCAAAAGGATCTGGTTCTCTTTCTATTTAATGGGCTGACTGATATAGAGCGAAAAACAGTGAATTCTGCTTGTGGAGGTAACATGCTGAACAAGACGCCTGCCGCAACTTGGGAGGTGTTTAAGGAGCTATCTGAGGGCTCCAGACAGTTCAAAAAGGGCCCTCGCGCTGGGGGTGTACTCGCTGTTGATGCTAATGTGGCTGCACTTCAGACTGATATGGCAGAGGTAAAGGAGATGATGAAACAAATGGTTATTGATAGGGCTCCTCAACAACTGAAGGCATGTGGTCTCTGCAGTCAATACACTCATCCCATGGACATGTGCCCGCTTCTACAAGATCCTAATTTTGATCTGAATGCCATTGGGAATTTCACTCAACAAAGGCCTAGGCAAGACAATTATGGAAATCCTGGATATTTCAACAACAACAATTACAACAGAGGCTATCAGCAAGGCTATGGGAACTATCAAGCCTCTTTCAATCAGCAAGGGGGGCAACAGGAAAGGCCTCAACAACAATATGAACCTCGACAGGGAGGTCAACAGCAATCCAATAGGGATAATGAGGGTCCGTTGCAAAAACTGACAGAGCGGATGGCGAATCTAGAGAAGCAGCAATCCGATCGGATGACAAACCTTGAGAATCAAATGAGTCAGCTCATTCAAATATTAAGTGCTAAAGATGCAAATAATTCTGGTAAGCTTCCGTCACAGACCATTGAGAATCCGACAAAGGAGAATGTCAGTGCTGTAACACTTAGGAGTGGCAAGGAACTGGTTGTCACGAATCAAAAGGACGATGAGGAGATAATGGACGAGGAAATAGAAATAATTGAAGACGAACACGGCCGAACTGTCGTGCGGCGCCCGCGGCACACAAGCGGCGCCCGCCGCAGCACCCATGCGGCGCCCGCCGCCAGAGAAGGAAATCCAGCTGCGCCCGCCGCAAGTGATGCCCAGCAAGTTGCGGCGCCCGCCGCACCCTCTGCGGCGCCCGCCGCAAAGGTACCCGTCGCCGATTCCCCTTCTGGTACTGTTTCTTCCTCACCTCTTTCCTCCTCTCTCCCTCTTTCTCCTCCTTCTTCTTCTTCTTCTTCTTCTTCTTCTTCTTCTTCTTCTACTCCTTCTTCTCCCTTACCTATGGAGACTCCAAAGCCCATTCCGCCTTTTCCGGAAGCTTTGAGGGATACAAGAAGATATGAGAATGACAAGGAAATCTTCGAGACATTCAGTAAGTGTGAGGTAAATATTCCTTTGCTTAATTTGATCAAAAGCATTCCTAGATATGCTAAATTTTTGAAGGAACTTTGCACTATCAAGCGGAACCAGAAGCTAAAAGGTAAGCAAAAGGTGAAGGTAAGCGAACATGTCACTGCTGTATTTCAAAAGCGTATGCCTGAAAAGTGTAGTGATCCTGGTATGTTTGTTATTCCATGTGTGATAGGTGATACTAAATTTGACAAAGCCATGTTAGATTTAGGAGCATCTATTAATGTTTTGCCTTCTAGTGTTTATCATGCTTTGGGGTTGGGACCACTGAATGACACTCGGGTAGTAATTCAACTTGCTGATCGATCTACTATCTACCCGAAGGGGATTAATGTTGAAGATGTCTTGGTTATGGTTGACAATTTGATATTCCCTGCTGATTTCTTTGTGATTGACATGGGTCCTGGTAACAATGAAGGCCCTATTCTGTTGGGCAGACCTTTCTTGAAAACTGCTAGGACCAAGATAGATGTCTATTCGGGATCTCTTACTATGGAATTTGATGGTCAAAGAGTTGAATATAATATTTATGATTCCATGAAATTCCCATCTGATGATCCTTCTCTGTGCTTTATGGATGTTATTGATACTATGGCACATGATTGTTTTGATTTGGAGTGTGTTGATGAGATGGAGGTTGCTTTACAGGCTCCTATAGATGAAATTGCTAGAGATTATGTATTGTCATCTGACTTGCAGGAGGCTATAGTAGCTTTAGACCATCGATCTCCCACGTATGTGCCACCAAGGGGAGACCGCATCGAGCTGACCATTCCTACTGAAAAGCTTCTTCCATCTATTATCCAAGCGCCTGATGTTGAATTGAAACAACTTCCTAATCACCTTAAATATGCTTTTCTTGGTGAAAATGATACTCTACCTGTCATTATTTCTAACAAATTGACATTTGGACAGGAGGAGCGGTTGGTGACTGTTCTAAAGGAGAACAAGGAGGCGCTAGGATGGACGATAGCAGACATTAAGGGCATCAGTCCTACCCTCTGCATGCATAGGATACTATTAGAGGATGATGCCAAGCCATCTAGACAACCTCAGCGAAGACTCAACCCGCCAATGATGGAAGTGGTAAAGAAGGAGGTGCTGAAGCTCCTTCAGGCAGGTATGATTTTTCCCATATCTGATAGCAAATGGGTGAGTCCTACTCAGGTTGTCCCTAAGAAGGGAGGTATTACTGTTGTTGAAAATCAGGATGGTGAATTGGTCCCTAGCAGGGTTCAAACTGGATGGAGAGTCTGTATTGATTATAGGAAATTGAATGCAGTTACTCGCAAGGATCATTTCCCCCTCCCCTTTATTGATCAGATGCTTGAGCGCCTTGCCGGCCGCTCCTTTTATTGTTTTTTAGATGGCTACTCAGGATATTTTCAGGTACCCATAGCACCGGAGGACCAAGAAAAAACGACTTTTACATGCCCCTTCGGCACTTTTGCATATCGCAGAATGCCTTTTGGGCTATGTAACGCACCTGGGACATTCCAACGGTGTATGGTGAGCATATTTTCTGAGTATGTGGAGCGTTTTATTGAAGTATTTATGGATGACTTTACTGTGCATGGAGATGATTTTGATACTTGCTTGCATCATTTGTCACTTGTGCTTAAGCGGTGTGTAGACACCAATTTAGTCCTAAACTCTGAAAAGTGTCATTTTATGGTTGAGCAAGGAATTGTTTTGGGTCATATTGTGTCTAGCAGGGGTCTTGAGGTAGACAAGGCTAAGATTGATGTTATTCAGTCTCTACCTTACCCCACCAATGTGCGTGAGATTCGCTCCTTTTTAGGCCATGCAGGGTTCTATCGCAGGTTATTAAGGATTTTTCTAAGATTTCTGCACCTCTTTGTGATTTATTGAAAAAGGAAGTAGCTTTTGAGTTTGATGACAGGTGTAGAGCATCCTTTGATGAGCTTAAAGGTCGCCTAACTAGCGCTCCTATAATTCAAGCACCCATATGGTCGCAACCTTTTGAGATTATGTGTGATGCTAGCGATTATGCTGTGGGGGCTGTTTTGGGACAAAAGGAAGGAAGGAGCTCTCATGTCATCTACTATGCCTCCATGACACTAAATGGAGCGCAAAGGAACTACTCCACCACTGAGAAAGAGCTCCTGGCTGTGGTCTTTGCACTGGAGAAATTTCGCTCCTATCTCCTAGGAGCTAAGGTAATTGTCTTCACTGATCACGCTGCTCTTCGCTATTTATTAACTAAGAAAGAAGCGAAACCAAGATTGATTCGTTGGATTTTACTTTTGAGTGAATTTGACATTGAAATCAAAGATAAGAAAGGTGCAGAAAACTTAGTAGCGGATCACCTCAGCAGACTTGTCCAAGGAGAGGATAAGCCGGAAGATCAAAGACCCATTCACGGTGAGTTTCCTGATGATACACTGTTTTACTTAACTCACACATCTTCGTTGCAGCTGCAGGAACAAACAAGGACGGAAGATGCGGCGGCCGCAGCATCCATGCGGTGCCCGCCGCAATGCAATGCGGTGCCCGCCGCAATGCAGTGCGGCGCCCGCCGCACGCTGTTCAATCCGCCGTTCCACCTCTGTCTCTCCCAGCCGATGAGGTAAGCCCTGATATTTCTGAATTGTTGATGGGTGTCCATACTCCTCGACCTTGGTTCGCCAATATGGTGAATTTCTTGGTCACGGGAGAATTTCCACCGAAATTTACAAAGGCTCAAAAGGACAAGATTCGACATGACTCTCACTTCTACGTCTGGGATGACCCCTACCTTTGGAAACATTGTGCTGATCAGGTGATTAGGAGGTGTCTGCCGGACAATGAGGTACAATCTGTCCTTACTTTTTGTCATGCTCATGAATGTGGAGGCCACTTTGGTCCTCAAAAGACTGCTAGGAAAGTGTTAGAATCAGGTTTCTTTTGGCCTCACTTGTTTAGGGATGCTAATGCTTTTTGTAAATCTTGCGATAGATGCCAAAGGATTGGGAACATATCAGCTAGAAATGAAATGCCACAAACTAAGATTATATTCTGTGAAATTTTTGATGTTTGGGGTATTGATTTTATGGGTCCCTTTCCTAGTTCTTTTGGGAATATCTATATTTTGCTTGCGGTGGACTATGTCTCCAAGTGGGTGGAGGCAAAGGCCACCAGAACTGATGATTCCAAAGTAGTTGCAGATTTCCTAAAAGACACAATTTTCGCAAGATTTGGGGTGCCTAAAGCTCTAGTCAGCGACATGGGGACACATTTCTGCAATAGGACCATCACTGCTCTGCTAAAAAGGTATCATGTCACACATAGAGTGTCCACTGCTTATCACCCGCAGACCAATGGTCAGGCAGAAGTTTCGAATAGGGAGATTAAGAGCATTCTAGAGAAAACAGTGGCCCCTAATAGGAAGGATTGGAGTCTAAGGCTGAATGATGCTCTTTGGGCCTATCAAACGGCCTATAAGACTCCCATTGGTATGTCTCCCTATCGAATTGTGTTTGGTAAGGCTTGTCATCTTCCGGTGGAACTTCAGCATAGGGCGTACTGGGCTGTCAAGAATTGCAATATGGAAATGAATGACGTAGGAGAATTCAGGAAACTTCAATTGCAAGAGCTGGAGGAATTACGTCTGGATGCCTATGATAATGCAATGATCTACAAGGAAAAGACAAGAGCTTGGCATGACAAACATATCCTGCGGAAGGAGCTCAATGTGGGAGACAAGGTTCTCCTATACCAATCCCGTCTAAAACTCTTTCCAGGAAAGCTTAGATCAAGGTGGGAAGGACCATACACCATCTCAAAGATTTTCTCTCACGGAGCAATTGAACTTTATGATCCCGAGTCTAATAAGCTATTTAAAGTTAACGGTCATAGAGTTAAGCCTTACTTTGAGAACATACCGCATGATGAAGAAGAGGAGTTGGTGCTTGCTGAACCAATCAACTAGGCCACTCACGGGCCATTACGTCGAGCCAACGACTTGAAACAAAGGCGCTGCTCGGGAGGCAACCCGAGGTAAGTTTTCCTTTCTCATCCTTATTATTTCTTAAATAATTTCCAGTAACTATTTTAGGAGTAGTTAACATAGGTAGTTAAATAAATAAATAAATAAAATCCCCGTACAGGGCCAGTCCACTTGGGGCGGCCGCAGCAACCCATGCGGCGCCCGCCGCAACCCCCGCGGTGCCCGCCGCCAGAGACGAATATCACGCGGCGCCCGCCGCAGGAGATGCCCAGGGGGGAAGCGGCGCCCGCAGCACATATGCGGCGCCCGCCGCAACCAGACCCGTGACCATTTAAAAAAATAAATAAATAAAATAAAATAAAATAAAATAAAATAAAATACATCACGGGATGTTTCTAAGAGCCAAACCCTACCTTCCTCTTTCCTACTTTCCAGCCGCTCCAAACACCAAAAAAAACCTCCATTGTCTTCTTTCTTCTCCTTCTTCAACCTCTATAGCCACCCAAGCTCTCTCTTTCCTCACCCCATCACCGGATCTACCACCCAACACCCCTCTTTCCACCAACATCCATCCTCTAGAAGCCGGATCCAAGCCGTCAGCCGCTACTGCCCATCGACGGATCTGAAGCCGCTGCGCCCGCCGCTACTGTAGCTGCGCCCGCCGCCACCGTGTCCGCCGCTCCTGTGCACGACATCAGCCCTAATCTCCTACCTTTTCAAGTTTCCTCCATCCTTTAAACTCTCAAGATGGTGCGCCGACTAAGGAATGCATCCGAGGAACAGAGGAGAATTTTTAAGAATTTCGATGCTCGGCGCTTCGTTCAGACGAAGTTCTTTCACACCCCAGCACTGCAGACGCTGGGGATGTTGGATGTTACCCACCGGATGCTCACCCATGGCAGGTTGGGGGGATTTATGAATCGTGGTGCCCCGACATACCCCGAGCTAGCATGGGAATTCCTGTCTACATTTGAGAGGGTGGACGATTCGAGGATTCGGTTCAACTTGTTGGACCAACCTCATGTGTGCACACTTGACAACCTCCGACAGCAGTTTGGGATATCACAGGCGCCCACCCCCAATTGGTCTTCTATGACTACTGAGCAGGAACGCCACGACATCTGGTTCAAAGCAACTGGTGCTGCTTTCGATAGCCACAAAGGGGAGTACAACTACAGCTTTGTCCACCCCTGCTTCCGTCTGATCCACAAGGTTTTAGCTATGTCCTTTAGCGGCCGAGGTGACGTAAACAAGGTATATGCTGCTGATCTAGCTTGGTTATGGAGCTTTGCTCCCCAGTCTCGTGGTACACCAGACTGGGTTGAGATATTTATAGAGAGCTGTCTGAGGATCCAGGGGACGAAGTCAGGCAGGTTTGGCTTGGGAGGCATGATCAGCCTCATAGCCTACCAGTACTTATCGCCTGACCAGTGCGGTGTCCCCATGTCTGGTGGGTACACTTATACGATTGATCAGCTGAGGAGGGCACATTTGATTGAGGTACCTGATGGGCCAAGTTACATTTGGAAGGCGGGGCAGAATGGAGACCACCGCCTGACCCTGCCTATGGCCTTACCTTATGGGCCTACTAACGATTCCCTCTACATACAACCTGCTCAGAATGTGGTGGGGGAGGAGGATGATGAGGACGAGTATGAGGAGGATGCCCCTGCACCGACAGATCATCATATGGGGGATGCACAGCATGATGCTGGCCCGTCTGCGGGACATCGCTTCTCGCCTGATGAGGACGACTACTTGCGGGACTACCTGGCCAATGAGTTCCATCGTCTATCCTTACGCCAGGATGCGGTTGAGTCCGCCCTTAGCGACATCGGTCGCACTGCGAGGGAGACGGACTCCAACATGGCGGCTATGCGGAGTGAGACGACCTACCAACTAGAGGAAATGCGGAGAGAGCAGCAGTACTACTTCCGCCAGCAGTTCCCTCACATTCCGTCGTACCAGTCACCGCCCTACCGGCCTCCGCATCAGTGATGGTTAGTTTTACCCTCCTTCATTCTGTGTTTCTATGATTATTTTGGTTGTCTGTACTGTTTCAGTGAGGACACTGAAAATTTTAAGTGTGGGGGAGGAGACTTATATGTATTTTATGTTATTTCTATAAATTTTTAGGACATGTTTAAGTTTATGCAAATGTTTAATTCTGTAATAGTTAGTTATTTTAATTCTGTTAAGTTTAGTTAGTTTAATTATTTTAATTTCTGCATTTTCGAATTTAATTAGTTTATTTTCTGCATTTTCAAAAAAAAAATAAAAAAAAATTAATTTCGAAAATATTAGAAATTAGAGCATGCATTGCATATATATGTGTTATTCAAATACCCATCTTGCTTAGTTTGTCCTCTATTTTAAATTTCAAGCATGATTCATAAAAATCCCATGGAGTTCTGGATGTTTTGATTATTGCTATTTGATTTTTGTGGAACATGAGCTAGCAAATGTAATTGAGCATGTATGATTGAGCTAAAGTATGATTGAAATCCTAAAAACATGACCATGTGAGGATGTTTGGCCTTATTTGAATTCTTTTGCTCAATTGTGTAAATTACTCGCCTAGTGTTGCTACCTCTTGGCATTGACTGCAGTATTTATTTTTTAAGACCGATGCACATGTTTGTTGCTTGCGGGGGTTATGTTTATATTTTGAGTCTTTGTGTTCAATTTTATGCATATTTAGTGAATAAGGTGGCAATGGTTGATGCACTGAGTAACCGGGTCTACGCATGACACCCATGGGTATGATTCGCGCAAAAAGGTGTTGAAAACTATCCACTAGGAAAGAAAGCTTGATCATTGAGTAACCAGGTTCATTCATGACACCCATGTTTGCAACTTGTGTCAAAAGGTGTTCAAGTGGACTTCATATTCATAGTTGAGGTGTTGATAGACCGGAGCCATTCATGACACCCATGTTTGCGCTTCGTGTAAGGAAAGCACCAAGACAAGAAAAAAAGAAAAAAAAAAGAAAGAGAAAACCAAAGAAAAAGAAAAAATATATAAGCGTTGCATTTTATTTTCTTTATGTTGTCCCGCAAGTAATGACATTTCGGTAGAGAATTGGTGATATGATGGTCAATGTCTATGAGCTTAGTGCATTATTGGTTTGAGTTGAGAGTTGTACTTAAAAGCCTAAACACATGAGTGAAACACATATTTCTGGTGAGGTTGGATGATGTCTACTTCTAAGCTTTGATCACTGGAATACATGTTATGACGTTTGTTTGCTTGGTTTATGTTTTCACCTGCTATGATGTTGCTTTTTGGTAATGTTGAAACGTGAAGGGATTTCCTGTGGGATACATTGATTCATGTTCATTCTATCATTGCTTGAGGACAAGCAAAGGTTAAGTGTGGGGGAATTTGATAATGCATATTTTAGATAGGCATTATAGACATATTTAGTTTAGTTAGGTTGCATTTCTTGCTTGCTTTGTTGTTAAATTGCATCTTGTGTTTATTTTAGAAGAGTTCGGATTCTGCGCAATTTTGTGTTTATCTCGCAGATTGAATCGGAACACATTTGGGAGATGCATTATCTCGAGGAGGAACACATGATACATGGGAAGGAACAAGGAAGAAAGAAGCAAGACAAGAGAGAAGCCCGCAACGGAAACCAAAGGCTACGGCAAAGACTGAGCTGCGGGCGCAGCAGAGATGCCGCGGCCGCAGCTGCACCCGCCGCAGTGGGAAGTGAAGAAACAGTTTGCGGCGGGCGCAGCAAACTTGCGGCGCCCGCCGCACGGACCATCAGCGCTTATGCGCGCCGCTTTGAGGAAAAAAAACCCTAATTTCTATTTTGTTTCTTTGAGGCCGACTTGGGTGTTTTTATTAGGCACTTTTATGTTATTTTTCATTACCTTTTATTCTATTCATACAACCATTAGACTTTTGAGAGATTTTGAGCTATGTCTTCCATGAGGAACTAAACTCATCTATTCTGCCTGCAATTTGAAGCTTTATTCGGATTGATTGTGAGTTTCTAATTCTCGCTCCTAGTTTCCTATTTGTGAATGCTTCAACTTCTTTGTGCTTGATTGATTATTGATTTGTTCTATCTTGTCTGGCCAACTCGTTAGATCAATTCAATCGCTAAGGTTTTGTAGATTCCTGATTGTGAACCTTAACCTAAGTGGCAAACTAGTTCCTTTAGGGCTGATTGAACTAATTGAATGAGTAGGAAGTTGAATGTGTTGTTAAATCCTTCTTTAGGGACTGCAAATACCTTGGCTAATCTCTGAACTTAAAGCTATCAATTGGGTTAAATCCTTCTTTAGGGACTGTTCGATTGATAAGGGTTTCTAGGACTGATTGGACTAGTAACTATATTAGGTCGGGACAAGGGCATTCATAGGAAACATAATAGGACGAGAAGAAGTTACAATGATCGCTTCAATCCAATAAAGTGGAAAATTGTAGGTGGAATTGCTTCTCATAATTGTCTAAACCAAAATTCACTTACTCTGCGTTCGTTACTTTGCTTCAAAACTTTCACACAAAAAACCCCCCTTCTTGTTACTTAATCGGCATTAGAGTCACACTTGAATCATAAATTTTCCTGTGGGATCGACCTCTTGCTTATTACTATACTAGTTATAGGTTTGAGTTTCTTTGGCGGAATCAACGACAGGTTTCCCCTCCGTCAGTAGTATTAAATACTAGTCAAATTAAAAGTAAAAATGTGGGAGAAAGAATAGAGGACTTTAGTCACCCCGAATCCCCTAGATCTGTCATTGTGAGTCTCGTGTTAGTTATACTAATTATTTAAAGTATGAAAGAATACAAACCAACTACTTGGATTGGTTGGGTAGAATTGTTATTCGATTCAGATGAGCATTTAGATCATTTTAATTGAGCAAAGCTCGAACCTGATCTTCGAGTTTAGTTTTAAGCTCAGATTCGATTGGCATCGAGTTTTCAATATTGTTTTGCACATTTTTTTTTCAAGTGCGCTCGAGGGCATTAAAGCATCTCCCATGGTAAGCCAAAAAATGGGTTTTGGGCTAATTTTACTCCCACCTTAGAGCATCTCCCACCTTAGGGTAAAAAATGGGTTTTAGCCTTTTTTTTCTCCCACCATAGGTCAAAATGGGTTTTGGCCAAATTTTTTTTAACCTATTTCTAAAATGAAGGCCAAATTTGGCTTGGCATTTTAGAAGGCTAAATGGGAATTCCATTATTTTTTGTATTTATTTTTAATTGTTCATTATTAATATAAATTTATAAATCACACAATTAATTGTATATAAACTATATAATTATAATTTTTATCAAAACTAAAAGTTATAGTTTGTAAAGATATTGATGAGTTCTTTGATATGACTATACTCCCTCCGTTCCAAAATACATGGTCTTTTACTTTTCGGCACGTTTTTTAAGGAGCGAAAAACTCTATAAAATAATATTTTTTAATTAATTTTTTTTATATAATTAGATACTTATTAGTAATAAGTATCAAATAGTATAAAAATTTTAATTAAAAAAATAATATTTTATAGGTTTTTTCGCTCCTTAAAAAGCGTGTCAAAAAACAAACGCCCATCTATTTTGGAACGGAGGGAGTAATATTTAATATGTTTGGATTATATTTTCATAAATAATTAATATCTATAGAAAAACATATTCATTTTATATTATTACATCTTCATCGAAATCATATCTCATAAATAAATATCGAGTTGCATAAATTACTATATTTGAAAATAATAATAAAAAATCTCAAAACACATCAAAACCATAATATGAAGTAAATTTATAAATAATACAATTATAAATCTATAGATTATATAGTTATGATTTCCAATTAAAAATAAAATTTGTAGTATTGTTACGATATTCAAGATTTCTTCGATATGACAATAATATTTGACATATTTGAATTATTATTGCATAAATAATATTTTTAGAAAATGACATTAATATTCTTTTATTATAGATTCATCAAAATTACAAAACAAATAAATATTAAGTTGCTTAAAGTACTAAAGAAGAAAAATCAAATATAAAATGAAACAACCAACTATTGAATCATGGTCACATTTAATATTCTGGTAGATCCGCATTACTCTCTTCATAACCATTTCCTGTTCCGAAGCCATCATGTTGATCATCTTCATGCATATATTTGTAAGACATTTTGATCATGTTCAAATGATTCAAAGATTGAATTAGAAATCTCAATAGTTTCATTTGAAGAGTGAGATGGTGATGATATTTGAGAAGAATTCATTGTTGATTCAAATCGAAAGGATAACGATAGAATCGAGTGATGGAAATGAGCATGAAAATTCTAAATTACATGAGTTTTTATAGAAAATTTACCTATCAAATTTGGCCTACGATGGGAACACCAAAAACATTTAATAGGCCAAAAGAGAATATTCTATAGAATATTCTCTTTTGGTAGGCTATTTCCCTTGGCTATTCTAGCCTACGGGGGAAGATGCTCTTAGGCCAAAACCCATTTTAGCCTTTTTGTTTTTGGCCTATTTTCAAAACAAAGGTTAAATTTGGCTTCCTCTTTTGGAAGGCCAAATGCTATTTATTTATTTGTTTTTTTTTTGAGACGAAACCACCCATCTTATATTACTAAATCATTCAAAATCAGTTGTTCAACATCAGCAAATAAACCCACACAAAATTCAGTCACCATCTCAACTACCGGCTTTCGGCCGGCAATGGCATAGGCGACTCGATTCGCTTCTCGCCTCGTCCAAGACCAGCGACACTCTGCAAACTCTCTAGCTTCATTCCAGACCCCCTTCAGCATGCCTCCGAGCTCACCCCTGATGTGTGTGTTCTGCAGGAGCTTTGTTGTCAACAAGCTGCAATCACCTTCAAACACCGCGTGCGTAATCCCGGCCTCAGCAGTCTTCCTCATCGCCCAGAGGAGCGCCTCTGCTTCCGCTATCTCCACCTCCTCTACTGCTCTGATTCTCTTCGCCCCCATCAAACATACCTCTCCATTCTCATCCCTCGCCACAAATCCCACTCCACACCCATTCCGATCATGAACCGCAGCGTCATAATTGATTTTTATTATTCCTTGCGATGGCTGTGTCCACTTTCTCTGATCTCGCTCCCCTGACTTCTTCCCGTTGGCTGGCTTGTCTATTCTTGCCTTTGATAAATCAGCCCATGACATTAACACTCTCTCCTCTACCCTTTGAGCCTCAAAACCTTGCCCCTCAAATATTCTGTAATTTCTGGCCTTCCACAGTTCCCACATCAAGACACACCCCACTTCTACCTCTTCCTTCGTCCCTTTATCCATCAGATGCTCCATACAATCTAAAACCGTTCCCCTCCATCCAAAAGAGACACTGACCCTGCGTTGTTGTCGCCAGACCATCTTTGCCTGCCGACAATGAAATAGGATATGTGTTCCCGTTTCCCGCTTGCCACACACCTCACATCGATCGTCGAGGGTGATCTTCCTTCTATACAGATTTTCCTTGCAAGGCAATATCTCCCTACAGGCTCTCCATAGAAAAACCTTCACCCTTGGTGCCATCCTGATCTTCCAAATCTTCTTCCATACCTTCTCGACTCCATTTCCGCTCCCACTCGGTTGCCCTTTCACAACCTCCTTGTGCTCCATATACATATGATATGCTGTTCGAACACTGAACATGCCATTTCGGGCGTAGTGCCACACCCTTTCATCCCTCGATGTTGGTTCTACAATTCTCATGTTCAGAACCAGATCCGTGTCACACGAGAGAATGATTTCCCTCACAAGCTCCTCATTCCAATCGAACCGATCCCAGTCTATAAGCTCCGACACCCTCATCTCCTCATTTGAGTTCTTAATATTAACTAGGGGTTGGAAATTCGGTGGCCGAGGCAACCACTTGTCCTTCCATACCCGAATATCTGTACCATTCCCAACAGCCCAGCGGGTTCCGGCTTCTAGGATTTCTCTCCCTTTTATGAGACTCCGCCATGAGTAACTAGGATTGTGTCCGACCTTCGCATCCATGAAGTTTCCGTGAGGAAAGTACCTTGCCTTAAGCATCCGATAGAGCAGGGAATCAGGCTCCATGACAAGTCGCCAGCCCTGTCTAGCTAGTAGCGCAAGGTTGAAGGTTGCC
Source organism: Persicaria tinctoria (assembly GCA_037127255.1). Taxonomy (NCBI): domain Eukaryota; kingdom Viridiplantae; phylum Streptophyta; class Magnoliopsida; order Caryophyllales; family Polygonaceae; genus Persicaria; species Persicaria tinctoria. The sequence goes on from JBANSL010000010.1 coordinate 6,445,138, forward strand.
ATGTCTCTAAATCCCATCCCCCCTCTACTCTTAGGTTGACACATCCTCTCCCAACTCATCCAGTGAACCTTCCTCTTGTCCTCTCCTTCCCCCCACCAGAATTTGCACATCATACTCTCTAGTTCTTTGCAAACTCCTTCCGGCATCATGAAGCAGGACATAACATAAGTCGGGATAGCTTGAACTACCGACTTGATCATGATCTCTTTACCCGCCTGGGATAAAACCTTCTCCTTCCACCCTTTCAATTTCTTGAGCACTCTCTCCTTGATTTGGTTGAAGATCACTTTCTTTGAGCGACCCAAAATTGTAGGTAAGCCCAGATATCTATCATGCTTCTCAACCTCCTTAATTCCTACAACATTTTGGATCTCCCTCCGACAGGCTTCACCCACATCGCTGCTAAAGGATAGCTCTGACTTTGCGAAGTTAACTTGTTGTCCTGACGCTTCTCCGTAAACACGGAGCATATCAACAATTGCTGTTCCCTGTTGACAAGTTGCTTTCGCAAACAACACACTATCGTCCGCAAAGAAGAGGTGTGTAACCGCTGGAGCCCCTCTATCAATCTTCACCCCCTTCATCCTACCATCTCGCTCACCCATTCGAATCAACCCTGACAACGCTTCCGCACATAACAGAAATAGATAAGGAGACAGTGGATCTCCTTGCCTTAACCCCCTGCACGGAGTGAACCTTTGCGTTGGAAAACCTTCAAAGAGCACTGAGAATGATACCGATCTCACACATCTCATAATTAGATTCACCCACTGTTGCTTGAAGCCCATCTTCAACATACACTGCTCTAGAAATCCCCATTCTACTCGATCGTATGCCTTGGCCATGTCCAACTTCAGCGCCATGTACCCCGACTTGCCCCTTTGTTTTGATTTCATGTAATGGAAGACTTCGAATGCCGCAAGGACGTTATCTGTGATTAGTCTTCCCGGCACAAACGCGCTTTGGCTAGGAGACACCACCTTCTCCAACACGGCCTTCAACCTGTTAGCAATCACCTTGGACACAATCTTGTAAAGCACATTGCATAAGCTTATAGGTCTCAAATCCTTCATTCGAGTGGGATCTTTAACCTTTGGTATTAGCGTTATATAAGTGTAATTAAGCTCCTCGGGAAACTCACCTCCCTCCAATATATTAAGAACAAACCTACTCACTTCAGGACCAACAATATGCCAGTACTTTTGATAGAAAAGCGCTGACATACCATCCGACCTTGGGGATTTTGTGGGATGCATTGAAAATAAAGCTCTACGTACCTCATCGGCGGTAAAGGGCCGAAGCAGCTCTGAGTTATCCTTTTCCGAGATCTTGTGCTCAATTCCTTGAGTAGCCGTTTCCGAAGAGGTAGTTCCCTCGGTGCTAAACAGGTTCTGGAAATACTCCCTCGCTACCCTCACTTTTCCTTCCCTACTCCTCCACTCTAGCCCTCTATCATCAATCAGCCTCCTTATAGCATTTCTTCGTCGCCTCCCTGATGCTTTCGAATGAAAATAAGTGGTGTTTTTATCCCCCCATTTTAACTCATTTTCTCGAGCACGCTGGAACCACAAAACCTCCTCCCTCCTTTCCAATTCCCTCTCCCTTGCTTCTAACACTTTCCTTCTACCTCCCTCTATACCGTCCATCCCCCGCTTATGAATCTCTCGAAGCTCATTTTTTACCTTCCTCAATTCTTTTTCCACATGTCCGAAATGGACCTTGTCCCAGTCCTTCAGCTCCTGACCGCACCTAGCGACCTTTCCCAACAGCCCCCTCTCGCAACGAGAGCTGCCCGGGTTTAGCCAACTATTCTCGATCACACTCTCACAACTCTCATCATCCAGCCACATGGCTTCGAAACGAAATGGTTTAGGCCCTTTATAACATCCTTGGTCCTCGGCTCTATCCTCCAACGCTACTAGAATGGGGAGATGATCCGACCTTTCCCTGGCAAGGTGATGAACTTTCACCCCTGGAAACAACTCAAGAAATTTTCCATTAGCCAATCCCATATCAATTCTTTCTTGTATGAATCCGCCCCCCTCTTGCTTATTGTTCCAAGTGAACCTGTAGCCTTCAAAATTCACCTCCCTCAGCCCACACTCATCCATCGTCTCCCGCATAGCAACAATTTGATTAAAATCGCATCCATTCCCACCTTCTTTGTCAGCCATTGCGAGGATCATATTCATATCGCCTACACATAGCCACTCATCATGGTTATCCTCATTCAATTTTCGAAGAAGGTCTAGCGTGTGGTGCTTGTCTACCTTTTTCGGCCAGCCATAAACCCCTGTGAATCTCCATTTTATAGCCCCTTCAACTAGCTGAACCCAAGCATCAATGTGATGCCTCGTGTAGCTCCTTATCTCCAGCTTTACCTCCTCCTCCCACAGTAAAGCAATCCCTCCCGATCTCCCCACTTTATCCACACCAAAACAGTTAATAAAACCTAGCTTTCTCCTGACCCCTTCTAGCTCCCTCCTATCCAGTTTAGTTTCCATTAAGAAAACAATCCTCGGGGACTCCCTGCTCACTAAATTAGCGAGCTCCACAATTGCACGAGCCTTCCCCAATCCCCGGCAATTGTAACTTAGGATACTCATAATGTTCGGCAAGAAGGGCTTCCTGCCCCTCCTGCCGATACGTTCAAAACTACCTCATTCGTTTTTTGCCTTTTACCAGTGTCCACTTCATCACACTCCATGGACTCATCATCCTCCTCTCCCTCCTTTCTTTTCCTTCCCACTTCGTGTACCCCACTCACTGTATTACCTAATCCTCCCTCCCTTGCCCTTCTCTTCCATGTTTTCTTCCCTTTATTTTCACCCTTTTCCCCTTCTAAATTGTTATTTTTATTCCTCTCCATTCCTACCTCCTTCTCCCCACCTACTCCCTCGGTCCCACCCCCACTCGCTATATTCAATCTTTCTTCAGCTCCAAGTGTTGTTCCATTCCCTCCCATCTTAACTCCCTCTATTTCAATCGCAAGGGCCAAGCTCTCAGCACTTTCCTTGTCTCCCCCACTCTCTTTGTCCTCCTCTATCCTTTATGCCTCCTCTAGTAACTCTATGAGGCTTTTCCTTCCTCCATGTCTTCTATCTCCCTCATCCCTTTCCTTATGATTTTCCGCTCCCCTTATTTCATTTATAATCCTTTGCTCCACTTCTCTTTCCATCAATGTTCGCCCCTTACTTAGCTTCATAGGGGACGCCCTCAACCATTCACCATACTCGTTATGATATTGAGCATCCTCATCCCCTTCACAATCCTCCTCCACATGTCCCAGCCTTCCACACTTGTAACAAAAGTTTGGTAACCTCTCATACTTCATTTCAATCCATATTTTCCCTCCCTCAACCTTCATCATGATTCCCCTCCTAAGTGGCTTATTGACGTCCACTTCTACTCTTACCCTAAAAAACCTTCCACACGCTATCAGTGTACTCTCATCAACCTCCACCAGCCTTCCAATCTTTCTTCCAATGGCTTCCGCCGTGGCTTTAGTCATCATTCCCACAGGCAGATCATACAGCCGGATCCAGAAGGCCACTTCATCAAATTTAACCTTGGATACCTGTTTTAGTCCGGGTTCACTCAACATGAATATCGACTTATCAAAGGACCAAGGACCACCCTTTATCACCTTCTCCTTGTCGTGCTCATCGACAAACTGAATTAGAAATCTATTGTTCGTTACCTCTCGAAACAAAAAACCCTTTTTCGGCCTCCACGCGTGCTTCATAGTATCTTGCAGAGCGTGAGCGTTAAACTTGCGTTTCGTCAGGAGCGATCCAATCAGCACCAGTGAAGCACCTCTCGCCTCTCCCTCTTGCTGAATCGCCGACCATTCTAAGATCTCACACTCCTCTTCAGTCAGATGGACTTCCTTTCTCTTCCCCGCCATGCCTGAACGAGCACCCAAAAAGAACCCCCCAACCGCTCAGCCCTAATTCCAGAACCTGTTGTTGCACCAAAAACCCTACCAGTCAGAGAATGGTGAATCTCGCACAAGATCGGCGAGGGAACCCTAGCTCCCACGGCCCTAAACCGGAGAGGAAGAAGACGGTTGCCGAGCGTCAGGGATGATCGCCGAAAAACGCCTTCAGAGCCCTAGTTGTTTATTTTTTAAGTGTTTAATATTTATATAAATCTATAAATAATACAATTATAAATCTATATATTATATAGTTATGATTTTTAATTAAAAATAAAAGTTGTATTATTATAAAGATATTCAAGAGTTCTTCGATATGAATATAATATTTGACATATTTAAATTATCATTGCATAAATAATATTTTTAGAAAATAAAATCAATCTTTTTTACTATAGATTCATCAAAATTATAATAAAAATAAATATTATGTTGCTTAATATACTAAAGATATAATCGAATGACGGAAATGAAATGTGAAAGTTCTAAATTATATTAGTAATTATATGAAATATAGCCTGTCAAAACTAGCCTAAGGTGGGAACAACAAAACTGTATAATAGGCTAAAAGAGAATATTCTAGAGTATATTCTTTTTTGGTAGGCTATTTCCGCTAGCCATTATTATAGCTTGTTTTAGCTTGTTTATGACTTATGAGCTCATTTAAGTTTGAATTAAGTTTGATTATAAGCCCAAAAATGCATTTATATCCTCAAATCCATTAACACCCCTAGTTGTTTGTTTGCAATTGCAGCTAATTTTGTTGCAACTAAGGTTCTAGAGAGAGGGGCTCCTCCCTCTCTCTAGAATTTTGTCTACCCATCCTTTCTAAACCTTCAATGACTAAACTAATTTGCCAAAATCTGGTTTCATTGTCCGTGTTCGGCCGATGATCCAAACTCAAAACTAATTTGAGAGATTAACTTGGTCTATCAAATTCCTTCTTCTTCTAGCGTGGTTTTTTGGGGGCTTGCTTGGATTTGGGGGTTTCCCTTTTTTAGCCCTTTTCTCTCAATTTGGGGGTTCTCTTTCGCCTGTATCGTCATCTTCGATTTGGGGTATCGGCTCGCTGCCGGTGATTGGCCTCCTGGTGCGCCGGCTTGGGTGGGCTTGTCGCCGGTTGGCCTCCTGGTGCTAGCTATTGGTGGTTGTCGTCGGCGACTCTCAACCGTCCTCGTGGGCTGTCCGTGTTGGCCATGGCTTTGGTGGACTGCTTGGCGGGCACGCATGATGCTGTCTCTGCAGGTCCTTGGCGTGCAAGGTCCAATTTTGGCCTTGCACGCCAAGTTTGGATTTTATTCAAAAAAAAAAAAAAAAAAAAAAAGGGGAAACTTTCTTTATATTTAAATATATATAATAATTATGTGTAAACCCACCCGAAAGGGTTTGAGAAAATCACGCAAGGGCTTGTCGATATTTTGTAGGTGTAAGTTTGTTGGCGTTTTGTTCCGAGCAGTTTGCGGCTCTGCTTCCGGTGTTTCTTGGAGATCTTCGGCTTGGTTGGGGGGGATGTGGAGACTGTAGTCGGGTCTAGCCGGGGTCGAGGTGGTGCGCTCAGGGCGACTCCGTATCCGGGATAGAGTTTCCTTGGAGTTCGTCTGCACTACCCACAGGAGTTAGAGTCCTGCTGTACTACTGGCCCGCGGAGCTACTTTTTGGTGGTGCTTGGCTGCTTTCTTCGGTGGCTTCCTCAGCCTTTTGGGCGTTTGGCCTTCTTGGAACATTTGTCGTAGAGTTTATTTCTGTTTGGTTCATTACGCGTGTTATTTGTATTTCTGTTTTTAGGTTGCTCTGTTAGACGGTTCGCCGTCTGCCGACTTCGGTCGGCCTCTCGATGAGTCAGGCCTGTCTGACCTTCGAATTTTTACCTAATCAAAAAAAAAAAAAAAAAAAAAAAAAAAAAAAAAAAAAAAAGATTAACACCCCTAGTTAAGAAAGAATGGTAAATGGTAATAAATTTAAGTTTGAAGCTAAGAAAGAATGGTAAATGGTAATACATTAACACCCCTAGTTATGGATTTAACATACCTCCATGATTATGGATATATCCATCTTGCAAAAGATTGTAATTATGCAGATGGACCACAGTAATTGCCTAATTGGGTTTGGGTACATCATCCATTCATTTTTTAACAAGTTGAGCAAAGGACGAATTCCAGTACGTATCAAGCAAATATGTCGTACATCAAATTCCACGGTCTTACTTTTGGAGGTACTATTAAATCGTTGAATTTCTTCCATCTTATCCTCAATTTCAACCTTTTTTTTCCCTCCCAGAGGAGAAAGAGGTCTGGAAGGAAAAAAGAAGTCTTGTATACATATACGGTCATTATAAGTAACAGTCGGAAATTAATCTGACTACGATTTCACAAACCTTGAGAGAATTTAATTAAATTGTTTCACTCTTTAATAATCAATCAAATAAGTTGTAAAGATCGGAAATATCTAACTGATATTCCTTATTTTATTTTATTTTTTCTTACTTTTATAACACTTAAATTACAACATTAACAAACAATTAATAATATTGTAATTGAGAAAAGTTTACCATAAGAGGCTCAAACCCTCTAGCCTCCTCAATTATTGATTACACAATACACAATTAAAACATATCCAAATCCAAATCCCATGTCACCAAAACCAAAATCAAATTAACCAGAAATTTTGATGTAACCAACATGGGTTGAGTCGCTAACCCTGGTCAAAGTCATGAGATCATAAGCAATCCAACACCTTGAACTCCCTTTGTTGTAGAAGTACCCTTTACACTTGCAATCCATTGTACACTTGCTTCCACATTCACTCTCCTTCATTGGCCCATCTCCCTTTGTGTACTTTTCACTTATATGGTCAACTCCTTCCAACTTGAAGTACTTTGCATTCTTCCCTTGGCATGACCCAATCTTGGGTGCTTGGCAACTCTTGCTCCACCCTAGCAACCCTCTCGGTGTAGGGCACGCCACACACTGGCTATCCTCACACAACCCTAGGCTCCCGCACCTCCCAGGCAGCTGACACTCTGTGTCCCACAATGCGTAGGGTGACTCTCGTGCCAAGAGAGTGAAAGTTGTCTCCCAAGCGCCCCAATCAACCTTGGTGTTGTAAGTGTACACTTTCAAGTTCCCGTCAAGCCCGAGCCTTAGGAAGGACAATGTCGCGTTGTACTTGGGCCTCGCGATCTCAATTGAGCCAGTTGACTGCCCGTCTGGCGAGATGTATTCAAATGTGAGGTCATACGCGTAGGGGCCCTCATCGCTGTCTTGTTCGGGCGAGACATCAAAGGTCACATTCTTGATGCTCCTTTTGGCTAAGTCTTGAATTACACAGTACAAGATTGGCTTAGGGCTACTATTGCTCTTGTAATACAAGGCTATTCTCTTGGGCTCAAGCACTAAGCTATAAGGCCCATTAGCATTCACTTGGGCCGATGCCCGGCTAATCAACTTAAAAGGCCCATTGGGCCTCAAATACTGGCCCACAAGGAGGGTATCCGTTGGATAATCAAAGCTTTGCCAAATAAACTTACCGTTGGCGTCATGGAGCACCATGTTACCGTTGGGGAGGAGCTCGAACCCAACCACGCCCTTGTTGGCGGTGTTGGACTGCCAAGCGATCCGGCCATCGGAGTCCGCCAACACGAGGTTGCCGTCGGTCCGGAGGGCGAAGGTGGCGTTTTCTTTAACCGGGTTGGCCCGGTTGGCTTCCCAGACCCAGAAGAACCGGGACTCGGACCGGACCAAGCCCATCCGGAGGGCGAGAGTGTAGGCGTTGGGGGTGGTGTTGTAGAAGCATAGCTGGAAGGGGCTGTTGAAGACGTGGAGGGGGCGGTAGCTCCCGCCGTACTCGACGAAGTAGTCGCCGAAATCGCCCTGGTTGACCAGCTTGAACGTGGCGGAGGCGGGCACCGCCGCGTGGGCCGCGGCGGCGGAGGTGAGGGTGAGGACAAGGAGGAGTGATACTGCTGTTGACATTGATGAAGAGAGTGGAGATCGATCGAGGTAGCTATGGTTGATATATATATATATATATATATATATATATATATATATATATATATATATATATATATATATATATATATATATATATATATATATATATATATATATATATATATTTATTTATAACCATTTGAATACATATATTGAATATAGCCAAGTTGATGAATTGAATATGGTATTTAATTGATGAGGCGTACCGACAGGGCGACAGGTGAAATGAAACCAGGGATCGGAGATTATCGTTTGCTGGATAAGTGGATAGCCATCCAAATTTGACAATCTTGGACAATAACCCAACGTCAAAGTAAAAAGTTTTTTTCTATGAGGTAAAAATTTAAGGTCAAATATACCTGAAACAAACCGTCTAAGCAAACATAAAAATATAAAGTTGGTGCGAAATACAGGCAAGAACTCTACTGAGTAAAAAGTTATTAATGTTTGAAAATTATAGGTGTATTAATCACTTTAATTTTATTTCAATAGACTATAATACTTATATTTTACTTAAATTGACATTCACATATTATAATTCATCTCGATAGTTTCGAAATCATAGGTTATATTATTTATTTTGAGAATTTGTAAGAAGTTACACAATTTTTTTTTTATATCTAGTTATACACTACTATTACATGTTAATAATACAATGTTTATTTATTACATTTTATATCCGTATTTTTGTTTTATATCTTTGTAGTAGTTTATAATATCATTTGACACTAGTTTGTACTATCGAACACGTTATTTGTTTTATAACTTATTTTTCGATCTTATTGTCTATTACTATAGTGACACTCCTCCAGTCAAAATTTTCTGGCTCCGTTTATGAAGTTACATAGCTGAATTATTTCGGAGGAAAAAAACTGAATTGAAAGTAGTCGTATATATACTCTGTACGTTAATGGGCCAGCAACCTGGGGCCCCAATAACTTTTGGACTAGCCCAATCAGTCTCATCTTTATCCAGCAAATTAAGCAATTAAACAAGATTAAATTAGGCGCTTTAACTCTTTTTTCTTTTCTCTTTTTAATGGAAGCATTTTTTTAGTACATTTTTGGGCAATGGGGATCTCCTATTGCATTTCCTAGTTCATTTCCTACAACACAAAAATATTTTAGCATATATTTATTCTTAAAAAAAATTATTAAAATTATTTTTATCTTACTAACATCTACTTTTATATATTACTATGTATAAAAACGAATGTTTTTATTTAAATATATTGGAGAAAAATCTTAAATTTGTTATTTAATTAGATATTTTTAGGGTTCGTTTGGTTGGCAATGGAAAAACCCAGGAAGTACAAAAACCCAAGAAGTAGCTAAAATATATGTGTTTGGTTGAATTTTTTTCCGCAGAAAAACCCAGGAAGTTCAATTCCTCCATTTCAAAGGAATTTAACTTACCTCCTCCCTCTAGGTAAGTTGCAATTTCCCCATTTTCTATTTAAAAATTTCAATTCCCCTATTTAATCCTCTAAACTAAAAAGTTAACCAAACATATTTTCACAATTCCCGTGAATTAGACTTCTTGGGAATTCAATTCCCATGAAATAACTTCCCGAGAATTTCAATTCACACATTGAACCAAACGAGCCCTTAGTAGAATAAGCAACTCATATTGGGAAAGATTTCCTATATTTAAATGCATAGACCCTAGGAAAACATTATTGAAATTGGCTAAAATCATTTAAATTTGAAAAATCTTTATATTTGTAGCCTCTTATCCTATACTATTGGGGCATATGATGGAAAAACCGTTATAAAAAAGTGAGGCTAATGGAGTTTGAACTTATAACCTCAAGGTAATAAATACTCACCCGCCCCAATTAAGCTATCTTTGTAATTCATTACTTATTTTACAGTCTTTTATCCGTAAAATTAGTAAAAATTACCAAACAAAATCCATAAATTTTTTTCAATACGTTTTTCTTTCGAGCTAAGAGGCATCAGCCACCCCGAGCTTCCTAGATTCGCCATTGTGAGCCTCGTGTTAGTTACTCGAACCTGATCTTGATTACAAGCCAAAAAATGCATTTATAACTAGCATCCAAGTTCCGATGTCAGGGGTTGTGTGCACGTACTGTAGTAGCCTAGCATACAAGTCGAGTGGGGTTCTATTTTAAAAATCAATTGACAATAAAAAGAGTAGTTCATTGACTTATATACTAATGCTTATTATGTTCAACTTTTAACGTGGGACACAACTAGAAGCTAAGATAGAGATAAAGTAGTAAATACATCCAAAAAATGAAATATACGGGTTCCAAGAGGCTCTCGTTCGACGGTTATGCATACATCAATTTTTCCACATCACACCGGTCACACCCCCTACTTATGGATACATCCATCCTGCAAAAGATTACAATTTAGAGAGAATGAGGTATATAGACCCTATTCATTAATTTTAACGGTAAATAGATCCCTCTAGTTTTTTTTATTGTAATCTAAACCTTTTATATTTTGTGATTCTAAAAAAGCCCTTGTTATTACCTTTTTACTCAACTACCGTAAAAACTCAAAATCACTTAATTAATTATGGGAAGAAAAAAAATTAAAAACAAGATCTTAACAACTCATCCGTACAAAATCAAATCAAATCCCTCTTATTTCATTTGTAATCGTTAAAAATTAAAAGGCGAAATTGGGTAGTTATACTCAATTCAAGTTTTCTTTTCGTAGATGTACCCTTGTAGATTCTCTTTTGATTATGACAGATTTGCCCTTGATTTGTTTGTAACTAATAAATCTATTGACGCTCAAGCGGTTTCCATCAACGCTCATTTTTTCCATTCCTCTCTTCCAAAAGCGGCGCTCATCCCTCATTCCATCTTATGTGAAGTACGGTGATTGCGAAGATATTGAAGGTTGGTAAATTTGATTTTTATGTTTATTTGATTGTTATTGTAACTTCCATGATTTGAGAACCCTAATTCAACCACGGGAGTTACCGTCCGACACGGACGCAAAAACTCGCCATCAATGTTTATGATTTTCAAAAAAACGACGATGTAGAGTAGATGAAAGAACAAAAGATTTAGGGTCGATGGAAGATTTAGGGAATAGATATCTTATCTACGCGATTATGGTTAGGTAGGGATAATAATTTAGGTTACAATAATCGTTATCTATTTTTACAAGAATTGTATGCTACTTCTTCGATACCCGTGTTTACCAGGATTCGGTCAGGAAACCATTCATTATTACAATAATTATATGATATTGTAGTTGGTTATATTAATGGGTACAAGAATTCGTTCTTTACAATAAATCATTACTAACAAGAATTATATGCTACTTTAGTTTGTTAGAGTGATTTCTTGTAATACAACTCTACGAGACAAATGTGGGTATAGTAATGGTGAGAAGATTTCATTCACTACAAGAATTGATCATTACATGTAATCATTTATTACAATAATTGTATGTTATTGTAGTTGGTTATAGTAATGAGTACAAGAATTCGTTCATTATAGTAAATCAATAATTACAGGAATTGTATGCTACTTTAGTGAGTTACAATGATTTCTTGTGATAATCTGGAAGACAAATGTGGGTATTGTAATGGGTAAAAGAGTTCATTCATTACATGAATTGATTACATGAATAGTAATATATTACAGGAGTATGATTTCTTGTAGGGAACTCATGATATTTTATTACATGAATATTATCGTATTACATGAATGATTAATGTAATGTTTACCTTCATTGTAATATATTGGAAAGGATGGATGCAATTGTTCTTACCGTATACTACAATGGACATTGGGAGTTGGAAGATGGTACTTGGCAATTCAATGGAGTACATGAATCTAAAGCAATTATTTTAAAGTTGGATACAAGTTATGAAGATCTAGTTCGAATTATCCATAATAAGTTGTATCAACTGCATTTTTGAAAGGTTATTGCTTCGTCCTTTGTCAGGGTAGTCTTGCTTTATCCTGTAAGAAAACTACGTGAAGGAAAAAGAGAGTTGTCACTTACCTAGACTTACAGAATACCTAAATTATATAGTATGCCGATTTACCTTCAATGTTGGAGGTTCAATTTGTGGTTGAACTTGGGATGATATGGACCCTCCCTCATCTTGTTCGGTCATCTCTACGCTGCAAACTTGAAAAAGAAACATAAATTGTTACAATAAAATCATTCGCACACAATAATTTAGGTTAGAATGGATCGATAAACGATTGTAATCAATTAATTTGGAGAGTAACGTATTACCTGTAACCTAGAAAATTGTTGAAGTTGTACCCTAGAAAATTCTCCTTTGATAATCCGTCTGCAGTAATCTAACTGATTAGTATTAAAAAGGATAAAAGTTTGTTAAATATCTCTATCACCAATCTTTTTAAAAAAGGATTAAAAAAAATAGGATAAAATCTGATTTGTTAACAATATATTCCTCATCAATATTCTAAAAAGGGATAAAAATTGAAAAAGGTAGAAATTAATTGTAAGGGTAAATATGTAATATCCGCCTTTAAAAAAGTACAATTACCAAAACCAAAATTGAGGGAGTACAATTAGTTAAACAAAACTTGAAAAGAGTACACTACGTCCAATTTTCTCAAATTAAAATCAGTAGAAAAGAAAATCCATCTCCTAATTAGATAGTACGGTGATAAGGTGTGCTAATTAACCAGAGCCATCGCGTTTCGGTGCTAACTCAGAAAACGCCATTGAAGAGAAATCCAAGAGTGCACTGTTTCTCCATTAAAGGGTAAGTATTGTGTTAATGTAAGTTACATAATTGAAATGACCAATTTGATTTAATGTAAGTTTCTCCATTGAAGAGTGGAAACTGTCATTCGATATGTTCGGTATGGAATTGAGCAATTCGACAGTCGATCGGTCCGAATCTATGGGTTGATATTGTAACTTGAATTTTGATTGTAGAAAACAATGGGGAGTTAAGTGAGAGGGAAGTTGAGAGAGAGTTGGGCGTGATGATAGGTCGTTACAATAAGTCTGAAATTTAGTGTAATGAGAAAGAAAGTGGTATGGTAATATATTATTGTAAGTGCGTATTCAGTTACACGAAATATTATTTAGTGTAATGAGAAAGAAAATGGTATTGTAATATAGTATTGTAATTAAGTGTGTATTTAGTTACACGAAATATTATTCAGTGTAACGAAAAAGAAAGTGGTATGGTAATATAATGATGAATAGTAACTAAAAATGAAAATGGAAAAAATTAGACCCCCTCTCATCTATCACTTAAGCACATACTGCAATAGCACACTTGTTGACATATAGATCGACAATACCACACATTTACAGTACGCAGCAATGCAATTGAAAGTTCCTTCCAATCGGATTCGACTCAAACCCATCGATTCAAAAAGAGTGTATAAATAAACCCACGACCACAATCGGCAAACACAAATCGAAGATCAGTAAATCTAGACCCGTATTAGCAAAGTATGTTCACAAAATCATCAAAATTCGTATAAGCATACTAAATCAATACCTCTAACTCCATGGAACATAGAGAGAATTTGGTGGTCGAGCAAAGAAACGCTGCAAAATGGATCATATGAAAGCGTATGAAACATCAAAGAAATCTCCTAAACCGTTTCTCGAATCTGATTGTAATCTCACTTAAAAGATTTGATTTTAACAATCTATATCTATATCTATATCTAATATCTAATATAATACTAAAACAGTTGCGAAAGATATACGTGGCAGCCTCACATTGAGAGTGACACATGGCAGCCATTCACTTCACATACCCCATATATATTTAAAATAAATATACTTAAAATTATTTTTTATTAATTAAAATACTGAATTTGTTAACAAAATCATAACAACTTCTCCAAATTTGCAGATTATTTTTTATCCAAGATTTTTTTAAGGCAGAAAATAATAAATAAATATATTATTAATAAATTTAAATTAATTTATCCAATACTTTTTAACCAATGATTTGAAAACACATAACAACGAGATTTGTTTGAATTAATAAATTAATAATATTTAAACAATTTGTTTATTATTTTTTTGGTCAAGATATTTGAGGATTCCACAATACTCGGATATTTAAAAATTAAAACTAATTAACATAAGTTGGAATGATATTATATTAATAAAATAACAATACGTGAAAATTTTATTATTGTATTTAATTTATCTATTTATTTTGTTTTTTAGTTAAAGTTGTCGAGTGATATTTAATTTATACTCTTATAATTAATAATCAATAGACTATTAAAAAAATCATTTGGATTACTGGATATGCAAAACCATGCAGGATCCTAACCTCCTTATCTTAATCAATATATTTTTTTAATCAATAAATTGATGATAAGATCAAGTCGATCTTCTCGAGATGATTCGTGATCTTGCTATATATGTGATCCATTAATTACTGCAGGAAATTTTAATGCTTTAATTCGGGTTTTTTTTTTATTTTTGCAAAATTGAAGTGGTACATATAATTTGAGGTAAAATATTATTTTTTTCATTTTAAATGAAATAATAGTTTTTCTACTTATCCGGATTTCTCTTTGTTTGTGTTGTTATAGAATCGAGCCATCAATCATATATATGCTTGGTAAATTCAAAGGTCATTCCCCTACGATTTGATTTGATATTTTATAGGTAAAGTATATTTTCATTTTTATAATAAAAAAAATCTTAGAAATACTAAGCAATTTAGTAAAAAAAAAATTTAATCAACATTTGTGGTTTTACCAACTATGTAAATTCCTAATTAATATGGGTTCAACTTCACTAAACATATGTGGTTTTACCTTATACTATGACATTATTTCTAATTAACATTTGTCTGTTAAGCAAATAGGACATACAACGCTACAATACATGATCTATATGTCGAATTGACATGAAGCTCGATTGAACTAGACTAAGATAATAAAAAACTCATGCTTGATTTGATTTTAGTGCGTTCAATTAATCCAATTTGATTTAAATAAATAATAAAAATATTAGAAATGTTATAATGTCTAATTATTCATTAAAATTCATCATTTACAATTATTTAAAAATAAATAAATTTAACAAAAGGAGAAAATCAAGAGATTTCATAAACTTCTTTATTTAGTTAGTTGATACTCCGATATATTTGGTGTTATTAATTTTATTCATTATATTTAAAATATAATTCTTTAGTTATAATTTAATCATTTCTTTTTTTAAAAAATTAAGTTATAATTTAAATTTTGATTTACCACCTAAATTTATGTTTAATTTGAACACATGCACACACATCCATATTAGTTTTGAAACACGTTCATTAAATCTTGATGGGTATGTTCACAAATTTATTTGTACATATGCATGTTTATTTTATTCGTCAATTTTGACCCTAACAAATACTTACTCAAAATAAAATAATTAAAATCCTATTTATAATGTGTTAATATGTAATCTAATTTCTTCCGATCATCTCATTTGATAGTGACTGAATTCTCTAGATTGATCAATTTTAATTTACCATTAATCAAATAACAACAAACTATAACTTTTTCAATTTTTTTTAGAAAACAATAACTCAATACATTTACATGTATATATGTATACAATAAGCATGGTATTTATATCATATTTGTACTTTCAATTTCTTTCTTCTCATTTTCTCTACATGGATCAATATATCTATATTTTATTCTTTCATTAGTAAAATGTTGTTTTATCTAGAGTATTTTTTTTCACATAATCAATAATGAATGAACTTTATTACGGTGAAGAACTAACAAACTCTAAAAGATTAGAAGATAATTAAAAAAAAAAGTAAAAACAATCTTTGCACATAAAAATAAAACAATAATGTGTATTTTTTTGGAATAAAAACCTTTGAACTTATGAATTAATTGAAAGTTATATAATAAGATCTACTATACTATTATAAGCATGTAGAAGGCAAACCTGCAATATTTGGTGTGTACAAGCATGTAGATGGGGATAAAGAGGATTATAAGGGGAATATAATACTCTGGATATATTAAATAAAATATGGAAGTGATGAAGAGGATGATGAAAATCAATACGGGAATGAGGAATGGCAACATCAATCGAAACAATTATGGTTAATATCTAGATATGAAAATAAATTGCCTAAAAATACTAAATTACTTAATCTTATATAATATTTTATGAATTCGACAAATTTTATAAATTTATGTCACAAGATCGCAAGTTAGAAAAACTAATTACATCATATACATATTGATTACAATGTGTTCATATACTCCCGTGCCTCGGGCACGGGTACTGCACTAGTAATAACTTAATTCAGAATACTTTTAGCTTACGTGGCAACCTCTAATCAATTCACTCTTTTTCGTCCAATCAAATTATTTATTTTTTTATTTCTTTTTTTCCCCGCTTAGGGTTAGACATCTTCTTCTTCTTTTGCAATTTTCACACGCCTTCTTCCTCTAGACACCTCCTTCTCCCTCCTCTATCTAATTACTCTTTTGCAATTTTCAATCCCCTTTCCCTTTGCCTTATACTGAAGATTGATATAGAGTTTTTTCGTTGCGGCCTCATCCTCGATGATTCACACCCTCTTGATTGTTTGGTAAGCAATTTTGGTTTCTTTTCAGGAATTTGATTAACCATGGTCGCGCGTAGTCGTACCTTGCTCAAATTCGTTCTTCTCCCGTTCTTTTTGCCTCCTCTCTCTAATAACTCTTTTTGGTTGTTGTAGTTATTCGCTTAATATGGTGATGCTTACCTTGCGGTTTGATCCTTTCACGCTGCTTACAGAGTCCATCGATTGTTCTTGAAATCAGGTCTTTTAGGCCCCGTTTGGTATCCATATCCTGATATCAGGTATGGATATGGGTATTAGATATCGATATCAAGAATATGGGTATCAAATCCGATATCTAATATGCCTGTTTGGTATTAGAGTATATGGGTATCAACCCTAAATCTCCTCCCATGAATCCCCTTCTCCCTCCATGCTCCCCATTTCCTTCGTCACAATTTGTTCACCTCAATTCCAGATTCTTCCCACCCTCAACTTCGTTGCTCCATTTGCAGGTTCTTCGCCTCCTAACCATGGCTTCCTTTTCCTCAATTGCATCCTACTTCAACGAATCCCACTTCCAACAATCCCAACCCTAACCCTAATATCTTGAAAACTGATTTTCACTTTGTTGGAAGCCATATTCGACCATTTTGATTATCTCCAAAGCCTCTTCAAGTGGGCGGAGAACAAGCAAGATCTGGAATGGAAGAAGTGGGGATGAAGATAAGAGCACAGGAAGCCAGGTCATGAGAGCACTAGCAGCAACTCAGGCGAAGAGAAGTCTATACAGAGAAGCGGTGAAGAAAATATAAGAATTGATATCCCAATTTTTTGGGGTATATGAAGATGGAAAAATTTACAAAGGAATGGGATATGGGTATATCAATCTGATATCGATATACTTGCATACCAAACACGGATATGGAAATAAGTATATCAATTTGATATCCATACCCATACCTGATATCAGGATATGGATACCAAACGGGGCCTTATTTCATCATTCTCCTTCGATGTCTGCTTCTGTTCAGTACGCTATTTAATCGCCCTCGCTAACTCTATTTCTCTGTCTATTGCTAATTTCTGTGCCTCTAATTTCTTCTTCTCTGCCCTGATGAGATACCGGTGCCTCCGACGATGGTGAAGATGAATACAGATTTCTTCGTCGACCACATGGATAAGGTATCCCACTGCCTCCTCATGACTACTCTGACGCCTTGCTTCAGTCATGCCTTAGAAATAAGGGTTGTCCCCAATTTCTGTCTTCCTTATAATCTACTTTCGTTCGACATAGAAAGGCATTCTCATTTGTTGTTCTTTTCTCGTGAATATGAGAATTCATATGAAATTTGAGTTATGTTCTTGATTTTATAGTTTATAATTGTGCAAATTTTGGGATTATAGATTTGTCCTAAATTAGAACGTGAAGATTAATTGCATGTAAACATAACTTTATATGCAAGGGGACTAATTTGATCGAAGCATAGTTTGTTAATCATTTATGTCAACAACGATGATGATCATGAAAGTAGACAACACAAGAAGTTAGCTTTAGTTGGCCGCTACCTAGGTCCTAGCTGCCTATCTTTGGAAGTTTGAATATGAATTAGCTGTTCTTCACTTATCAAAGGATGCTATTCTTCACTTATCAAAGTTGGAGGTTTTTGTTTGTTTCATATATTTTTTTAGATGTTTTTTTTTACTTGGGAGTTCTGTGGAAATTATGTTGAGTGATATATCACTATTGAGGCCCCATTTATTGGATACATTTCTGCATCAATTGTTGTCTGGAGCTATTCATAATCAGTCATGAAATGTTTGGATTAGATGTTAGAATAGACCACCAAAACTGTTTTTCCCCACTATTCAAGCATGTCACAACTTTTTTCCTGCAACCTTTTGTGTTTCTTCATGGTGGTCCAGGTGGTGGGAACTCATCTAGCAACGTAATATTCTTTGATCCGGAGTTTTATAGGATAATTCTATTTGATCAGGTTGATTTTTCCTTCATGATATGAAATCAGTGTTTTGGTGCCTTTTTTTGACAGTTCTGTTTAATCACCAAGTGTAAGTATCTTTCTATGCTATTCTTCAGCGCAGTTCAGGCAAGAGCACTCCTCACATGCTTGCTTTGAGAAGACAACAAAATTGGATCTGGGACAACATACAAGTACATTTATTCTCACCATATTATTCAATTCTCACCATATTAGTTTGTATATAATTCCTTGGACATCATATAAATACACTTATTATGCTTCTTTTGGCTTAGAATTTTCAGATTTCAAATCATTACAAAAGGCATTTCTGAATTTTCCCTTTTAATTAATGTTTTTTTAAGTCTCCATTAAGATTTGTCGTTAATTTTTCATTCCTCAATTTTTTTTATACCAAAGTTCCTTTTGATCACAATGTTGAATTTTTCCTTTGAATTTATGCATTTAGTAATCAACTATACTGCCTTTTGTTTTTCCTCCTTCTGACTCCCTTCACAAAGTATATTTTTAATGGAATAGATTTTAAATTAGGGTATATACTTCAAAGGTTGATATTTTAAATTAGGATTTAGCCTCTTATTTTGGTGTATCAAAATTGCAAATTGGGTTATATCTTAAGGAATACTCCAAATATTCGGTGATCGAATCATTTCAATGTACATAGTATCAAGGTTTGTTCATCTATCTCTTTATCTCTTCACTTTTGTCATCATTTATTTTTTCTCACAATCTTCAATTTTCCCTTTAAATTGATGTTGAATTTCCCCTCTTTGATTTGTTTTCATCCAGTAATTTTTAGCTCATTGATTCATTCGTTTTTTGTTTTGGAAGTCCTTGATCTATTGATATTTTTGCTTACACCTCTTAATTATATCCTTAATTCTCTTTATCTGAACTTTTTTTCTTGAACATATTATTAAATCTCTTTATTGGTATTTTTTATTTGTACCTGGCCCTCCACTTTCTGCTCCTACTTTACCTACTTATGAAAATTTTGTGAAGATAAGAGAATTAATTCAATGTTGCTGCTGTAAGCAACAGATCAAGGCCAGAAATGGCTAAACTTCAGTGATTATAAAATCAATGTTTCATTGAAGATAAACCAAGAAAAGGAAGTTGCCTGACGGCACAAAAGGAGCCAAGTTTATGATCCCAAAACCCTACTGAAATCAAGGTGAGGTGCCAGCTTAAATAGCATGGATCTCTCACTCAGGATTGGTGGATCACAAACAAACAAAAGAGCCTAGCTGTCTTATTACAATCACAGGAAATGCAGCTGAAATTCATGCTAAATGAAATGCATTAAAGACTAAAGGAAACCAGCAGTAAAGACTAAAGGAAGCCAGTGACATAGTGCTTGGATTATGGTCTTGTATTATGAACTTGAGCAAGATCATAATCTTCACATCCCCCCCTCAAGTTGGACTGTGTTGGAAACCAACAAGGCCTAACTTGAGAGATAAAAAATGGTGCTGCTGTGCACCCAGTGGCTTAGTTAATATATCAGCAAGTTGGACCCCTGTTCTCACATGTTGAGGCAACACAAATCCTTCAATGAGATGCTGCCTGATAAAGTGACAATCAATCTTCAAATGCTTAGTCCGTTCATGAAAAACTGGATTCTCAGCAATGTGAATTGCAGCTTTGTTATCACAGAACAAAGGGATAGGTAAGAAGGACTGGATTCTCAATGCTTGCAAAATGCCATCAACCCAAATCAGCTCACTGGTAGTAGATGACATACTTCTATATTCAGCTTCAGCAGAAGACTTAGAAACAGTAGTTTGTTTCTTGGTTTTCCATGAAATAAGAGATGTTCCAATGAACACAGCATAACCTGTAAGAGATTTAGCACTAAACTGACATGCTCCCCAATCTGCATCAGAGTAGGCTGAGATGGATAAGTTACAAAGTTTAGGATAGAATAATCCTACTGCCACTGACCCTTTCAGGTATCTCACCACATGCATAGCTGCATCTAGATGAGGTTGTCTTGGCTCTGTCATAAACTGACTTAAATGCTGTACAGCATATGTGATGTCTGGTCTTGTGAGGTTTAAGAATAGTAGCCTCCCAATCAATCTTCTATAGACTTCAGGATCTGCTATAAGTGCTCCTGTATCTGTAGAGAGCTTAAGTCCTCTAGGGAGAGGGAATGAGGCAGGAGAGCATCCCATCATATTACAATCTTCTAGGATGTCTAAGACATACTTCCTCTAGTGGAGATGAGTTCCTGTGGTATCTCTGAAGATTTCCAGACCTAGAAAATATCTGGCTAAGCCAAGATCCTTAATGGTAAACTTGGCATCTAAAGCTTTCTTTGTTAAGACAATGGCATTAGCATCATCACCAGTGAGCAAAACATCATCAATATATACAAGAGCCACTGCAATCCCTGCAGTGGTGACTCTTATGAATAAGCTATAGTCATCAAGACTTTGAGTATACCCAAGATTGACAAGGAATTTACATAATTCAACATTCCATTGTCTTGAGGCTTGCTTAAGGCCATATAAGGACTTTTTTAATCTGCACACCAGGTTAGGGGTTCTCAACTGAAGTCCTTCAGGCGGTTTCATGTAAACTTCTTCATCTAGTGAGCCATGCAAAAAGGCATTGTTCACATCCAGTTGGTACAATGGCCAGTTTTTTGTTGTTGCAACTGCTAGCAGAATTCTCACTGTACTGAATTTAGCAACTGGAGAGAAAGTGTGCTTGTAATCTTTCCCTTTGATCTGATTATATCCCTTGGCAACCAACCTTGCCTTATATCTTTCTACTGATCCATCGGGTTTATATTTGATTTTATAAATCCATTTACTGCCTAATGCCTTCTTACCAAGAGGTAACTCTATGAGATCCCAAGTCTGGTTTTTTTCTAGAGCCTCCAGTTCATGATTCATAGCATCTATCCAGTGGCTCTCTTTGACAGCTTGCTTAAAATGAGATGGTTCATGGATCATCACCATGTTGACAAAGGATGTGACAAATGGTTTGTCCATCAAGTCTGGATTATCAAAACAAGATGCTAGAAAACTCTGTGAAAAGGAGTTAGTTGTTCTATGGGGATGACCAACATAATCCTGAAGCTTCCTTGGTTGCACAATCTGCCTGGTGGATCTTCTCAAAGGGGGAAATGTTGTCTCATCATTTAAGATCTCCTGTGAGATGATAGGCAAAGAAACTGATCTATTAGAGCTTTCTGAATCAGCAACAACAGATGGTAATATCTCAGGGGAGCCAGTTGATGCCTGAGACTCATGATCAACTGAAGGAGATGGATGTTCTTGTGGAATATGATCAGATGGAGGATTAAAAAACACCCGAGTAGGTGAAGTAGAAACATCTACAGCTGGATTGACAAGTGGTAAAGTAAATAATGGTGTTACTGATTCAGGTTTTAAGACATCTGAATTCTCCTTGAAAGGGAAAATATCTTCTTGGAAAATAACATCCCTGCAGTGGAATGTAACTTTGGAATCTAAATCCCAAAGCTTGTAAGCCTTTTTTCCATGAGGGTAGCTCAGGAGTATACATTTCCTTCCCCTTTCATGCAATTTATCTCTATTCTGGAAGCTCACAGGAGCATAACATAGGCAACCAATAACTTTCAACTCATAATAAGCAGGAGGCTTACCAAATAGCATTTCAAATGGAGTTTTCCACCCCAGAATTTCAACTGGCAGTTTGTTGATGATGTGGGTTGCAGCTAACACACATTCTCCCCAGAATTTTAGGGGTAATCCTGCATGAATCCTCAGTGATTTGGCAGTCTCAATAAGATGTCTATGCTTCCTCTCTACTCTCCCATTCTGCTGGGGTGTGTAGGGAACACTTGTCTGATGCAAAATCCCATGAGTTGCAAGGAACTCATTGCACTGATTGGAGGTAAATTCACCACCATTGTCTGACCTGATGCATTTGATCATACAATCAAATTGTGTTTTCACATAGGTCACAAAATCACAAATGGTTTTAAAAACCTGTGATCTAGACTTAAGCAAAAAAGTCCAGGTGATCCTGGTGCAATCATCTAACACAGTTAAAAAATACTAAAAGCCATTGTAAGTTGACACACTGTAAGGACCCCAAACATCCATATGAATAAGGTCAAAAGGTTTAGCAGCTCTGGCAGTGCTTCTTTCAAAAGGCAGTCTGTGATGCTTACACAAAGCACATATCTCACAATGAAACTGATCAAAATTAAACTGATTAACATGACTCATATGTCTCATCTTAGAAACAGATGTATGTCCAAGCCTAGCATGGCTCAAGTCTAAACTGCTACTAGCTTTATTACAAAAGATAGAGGATGCTTTCAAAACTTCATCAGTTCTTTTCTTCTCAATCCAGCTTCCAGTCTGATCAGAAGTCCACACTTTGTACAAGCCATGTCTCCTTTTTCCTGCCAGCAACACTCTTCTAGTTCCAGGGTCCTGGATAAAACAAGATGATCGAGTGAAAACTGCTATTAGCTCATTATCATCTAGCAATTTTCCAACTGACAAAAGGCAGTGCTTAAAATCTGGCACTAAGAGGACATCCTTCAAGGCCATTTGACCTATAAGTTGGAGTTCCCCCATTTCATTAACAGTTTTAACTGTCCCATCAGGCAAACCAATATGAACTTGCTTATTCAACTGCATTTTGTTCAAAATATAAGAGTCAGAGGGCATCATGTGATCAGTTGCCCCTGTGTCAATTATCCACTCAATGTCATTGCTAACTGGCTGACTAGAAATATCTAGAGAAGATGAAACTTTACCTGCAAAGTTTGCATAAGAGCTTTCACTGTTACTCTTCTGTGCCATCTTCTTCATAATTTCCTGATACACTGCATTAACCATGGATGTATCCACTTTGCTCTCCATTCCTGTCTTCTCTATCTCATCCTCAAGAGGTGTGTTCATCATTCCAGCATTCACAGATCCTGCAGCATTGGCTGATCCCTTGCTAGGTGTACTGTCCTTCTGACCAACTCTCAGCTCCTTGTACCAATCCGGAATCCCATGCAGTTTGAAGCAAGTGTCTGCTCCATGTCCTTTATAGCCACAGTGAGTGCATTTCATCTCACTCTTAAGCCTCTTGATTTCCCTCCAATCTTTCTTGGGTGGAGGATTGCTCCCTGCACTAGGCCCCTGGTAGCTAAACCTGTTCTTGCTCACAGCAAAAGCA
The DNA here is from genome assembly GCA_037127255.1 of Persicaria tinctoria. NCBI lineage: Eukaryota > Viridiplantae > Streptophyta > Magnoliopsida > Caryophyllales > Polygonaceae > Persicaria > Persicaria tinctoria. The sequence goes on from JBANSL010000010.1 coordinate 6,468,759, forward strand.
TTAGCATCAGACATAGCAGATTGAGTGGATCCTGAAGCAGCTGTGCCTCCCTCAACCTGTTGAAGTATGTAATAAGCTTTTTCCACTGTAGGCAAAGGATCTTGTGCAAGGATCTGGTTCCTTGCAGCCTCATACCTATCATTCAAACTAGCCAGTAGCTGCATCAGTTTGTTCTTCGAGTCTATCTCATTAAACTTCTTAACCAGATCACACTTACACTGCTTCATGATCCCACATGTGCATTCAGGCAACCTCTCAAGAACTTGCAGCTCATCCCAGTACCTCTTCAAGGTATTGTAGACCTCTCCCAAGGTCATGCTCCCTTGAGATACATTGCTCAATTTCTTCTTAAGCTGAAAGATCTGAGGTGCATTGTTCTGGCTGTATCTTTCAACCACCTCATCCCACGGTTCTTTTGCAGACTCAACAAACATCAGTCCCTCTGCTATTCCCTTACTCATGGAGTTTAGCATCCAACATCTAACCATAAAGTCTGCTCTCACCCATTTCTGATGATCTGCAGACGTCTCTACTGGTTGCTCACAAGTTCCATTCACAAAACCAAGTTTACACTTGGCACCTAGAGCCATGGTTACTCCCCTACTCCAAGTTACAAAGTTTGACCCATAAAAGGGAATAACCACTAGCTGGGCTCCAGGATGATCAGAATTTGATAAATAGAGTGGGTCACTGGGATTACCTAAATTGTTGCTTTCCACTTCATTGTTGTTGTTGTTAACGTCTGGCATCTTCTTCTTTTAGCTTGAAAAAACCACCTTTTGCTCTGATACCATGTGAAGATAAGAGAATCAATTCAATGTTGCTGCTGTAAGCAACAGATCAAGGCCAGAAATGGCTAAACTTCAGTGATTATAAAATCACTGTTTCATTGAAGATAAACCAAGAAAAGGAAGTTGCCTGACGGCACAAAAGGAGCCAAGTTTATGATCCCAAAACCCTACTGAAATCAAGGTGAGGTGCCAGCTTAAATAGCATGGATCTCTCACTCAGGATTGGTGGATCACAAACAAACAAAAGAGCCTAGCTGTCTTATTACAATCACAGGAAATGCAGCTGAAATTCATGCTAAATGAAATGCAGTAAAGACTAAAGAAAACCAGCAGTAAAGACTAAAGGAAGCCAGTGACATAGTGCTTGGATTATGGTCTTGTATTATGAACTTGAGCAAGATCATAATCTTCACAAATTTTACACAAGTAACTTATACATTGGCTGTTTTATTTGATTCTCCATGATGTATCACATTCGCACTTTAAGGGAAATCAGGTATTGATTTGCACTTCTGATTTTTTATAAGTGTTTATTGATACCATTGGGGTATGCAGATGCAGGTGCCTTTAGTAAAAGCTAACTAACAGACTTTGTCCATCTCAATCCATGCTCTCTTTATATAGCTGTTCTGATAACCCAGAGAAACCCTCTTGAAGGCTTAACAAGAAAAGTTTTAAGGATGAATCACAAATTATTGTGGGGATCAATAACATGCAGTGACATTCTTGGTAAGGAGGAAGTGGGGTCTTGATTTATGCTTTAAAGTATATTAGAACAAGGATCTTTGTTTATCATTCAAAAGGTCATTTTTGGGGATAACTTCTATTGTTGGATATATTGCTTTGTGATGTATATTACTCATTGTAATTAAGTGTATGTGGTTATTCCTTATAATAAATATTGTATTTTTTTTATTTTCCTCGCAAAGGCGCCATGGCGTGGGAATTCCACTAGTTTTATTATTATTTTTGCTATTATCCTTTTTTAAAATAAAACAATTAAGAACAATTAAGTAAAAACACCTATAAAAAGGCCTACTTACCTAAAATTTTAACAATGAGGTCTATAAATTAATAATTTTATTAAAAGGGGTCTTAATCCTCCAATTTTCTCTACAATTTATTATGCAAATGAACCACATTAATTGGATACATCTTACGTTTTCAAAAATAAAACAAAAATTTGGATACATCATACATTCATTTTTTCACAAGTTGAGCAAAGGAACTTATCAAGCAAATATGTCGTACATGAAATTCCACGATCTTACTTTTGGAGGTACTATTAAATCGTTGAATTTCTTCCATATCCTCAAATTCAACCTTTTTTTTCCTCCCAAAAGAAAAAAAATACTATATAGCAATATATAAATTGATTTGTTTTTATACTGTTAAAATATTATCAAATACATGGAGATTACTACGGTTTTGAAGACTGGGAGATTAACTCGGCTACGGTTTCACAAAATGTGAGAGATGTTAAATTGTTTTCCTTTATAATCACCAATCGAATAAGGTGTAAAGATCGGAAAAAAATATTGTCCATGATTTTAAAAGCTGTAGTAAAATATTTTTGTAAAACCCATTTTATTGGTTTTATTTTGAAAGCTGTTACCGTGTATTATACGAGATTTTAACCGTGTTAATAGTAACCCTATATCATTGTATGATTATATTTAGTGATCACATAAATTTTATAATATCATGAGTAGTGAAAACTCTAATCTAATAATAGCCTAACAATTAATTTCAATTAGTTTTAAAACTAGCATGATATTTTATTGTTTTTTTTTACATAACTATAGATAGAGTCAACCATGTAACACACTATTAGATGTCACAAATATCTAACTGGTATTTCTTATTTTATTTTATTTTTTATTACTATTATAACACATAAATTACAAGTAAATTTGTAATTGAGAAAAGTTTACCACAATAAGAGGCTCAAACCCTCTAGCCTCCTCAATTATTGATCACACAATACACAATTACAACATATCCAAATCCAAATCCAAATCCCATGTCACCAAAATCAAAATCAGATTAACCAGAAATTTTGATGTAACCAACATGGGTTGAATCGCTAACCCTGGTCAAAGTCATGAGATCATAAGCAATCCAACACCTTGAACTCCCTTTGTTGTAGAAGTACCCTTTACACTTGCAATCCATTGTACACTTGCTTCCACATTCACTCTCCTTCATTGGCCCATCTCCCTTTGTGTACTTTTCACTTATATGGTCAACTCCTTCCAACTTGAAGTACTTTGCATTCTTCCCTTGGCATGACCCAATCTTGGGTGCTTGGCAACTCTTGCTCCACCCTAGCAACCCTCTCGGTGTAGGGCACGCCACACACTGGCTATCCTCACACAACCCTAGGCTCCCGCACCTCCCAGGCAGCTGACACTCTGTGTCCCACAATGCGTAGGGCGACTCTCGTGCCAAGAGAGTGAAAGTTGTCTCCCAAGCGGCCCAATCAACCTTGGTGTTGTATGTGTACAATTTCAAGTTCCCGTCTAGCCCGAGCCTTAGGAAGGACAATGTCGCGTTGTACTTGGGCCTCGCGATCTCCATTGAGCCCATTGATTCCCCGTCTTGCGAGATGTATCCGAATGTGAGGTCATACGCGTAGGGGCCCTCGTCGCTGTCTTGCTCGGGCGAGACATCAAAGGTCACATTCTTGATGCTCCCTTTGGCTATTATGTCTTGAATTGCATAGTACAAGATTGGCTTAGGACTACTATTGCTCTTGTAATACAAGGCAATTCTCTTGGGCTCAAGCACTAAGCTATAAGGCCCATTAGCATTTACTTGGGCCGAAGCCCGGCTAATCAACTTAAAAGGCCCATTGGGCCTCAAATACTGGCCCACAAGGAGCGTATCCGTTGGGTAATCAAAGCTTTGCCAAATAAACTTACCGTTGGCGTCATGGAGCACCATGTTACCGTTGGGGAGGAGCTCGAACCCAACCACGCCCTTGTTGGCGGTGTTGGACTGCCAAGCGATCCGGCCATCGGAGTCCGCCAACACGAGGTTGCCGTCGGTCCGGAGGGCGAAGGTGGCGTTTTCTTTAACCGGGTTGGCCCGGTTGGCTTCCCAGACCCAGAAGAACCGGGACTCGGACCGGACCAAGCCCATCCGGAGGGCGAGAGTGTAGGCGTTGGGGGTGGTGTTGTAGAAGCATAGCTGGAAGGGGCTGTTGAAGACGTCGAGGGCGCGGTAGCTCCCGCCGTACTCGACGATGTAGTCGCCGAAATCGCCCTGGTTGACCAGCTTGAAAGTGGCGTTGGCGGGCACCGCCGCGTGGGCCGCGGTGGCGGAGGTGATGGTGAGGATCAGGAGGAGTGAAACAGCTGTTGACATTGATGAAGAGAGTGGAGATCGATCGAGGTAGCTAGGGTTGATATATATATATTTATAGCCATTTGAATACATATATTGAATATAGCCAAGTTGATGAATTGAATATGGTATTTAATTGACGAGGCGTACCGACAGGTGAAATGAAACCAGGGATCGGATCGAGATTATCGTTTGTTTGATGGGTAGCCATCCAAATTTGACAATCTTGGAATGAAATTGAAATGCAGAGGAAATGAAGAATTAATGCAATAATTGCAGTCAAAAGTTAACGCGTACGGCATAGTCCGATACCGCTCAATCCACCGGTTGTGCAAAATCCCAAGGTGGTTGAATTCTTTGTTTGATCAAAGGAATTTTATTTTTTTTGTTTAATAATGAAAATCAAAGGATCTTATCCGATTATAGAAAATACTCGATATTATAATCGTTATAATATATAGGGAGTTTATTTCCTAACTTATATCTAGGTTTTTTTTTTAATTAGGAAAGAATTCGGGTGAGCGCACTCTACCCGGCAGCATCCTTACGGATGAAGTCTGAAAGGCCGGAATCGTTATAAATATCGAAACCCCATATAGAGTGACAATGATGTGCAACCTTATCAGTCACTCTATTGCCCAAACGGAGAATATGAAAGAAAGATACTTCTTTCAAAGTCGATAATAAAAGTTTAACTTCTGACATCATGAGCTCAATTTCCCAATGACATTTAGTTTAGTTGTTTAAGTGATTTATGATTATTCTAGAATCACTTTCAATTTGTATTTTCTTGATACATAGTTGAATAGCGTGTTGAATTCCTAATTTTAATGTTAGCGCTTCCGCTTTGAGAGGGATTTGATTACCTAGTTTTTGGAAACAAATGCGAATTGGCCGGCCCTCCCAGTCTCGGATAATGGTGATAGCTGAGCTTTCCTTATTTGATAACGTTGAGCCATCGAATTTTAGCTTGAAAGTTCCCTTTGGTGGTTTACGCCATGTAATTTTCCTGTGCTTATTTTTCTTGTTTGGATGCGTCGTTTTTTTGTGTCGGTAAGTGAGTGTCCTCATCTAAATCATTCTCCCTCTGATGTGTTTTATTCCAATTGTGCACGTGAGTTTTAATTATCCGTAGTGAGATGTCCCTCAGAGGAATGATAGCCTACCTAAATACGTGTTGGTTCCGAGTGTACCAGGTAGTCCACCAAACAAAGGCAAGCCTCACTTTAGCCGTAGAGATAAGATTATTCCTTAAGAAAGAGATGATATGTTTTATATCCCGAGATTGAGTTATCCTGCTAGATAAAATTGAGTCTATCCGTGGAGTGAATTGGTGAAGAGAGCGCACATGTGTAGAAAAGTTACAATTAAATATAAAAAACGAAGAAAGTATAAATTTACAATATAAATATACCAGGAAATTGTAGTAAATAACCCTATATCCGAAATGGTTTGCATGACTAACCCCCTTCACGCCCTTCTTTAATTTTTTGCCAAACTAACCCTCCTTCCCCTAATTTATCCTTTTCTGTCCCGATAACTTATAGATTAGCCGGTTAAGGGAGAGAGTGCATGGGAAATCGATGGATCGATGGCAGAAAAATCTAAGAATTATTCATACATAGAGAAGGAAGGTGCCAAAATTTATTTTAGGATAGAGAACTCTTCAAAAAGAGTTAAAATGAAATTATTAAATATAGGTCGAGGACAAGGCAACTTGCCTCGGATCGTGGCCGAATTGTACCCTTTTAAAATGTTGGTCTTTCTAGTATCATGATCGAAGGTGACAGTCTGATCGTTATTAACTGCTTGCGAAGACTGTGGAGTTGTCCGTAAGAGATAGAGATGCTGGTTTCTGACACACTGCTCCTTCTCCAACATTTTTAAATGATGCTCTTGGATGGTAGTTCAGTGGATCTTGACCGCACTCAAATTTTTACCTTATAAAAAAAAAAGTTCGCCTCAAAACCGTGCTTGGCCCAAACCCACCTCGCTATGATGGGGTAGGATTTTTACATATGCCCGATCCAAAACCGCCTAATTTGGCCTAAGCTTAGGTCAAACAATATCATACTCTTTCTATATCCCCTCATCATTCTCCCCTTTTGGGGTTGGTGAACTCCACCACACTACCACCTCTCCAGAGGCCCTTAACCACCTCTTCGGAGGTCCGAACCATCTCTTCGGAGGTTCGAACCACCTCCTCGGAGGCCTGAACTACAACGGCTTCTTTCTGCTTCTTCTCTCCGACTCTGATTCCGATTTTCGACTCTGATTTGGGTCCGAATCGTTTGATCTCTTCGAGCTATGCTCTCGAGTGGTGTTGCTCTGATCGTTTTGGTTGGGGATCTTGCTGATTTTGGACTGTGAAAACCCCCTGTTGATTTTGGGATGAGAAAAACCCTTTTGCTCTGAGCATTTTGTTCAATTTCTTGTGAAAACCCCCGATTTTTCCCATTTGGGGTGCGCTGTTCTCCGGGCCCTTCGTCTGTGATGCCGTAGTTCCGATGTAGTGGCTGATCTGCCTCCACATCGTCGCTCTAGGGGCTCCTCGGGTCCCCGCCGGCAGGCGGCGCCTAATGTGGGTGCCTTGGCTGCCCCGTCTTCTCCTCCGCTGCTCTTCCAAGTCTTCCCGGTTCCGAGCCTTTCTTTTCGCTGCCGGTGTTATGGCTTGGCTGTAGCCGCGTGAAACCTCTTCCTTCTCCGGTGTCTTGCCCCTTCACCCCTTTCCCGGGTGGTGGTCGGCCTTCGTCGGAGCTTGGGGTCTCGCCCCTCTCTTCGATTGCGTCCATCGCAACTGTCTGCAATAGCGCCGGCTTTCCTTTGGCATGGCTGAACTCTGCTGTCTTTTGGGCCCGGGCGGGTTTCTTTGGGCCCAAGGATTTTCCTTGGCCCCAAATCTGACCCGTTTGAATTAAATAATTATGTTAATAATATTAATGTAGTAAATTATAATCTACAACTATAAATAAATAATTCCCTGTGTGGGGTTTGCGTATTTCTCGATCGGGGTTCTAGACTTCTAGTGCGTTTGGTTCAGTCGTCGGGTGGCTCTTCGTTTGGCGTGACCCCTCTCTTGCATTACAGCCCTACTAATCAAGATATTGAGGACTTAATGCTTTTAATTTTGTGTCTTTTCTTTGTTCTGTTACCTTCTTCCTTCTCAAAACCTTAGTTTGAAATTGGAGTGTTTAAATGCTTTTTGCTTGATCCTAGAGTGATAGTTGAGCTATAGACCCGGACAAACGCGGGTACGGGCCGTGCTTGGGACGGACTTTACTCAAGATTTTGTCCCGTTGTTGTGGGCGCGGGCCGGACTAAGCCCGCTTAACGGGTTGAAAGTCGTGTTTAAGCCCGTCCGCGAATGCGGGTGCGGGTAGCCCACGGGTACCCGCAAACCTACTGAATTTTTCTTATTAAAGCTATACAAAGTTATTATAAACAATTTTAATACACACACACACACATATATATATATATATAGGGGAAGGTTCAAGTGGAAACAACCTTTCCCATAGAAACTACCTTACCATGAAAACTTTTAATCTGGACCGTTCTTTCTTGATCAAGGGTTATTCGGAGGCGGTGGCAATTTTGAAATTTATATGAAACTTAAGCCTTTTTTGTTAACCATTAGAAGGGGAATTATCAAACCCTTTCCACGTGAAACCCCTAGCCTCTCTCATCTCCGGTGATCTAAGTCAGACGCGGCCCTTCCTCATCAATTGCTGACGCCGCCTCCTCCTCTTCCTCTCCCCTCCTGGCCGCCGTCGCCGCCTCTCACTTGCCGGTCGTCACTGCTGTATCTTCCTTTCCGGTATCCGACCCTTCCATCGCTCTTGTCTCTTCCTTGCCAGTCTCCTACCCTTCCGCCGATTTTGTCTCTTCCTTGGTAGATCTATTTTGGGATGAACATCCGCTGATCGATTTTGTTTGCTTCAATTGCTCTCCGTCCCTTCCCCTACTTGTCAGGTTTGGATTTTTGGAAATTGGCCTGATATTTCTTTCTATTTGTCGATTTTGGATGTTTAATTTGGGGAATAACATTATATTAGGTTACTTCGTTGTTGATATTTTTCATTTGGTTGTCTTAGGAATATGTTTGTGATTTTGATTGGGGATTTTGCGATCCCCTCGAATATTTTTGCACTTACTTTGGTTGCTATGAATAGGTACACAGTACTATGAATTTGTTTACTTTGTGGTTTGATATACTTTGTGGTTTGGCTTTTATCATGTACTGAACATGGCTTAAGGATTCATCTTATTGGCAAGGTTTGATTGTTTTTACATTTGGTGAATTTTCCTTCGGTTTTTTACTTTAGCCCTCAATTCTGTGTACCTAAAATACTCTGAATGTTTCTGATTTCTCCGTGTACCTAAAATACTCTGAATGTTTCTGATTTCTGATTGAGTAATCAAAACTTATTTATATGAAAGTTTATTAGCTCAAATGGAAGATCGATGTGTATATATGAAAGCTTATTAGCTCAAATGGTAGAGCGATGTGCTATTATACACATGACGTGAGTTCGAATCTCACATAAGCTACATTGGTATTGATTACGATGTGATCTTAAAGTTGCTTCTTTTTCAGTTTAGAAATATTTGTCATGCTTAGAAAACAAAAAAACACAAAAGTAGCAAGATCTTAAAGTTGCTTTTGTTTCAGTTTTCATATTTGCTTTTGTTTAAGTTTTCAGAACTTGAATTCTTGCATTTGTAAATGTTTCTTCTATAGTGTAGAGAAAGCCTATATGGGATTCGAACCCACATCATGTGTATACTAACACATCGCTCTACCAATTGAGCTAATAGACTTAAAGACAATCAAGACAATTGCCCAGATTAAAAGTTTTCATTGTAAGGGAGTTTCTCCTACATATTGCTCATTTTAAATCATGTGCATGAATGATTTAGATTAAAATATAACTTAGGATTTGGATCAATACCTTTTCACCACAATAGCACATTCTTTCCTTGATTCCTGATTGCTATTCTATATAAAGTGTTTGATTAATCAATGAAACCTTTTTGTTATATACTTCTTTCCTCTAGAAAATTGTATGATTATACGGACTCAAACCATAGACCTTCTCGGTAAAACAGTTGAAACTTTTTTATTTTTATCCTCCATTACTTATTCACCTCTATCTTGTCATTTTTACAACTCAAAACAGGTGGCTATGTATCACTCAATAACATTGCTTATTTTTACAAAGCCTCCAACGCCAGAGACTGTGAACACTGAACATAGGAATTGGTATGGAAGGCTTTTACATTATACTTGCTAGGATATGGGAGAACATGAACGGCCTCGACAACCTTGGTGGAGAAAATACATACAATCTATGGGACCAAGGTGACAAGTCCAAAAACTGTGCAAATTGGGACCATCTTCTCGATCTTGTTTGTCATTTTTCGGTGAATTAAATTGACTAAGAATCGAACATACATACCCACTTATATCCAGCAACCCGAAAATTGTTTTCTTTGTTTTCTTTTTTTGGGAGTTTAAGGCTATGTTAATATTCTATCTCTATTACACTTGGATGACTATAAGAGTACATAAGAAGATAGTGATAGCATAAACCAATCGACCACATTACCTATTATTGTTGAAGTGCAAGTGTGTTGGTCATCTTGACAGAGTTATGTAAAATTTATTCTAGAGCTGGTATTTAGAACAAGGCATATATGGTCTATGAATTCAATGTTGGCTATTTAATTATAAATTAGTATATAATACAACATATATAAACTTTAACCCAAAATGTTGTCAAGGCACTTCTCTCGGATACCGCCCAAAGGAACTACAAAATTACACACTACAAAAATTACAACATATATAAAAAGGCTACGTAGTCTGAACTTTGGACTTAAGCTCTTGTTTCTTTTGCCTTCTGCTCGATGACTGGAAACTTGACCACCTCATTTTTTTGGAATAGCAATTCAGAGTTCCAGTTGATAAATATTTTTAATGTGTTCAACTCTACAAGCAACCTTTTCATACAACTGATTTTTAATTTGAAGAAGACACAATAGCAATTCAGAGTTCCAGTTGATAAATATTTTGTAATATAAAAAAAAATCATGCACAGTGTGTACCTTCATATTTTCTTCAGATCTAGGCACCTCATCCTTGAACCTGGAAAGAACTTCTTTGACCTTCTTGATCAGTGTGTTTTCTCGAGTTTCCAATGGCAACAAATCCTTTGGTATGACCGAGTGTACAACACTCAAACTGTATATCTCATTAGGTATGACTAAGCGTGCGACATTCAACTGTATATTTAAACCATTCCGGAATGGCTCACCGGAAAGGACTTGTGGGTAGTACCCATAGGTCCTCGGTTCGAACCTCGGAATGGCCGCTCTTTATTTACCTATTCAAGGATAGAAGAAGGCAAAATGCTATTTACATTAAATCTACTCAGAAATGCATTACTTGATGATTAGGAATCCTTTCTCTCAAGTGATGTTATAATCAGCCCATAATAATGATGAAAAATAAATTTTGAGTAAAAACTATTAAAATAGAGAAAACAATCACCATTAGCTTCTATTCGTACTAAACAAATAAACCTTGGTGTATATTAAAATAGAATAAAATAGAACTAAATGGACAATATAATAGTTTGCAATTCAAAGAGAGAAAACAATCACCATTATTCAGTACTAAATGGTCTATAAGTGAATGGCATATATATATATATATGCCATTCACTTATACATGAAAATGATTCTCAACTCAAATTTAAGGTGAAAGTCCATAATTCCCCCAACAGCTCATAGTTTTGGTATTTAATTTATCTACGGTTAAACATTATAAGAGTAAAAATGTATGGGTTTTTCATTACTTTTTGTTTTTAAACTATTTATCACACCTTTTTTATAACATTTATATATGTCAGGAATGGGTATGTCTTTCATTACTCCATCTGAAAGTACATGTAGTTGTTTGAATTGAATCTGATTTTTCGTATATGTATGTGCATTGTGCAGATGGGTGCTCTTGGAAGCACTTGACAAGGCCGGTCTCCCCGGGATCTGTCAACTGGAAGCAGGCAACAAAGCCTCCAATCAAAATGCCATGCAAAAAGGTAGAGAATTGCAACCAAGTGGTGGAGATAAGGAAACAGCTCGAATTCTCCCTTGTAAATGTGGCTGGAAACGATTTCGTGCAAGGAAACAAAAAGCTAATACTCGGTATGCACTTTGCTCTTGATGCTATAAAATCAGTAAGTTTTGAAGGATGCATATGAACTGATCAAGGTTGTGTTGAGCTATGTCCAGCCTATGGCAGTTGATGAGATACAACATGCTTCAGCTTTTGAAGAACTTGCGTTCATTCACCCATGGGAAGGAGATCACTGATGCTGATATCCTACATTGGGCCAACCGAAAAGTAAAGAGCACAGGGAGAAAGAATCACATGGAGAGCTTTAAGGTGAGCAACATAGATTACCCTTTGTCAATGTATATGCATTGTATGACCTCAGTCTGATTTGCTTCGTGGTTCGTTGATTCTTAGGACAAGAGCTTGTCGAATGGTCTGTTCTTCATTGAACTACTTAGCCGCGTTGAGCCCATGGTCGTCAACTGGAACATTGTCACCAAGGGTGAAACCGGTAACGATCTCAAAGGCTATAATCAAAATATAGCATAGCTGCCTTGTTTCATTTGCTTGATTCAAAATGTACATTGTTGCAAACTGTAGAGGAGGAGAAGAAATTGAATGCAATGTATGTTATCAGTGTTGCAAGAAAGCTTGGTTGCTCAATCTTCCTCTTGCCTGAGGACATCTTAGAGGTAACATGAAAAATAAGCCATTTTATGGAACATAATGAAAGTTGGCAATAAGACCTTATTTGGTATTGATATCTTGATACTCTATTTAGATATCAGATATTATCGAATGATATCTTGATATCAAGTAATACCTTCTGATGTCAACATATCAAGTGATATGTATATTGGATTATACCAAATGCCAGATATTAAATATCAGGTTGATATATGATATTTGATATCTATATATCAATACCAAACAAGGCCTAAGATATAGATGTGGTGATCATAAATCATATGGGTCAATTTCCACAGGTGAACCAGAAGATGTTGCTTACCTTAACAGCAAGCATAATGTATTGGTCACTTCAGCAACCTGTGGAAGAATCCGCGGAGTCTTCCACGTCCCAGGGCGACACAGCCAGCACGTCCGATATCTCTTCATCGGCTCCCTTGCTCAGTGAGGATGAGAGCTTAGTGGACAGTGAGTCATCAGCCCCGACCCTCGACGATGCAGCATCCGAAGTGACGGAGTCCTCATCATTGGACCCCAATGAGATCCTCGCCGAAGAGGAGAGCCAATGAGAGGATGGAATGAAGATGATCCGGTTGAACAAGATGCAGAAATCCTGTGATAAAACCACTATATATGGGATTTGTCTATAATCATCTGTAAGAATGATTTGTCTATAATCATCTATAAGAGCACAAGATGAGCTCTTTGTAATTTGTATAGAGATTCACATTTTTTTCATATTTTTTTGTTAGGGAAGGAATGGATTTGTGTTGTTTTTGAGATTTTGGGGCTTGTGTTTTGGGGAGAGGGTGTTTTTGAAGGTTGCTGTTTTTTTGGTGCTAAAGCAAGAGCAAAAGGTGGAGAGGTTTCATGGTTATTACAAGTGCTCATTGTATGTTTAGTTTACTCATCATGTATGTATGAGTAAAATTTTCTCAAAAAAATATATTTTACCATATAAAAAAAATTGTGCGTGAAACCAATTATTTACCAATAAAGTTTATTTCTGCTTGTTTCAATGTGTCTTTAATCTATTTTTACTACCACTCAGTTACAAAATAAATGCCGTTTGACTATAAATGTCGTTTGACTTTTGTGCACTTAAGGAGGTAAAAAAAATTATAAAATATTTTTTACCAATTTTTATAAATTGATACTACTTATTAGTAATAAGTATCAATTTATTAAAAAAATTGATTAAAAAAATAAAATCTATAGAGTTTTTACCTCCTTAAAAAACGTGCACAAAAGTCAAACGGCATATATTTTAAAACGGAGAGAGTATGAATTTAGCTAGTTTCTATCTGCCAACTCGTCGGCCTCTCGAGTATTAGACAAGTCTGATCTCGAATCTTTACTTAATAAAAAAAAATTACGGAAATTTCTTGATTTGTAGAGTTAGTAGAGCTTCTGCTCACAACGGCTTCCATACCCGAAAAAACTCGACGAAAATTGTGAAGGGAGTAGTTGGGGTGAGTGGGTATTTTGCATGAGAGACTAAAGGATATCATCGATATCGGATGTTGGTGTCGAAAAAGGGCATTATCGACATCAGATGTCGGCATTGGAAGAGCTATTGCAGGAGAGAGTGAATGAATATTTCGATTTTTATCATCACCGGCCTCATGAGTTGAAATATTCACCATATATAGGACGATAATTAAAATTGTCATCTTGATAGCAAAGTCAATATATCCGTCCAAAATATATCGGCTTTTACTTTTCGGCACGCTTTTTAAGGAGTAAAAAACTCTATAATTTTTTTAATTATTTTTTATATATAATTTGATGCTTATTACTAATAAGTATCAAATTATATAAAAAAATAATTAAAAAATAATATTTTATAGAGTTTTTCGCTACTTAAAAAGCGTGCCGAAAAGCAAAAGCTCGTATATTTTGGAACAGATGTAGTAGTAAGGATGTGATAGAGTCTATATATCTAAGTTAATTTTTATTTCATTTAGCATTTTTTTTGGGGTCCAATTTAGCATTTTAGTATTTAATGAAATATATTTAACCCATGCTCCTAGATTTAGATTAGACAAATGTACTCATTACAGTATCTTGTTAGTTGTTACCCTCTTCATTTTATTATAAATGACAATCAATTGATTTATTATTGATAGCAATTAAATGGACAACATGTGTAGTACAAATGTAGACAACAATACAAAAAAAATGAAAAAATGGGCCAAGCCCACTTCACACTAACCCATTACCAGCACTACTCACTTCTTTCTTTCATTTGTTGGACAAATATGAGACCGAGTTTGTCTTTCTTTCTTCATCCTCTTCCTTCCGCTCACTCCTGCAGTCTTTTTCTTCCATCTTCCTCCCTTGAAATCTCCAAAAATGACTGACCACCTTGTGAAGAGAAGGTGTGTGCTTGGTAGTTCTATTCTTATTCAGTGACATATTTTGTTGCTTTTTTTACTTGGAGCTTTTCACACTATATTTCAAATACGAAAAAGCCGATAACCCCAAGCTTAAAGGAACCACAGTGTGGTTTATAGTGCTTTTGAGCATTTCTTCGGGTTCGGTTTCCATTCTGTCATGGGTCTTCATTAAAAGAATTCGAGAATCGGAGTGGGAGAAGAGATCCCTACTACTGAGCCAAGATGCGTTTATATTAGGGGGGATTTTAACTTAGATGACCACGATTTCAGCCCCGTTTGCCATGACGGAGCTGGTGGTGTCGTGTTCCAACATCTTCTGGGCAGCCCTCGTCCAACTGGGGACGGGGTTGGATGGGGCTGGGCTAATTGAAGCAATTGGGGCAATGTCATTTTATTATGTTTCGGTGCTTCCCGACAAAAGCCCACGGTGTTTGTACTTGGGTGTGCCGGTAGTGATAGTGTTGTTTTTGGAGATTTTGGCCAACTGGGTGACCGGGTCGCCGAACGCACCCTCTTGCACACCATGGAATTTGAAATTGTTCTCCAATCAATGGAATCGTTGAACGTCTTTCGAGTGCTCGAGAAAGCGGTCGACAATTCTCTTAAAGTCGTGGCACGACTCAACCACACTGCATTTTGGTCGGTTTGCTTTTCTGTTGGGTGGGGTATTAACCTTCTTCACCACAATTTCAGTTCCATTTATCATGATAGAGTTGGTGGTATCTTATAATGATATAGAAGGATTCTTTTCAGCAAAAGAACTCAACTTTTATAAATTACTCCGGGAGGATTAAGATGAAGTAAAAGGACATGGTCATACTCTTCCTCCTTGAAATCCTTGAAATGGTTGAGCACCTTGTAAGGAGAAAATGGGTACTCGGTATTCTTATTCTCATTCCAGAGACATATTCTGTCACTTTTTTCTACTTGAAACTTTTCACAAAATACTTCAAATATAACAATGCCGATAACCCCAAGCTGAAAGGAACCACCATCGGTTTATAGTAATTTTGAGCATTTGCTCGACTTTGATTTTCATTTTGTCCTTAATCTTTATTAAATGGATTCGAGAGTTGGAGGTGGAGAAGAGGTCTCTTATAATGAGCCAATGTGCGATTTTGTTGGGGAGAGCTTTAACCTACTTGACAGAGTTGTTTGGGAAGCTTTACACAATATTACAAATATGATGATGCTGAAAACTCAAAGCTCACAGAAAACATAGTTGAGTTCATATGGATTTCGAGCGGGTGCTCGGGGATAGTTTCCATTCTTCCCTTGATTTTTATCAAATGGATTCGACCCTCGGGAGTTGGGAGGAAATCCCTATTATTGAGTCAGTCTGTGTTTGTGTTGGGTAGGGGTTTAACTTACTTAACCATGATTTTTGTCAAATGGATTTCGGCTAACTATTTGAATTCCACTAGAGGAAGTTACCGCACCCGCCGTTAATTTTACCGTCGAACTACATAGGCTTGCATTCGACCTTGCGGAGCTCATCGAACTACATAAATGATATAAAGGGAGCCTTTTTAGCAAAAGAACTCAACTTTTGTACATCACTCCGGAAGGAATGAGATGAAGTAAAGGACATGGCTCCAATGATCTCCCTTTCCTATTTTATTCCATTAGGTTGTGGACTCCTCGTTGTATTCCTTCATTATAAAAAACTCTTTCCTCAACTCTCTGTACTACTCTCCTTTGTCTTACCCTTTGCTATCTCCCTCATTTTAGTGTTCTATCTTCCCTCAATTCGAGTTTCTTTCCTGGTAAAAAGGTGGAGCCTCAGTGTATGCCTAATTTCATATTTCATCTCCATCGCCATAGTAGTAGTCACCTCTTGGTTCCTTCCCGTTGCATCCACCCCCATCATCCTATTTAACTACTTTATCCTATGGGGAGTGATGATTGAACTAGGACTTGGACTTGCAACCGCTCTTGGTTTAGCGCCAACCATGGGATTCGTAGCGGTGACTTTCATTACTTCTGTATCCCAAAACAACCAAAATTCAAAATTCTTGGGTTGGTTGGTGGTACCTATCCTTCTTTCTGTGGCATCCATTCTGGTGCCTTATTTCCTTGAGAAATTTTTTTTCCTGAAAGAGCAGAGCGACGGGCAACTCCTTTTCGAAGCAGTTTCATCTCGGGAGCAGGCTATACAACATAAGGAAACCGCTGAGCATGCGAGGAATGAAGCTATACAAGCGAAGGATGAAGCTTTAGAGGTGAAGGATTCAGCTATACAAGCGAAGGATTTAGCTATAGAGGAGAAGGAGGAAGCTATAAAGGCGAAGGATTTAGCTATAGAGATGAAGGATGAAGCTATAAATGTTAGTAAAATCCACAAATTGATTCATAGAATTCATCAAACACATTGAAATCAAAGTAGAAAACTTATCTCAAAAACACAAATTTCTATGGCGTGGTATATATCCGAACCCACTGCCTTAGAAGCGATTTTGCCCCGACCACGGTGCAAGTCGGCTTCTTGGCATCACCCCCCAAGGTTACACAAAGCTCTTTAAAGGCGTGCACTCGCAATCGAAGAGATGGAATCAACTAGGAACTCAGAACAATTTCACATGGAGCAGGGGAGGGAGAATGGAAAACTTGTCTCTCTCCAAAAAAACCCTAAAGAGTCTTCTTTAAGATGAAGAGAACGTGTGTTCATCCCCCACTCTCTCATCAACATCCTTAGTTGAGGAAAAACCTCAAAACTAGTTAAAATTCTTTTTCCCTTTTCCTTTTTAATATGGATAGGATTTTGAAAAATAAAAATCTTTATAAAACTTTATTTAAGCATTATTTCGAACAATCCCCCACAAATGCGAGAAAAAGAGTTTGTTAAAACAACTTCAAAAACGACATTCTGAGCTGGTTTTATGGAAGAGATACTTAAATGTTGGTGAACAAGTATTGAACCAACACATAGTGAAGTTGAGTGCCTCTCTTGTCATAGAAGTGAACAAGTCTTGAACTACTAGACACAAGAGGTGATCTCAACAACACATACCTCAACCATGATCCTGGTGATTCCGCGATAAGATCCTCAAATATGTATGTGGTCATCTCATACCTTGGGTGCGGAAGAGTGCTCTAGAGACCATCAAGGTGACCAACCCCTTCACACTCTCATAGGTAGCTCCGTCAAGTCTATCTCACATAAACCACCCTTATTAGGGCTATGGAACCATTAAGAGTATTATGCTCGATCATCCTCTTCCATATTCAGTGAATCCATCAAGTCCTTTTCAATAGAACCATCCAACTCTGGGCTATGGACTCATTTATAGTACATGACTTAACCTTTCTTAATACACTACACACTTTGTTAAAGAGAAAGAATGCTCGATTTGCTGAAGAAATTGGGGTCGTGGTAGTGTGTATCGAGGCGTCTCCTTTTTCCAGAAGAATGGTTCCTTGGAGGTTCGTCTTCACTGCCCACAGGTGACACTTGATGTGCCGCCGACCTACGGTATTGCTCCTGGGTAGTGCTTGGCTTCGTCATTCGTCTACGTCCTCGTCTTGTTCGGATTAGTTTTGCTTTGTAGAACGCTTTTGCTTGTTCGTTGCACCATTTTTGTTTTTTGTTTGTTGTTTGACGGTTTTCCGTCTGCCGACTAGTCGGCCCTCGATGTCCTGGTATGTCTGGCCTCGAATTTTTACCTAATAAAAAAAAAATAAAAAAAAATATCATACTCTTTCTTTTCTGTTTCTTATTTTCTTAATTTATCTTTCCCTTTCTGCAAAGGAAAAATGACCAAAAATAATACCAACTATCCATCGTGAGCAAAAAATAATACGAACTTTTAAATTGACAATTTTATGTATGACCTATTTCCATATTAACCAAAAATAATACACATTGTTTTTCCGATGTAATTTCCGGCAATTTTGGCCAGCAGGCTGCCGGAGATCCAGTTGGCAAAAAATTTGTTGCCTACGTGTACACTGAAGATGCGAACTGTATAATTTTTTTTTTACATATCATACCTATAATTTATACTTATTTACAGCAACCACCCTCTCTAGCTAGGGCTGATATACGAGCTAACGAGCTCGAGTAGTGGGTGTTCAAACTCGGCTTGTTTACAAACGAGCCGAGCTCGAGCTGAGCTCGAGCTCGAGCCTCATTTTCTCGAGCCGAGCCGAGTCGAGCTCGAGCTACTCACAAAATGTAGATCTGTGATTCAAAGTCAATGGAATCCAAAAGGCAAAGCGGCTGACAGACTCTTTAGAAGAAGAGGTTAAATAAAATCTAGGGACAGAACTGTAATTTAACCTACGAAACGAGATATACGCCCTATTTACAAGGGGTTAAATAAAACCTATTTACATGGGGTTAAATAAAACATAGGGGGAGAACAATAATTTCACCCATAAAATGAGCTATACGAGCTACTCGAGCCAAGCTCGAGCTCAGAATTCTGCTCAAGCTTGGCTCATATTTAATTCGAGCGAGCTCGAGTCGAGGTTTTTCCGAGCCGAGCCCGAGCCGAGCTCGAGCTACTCAGCTCAAGTAACAGCCCTATCTCTAGCTAGTTTTGGGCAAAAAAGTACCGTATAGTTTTAAAGTTGGTGAACAAAAAAGAAAATTAAAAAATCAAAGGAGTTGAAGTTTTGGGATTTTGTTCTTCGATTACTTAAAGAGACTCAAATGAAAAATTTAGGCAAAAGAAATGTGAAAAATTAATGGGTTGAAAATTTGTAACTAGCAACCGAGAAGGTGAATAGGGTGTATCTTTTCATCTAATGGGTTGTTGGTTTTTTGTTCAATGTGGATAAGTTTTTATGAATTAAGAATTAGGGTTCTTCAACCTTTAACCTTTAATTAACCTAGATCTAAAATTTGGGTTGTTTTGATTCAAATTGAGCTCACACAACAATATGGCATATTGGAAATGAACTGCGAATATGTACCAATTAAAGTCCCATCTTAATTTGATGTTTCGATTGGATTTGAAGTTAATCACAAATTGGGGCTTTTTTCCATTACTGTACATCTTCTACTTTCATGATTTGGACAACGGAGAGGAAGAAGACGATTTCATTAAGCAAGTTGAGATGGAGAGCCCGATGTTGGAGGAGAATGCACTAGCGTAGTAGAGATTGAGGGCGACGAAGAGGAGTTACTTTCACCGCAGCCGTGACATTAGCGATGGAAGAGGTTGCTTCGGGGCAGTGTCGACGACACAGTGAACACCAGGTTGTTTTAGATCGGAGTTTCTACACGTTGTCTCACTTGTCATATGGATTTGCCGCCAATCAACCACCACTCTCTAACCTTCGTGTGTTCATGGTGATGGGAAGGTTGAGAATGATCTACAGTGTTTTTGGCCAAAATTGTAAAATCAAACATTTTGACCCAAAAACAATAAAACCTAACAGTTTTGCCCCAAAATTAGAAAGGAGGGTTGTGTGTAATTAATTATAAATTATAGTATAGTTATGACGTGTAAAAAATTTTTGAACAGCTTGCATCTTCGATGTACATGTGTCAATTTCAGTCGGGAATTTCATCGGATTTTAAAACCGTATTATTTTTTGTTAATATGGCAATAGTTCTACATGAAATTGTCAATTTAAAAGTTTGTATTATTTTTTATTTACGATGGATAGTTGATATTATTTTTTGTCTTTTTTCCTTCTGCAAATTGGGGGTGTTTTATCTCACTTTTACTCTAAATCTCTCTAGCTAGCTATCCCTTTTCCCTCTTCCTGTCAAATTAATTGGTGGTGTTTTTTTTAAGAGAATGGTAGAATTAGTTTGGAGTTTTGAGAATCTTTGGTACTTTGATTTCAACCTTTTAAAGAGTGCAAATTCTACTAATCTTGGATCGTATTATATACGGTATTTTTGTTTATTTTTTTTAAAGTGTTTTTATTGAAAAACTCTATTATATAATATTTATACTCTTTTATATATATATATATAAAACCTAATATTAATTATACCATTAATCATAAAAATCACTAAATAATTAATTTTAAACACTATCTATAAATTGGGAAATTCACAAAAAACCACCCTTTAAACAAGTAAGTTTTCACTTAACCACCCTTTAAATGTAAAATTATAGAAAACCACCCTTTAAAGGGTGTTTGTTTACAACTCACCACCCATTCATCTATTTTTACAATTTATCATTAAATATACTATATTTTAATATTTTAAGCTTAAATTTGATTATAAATTTATTAAAAATTTAAATTTAAGGTCTTAAATAATTTTATGGACAGTTTTATTTATTTTTAATAAATAATAATAAATATATTCTAGTATTATTATCTTAATTTATGTTTGAACATATATATAAAATTTTAAAATATTATGTAAATTACTCTTATTTATTTATATTTTAAAAATATTATAGTATTATTTATTTATATATAAATCAAATACTTATGTTCAATAATTGTCTTTGATAAAAAAAATTCAAAGAGGTCTATTGTTATATTTAAGTTATATGATTAATCGATAAATTTTAAAAAAAAATTGGGGTAAAAGTATAACTGTAAAAGGCAGGTGAATTCCCCCGTGTATATAATTTTTTTTAAGAAAATAAAGTTATCTATTAAAAATAAGTTAATATTTTTCAATTTAAAATATGATTTTAATCCATTTTATTTGTTATAGATAAGTTTTTTCTTTGAATTTACCTAATTTTTTTTAAAAAAATATTAGGTTATCAATTAATCGTATAACTTAAATGTAATTATAGACCTTTATGAATATTTAACAAAATTTAATTACTGGAAAAAGAATTTAACTATAAATAAATAATAATTTTAAGGTTATTTTTAACTTTATAAATAGAAATTTTGATTTCTAATCATATTATAAAAAAAATATTAATTCACATAATATTTTAAAAAATTATAAACATTTTCAAACATAAATGAAGATACTAATTCTAGGCTATATTTATTATTATCATTTTAAAATAAATAAAATTATCCCTAAAATATAATTAAGCCCTTAAATTCAAATTTTTAATAAATTTATAATCAAACTTGAGTTTAAAATATTAAAATATAGTATAATTAATGATAAATTAGTAAAAATAGATGAATGGGTGGTGAGTTGTAAATAAAAACCCTTTAAAAGGTGGTTTTCTGTAATTTTACATTTAAAATGTGGTTAAGTGAAAACTTACCTGTTTAAAGGGTGATTTTCTGTAAATTTTCCCTATAAAGTAATCCTAAAAAGCCACCTGTTTAAAGGGTGATTTTCTGTAAATTTTCCCTATAAAGTAATCCTAAAAAGCCTTGTTATTAAGAGTTTCTTAATCAAACACTATCTATAAAATTTAATTTCTACTTAACTCCATTCCAATATTGTCCATACTCTCAAGTCTCAACTTCTAGCAAATCAACCTAAAAAGGGATTTTTGGCTACATTACAGAAAAAAAAACCCTAATTTAGGATTGTATAATTAGCCAGTGCAAGGTTGAGACTTAACCCAAATTCTCTGTTGGCAATTAATTAAATCAACAGTTTCATACTTTCATCGTATCCTTGTAAGTCACGATCATGGCCTAGTCTCCATCGATCTTCATCTCACTTTGATCGATCACATACATACACTATAAAGAGAACCTATACATATTCGTACATCTTATCCCAAAACATATATAACATCGACTGATTGAATTGAAGAACATACACTTAACACCACCCTTTTCCCCTGAATAATTTCTCAAACTGATGGTTCCAATTAAGTTGCAGCCATTCCGCTAGTGACAATACCTCATGTGCCACTGAAAAAAGTGATTGAAAATAGGAATTCGTCCCACATCGAATATCTGATAGATCATATATAATAATATAACTATTAATATAGATAGAAGTCCCTCTATAAGAGATTATGAATTTGCGTTAGGATTTAATAATTAATCTATTAATATTACTAATTCTGCTAGCATTTTGCTGATGTGTCACGCTCACAATTAAAGTTGAATTTTTCTTATTGGTCAATATCATTATGGAAACTTTAAAATATTTGTTTCCTATTTTAAATATGATTTGAATCCATTCCCTTTTTTATTTATTTTCGGTTATATTGTCGTAAATATTGAGACATGTTTCCATTTTTTTCTTCCATTTTTTTCTTCCGATTGCAATATATATATTACTAATTCTGCTAGCATTTTGCTGACGTGTCACGCCCACAATTAAAGTTGAATTTTTTTATTTAAATGAGATTTTATTATTGCTCAATATTATTATGGAAACTTTAAAATATCTGTTTCCTATTTTAAATATGATTTGAATCAATTCTTTTTGTTTTAATTTTCGGTTATATTGCCGTAAATATTGAGACATGTTTCCATTTTTTTTCCGATTGCAATATTCTCATAATTCGTCTACATACATTACCTTATTAAATCATTTTCAAAATTTGTATCGTATCTCTTTACAACTAATTTATAAATTATAAAAAATACTTTATACATATTTTTGTCTTAAACACGTGTATATATTAATATAGTATTATATAAATATATAAAATGATGTTCAAATTAAAATAAATTAATCTCCCGTGCCTTCAAGGCACGGGTATTACACTAGTTATGTTCTAAAACTATGCTCAAAAGAATTACTTTTTTTAGAAGATAAAAACTATATAAAATATTTTTTTTTTTTATGAAATAAAAATTTCGTAGTTATTATTAATAAATACAAACTTGTTAAAAAAAAATAAAAATGAATATTTTATATAGTTTTTGTCATTTTAATGAAACGTGCGTGAATATTAAACGACATGTTTTGTCGAACCAAGCGAACGGAGGGAGTAGAAATTAGACTATTGAATCTTTGTACGCATCCTTAACTTTATGAATGAGAATCTAAAATACCGGTCCGCGTAGAGATCAAGGATCGAGTCAGTATGGGAGCAATCTCATCTCTTAAATGAGGGGCTCCTTGTGCCCAGTGAGCACTGGTTCTGATCGACCTTTGATCTGTTGTCGGTTGAATAACCATGATTTACCTTCTCTCACAGTTATCTTCGGTCGGGAGCTTGAGGTTCTAGAATTGAATTAGGGTTTAGAATTTTCATCTTTAATTGAAAACGATGCAAGAGGCCAAAGATTAATGGTAGATTCTTCATCAAGTACACGGCAATACCCACATAGTACGTTAAGTACTTGTTAATGGAAGCTAGCTACCTATTAGCTATGGCTATAAAAGGAGCTACTTATGTGGTGCTTTGTTATAAAAAGCTAGCAAGCTTCATGAGCCTCACATATGAAACATAATTCATTTGCATCTTCATCATAAATCCTTCTTTAAAAGCCACATATATACACATTAGAAACCTCAACGTTTAGTATTTGTAGTTATTTTCATGGTAAGGAGCTTGCTCGGACTCAGCAAATCGACCCTGGTTATAGTCAGGTAACTGTTAACTCAAAGAAGGTTTATATTTTTCTCGTTAAATACACATGCAGTGTTCCAAAAATCGCGCCTAGACGCTAGGTGTTTTGTTAACGTTTCTTGCTTACATATGAAGGGGATCGCCAAAGGGGCTTTCCGGGAGGCAATTCCTAAGGGGAAATAGCAGGGTTAATTCGATTCATGCTGATCGAGAAGAGATCTCACCAGAGAGGAAGGAAGGCGGTGGCCATCATACGAAGAACATAGAGGAGTGCGAGTGGGTGCCTCATCCGCGGAGTGGGATCTACTTCCCTAAAGGACATGACTGGGTCATGGAAGATGTCCCGGCCACTGCTGCATCCGTTGCTCCCACTTACTGGCTTCGGAACATTGATGGTGTCGACGTCGATGTTGATTAGCTACTAAGTATTCGCTCTAATCCCATCTAGCTAGCTAGCTAAGCTTTCATAAAGGATTCATGTTTTGCTTTGCTTTGCTTTGATGTAATGTAATCTAATAGGAATAAGATTGTGAAGCATACAATTAGCTAGCTAGCTTAGCTATCTTATGTGACCTATGTAACGCAAGAGCACACTAATAAATAAATAAATAAAACTTTTTAAGCTTAATTCCTTCATGCTTAATTCTTACTATGCATTTTACACTTTTTTTTTTTTTTGATAAAATGCTTGAACTTTATTTCATATGTATACAAAATAAAATAAAAGATCTTTTCGTGATGATTAAGGGTGTGTTTAGATTCTAAAATATATTATAATTAATGACAATATTAGTATTGTTTTATCTCAATTTATTTGAATATTCATTTACATTAATTACATATCTCGATTTGTAGGATTTTTTTGTAGTTGTGCAACCAATCATTGCATAAACACATCCAAATGGTCCGGACACTGGGCGTAAATAAATATTCATCTCGGAGCCCCAAAGTAGTTTAGGCCCATTTAAGACCACAAGCCCAACACGATACTTGCAACGAATGGGGCCTAACGATTTGGGCCACCGAAAGGCCCAAATAGTTAGGCCCATTTGAACTCGCAAGGGCACCATCATGATACACATTGAGCCATCTGCAAAAGATTCATCAAACTCTCTTCCCTCCTTTTAGTGAAAACTTCTCAAAAGTCTATATCCGTACGATTATATTCTTATAAAACCTGAAGTTATTTTATCTTGAGAAACCTGAAGTTATTGGTTTTGATTGCTTTGTTGAACTATCTTGAGAAACCTGAAGTTATTTTATCAAGCATGTAAAAGACAATTTGGGAGAAAGGTTTATCATAATCCAGTAGATTATGATGATTTTTAACACCTATATAAGAGCCTGAAGACTTTAAATATAATGGTTAAATAATCCAACAAATTGTGAAAATAATAATCATCTCCCTAAGAGCCTGAAGACTCTATTAATGAATTTTATTAAACTCCAGAAGAGTTAATGGTTCTTATAAACTCCAGAAGAGTATATGATTCTAATCTTATCATTTGTACTCCTGAAGAAGTACATGGAATGTGAGTTTTATCATATTCAGAACTATTTTTGTTTGGTTGATACAACCAATAAAAGTAACCACATAATACGATCCGGGTAAAAAGGCCACTTCCTGACTATCCTCTAAGCATTGCCTGAAGCATGCCCCTCCGGTAGAGGGTGTGAAAGAGGTTATGGTTAAGCGCTTGACCAAAGTTATTGTTTTGGCTTATAGCTAGGTCTGTTATACGGTTATTTCTAAATGTCTTGAAGAACATTATAAATGACTCATACCTGAAGTATGACATCAACGAAAGTTCTGACAATACCCATTCAGTGGCATCTAAATTAAATAAATTGATCACCATATACAGAGTTCAATGGTTGAATATTATGGTTTATAAGTGTCAAACAAATTTGAAAACTCGAAGTTTTCTCAAACAATCATGAATGAAAAATCATGATAAATACCATATAGCTCCAGAAGAGCATTGATCTTGTTACCTGAAGTAACAATGACACATATGTATGAATTGACATGGTATTGAACACCAATATCTCATATGACTAGCCAGAAGCAAGTCTTACAGAATTGAGAATGTATATATATGGTTTATTTGACACTCATTTATCTCATTGAAACTTATCACTAACCAGAAGTTAGTTAATGATAAAATGTTTTTCTTTGTGGCATTCGGTCATTCATGTGAAACGATGATGGGCGGGATTACTGACATTCACATACACACCCACTAAAAGGGACCAGAAGATCCTAGGACTCGAAGATCCTCTATAAGGGTGACCGAACATATATGGTCTGTCATCTTGGCAAATCAACAACAAGACCATCTAAATTCAAAGTAAATGCAAAGTCTCTAATGTCTCTTGAATGGATTCAATGAGACAGTTATGGAACACTATCATATAGACCAGTGTAATTCCAAGATTACAGATGCCTCAACACTTTGGTCATATGAAACATAAGGTAGAGAATGTTATCAAAAACATTGTTGAGCATAAGGTAGCTCACGGTGGCCCAGAAGAGTCGTTGGTCAAATGGGCCCATGCATGTTTGCATTTCGAATTTGACACAATAACATCTCCCTAATTATCTCCAGAAGAGAGCATGTCATTAAAAGGTTTTGAATAAACAACATATGTTCCGATATGTACCTAGCTCCTCCAAATGAACTACAATGAGACCACAAAGAAGTTAGATGATACATGGGGTTTGAGTCCCTATTGATATCAAATACCTAGAGCTTAATAATGGTGATAAAATGCTCAGTATTTAGGGGGAGAGGAAATGAGACAATTAAGACAGAGATTGCATGGAAGCAACTTCTCTATCATTTCATATCCGCGGATAAATACAAGTGAACCAGAAGTTCAATAAATGAAATGATTATAAGGTTTAGAAAATATGCCATTGAAAGCATTTACTAAAGACCAAGAAAGTGACAAAGTCACAGATACTAGCTCATTTGGAAGTTCCAGAAGTAACTCTAACTCAATGAATATCAAGTGGTTCTCAAGTACACCAGAAGTGTTGGAGATCACTAGGCACTTGGTATATGATTCCCCAGAAGTGGAAAGAGCCTATGAGAATATGATGATCATCAAATAAATAATGGATATCGACAATGAAATCATAGTAAAAGAGCTAGAAAGAAGCAAGTCATGCAAAGATGGATTCTTTAAGCATGATGGCATTGGACCTGTAGTTCCAACACCGACAAGTGCAATATCAATTGGTTTTAAGTGGGTGTTCATACAAAATAAAATATAAAGCCAAGTTGATTGCACAAATACCTATCAAAGGTTATATGGAGAATGTATTCACCAGAAGTGAATATAATTTTGGATCTAAATGTAAATGACGGGCGTGTTACTTACATATTTATATAAATGAAAGGATCGATCGAAAATGCCTGAAGCATTAATGTCAGAGCCCCATCACATACAATTCATTAAAGATCCGTATAAGAGTACCAGAAGTACCTATAATTGTGAAAATGGTGACATTGCATTAGGTCCTGAAGTACCATACAATGGTGTACTCTTTTTCTTGATCTTGGTTTTTATCCCATTGGATTTTTCCAAGTTAAGGTTTTTAACGAGGCAACTTAGACACCATTTAATACACCAGATCCCCCATGATCAAATGGCATTCTAGGTCCTGAAGTACATTATGCTTGTGCATTCAAAGCAGCTCAACACCAATACATGGAAGTCAAGCGCATCAAGTCAATCATGAAGAAATTCCAGGTCAAGGACAATGTTGAGATTCGACCATAAGTTCATGAAGACAGCACCATCAAGAAGAATGAGAAGACTGCAAGAAGGGCGTTGAATTCAGGGGGAGTATATACGCACTGCACTCTTTTTCCCTTCGATCAGGTTTTGTCCCACTGGGTTTTCCTGACAAGGTTTTTAACGAGGCAGTATCACCAAAGCGTATCACATGTCATTTGTATTTTTTCCTTGGTCCTAGTTTTGGTCCCATTGGGTTTTCTAGGCGGGGTTTTTATTATGACAGTTTTGTATTATTAGGGATGTTTATCCAAGGGGGAGTGTTATAATATTATTATATTAGGGATGGATAAACACTAGTAAACCCTAGTTCCCGTGTAAACTCCTATATAAAGGGTCCCTTGGAACCCCAATAAGACATCAGTTCATTCCTTCTTCTCCTCTCTATTCTACATATTAACACAGATTTATATTTTTCCACCAAAAAAAATGTTTTTTTTTCAAATAAAACATTATGAATGTTGGTACTTTTTGTAATATTTTTTTGAACAGGACAAGACTAGTGTTTGATGAAAGTGTAAAAGGGCTAAGTGGGGAAGTGGGTCACCCACCCACCGAGTCACGTCTAATGAGAACTAAACCTACACTTGGCAAAACTTATGACCGGTACGAAAAATGTATGATATATTCGATTTGGAATTGGGAAACTATTCAAACTCTAATTTTTGGTAATTTTAGAGTTAGATCTCATGTTAAATATTCGTTAGTGTTACTCATAAATTTATCCCGATCTCCGTTATAAATATTCTTGATCCTTATAGGGAATATTCGACATGGGACAGGATTGGGCAATCGGTCTGGATCGAATTGGAAACTCTGGCCCGGTTCAATATAGATAGATCGGGCTGGATTGGAAATTCGAAAGCCTTAGACCGTGAATTCCGATTCAACCCAATATCGTAAATTCTGGTCTGATCAAAATTTTGCCCAACACTACATGGGATGGAGGGCAAAATAATTCTTAGTTGTCCAATTATATAACCTATAATCATTTTTTGGGTTGTTATTGATACAACCAATATCTCGCCAAACGTATGGTCGCGTTATTGACTCCTCATGTCGGAGTCGACAAACCAGCCCCCATCCCTTTGCCAACTCCACAACAGCACAACTGTCATCTGTTGCAATGCCGACTACCGACTCCTCTTGTTGAAATCGACAAAATCAGCTCCATCCCTTTAATTTGCCGACTCCACAACGGCACAACTGACCAGATGGGAGCCTCCCCTGTCTTCGAAATCCAGTAACGGCACCCTCTCGTCGTGCGTTTGACGAAAACTCACCATATGAATAGTATACCCATTTTATTTTTTTATTTATCAACAAATGATATCAAACTATCAATCTATTGGGGTTAATTGGATAAGCAAGTTCTTACATTAGACAAAAAAAGGTTGAAAATTGGTGTAATACGAGGAGGATGAATCCTTATAATCAAAATATCCAAACTCTGATACAACTCTCGTTTTGTACAATCTATCGACAAAAATCATACAGAAAATCAACGAGAAACCATCTAAATTACATCCTAATCCTAAATTAAGCTTAAAACCAAACCAGGCTAAAAATGACGTTGGGAAAGAGCTGAGCCCAAGCTGAGTGACAGAGTCCATCGTTGAAGCAACTTTGAAGGCAATATCTTCGGTGGGCCCATCCATCTATTTTTGCATCATCCACCAAATCTATTCTCCCTGCAAACCACAGTCCCCTCTGCCAATACCATATTACCATGCAAAGATTCCCAGATCTACTTTCCATGGATTTTCCCCCCCGACGGTGGCTATATTCACCAGGATGAGGTATACATATGACCTATTTTCCGAACAAATTTTTTAAGGGGTAAAAGAGGTGGGGGTGAAAATCCATCCAGACCACCCCTTAAATAAATGTGGAGGGGGTGAGCTGCCAAACAAGCCTTTAGGCGGAATGGATCTTAAATCTGTTTGCTCTATAATTTGACATATGTATCCAAAAATATGAGATGAAAGTTTTATAAAATAATACAAATGGATTAAATCCGTTTGATTTTGAAAAATAACACAAGTTCATGTTATAATTTTAAAACAAAAAAACTTTAAAAGGTTTGAAACTTTTTCTTTAAAAAACAAACGGATCAATGATCTATTTGAAAAAATATTTTTTATTTTTTTTCAAAAATTTTAAACTTAAAAAAAAAATAACACATGAAAATTAACCGAAATTTTTTTATAAAAAAATTAATAGAAAATATTTTTTTTTCATGCTTTCGGCATCGATTCACAAGAAGCTAGATCAAATTAAAAGAAAATTCTTCTGGAACAAGGACCTCCAGCACCGCCCACTCATTGGGTGGGATAAGATTTGTAGACCGTATAGTAAGGGAGGTATGGATATTAGAAAAGCATGCAAGATGAATGAAGCATTACAGTTAAATTTGCTATGGAAAACACTTGCTGACCCTGATAATGTATGGGTCCAAGTGATAAGGTATAAATATCTTAAGAACCAAGTTAATTATATTAAATTATAAAAAACCAGGTAATTGCTCTTGGCAATGGGGAAACTCTACCCTCTAATTCCCAAATTCAAAAACGGTCTGATTTGGTTGGTAGGAAAACGGACAAACAATTAGGTTTTGGAATGACAACTGTGTTTGGCCTCGCCCTATTTCGTCACATCCAGATTGCCCTATTCATTTTCCGTCAAATGAGCGAGTAAGTGACTATTTAATTAACGGTAAATGGTGGGTGGAAAAACTAGAGAGTTGTCTACCACAATCAATTGTCACTGAGATTACTGCGCGCAATTCATATCCCTACTGCCCCTTTTGAGGATAGGCTATATTGGTGGCCAAACCGTTTTGGCTGATTCACAACACACAATGCTTATAACCTCCTAACTCGGAATTGGGCTATTGAAAAGAATAAATGCAAGTGGATATGGAAACTAGACACAATGCCCAAAGTTAAAAGTTTCATGTGGAAATTAAGTCATAATGGCTTACCAACTAAAGCTAGACTCGTGGCTATCCCCAAATGTGTTCTCTCTGTGGAGATGCCACAGAAGATGACATTCATCTTTTCGTTGAATGTTGTGCACATCTGTTACTGGACGTGTTGTCCGTTGCTGAGAAACGAATTACAAAGATTGCCGAAACATCAAGGGAGTTCAAATTGATTTTAAATTTCATGGGAGAAAAATTGGATAATAAGGCTAAGACTACAATCGCAAATTGTTGGTGGTCATTGTGGTTTTTCGCAATCAACTATCCTTCACCATAAACCAGTGTTCTAAAAATCGCGCTTAGGCGCTAGGCAGGAGGGCACCTAAGAATTTTTAAGCCTAGGCGGCCCTCTAGGCGGAAATCCGCCTATGCACCGCCTAGTCCCACCTATGTGTCGCCTAGGCTCCGCCTAGTCTCGTCTAAGCGCCGCCTAGGCCCGCCAAGCCCAACGATTATTCAACTTTAGCTTCTAGGCATGTGATTAGTTGACTTAGGGATTTTTTATCCCCCAAGTCAGGATGCATTTGCTATTGAGTCGAACTTATTGTTTTAGATTTTTGGAGGTTTAGAGTCACCCGTTAGATGTCTACTTTTTGCGTTTATTTACTTTAGTGTTAGTTAAGCACCGCACATTTGAGTTTATGAGTGATATTATGAATTATTATTACATTATGTGAGTTATTGACATATGATATGTATTAAAATATAAGGAAATAATCAAGTTTGTTCTAAGTTCGCCTAGGCACCCGCCTCGCCGCCTAGGTGCTAGGCGGCCACTCACCGCCTAGCGGCCGCCTAGGCTGCCTAGCACCTTTTTCCGTTTATGTCATAAACGGAAACAAACAAGCTACGAGTATCATCTCCATGGCAGAGACGGTTACAAATAATTGGAAAAATACTCGCTCTTTTAGCAAGCAAGTCACTGAGAACCCAGAATGCCAACACTAAGGGTAATCACAAAATTTTGAGAACATTGAGACAAAATTATAAATGGAAAAACCTCCATTAGGATCATTCAAACTAAACTTCGATGGATCCTCCATGACAAATCAGTCTAGCTCTGGGGGTACATCATATGATATTGGCAGGGGAAATCGATCGAGGTTGGGTATAAACACTTTGGAAAACAATCCCCCCTAACGGTGGAAGCTCGCGCTTTGATGTTAGGCGTTCAAAAGGTTATAGAGCTTGGAATTTCTAAACGCTATATCGAAGAAGATTACTAGTTATTATAAAACACTTTCAGGAATCTACTAGATGCCCTTGGGAGATTGAGATCATTCTGTCTGAGATAAAATTACTTCTACAAGGAGTACACACTGTCTCGTTCTCTCATATTCCCCGTGAGGGCAATACCGTGGCTGATTTGGTCGCACACCTTTGCCACGGTGCCCGGGGGAATGAGAACTTACAAGATCTTGCTCTGCAGGATCTCATCCATAAGGATGCTCTTGGATAAGAATTCGTTCCTTTTCGAATTCTACCTAATAAAAAAAATATTCATCTATTGTCGATAAATCTTTTAACACATATGTAAAGTGGAATTGTTACCTTTTTATTGTAGGCTTTTGTGGTAAAACTAGGGTTGTTATATGAGCTGAACAGATCGAGCTCGGCTCGAAAAAAGCTCGACTCGAGCTCGTTCACTTACCTAAACAAACCGAGCCTGAACATGATTATAAGCTCGATTGAAAGCTCGACTCGTTCCATTTAGGCTTGAATAGCTCAAAATGTACGTATGAAATTTCTATAATTTTCTTTAAGTTAATATATATGTTATGACCAGGCAAAACAACTTAAAGCTCGAAAAAAGATCGGTTCGGGCTCGATCATTTACTAAAACAAGCTCGGGGTCGGCTCGACTTCAACTCGTTTAACAAATGAACCAAGTTTGAACATGTGAAGCCCGGCTCATTCGGTTCGAATAACACCCCTAGGTATGGAGGGCGAGTACTATTATTTGTATGTTACTGATGGTTAATAAAATTTTCAATTAGTAGTATAAAATAATGTGTTTGCTAGTGGTAAATATAGTTGAAAAAATGTAGTTTTAGAAATTAACTCATTTATTTATGGGATATTGGGATTTAACTCTTTTTTAATGTATTTTTTAAATAGTATTTTGATATAATTCATTAAAAATAACCAGATTTATCTTAGTTATTTTAATTTTAAAAATTGAAAATATTAAATTAGAGACAAGATGAATTTATTTCCACTTTTTTTTTAAAAAAAAATCAAAACTAAAATATCGAAACCAAATTAATTAAAGAAATCCTTAGTAATCTTTTTTTGAGCACAAAACCTTTAGTAATATATCTAGGATAAGAACCGCTTTCCAGGAATAATCCATCTAATTTAATTTATTACTAGTAATCTTTTTTTGAGCACAAAACCTTTAGTAATATTATATTTTAAAACTAAAATATAATATATAAAAATATTAATAAATGTTAAGATAAAAATCATTAAAAAAAACTTTACAATAAATGTATCTTATAATTATATCATGATTTTTTTAAATCTTATGTAGAGTATAATACATAAATCTAGATATTTTAAATTAATTAGTAATAATAATATCAATATCATTATAACATTGTTTAATTGTGATGTGTCATAATCAATAATTATTCAATGTTTTGAATTAAGCCCAATAGTTAGTAAATAAATTTGATTAAACTCAATAGTTATATTAGATTAAATTCAATGTTTTGAATTAAGCCCAATAGTTAGTAAAATTAAAGAAAAAAGAGAATTAAAGGAAAATGAATAAAAACGGAGAATTAAAGAAAATAAAAAACAATGAAAAAAAAATAATGATTAGTTAAGACTCCTAAAATGTCTCTAAGAATGACACATCATCCTAAACTCTTCTAAATTAAGAGTTTATATAGAAGTTAGTAAAATTAAAGAAAAAAGAGAATTAAAGGAAAATGAATAAAAACGGAGAATTAAAGAAAATAAAAAACAATGAAAAAAAATAATGATTAGTTAAGACTCCTAAAATGTCTCTAAGAATGACACATCATCCTAAACTCTTCTAAATTAAGAGATTATATAGATTCTTACTACGGATATTTAAAATGGTCCAAGTCCAACTTTTGTTAATTGCACCCCCACTAATCAATGTCCATCTTACTAATTAGCATCCTAATCTTACTTTATTGGCCAATAATACGAGTTTTTTAAAATGCCAAAGAGTTATTGTGGGGCCCACCTTTCATGACCAATTCCGAACCGATGCTGGGTCTAGACAGATTTCATGGCAAGTCTTTGTGGTCTAGACGGGTCTTGGTAACTTTGACGGCCTTGACGAAGGAACGAGACCAAGGGTTTAGGCAGAAGTTTAGATGAGTCTAGACGGATTTTTTTGAAACAGTGCCCCCATGTTCGATAGTCGCTCTGCAATTTTCCTCTCTCACGTACCCCTGATGGCAACAAAATAGCAGATAAGGCAAACAATGACAACAATGACATTTATATGGATTCTTTATAGCTGGACCTTCAAGGCCTCACTCGAATTCTTACCGTATTTTTATATATAAAAAAACAGTCACTCTACAATTAGGAGGACCCTACTCCCCTCTTAATTTCCATGATAATCATCACTTTCTTTCTAATAACTAACACATCTAATGTCTAATCGTGGATTATTGCGTTATGGAAGGAGCAATTAGGAAGCCCGAGTAATTATTCTCATCGGCTCTTATCATACATAGATCATAGATGTGTGTGACAAAAATTCACATACTTTTTAAAATTAAAGTTTATTAATATCGCGTCGTAAATCTTGTCAGTTAGTTCAAAAATATTGCAAATCTTTAATCTTAATGACATATCATATACTAATTAGAACGTATATCACGCTTCTGATTCAGTTATTATCATATAATCCAAAGTAACAATCTTAATCAACTTAAATAATTAATAATTGATTTTTTTTTGTTTGCAATAATTTCTAATTTTTCCCTTGGTTACTTGATATTTTTTGCACAAATTAAGTGTGTTATAAGGTTTTCCCCTAAAAAATGCCCATAGTGATCGAATAGACAAACAGAATATATATAGAAAAATCGGATTAAAAAAAATATATATATATATAGAAATGTTTTTTTTTTTAACGAAAGGGGTCAAAAGCTTATGACCACCATATGACCAAAATCAGTTTATTCAGGTGGGACGACAAAAGCTGGAATCTACAAAACTATAGTTTTTGCCCAAATTTACTCCCTAAATATGTAGTACTAATTACACATCATAGGTCCTAGGGTAAGATTTTTAACTTTCAATGGAACAATTATAGACATATTTTAAACTTGTCTAACTAATTATATATTTGGTAGTATAAAATTTTTAACACCCGGTAAGGTATCATTTTCAAAACCACAACACTTTCTTACGGTTTCTTACAATTAAAATCTTGACCACGGTTTTCAAAACCATGACACTTCCCCACAATTTCTGAAATTGTGGTTATATGTACAACTTCAAAAAGTTATGGTAGTGGTTCTCTATAATTTCAGAACCCGTGCCAGTGAGAATATTTTTCTAAATTTGAATTCACAGAGGATCTGACACTATGTAAGATTTTTTGTGAAATCTAGGTGGCTCTCTTCGTGATTCTTCTTCTTAGTTGGGACTCTGGCGTCGGGAGGCGGGTCTGGTTGGAGTAGAGGCGACGTGTATCAAGGTGACTCTATGTTTCGAAATTTCCTTGGATGATCCGGAATCGTCTTCACTGCCCATATGAACTCTTATTGTAGTGCTGGTCAGCGGAGCCACTGTTTAGGGTCTTTGGATTTGCTTCTTAGTCATGTAATAGGATTATGTTCGCTTATTCTACTGGTATTATGTGCTTGTCCTCATCTGTATTACACTCTTTTTTTCCTAGGTTGTTCATTTGACGGTTCGCCATCTGTCAATAGGTATATCTGATCATCGAAGTCTTTTCTTATTAAAAAAAAAAACGGTCATATATATTTAATTTATGTACGTAATTTATATTTTTCCAAGAAAATATCATTTTTTTTGTTCTAAAAAAAAATCATTTTCCTACAGATCGAAGTACGTACTGTTATTCATACACGCGCTAGCTTATAAGTTGATTTTCATATAGTATAATTAATATACAATGTCACATAAGTCTCAAATACACTTACTAACTTAATTTGATTAGTTTGAATAATTCGGTATATGTCTAATTAATTTGATTAAGACTTCTTTTCTAGATTCGGAGAACCAGGGACGGACCTAGGGGTGGGCTGGGCTTTGCTGCAGCCCACCCCAAAATTTAAGATGTTATATATTTAGCAGGATTATGTATCACAAAGTCTACGTAGCCCAAGTGGTTTTTTAATGACTGTTGAATTCAAGTGTATCCAAACTGCCAGGGGGTTCGAATCCCATCTATATTCATGTTTTTATTTTCTTCTGAATGACTGGAGCTGCTTTTGCCTCCAAACGGCGTGTTACCCTACAAGTCAGCAGCCAATATGAGTGTAATGTGATTCAATTTTTCCCCTACATGCCCATTCTTTTTTTTTTGTGTGGGGGTGTGTTGTATGTGTGATATAATTAAATAAAAATTTATTTATTGTATATTTATTTATTAGTTTTTTTTCCTAAGTGTATGTATATGTGGTATAGATGTGATATTAATAACTCTTAAAATTTAAGGACAAAAAAAAATAACCCTTAAAATTTTGATAATTGTATAAGACAATTTTAGCCTACCTCGATTTTCATTCCTGGTTCCGTGCCTGCGGAGAACTATACATATAACAAAAATGTCTGCCGTACTATTCATTTATATATAGTTCTCCACTTCTATCTAATAGTAGTAGCATGGGCGGACCTATGTGTATTGGTGGGGATGCTCAAGCATCCCCAAAAAAAAAAATTTTTTTTTTTTAGTGTTAATTTCTTCATTTTTTCCGTCAAGCATTCCCAATCTGGGGAAAAAATTACAAAAGAATTTTTTTTTAGTGTTAATTTCTTCATTTTTTCCGTCAAGCATCCCCAATCCGGGGAAAATATTACAAAAGAATTTTTTTTTTACCCTTAAACATTCTCGAAATGATGAAAATTTTACCTTCAAGTATCCTCGGAATAACGGTTGAGGATCCGCCCCTGAGTAGTAGTATTTAATAAAACTATATTTAAGAAGGAATATTGGTTACTATTGATATAATAGGATTAAAATAGAGATTTATAATCTATAATATTTTTTATTAATTAAATTGGATTTAATTTATTGTTATTTTATTTTGATCCTATAAGGTCACACACAAAAGAATATTAATAGGAATTGGATAATTGATTAATAATAATAAGAAGTTATTATTGTTGATATAATGTCTTTATGAAAAGATATTGTGGATAGAAGATAAAAGGTGATTTATTGAGAATAAGTTTGACCTTAGTTTATGCATTGTATAAAAAGACTTACGGGGAATAAGTTTTAACCTAATTTTGTCGCTTTTCTTCTCCCATCAAAACCGTCAGACTCCTTAACACAAGTAGGGTGTAAATTGCAATCCTTCGAACGTTTGTTCTAACAAATGGGGACAAAATGATAGATGTGCTCGTGTTTTGTAAATAATATGGATATGAGAATACCTCTGTGATGAGATAGATTGAGAGAGAGGGAAGAGAACAGAGATAGACGTGAAAGGAGAGTGAGAGAGATAGAGAGAGAGATAGGAGATAGATTGGTTGTATATCTTTCTTAACCAATTCAATACATCTTACTCCCCTTTTATACCCTTTGTCCAAGCTAGCATATTGTATCTATATGCTCACATATGACATTACTCCCCCCATTGAGAAGCTTTGTCTCAAGGCTTTAGTTGAAAGTCAGAAATTAAAAGAGATGAATAATGTGCCCAGCCGGCTCCTAGCCAGGTAGCCTCATCTTCACCAAGATTGGTCCATTTAATCAGCCATTCCGACACTGGCTCCCCATTACTTAAGTATGTCACACGGCTATCGAGCACAACCTTTGGAGATCTAATCAGATCACCCTCATCATCAGCCTAAGGAGCTACCTGAATCGGTAATTGATGTATGGCAATTCGGCGTTTGAGTTGAGAGATGTGGAAGACTGGATGGATTGCAGCTCCTGGAGGCAACTCAAGCTTGTAAGCCACAACTCCCACCTTGGCCAACACATTAAAGGGCCCAAAGAACTTAGAAGAAAGCTTAAGGTTCCGACGAACAACCATTGAGGATTGCCTATATGGTTGAAGTTTCAAATAAACCATATCACCAATCTGAAATTCTCTGTCTGACCTGTGTCGATCTGGAAATTGCTTCATTCTAACTTGGCCCTGTTGCAAGTGGAATTTTACTTGTGATAGCATGTGGTGTCGTTGTTGGAACCAGGTAGAAGCATCTACATTTGTGCCCACAAATGTCTTGATTCCTATCACTGAAGGTGGGTGTCCATACAAGGCTTGATATGGAGTTGTGTGCAGGGTTGTGTGGAAGTTAGTGTTGTACCAATACTCAGCAAGAAAGAGCCACTCAAACCACAACCTTGGATGGTTTGAACACATACAACGAAGGAATGTTTCAAGGCAACGATTGACCCTCTTAGTCTGGCCATCTGATTGCGGATGATAGGCAGTACTCATATGTGAAGCAGTCCCCAAACTCTTGAACAGATGCTTCCAAAAGGAACTAAGAAAAATCTTGTCACGATCAGAAACAATGCTCTCAGGAAGGCAGTGTAGTTTGTAAACATTTTCCATGAACACAGAAGCAATCCTTGCAGCAGTAAAAGGATGAGTTAACCCCACAAAATGAGCGTACTTGGTGAGCCTGTCAACCACCACTAAGATGCAATTTTTGCCTTTGCTCTTAGGAAGTCCCTCGATGAAATCCATAGAAATATGAGACCATGGAATATTAGGCACTAGTAAGGGTTGAAGGAGGCCAAGGTAAGCTACATTTTCTGCCTTATTTCTTTAACAAATCTCACAGGAGAGCACAAACTCAGTCACATCCTTCTTAAGAGAAGGCCAATAGAAAATCTGTTTCAGTCTTTGATGGGTGCCTTGAACACCTGAATGGCCACCCACTGGTTCTTCGTGCAATGCCTTGAGTAACTTGAGCTTCAAATCTGTGGAAACCCCAATGTACAGCCGATTTTCCATACTCAAAAGTCCCTTACTCACAGTGAGCTTCCCAGTGCTATCAGAAACAGCTTCTACCAACGGTTGTTGTACATGCGTGTCACCCTTGTAACTTGCAATTATTTCAGTCATCCAAGCAGGTTGTACCATAGTGAGCATGAAGCAATCTCCCTGCTGCTCTTCATACTTTCTAGACAAGGCATCATCTACTTTATTTTCAATCCCTTTCTTGTAAGCAATGCAGTAGCTCAACCCAAGTAGTTTCTAGACAGTTGAGTTGTCAATTTCTGATCCAATAAATGTTTCAGAGGCTGGTGATCAATCTTGATAACAAAAGGTTGCTGCTCTAAATAATGTCGCCATTTATCCACAGCTAAAAGAATAGCCAGTAGCTCCTTCTCATAAGTAGAAAGCAACAAAGCTTTCCCATGTAATGCTTCACTGGTGAAAGCCAAAGGTCTGACATCATGTAGCAACACTGCACCAATGCCTGTGTCACAAGCATCGGTCTCCACTATGAATTGCTTTGAAAAATTTGGCATTCCCAACACATGAGGAGAAGTGAGAAGAGACTTCAATTCTTTAAAAGCAGAGGTAGCAGCAACTGACCAAGAGAATGCATCCTTCTTGAGCAAATCAGTCAGTGGACGAGCAATCCCACCATATCCTCTAATAAGCCTCCTGTAATAGCCTGAAAGCCCCCAAAACCCTCTCAGAGCCTTCAAGGACTTGGGTACAGGCCAATTTAAGATTGCTTCAATCTTTTTTGGATCAGTGGCCACACCCTTCTCAGAGATGATATGTCCCAAATACTCCACTTGATACTGACCAAACTCACATTTAGACCTCTTTGCAAACAACTTATGCTTCCTAAGCATTGCCAATACAGACTTCAAATGCACCAAATGATGCTCAAGGCTACTGCTATAGATTAAAATATCATCAAAAAACACCAACACATACTTTTTCAACACCTCACTGAAAACATCATTCATGAGTGATTGGAAAGTTGCAGGGGCATTAGTAAGTCCAAATGGCATGACTTTTAACTCATAATGCCCATGGTGAGTTCTAAAGGCAGTTTTCTCAACATCCTCACCTGGTGGTATCTCGATCTCAGATCCAACTTAGAAAAGATGACAACTCCCCTCAATTCATCTAGCAAGTCCTCAATGTGGGGAATAGGAAATTTATCCTTGATTGTAGCATCATTGAGACGTCTATAATCGATGCACATTCTCCAGGTTCCATCATTTTTCTTGACCAAAAGTACTAGAGCAGCAAAAGGGTTGTGACTAGGTTGCATGATAGCACCTAGTTTTATATATTATTCATGTGCATTTAGGTTAGTTTCATGCATCATTTTAGAGTATTTTTATTGTCTTTTTGTGTGGTTTCTGTATTATTTATGATTCAGAGATCTACACAAGCTTTGTTTATGTTTTGTAGGTTTGGGTCGGTGATTTGGGCTAAATTGCATGCATCTAATGGAA
Organism: Persicaria tinctoria; assembly: GCA_037127255.1. NCBI lineage: Eukaryota > Viridiplantae > Streptophyta > Magnoliopsida > Caryophyllales > Polygonaceae > Persicaria > Persicaria tinctoria. The sequence goes on from JBANSL010000010.1 coordinate 6,508,899, forward strand.
AGGGATTGAAAGAAAAGCAAAAGAGATGGCTCATAGAGCAAGTATATCAAGCGAAACACTCATAGGAGCTCAAGGTGGTGTAGCACAACTCGCGGGATAAAGGCGTTTATGCAATTTTCAGCTTCAGCAAGCTGTCACGACTCGTGGGAGGCCTTCACGAGTCGTGACAGGTGAATTCATCTCTTTGAGGCGTACTGCAGGCTGTCACGACCCGTGACAGACTCTTCACGAGTCGTGACAGTGCCAGATCAACCCAACCTTTCACATTTTCGTTGTTTGTTTGGATGAATTAAAACCATTGTAATTTCCAGATTTAGGGGGGAGTTACGTTTTGTTGGGGGACTCTCAGACCGAAATTCAGACATTGTTGGGGAGCTTTTGGTAGCTTTGGAGACTAGAGATTGGAAGAAAACTTGTTCGATTTATCAAATTTCGGTAAATTCCGTTTCCATCTCCGTCGTTCTGTGTTTGTCTTACTGAATTTGATTGAATCAAGCATGTACCTTTCCATGAGTGGCTAGATCTCTTGTTCTAGGGTCGGGGTGATTCCGATGATGCGGAAATAGACTCATTCTTAGTATCGTTTGATTGATTTCTGATTTTGTTTGGTGATTTAATCCTATTGCGCCAGCCCTAATTGATGAGAATTGGTTAGAACTGATTTTGGGTATGAAATCGAAAGACTAAGACCCTAAATTGGAATTTAGATGGTGATTTTAGGCCGAAAGGCTATTTGATCCATTGGAACCATAGGATTAAACCCGAAGTTTAGTTGATCGAAAGTGAAATTGAACTTCTTGAGGATTATGGATATATTGTGATAGACATTCTAGATGATCGTTATATCAACTGAAACCGAAAGGTGAAGTTGATGTGATTTTCATTTAGAATTCTAAGTGCTTAAAGGTTTCTAAATTGGTTGCTTGAAACCGAAAGGAGATCATTAATCAATTTAGACACATTCGCTTCGATTCCGAAAGGAGCTTTGCGATTACCTTAGACAATCTACCTTCACTGTTGAGTTAGAAATCATTCAAGCGAGAATATATTTTGGTCTATTGACGATGCATCGTTGGTGAATCCCTAGCCCTAGAATACCTTCCATACATATATTTCACATCTCTTTTATCCGTGTTTGCTATTTTTTACACACACTTTTTCCCTCAATTTGTTCGTTACTTTTGGGCTTAGTCGAACTAGTTTGAAATTGACAATCGATATTCCTCCGGTCCTTGTGGATACGACACTTGATTACTACAGCTGAACCCCATACACTTGTGGATGTAGGCTTTTAGCCTATCAAGTTTTTGGCGCCGTTGCCGGGGACCGGTGCTAGTATCGATCGTCTTTTGACCACTAATTCTCTGAGTTCTTTTTGTTACTTTGATTTGTTTTTCTTTTTGTTGTTGGCCTCAGGTTGTGCTTTGAATGCGAAAAAAGAAAGGCTCTAGTAATCTATTGCCTTTTGATCCTGAACCGGAACGCACATTCCATAAAAGAAGAGCTGAAAAACAAGCTGCTAGAGCTGATACGATGGCTGGCGCTATGGCCAGATTGGCAGAACTAGAGCGGCAAATGGCTCAGAGAGATCAAGAAAGCGCTGAACTTTGACAACGGATAGCTGATCAACAATTACAGCTTGGCCAACCCCAAGACCCGACAACCTTAGGAGAGCGGATGGATCCGGCTCAGTTCCTACCACAACCAGGTGTTGTTCTTCCTGCTTTAACACCCGTGAACTTTAAGCTGAAACCTGCACTATTGAATATGATAAGGCAGAATATATTCAATGGGCTTCCTACTGAGAGCCCTCATCAGCACATATCCACCTTCAAAGAATTGATGGATAGAGTGAGAGTTCAGGGTGTCACTCCTGAAGAGCTATTATTGCGATCATTCTCCTTCTCACTTGCAGGGAAAGCTAGACACTGGTACAACTCTATCCCTGCTGACACAGTCACCACTTGGGAGGAACTATCATATGAATTTCTGAACCAGTTTTTCCCGCTAGCCAAGACTTTCGTGGTTGGAGATGGGGAGAACATCCATGAATCATGGGAGAGATTCAAGGATCTTTTGTTTGAGTGTCCTCACCATGGGATATCAAAGCTGAATCTGTTAGAGATTTTCTACAAGGTTGTCAGTGACAACACTAGAGTCCTTATTGACTCCTCATCTGGAGGAGAATTTTGGCAAATGGGAGCTGAAGATGTTTGGGCGTTCATCGAGAAGACGGCTAAGAGATGTGGGAAATACTCGCAACCCAGGGCGCTCTCTACTGTCAAAAGGGGTGTAGGGATCTATGAGGTGGATGCTGCAACTTATAAGGATGCTAGATATGACTCATTGGCTGCGGAAATTAAACGCCTAGCCTCAGTTATGGAGAAGTCCTTGTCTACCAAGGAGGTGAGTGTTGCAGGCTCTAGACCGGTTCCATGTCAGTTCTGTGGATCTCAAGGTCGCACTATTTCGGCTTGTCAGATCTATGCGTCCCAAGGTATTGGGAGTTAGGATGAGGAAGTCAACTACATGGGAAATTTGAATAGAGGCCAGGGTTACAATATGAACTTCAAAAACTATAATCCCCGAGCGAGGGATCACCCCGGTTTCTCTTATGCTAACAGACAAGCTGCAGAAGGATCACCACCTGGATTTCCTCCAAAACCCCCACCACAGAAGGAAAAGATGGAGTTAATGATGGAACAACTTATGGGAACCGTTTAGAACTTAGCAGGTGAAGTACAGAATCTTAGTAGAGGTCAGAAGATGCTTGAGACTCAAGTAGCTCAGCAGGCTAACAACACTGCTAGGCCCGCTAGTCAGTTTCCTGGGCGCACTGAAGAGAATCCCAAGGTACAGATTTCTGCTGTATCTTTGAGAAGCGGCAAGAAACTGGAAGATTTGACGCATGTAGCACTGAAAGAGACTAAGAACAGAGTTGAAGCTGAAATGGAAAAGGCACCTCAACCGGTGAAAGATTCGCCATATGCGCCGCCACCTCCTTACAAGCCGCCGCTTCCGTTTCCACAAAGAAAGGCTCAATCTGAGACGCAGTTTAGAAAGTTTTTGGAGGTGTTGAAGAAGCTCTACGTCAATATTCCGTTCACCAAAGTTTTGACCCAAATGCCATCCTATATGAAGTTTCTGAAGGAGATCCTCTCTAACAAGAGGAAGCTCGATGAGTACCAAGCAGTGTTTCTTACCGAGGAGTGCAGCGCCTTGATTGACAACAAGCTACCACCTAAGCTAGAAGACCCAGGTAGTTTTGTTGTCCCTATTTCCTTTGGTCATAGTCCTGATTTTAAAGCTTTATGTGATTAGGGAGCTAGTGCTAGTTTGCTTCCTCTCTCAATTTGCAAGAAACTCGGTCTAGGAGAGCCTAGACCGGTTAGGATGTAGTTGATCATGGCGAACAGGTCCATTGCCCACCCAGTTGGTGTTTTAGAGAATGTTCCTATTAAGATGGGTAAGTTTTTCATACCGGTGGACTTTGTTGTATTGGATATGGATGCCAGCACCTCCATTCCTATCATTCTTGGAAGGCCTTTCTTGGCCACTGTAGGGGCTCTGATTGATGTACGAAAAGGGACCCTCTCTTTTGAGATAGGGGATGAGACAGTTGAATTTAACCTCCCTAAACCTTTAGAACCACTTGTTGTTGAATCTACGTGTTGCAGGATTGATGTTGCAGGCAAAGGGGGCTATGATGCCATGAAAGAAGTGGTCAATCGAGACCCTCCAGAGTTTTCTCTGACAAAAAGTGTGGTCAATGGTGCTGCAAAGGAGTTACTTGCTGATGTAGCTCAAGATTTGACAGTCTTTGTGGAGGATCCCAAATCTGTTTTGCAGGTATATGACAAAGTCTCTATGGGTGAAGCTATAGGAAGACCTCCCGAAAAAGTTCAAGAAGGTGATTTGGTGCTACTTTTCCACTCAAGGCTAAAACTGGCTCCGGGGAAGCTGATATCAAGGTGGAGCGGCCCCTTCAAGGTCAAAGGAATGCATCCTCGTGGAGTTGTTAAGGTATGGAGCAAATGGACCGGCGAGTTCAAGGTGAATGGACCAAGACTAAAGGAATACTCCGTCGTAGATCCGACCAAGGAGGTTGTTTCCATTCAACCACCCTGACCCAAGAAATCGAAGGTAATGGAAGGTCAGCTTCAGACCTTAAACTAGCGCTTCTCGGGAGGCAACCTGAGGTATGTTTTCATTATTTTTAGTTTTCAGTTTTTTTTTTCCTCTTTTGTTTTTTTTTGAGGTTGGTTTGCAAAAGTGCAAGTATGGGGTGGAGAGTGTGCTATATTGGACCTTGTCTCTGATTGGAGGATTCCTCACCAGCTCGGTCAGCTGCGCCAATTGCTGCTCAGTGAATTTCTTAAATTTCTCCAATTGCTTTGCATGTTGTTCAATCAACCTTGTCTGCTCCTCACGGCGTGAATGTGAATCCGACATCGACTGCTGCGTTGAAGCTGCAAACGCTCTCATGTCTTCTCCGAGTTCCAAAAACTGAGCTTCCAAATTTTTCGATCTACTTCCTTCGGCCATGGCTAACGAGCGTGCCCTCGGAAAGAGCTCTGATACTAATGTGATGATCGGCGTTGATAGGTGGAAGTGGATGATGGTGCTGGCGGCTGTGAATGTAGCAGAAAGGGAATGAGAGGGAAGAGAACAGAGATAGACGGGAAAGGAGAGTGAGAGAGATAGAGGGAGAGATAGGAGATAGATTGGTTGTATATCTTTCTTAACCAATTCAATACATCTTACTCTCCTTTTATACCCTTTGTCCAATCTAGCACATTGTATCTATATGCTCATATATGACAACCTCATAGGAATTTAATTAATTCATGGGAAATTAAGTTCCTGGGAATTGAACTTCATATAACTTAATTAAGAAAATATGTTTGGATAACTTTAATTATTTCCTGTAAATTAAAATCCTGCATTTTATTTGGTTGAATATGAATCTACCCACCTTCATATGGTAATTTCAATTTCTCCATTTTGGTGGAATTGGAATTCCAAGAATTTTACTTTTTAGATTTTTAAAAAACAAAATTATGACTTCTTAGGTTGTTTCAATTTCTGATTTTTTTAATGTAATCTAAACAAGCACTTAAATGTATACATATGTCGTAAAGGGCCTCACAAAATGATAGATGGCCTGCCAATATAAATACTTTAATTTTTTTTTAAAGAATACAATCGTTCGATAAATGTACTCATTTTTTTAAAAAAATAAAAGGGAGTACCATTAATTAACCTAGGAACTTAAAGTATATAGTTCATTCCCAATTTCTAAACACCAGATTAAACTGTTCCATTTTGATATGATAATGCACAATATATATCGATCTGACCCACAAGTTAACCATTGGAAAAATTGAGACATAATCATACAACTTACTAGAAAAATATAAGAAAAGTGTCATTTGGTTAGAGAGTTGTGGAAATATGTATATTTTGTTAATTAAAGTAGGGCAGTACTATATATTGGTTTATATAACTTGGGGTACAACTGGCCCTACAACTACATATTGACAAAATCCATATTAAAAGAGATTCCAGCATAATTATTAATCATCTCAACAAAAAGGTCAAATGCCCATGAGAAATCGAACTCATCTTGTCTAACGTACAATTTCTTTTATCAACTATGAAAGAAATTTCTTTCATTCATGTACCCCGTCTAGCTTGGCAATAGAGTGGCTGATAAGGTTGTACACCTTAGCCACTCTGCCAGGGGTATTGATATTTCTCACAATTTCAGTCTTACAGACCTCATCCGTAAGGATGCTTTCGGGTAGAGCGTGCTCACCCGAATTTTTTCCTAATAAAAAAAATATATATATTGGTTTGTATAATTCTATTTAATTTATACGGAGTAGGTTTTAATTATTACTATTAATTTTCCATATCTAATGATCCAGGAGCTAAGTTACTGTATAGGTAACAACTCTGAATGTTTCCCTACGGTAAAAAAATAATAATTAATTCATATTTTTCTCTCTCTCTCAGCCACGTACGGTGTACTTATTAACCATAAAAAATCAACAAAATTTATTTACAGCGTCAAAATTAATACTCCCTCCTCGCATGTTTCAATTTTTTTATTCTAGCTGTAATATCATTTTGAGCCTTGTGGTCTTGTCTTTTGTTGTCGTGCGAGAGGTCGTGGAAGTGATTGAAATATGATAGTTCGCTGACGATTGAGTTCAAATATGAGGTCTCCACTTTTATTCCCCAGAGATACTCTGCATTGCCTCTACCAAGTACCAACTGTCAGAAGAGATGACTCACATTATCTCGGGTACAACTTCCAACATCGTTCAACTTTGCTAGGGGTGGAAATGAGGCGGATATGGGTGAAAATCTCCAATCAATCCCCCGCCCCGCCAGTATAAACCTTCACCCGTCCCACTCTTGCACCCGAAAATCTCACCCACATCCAACCCATGCGGGTCAACGGGTGGAGCGGGTGATTATTGGATATCCAATAAGACGAACTAAATATTTTTATTTTCAAACATTATATATATATATATGAAATATATACCCTAGAAAAGTCTATCAAGTTTAAGTTCTACAATACGTAGGAAACATACAACTTGTAAAATAAAAAATATTCCGAGATCTAGTCCAACAATATGTAGAAATACATGACTTAGAAAATAAAAAGGACGAGAATATCTTCAACAATATAACAATATAGAAGCATTTTCGGATTAGCTAATAACAATATAAACACAATATAGAAACATTTCCGGAATAACTACATGATCTAGTTTTCAAAATTAACTACGAAATCTACTAACAATATAAACCCAATTATAAAAGCACAATATAAAATCAACGTGGGAAAATGATAGCAAAAGAAACAAATTTATGGGTTTTTTTAAGGGTAGAAAAGTAAAATCATATGTTTAATTGGGTTATTGGATTGTTATTGGGTGATTATTGATGTGAGTTAATGGAGCCGGTATTGGATGAAAAATCACCATCCGTACTTGCTCTGTCACCCACTTCACCCGTCACCCGCTTTTTGCGGGTTTTCGCCCGCAAAAATGGTGCGAGTGGAGAGGGTGAATTAGATATCCGAGCCACATTTTCGGCCTTAGTCTTTGCTAGTTTCAGCCTTCGTTCTGTAGTTTGTTCGTGGTGTAATTGTCTTTGTTGATTTGTCCTGTATTTTTCGATTGTTTTCATAGCGGCTCATGTTTGGATGGGGGTATGTTTCAAAAGTTGGTAAAAAAATCCAATATTATGAGATGGGGCCATGGGGTATCTTTGGATCGTCATTAATTATGACTTATAATATAATGCACAATATTGTATTATAATATGTAATATTGCATTATAATACATATTATAATGCAATAAAATGGATTACAAGTCATAATTAATGGTAATCCAAACAGACCCGAAGTATCTATTTTTATCAACTTTGCCTCTCATCCTTGACCTTGCACCAACCCTATGGCGATTATTCGAGCCGAACAAGTTGAATATTGATTGTTCATATTCGACTCATTTAGAAACGAGAGGAACCTAAATTTGGACTCAATCTTACAAATGTGTTCGCACTCGTCTCGTTCGGGAAATGAACGAGCTCAAACCGAGCTTTTTTTTTCCAAGCATTAAGCAACCCTATTTGCTAATAACATGGTAATTAACTTGAAGAAAATTTTACAAAATTCAAGCTATTTGAGCTTTAATCGAGCGAACCAAGCTTTTAACTGAGCTTAAAGATATGCTCATACTCGACTTGTTTAGAAAATAAACGAGTCCGAGTCGAGATTTTATCTTGCCGATCGAGTTTCAGCTACTCGGTTCATATAACAGCCCTGACCAACCTATCATTTAAAATCAAATTAAAAATATATTAGGAATAAAAAGTACTCCCCACATTGGCTTAGAGGATAAATTAAATATCAAAATATAAAGAACAGTTAGAATGATGGATCTCGAGTTTAATTAATTTACATTATGGTTGCTGATTATATTTAATCGATTTCTACTATTCCTGACGTTTCCTATGTTTTTGTTTTCTTACCTTGAATTGTTCTCTTTTGGCTCTGCCTCTCTTGTGCCTTTCCTTAATTTGCTATATTTGCCCTCCTAATCATCTATTGTCTTTAAGTCTAATAAAAATACCATTCAGACGGATTTGAATCTCAATAGACCGATAAATCGACAGAAGCTTATATAAATTGATTTTGTTGATATTGATGTTGGTAAAAAAAAAAAAACTCTTAAACTTATAAACCGATAAAACTTTAAATGCTCACCTTAACCCTATGTCGATCTCTTTTAGACTAGTTAAAATGAACAAGCATATATATTGGTTTTGTTTTACTTGAGTTTGTACGATTATCGACTTACTGTCGGTCTCTCAATCTACCAAACTTGTTCGATTCAAATATTTTTTTATTCATATGTGTAAAAGAAAAATCAAAATGGTGGAGCGCTTTCCACAGCACTCTCTCGCCGGGCCCCATTTTTTTTTTTCTCTTTTGTCTTCATTTCTTCTCTCTGACGTGATTTCTTCTCCTTCTTCACCCCTCCCTCTCTCTCCAAACAGAAGCACTAATTTAAATAAAATCGATCAAGATTCAAGATTGATAATCCGATCCATCCATGGCGGCCAACAAAGGGAAGCACGCGGCGCTACCGAGCTCATCAGCATCGGATCACGATCACAATCCGAGCCCGCCGCCGCCGCCTCTGAGCCGGTACGAGTCTCAGAAGCGGCGGGACTGGAACACCTTCTGCCAGTACCTGAAGAACCAGCGGCCCCCGGCGGCGCTGTCGCAGTGTAGCTCGGCGCACGTGCTCGACTTCCTCCGCTACCTCGACCAGTTCGGCAAGACCAAGGTCCACCTCCACGGCTGCGCCTACTTCGGGCAGCCCGAGCCGCCCGGCCCCTGCGCCTGCCCGCTCCGCCAAGCCTGGGGCAGCCTCGACGCCCTCATCGGCCGCCTCCGCGCCGCCTTCGAGGAGAACGGCGGCTCCCCTGAGTCCAACCCCTTCGCCACCGGCTCCATCCGGATGTACCTCCGGGAGGTCCGCGACTCCCAGGCTAAGGCCCGCGGAGTCCCCTATAAGAAAAAGAAGAAGAAGAGGAGCGCCTCCCAAATGAGAGCCGCCGCTTCCGGCGGCCCCACCCCCGCCTCCGCCGGAAGCTGTAGCTCCATGTTTACATTACCCCCTCCTTAAATCAGGTACGTGTATATAAGTATGTATGAATGTATAAACCCTAGAGTGTGAATTGGGGGTTTTTGAAAACCCTAGAATTGAGGGATGAATTAATTAATAAATTAATTAATTAATTAAGTTAAAAGGTAAAGAAGGGAGAATCTATACACAGACAGCTTTTTACCAGAACAGCTTTTACTGCAACAATTATTGATGAAATTTGCATCAAGTTGAACAGTTGAGTTCAGTTGAAGTGAGTGCAGGTGGAGTTTTCCAATTGATCCATAAAATAAAATAAAATAAAATAAAACATGGTTTGATTGATTTGAGTTAAGGGAGGAGGGTGTGATTTGAGGGCTAAATCTACACTATAAATGGTGTGTCCTTTGTGATAAACAAAAATAGGACAAGATCTATGGTTTATAGATGGAGAAAAATTGAATGATTTGGGGGCAATATAGGGTCCCTTTGATTGTGTACTATATAATCAAGACTTTGATGTGGTGTTTTTTAGCATCAGCAACCATTTTCTTTATGACTGAACCAATTGTATTTTTTGAGTCCTTTCTGTTCGCATATTTTCTTCGCGTTTTACATGGAACCGATCAATCGAATTTGTTTAGATCAATATGTAAGTCCATGGAGATTCTAATCAAGAACAATTAATGTATATTAGATGAAACTTTGATATATGTAGAAAGAGGGACACTTTCTAGTGTAATTGGAACAAATTTGAGCAATTAAATGTAAAAGAAACAAAGACCTACAATCGTGTTGAAAAAAAAAAACTATCATAATAAATGTGAATACTAGTTAGTTAAACGATCAAAACCTATAACTATCAAATATTATTCACCAATTGATCTAATTATTTAAATCTAAATTAAAAGTGTTCATATTTTACAAACTAATACAAATTTACTATTGCACAATATTACTATTCATATATTTTTAAAGATACCATTCCAGTAATTAGTATTCATATTTTATTTAATGTTAAATATGAATACTGATTATACGGTTAATTGTGTTTTTTTTTTTAAATCGATCTCTTCCCTTCAATTAAGCGGATTGATTTATTCGGATGAGGATCTCATTCTCTATATATGTTGCACACAATCCTTACATATTGTAACATATATCAATTAAACCTGGAAGATGCTTATGACTTGGAATTATATATATTCTATTGGTATGTCTTATAATTAATAAATCAACGATCTTTCTAATATATATGTATATGTCATAATGATATAAGTTAAGAAATTTAAAATAAAGAATCAATCCTACAAAAATAATATTAAAATAATGTAATTTGGGGGAATCATTTTGGTGACCCAGAGTATTACATAGAATCTCTTTAAAAAATCCATTATCATAAATCATTGTACAAGTAAGCTAAGTTGTGTAATAGCTACTCTATATATTATCATTTGGAATCAATTAAATTATCATAAAAAGTTAAACATGCATTTTTAGTCTTTCAAGTTCCAAACTTCCACTTATAAATATGTAAGGATAAATTACCAAAACTACAGTGTTCTAACTTTTTTTTACCACTAACAATCTCATATTTTTTTAATGTATTTTTCTATAATGTGTGCCTTGGCCACATATTAAGCAACCTAAAATAAAAAGATTTATTTTTAAAAAGTGTTTTTTCCTAGTATCAATATGCATTAGCCCCTAAAATCAATACATTAAAATTAGGGTATTTTTCCCCTTTTGATTGTCTAATTCTAATATTGGACAATGGACACACATTAGAAAAATCGTTTTTTTTTATACCTAACAAAAAATAAAAAATGTTACATAATTAACCCTCAACAATGTGCAAATAATATTCCTAACCTCTATCCATGACTTCCTTTTCCAGGTTGCAAGACTTGTAAAACGAGCCATTTGCGAATCGATCACCAAATTTGAAGGTAGCCATGGAAGTTAGGTGTACTTGTATCCACACTAGCTACTATATATTATATATTGCATCCCTTGTCTACATTCAGGTATTTTCTTTCATAGAAGGGGCGCGTAGTGAGTTAGTTGAGGACTCTTCACTTGATTCTTGACTATGTTCGAATCTTATGAAGGGAGACTTTTATCTCTTATTGGGCTTATCCGATACGAGGAGGACCAAAACACTAGTTTCGACCCAGCAAAAAAACAAAAAAAAGATATTTTCCCTTATGTACTCGATCATTTTTCACTTCACTCTTTATATTTGATCAACGTATGTACACGATCGTTAGGGAGATCAATCGATCAATGTGGAAATTGTTTCATTGGGTTGCAATTTTGGAATATTGAAGATCGATATATGTATGAATATAGCTTTCCCATTTGTATTTATAGGCCTGTTTTGAGTTTGATCCATTTTTGCATCGTAGCTTGCATATAGTTTTGAACTCAATTCAAGATTTCTTGTTATGATAAATTGTCACTCCTCTAGGGCTCTGAGCTCGTAGTTGCTGATGTACATTGTGATCTACATAAAGGATATGTGTTTGTAGATGTATGTTGTGATCAATGTGATATGATTTTCTACCTCTGACGATACTCTGGAAAATCAAAATCGCGATCACATATGCGAAACATCACAATAGGTCACCCGACCCAAGCAGAAATAAACGAACGACCAAGGGATAAAATCTTGAGCGAAGAAGCCAACGTGTCACTATCGCGATCATATATTATGTACCATCCCACAATGAATTAACCAAACTGCCCCATATCTACTATTTATTCGCGGTCATGTATGGCCATCCAAGAGCCACTTGACAATCTCACTATCGCCCCCCTCTCTCATTTGACGAACTACCTAGATGTATTCTCCTCGTCGATAGCTTCGTTTTGATATACAATACGCCTTAATCCGACATCTGAGTAATGTTTAAAAATTATAAAGGTATATTAATCACTTTAACTTTGTTTCAACAGACTATAATGCTTTTATATTTTACTTAAATTAACATTTACATACGGTAATTCATCTCGAGAGCTTCGAAATGAGAGGCTATACTAATCAGTTCGGCAATTAGATAAGAAGTTATGCAAGTTTAAATTTTTTATATCTGTTTATACATTATTATATGTTATGAGTTCAACAAGTTATACTCTATATTAACTAGGGTTGTTATTCGAGTCGAACATATATTTGAACTTGAGCTCATACTCGACTTGTTTAGTAAATGAACGAGATTGAGATGAGTTTTTTTCCCAAGTACTATGCAACTTTACTTGCTCATGACATAGTAAATTAAAAGAAAATTTATAAATTTCACAAAATTCGTCCTATTTGAGTTTCAATCGAACCGAGGTGGACTTTGAATCGAGCATAAAAATGTGCTTATAATTAACTTATTTTGTAAATGATGCTCGAGCGGCTTTTATTGAGCAAAACTCGAGTCAAGCTCTAGCTATTTAGCTCATATAACAACCATAATCTTAACTTAATGTTTATTATATTGCGTTTTATATACTTATTTAGTTCATTTTTTCCGGATATTTCATTTATGAATTTATTTTTTAGGTGCTAAAAAAATGATATTGTTTTATCATAAACCGATGACATTTTATCTTAAAATAACATCATTTATTATCGTATTATATATAATATAACTCTTTATGTCACTTTAATCCAAAACTATATCGTACATGTATAACTGTGTCCCTCTCCGAAAATATTCTGGCTCCGCCACTGACCCTCCGAACCTTAGGCAAGCTAGGGCACTTAGTCCCCCTCGACCCCTGACTCGGTGACTGAGCAGCGAGACCCGATGCTGACTCGATCTGCCAATGAAGAGGGTAATTAATCTAAGGAATAACAACAATATACGTACTACATGTCATATCGAGCTTACATAGGATTCATAGGACCGGAAAATAAGAACACTCTTGAAAAAGATATTGAGATACAAATTAAGGTGAAAATGTAGTACCAATTTAAGTGGATATTCGCAAATTGAAGAAAAAATGTCTGAAAACAGCTACATCGATGACAGCAAAAGCAAGGACACAAAATATTTAACACCAGAAAAAGAAATCATCACGTGCAAGAAAATCACTCTCACCAGCTACCTTTATGTTTTTCTTGAATCAGTGTTGGCCGATGCCACTGGGTTACCCTCGTTATTAAAAAAAAGATCTTACGTTCTTACCCAAAAAAAATAAGTAACATGTTCATTCTTTTAAATATTTGATTTCTAGAACTCGAACTCTAAACCTATGTCCTATGATGAAGAGAGATTCCACCAAGTATGCGTGGTTCGAACCAGAGACTTTTGAGTATTACCGTAAGTTCTTTCCAGCTGAACTATTCCGGAATGGTTAATCTTAATTATCATTTTAATATTGTATTGTAATCTTATAAATAGGGATTGATATTAATAATACAATGTGGTTTATTCCATCACGTTAGGTTCAGGTCGGTTTGGTTTCACTTTTGTAGGATGCTTTTGCCTGAGTTTGCACCGTTTTAACCATTCCGAAATGACTCACTGGAAAGGAACTGCGGGTAGTACCCAAAGGTCCCCAGTTCGAACCCCGGATATGGCCGCTCTTTATTTACAAATTCAAGAGTCTGCACCGTTTTTTTGTATTTTATGTTTGTATAGACGGTTCTCCGTCTGCCGACTTGGTCGGCCCTCAAGTTTCAGACTTATCTGAACTCGAATTTTTACCTAATTAAAAAAAGATGAACTCTTAGTATTAAAGATATTAATGTTGGGTTGAAAATCGAAGTAGTTAGGCTATAATTAGTTCTAACTAGTAGTGGACTACCCCGTGCGTAGCACGTGATTATCAACTTTTCACTTTTGTATCAATGAGTTTATACATTCATATATTAATTCGAATAAGAAAATGAAAATTAAAAATTAAATAAATAAAAACTCGGTCTAATATTTTATCTTTTTTTAGACTTTTTCATTTAATATTTTAGGTATTTCTTAAATTAAGTATGCAAGTTTTTTATTTTCCGTCTATATTATACTCAAATTTTTTCAGTTTTATTTTTCTATACACTATTTTTTTTTCTTGTCGGAAATTGAGATTATGGTAGAGCATACATCTTGCTGTTATACGGAGTACTTATTTATCCATCAATGAAAGTTTTATAATATTAGATGTTTTAAAATATATTCTTGTATATAATAAATTATTTTTGTATATGGGTCTATTTTTGGTAATTTACAATTTAAAAATATTTGATGAAGCTTTTGAATATAATTTAATTTGTTGTTTTCATTGTATATTATGTTTACTACTTCGTATCAAATACTCAAGTGCTAGCGGATTTTAAAAATGATAAGTGGTTTTCTACTTTCAAAATACTACACAAACAATTGATTAGATAATGTTAAATAACTTAAATTAGACTTTTTAGCTTCTTATAAAGATGCTTTTTACTCAAGTGATGATTAGTTTTTTTTTTTAATTTTTAACATTTCTCATTTATTCAACCTCATTCATAACAAAAAAAAATAGCTAGACTAAATTAATTAGATAATATCTTTAATACTTATCCTAATATTCAATTTGTTTGTCATGGCATGTCATTTTAACCTCGTGCATTACTTTTAAGGAAATCAACAAATAGCTTTATCTTTAATACTTATCTTGATACTTAATTTTTATTTTTGATTTTGAGCTATATATTATTCTTTTAGAAATGGTTTATAAAATTCTAAATTTTATGTTTAAAATATAAAGTTCAAGTTCAAGAGAAATAAAATGTAAAGAAAATTTTAGAGGGAAAATGAAACAAAATGAGTGGGTGTCAAAGGAAACTAAACCTTGGACTAATGGGCGTGATATATAAAGTCTTTGAATTTTGGCCTCCTTATCATGTTAAACATTTCTAAAGTCTTCAAATTTTGGCCTCCCTATCATATGTTAACACATTTTTATAGTATTAGATACCGTGGGCTTTAGTGTGGCTCTTTGACTATTTTTATACTAATTTTTGGAGCATTATAATTAAATTTTAGTTATTTTTGTCACATATATAACTAAATTCATTATTTGGTTTTACTTTTGTCAACTCTAGTGTTCTTTATTTAATTTGGAACATCTCCTAAATTAGCTTGAGACAAGTCAGTGTGTACATCTCGACTCCCTAAACTGTATATCAAGACTCAAGAGGGATTACACTAAACGCATCACATTACATATGTAATTAAGTGTATTGATAAGGCATGTTTTCAATAGGCATTATAGATTATTTTAGGTGCATTTGATTACCATATATTCATGTTTTAGTGTTAATTAGATTAGCGCCCGTTTTGTGGAAAAGTTCGGAATCTACGCTATTTCGATGGTACGTTTTATGTAGATTCGTAGATTCGAGGCAAAGAACACGAGGAACGGTGCTAAGTAAGGCTAAGGCGAGACTTGGGAGAGCTTAAGGAAGAAGTCCCGAAGAGAATGGAACAACCTAAGGAGCAACGGAGCACGAAATTGAGATCTAAGAGCGAAAACGAGGGCGAGTCGCGAAAGCTGTCTGCTCGGCGAGCTGAACTTGTAACGCACTTTCCGGAGGCCTCGGATGTCTGATCGACGCATATGAGCATGTGTTGGAAAGCTCTTTCGAAGATCTGCGTGATGGTGTTCTGCTGGATTTTCGCTGTCAGTGAATGGATTTCCGCTGCAGCGAATCATATCAAAGACATCATGTCTGAGCAAGTCCCTGAGCACGTCTCGCTGCCAGCGGATGGGATCTCGCTGCCAGCTAGTGGAATCAGCAGGAGCATGTCCAGGAGCCAGTGCGTCTCCCTGACAACGAAAGGAGTTCGCTGCCAGCGAGTCGAGTCAGCCCGGCCGACCAGGCAGCATTCGCTACAGCGAGCCACTCGCTACCGCGAAAATCCTCGCTGTCAGCTGGATGCACCAAGACGACGGAGCTCGCCGACTCGCTCCAGCGGAAGGGGTCTCTCGCACCTGCGGATCGACGAACTCGCTACAGCGGAAGAGGCGTCTCGCGGCTCGCGGAAGCGGAAAGGAAGTACCCGAGGAGCTTGAGAAAATTCTAAGGCATGGACATTCGCTGCCAGCGAGTGTGGTAGCGAGGTGGTAGCGAAAATCCAATAGGAGCTCAATCAAGGCCATTCGCTATTCGCTGTCAGCGGAATTTGATGTTGAATTAAATTTGGAAAGTCTATCTTCTATCTAGTTTGTTTAGGAAGTTTCTATCTAATTTATCTATCTTTTACCTTGTTTATGGAAGACATTAGACTTATAAATAGGATGTTCTAGGCTTAGTTTTCAAAAGGGATTCAAGTAGAGAAATCACCTTTGAAGAGAAGAAAGCTTAGGTAAGTCATGTTTGGCTAATTTTCTAGTTTTTGCCTACACTTTCGAGACTTGGTTGGTGGTTTGTGAGTTTCTAATTTAAGTTATTTTTCCTCTTTAATTCTTTCAACTTCTTTGTGTGATATTGATTATGTTATTGGTGTTATCTTGATTAGCTACCTTGATAATATTGATTTCATGCTAGTATTTAATACTTTCGTATTTGTGTTATTTCCGTAGTAGCACGCATAAGAATGTGGATTCCGTGTTTGAAGCATGATTATGTAGGGAGTTGACATATATCTTAAACATTGATTTATCGTGTTTAATTGGTGTTATTTATATGCTCAAGTTCTTGGGATTATTTGCTATCTCTTTGTTAAATCTTGACCGTGTTAAGGTTGCATTGAGGTGTAAGGGATTAATTGGACTCGTAGGACTTTTAATCTATTTAAACCAAGACGGGAGGAATTCGTAGGAAAAGATATAACTTGAAAAGGATTCGATGATCAATAAAACCAACCAAAGTCGAGAACTTGTAGGTGGAAACGCTTTTCTTCTATCCTTTATTTGCTTTTGTCAATATTATTTTCTTTTATTTTCATTCATAAAAATCGTTTATTTTATATTGATAAATACACAATATTTAGAAATACTTGATTCTCTAGGGTTCGACCCCTTACTTGCATACTATACTAGTTTGTTCGTTTGAGATTTATTTTTGACGAGGTGAATCAACGACTTTACCTCCTTCATATATATACAACAGATGAGCATAAAATATCTGCATATGGACTTATAAAGCAAGTAATTAACATCAATGTGAACGGTTTTGGTACGTTCAAATCAGGTTAAATGAATGCGGTAGTGATAGCAATAAGCTAAAGAGTCTTTGGAAGTAAAGATCGCTATCAATCAAGTGTTAATTTGGCAGTGACAGTAACACCTCCTCTGTCAGCCTAACAAGTCTTTGGAGCTTACAAAGGGGCGTGATTTATATAGCAGCCCGCGTGACTACGGACACTGTCACAATCAACTCGGATTTTTCAAAATCTTCCATCCATTTTTGACAAGGGTATGGCCCCTCAGTCTCGTCTTGTTTTGTCTTCGCAACGAGGAACCCATGGCTACTGCTCTCCGGATCTGACACTTATTACGGAGATGCATAAGTCAAGTCTAACGGCGGCTTGCAAACATCGGTCCCACCCGCCCGTCTGCACGCCTGAGCCCTTCACTAGCCTGCGTTCGTGGGCTGAAAATATGTTTTAGGTCTGACTCGAGTCTGATCTGAACCCGTTTTTATCGATTGAGTCTTAGAGTTTATGCATACATTAACATACCCATAAGTATGCAACTACCATTTAGGATCACTAATTACAAGGACCCAAATCACCTGTTTATATGAGAAGCGGATATCCGAACGGAGAAGTAAAAGGAAAGCTTTTTTAGTGACCATAAGTTTGAAGAGGGAAATCAATCAAGAAATTACAATATGTTATAACACCATTTTCACAAATCATGGATCACAGAAGAATTTGACATGGGTTACTACTACAGCCATCTGTTTATGACAGATAATTGACCAGAGTCTCCATTCAACAGGAACACTTCTAATGGTGCATATGAGGAAGACGATGAGGATGACGATGAGGATCCAAACCTGTACGTTGGCTGAAGAATCCTGCTTCCTTTAGCACATGATATAGCTAGAATACGAGGGCCAGTCCTCATCTGCCAGATCTGCAAGTAAATGTCATGTTCAATCATAACTGCTCAAGTGTTTAGCAGAGCAATGACGCAATAAGAAAAATTCAGTATAATCATCATGTTTAACAGCTACTAATCTACTATCATAAAATAGAGGTCATAAGTTAGTGAATTCCTTACTGATTTAACATATTTGCACAATAGAAAACTAGTGACAACCATGTAACTCCGGAACTAAACATACAAATATGCGCATTTAAATTAACAAGTACCCAGGCATGTGTCTGGGTTACTGGTTAGTACCTCAATGATTCCTTTTCTAGGTGCATGAATAGCCAGGCACAGGCAATAGTTACTCTTCCCATGTTCATGGGAAGCGGTACTTGTTGAAGCCTGAGAATCTTTATTGACGAGCATCTCCATAAAAAGGCAGTGAGCATCACGATATCCCTGGGAAAAAAGAGGTGATTTTAACACCACTGCCAGCATCATTGGTTCAACAATCCATTGCTTGATCATTTAAAAACATTTTGGTGGACAATGACAAACCTTCCATAACCGAACCACAACGAGGGCCTGAGTATCTAAAAGCAATATTCGACCAAGTGAATCGGTTATTGCTGCCAATGTACCACTAGGTGATAATGTAAGCTTCTCTCCTTTTCTTGGGGGATCCTTTAAGCAAGTCAAAGGAGACGCTGCAGAATAATATAATAGCAACGCGTTAACAATGACACCACAACAAAATTAAGCTCTCCCTAAATTTGCCCTTCAAATATCCCATGTCACACTAATCCAAAGAAAAATATCATCCTCGTATTTCAAAAATTTTGTAGTCAAAATGAAGGTAAAACTAACCCACTCTCGATGAGCCAAAATTTCCCTCCGGCATATAACCAAAAAGAAAAACAGTTGAGATTGAAGTTTACATTATATAAAGCTAGAGTTGCAAATCAAAATGCAGGTGGGTCGAATTCTTTTTAGAAGTCTGAAATAGTTCCCGAGAATGTTATTGTTATACAATAATACTAGTGAATAGAATTACACAACAAACTATTTCAGGTTCTAAAAAAGGCACAATCGGTAAAATAGAGGGCGTGGACTTATTTCACCTCGAGCAAAAGACTGTGGTTTTGGTTCCGGTTTCTTCGTTGGTGATGGATCACTTCGCCATATCAGTTTTGAGAACGTGGCAATTGTTGAAAATGTTACAGGCATAACTCTGGACAAGATAGCTCCTACCAGTGACCTGCTTTTGTCTTCTGATAACCTGCACCACGAAGATTGTAGAGAATATTATTGACAAATAACAGCTTTTTAGCAAATATCCATATTATGTATCATTATCATGTATTCACTTCGTTGCTTGAATATAAAAAAAAATGGCATGTAAAAAGAGAGAAGAAGAAACCTGAATGCTGAAATCACAGCATCTTTGCCAATAGTGACTGCACGGTAGTAACACTGACTTGACTGCTCAAGAATAAAAGCAGCTGAATTCAAATACCAGAATAATTTCAAATAGTTTTAGTCCTTCATTATATGATATGTACAGCTATCTAATCGTATGGTGCATAAAGGTCTAAAGCACAACAAAATAGATCTCAAGGATTCAAATAGAAGACATTATTATTTCAAATAAGGAGGTAGAAAATAAAGAGGA